>OX401921.1:3288000-4706000 GCA_947859195.1 Drymonia ruficornis
TGGTTATTACTTAGGTACATGCAACTTTTTCCGTCGGCGATCGGCGATTTTGTGACTGTATCGATGCTGCAGCGCGATTTGGTGACTCTCTGCGTTCGGACGCAGCGACTGCTCCGATCTAAAAGCGACTAAATCGCCGATCGCCGATGAAAAAAGTTGCGGTGGCCCTTAGGTACATAAAGCAATACAAACGCGCTATAGGCTGGTCATAATTATGGTACTATCCCAAATTGAGCGAAAAACATGTTCTACCAACTTTAATAATTAACGCAGATGCTTATAATGGTAATTCAAAATACGACGGCATACCTATTATAGTAAACTACATATTATATCTACTTACTAAGTGTGAAATATCTATTACTCAGTATTTAGAACAAGAACGGTCGGAACCAATTACACTTGAAATAAAAAGAAAAAAATATAAAATAATAATAACAAAGTGGGTATGTAGAGATACCACTAAAAACCTTTACTCAAAAAAGGTTTATAATGTTGTCATTATTTCACAAACGTTCTTCGAGCAAAATCGGATTTGTCGTACTGCAAGAGCTACATGACATACAATGTATTATTACCCCGTATTATCGTCATTATATTGCTGTTATTTGACCGTTGCCATGGAAACGTAACAAACAGGTGTGTTTAAGGTTCGTTATTAACAATCTGATTGACGGTTAAAACGAGTAGGTCGGGCCGTTGCCATGGAAACGTAAACAGAGAAAATACACAACTATAGATATAGTTCGTAAACATATAAATGTAATTGTATTAATTTTTATACCCACTTAGCTAGTTTTGTTTAAACTAATAGTCGCATTTTTGAGTAAAGCACTATACAAGCCTTGGTCTCTAATGAGTGTACTGCTGACCACGCTATACTGGCCTCAAGCTAAGCTTCGGCCGCGCTATAAAGGCCTCGACCTTTGGTCTCGGCCTTTATTTTAGCTTGTATATCAAGGGTTGCAATGCTGACCGCGCTGTGGAGGTCTGGAGCTGCGCTGCGCCGCGCTTTCGCCCATCAACAACGCGGTCAACAACACACTCATTAGAGACCGCAGCAGTAATGTACTATTTATTACCTTTTTAAAAACTCCTCTCACAAAATCTCAAGCGACAATATCGTATTAGCACAGGTATTAGTATGTAGGTAGGTATATCGTTTCTAAACAACGTTTTGTTACCCTACTTAGCATATAATAATGTATGTTGATCTGATATTTTAATTCAATATACTACTAGCTAATTTATACTTACAATATGACTTAACTATTCATAACTATTTCTTTAAAGATTTATCATACGAACATCAAAAGAAAAAAGTAAAATCCAATTCAACAATTTATTCATTCATTACAATAAATAATATTCGTAGGTCTCTTATTTACTATGTAACAAGATTAAAGTCTAATGGTGGTAGGAGATCACAGGAGAAGAGTAGCTCACGTGAGCAACGGGGGCGGCATACGCGACCTTGGCAACGGGGGCGGCGTAGGCAACCTTGGCTACAGGAGCGGCGTAGGCAACGGGAGCGGCGGCATACGCGACCTTAGCTACGGGAGCCGCGTAGGTGACCTTAGCGACGGGGGCGGCATAGGCGATCTTGGCGACGGGAGCGGCAGCGTAGGCGATCTTGGCGGGTGCGGGAGCGGCGACGGGGGTGCCCTCGTAGCGCACGTTGGCGTTGAATCCGTGCTCGTGGTCGGCGGTGTACTCGACGATGCGGTGCACGCCGTCGGGCTGCACGAGCGAGTACGAGCCGTGCACGGCGTCGCCGGCGCGGGCCTCCCTCTGCTCCTTGATGTCGCCGCTGTGGCTGTCGTGCACGGAGTACGCGAACTCGTAGTGCGCGGGCGCCTCGTGCTCAGCGTACGCCAGCTTGGCGACGGGCACCAAGGGCAAGGCGGAGGCGGCCACAGCCAGGGAGAGGATCACGATGAACTGTAACATAATTTTTTTATTAAAAATAGGTTATTCTAAAAGAAATCTAAATCGAACTTTCTTTAATTAATTCTCTTCTCAACTCACTTTGGCAACCATTGTTGAGGTGTTGTTAATTGGACTGTCGGCACTTGACTGTGATACTGTGTGACCCGCGACACTTTTTATACACGTCTTTTTGGCCTACAGGCAGACTTATTGGAGACACGTATATACTGAACTAATGATTAATCATCTACTTATTGAATCTGCCTATTGAATTTTAACTTTATGAGTCATACGATAAGATATAAAATTGAGTGTCGTGCAACGTCGAGTTGGCACATTGTCGTTTAACGGTGCTCGATTAAGCTCTGCAATGATTGAGAGGTGAAGGCTACTACATTTCAGCCTCCGATGCGTTTATAATACGATATAAAGATTAACACCACGATTGAGTCGTTATATCTACATATAACGACTCAGTCAATACAAAACTAGCAAAAGGATTAAATGTTTAACACGTATTTGTCTTCATCTATCGGGAGAAGTCACGTATTGGCACTGTGGTGTTATCAAAGATGGAAAAATTAAGCGCCTTTATAGAGATTTTAGCCAATTTACAACGTATATCTAGGAACAAAAGTGATTTGTAATGCCAGTGTGAGTCCATCATAAATTTCTATGAATTTAGGGGTTAATGTTCGTTAAAGGGGTGGATAGTGAACCTCACATTAATAACTCCAAAGTCCCAATATACATATAGGTAACTATCATAAACAATGGCGCATATTTATAGAAAGATTTCCCATTTTCACACAAATCACTTTTGTTCTATACCTATATGCTTTGTAAAACCGTTGTAACCTGGCTAAACATCTGTATAAATTTGGGGGTTAATCGCTACGGCGATTTGCCATTTTCCGGACACAACTTAAACGGTAGTTCAAATAACACATTTATACGATTTATTTCCAGTTCGTCTAAATTGGATCACCGCCAGACCTCGTTCTTGGTATAATTAGTATGCAAAATATTGAATGTAAATTATTATCATTGGACTTAAAAAATTTCATCTGGACATTATCTCATCAATGCATAATCTTGCATCAGGCTGTTCGCGAGCGTTCTCACCTTGAGGTGCATTGAGTTTATCCGTTATCGGCCATTTCCTCAAAATACGAGTTCGAGTCAAGTTCGCGGCCTCAATATTCTTGACGAACTTCATTGATTTTTTTGTCCGAATCGAAATATACGTTTACATACTGAACTGCTTAACTAATCTCAGTTAAACTCAATAACTCAACGTTTAAATTATTATTTAAATCCAATTAATTTATCGTATTGAAATATCGATCTAGAGAAGCAATTTAAATTAATTACATAATTTTAATTAAATACCTAATCGTCATGTGAAGTAATTACACGATTACCTACAAGTCAAGTTATATTGAATAATAATGAGAATTAACATAATTATGCCTACACTACATTCTAATGTTACAAAAACAACCTGACACCCAATACACATCCATACTAATTGCAACTACAATAAACACTCGAATGTTACCACCAAATTCAAATGACCTATCGCTTACTGCGACGGTTTCAAAGAATCGGATACAGGAAACAGGTGCAGCGGGTCTCGGTAAACTGGTGGAGAAATTAAAAGTAGTTTGGTGAGCAGTGACCAAGGCCTTGACCGAGTAATACTGGGTGTGGTCTGAGTGATATGCCGAGCTGCCGCACGCGCGAGATCGATCGCGTTAGACAAGCATATGATATGCCCGTTACATGTAGCTACTTTGCGTGACGTAGATGTCGAGATATGTCTACTGGTAAGGCATCTGTCATTTGTAGAAGTAAGTAATAGGCACGGAGTTCGTGACCCGAACATTGGAGGTGCAATTCTAATATAGGTGCAAGTGGTGCAACCCGCTAAATTAATGTTTATATTGAAACAAGTGTGAAAAATAGACGTAAATGGAGAGGGAGGGACGTGTTACGGATAAGAACACATCGCTCTGATTACACGTCATGATATATGAGATTGTGTTGATATCGGAAATGAGTACCTAACCTTTAATATCAGATTGACATTTGACTCAATATCACTCAAAATGTCTCAAAATAGTTCACCTTAAAGCAACCAAAATAAACTATTTGCGCAATGAACTGTCCTTAAATGTACGGCAATACTTCACTTAACTTTATACTTCCGTTGATTAATAGCCCGATTAATATGTCCGCTTGAACAACCTACGTTATGTTCCAGGGCTAATTGAGATATGTCCTCTTAAATGATATGCTCTCTATCTATAGAGACAATATACCTACTAGGTAGAGGCGATGGGTAGAATTGTACTTTTTTACCTATAGTCTGCAAAACGACTAGTATTATTATTATTTGATTAGGTAGGCAAGCAAAAATTGTACGCCGTATAGGCAGTTCATAGAGAGCTAAATATTTTAAGTAACCATGTTCACCTCTGTACTTACCTATGATACACAATAAATTAAATTGAATAAAATTGAAAAATACCTTTCTAATTTGATGTTGTTCTTACTTTTATACAGAATCTTAGTGAACTGTATACCTATGTCAAAAATATAGTAACCTTAAAAACATAGTGCCGACCGCTTGGCACAGTGGTTCGAGCTTAGTCCTGTGCTCACTTCGTCGGTTGGTTGCAAGTATGATTCCGTCAGAGGCATATTTTGGATTTTTTTGTAATCACGGCACTGGAATCGCCCCCAGTCCGTTGTACGGTACCCGCATAGTACAAGCGTTGCTCAGTTGGGACCACACAAACAATGGGACTGCACAACAATTATTGTATTGCGTCGGTTCTGTAAATACTGGATATGTCAATAAGATGATTTATTTTCATCTTCACGAAAAAAATTGTGCAATAAACTGTTATAAACACAGCCACTAATGATTGCAACTGTTGTAAACAAATAAACACTTCAAAAATAGTAATTAGTAACGAGATCATTTGGATCGCAAAACTATGCCCCGGGGGTCAAGCTATCATTTCATGTGTAACAAAGATTTAAGTTGCTCAAGCACCAATTGCTTATGTAAATGGATATTTGGCAATTTGAAAAATTGTACCAATTACTTGTAAGTAATACTAATTCGGTTTTGACGGCGGTCAACCTGTTCTGAGATGACAAGTGTAAATAGGATTCCATAGGCTTATTGAAATTATGTTCAGATGTTAGGAAAAAATATCTAGAAAATAACATTGAATTATATACTATTTACTAGCTGTGCCCTGCGGCTTCGCCCGCGTGGAAATTGATGTGTAAGATTAGCCTATGCCTTATTCCAGAGCCTACACTATCTACGTTTCAAATTTCATTCAAATCGGTTTAGTAGTTATGGAGAAACGTGTCACCAAACATTCACACACACTCTTGCTTTCGCATTTATAATATTAGTAGGATGAAAACCGCTGCCGTGTGTATGACGCCTTATCTTACTCGGCATTATTTTCGCAATCGTAGTCCAATAGGTATGGCCCGTGCAGAACCCACAAAGATTAAACCGGTCTGAAAATAGTCATCTTACGATCTTGTTAATTCACCAGAACTCAATGGCACGTTAGGGCCTTAAACAACCGGTACCAATTTAAATGGCAAGGTCAGTGAATCGAAACCCTTATACGGTTAACTGAAGTTTTTAAAAATAAATTCGCATTAATTAATCTTCGGTTAGTTCTCAAAGTTGGACCTTTTACAAGGTCCCGGATTCCATTCCGCAGTGAAATCAAAATTCCGAGTAAGCATCGTCTTTCTCTACTGTGTCGTTACGCTCTTGGCAGAGTGATCGTAGTCGGCATATAGAGATGGCAGATGTTGCTCGCTTTAGGATGTATAGCCAATTGTCTCTGTTGGTACAGTCTCTATCGAAATAGACGCAATGTGAGCAACGCAATTTGTACAATTGCAGGCAGTACAATTTGATAAGGAATAGACGGAACGGGATGGAAAGGCATGAAGGCACCAGAGCGCCGAGTCGCTTAGCCATTGATATGCCACTGTGGCGTTTTGCTGTTCTGACCGACCCTGTGATTGGCCGGTCAGAATCAACCGACCAATCAGAGGGTCGGTCAGAATAGCAAAACGCTACAGTGGCAGTTCAATGGCTAAGCGACTCGGCGCTCTGGTGCCTTCATGCCTTTCCATCCCGTTCCGTCTATTCCTTATCAAATTGTACTGCCTGCAATTGTACAAATTGCGTTGCTCACATTGCGTCTATTTCGATATCAAACAAAAGTGAGTGCTCGGCCGCGGCATGCGTCTGATCTAGACGCAGTGAGTAAGCTCATGGCTCTAAGATTTTTTTACTCTGATTCAGCTGTAAGATACTAAAACATAATCATACATAATCATACATACCATAATAAACATAATCCCGCTTTGTTATGGAGGGAAGTGGATAATCTTCTTCCAACTCCTCCTATCCTTTCTTCTGATTAAATTAGTGCGGGTTCCAAGACAACTTAGCTTTTCCCCGGGACTCGTCGAGGGCCAAACCTTGGCGTCATCGTTGGACACTGTCGATCCTGGCTTATAGGAGTAACAGTGGTGGGAATATGTGGCGGGCTTAGTCCCATTTAAAAAAAAACATAATCCTATTTACACTAAGTAGTAAGGTTATTCTTACTCGGGTAGGTGTCAAGTTTATGAATCGCAGTGGGTGTAAAGAGTGTACCAACATACAGAGATAGTGAATTAGCGATAAAATCTAACTCGTGACCAACGCAACGACAATCCATTGTATTGGAATCAAGTTCAATTAAAATGTTTTCGTGTCACTAAATGAGAGGTCGGGCTATAGAATAGGTCATTAGGTCAACATGGCCAAAGGCTCCTTCGAATGAGAAGGATTTAAGTAGGTACATGCATGTTGTGGAATGATCTACTGAAATCTTTCTTTTGCTCTACATTATGGGGTTCTTAAAAAGGCACGTTTACAGGTTCCTATAAGATTAACCGCCAAAGTTATAGAGATTTTACCCAGTTTGCAATGGTTTTGAAAAACATTTCTAGGAATAAAAGTGATTTGTAATGTCAGTGCAAGTCGATCATAACTTTGTGAAATTTTGGGGGTAATAATAAATATTGAGAGATAACTGTATAGTCTCAAACTAAGCAAAGGTTGTACTATGGGTACCGTACAATGGACTGGGGGCGATCCCAGTGACACCCAGACTAGGGCAAATTACGAAAAGGCCATTTCCCAAATTTGCCTCTAGCGGGAATCGAACCCGCAACCAACCAATGCTGTGAGTCGAGCGGCCTATGCTAGCACCACTGCGCCAAGCAGTCATCGAAGGTTGGCACCGCTCCTGCTTGCTTTCATTTGCAGATGTAGGTACCATGAGATGGATCCTCTGTGTGTGTGTGAGGCACCTGATATTTCTGAGTAAAAGTATTACGGTCCAAATCCGAGCCTTATAAAGGAGACATAGGGTCAAACGCTTAGAGGCCATTTGTAGGTATAGTACCTACTGGGGTCAGATGACAAAATGTATGGTACTGATGCTCGTTCGTGGAGAAGGATTGTTCTTACCATAATCGTAGGGTTCACCGATAAACTTTAGCTGCTAGTAAGTACTCCAGGGTATTATTAGGATATTGTGGTTACTTTCTTTTTCAATCTTTATAATGATGAAATATTACCTGCCAGCTTGGGAATGAACGCACGATTGATTTTCTATCCAATCGTGTCTAAGTACTAAGGGCATTGATACTTTAAACAAATACATTAATTAAAGAAAATTGCCGAACTTGTATTGCGTAACCCATCGATCCAGTTTCGGTGTGACGCCGCGGGCACCGAGTAGGCTCAACTCAAGATCACATATGGACGTAGTTACACATGCGTACACGCAACTGGTTGTACTCACTCGTGCTATAAAAGCTCTGAGATATCAGGTAGCAGCACATTGACTCACAACAAACAATACAGTCAACATGGTTGCCAAAGTGAGTAGCAATTTGAAATAGTTAAATATTTTTTTTTTTAAATCTTAGCTACCTACATCATATTGTAATTGACTTGCTCATCAACCTCAAATTAAACAGACTTAAAACTTTTTTTGCAAAACGTTGATATTGCAACGCTCTAATACCTAAGTGATTTCCAATAATTTTAAAGTTCAATATCCAACATTTGATAATGTGACAACCTCTTTTCAGTTCCTGACCTTCTTCGCTTTGGTGGCGGCTGCTGCTGCCGTGGCTGTCCCCGTCCTGCCCGTGGCTAAACTGGCGTACGCCGAGCACGAGGCGCCCGCGCACTACGAGTTCGCGTACTCCGTGCACGACGACCACAGCGGCGACATCAAGGAGCAGAGGGAGGCCCGCGCCGGCGACGCCGTGCACGGCTCCTACTCGCTTGTGCAGCCCGACGGCGTGCACCGCATCGTCGAGTACACCGCCGACCACGAGCACGGATTCAACGCCAACGTGCGCTACGAGGGCACCCCCGTCGCCGCTCCCGCACCCGCCAAGATCGCCTATGCTGCCGCTCCCGTCGCCAAGATCGCCTACGCGGCCGCTCCCGTTGCCAAGATCGCCTACGCGGCCCCCATCACTAAGGTCTCCTATGCTGCTCCCGTCGCCAAGGTCGCCTACGCCGCCGCTCCCGTCGCCTACGCCCATCCCGTCGCCAAGGTCGCCTATGCTGCTCCCATCACCAAGGTCGCCTACGCTGCTCCCGTCGCCAAGGTCGCCTACCCCGAGTCTCTCGGTCACGTCACCTTCTCATCCCCCGCTGTCACCTACCACCACTGATTCATAATTATTAAGAAAATTATTTATTTTTAAAATACAATAGTCAATTCGATTTCGCCGTTTTATTTTCAACCAAGGGGAAAGAATTGCGCAAGGAGGCGTCAAAACGGCGTATCCGATATCAAAACGTTCTAAACGAAGTTAGAAGGAAGCGTGCGGGTAGTGTCGGGGAATCAATTGAATTACGTGGCATTATGAGGAGAGTGGGTCCGGTTACGCGGCACGTCCGCGGCGCCCCAGCGGGCCCTTCTGACGCATTGCCTCTGACACCTATTCATTCAGCTAGTTTAGCCGACACCAAAAGCAATTACCTCTCAAGCTCTCTGCGAAGCTTCCCCCCTATCGTCTGTTAAAGCACAAGTTGCGGGGGGCAGGGTGTTCCATTTATGTCTGTTTGATGACTTTGCAAAAACAGCAGAGCTCGCAACCGGCAACATTAATGATTGCAGGCAAATATAAATTGACAGCACCGATGGTGAAAGTGGTTGTTAGGACGGCACGGAGGGTTTTGTAAAATGTGTGATCTGAATATTGTATTTTGTATTAGTTAAAGTTGTTTTGTTATGAAATAGTGCGAAGGTTTATGGAGTATTTGTTAAATGGTATGTAGTTTGCTGCTGTAATGAATGAAACGGTTAACTCCATCAAGGATTAATATAGAAAGAAAAATATTAATATACCTATTATAAGGGGTGTCCCACAGCTTTGCCACATGGAGGGAAAGTATCTTAAAAACTGTAGATAGAGAATTTTACTGAATACGAACTGCATTCAAAGATTTAAGAAAACTCGCTTGCCACGGTTCGATTCCCGAGTGTGCCAAGCAAGCTTTCGAAATGAAAGGAAACCATAAAATCTTTACTTATTTTAATTGAACGAAAAAAATAGCTCCATTTTTTTGGATACACTTTATCTCTGTATTCTTGAATTTATAACTTTAGATTTCATGGTTTTCCTTTCATTTAATTTACCATGTTTGTTCGAGAGATTTGGTCCTTATCATTGAGCCTATCGATTGGTGCCATAAAAGATTTTTTAGGATTTTAGCCGGTTCGATTCCCGAGTGTGGCAAGCGACTTTTCGAAAATCTTAGAATGCAGTTCGTATTGTTTTTAAAATAAAAATGAATTCTTCATTCAGTAAAATTCTCTATCTACAGTTTTTAAGATACTTTCCCTCCATGTGGCAAAGTTGTGGGACACCCTGTATAGGTATCTGTTATTATTGTTGTTATGTCTGTTGTTCGTAACATTTCTACTAACTACTACTAGGTGGGTAGGTACAGTAAAAAAGAAAATACCTGGTACAGTAAAAAAGAAAATACCTACCTAATTTTCTTACATACCTATAAAACAATTGACAATCTACCAGCGTTCGACTGATATTCCAAATTACACACATTCAAAATTCTGTTTGCCGCCAACGATACGCATTCACTACGCGAATTTAATGCGTGACGAATAAATAAAATCAATGTGGACAAAATGTTTGGCCAAGCTTTTGCAATCCGCCCACAAAGGGTTGTCGTGTTAATCCCGTCATTATCGGATGATGAACTATTACGCCCCCCTCCGCAGTCCCCGCGGAGACCCTCAGTTTGTGTAACGGTGGATATTACACCGAATGTTCTATTCCTTGGAGGTTTGGTGTGATGATGTGATCTGTAATTATCTTTGATGAAAGGGTTGTTCTATGACATGTTTTTTTCTGGTATGTTTATGAGCCATATGGCGATATCATAAGGAAAGCCACATAAAAAATGCCCTTACAAAATAGAGACCTAGACATTTAATTTTAAAAGTAGATCCGTAACATTTTCTTATTACTAATTTTATTAACGTTGTAAGAAGACTAGGTACCTATACAGGTGGATTTTTCGACGCGGCACAAACACGCGAAGACTGTCTTTAACTTTTTGAGATAAATTGACCTTTTGAGATTTAAAAAAATACAGTCAACAAGAATATGGGAAAATTATTCATAAGAATCATAACACTATTGGACTAACTGAGATCACGTAGGGTACTATAAATGTCAGAAAACGCAAAGACCTTTTGAAGAACACGTCTGAAAAATTCAACTTGTATAGAAACAACTTGTAAATTTTATATTATTATGCACTGTAGAACTCTAAGGCCGTGGTCTCCAATTAAACGCCATCGGCCGTTTACAGCGTCACGCGTACGCCGCGTCACAATGTTACTATAGTGACGTCGGCGTGTGAAGGAGACCACAACAGTACATTTTTATAGTAAGCATTGTGACGCGGCGTACGCGTGACGCTGTAAGTGGCCGATGGCATTTAATAGGAGAGCACGGCCTAAAAGAAACAAAGTAATAAATTAGAACACTTTTGGATTTTACTGTCAGAACCTCTCATGTTTGAACAGTCTACCCATACAAAGATCCTAATACCGAAGAGATTACATCTCGATACGTTGAATAACTGATTGAGAACTAACAAGCGTGTAGCTCTATCAAAATAGGGCCGCCTAATTCGCGATGCCACTCTTCTGGTACACGCGCACGTCACGGCACGTGCGTGTACAATCACGTGCATTGCCATTGTACGAGAATGCTTCCGGATGACCGGATGACCGGAGTGTCATGTTACGGGCGATAAAATGGGCGATATTTTGTGGCTTCCAGTGTGGGAGCTGAAGAAGTTGAGAACAATGATTTTGTTGAGAAAAAAAACAATGGACGCGTGTAGTAGGTATGTACCTTTGAGTCAGATTTCGGTGCAGATGGAAAGGTAAAAGGAGGCGTATCTTGTGTTCATTTAAGAGCATATGTAGGTACCTATTGGCCATTCTTGGGCGTTAACAAATAATTCGTGACTGTTATGAAAGCCAAAGAACTTTACATTAGCAGTCGTAAGCTTGCCTTAGCTTCGCAATATTTCACATAGATTGATGCCAGTTTAGTAAAGACATACGTAGGTACTTAGGTATGTTGAGACGGATGCACGGGCTTGTTGTAAGCTCCTATGTAGTTAGATATAGCATCTAGTTCATTTGGTCCTACTTATTGTTCCTCATTTAAATAAAAAACGATCGAATTAAAATGTATCCAGACCTAAAGCAACGCGAGTAAACTCAGCAACATTCAAAAGTACCAAATCATTCAGCCCGCTTCGGTATATCCCTCTCCTTGTTATCGCCGGGAGACGGGGCGGGAGTGCGAGGGGGAGGCTGGAGGGGGCTAGGGGGCAAGACTGTCGGAAACAATTAGGCAGTGCGCACGCGCGGCGCTTCCTGCCTTCCTGCCTAATTGGCGTATCTGTTCCGATGTATCCAGATATAATTGACGTCGCTGCAACAATGAGATAGGATTGTTGTGTTTACGTTATGTGAAGGTACATTAGTTTGATAGCGATATGGTTACATAAGGTTTGATGAGAAGCGGTATTGAAGTTGTTTTTGGTAGGTAATTCGTAATTCTTTGGTAGGTTTTATCATATTTTTTTCGAAACTTTAAACGTCTATATTTTCTCAATTTTTTTAGTTATTTTTGAAATTATTTCACTGCTAGTAGTCGTAAGACATACTTTATACAATATGTTAAATAAAACCCTGTCCGAGCCGAAACCGGTAATTAGGTTTCCCAATCACATGACCAAATAAAATAATAAAAATTTATTATTCATGATAGTAAACATATTAGTGAAAATTTAAAATGACATTTTTTTTTCCTTTTTCCTCCAAAATGTAGCAAATTTTAAAAATATGACAACACCGTTACCGACAGTAATTATGTTAGATCGTGTGGCGGCACCTCTGACCACAAAGTACGTAATGTCGTCATTTTATGAAGAAAAATATATATGTAAACGGGGTAATTGTTTTAAAAAAAAAATGGGGAGGCCTTTATGGGGAGGAACTAACAATTTTCCATACAATTATTTCGCGTAGATGATGCTAGAGTTGCTAGAGAGCGTGAAACTCATGGAGATAAAGTACAATGGTAGAGTTATAAAAGTAATTTGTTTATTGTTTTGCTGACTCACGTGTACCACATACCTAGGTTGCTGACTCACCTACATACCTAGATTGCCGGTTCACACACGCCACAATCCCTTATTGCTCATCGTGTCTGCGCCAGTTAGTAGCTATAAGTTTGTGCTAAGAACCATGTAGAGTCCGTTCCTAAAACAAGAACCCTAGTAAAAGACCCTAACGTCCCTAGCATCCCTTTAGCAGTGACATCGGAACGCAACCCTTCATTAGCAAAACGAATGATTCGCTAAACAGCGCGCCCCTACCAGCATTCCCATGACGATTATCTACGCCATTCAACCATAACAATTTATTCATATTTAATTATGTCAACTGAGTATAGAGAAACTTTTTTTATGGAACTGACGTGGCAAGCAAGCGTACGGCCCGCCTGATGTTAAGCAGTTACTGTAGCCGCTATATGCTTGCAATACCAAAGGCATCGCTTGTACGTTGCCGATTGGAAGGGGAGTTGGATGGAGGGAAGGGAAGGGGGGTTAAAGCTCCCGGCTCTCTCACTCATCGCACGAAACGCAGCCGTAATAGCTACTTTACGCCGATATTCTGTGATACTACAACGGTTGAGCCAGCTCAGCTTATCAAATAATGTTGCTAGTAATGAATAAGGACTAGCATCAGATGGAGTAATACAATGTCTATGGTTTAACCGTGGCATAATATAAAACAAATCGCATTTAAATATGGAACAAAACGAATGGCCGCTAAACATCGCTCGGCGCTCGTCCGTATTCCCCTGGCGCCTACTTTGTTCGAGACCGAAATCTATTTATTCATATCGTATTGCTAATTTGGGGATTAGGCGGCGCGTTCCGTCGGTTATTGAATTAAACATTCCGTTTGCGGGGACACGCTCCTGGGGGTGTTCCACTGCCAACACGAGAGTTGCTTGCTTTCATGTTTTGCAGTTTTAAAATGTAAGCCAAATCGTAGGTTCAGGGGATGTTTTAATAAGTAAGTAGGTACCTAATAAAAGGAAGGACCCTTTTGGACTGTGGTCTGACTTTACAAAAGATAAAACAACATAGGAAGTGTACCTACAACATAAAATAGGAGACAATGTTTAAAAGCATTGATGTAGGTATTTTTTAGAAGATATGGTACCTCCTAACATTGCAATCACTAGACATGAGCTGCGCACCACTATACATATAGCGAAATCGAAATCAACAATTAACTTATTAAATACATAAGAAAACATTATTCATCAGAATATGAGCCGTATTGGCAATACCGACATTTTCCGCGAACGACTGTGTACTGTGACCATGGACCACGTTAAGTATGACATACTATTTTGGACAGTTACATGTCTCCCTCTTCTTGGTAGGGTCTTTGCTTTCCACTAAAATATAACTTAAGATATTGGTACCTATGAGCTTAGGAGGATGCTAAGATACAACTTACAATCTGACATATTGTTAGAAGGAGATTGCGTTACCTATTGACAATGATAGGGGTTAGACAACCTATATAGACCTACATAGACATGTAGGTACTTAATTTAAAATAACATAGGCCGAGCTAAAATGTTTTATTCGCGCTTTGAATACATTATTGTGTTACGAGCTCACTATCCATGTTTAGCACATCGCAGCCAATTAACATGAACGCGGCTGTATGTATAAACTTCATTATGATCGGCTGTTTAAATCGATTTGTAGAAAATACTATTATTTACAGCTATAAAATGTGGACTATAAACTACCATAATAGATAGACTATGTAAAGAGGTACCTACCTATTTTTATACAGACTAGATAATAATATCCTGGGATAATAATAATAATATAATATCCTGGGACATTTTTGTACACACGGTTACCTGATCCTAAACTAAGCAGAGCTTGTACTATGGAAAACCAGATAACTGATATTACTACATATACTACTTTTTTATTTGTAAATACATACTAAATATACATATACACCCAGACTCCGGACATACAGACATGTTCACGCACACAAATGTATGTCCCGGGTAGGAATCGAACCTACGACCTGCAGCGTGAAAGGCGCCTCCGCGCCAACCACACTAACGGTGTCAAAGATATTGACAAAGTTACTTCCATTCAAGTTAAAGTTACTTAAACATTTGATACCCCCTCATAATATGCAATAAATCTCCATATGACAAATCCCCCATATGAAATAATGATCATTTTTGTGCTTACCTACCTGCGTGACACCTAATCCTGTTCAAATTGTCATCGTGCTATATCGCACGAGGACACCAGTGGTAGCGCAACCAGGCGCTCCACCAATAAAATGTATAGAGCTGTATGGAGGATATCGCACCTGGTGTCCGCTTGGTAGCGCAACCAATTAGGTGTGGGCTATTGAATCACCCGCTGGTGGCGCAACCATGGTTGCCTCGTGCGATATCTCACTTCCAGACCCACGTAGTTTAGATTGTACGTTGTCTATCAGTCAGTCAGTGTAAGTAAAGAAAAAGATAGATTCATCTCCCCCAATGAGGCTGCAACAACAATCGTTCCGCCATCTTCAGAACCGCACACTATAAACGACGCCCTCGAAACTCTCTCTTGCGTGAAACATCTATAAAACCATCATTAATCGAGCATTTAGCCTCATAATTGCTATAATGGCGTCGACAATGGATCAGCGAAGTCGAGAGCCACTCAATTATGTGGCATTCAGGATCGCGCTGTTTGCACGGCCTGAGGAGGCGCGCCCTCATTGGCTCACCGCCGGAGGGGAACTCCCCTAGCTCGAAGAAGTGCTAGGACCAGCCGGTTTATTTGTGCACGGTATCAATATTTGGATTGTTAAGATTCTTAGCAATGGATATTTTTGAATATCGAATTATAATAATAATATAATAATAATAATAACCTGGGACATTTTTGTACACACGGTTACTTGATCCCAAACTAAGCAGAGCTTGTACTATGGAAACCAGATAACTGATATTACTACATATACTACTTTTTTATTTGTAAATACATACTTAATATACATATACACCCAGACTCCGGACATACAGACATGTTCATGCACACAAATGCATGTCCCGGGTAGGAATCGAACCTACGACCTGCAGCGTGAAAGGCGCCTCCGCGCCAACCACGCTAACGGGCCCGTCAAAATAGTAAAAAAGTATAAGTAATGGCTAGGTTTTTTTAAATAAAGTTAACTTTTAAATAGGCACTTAGTTACATTATGTCGAAAAAACTCAGGTTTTATCCCATGTGACTCGGTACAGTTTATTATCATCTCTCACGTAACACCTACACCTACTTAGAATTCAAATATTATTGTTGCAAGCACATAACACTATATTAACTTGGCGACTTGATCATTTAATGACGTAGTACTTATGCCATAACAGATACAACTTTACAGTGAAATTCCTAAGTCCACTAAAATAAACCCGTAGGTATGCCGAGTTAGAAAGCTTTCTGTCACCCTATCTCGCGTCAGTAGCGCGGCGACTCCCCCACACGCATTAATGTCATTATTTGGCAACATTTACTAAATAATTTGCTCGTTAAACGTCCGCCGATCCGCGTCCCCTAACTACGTATTGTCTGCGTCGATTTGGCCGCGTCTCCCCCGGGACTAACGACTAGATTCAACCAATACGACTCTACATTAATTACTTGATTCTTTTGTGGAACTATTTGTAGCAACATGCTCTTTTGTCGGCGATATGAAATTAATAACGCACCGGTATTGTGAGAAGGATTACAAAACTATCGGTCACCGTTACAATGAAGCCCTATTGGGCTCAGTTAGGAGTTGATGAGTTTTCGCTAAGCCGCCGCGTGTGAGACTCTCTGTATTTGTTGCGGTAAATAAGCAACCGTATAAGTTGGTTTAATCATTGGGATTACGTTTCTAATTAAGATTTTATGTCGTGGTTGTAGAAAAATAATAGTCATCGGTGTTCTTGATAAAATAAAATAAAACCGAATGGTTCATCGCTTCCCAATGCTTCTCTAGTCCAAACCCAATTGTAAATCGAGACAATTTTTCTACACATCGAATGGTTTGTTGTCTTGCTCAAACATTACGATTATAAAAAGGTTGGCATAATAATAGTTTGATCTTTAGTCAGTGTTCTAACGGATTCGGTACTAATACATAATAAAATAGGGGTAGGTATAGTGTAAAAATATTTAAATATAAAAAATATAAATGATATCATAAAAAAATATATAAAATTGTCATAAAAAAACGTCATAAAAAATATAACATTCCAAAAGAACACCGAAACGTTTAATACAAAGTGAAAATATGTCTTGCATCCAAATTATTAAGGGACGACTCATTCCAGTACTCATCGGGTAAACACCACTTCATGCCGTTCTGGCCGTTCCACCAGCGCCTAAACTGCTTATACACAGGGGCGATTTTACCTTGATTCAGAGTTGCGCAGAAGTAACATAAAGGATGGTGGCCGGGTGCGTACGCGTCGATGGTGTAGGAGTTGGTCCAACTGAAGTACGATTCGTACAACACTGGGTTCTTTATAGCACTGTAAATGATGTAAGCTAGGTTGTACGGGTGTATTTCACGGGCGTTTAAGTATGAATTTGGTGGTAGGAATCTGAAAGAAAGAATTAGTTGGTATAAAAATAATACAATTTCATTAAATCTGATACGTGTTAAAAAATGGAAAATGTTACGAAATTACTTAACTAAACGTTCAAAAATCTCTATAAATTTGATGATTTGCAACTAATTTTCTTTATTAACCTTTACAGTCCCACTACTGGACAAGTCTCCCCGTCCAGGTTTAAAAAAATCTTAAATTCTAACTACCTACCAACAACCGAAGTAATTCGTTTCAGAGAACGTCCTAATTACCCGATCATAATTGCACATTCTTCTCAGAATCAATTCCTGACACTCGTGAGAATCTCTTAGTACTTACTTATCTACCTAGTTAACTCAGTCAGAACGCTTTACCTGGTGTAATTAGCGGCGCCGTATACAATGGGCACCACGTAATTATCGTACCCGTGGAGCACTTTCTCAGTGACGTAATCCTCTGAAAACGAGTTCTCGAACGCCATATAGAAGTGGTAATCCTTATACAGCATCTCTTCACAATCATCACCCGCACATTTGTTAGCTGAACAACTCCCGAACACGTCTATTTTCAAGGAGTAATGGAACAGGTGTTCCTGAAGCCTCGATACATAATCGTCCCTGAAACTATCGGCTTTACAGTGGCTGACTAGCCACGCGGCAGCTTTAGTTTTACCATTCAAAATAGACTTGATTTTCGGACTGATAGATTGCTTGTTTTTTTGCCAGACGACGTCTTTGTTTGGGGCGACAACGTGCCCAGTCACGTTCCGTACGTTAAAATAGCTCCAGACTACGTTTGAGTCTAGACTGTATGTGAATGTCCAGTTGAAGAAGTCGTCGTTATACAGCTCGCAGGCTGGCTTGTTGTACGCCGATTCTATAGAAGTGAACACGTATATTTGGGAACCAGCCCGTTTCGAAGGTCTGTTATCATTCGTCACCAGGTCTCTTTCATCGAATATAATAGCATCGAATTGGGTATAGTCATCAAGAAAATCTTTTTCGTCAGTAAATATACAATTGTTGATTTTACAATGCAAATTTGGGAATATATTCTTGTTGTTCTTATAGATCAAGTAATACTTATTCCATAAAAGAATGTATTTTGTCGTCGCATTTGGAGAGTTGTTCGCGATTTTGGATTTTATAAGCGATAATATCAAGTTCACATTCAAAATTAAAAAGAGAAATATAAAAAATATGATGTAGGTCACATATTTCACTGTAGTTTTATATGATAATTTAAATTGCATTTTGTATTGTTCAGTAGTAAAAAAACGGCTATGCGCGAAATCAGGCGAAACAACATGACGTTTTATATTTTTTTATACCATAAAGCTTTTACTCTGTAGAAAACTGGACAGAGAAGGTCATTCATGCTTTATTCATGATCCCTGAAGGAAGGATAAAGACCTGTCAAGTCTGAGACTGAAGGTTTTGCAAAGGTCACATAGCAATTCTGCTAGCCAGAATCCTTAGCGATTCCACTAAATTTCCGTAAAATGGTCACGAATTGCATAAGATGTCGGTCAATTTTACGGAAAAATAGCTAAAAATTACTATCATGTTATATCATGATTGAAATCGGATAGAGTAAATAAGTTAAATAATGGGAATAGATAATAGTAATTTGAAAATCAACAAACAGCCAAAAAATTTATTTCACCATTTAACATATTAGGCCGGATATACCACCATCGTAAAAGATGTAATCAGTATTCGCGCGTGGGAGTAACTTGACCACTCAATAGCTCCATTGTCCAGTCGCTGGCACCACGTTTAACTGACAATAACTAACACCCCACTAATCCGAGATTAAGATGCTATCTGGGACAGGACATGATAAACACTTCACGTGCAACAATTCGTGTTTCGTTAACAGTTAGTTTGTGAAAAAAACATGTTGACCATTGACGTTGGGAAGATGAGTTGCAGAAGTTCGACTCTGTGTTTTGAATTTGTTTAGTACCTATATAAATATAAAATGCGGTTCAATGAGCCGCTGTTTTACGAAATAAACGTAAGTACTACAAAAGTAGGTATGACTTTCTAAATATTTCCCGATTACTTAAAAAATATTTCGTGATTCAACCTATCTATCAAATGATGAAATAAAATAAAATTAAAATTTCATTTTTGTACAAACTTAACCTTCTATACTTATACGATATTTACTTTCATACTCCTCATCAACATGTCGACTGTATTGTCCGTCGAACAACAGTTATTGTTGGCAAAATAACTCCATTGTGATCGTGTAAAATGCTCGAGAGCAAAAACCGGCGCTACAATGGCTGTATAATTGAATTAAGTGCACTCGGAGGCGTGTGTTCCACTTCTTGGAATGTGGCCGTGGGTACTAGTGGGTAGGACCGTATCGATTTTGTAATTCGCGTTATTCCGTTAGTAATGATTTAGATTTGGACATTGCAGCTGGTCAACATTCTGAGGTTATGATAATGGCAATACAAATGGGCGGATGTGTGGAAAGTAGTACCTTAGGTGAGGGTAGTGTACCTGCACGAGTTTTGTAAATACTTTGTAATTATATGATTTAATAGCTTCCGCCCGCGGCTTCGCCCGCGTGGCCTACAGGAACCAAATGATATATATTTCTTCAGAAACAAACTCAAGGGTAGAAACTGATAGCATTTTCAAAAATACTGCACCAATTTTCGGCTTTCAACTTTCACCCCCTATTTAACGCCCTTAGGGTTGGAATTTCGAGAAACCCTCTCTTAGTGGATGCCTACACTTCACAAAGAACACCCCCTCCAAATTTTAAGTCTCTAGGACCAGCGGTTTAGGCTGTGCGTTGATATATCAGTCAGTCAGGAGTTAGAATTTTATATTTATATTATATATATATATATATATATATATAGAAGACGAAGATAGATACCTCTGCATAATGTGAAACAAAACTGCAAACTATTCAGAGTCAAAACCACATTGGCACAAATTATAATTTATACCTAAGCAATACATTTGAACCGATTGACTACCTACGTATAGTTATGTAGGTAAATAGACTAAGTAAATTTTCTGACTTGTACTACAATCTCAAGAATGTATTAACGCTAGGCATATGAGAAGACAATTTTGTGATCAAAACTAGCATTAATTTAATCAAAATACATCTTCCCTGCATAAATGAAAATATCAGAAAAAAAATACTTCCGAAATAAGCTGTTTAAATATTGACAGTGGTTGACAAAACATTGATCCACTACAATGGACCCCTGGCGTGGGCTATTGTCCTGTCCCTGTGAAGTGGCGGATAGCATTGAACGCCCTGTTGACCACTCGAGAGCTTCCTCGATGGAAGCTGTTAGCTTGGGGTGGCACGTATTGAAGTAGGACTGGAAATGTGATATAAAGTAAATAATAGCACATTATGTGTAGCGAACTTTATGTAGACATACGTTAGGTACACGCCAGTGAAAATGTAACGAAAAAGAATTAACAATCCCAAATATTAGGTATACGTAGACTGTCGCGTCGTGCTATTTATACAATATCACTTCCTTCTATGACAGCGCGGATTTAAGTAAGTAGATGTCACATTCATTTTTTGACCTCAATTATGTTAATTTTGTCATCTTCATGTCTGAAAGCAAAACATAAACTATACCATAACTAGGCGTGTGCCCAATTTCTATACGAACTTTAATCCCCAAATTAACCCTTAGGAGATGAATGTTAAAAAAATCATTTCGTAGTGCTTCTGTGCAAAAACCCACTGATTAAGCTAGGCGTTGTTTTTTTTTATGGTAACATCAATTAGTTATGTCTTGCTGCTGTTTCCTAACAACAAAAAAGTTGTAAAGCACAGTATTTAAGCAGTATTTCGCATCCAGAAGCTCAAGTGTGCGACAATGGGAGCGGAAGGGCCGGACGCGCCACATGCGCGGTAATCCACTCAACGGCGATTAATCCTCGGCTGGTGGGTCCATTGTGCGGCTGCCTGCGGACCGCCACTCGACTGTGCTTAATTCAATCACAACAGTTGCTGATATTCGCTCGTCACTTGTCTATTCATGCTGTGTGAAAATGCAAATCAACTATGAATTTACTGAAAAAAAAATTAAGCTTAAGTATAGATGAAAGACCAACTATAATAGGTAATTGTAATTATTGAAAAAAAATAAGGATATAGATGAAGATTAAGACCAGACCGACCATTAGGTATGTAACATAAAACATCATGAACGCAACGAAAAGAAATTTTCCTATAAATTTTTACATTAGGTATTACAAAATTCTTTGATTTTACCATAGATATTTCAGTAATGAATATGGTCAAAATAAAATAAGTCTTTATTGTATGAATGTAGCCATTCCTAATCCAATATAGAGTCAGATAACCATATTATTCTTTCATGCTACAAAAAGATCGATCTTGAAACCAACTATGAAAGTTCTCTGTCACTTCTTCATCACTATGTCACCTATAATTGCCTTACCAGTGAGAGAGCCGTAAGCCCACCCCCCTCCCCCTCCCTCCATCCCAGTCCCCTTCAGGTCGGCAATGTGCGAGCAATGCCTTTGGTATTGTAAGCATCTATAGGCTACGGTAACTGCTTAACATCAGGCGGGCCGTACGCTTTTTTGACACCGCAGTCCTATAAAAAAAAAAAAAACAAATTAACCCAAATACCACCAATTATTAATATTAAATTGTATGTTTAGTTAAAAATCCCTGGATAAGTAAATCGCTTATCATTGCTCAAATATCCTCTTCCTGACATCTAAGACCCTTATCTGAGCTAGTATCTAAAACACTGACGAATATCTCCCGATCTGCACTTACCACGGATAAAGGCAGGACCCAAAAAATATTTATTGTGTTTACACAAATACGTAGGTGGTAATCCGAGTGTGACTATTACTTATTCACAATAAGTCATAGGAAAGGGGACTGGCATTGTCCCCAAAGAAAAAAAAACCTTTAATAATATTATTGGGTTCTAATTTCGTTTATAAGTGTTAATCGTGGTTATATAAAAGTGTCACCGAGTTCAATGGTGGTGCCAATTTGTATAGAGTTACATCTGAATGGGGCCAGGGCTTCACGTTTTCTGTTACACAATAATGCTTTACGTGAAAAAAGATATGAATAATATCTTGTCCTAATAAAATAAGTGATTATTCAAGTGGGTTGCGTCGCTCAAGTTTTTTTAATCGAGATATGATTCTTGGGAATACCCTTATCCTATTATACCAATAGGTAGGTAGGTACTTCGAGTGGGTTTCGGAGAGGTCATTATTAGGATTAAAATGTTTACATTCTGGTATTTCTATAAAGATATTTTAAGAAAGGCTATATAGAGCAACCTACTTACTAAAATAAATAGATATGCATTTCTATAAATATTCTAGGCCCACTGCACACTTCCACCACTGTTTTACTACATAAAAGCGAATAAATAGCTATCTAGCTATAGGTATTACTGAAGAATTAAAAAACTCTATAATAGAAGCGCTATTTCATCTTCTTTTTCCAAAGAAACCTATTAAAAATATACCTATTAGGCATACTTATTTCGATACTAGGTAATCCGATAAAATAAAGAGTGGTAATAAAAGCTCTTGATATTTAATTCGTATAGACTCTATATCACTCTATGTCTCTATATTATAGAGACAACACGACTCTACCTAATAATAAATATCCTACACAATATACAGGTGTCCCAAAACTTTGCCACATGGAGGGGAAGTACCTTAAATATTGTAGATAGAGAATTTTACGATTCACACATACTTTTATTTATATATACATAGAGCTTTAACATATTATTATAAATATTTACACACTAACCTAAATAAAGAAAATAATAAAAAATAATAATAATAATACAAAATTATATATACAAAAGGGACTCCACGTTTTACTGAATGAAGACTTCATTTTTATTTTAAAAACAATACGAACTGCATTCAAAGATTTTTTAAAACTCGCTTGCCACACTCGGGAATCGAACCGGCTAAAATCCGAAAAAATAACATCCTGTACTTTTATGGTATCAATCGATAGGATCAATTACAAGGATCAAATCACTCTAACAAACATAGGAAATTAAATGAAAGGAAACCCGTGATATCTTAATTTATAAGAATTAAAATAAGTGAAAATTAAAATAAGTAACGATTTTATGGGTTTCCTTTCATTTAATTTACTATGTTTCTTAAAGAGATTTTATCCTTATGATTGACCCTATCGATTGATGCTATAAAAGTACAGGATGTTATTATTCGGATTTTAGCCGGTTCGATTCCCGAGTGTGGCAAGCGAGTTTTCAAAATGAAAGGAAACCATAAAATCTTCACTTATTTTAATTGAACGAATAAAAAATGGTAAACTAACTAATTTGTTTTTCGAAATTAGCTTTATTTTTTGTGGATACACTTTATCTTTGAATTCATAAATTTAAAAGTTTAGATTTCATGGTTTTCCTTTCATTTAATTTACCATGTTTGTTAGAGAGATTTCGTTCTTATCATTGATCCTATCGATTGATGCCATAAAAGACCAGGGTGTTATTTTTTCGGATTTTAGCCGGTTCGATTCCCGAGTGTGGCAAGCGAGTTTTCAAAAATCTTTGAATGCAGTTCGTATTGTTTTTAAAATAAAAATGAAGTCTTCATTCAGTAAAATTCTCTATCAACAATATTTAAGGTACTTCCCCTCCATGTGGCAAAGTTTTGGGACACCCTGTATTTTCCGACCTACTCCCATCGCTGTGTTTACCTATATCGAATTCGCCATTATACGTAGGTGATATCTGGGCAGACGGGAGTGGGGGCGACCCCCACTCGCCCCCACTCGTAATTAGGCCCCTAGTCCTCTCTTCGACTCCCCACTCCCCTAAAACAGAGGCAACCCGAAAACAACAAGCTATTTGTATGTAGTACGAGTTTTTGTACTGTTTTGTACTTTATGTAGGTGGTTTAGCGATGTATTTGAAATACATTGAGCGTATTGTGGATAATCTATTTATGTAGGTATGTATGAAAAGTAATGAGTTATATTTATTTCCCATGATAGCCTGTCCGTCTGTCTGTTTATTCCGGCTACTCTCCGAAACGGTTGGACCGATTCTGACGGGACTTTCGCTGACAGATAGCTGATACTATAAGGAGTAATTTAGGCTACTTTTATTTTAGCAAACATTAACAAACATGTTTCGCAAGTCGCGGGCGTAGCTAGTGTATTAATATAACATGTCTATAAAAATAACAGTATAGCGCTACTATGAGTCAATACATTCGCAATTTGCTATACGGTAGCAAGTAGCGAGTAAAACATGGTAGAGCTATACTACAACTTCAAATGTCTGAGGTATCCTACCGGAGGGGACGGAGGATAATCTTCAAATAAGCGTATTACATCGAGTCGGCCGTCCGTGCTTTGTGATCGAAACACATACGGCTTCACCACAGACTCCTCGACTCAATACAGATTATATTTGTACACTGCCTATTTGTGAAACCTTTAGTATGTGCGTCTACGACTCTGTGGTCACGAGTACAAGTTATAAGTCTCGCATATTCCTATGGGAGATGTCTGCGGTATAAGATAGGGCTTTATTTGCAGATTTAGGACCGACTAAGGTTTCGTGCGCTTTTCGTATACGATAATTTGGGATTAGACGAGAGAGGGTCTTGTTATTGGAATGTGCAGTTCGCTTAAAGATGTTTGCAGAAAGGATACGTATTTTAAAAAGGAAGAATCATCATCCTGATACCGTCTATTCTTAAATTCTTGTTCACTCTGTAAAATTTGCCGTGAGCTTCCCAAATAAAATAAAACTAAAATTGAACAAAATCGTTTGTTAATACCCGCAAATATTCATGAAAATAGCTTCATGTTTACGCATTTTCTATGTAAAATAACTTCGGAGCCGCTCCGCGCCTTCGTACATTGAATTACAGACTTTGTGTGGTAAACCGTTCGCAAAATATTTTGGCGTCACAAAGGAGGTATTAAAGGGAGACGTGACAAGGGGAGCCGGAGGGGAGGGGACGGGTGGAAGGGGGGGAGTGATAATTTTATGCAAATCGACCGCCGCCAACGGCTGAGTTTCACGATGGTTTCAGAATTTGTTTATGTCTGCCGGAGAAACAACCCACGCTTTTCCAAGGGAAAACTTTCGCGAGTTTTTCGTCGCCTCGATCGATGCGGTGGGAATTTATAAACAGGACACACGGATGGGAGAATTAAAGGTGAGAGCAGATATTTCAGAATAGGTAAATTGCGAAAGTGCACAATTTTCAGTTTTGCATGCTTTTATTTTCATATAGGTAGGTAAGTAGGGAGGTACACTAGGTCTATGCGTTCCGATGTCATAACTCATTGCTCGGGTGCACCGCTTGCATCATACAGACACACCCATTGACATTTTTGTGGTATCAGGTGTTAGGGCTGTATCACACCTGGCGACGGGTTTGGTGACCGTCGCCAAGTACAGTCCTGTCATATTTTGACATCATTCAATACGAATTATTGGCGACGGTAGCAAGCGACGTCGCCGGCCACGTATCCAAATAGGTAATTGGTATTACCTGTCAAATTCAATACGAATTCGTTGGTGACGGTGGCTGGCGACGCGCTTGGCGTCCCGGTGAGATAGAACCCTTAATGGGTCTATTTCCATTGACCTATTTGAAATTCAGTTAAACATTTAACATTAACTAGCAGTTACAATTTAAATAAATAATTGTCAATAAAGAGCCACGCCTTCTCTCTGGTACAGTTAAACAAACAATACAAACATTAAATAAACTGCAGGGCGTAGGTACAATGAGTGAGAAAAATAAATGAATTCACACAAGGTACAGTCGCGGACAAAGAGTTTCGGAGCGGTGGGCGGTGCGGCACGCCCCGTCTTGCCGGCAGTCGGGAGTCGGGACGAAGCGGCGGCGATTAGGACAACAGTGTTAAACAGTCAGGTATGAATAAATCAATCTAAATACATAAATTATTCATGTTTTGAGAGTTAAATCTTAAAAAGTTGGACCCTAGTGAAGATAGGTTATACCAAGGTATAAATAAGGATAAATAATAATGCTAGGATAATGTTTACATTTAGTAAAGTTAGTAAAAATCCTGAAAATCCCTCCTGAAATGTTCCTGAAAATCGTACTGATAGGAAAATAAATAGACGGAAGTAATTTAATAAAAGAGGATTAGGGTAATGTTCATAGGATATACCTACGTAACTAATCATTTACTTTCAAATAACTTGTACTGAGTACCTACTTAATTTTAAAGCAGCAAAAACAGTAGTTGCTCTGTGCAGTACAATCACGTACAGTTCGATAATTAAAATGCGTGTTTGTTGTGCGGCGTTGGGTGGCCGCCAAATTGTTTTCCACGCCAATCGCTTGTTTAAAACTGCACCGGACGCGATGCCGGATTTTAAATTAAACCAATACGGCACGTAACATTTTTGTACATGCATGTACACATTGAATATTAAATCTGCCTGTTTTACCTGCCAATGTAGATTAAGTTAAAGCTTTATGGTTAATGAAATAGGGTAGCATTAGTGATTATACTGATTACACTGAAATTTGACATATTTTTTTCTACCTACAGATTCTATACGCTATGTAATATATATTTATTTAAAACAACGAACTTTTTCGGGACCGAATCTATAACAAAAATGGATTCGATAACCGACTAACAAAACATAATGTCGATACAAGCGATCGATTGGCAAAGACCTGGCAACGCAACTTCCGTCGCTCGCGGGTTCCGTATCGCCCATTGTCTGTCCTCGTAAACATTTCCTGCAATTTACTTATTCCACAAAACACTGATTTCTGTTCAAAACACAAAAGCACGAGACTGTAAACAAAATGGCGTATTTAAATGGGCGGCAACTGCATTGTTGGAGTGCGTCACGCCGACACCGCTTTCCGCCCTGCTCGCACTCATAGACAAGCTTGCTCTTCGGCTCTCTTTATTTCCATAGCTGACAATAACCTACACAAGGACGTAAGTCAACCATGCTGCTATCACACTTTTAACCTTATGAACCAAGCTTAAAGTTCTATCTCTAATGGATTTTGATGTCTAATTACACCGCTACGACGCGACGGCGCTACAGCGACATGTGAAACTGTTGCACGTTGTTCTGTCCTTATCCCACCCGAAGGGGTGGAGTATTTTTATATCTGCATCTCTTTCCGTCTCGCCTCCTGAGAAGTAATGTGTTGTTGCGTGTTGTGATATCTCTGAAATAACAGGGAAGCCCTCGCTACGAAGTTGTCATTTGATAACGGTTTTCATTGTGTACGGATAGCAAAGTAGAAAAATCTTCAGTATTATTTCAGTTGAATCGATTTAATTGGGTAACAAACTTGGTTGTTCTGCTCTGCTCTGTTCTTGTAAACTAAAATGTCCTTCATAGAGTAAAGTATTCTTCATTAAGTATTTGTTGATTCGGGACCCAATTGTTTCAAAATTATTTTTACAGAATCCAATTTTTCTGCTCTTGATGCTAATTTCCTGTCTTTTTGTAACAATGATATTACTTTCAAGTATTTTAATAAACACAAAAAAGAAATAAACCAGGAACCAATTTCATAAGTGTTGTACAAAACTAGATTTTTAAAAGTAATAACTCAACATTTTAAAAGACCGAGTAAAACACATAATGACACACATATAATGACAGGCCACATCTTATTAATAGTAAACAACAGTGGTTTATGTAGTATGCGCAATTTATTTCTCAACCATTTCTAAAGACATTTTTTTTGCCAAATGAATATTTTTCCTACCAACAGTACCGGCCGCCTCAAGGCAGGGCGCGTGGAGTTGCAAAGCCACTGGAGTGGGGCGTCGCTAAACAAAAACACGTATACAACTAGCGGCTGAGCGTTGATTGGCCAGCGGCGGCGCGCCCCCCGCCCCCCCAGCCGGCGCCCGCCGCGCGCCCGCTCCCGGCCGCATTCCGCGCCACGCTCTCCGCCCGGCAACATGTGCAGCGGCGCTGACGGAGGCCCCTGGCCGCTCGGCAAGGACGCGCCCACAGTGACAGCAGCAGCCTTGGACCACTACCGCTTACAACTGTACAACTACGCGGTCGCCGAACGACTCCGCCTGTACCCGCCGACCGTGGGGCCATGCTACGCGCCGTATGGACCCCGGCTTGCACTCTCCATGTCCTTGCTCCAGCAGCGAGCCCTCCAACCGGAGGAACCGAAACCTCAGCACAGCTATATCGGCCTCATCGCGATGGCCATCCTCAGCTCGCCGGACCGCAAGCTCGTCCTCTCCGACATCTACCAGCACATACTCGACAACTACCCGTACTTCCGGTCCAGAGGACCCGGCTGGCGGAATTCGATCCGGCACAATCTATCTCTAAACGACTGTTTTGTGAAAGCCGGGAGGTCGGCCAACGGAAAAGGACATTATTGGGCGATACACCCGGCGAACGTCGAGGACTTCAGGAAAGGCGATTTTCGTAGACGCAAAGCGCAGAGGAAAGTGAGGAAACACATGGGGTTGGCTGTGGACGACGACGGGGAAGACTCGCCGTCGCCGCCGCCTCAGTCTCCGCCGCCGACGGCTCTGCCGTTGCCGTTCTGGGGCGGCGGGCGGCTCCCCGGCGGCGGGCAGGCCAGGAAGAGGCAGTTCGACGTTGCATCGTTACTAGCGCCCGATGATGCGCCGGAGAAAAGGCAGCGGAGGGACAGTAGTTGCGAGGAGGAGCCCGAAGAGGATATAGACGTTGTGGCCAGTGATCAGGAGGAGCGCGGCGGTGACGAGGAGGTGCGGGCGCCGCTGGCGCCGGCGGCGCAGTACCCGCTGCTGGGCGGCTGGTGGCCGGCGCTGGACCCCGCGCTGCTGCAGCAGCTCCGCCGGCACACGGCCCCCGCACCCTCCGCCCCCGCGAGCCCCACGGATCAACAACGACCGCCAGATACGTAAATGTGTGCATATTGTACCAAATTGTGAATATCCAGTATTATGTACCCGACGGTGCGATACCGTCGCCTATTTATTTCCTAATCTTTTTTTCTATCTATCCCAACACACTGTTTTCTGTGACTGTACTTTAAGAACGCGTTGAACTCTTTTCTATAGATTTTTTGTGTTCTTTGCTGTTATCATTTTCTTTTCAATGTTTTCATTCTGCAAAGTGTAAATTATTGTACATTTATTAATTAGGTATTATTTCTACTAAATGCTGTATGTAGAACAGTGATAGTTATTATAATTAAGTGATTTATTATGAAGTCTGAAAACGACCAAGTTCTGTAGATAGTTTCCTAGTGCTATTTGTATATAAGTGAAGTGAAGGTGTCTACTCTTCGTTGTTAATGACGTGTAAACATACTGTTGTTTATTTACTAGATAACATTAATCGATTAAATAATAACGACAACTCTATAAGAATCTCCGAATAAATATAAAGTATTAATTTAATTACATTATTTTATTTCATGAATCCGCAATCATTGATCTAATTTATTATCAAATGTCAAACATGTTTATCATACTCACGACACAGGATCACGAATAATATTTTAAAGTACCGTCATTAAGTAAAAATACTCGTTGGCGCGGCGCAATCGAACTACCCACATCATAGTATCAGCTGATGAAGCTTTTATGACGATTGTCAACAAGTAGTACCTACAACAATAAGTAGAGGATCAGTATCAAGTAGGTACCTAAGTGTTATTTTTATAACTAATGAGATACTTTAATGAATGCAATTTAATATGGATGTATGACAAATGTCTTTGAATATTCGTGTAAATTATCTAATTGAAGGTATACCCACATATGCCTCACTCCAGATTTAAAATGAGCAACGCAATGGCGTTTTAATGAGTAGGAGCTAATTACTGTTTAGCAAAACAATTAACGAAAACATAATAACCATTTAAAACAGATTACTTTTTGCCTTGTTTTTACCGACCTCAAAAAAAGGGAAGTATATTTTTTTTGTAGGTAATTATCTACATAAGACCAATGACGAGGATAAGATAAGATACTCTTTGGATATAAAAAAAAAACCTATTACCTAGCCGTTCAAATAAAAACGTAAAACATTTATTTTCCTGTTATTGACATTATTGATTAAGCAATCATTGTTGTTGCTGTTATTGGTATTATGGTTGTAGCTTTGGTGTAAAACCTTTTTTTTTATTATTCACTCACTGCCTGGTTTGAAAAAATTAAAGAAAATCATCATTTTAAGATCATCATATTAGGTATGAAAAAAATTTAAATTAATATTTTTATATTCATTTAAAGCGACTGTAGCCTAGGGGTGAACAGGTTGGGCTAGCAATCGAAAGGTCCCAGGTTCGATCCCCGGTGGGTCATGCACCAATGGATGAATTTTCATCTATGTGCATAATTTACAGTTCGCTGACGGTGAGGGAAAACATCGTGAGGAAACCCACCTATCCCTCGGGATTAGGTAATAGTCAGTTCCTGTATACACGGCGACAAGGTTCACCACCTGTCACGTTGGGTTCTGACTATCTGGTGAAACGTGGGCTTTGAGTTGGTTAATACCTCCACAGTGTGGTGGTGTATGGCCACTCAAGCCTCTGACTACCCCCGAATGAGGATAAAAGTCGTGACGTTACATTTCATTTTCATTTCATATATTCATTTATTCATCATCTTAACCGGAAGACGTCCACTGCTGAACATAGGCCTCCCCCAAGGTTCGCCACAATGACCGGTCTTGCGCTGCCCGCATCCAGCGGATTCCAGCAGATATTATATGTCTAATTGATATTTAGTGGCTGGTCCTGTGTGAGTTTACGGGACCATTTTCAAAGATTTAACTAAGAGTTAATATTTTTTGTGGTTATTGGACTCCACCGCCAATAGATACGGTTATTTCATTATATCAATTTATTTTATCTTCATAATTTAAAGTGTTACATATACCTAACAAAATACCTAATTGAAACTCCAACTATATTTAGGTATACCTACAGTACTTATAACTAAGTGATAAGGTTAAATACCGATTACGTTCTACCAAGAAGCAGTTAAGACATAATTACAACACAGGTAAACACATATTTTGGATGATTCACACAGGGTATGTTTAAAATTTAATTCTTTGGTGTTTCTTGGGCGATTTTCCCACACTAATGTCTATTGTTTGTTGTTAAATACCTAGTTTAAGCTGCCTGTCCAATACTACTTAGAAATGGGATTCACGAACGAATTCTCATGTGAACGTATAGTGAATAGGCTATGCGGTGACTAAAACCTTTGTTTCCTTGGTAGTCCTTTGTGTTTAATTATATTCACGAATTGTATATTTTGATACATTTTTGCTGTTTTCTATTTTTCTTTGTTAACCTGCCTTTGCCTTGCGGTGAAGGAAAACATCGTGAGGAAACCTGCATGTCTTTAGACATGTGAAATCCACCAACCCGCACTGGGCCAGCGTGGTGGATTATGGCCTGAATCCCCCTCGCATTGAGGGGAGGCCCGTGCCCACCAGTGGGACGTTAAAAGGGCTAAATTATTATTATTATTAAGCTGCCTTTACGTTTTAGCAAAACATGGCTGTTTTTGAACCATTGAAAAGCGTAAAGTAGGAACGTAGGTACCTACAGGTATCCTAATTAAATTAGATCATACCTACAATTTTTTTGACACATCATTGTATTATTTTTTGTGGAAACTAGGGAAATACCAAATAAATAACATCTTCAGTACTAAATTTAAAAATAATAATAGGTATGTAATCCTCGGCCGAATTGGCACACACCAACTGTTTGATCTCAAACCAAACAAGGCTTATAAAATAGTTTGGGGGTGATCCCAGTGACACCCAGACCAAGGCAAATTACGAAAAGGCCGTTTCTGAAATTTGCCTCTAGCAGGAATCGAACCCGCAACCACCCGATGATGTGAGTCGAGCGGCCTCCACTCGAACCACTGCGCAAGCGCTCGTCAAATGCCAATTATTTACATACTACAATTAATGTATCGAAGACACAGCTCAGGAAATAATAATTTGGTTAAAGGTTTAAAGCGGATTAGTTCGCGTAATCGAACGCTTAATCTTTCTATTTCTTCTACTTCCTGATGTATGTCACAAATATGAAACTGCAATAGGAAGAGTAGGTAAGTAAAGAGGTGTCATGTTGCGTTCGGATTACATTGTCGCCCATGCTGAGTCAGATCTGATAGATAAGGTTTCTCCTAGTGCAATGCTTTCTCACGATTTGTTTTTATATTTACAACATAAGGTTTGAAAGCATATAGCATTCAAACACGGTTAAAATGTAATGTAGTAAAAAATAATGGTGTGAAAAATGTTGTTATCTTTGCCGTCTGAATGACCATTAACGTTTCTTAAGTCACATCCAATTCCAGTCCACGGTTCCATTTCCATGACACTGTAGGTATTGAAACCTTTGGAATGTAAAATAACATTTGAGAAATGAACTTTCGAGATTTTAAGCAGTCGTTGAAATGAGTTTTCACTGTGTTGTAACATCGAGTTGTTATTTTGGGTTATTAAGACGATACAAGGAAAAAATGAATTTTAGTTTCGGGGTGTGGCTAGCGTCGCGTGAGCTGCCGAAGGATATATCCCTCTCGCTTAGCTAGGACAGAACAGCTATGGAGTAGACTATAGTATAGTTATTTTTTGAAGGAACAATATTGTTTAATTCGTACAATTAAAATAATATGTCCCAGTGCACCTTTTAAAATAGATGAAATGGATGAAAATATTCAAATATATTTTTTTCGTTTTATAAGGGATTTTTATGTCAAGTGTATATGAAAAAAATAATTTAATTTCTATGTTGTTTTTATTGCTGAAGACAAAGTAAGTCAAAAGAAGACAAACGATACCTACAATATGCTGATAGATACGTATAACAATATTTCGATCGTATAATAGCCTATAACCAGCGGACGATCCAGACGCGTCCAACGATATCTCATTAGTCAAATTATTATGATATAAAAATAGTTTGGACGTTATACGGGAGCAGATGAACATACATACATATCGGTCAAAATCATAACCCTCCGCCCACCGTAGTCGGGTAAAAATGTACATACTCTGTGTCAGTGACTGACTGCCGGATATGAGTATCTTTTTCATGTTTCGTAGGCAAAGGAATACTTTGGTACTTAACTTCGATGCCGATCATGAAGTCATCAGCGGTGTCATAATATTTTTTTTTACCATATTTCATTTATTTTTTAATTTAATTTTCAGTTTTTATTAATTTTATTGATTTAACCATGCATTTATTTTTTGTTTATCTTTTTATCTTTATTTTTTTATCTATCAAAATCACCCTTAGACTGGTTACCGCCACAGGTGACAAGAGGGCTGGCTCTTTCCTTGCTCAAAAAATTCGCTTGACAACAGGAACAGCTTGAATACAGGGAGGACATGCAGCCAGTATCCCACGCGGACGGTATTTGTTTAATTAGGGGTAGGTTTTTATTTTATTGTATTTTATTTTAATTTATGTTATATTATATTGTATTTTAATGATAAAACATGAAAAATAATTTTTTTTTAAAATTTAATTTTACTTTTATTTATTGTTTTATATTTATTGTGAAATTATAATAATTTTAATAATCAATATTGGACTATGTCTGAAACAAATACATTGAATTGAATAATTTAAATACAAAAATTATCACATTAACTCGTTAAATCACGGTTTACACCCCTAGAACGAAAAAGATCCTAACATGGTAGGTAGGACCTGAGGGTTGGCCAGTTAATTACTTAAAATACACTATATTTATTTCAAGAAAACATTCATAAGATCTGAAGGCGTCGGACTCGCACATAAAGGGTTCCGTACCACCGTAGAATAAACACATCAAAAATATCAAGTTTGAGACTTGATATTTATTTTTAAATGTTATTATATTTTTAGTATTTGTTCTGCACCGGCAACAGAAATACACATTCAGTGAAAATTTCAACTCTCTACCTGTTACGGTTCGTGAGATACAGCCCGCGCTGACAGACGGACAGACAGACAGACGGACAGCGTAGGCCTAGTAATAGGGTCCCGTTAGCACCCTTTGGAACCCTAAAAAGTAGCCTATGTTCTCCGCCAAGACCCAGTCTATCTCCATACCAAAATTCATCAACATTGGTTCAGCGGTTAAGCCGTGAAAAGGTAACAGACAGAGTTACTTTCGTTTATAATATAATAGATTGAATAGGACGGACAAACATTTTCCTATCCATATCTGTAATGTTATTTTTTACGATAATTTATTGATGTATGATATATTTATTACTTGCCCATCCATACCTAGAACAAACGCAATAAAGCGACTCCATTGTTTTGACAAGCAATGTATTCCCACTGTCGGCCCAAGACCATGCTGCAAGTATATAACAGTAAGCGAAATAGGGAGTTTTTACAGAAATGACACGAATAACTATGAAATGACAAGAGATGACACAAAATGACAAGAGATGACACAAAATGACAAGAGATGAAAAGAAATTACACAAGACAAGGAAAAGCAAACGAAAATCACGCTGCAGTGCAGGTCATAGGTTCGATTCCTGCCCAGGACATGCAGTTGTGTGCATGAACATGTCCGCATGTCCCGAGTCTAGGTGTAATTAAGTGTATATTTCGTTTGTATTTACAAACAAAAAGTAGTATATGTAGTAATATCAGTTATCTGGTTTCCATAGTACAAGCTCTGCTTAGTTTGGGATCAGGTAGTCATGTGTAAAAGAATTTCCAAGGATATTTATTTATTTATCATAGGCGTCGGCGGACTGTAAATACTGTACTGTACCTGTAATGTGGCACGACCGTAATATTTTTTCGTAATATTTTTTAAAAAATCCTTCACAGGTCCGACGTCGAACAAGTCCGAGCGGACACTGACAATACAAAGTTAGAGAGAGACATGGTTAGTTCAAGTACTTAAAATGTGAGATGGCGATATTGTGCGCGCGCTCGGAAATAAACAACGTAAGCGCCAAACCACATTTTCTTGAATTAAAAAAAAACTACTTCATGAATTAAAATATGGTTGAAGGGTAGTTTAGATATCATTATTTGCTATGTTTTAGAAATAATTTCGTGATCTAAATCGTAAAAACATCGTGGTAGCAAGGAAAATTGTAAATAATTAGAGCTCATTTCATAATTTTTTTTTATAGAGAAAATTTCGTCAAATCGTGATTTGGATTTAAAGATACCCAAGATAATATAGTCAAAAATCATACATCTAAATATAAGATTCCTAGTCCACATACTTACTTAAAGAAAAAGTAGAATAGAAAATCAACCAAATTTCGAACCCTCATCTTAATGCATCGATATAATTAACATTCGAGTTTTTAGTTTCCGTACGGTACCCTTAGTGCCGCCATACACCTGACTGCTTGTCGACAGCTCTAGAGCAGTTGGTTGCAGTCGTCCGCAGTTTCAATACAAAATTGTCATTCCAAACCGCATCGACCGCCCGCCGACTTCCTGAGCGGTCCGTGTATGGTGAATGTCAATTTTGTATTGAAACTGCGGTCGACTGCAACCAACTGCTCTAGAGCTGTCGACAAGCAGTCAGGTGTATGGCGGCACTTATACCTACAAGCTTAACATAGTTTGGGACCATACAATTTGTGTTAGTCTATCAATGTTATATAGTATTTTTTTAATCGATGCCTATTTATTTATATGAATCCCGCTCCGTAAGTGGTTGCGTATCTAATTAGCCGATGCTCGCCGTCAATCAGAGTGGCCGCGGCCGAGCCCTGTAATTTGCGGCCGATATCTTGACACCTCGGACACAGACGTTTGGTATGTATTGTCGGCTTTGAATCAAACACATTGTTGTTTTAGATTGGTTTAATATTGCTTACATTATTTATTAATATGTAAATTTATCTTAGCACTTACTGAATAGAGGTGACACTTACAAACAGTTGGGTATGTGCCAATGATATAATAAGGAAGGTGGTAGATAGGTTACCTCTATACGACAAAAAGTGTTAAAATTAGCAAGTTACCGCGCGCAAACTTAGGCCCATATTAATAAATCGATCTCAAAATGGAGATCGAACTTGAGATGCTGTGTTGAGCGATTTTCCCTAAATTAAATGTCAAAACTGCGTCTTAAGATCGATATCAACTTTGAGATGCATTTATTAATACGGGCCTTAGACGTTCAGCGGCGCGGACGGTGGACAGAAGTAGACCTACATTACTTGCTTTCATAAAATAGCATACTAACCACGTGTTAAAGTCAGCAATGTAGATCCGTAATAATCAGCAAAAACAATACTGTCAACGCCATAAGTGACGCGAGACCACGCGAGACTACCAAGTAGCTAATATTTTACGTACCACTTACGGAGCGCGTATAACCTATCTACCTTGTATATGTCTACTTATCTGGCTTACATATCCAGTGACGGACTTGAAGCCAAAGACTAACAAAATAACGATTTCTTATTGAAAAACATCTGAAAATCGAGAACTCAACTTCCCCACCATTCAGTCCTCGAGCTCTTATCAATCGTTATCACCGAAACAAAAGTATTAACCTAATCTACGACCACAAACAGGTTGGTGTTCAAAGAAAGGTTCGAATGCGTCAACTTCCTGACTGCTTTCTGCTAAGCCCATTGTTACAAATGTAAGCCCGGATTACAGATAAAATCCTTGTGAAATCATTTTATGGCGATGTTTTTACTTTACTTGTCAATGACGGTTTAATCCTTTAGGACACAAAGGGGGTTTTATTTACGCTTGGGAATTGCGTCAAATTAAGTCATCTTTTAATTAAAACAAAATTACTTACCAAAATATACATAGCTACTTAATAAATATAACGTAATGAAAAAAATATTATCCCCACTTTACATGCACGGGGAGGTAGGTACCTAAAAAAGTAATTTTATAACATTTTATATTTTATAAATTGATATCTTTTAAGTATTTCTGTACCAAATATTAACTTCTGTCGTAAACTGTAAAAGTTATGGCACTGTGACGGACTGGGACGGACGACGGACTGCATGATCTTATAAGGGTTCCTCGCAGAGACTACGGAACCCTAAATATTCAACTTTACTAAAGACATTGCTATTTAACAAGCAAATTACTTACGTAGGTGCCTAAATAAGTAGCTCGAAGCAAACAATATTAGATGTTCAGAACATGCTTTTACACAATCACCCGACGAGGGGGTTGTAAACGCATGTAAATGGAGCGTAATAGTCGCCCGAGGGTTGGTGGGGGCGGGCGGTGCCTTCTAATGAACGTGCGATTTGTCTGTAGAGTGTAGAATGCAACATTACACGAGCGCAATATTGTTCTGTGTATCTTGCATTGACACTTTATGGGTGCTATACATATTTACTCTTCGTAGGTTGCACCCATTCCTATGTAAAAAGCAAAATTCCGTCACCTAGGTCATACCCATAGCCATTTATGTACCATACGTAATATATACCTGTTAGGTATTAGGTAAGTATTCTGTGTAGGTGTAATTCTAATTATGAAGAAGTTAAGTGCATCTATCTACTTTAGGCCAAGTTTACCAACACACTAAAGGACCTTTAGAGCAGTAACCGATTGTCGTGTACTGTTGTGTACTGTAGAACGGACATTTAGTGTGTTGGTGAACTCAGCCCTTAATACTTCATCTTCTCGTTTTATAGGTACCATACATAAAAGTCTAAAAGAGAAAAAGAAAACCTTTTCAAACATCGCTGAAAGCGTCCATTAGATGCGCATCGAGGTGTGAGCGGCGCAGAGTGACCCATCCCGATAAAACGCGTCCACTCTCGCGAATTGCCCGCGCCCGAATCTAAACGCTCCCAATTCCGGCAAGTGTCGACAAAGGCCGACTTTTAGCGTCAACAATGAGCGAATGAAGCAAATTACCGCTTTCGGACGCTTGAAAGCGGCCGTTGAACCGCACCGTCGAGCGCATTCAGCGCGGAGAGTTTGCGACGCGAAACAAACGATAACAATAAACAGTAAAAAGGAAAGTGTAGTATTTTGCGTGGAAGTGAGCGCAGACAAAGGGGGGGAGCGGTAATAGGTGTTAATGCGCGTGATTCGTTGGGCGAGGTGAATGGCGAGCGGCGGGCGGGCGGCGGCGCGGCGCGGCGCCCCGCGGCAGCGTCGACTATTTTTATAACAAATCATCAGCCCCTTGATTGACAACATTGTGTTTTATGTTGGATTCGTAATCAATTAATATTCGGATGGCTGGGTCTCAATGAGTTATTACGGACGTTGTGAGAAATAGAAATAATAAACAACGTCATTCAAACTCTAAGTATAGTTTCTAAATCAAGACTAAAAACTTCAAACTCCATGTACCTAATGTTGTAGGTACCTACCGAGATAAATTAACGTCAAAAACTCCTGATGTGCTTGAAATAAGCTGGACCACAATTAGGCACCACCTCACGAATACTAGCCATCATCGTACACAAGAAACTACGTTGAAATTGGTCCATTCTTCGGTTAGTCACAATGTAGACAGACAAACCGACTCTTCTTTGAATTGCGTGAGGAGTCAGATCTAATAATTGCCTCTCGAGATACCTAATCATCTTCACGCGATAATATGTGTTAACATGACATTGGTAGTAAGTAGTTACCTACATTATCTTCTATTGCTTCTATTCTTAAGGAAGCTTTAGGTTTTCGTGCAATCCCCCAATCAAGGATGTCCAAAGCATCGCAATGGTCTAGCAAACAAACTCTAACGAGCAGGGCGCCACTCGCGCCCGTTATACGAGCAAAACAAACAGGCTTGGAGTGCCGTGGAGTGGACCGCCCGCGGATTCGCGACACTGAGGGTTCAGGGAATCGGGCCATTCGACACCAGCACCTGGGTGTTTGTGGGGTAAATAGGGACAGGAGTGTGAATTTTTAATTGTACAACCTTTTAACTTATGGCAACCTAAAATGTGGGAGAAGAAAATGGGCTTGCGCATAAAAGAAACTGCTCTTCGTTTGGCGCAGTCGAGTAAGAAATTCAATCAAATTATAGCAATTCAAATGTGGGTCAATTTAATACTTTTATGGAAGACATAGTAAACCATTTACCTACTTTTTAACCGACTTCAAAAAAGGAGGAGGTTCTATGTTCGGCTGAATGTATGTTTTAATTTTTTTTTTTTTTTTTTTTTATGTATGTTCACCGATTTCTCCGGCATTTATGAACCGATTTGAAAAATTCTTTTGCAGTTCGGTAGATCGTAGCTCCAAGTTGGTCCCATAAAAAAATAATTCCTAGAATCAACCCCTAAGGGGGTAATTTTGGGGGGGGGAAGGTCGTCTGAAAAAAAAAATTTTGTCCGATTGACTTGAAACTTAATATGTATATTTTGCATAACAAATAATGAAACTCATGTTTCAGGATTTTGGAAAAATCCCCCCCCAAAGGGGTAAAACGAGGTGTTGAAGTTTGTATGGAGAGTTACCGATTATCTCTAACGTTTATGAAGCAATTTTTCTTTTTAAAGTGTTATTTGGTAGGTGACTAAGTCGTTTTGGTCCCGTAATAAAATTATTTCGGAAATCCACCCCCAAAGGGGGAAACTAGGGGTAGAAGTACGGTAGAAAAATATATTTGTGTCCGATTGACTTGAAACTTAGTATGTATACTCCATATAATAAATTAAGAAACTTTTGTTTTGGAATCTTGGAAAAGTCACCTCCCAAAGGGGTCATTTGGGGTGATAAAGTTTGCACTAAAAATCATGAAATAAAATTATTTTTATAAAAAAATAAAAACCGACTTCAAAAAAACCTGGAGCACTAAAAAGCCTGAAATAATATTTCTATTACCACCACTGCCTACCCCTTCGGGAAAATCAGGCGTGATAATGTGTTATTAAGTATTTGGAGTCGGTGCCAATCTTGGTATGCCGAGTCTACCCACTATACAAAAAGTAAGAAGATAGATTGGCACCGACCCCAAATACTTGATATCACATCATCACGCCTGATTTTCCCGAAGGGGTAGGCAGTGGTGGTAATAGAAATATTATTTCAGGCTTTTTAGTGCTCCAGGTTTTTTTGAAGTCGGTTTTTATTTTTTTATAAAAATAATATTTTAAATCTTTTTATACTATCGTGAAATCGGATTGTTGTATGAAAGTGTTGTGTATAATTGTAATGTTAGCTTACGTATCTATTTAATTAGACCAAAATATATCAATGTACAGTCGACAAAATAACCACCATACATTAGGTAACATTTCTATATATTAACAAACTTTATTCACAGTGACAGATACAGTCGAAATATCATATCAGTGGGTCTCGATCCACTTTGTCGACCGTACCTACCAGACCAAAAATAGTATCCCAATATTGAAATTAAACACGTCACGCGTTTTCCGGTCCACCGAATCCGGAACAAAAATAACGAATCACATACAAATCGGTACGTGTCCCGGTCACCCGCGGCAGTCAGCGCGGTCCGTACCGCGATGTGCACTCATGTGAGATTGGACCATTGGGAGTCGGCGGCGTGGACACATTTAATTGTGGCGGGACCGAGCGGGAAGTAAGCAACAGATGCTGATGGGACTGGGGAACCGAGGGGAGGCGCGGGTGGTATGAATATTTGCATTATTTAATTGATTTCGTGGGACCATCGGAACTATTTAGTGAAGAAATAGGTACTACAGAATATGGATGCGGTAGGTATGACAACGTTTTCCTAAAAAATACATATTATACTAACAGGAGTCAGGACTCTGGATCCCTAACCCAGATTCAAAGTGGTGTAATAAGAGTTGGAGACTTTTTAGAGTTTAGGAGTAGGTCAGATGAATTTTAGTGAGGGCTTAGGGACTCTGAATAACGGATGATGTAAGAAGATTATTATATTGTCATCCTATATTGTAGCCGTCTAGTTTTCTCTCTATCTCTGGCTTTTTGATTCAGTGTTTAACTTTTCAGCTCTGGGTTTGATTCTCCAAGGCATACGATGCTTTTCTAACTAGTAGTCTACGTTGTTACACCCCTTACATCGTTAGTACAACGCATAAGAAATTCAATTCAGAGATTTTCACATCCGTTAATCCTGTATAGAACCCTAAAATACCTGCACGTATATCCAACATCAGTGTTTATCGACAACAGCGGACCACCGCGTCGGTCACAAAGACACACTATTAAAATATCTACCATCTCACTCAATGACCGACGTGTTATTTCGTTAAACACGATCGCTTTCATCCGATTTGGTTCTTAATTCGAACTGTGTGTTTGTTTGTGCGGCGATCGATCTTGAGCAGTGGGCGACACGACACGTCGCGGGTTTGATGATAGTTTATTTTATCACGATTGTTATGGACCCGACGCGATGGAAGGGTTAAAAGGACTTTAAATCTTTTTGATTAATTTCTAAATTCACGATTAGGGCAGCCAATCGAATATAAAGTGTTTTTTTGTAATTAGGTACCTAGGTCCCAGGCTAATAGTATCTTTGCCAAGCTTAAACCGTCTAAGTTGCCAAGGCGTGTTTCTGTACTTAAGACGAACCTATTGCCAGATAAATGATCTTCTTAGCACACACACTTGCGGATGTGCATGAACACAGGTAACTTGTTACCTTGTGTCAAACAATACTCTCTGCCTACCATGAGACTCAGTCATAAGTATTATGTACCTCATACCATAATCGCGCAGATTTTGAACCAATTTCGAATTTAGAATACTAAGTAGGTAATAGGTTTTTATTTTGTATTTTTATCTGAGGAAGGAATTCACATCACATTAGGAGACATACATGGATCACCGAAGCCGTGAACCACAAAAGGCTTCGTGGAACCCTTCAAGTGTTGACTCGGGATCGATCACAATGGTGCCAAACTCTCGCGCCTCTCCACAACAGATTATTTTTGAAGGCCCCACCAAAGTTTGTACAGATGACTGTTATAATTTGATCCTTTGTCAAAAGGTGTGACCTGTAATGTGATTTTTGGACTAATTTTCTGGAAAACAGTCCTTAAAAGTGTATTTTTTCAATTTAAAAAAAAAAAAATTAAGAACTGAATTGAATCAGAATGTAGGTGGATATTACAGGTACCTACACTACTTACAATAATAACTTTCCGGAAGATATTCTGTACTAATAAAACCACATCAAAATCTGTTGCGTAGTTTAGGAAAACTGAGCGGACAAATAAACAGCCGTGCATTGCAACTGTGTTTTATTTTACTATAGAGATCGTGTGAACAATTAAACATAGAGCCCCTACGTACGTTAACTTGGTCTGACACCACACATAAGCCAGACTCTACATCCAGCATGAGCAAGCAAACCAGAAGCACAGCATAAGGACTCTCTATTGTATAAAACAAAAACCCTAACCTCGTTTGTCTATTTGTCCACGGATTCACACGGACACAACAGAAGATACGACATTACAGTACGAGTAAACTCAAAACTAGCTATTTACTACTGGACCAATTTCAAAAATTCTTTCACCATTAGAATGCTACATTATCCCTAAGTAACATAGGCTATATTTTTTGGGATCCGGGATACGGGATCCGGGATACGAGATCTGGGATATCCGGGCTAAGGGATCCAGCAAACGGGATCCGGGATCCGGTAAAAACGGGATCCGGGATCCGGTAAAAACGGGAAACGGGATCCGAGATACAGGATACGGGATACGGGATCCGGGATCCGGGATTTAAATTCTACGCCGACGTAGTCGCGGGGAAAAGCTAGTAATAAATAATAATTCGCAAACAGGTACATCGCGACCGCGCGGCACTCAACATTCACAACAGAAAATCGTTCAAACAAAAATTTAAATATTTACCCAATATTACTGATAGGCCATTCGTCCACGGCGCGACTCATAACAAACAGAACTGGTTAGTAATTAAAATTAATAACTCTATTCACGCGTGGCTCGTCCACGGCGATACTGTAGTCTCAAGCTCCATACCACAAAAATCAAAAGACAATCACTGAAGTACTCGGCGCAGAAAAGTTTATCGAAACCAGCGCGCGACCAGCATGTCGAGTCGCGTGCTAATATAATTACGAACAATCTTTTGAGTATCGTCGTGTATGAGCCGACATAGAAATACTAGTCCTATTAGATACATTTTAGAAATTAATTAGTAATTTAAGTTAGTAACTAATTTCTTTTGAGTAGCGCCGTGGAGGAATGGCCTAATATTACATGAATATTTCTGTACGCGTATACATATTATATTCAGCGGGTATGTTTGCTTTCCCATCGATGTTATTGTTAGTAAATTCTCATAGATTCCAAGTAAATCCGACGCGTAAAAACGTCCCAATAACAAACATGATTTCTAAATACGACCGAAGTAAACACAGCAAACACATTATATTGTTAGTAGAAGATTTTTCTTAATTGCTTTGTGAGACACGTTTACGTCTCCGATATTACGCAAACAGAACCAATATCGGTAGCTCATTAATGGACGAAAGTTATTGATCAAATATTTGAGCGTTCCGGCACAATCGTAATTACTTTGTGGTCGCGGGATACAAAGAATGGTAGTTGATATAACAGAGCTTTTATTTATGGTCGGCGGCCGCGGGCTCATTAGATATACATCGGGCAACATGTGTAAATAAATACGCGGAGAGACGACGCAACCAAACATCTTCAGAGGTCGATGCTTGCACTCCACGGCATGAGCTTGATTGAATATTTTGAATGGCCGTCTCGTGAGCATTTGAGCCGCAGTTAGTGTTATTGTTGTGCTGTTTATTTCATGTAATTTAATGTGAAAAATTAAAATTCTAAAATATTTGATATCGTATCGAAATAGCAGTGAAAGCCGATTGGTTAAGCACGCGTCTTGCGGGCTTAAGGTACTGGGTTCAAACCCTGGCTCACACCTCTGGATTTTTCGAAATCTTTGTGTGAATCATAACTTTAATATGATTATCACTTGCTTACGGTGAAGGAAAACATCGTGAGGAAACCTGCATGTCTTAGACATGTGAAATCCCCTACCGGGCCAGCCAGCGTGGTGGATTATGGACTGAATCTCCCTCGCATTGAGGGGAGGCCCGTGCCCAGCAGTGGGACGTTAAAAGGGCTAATATTATTATTATAGGTATAGGTATATCCGTTCTACAGCTACTATACTACACACTCATTTTATAAAAATGTACCTACTCTGTGGCTTAAGAAGTAGGTACTATATGTACTAATTATTTGTGTCTGAAGACATTAAAAATAAAATCTCATGGAATCTTATTTAGAGTCCATTTCCTTAACATCTACGTTATTTTAAACATTTTCACATAGCCATCAAAATATTATTTATCCGGTGTATTTTCTATGGGCGTCACTGGCCGGCCTGATCAAGTGGCCGGTCCGGAGAGCAGTGCCAACAGTGAGCGAGCCGGCTCGGGTTACAGCACCGCAAACAGACAGCGATACACCCGCGATACCCGACGTAAAACAAAGGTTATAAGTAGGTACTACCTACTGTAAGGGATATGGGAGAGGAAGGAAGGATCTACTTATAGTTTGTCTCTAAAAATACATCAACGAAAGTACCTAACATTTTTTTTTAGCTATCAGGAGGTATGCGCAATATTTTAACTTGTATCCAAATTAGGGCGGAAACACACCGCGGTGCACGCTACGCACGTAAGCCGTCAATGATGATAATTTTGTTCGACAATGACGTCAGTGACGTCATTTCGTGCGTAGCCTCTCTCTCCGTGTACCGCGGTGGGTTTCCGCCTTTACATATAGAAAACTAAGCTTAGATTAATGATTGGTCTCCGCAAGAGTACTCCCGTGAAAATATCATAAATCTATTTACTGAGTACTTACTAAAATGAACATTAATAAAGCCAAGGGAGACTGAGCTCAGCGGACCTAAGGCGGTCGCTATGCAATATTGCTTATGAATTGCATTGCAATTCATTTTTCTGATTTTCTGAGGAATCCTTAGCAATTCCGCTAAATTTCTGTAGAATAGTGACACATTTTACGCCATTCGTGACAGTTTCACGGAAATTTAGGGGATTCTGCTGGAGGGTTGGAAAAATGAATTGCTTTAGCAGAATTGCCGCAATTCATTTTTGTGACGGCCTTAGCCCCCCTGGTTTGCCAATTAGCATAGTTTTGATGTGTCACTTACGGAGCTCGTATACTTATCTACCTTTATTTATTGATCGTGCCTAGTTCTATGAAGACACAATGAAATTTTTAGCAAACAAACGTTATTATAAACTCTCATTTGCATTGAAAACATTTACACCGATCATTTATAAATATACCTAAATGTAGAGAACACCAAAGGCATTAATCGGTGTAGCCTCGCCATACACGGACTGCTTGTAGCCGTCGGAACCGACAGCTCTAGAGCATCGACAGCAGCATCGAGCATCGAGCAGCTATTACAGCTGCGTTTCGTACGATGAGTGAGAGAGCCGTAAGCCCACCCCCCCCTCCCCCTCCCTCCATCCCACTCCCCTTCAGGTCGGCAATGTGCGAGCAATACCTTTGGTATTGTAAGCATCTATAGGCTACGGTAACTGCTTAACATCAGGCGGGCCGTACGCTTTTTTGCCACCGCAGTCCTATAAAAAAAAAAAAAAAAAATCGACAGCCGACAGCTTGCCGTCAAGCAGTCGGCGGGCTGTCGATGCGGTCGACTGCAACCAACTGCTCTAGAGCTGTCGGTTCCGACAGCAACAAGCAGTCTGTGTATGGCGAGGCTAAATGTTTCGCCAATCCAAACTTACGGTTATGAGTCAATGCAAATAAAGCATTAGATAAGCTGGTACGTACAAGAATCCGCTTAGATCCTACAATCTATGAACAACATGCAAATTATATGTATATACAAATAAATAAAATTGAAGTATCTGTTTGTAATGTCAGCTTTTTACTAAATGCATATGAAAGTATATCCGGTACTTATAACAAAAACATAGTTGTCTGTCTGTCCGCCTGTTTGTTCCGGCCAGTCTGCAAAACGCCTGGACCGATTATGACGGGACTTTCACTGGCAGATAACTGATATTATAAGGAGTAACTAAACCTTTTATTTTTAGCGAGTATTAACAAAAAAAAAACAAATTCCACGCGTACGAAGTCGCGACCACAGCTAGTACCTACAACAATAATAACGTAAAGTTTATCCAAGTTATGAATCGCCGCGCGGTATTCAAAAGTAAATAATAATTTTATTTGCATTCTCATTGTTGCAATGACCGAGTGCGTGATTGTCAAACGCACGGTAAACTACTTGACCGTTGAGTGTTGGGTACATTTCCAGTGTTCCATGAGTGGCTGTGACGAAGCTTCCGTGGCCGTATTCTGATGCGTGTAATAGGTGTGATGATATACGCAGGATAGCTGGCAGCGAATGGAGAAGAAATTATTTCAAGATGGTAGAGCCAAGCTGTAGCCAATTGACTGCAGCTCATAAACGGGCTGGCTCGAACGGGGTAGTACCACCTTTTCACAGAAGATCGGCGTAAAGCAGCTATTACAGCTGCTTTTCGTATGATGAGTGAGAGAGCCGAAAGCTCACCCCCCTCCCCTTCCCTCCATCCCACTCCCCTTCAGGTCGGCAATGTGCGAGCAATGCCCTTGGTATTGTAAGCATCTATAGGCTACGGTAACTGCTTAACATCAGGCGGGCCGTAAAAAGCCGAAGATCGGGCTTTACAGCGTAACGCGTAGGTTGTAACCTACATTAGGAGAGGCATGCCCAGGAGTGGACTGATGCAGGCTGATAATGATTATGCTTACCTCGTAATCAGTGCTATTACAATAAAAAGTAAGTTTAAAAACTAAAACCCGACTACTGAAAAATCGCGCTCTAAAAAGTATGAAACAAGAAAATATTCTCATCTAGAGGATAGCCGTGGTCCGTGTAGGTCCTTTAGGGCCAAATGGCATATGAACACGGACCACGGCTATCCTCTAGATGAGAATATTTTCTTGTTTCATACTTTTTAGAGCGCGATTTTTCAGTAGTCGGGTTTTAGTTTTTAAACTTACTTTTTATTTAATTATTTTGGAGTTATAGGTAACAATATATATATTTTTGGAATGTGCTCATCAAGCTCTTTCATTTGATACCCCACACGGTTTTATTAAAAAATGTTTTTTTTAGTTCATGACATTATGTCCTCTAGAGGGCGCCATATACAATTTTATGTGACGTCACATAGCCTATAACCAGCGCGCCATTAAGCCGCTTCTAACGATACCTCATTTGTTTGTCAAATTACAACAAGTAGTTTGGAAGTTAGGTGGGAACAGACGCACATACATACATACATACATACATTCATACATACATACATACATACATACATACATAAATACATACATACATACATACATACATACCGGTCAAAATCATAACCCTCCGCCGTAGTCGGGTAAAAAAATTAAACACGATTTCAACATGGGTGCTGTCAACATTTACAAGGGAAATGTTACTGGACACGAGTTCAAAATGAGTTTAACTTTTTTGAAATAATACCGAAAGTTCCTATTATCAATAATAACCTACCTATCTATAATAATCGAATAACCAACCTTGATCCTAGGAGGTATAATTTTTTTAGCTTCTAATTTTCTACGATTCGACTGATCCGTGAAATAGGATCGTTCGACACTTTCCTTGATTATATTGTTTCGATTGAAGTTTGAACCCGATATGGAGTACATAATAACCCCGCTGTTGTCGTGTCTGTTTGTCAGTCCCTTGACACACGCTGTTTGCTTTCACATTCTTTCAGTTGGAGAGCCTCGACCTGCCGGACCTGACCCTTACTGCCCACTGCCCAAATTAGTTTTGAGAATATACAAAACTTTCCCAGTTTTGTTTTCGGGACCACCGTGAACCATATTTGACTTTCGTAACTATGGCAAACAATCGCAAGTACAGGCTGATCATCGTTGTCGAGTAAAGTCACGGAGAAATGTATGAATTTCTTTCTTATCCCACGAGGGTTTGTAAACTATTGCATGTTTTCTTCCTAGATGTACTTATAAAATATTTTGGTGAGGACTTATTAAGACCGAATACATGTCTCCAATCATAAAAAAGGCACGTTAAAGGCACGAGGTTGGCACTCATCTATCAATTCGGCACCCGACCAGCACCGCCTCGCCGCTCGGCGTCCACTCGTTGTCGAGAGGTGATCCGCGGGCGGACGCTGCTTTTACACCATAAACGTCACGTGATGGTGAGTGGACCGCGCGTGGTCAACGAGTGAACGCCGCATGGTCAGCGCGTGGTCCACTTATTTCCGGTTCAGTTAGTTGATGCCGACCGACGAGGCGGTGCTGGTCGGGTGCCGAGTTGACCTTTATCCAAAGACGTTCCCAAGAAAGAGGGAGACGTGTGACTGTCCAAAACAGTTGGTCCTACTAAACGGAGTCCATGACACAGTGCGACTCAGTCACTCGCGGAAAATAATGTTGAAAACATGTCGGTATTATCAATACGGCCTTTTTCTGTATTTAATAAGTTAATCGTCGACTTGCGAGTGCGAAAACAGATGTGTGAATTTCATCGCATGTAGTGGTGCGCTGCGCACAAGTTTATTGATTGCAATGTGATAAGGTGTCATATCTGCTGAAATAATACATCAATGAAACGCTCTGTTCTATCTGAATAGTAGATGCCAGACGTGAAAAAAGGGTTAATAGACAACGTTTCACATCTTAAAAAAAATAGACATCAATCAAATGATATAAACCGGGCATTACCAACAAACCAACAGCCGTTGATCAGCTTAGTGGCAATTTAGCAAGACAATGCAAGCATGGTGCAGGCGGGCAGCGAATTTACGAACACGTACATAGCGTCCACGTCTGGCACACGTCGTATTAGGTTAGCCGCCGCCACTGGAGTGGAGGGTGTATGCTAATGTGCCTCGACGCCTCGGGGCGCCTCGGGACATTCAAAAGACATATAACAGCAGTTCAATTTAGAGAGCAAGATCGAATTGGAGACCATTTCTGACTCGATCATTCAGAAATAATCTTTTGTAAGTGATTAAAAACCGCGAACGTAGGCTTATGCTCTGACTACTAACCATTGCATAGGAACGTCATACATATTCCAAAAACCAACTTAAATCTTTGGGAGTGAAAAATATATGCCCAAAGCTAATTTTTGAACTAAATATTGGTATTGCTGGCTCAATTTAATTTGAATAAGGTTCCAAATTACCCCCTACGTAATGTTCCTTCTTTCCCATATAGCCTTACCGCCAAATTTATACAGTTTTTTTGCAAGTTTACAATGGTTTTACAAATAATTTTTAGGAAAAAAAGTGGTTTGTAATGCCAGTACAAGTCGATCATAACTTTCTTTAAATTTGGGGGTAAGACTTCTACGAGTTCGTAGAGTAAGGCTGAAGAAAGTTCGTAGAGTAAAACTTCTGCCGTAGCTTAACTGTCTATGCGGCGGGGTAGAGCCCCTGTTTGTGTGGCGGTGTTTGTTATGTACCGTCCACACACATGTACCGTCGATGTGTACGCCTCCCTTATTGCCCTGAATTTCACGGTTTGTTTTTAAACGTCGGTGGTGTAGGTACATGACGGTCTATGTAAAGTATTTTGTGACTGTAATCAGAGGATAGCACAAGAACCATTCACGAAGATTAGTAACTTTTAGAACGAATTGATATAAGCATTATTACGTGTAATATATAGGTACCTTGTACAATTTAAATCCTCATGTATTCAGGGCCCCGATTCTGCTTGTATTTAACCGCTTAAGAATCTCAGGTATCTAATACATGTCGGCCATCTGTTAGAGTCGTCTGGCCGACATCATGCCGACAGAAAAGATAATAAATATTAGATAGTGGTTTCGCAATGGTTAATTGTTGGCGGACTTGGGGCCCTGCTTTTACATAAAAGTTAGTCTAGACTCGGCATTAAAAATTCAGGAATATAAAAGTGTAGGTAATCCATTCCTTTATAGTATGATATCAGCCCATTTCACAGCCACAATACAGCCTTCATTAGGGCCGGGCCCCATTAGCGCGTTGCGTTGCGTCGTCGCAAGATTTTGTACTAGCGCATCACCCTCCCCCGCTTCGTCTCTCGCCCATCGACCCTTTGATCCGTTGCGACGACGCAGCGCGCTAGTGGGGCCTCGCCCTAACTCAGACAGCGTGGCGATGATTGGCACGCTTTTGTTTCCACACGCCACATCAAAACCGCTTTACCAACATATCACCCATCATAAGAGATCCCTGTCAATATCCAATTAATTCGTACACGTGGGTCTCGATATATCGGCTGGTTTTGGGGGCCATTGTTTGAGTACAGAAAGTGATACCGCTGGTATTGTTTGGTTGATTTTACATAACGACGTGGCAAACGTGGCCGCTTTGTGCCCGCCCGATTGTGGGGGAGTATCCAAACGTTTGAGATGTGAATTGAAAGGCGCCGCGGGATGACGAGGCGCGAGCCGGCGTGTGGTGCGAGTTATTGGAGGTGAGAGGCTAAGAATTTTTAGAATAGGTGTGTGGCGGTAAAGGGTAGCTCTTTCAGCCAGGTTAGAGTTATACCTGGTAGGATAGGCCGCTACGCCCCGATAGTTGTTGTCGGGGCTTTGTATTTATATATCCCTATTGATGCGCGTTGTGAATCTTGATATCACGATTCAGGACTTCTACTTAGAATCGCCTGTTGTACTGGAACTTTCCACCCAGCGCCATCTGTTGTTAGCGAGATATGATGACGCACGTTACCGACCTGAAGGGGAGTGGGACTGAGGGAAGGGTAGGAAGGATTGGGCTTCCGAATACCTTCGTACGAAATGCAGCTATATAGCTACTTTACTTACTTACAAAATATAGGGTAGATACATATATGTAATTACTCTATAACCCATGGGAGTCGAGCTGCAGAACAAAATCTCAAATTCCCTTGCCGATTTTTGGGATCGAAAATTTGCGCTAGCGATGCTACGAGTAAAAGCTTACTTAATAAGATCTTATCTTCGATCTTATTTTTTCCATTTTCCTATCCATACGTTAGCCAACTTAATAATTCTCATACTACATCATTCTCTTAAGTTTTACACCACACACCAACATTGCGTTACCCGGCTCCGCTCTTTGAACTGTCCAAATGATTGTTTTATATTTGTAAGCGTCGAACAGTGCCCCTATTGGAGCCGGCCAGCGCTGACGTAATATAGCATTTCAATTAGACTCACCGGCGTTTGTTCACAAAGGTAAGGAACGCAACTCACGGTGATTCCAGGCCGATTGCTACAAATGAGGCACAACAATATTAAGTGAACCTATTGACTGGTATTGTGACCCTTTTCTTGATTTTGATGTCTTTGTTGTGCCGAAGTTATTGTTACAACGGTTCTATTGTTGAGACGCATAGTTAGTATTATAAAAGTATAAGTAATAAGTATTTGCAAATAAATGTTAGTGGTGTTTCACAAATGTATAGTATAAGTGCCTGAACTTCTTGACCCCGTTTTAGTTGATAGTCTTTTATAGATCAATCGATCTCGTAGCAGCGTAGCCGTCGCGTAGTAATTTACTACGCCTACGTTCGAATTTCACAAACACGATATTCCACGCGGCGCTCGATGCAAATATTTTCACGGCATTCTCAATATTTGGTAAACACTTATTAAAATTCAGGCAAATATTTTATAGATCGATTTATTATTGTTATAAAGAGTTGTCCCTAAAGTCTCTACTGTTGACTCTACCTGTGACATTACAGAGCATGCATATAAATGCTACTCTGCCTATATTTCAGTCTATAATCAGCACTAGGTACTAATTCTCTGTACGCTAATATGTAATAGGCCGATTAGTTACCTACAGATACTATTCCAGTGTCAACTAAAATTATTGATGTATTTACAAGACGACAAATTAAATGATCCTATATCATAGATTTTATAAAGGACATGATTTAATGCATGCTAGAGACAAGAAAAGATAGTGGCGCAGTAGTTCGTGTAGGCCGCTCTGCTCACTAACTGAGGTGGTTGCGGGTTCGATTTCCGACATAGGCAAATTTTGAAAACGGCCTTTTCGTAATTTGCCTTGGTCTAGGTGTCACTGGGATCGCCCCCAGTCCATTGTATACCATACTTTGGTGTGTGTGTTATTCTTGAAATATTTATTTTATTGTATGTTAGGGCCATCGCAGACATGCTACTTTTTGCATAGGCAATCGGCGATTTAGTCGCTTTTAGCATCTTAGCAGTCGCTGCGTCCGACCGCAGAGAATCGCCAAATCGCGATGCAGAACCGATACAGTCGCAAAATCGCCAATCGCCGATGCAAAAAGTAGCATGTCTGCGGTGTCCCTTAGCCAACATGTCCACCAATCCCTGCACAGCGTGTGTTGAGTGTTGGAGCTGCATACGAGCATGTTAGCAGCCTGTAATCAGCGGCGGAGCTTCTAATCAAGCCAGCGGCTTGCGGCGCATCCGCCGGCCTCATATTACCAGACGCGCACTGATCTACATAAATATGTACTTGTACATTACATGGAACCTACCAATAAATAGGCTTATTAGTGAACCACACCAAGAGTTGAAGATTGCCTGTCAATGCGTAGGTACCTACTACCTATATCTGCAAACACATAGCACAGTGCAAAGAGATCCTTCAGTATACCTACTATAATACCTACCAAATAATTAAGATCACCTAGAATCTAGCCCTCTTATTCATAGAGATTTTGGCCAGTTTACAATGGTTTTGAAAAGCATTTTTAGGAACAAATGTGATTTGTAATTCCACTGCAGGTCGATTATAAATTTCTATGAATAAGGGGGTAAGATTTAAAGGTTTTCATTGGGTACATACCTACTTTACAACCATTATTAACAGTTTCTTAGTTTGGGACCGTCAGTTGGTGTGTAAGTCTGGCGATATTTATTTATTTATAATTTATTACATCTTGGTCCTGGATGGTCACAGAGTACTTAAAATAGCGCTTCATATCTTTTGGTTATTATCTTCTAGAAAATAACGGAACTTTAGAATAACACCTGTGTTTCTAACATTTCGAATAAGATTATTAATTTAACGCAACAACTTCTATTTCAAAAAGGTTTATAAAACAATGGAACCCGTCCTAAATTAATATAGGAACAGAACATCAAAGGCGTTAGCTATGACGCTGACGTATTAGGAATGACGCGCGATCTGCGCCGGCGCATCCTCTGATGAAATAATTGACACTCCACGTCAATAACACAAGAAACTTCAAACAAAAACCCGTAGCGGTTCTTTTCTAAACGTATTTTTTTATTTAAGTATAATTGGTAGGTTTTCTTTGGCTACGTGAAAAAATTGTTTCTCACGATTATTGGAAAAAGGTTTTTTTTAATGAGATTGTTTAGTTAGTAAATAAAAGCAACCAAGGTAAATAAAAGCACACATAGACAGATCTTACATAAACGCTAAGACTTAGGTACTCGTAATCCACCAATGCTCTACCTACATATTTTAAAGTGATGCACAGAAAACTTGCACTCAAATTTAAACTATATTGGCACTTAATGTATAAACATATAACATTAGACAGATAATAGTAATAGATTAACCGAATTAGGCACTCGCACCTTATTTGCTTTCACCACAAAAGTAAGAAATCACGTTAAAAACAGTGCCCCAATATTGACGTTATTATCTATAGAAAGTGTGAAATTAAATAGTAATTTTGGTGTGGCAACATTTCAATTAGCCGGCATCGGGGACAGGCGGCGAGCGCCTGATAACAGGCAACACCGCCGTTTCCTAAAACATTTGTAGACAAAAGTGTCAAATCATGCATTCCATTTACGTCTTACTTTACTGTGGCTGTAAACATTTGGACACTTTATTACGATGGAGGAAGCAATTTTGTAAGCACCCGTTCCTTCTGTTCAGCTCTTGCCTGTAATTCGTCTTCTTCAATTTTATTGGAGTTGGCTTCCAATGTAGCTTCATTTGGCTGATTTATCTGGTGGTTGATGATTTGGTAGTAGAGCCAAACTATAGCCTATTGACTGCAGCTCATACGTTTGCTGGTTCAACCGTGGTAGAATCACCCTTTCACAGAAGATCGGCGTAAAATAGCTTTTACCGCTGCGTTTCTTACGATGAGTAAGAGAACCGGAAACGCAACCCGGCCCCTTACTTTCCCTCACTATCTCCCACTCCATTTCAGGTCGGCAACGTACAAGCGATGCCTATCCTATTGCAAGCATCTATAGTCTTCGGTAACTGCTTAACATCAGGCAGGCCGTACACTAGTTTGCCACATTAGTCACATAAATAAACCGGCCAAGTGTGTGTCGGACTCGCACATAAATGGTTCCGTACCAAAAACGTAAAAAAATATCTAGTTTCATGTAAGGGGACCAAATTTTGTTTTATTTTTAGTATTTGTTGTTGTAGCGGCAACAGAAATACATATTCTGTTTAAAATTTCAAGTCTCTAGCTATTACGGTTCGTAAGATACAGCCCGCTGACAGACAGACAGACGGACGGACAGCGTAGGCTTAGTAATAGGGTCCCGTTGGCACCCTTTGGGTACGGAACCCTCAAAAGCAACTACTTAGGCATACCACGTGATTTCCAGCGTTCCTTTGAGCTAACCCATTCTATTTTCTATTCAAAAAATGTGAAATGTTGTCAACAGCTGGCATGTTGGCGTGAGCTCCCTGTAATGTTTGGTTGTTTACGGCACTCCGCTGGGACACGCACGCCCAGATACGATCTCTCACACCGGTCACACCACGCATTGTACAGTGCCGAGTTTCCCGATCCACGATAAAAACTGACTAAAACAGTTATCGTTTAAATCGAGCGACTCGTGTTTTCCCGACACTTAACTTATCGAAGTAGGATTCTAGCTCTAGGTTCTTCATAAATTGATAAAATGAAATAGCCGTAGATGTGTTTTCTGTATCCATTCATAAAAAAATTTAGGTTTTCTTTAAGAAGCGTATTATTATTTTCAAACGATCATCAACGACGAACATTTAAATATCTTAACACTAAAACTAAAGAAAATATAAACAACGCTCCCTTCGGGGTAGTTGAGTAGAAAATTAGTAGTAGTGGGGTAGAATAATAGTCATGCATCTTTCTCGCAGAACTTCAAACATACTAATAAAATTCTTGCCCATTCATCCGCAAACAAATACATGCGTCTGAATCCAGGGTCTCTGGCAACTTAGTTCGAGCGACGGTATTGCAAGCGGGGACAGCGAACAACATGCTTGTCTCAACGACAAACGTTCAATTATTATGAACAGCATACACTTTCTTAGTCATGCTTTAACCTTAAAGAAATAAGTTCACCAAACAAAGTCCCAAGTCATCGTAATTCCTTCCATCATTATGATACGATCCATTTAAACTGAGTGCAAGCGAACTTTGACCGTTAAAACATTTGCCACACGTGGGCCCGACATTAATGCACATATAATTTGCAATTAACGTCGGCCGATACTACGTTATTAAGTTTTTTCACCTCCCTGAATATTTATGGAGTAATTTCACTAAAAGGAATAAGATCAGGTGCTAAGATTAGGGTAAATAAGCACTGTTTAATATGTAAATTCTTTTTCTGTGACTTTCTTAGCCACAATATGGATCTGGAAAAATAACGAGCTGATCCGAGCCAAGTTTTCACAAAGATTATTTATGCCTCGACTATCAATCACCTCTTATCGCGGCTCAATAGCAGACCTAAAATAAAATAACCCTCCGCCCTTCGATCATTGAGATCGTTGCAACCGCCCCGTAGTCGAGTAATGAATCCCTGCCACTAGGATAGCGATTCATTTTAGGTCTCCAAGTGAAGTGGAATCGAGGTGAGGTCTTTGATAAAAACTCATGTGAAATTATTGTATAATAAAAAGTTGGTATACCTCTGCTGGCATACCTCTAACTATTCACACTTTATACAAATTCCACATTCCGAACCAAGTGAAATAATAATAAGTAACTAGGTATATACAGTTATAATAATGTTGCTACATTGCCCCAGTACATAATAAGATAATGTCGTGCAAGAAGGCGGTGTAGTTTTAAGTGGCATGTAAGGAAGAGCGGCGGTGCGGCGGCGCGGGAGTCCCTCTAATTACCGCCGAGATCCGCCGATAGCGCAAGCTTTTATCTCGAACACTCGTCCATTAAGCAAATATACAGCTTTGTAGCCCGCTAATCATATACTACACTATTTTCCAACTCTAAAACCAATTAAAAACATTTTGATAGACAAAAATAAATATTAATTGCGCGTTCGGAACAGCTATTTTGTTTTTAATTCTCAGGGCCCGCTAATGGATGGTTTGTCAAACATTTTTCGCTTCCGCTGCGTGCTTGTTTTATCTGTGTTAGGTAGATATATTATTTAATTTATTCACAAGGTTTACAAGGTTCTGTTATTGTTTTTAAATAAATGCGGAAACAAGCCGAGTAATTTTAACTACATACCATGAGTTTATGCGTTCGCTAGGAATCGCAAGGTGCTACGTCACCAGACCATACCTACTTAACTACGGCCGAATACCTACTCGTACGCAACTCCAATTTGAGAAATGCTTAACTTTGACGAGCCATGCAAAAAAATACAGATAACGACATCATAAACTGCTAAGGGAGACTTGCACATTTGAGGCACATTTGAATATACTTGGAGTATTCGGCCGTTAGGAACTTAATTAATTTCATGAGAGCATTTATCTGATAATCCAAATCAATTAGAAACTAATTGAAACGGATGAACCACGTGTCGTAATGGAGCGAATAAAAGCCGCTTTGTAGACGGCTAATTTGCGAATTAACGCGCTGCAATGAACGCCGGCCCACTCAAGCGCAGCGTGATCTAATTAATTAACCTTAGCGAGGCGACAACTTGCGATCCACACGCCCCGTGTAACGTTTGGTACAAAGACATTACCAAAAAAGAGGGAGACATGTGATTGTCCAAAATAGGTTGTCCTACTAAACGATACAGTCAGATTCAGCCGCTCGCGGAAAATAATGTTGAAAACATGTCGGTATTGCCAATACGGCCTATCTTTTGGTAAATAATGCCTATGCCTATTAACCAGTGATTGCGATGTTAAAAGATACCATATCTGCTAAAATAATACATCAATGGTTTGTAATTAAGAAGCACTCATCAACTATTTATTGAACAAGTGTTGAAAATAAATCTCATTTTCAAAATCATCTAGCAAACTGGTATAGGTTACCAAGTCCCGCCCCTCACCTACTCTCTAACACTAAAGTAACGTTATTTGGACGCTCCTAATGGACTAAGTGCTTTGGCAAATGGCCCGCGCCACGGAGCTTTTAATGCAATTTCCCCGCCCTTTGTACCCGGGAATTGGCCCAATCATTCCATTTGCACTTTGTTTCGCCAACAGTGGCACTGCCGACCGCTCCTGTGTTGCCACCGCATGTAAGACAAGGCTTTTAGCGATACTAAATTGCCTTGGTGGACTTTTACTGTGTGCATTTAGATGGGATGAAAAGGAGAGATGCTTTCGAGATTGTATAGCTGGATAACTTGTGTGAGCATAACATTTGTAAGCGTATAAAGCTCAGGCATCTGCCTACTTTTAAGAGATTTTTTAGAGACTAACCTAAAGAAACCTCATTTAAAGGACCTAAAAGAAAAGAAAAGTAGCGCTGTGACATGACAATTATACATGACGTGGGTATTGCGTAGATGTCAACGAGATCTTGTAAAATATCATCGACTCTGCGTTTTGTATTTCAAAAATGAAAAGAATACAGATGTGCAAGAAAGTAAATAGGAATAACAATACAATCTTCAACCGTAAGTCATCGCCGTCGAGAACCTATAACAAGTATAGCTAAATTCTATTTATCTTGCATATATTTTCAGATTTAGCCCGTAAACCACCTCGAATAAATACAATCACCCCAGAGATGCTCGTCGGAGAGATATGGCTAGAAGAAGACGAAGCAACCAAGTCTGTAGAGATTATAGAATTAAACTCATCAGGCGAACCTGAAATGTCACCGCAGCACATACACCAAGATGATGATGCACGAGAGGAGAGCGAAAATGCATTCTGTATTTCACAAGATGAGAACATGAGTCATGCGTGGTGCTACGCCAACAAAGACTGTGCCCAAGGAAAAGGAGATAAACATAAAATAAATAAGAAAGCCAGAGAAAGGAGACGCACTCATGTTGAGAATCATAGAGTTCCTACAAATTCTTTATCGAACATTGATGAATACGATGATGATATCTTTAGTAACATCTACGATAATATATCAAGTAACCATTTAGAGGAAAAAATAAATTTGAACCATCAAATGAACTATTTTACTATACTTAACAAGCATTTTATCAATTCAGACACATCTGATAGTGATGACGGGGACGTTGAAATTATGGCGCCAAGAGACATTGTCGTGGAAACGACTGACGATTGGGACCACAATGAGTCTTATGAAGAGGAGATTATTACTTACGATCCAAATCTAGATAAAGAGACACGAACAATTTGGATTTATTCATTCAAAAATAAACACCTTCTGACGGAGGATGAAATGGAGATGGTTAATACATCTGACAAAGAGACATCAAGTGGTTCTACCTCATATTCTTTTGAGAATCATGACTATAAAACTAAAAATAAAAGTACGAGTGTAACTAGATTATCTTCACCTATTCCGGTTATCCCTAGACTCAATCTATCGTTGGACCCTGTATTGTCAACTGTTACAGAGGTTACGGAATCTAATAAACAGATTTCATCTGATGAGACGAAGGGTTCTGGGAGGGACAATATCCAAAAACCCAAAAACAGTTGGATTGACAAGGATTATAATGTAGCGACAGAAAGAATAGATTATAAGGGCAGTCGAAAACATGAAAAGTCAACTAATATTGTGAACTGGATGGCGTTATCACCTAGAGAAAAGAGACGGAGGTTCAATGATTCAGGAGATAAATGGAAAGGGTCAATTTTACACTTGGGAGAATCGTGTCATTCGGAAAGAACTGTGAAAATAAATACGTCACAGAATGAATCGGGAATAGTTGAAACAGTAGAAGTTCAAGCTGATGTTCATGTAAGTGAACAACCTCCGAAGAAGAGATCAGTAAGGACGCCCAAGAGCGCAGATGCAATAGTAAAAGGAATAAATAATGATACGACACAAATGATAAAGGAATCGGACCTCAATACTCAACGCTGTGATCAGGATCGTGGAGACCACGAAGTAAAATGCGGCCGTAAACCACAAATAGTTGTGTCTAATAAGTTAACGATTAACGCTGCGAACATCACCGATCCCATAGAAAAACTCGACAGCTGCAATTGGATTTACGAAGAAAGAGTTGAAAAGCAAACTGGTACTTACGACTATATTTCGGACGGAGTTGAGTGCGAAGTGTATTCAAAAATGGATGAAAATAATGAACTCAACGTAACTTGGATTAAAAACACGATGGGTCTGATGAAACCGGCGTTGTGGACGGAATATTTGCCGATCACAAACACGCCACTTTCGTTACATTTGTCGCTTAGCAGCGTCGTCGAGAACAGGCGAAAATCGTGGTTCAAACGATTCGCAAAATGCATCATATGTTGTAAATAAGATCAATTTGGTATTAAATAAATAAATAAAACAACGCGATTGGTTTAAATTGGCGAATTTATTAAATTCAATCACTATCAACTTCCAGTAATTGAAGTACTTAGACAAAATAAACCTGCTATTCAAGGGTGCTATGCAAAAGAGTATTCGCGACACGAGAAACAGCAGTTTTATGTACATACACAAGTTCAAACTATCACATTGTTACACACAAAACGATCGCCTACTTCGTTATACTGTTTTAAAAACAAATAAAAATAAAACTCACAGTACACAGGATATCACGGGAATGTATGCAACTCGTACTGCAAACGGACCTCAGTCCAAACTAAACAAAAGTCCCAGTTTTCATAAACCTATCATAATAATGCAATATCATGGCATGTGACTCGGCACATGTTGGGGCGCGGCATTATCACCCTTTACATTATAAGTACGTCGTAATATAGAAATAGAACCTTCCATGCGCTTTATATTCGTTATTTGCTTCACTCGCTGCTTTAAAATCGCGCACGAGTCCCACAAACGTATTGATTACATGTTTTTTGGTCCCACAGACTCATCTAGCCCTGAGAGCATCGCTAGTGTCGATAGTAGAAGACAAAATATGACATTTCCATAATTCAAAATGTTAGTTCCTCTTTTGGTCACCGGGCTAGATAAGTTTGTGGCAGTGTGTGTAGATTCGATAGACGGCGGAAGCGAAAACGGTTCTATAAAAGTTTAGAAGTTCCCTCGGACCAACCACCGTTTGGACTCTGCAAAAGTATACGAAACGTATACGCTTAAAAGGTTTATAAAATTGACATTGCGATTGATAATCACGATGGCGATACACTCCCGCACCGCAGCTCTTTTCGGAATTAATTTTATGCTTGTTATTTCCAGTAAGAGGTCCAAAGAGCGGTTGATCCGAGGAAGTTCCTGACGCCTGACTTACAAACACTTTCGCATTTATAATAAAGCTCAAACTCCATATAATATTGATTTTTCAACAACTGCGTAAACTATTTTATGAGTATTTATTTATTGTTATTACCTATATCTTATCCGGCTATCGGAGGCAATTGTAGTGCTTCACAAATTTCACAATGTTACATCGTATTTTACTAATGCTCAACTGAAGTACATGCAGGTTTTTTTTATTTTTATTAAATCGCTTCTCGAAAGACATGTTAAATCTACCAACCCGCAAGGGGCCAGCGTGGTGGATCATGGCCTGCATCCCCCTCGTACTGAGGGGAGGCCCGTACCCAGGAATGGGACGTTAAATCGATTATTATACTATTCATGTAACTGAATAGCGAAATGTGAAACACTATTAGAGCCAATAAGGAGCGCAGGTACACGTAACGAGCGTGAAGCACTTCATAATTATAATATTTTAATAGAAAAGTTGAAAAAATAGCACAATATAATGAACCGACGTAAAAACAACATCAAATAGAGCTGCCATGAAAATCATCAAATACATATTCACTGTTTTGTTTATCAGCATCGGTCTCTAATCTTACTTAAATTATCGCCAATAGTGCACGCACCCACATTACGGTTATATAACGCTATATAATATTTTATAACTTCAGTGTAGCAGTTCTACTAGATAGTGTTCTACAAATAGGGTTGTGATAGTGTTATATAACATGTTATAACCGCAATGTTGGAGCACCGTTATCGTCTATTCGAAAGTTAAGCCACTTATGACACGTGCGCGTATTAACTTATTCATTCAATTTATACAACAACAATGCAATTCCTCGCTGTTGCCGTAAAACTGTTTTAAAATTGCCTGTTAATACTTGTTGTGCAAAGTTTCCGTATACATAAAATAAATTCCTTGCCGCATCTGGTTGTGAAACTTAGTAATGTTGATTTCTAGCTACAAACAGAGAAGCAAAAATCTTCTTCCGCAACCAGTTGCGAATAAAGAAAATTATTTCCTCTATCGCAACTGGTCACAATGGTACGGGTGGTGTCACAGGTGGCCTTACTTGTTGGATAGATTATAATAAATGAATAGTCAATATTCCTTATTATTAAAAATACATGATAGGGTCCATTTTCTTACGAATGCCGTGTAAAATTAAAACACATTGTTGAGACCTGCTCAATCAACAGGAATGCCATTGCTAAGCATCTCATAATTAAGTTAATATTAAAATAGTTCTTGCAATTCACGAAGGCGACCGGCCCTTGGTTGTGTTCGACATGTACATACACATTGTGACAGTGTGCGTGCTTGACGGAGCCGTAAACGCACACATTAACACGTATACAGATACGTCTTCACACAACCAAGGGCCGGTCGCCTTCGTGAATTGCAAGAACTATAACCATGTGTAAATAGAATACATGATTTACTTATAAAACGTTCACAGATTAAATCGCGATCTAATATCGCACAATTCACTAATCAGATTCTTATTCAGAAATAAAGTTATACTTTAGGTTAGGTACTTTGTTCAATAAATTCATGCAAGACTATACGTTGCGCTTAAAATTCGTTTTAAAATAAACTGCACCTTATAAACGAGCCACAGCATTATTCCGCATACGTTAGGTTGAGAATAAACTGATCACATCTATCTGGGGGGCTAGAGCGCCACATGGCAACTCTGCAAAAGCAATAAATTTTTCTAGCAAATACCTTAGCAATTCCGCAAAATTTCTGAAAAATTGTCACACATTTTACGCCATTCGTGACCATTTCACGGAAATTTTGTGGATTCTGCTAGAAACTCTGGTAAATGAATTGCATTGACAATGTTGCTATTAGGACCCACGCAGACATGCTACTTTTTGCATCGGCAATCGGCGATTTTGCGACTGCATCGCGTTTTGGCGACTCTGCGTTCGATCGTAGTATCAAAATCGCGCGATTCTGCCACTGGTCGCTGCATTCAGCTTCTAAAAAGCGACTAAATCATCGATCGCCGATGCTAAAAGTAGCATGTTTGCGGGGGCCCTTAGACCCCCCGTTTGGTGTAGTAGCTACGAACCGGACAGATAGTTTCTGGCAACACACATCCAAGTGGAAACACGTCAGGGTATTCTAAATTCGAATTTGTACCAACTTTAAACATTGAGATCTAAGAGGGGGGGAGGGGGGTTCGTTTGTGGCCTTTGAGGCACAGAATTAGTAGTGGGGAACCTCCAACACATCTAGTGACGCCACAGCAGTACTCATTTAAGGTCGGCACTCATCTACCAACTCGGCACCCGACCAGCACCGCCACGTCGCACGGCGACCACTCGTTGTCGACAGGTGGTCCGCGGGCAGACGCTGCTTTTACACCACAAACATCACGTGATCAACCAGTGGACCGCGCGTGGTCAACGAATGAACGCCGCGAGGTCCATTTATTTCTGGTTCAGTTAGTGGACGCTGACCGACGAGGCGGTGCTGGTCGGGTGCAGAGTTGATAGGTGAGTGCCAACTTTTATACGGATACTTTCAAGAATACAGGATATAGCGACAAATGAGCGATGCGTGTGTGTGCGTACACTATAGTTATAACTATAGCCGCGGCAACGAAAGATAGCTTAAGTCATATATTTTACACAAACGGTGAATTCTTTCGCATAAGGGCAACCGGCAACTTAGGGCCTCAAACTGCCGAGGTTGTTTTTAAACATGAAAAGATGACCTAAATTTTTGTATGATTTTACTTTCCAAAAGAGCCCCAAATCTAGATTCCCAAGGGACCCTAAGACAGCCATGCACACATCACAAACTCACGTGCACTCACAAATACTATACAAAAATGTTACATACTGTTGGCTGTTTCGTATAAATATCTATCTTCCTATTATATCAACGTGTAGGTTACTCATCACTGCTATAACTCGTTGCCGGGAGTAGGGGCCATCGATAAATTACGTCACACTTAAAGGAGTCGGGAGTGGACGAAATGTGACATTGTGTGACAAGGGGTGGGAGGAGGTCTAAGTTTCGTGACGTCACATTTAAAAATTTAATTTAACTAAGTATTAAAACCGAAGTATGAAAAGGTAACTAAAAAAAATTTTTTCTTAAAATTTTAAAAAAATGTGACGTCACACTAGGACTGCTGTGACAAGGAGACAAGGAGGGGAGTGGTCAAAAAATCATAAAATTCGTGTGACGTAATTTATAGATGGCCCCGTATAGTGAGGTTCTCCACTGGATAGGGGGGATCTACCCTAGATAATAATGGTGGTGTGTGTGGACCGGTCAGCAGGCATCGCGCGGGTCGCGGCGTATGTAGAACAGTATGTACGGCTTGCAGGCGGCCACGCCGCCCGCGTCCGCGGCGCGCACGCTCTGGTCGTTGAAGTGGAACCACTGCTCGTCGCTCATCGCGAACGCCGTGTAGTGCCCCGACCCCGCCCTGCACCGCCCGAAAGACACAATACATATACGTCACGACTTTTATCCCCAATATATAATCCCCAATAATATTTAGTCGGAGGCTTGAGTGGCCATACACCACCACATTGTGGAGGTATTAACCAACTCAAAGCCCACGTAGCCCAACGTGATAGGTGGTGAACCATGTCGCCGTGTATACAGGAACTGACTATTACCTAATCCCGAGGGATAGGTAGGTTACCTCACGATGTTTTCCCTCACCGTCAGCGAACTGTAAATTATGCACATAGATGAAAATTCATCCATTGGTGCATGCCCCACCGGGGATCGAACCTGGGACCTTTTGATTGCTAGCCCATCATGTTCGCCCCTAGGCTACAGTCGCTATACAATAGAGGGAGGAAAGCGGAAATTCGCTCCCCATAAATTTTTAACAAGTCGCTAAATAGCTATAGTAGCTATAGTTTCACAAACTAAACTTGATCATAACACATGATAATGTGTGAGCAAAAGACAGCAATATTTTGTAACCAAAGTGTAGTTATTCAGGGTCGTAAGATCAATCGTACCTTAACCACGATAATAGTAACTTAATCGTACCTTTACGATCGATCAACTACCATTGATCTTACGGCCCTAAATTTGTAGTGTCGGTAGTGTAGTGTTAGTGGGTAGTATTCAGTATGTATAGACAGTTTAGTATAGATAGCATATACGAACCGACCAAACCGATCAAAATAATGCCGATAAAAGTTACGGGGTCGAAGAGGAAGCGAAGAGGAAACGGCATTACGATTGGTCGGGATCGGAGGCAACGCACAGTGATTGATCGAATCTTAAACAATGTGTTTCGGAAACTTTTATCTTAGAGTACGGAGTCCAAAAAGTGTTTGGTCTGTGGTAGTATAGTACAGTGTAGGGTAGTGTAGTTTCGTAGTGTAGTAGTGGTGTAGTGGTGTAGTGGTGTAGTGGTCTAGTGGTGTAGTGGTGTAGTGGTCTAGTGGTGTAGTGGTGTAGTGTTGGAGTGTTGTAGTGTCGTAGTGCTGTAGTGTTGTAGTTGTGTAGTGGTGTAGTGGTGTAGTGGTGTAGTGGTGTAGTGGTGTAGTTGTGTAGTGGTGTAGTGGTGTAGTGGTGTAGTGGTGTAGTGGTGTAGTGGAGTAGTGGTGTAGTGGTGTAGTGGTGTAGTGGTTTAGTGGTGTAGTGGTCTAGTGGTGTAGTGGTGTAGTGGTGTAGTGTTGCAGTGTCGTAGTGCTGTAATGTTGTAGTTGTGTAGTGGTGTAGTGTTGTAGTGGTGTAGTGGTGTAGTGCTGTAGTGTTGTAGTGGTGTAGTGGTGTAGTATTGTAGTGGTGTAGTGGTGTAGTGTTGTAGTGTTGTAGTGTTGTAGTGGTGTAGTGTTGTAGTTTTGTAGTGTTGTAGTGTTGTAGTGTTGTAGTATTGTAGTGATGTAGTGTTGTAGTGGTGTAGTGTCGTAGTGTTGTAGTGGTGTGTAGTGGCGCGATGCGGTACATACCCGGAGCCGTGGTGCACGATGACGGCGGCGAGGTCGTACAGATGGTTGCCGAGCCCGGAGCGGCGCGTGTCGGGCACGGAGCCCAGTACAAACCGCGACATGTCCAGCGCGCGCAGCGGGAACGATATGTTCGTGTCCACTTTAGTCCTGAGTATATCACATATTTTGTCAATACAGACCATGAACTACCCGATAGGAGATCATTTCGACGTCGACAAATCAACTATAGTACCACTACATAACTATAGTACTACACTATAGTGTTGGTTTCTAGTTTAACACTAAGCTTTCTCTTCTTCAATATAATTTTGAAATCATCGAAATCGGTCCATTCGATTTTATAACACATTTTATATTATGAGCGGCCGACACTTGTGTCGTCACACGGCCGGATCGACTTGAAGGCGCGCTGTGCCCGCGCCGCCATTCACTACAAAGAGTACAAAGCGCTAGTGGCCCTCGTGACGTCATAGCAACCGTGCGGAAACTTCGCTAGTAATTTGTACATAACTTCGTCAATTTTTGTCGTAGAACTAAAATTTTTGCACTGCATGTTATGGATTTCTTAGCTCTATAAATCTGCATTCTCAACTAAATTCCTAACGGATTTCCATTACAATTGTTGTATGTATATAATTACCGATCCCATTACTACAACAACTATAGCTTTTATTTCACTTTTATATTGTCCTTAGCTCACCGGTTGGGCTCGCCACGAGTCAAGCGCTTACCTCTCCGTCGGCCATTCGCGGCACAGAACCGAATTACAGAGTAACATAGCTCACCTAAAATAATTGTGCCACCGGAATCTCTTGAGGTGTAAGCACAACACGTTGGGTAATCTGCGTATCCAGAACTGCTTGGTGGACTTCTGTTTGCATTTGCAACTGTTGCAGAAGTAGCGCTCCGTGTCCGCCAACTCTTCCACCTGAGGATAACAATACCAAAGTTATCATTGGAGAACAAGGTTTCCTAATCTGTGGTCTGCGAACCTCTCCTAAGAGCTGGTTACCCGCGGGTGCGGCTAGCCACTAGTGCGAAATGGCCTTTAGGGGTCCGCGGACGAAATAAAATAAAACAACACGATTCGACCGCAGCGATCTTTGTCTTGGGGTCAAAATCATGATTTTGTTACTTCTGTGAACATAAATGTACTAACAGGTCGTCGCTCTCCGCGGTATACAAGTATAATGGGCCTGTTTCGGAATCGTCGGATAACTTTTATCTATTTATTTATATTTTATTGTTTTGACAGTTCGTGTTCCCATAGAGTATTTAGCAACAGGCGGTAAGAATAGTGTGTACCTGCACGAAGCTGGCGAGGCAGTCGGCGAGCGCGGCGGGCGCGTCGTGGCGGCCGCAGTCGGGCAGCTCCAGCGACAGGTCCAGGAACGGGTCGCACTTGTTGCTCTCCGCGCCGCAAGCCAGGCAACGGACCTGCACACACACACATACTACAGGCCACAGGCTACAGGTCATCTAATGGGGTTTGACTTGCCCACTAGCGATTTGCGGGTATGTTCCCAGCGGGAAGATCGGTTAACGGGTTCTCAGCGCGTGCGCATGCGCGTAATAATATTAGTTTTAAAGTTTTTGATAAAAGCATATGTTCAAATATTTTGTTTGAATGCTTGAGTTTAAAATCGAGTTATTTAAAAACATATTACATTATTGGTAGCTGTCGTAAAAAATAAATTATACTATGCATAATGTATATTAATGTTTACAACCGACTTTCTGTTCTTAGTACACAGACGGTCACACGGAGAATGGTCAGACGAAGAATGGCCCAGCTGAGCTCTATTCATTACGGATGTCAATAAAAATCTCAGCTTAAAAATAAATGTTAGCATAGACGTGCAGGAGACTGTAAAAGGTACTTATCTAGTGGTTGGGTTTGAGTGCATACCTCGCTCTGCAGCGTGCCGCCGAACACGGCGGTGACGATCGACGCGGACTGCGCGCGCGACACAAACCCCGCCTCGGACTTCTCTGGCGGGAGCAGTTGCAACAATTCCGTGTGTAATCTACAAATGTTGATTTTTTTTTATATTTTTTTTATTCAGTGATAGGCAAGTATTTGACCACGAACTCACCTGATGGTAAGTGACGATGTGGTCTACGATGGAGCATACTTGCCTAGACAGTACCTGTTCACTCTCGACTTGAAAACATCCATACACCATGTATTCAACAATACCGAAGCCTTAGGGGCCATCCATTAATTATGTCACACGTAAAGGGTGGGAGGGGTCGACGAAATGTGACATTGTGTGACAAGGGGGAGGGGTCCTAAGTTATGTGACGTCACATTTAAAAATCTAATATATCTCTGTACTAAAATCGAAATTTGCGTTTTTAACGAAATTTTTTGTAAATTTCTGAAAAGTATAAAAAATATGTGACGTCACACAGGGAGGGGGGGGGTCTCGCAAATGTGACCAGCTGTGACAAGGGGGGGAGGGGGTCTAAAAATCATGAAATTCGTGTGACGTAATTAATGGATGGCCCCTTATGTCATCAAAAATTCAAAGATTCAATTCAAGATTATGTTTGAAATGTTACTTTAGACGTGCACGCGACTACAGTCGAGTTTGAAGAGTGACTACTATTTATTTCTATAAAATGTAATTTGGGACATTTTGGGGCTTTTTTTTCATCACACAATGTTGATATTGAGATATTTTGGGGCTGTTTCAGTATCGCCTGACAACTTTTATTCACCAAATAAATTTAACTATGTCAGATACTCAGTGCTAATGAAATTTTTGACAGATTTGAATAAAAGTGTAATATCGTAGTGAGTGCTAACCTGTCGAGCATGTACCGCAGGAACTCGTGCGCGTCCTGCTGCTGGTAGCCGCGGAAGCGCGGCACCACCTTCCAGATCACCAGGAACAGGCACTCCGGCGAGATCGCGCCCTTCGCGCCCGCGCCCGCGCCTGCGCCCGCGCCGCACCCGCCCGTCTTCAGATTTATCAGAACCTGCGATGCAATTAAAAGGAATTTAAACCCAAACAAGTACCTATTGTGTACGTAGAAAAGGTCTTAAACTATTTTAGCTGTATCCAAGTACAAGTTACTAATCAACCTTCGGCGTACTTAGCCGATAGTGGACTCAGTACTGTGAAATCAACACAAACAAAAGAGATTTGTTTAGGCCTACAGGGGGAGCACTTACAAATTGTCATTTTAACTTAATTCTACCTCTGGATCGAAAACGCTACCTCCACTAAGAAAATCCGACAAGAAACTCAGCGGGCTTGTCTTTTTACATTGATTGTTTTTTTTTTAAATCACCACTTGCTTATTTTATTACAGTGGGGTTTGGTAAATATAATAGCTCCAGTCTCCAGTGTGTACTGCTGCAGTGTGTTGCAATTCGTGCATTATGTTGACTCCTTATGATGCTTTTACATAGTTTATCGATGAAATGCGGTGCTGTGCGGCCCACAAGATGCGACTGGCTCATTACGCATGTATAATATGCGATGAAAGTGCCAAAATAAAATCAAACTTGTGCACTGGACAGTACTAACCTTCCTCAGCTCCTCAGCCATGACCACATCATGCATCTCCTGCCTTGTATAACTCCTCGAGTGGTACACCTTCCGGCCATTAGTCTTCACCTCCAGGGATGGCAGCTGGCTAAAGTAGCAACTGAACTCATTAATATTGTTCAGACTCTGTAGTACCGCGTTCATGAAACATGTATTGCCTAAATTTTTTAATCCTACGACTTTCTTCTCTCTTTGACTTTTGCCATTGCACGGTGTTGTTTTCTTCTCTTTACATCTATTTGGGGTGCTTTCGGTGGAGCTGTTGTCGCCTGAGTGGGTTCTTTTGCGTGAACGGGGCCGGAGACTTCTTACTGGTTCCTCTGGATTCTGTGATAAATCAGATGGAGATGGGATTGTGAGAACTTTATTCGTTAAAAATAATATTTAAATGCGATAACAGAAAACTAGTGAAGCAAGTGAGGCCCCGTAATATTCAAAATAGGTATGTCTGTCTGAATAATATTGTTGGTCAAATACATAATGCATCTTTTTCTTTTATGTATAATCTATTTTGTCTATAGAGTGTATTTCTCTAAACTGTGTAATCCTTCTGCCATCCATCAATTTCTTAGTCAAATTAATCTACAAGTACCATTAGAACTACAAAAAATAGTAATAGTAGTAATTTGATGTTGAGGGTTGGATGAAAAGTTTATTGCTGGGCTGGTAACGCTAAAATATTGTTTATTTTAACGATTCATAAACGCCTACGTCTAGCTTACATAAATATAATATTTTTTTTATTTGATTTGATTTGATTTTACAATCCTATGATAAAGTTTATTCTCCAAATATATGAGACATTTTGACAGATATTCTATGAAAACTTCTGTCAATACATCAATATTCTGAGAATGTACTTGTGCCCAAGTGTGAACCCCAACACCAATACACCACCTATTGATGTGTGTAACTTTAAAACTACTTGATCAAATTGGACGAAATAAGAATGTATGTGTTAATAGCCTTTACACCACACATGCTTCCACTCGCGATCGGAGTGTACGCGATTGCACGCGGGAAAGCTTGCACGCGCAATCGTGAGCGATTGTTTTTAACCATTTTTATGTGCGTTGACTCTTTCGCGCGTTATTACTCCTGTATTTTTATTCAGCGAGGAAAGAGCGTCGTGTAAAGGCTAATCGCGCGTGATTCAGCACAGGAAACCGCCGCGACGTGGAGTGTGTGAAAATCACGCACTTCTATCTTTACATGCACCCTCTTTTCCGCGCAAAAGCCGATTCACGCGTTAAAGAGCGTATGTGTAAAGGCAGCTATTAAGACACCATTATTGCAAGTTTCAAGCGATTTTACGACCCATGCACATTCTCTATGACGCAAAAATGTGTTAATAATGCATTTAGCAATGCTTCTACGTAGCATGCTACAATTAATAATGCTAAGGAAAATACCTTAATACTCTTCGATGCTTTAGATTCACTGGTTTCTGTTGTGATGCTGTCACTACATGATGGCAGCACATCATGTGTCCTTGAATCCCCACTCCCGCTGGGGGAGGCTGGTTTGTCCACCACTGAGGTGCTAGATGTGCTACCCCCTTCACTGCCATCCTTACTGTTCTCTTCGCTCTGATCCAAGTTAGCGTTCCCTTCGTTAGGATCTCTCCTAAGTTTCATAATACTTTGCCTTATTTTGTCTATTGTTTGATATTCCATGTCATTCGCCACATAGTCATCACATTTGTAACTGAAAATAAAAACAAACTAAATGTTCCATTATACTTTTTTTTAACAATCATAATAAAGAGAATCTATACATATAATAAGAATGTAAAATTGGTCGCGTCTGTACATTCGAAATATTTGGAAAAAAAATAGTGGGGGGGACTTAGATGGACCAGCAGAATTCATTTTTATCATTTTTAGAATTTTTGTCTGTGTGTATGTTTGTATGTTTGTATGTTTGTATGTTTGTATGTTTGCTCAGATTTTCGAAAGAGCACAACTTCGAATCCACCGGATGGATTTCAATGAAATTTGGCATGGATATGACTAATAGTCTAACTTAACATCTAGGATACTTTTTTTTCAAAAATGTTTAGGGTTGCCACAGAAAATTCAAAAAAACTACTTAAAAATTCTAAATGTTTGAAAGAGCACAACTTTGAATCCACCGGATTAATTTCAATGAAATTTGGTATGGATATGGCTTATAGTCCAACTTAACATCTAGGATATTTATTTTTTCGAAAATGTTTAGGGTTGCCATAGAACATTTGCAAAACTAAATATTAAAAATTACTTAGTTTTGTGTTACATAGCTTATTCAAACAAAAGACATTAACACGTTTTAGAATTTTTAGGGTTGTCACAGAAAATTAAAAAAACTATCTAAATATTCTGAAACCACCAGATTGATTTCAATGAAATTTGGCGTGCATATCAATAATAATTCAACTTAACATCTTGGATATTTTTGTTTTCGAGAATGGTTAGGGCTGCCACAGAACATTCAAAACATTAAAAAAACGACCTAAATATTCGAACGCGCACAACTTCGAATCCAATGGATTGATTTCAATGAAATTTGGCATGGATATGACTAATAGTCCAACTTAACATCTAGGATATTTTTTTTTATAAAATATTAGGTTATAAATTTTTATGACCACACAGAAATTCTAGCCAAAAATAAGTTTAAGTTATTGAAATACGTCTATTTAGAGCGGAGCCCTACGGAGCCCTACGTTGTGTGTGATCCGACACTATTTGGACTAGATAATCTTAATTTTAATAATAATAATAAATATTTTATTGCTGCGTTCTACAATCTTAAGTTTAGTTTTTCTTAACTAGATGTCGCTATACTTAAAATCAGACAATGCCTGCCTTGCACCACATGGCAAAATTTAATATCTTCCTTGCTTCAAGAAATTCAGTTTTTTTATTCCTAATTACGTATAAAAAAACATTAAGCGGGTCTTTGTATCACGCGGTATCTTAGACGTTAACTCTGGAATTCATCTCCACAGTACTAATGCCGTAGGGAAGCTACCTACCTAAGAAGTAAGTCTAGAGGACCTGCTGATTTTGAATTAAGTAGTAATAGAAACATAGACATTGAACTCTGAACTCCAACCCCTCAGGAATGATGCTGCTGGGTAACTGCCTGCTTAAACCATAAATCTGGAGGACCTGCTAACTTTGAATTAACAATGTGGGTATCAAGTAGAAACTTCTCAGGCGAGGTCGCGTTTCCGATCCGGCGGTAGAATTTAAGGAAAACATGTAAAATTACTATTTGTAAGTGCCCCCCTAGGCCTAAACAAAATAAACGCTTTGACTATTGATTTAGACGATAAACTCCGGACTCTTAACTTTTTAAGCACGTTGTTGCGAAGTGACTCTTATCTAAGCCGTGAGTCTGGAGCACTCACTCATTTTAAATAAGGAACATGGGTATCAAGTACAAACTTAAACATTGAGCTCTGGAGTCCAACCGCTCAGTCGTGATACTGTGAGTAACTACAGATATAGATAGACGGATACAGATAGACTGGTACAGACAGAGATACTTACCTACCGATAGATTACAGACAGACCGATTCAGCAGACAGATACTTACAGCTAGACTGATACAGACAGACGAATAAAGTCAAACTTTTGTTATACAACTAAGGCGCCAGGCAAGCGTACGGCTTAACAGCAGTTAAGCAGTTACCGTACCCTATAGATGCTTGCAACCAAAGGCATCGCTAGCACGTTTCCAACCTGAAGGGGAGTGAGGTTAGTGGGAGGGGATGGGGAGGTGGCTGGGTTGCGCTTCCGACTCTCTCCCTCATCATACGAAACGAAGGTAAATTAGCTACTTGAATGCCGATCTCCACCTTACTGGTCAGACTCTACCACCTTACTGGTATAGACTGGTACAGATAGACAGCCACGGACATACAAACTCAGACTGATGCAGACTGACGTAATACAGATTAGACGATAGACAAAATTATATTTAAGGGCTTCACCGACTGGACGCGGACGGAGTCGCGGGCACAGCTAGTTATAAATAAATATCGCCAGGCTAACACACCAACTGTATGGTCCCAAACTAAGCAACGCTTGTACTATGGCTACCATACAATGGACTGGGGGCGATCCCAGTAACACCCAGACGAGGGCAAATTAAGAAAAGCGCGTTTCCGAAATTTGCTTCTGGTTGGGAATCGAACCCGCAACCACCCGATGTAATGAGCTGAATGGCCTACCACACCGCCATGCGCTCGGCAAAATAATAACTGTACAAGTTAACCTAATGTTTGGACTAAAAAAACACTATGAAGTTGAACTTAAACTAGGTAAAAATTACAGGGTGAATTTGAAATCATGGGCATCCTTTTAAACTATAACTCTACACATAATTCAGAATATTTTGGAAAAATTAATAAAAAAATCGATTGATGAAAAAATACTGCTTGGGTACGCAAATAAGCCGTTAATGATTATTCCTTTCCTAGGCAATAAATTTATATCAATTGATTTGTTGATTAATATTCCCTAAGTATTCTGAATCATTTGTATAATCACCCTTTAAAAGGATGCCCATGATTTCAATTTCACCCAGTATAAATGGCTAAAAAAGTAAATTAATGAATTACCAGTAAACGGAATAGACATCACAGCTCATGCAGAGCTGGTGGTCCTCTGTCTCGGCATGTTGCTTGGCATGCCCGTTGATGTACCGGCCGCAGTGCACCGCCCCACATTGCAGGCATAACCAATTCTGATCTTTGACTGCACATTCTGAATTCAAAATCGTTAAAAGCCATTATTTAAAGGCGTTTTATACGTTTTCATAGTTTAGAATAAAGCAGAAAAAATATCACCACCACCATAAAACCTAAAACTATTCCTACTTAGGGTGGAATTTACCAACAACACGAACAAACCATTAGAGCAGTGAACTTCTGTTAGCAGTACTTCAAACAATTGGTTATTCCTCTAACATTTCGTCGACCCCCTTTACGTGTGAAGTAATTTATGGATGGCCCCTAACGGTCCGTTCCTGCTTTGGAAAAATTGCCTTTAAACATAGGTACAGGGAAAAAATATTATTATTATTAATTAATAAGTTCGTTAGTTATTATTAATAAGTTTTTTCCCTGTACCTATGTTTAAAGGCAATTTTTCCAACACAGTAACGGACCGTTAGAGAAGTACTGCTAACAGAAGTTCACTGCTCTAACTCGTGTTGTTCGTAAATTCCACCCTAAGTAGGTATTAAAAATAAATGTTTTATTTTAATTACAAAAGTGTTTTTTTTTTCCTAAATTAAGTTCCAGAATCATGTTCCTAAGTGATGAACCATAAGCTTATTAGGTATTTACTTGTTGACTTGGCAATACTTTTTAGTGTTTTTACAAACTAGACCAAACTGATTATCTGTTTATTTTCGTCATATCTACTTGCTGATAGTGACATGATAAAAATCTAGAATTTAGGCTGTTGACAATACAAAAGGAACTAAACCAACTCCCAGCTAAGTACTACGTAAAATGAATCAGCGTGAGATTGTAACGCGACTAGTTTTATGGGTCATTTCATGAGATAATGCTCTGAATCGAGCGGTCTGCGCTGCGACAGGGCTGAGCTGCCGCGATGGCGAACGCCACATAATCATGCTAACGGCGTCATGGTGCTCGCTAGCTGCCCATCTAAAATAGCCCACCGTGGTGTGATTAGCATTATTTTATCCCACCGCGTCAGAAACGAAACAACGGCAGTCACGGCCACTGGTGCCGCGCCCCCTCCTACCCGCCTGCACCCCGCGAACAGCTGATTATTAAAAGTTAGCTGTATTGATTTTTCTAAACTAACCTCCCGTTATGAATACAACGCGCCGTCTTTTCGCAGATATTGTTGATACGAAACTGGATACAGCATATTGCATGCGATGAAAAGATCTCTTTACCTGAACAATTGAAGTTCTTTGTGATCGTAGCGTCCTCAGCGTTGATATCATCCACCTTAACGTTATCTAACAAATGTGTACAATCCATTCTTCATAATACGATAGAATCAAAACAGTAACACAGCAATTTAATTCATGGAAAATTAAAATAAGAAAATAGGAAATTTTAGCACAGCTATCGCCTCAAGTCAAGCTCGCGCACTCAGTGGGGGGACAGTTCGAAGGCCAGCAATTTTGTACTGCGACAAATGCATTTCGCTACCAATACACAGAGTGTTGCCAGTATATTTAGTATTGGCTAGGTAGGCGAAATTAGATAATTTTAAAACACGTGATTTTGTATTGAATCTTTTTTTCTTTGAAAGTTTTTTTACTGTAATACTCTATTTTTGAGTAATTATGAGTTTAAAATTACTTTTTCAGTAGTTTTTGTCATGTAACTAAATATTACAGTAGTTTTTAATAATATATATGGTCACACTGATGCGACGTTGGATTTCGAAGTTTTGTTGGTTTCGGCATGTTGATTTTAAAAATTTCAATGTGTTGTGAATTAGTGCTTTTTATTATGTATTTCTTTGTTACTGGCGTCGAAGTTGAGTATTTACTCCTCCGCTGAGTGTATTTGTGAGACAGGACTCCTATTCCATCTAGAGAAAGAGACTCCCATATACTGTGTAACTGTGTACAGAATTTTGAGACAGGACTCGTTATTTAGGAGAAAGTGACTCTGTTACCTTAGTTTTGTGTGTTATTTAAGAACTTAGGAGATATAACATATCCACAAAAGTGCAGGATGTTAAACAAAAAAACTCGTAGACTCGAACAAATTTGAAATGTTGACCGATACTCTATTTGAAAACTGGCAGACATTATAATTTATTTGTTGGATACATTTTATTCGCCGATTCTGAAACAGGCCCTTACAAATGTAAGTACTTAAAGATATTACACATAACTAAATTGGTTTGTCTTTATTTCAGTTGTAAAAAATGGGTTCAAGTTACTGGTAAAGAAGATCTTCTTTATTTGCCTATAGAAAAATTGAATACTATCAAACATATATGTGGTAAACCCAGCCTAAATCTGATGCAGTCTCCTTTGAGTGATGCCCAGATGTTGCAATTTCCTCTGCATATATCCAAAAATCCTCAAGGTATTTTAACTACTTATGTACTAAAAAAATAATGTATTGCAAACCCACTGTTATAATGATTTTATTTTTATACCTATTTACTTATTATAAAATATTGTACCGATTAAATTTATTATAATGATTTCAGTTTCCGAACCTGAGAATATTGTTCCATCGACCAGCAAAGCATGCCAAGGACACAAGCCCACAAGTCACTCAAGAAATGAGGCAGTTGCGTTTGTTTCTACAGGTATGAGAGAGTGATTACTTATTTTAAATGTATGTGTTTATATGTAGAATAAAACTTTAACTTTTTATCTATCTTTGAAACTAACAACTAGTTAGTTTAAAAAATATATGTATTTTTCTAACCCGTAATAAATGCTGAAATATTATCATAATGATTTCAGTTTCCGTACCTGACAATATTGTTCCATCGACCAGTACAAGCGGGTCAAGGACACGAGCCCACAAGTCACTCCAGAAATGAGGCAGTTGCGTCTGTTTCTACAGGTATGAGAGAGTGATTACTTATTTTAAATGTATAGATATACAGTTGTGTTCAGCTAATTAGGGACACTACTGAAGAAGGCAAATTTTTCTTCAAGACCTTGTAGCATGTATAATCATAGGAGTCTTATGCTTGTGTTAATGTAGTCAATTGACTGTAGCTCATATATGGGCTGGCTCAACCCGGTTATTACCACCCTCTCACAGAAGATCGTCGTAAAGTAGCTATTACAGCTGCGTTTCGTACGTTGAGAGAGACAGCCAGAAGCCCATCATTAATTAATTCACCTCGAAATCTATAAAACTAACACCTATTTAGTTGTCAACTCTGGTGTGGTATAATACTCATTGGACTCATACTGTATAGCATTGTTACTCAGACGATATAAATTATTATTACACAACAGCCCAAAATATGAATGTATGTATGTATGGAAGATCCTCTAACATACTATAACTTATAAATGCATGTACAGGGGGATGGAAGGGGTATCGTTAGAATCCTTACATTATCCCGAGTAACATTGGCTTCTATTAATATATCTTTTATTTATTTCAGAGTTACCTGAAATGATACAAGTCAGAGCCAAAGGTGTTAAGAGAAGGATAATAGAAAATGAAGAAGGTAAAAAAAATCCCCCTTAAATTTATAGAAATTTATGAAATACAAATCTCATTTTGTTCCTATAAATGCTTTGTGTACTGGGGCTGTAGCCTAGGGGCGAACAGGTTGGGCTAGTAATCAGAAGGTCCCAGGTTCGATACCCGTTGGGGCATGCACCAACGGTTGAATTTTCATCTATATGCATAATTTAGAGTTTGCTTACGGTGAGGGAAAACATCGTGAGGAAAACTACCTATCCCTTGGGATTAGGTCCTGTATACACGGCGACAAGGTTCACCACCTGTCACGTTGGGTTCTGACTATTTGGTTAAAAGTGGGCTTTGAGTTGGCTTAATACCTCCACAATGTGGTGGTGTTGGCCACTCAAGCCTCCGACTACCCCCGAATGGGGATAAAAGTCGTGATGAATATTTAATTTTTATTTCATTTCAAATGCTTTTGTAAAAGTTGCGTTGGTTAGTTTTCAGTTACAGAGGGTGTTTTAAAAGTCCGAAATAATATTAAAAATGCCTACCTGGAAACCTAGTGTGAAAGAGTGTTATATTTTATAATATGTTGTGTTTCAGAATCTTTAACGCCAAGAAAGAAAAAATTAGTGGAAAGACTGGCGAGAACTAAGTGCACACTCAATTCTTTGAGAAAAAGTGCTGTCATTTTTGACAAAATTCAATCACCGGTGCTGAAAGTGTATAAGAAATTAGTTTAATACAAATACCGTACAAATTAGGACACCCATACAAACTTCCACCCCTTATTTTATCCCCTTAGGGATGGAATTTTCCAAAATCCTTCCTATGCTCTTCTACGCTGTAAAAGGTACCTACCTACCTACTGTTTAAATTTCATGTTTGTAGGTATCACCAGCGGTTGTCCATTGTGAGGATTAACACAACATATATTATGTATTAACATTAAGCTACAATTTAAACGAACCTTTACGGATAGATTCTCTTGTATTAAAATAAATGACTCGTTTAATAAATATTAAATGATTTTTAACCCTTGTCTTTTATTATAATATACATACCTATGTATTGAATACGGATCACTACTATTCATCGATATCGGTAATATTTCAGTATGCGCAGCACTATTTTATCGATATCGGTATTATATTTCTACCATAAGGCTCCGCACTATTCGATATGTCATTTTGACAGCTGATATTTTTTTGTGTGTCGAAATAATGCATCGGTTAGCTCGAAAAGCGTTGTATGGAGGTTCCGTCTCTTTCTTTACATCCTCTTTGCGCGCACTCACAATCAGGGCTGCCAGACAACAAAAATCGATAACTTTGTATTTTATTTTATTTGTATGCATTTACATTTACTTTTACATTTATATGAATTAAAGGTCTAAAAGAATACTACTTATTTTTTATTATTCTACGATTTTCATTTCATATGGCGACCAATAATAAATCCGAACCATAATAAATAATCAAATATAAATGAGCCTGTGTTACTTGCTGCTCAATAATTAATTCCCAGAATATGGGGGAATTAAATGTTGTCTTTGAAGCCATATGCCCATAGGTATTATCATAGATGTTTGTTGCTTGATCAAACTTATCACGTATCCGTTCCGTATCTATAAACGAGTCATTATTTATTCTTAAGTAAATTACAATAAAAAAAACCTGTTAAACAATTCCGTTCTAAGTAGTACTGACAGATTCTCTATCGAATATTGTGACATTATTGGTGCGTTCCATTCACTGTTAATTTCGCTAAAAACGTACAAAACGATTTTATCCACAAATTTGTGTTCCACTCACGTTATGAACGAAATTTTCGAAAATAATGCCAATTTTGTCCACATGTGTCTGGAACGCCTTAGCGGCTGAAAATGTGTCAAATGATAGTTTGACAAGTGTTTGTTGTTCTAGTGTAGCTTGCATAACTTGGTTCAGTTTCAATAATCTTTGTGAAAAACAGGAAATAATGGAAAAGGCAGTAATTACATCACTCATTCGGAAAATCGTGGAGGAGTCTTCTTTGGACTCATCAGACGATGATGTGGACCATCTCCTTTTAAAAATATTTGCCGAATCTCAACCGAAGAAAAGGAAATTGAAACCACACGTCGAAAATTATATTTCTACAGTTAATTTGTATAGCGATATGGATTTCAAAAGCCATTTCAGGTATTTAAGCATAAGTAGTGTTTATTATAGATTGTGGCAACTGTACAACAAGGTTTCTGGCTTATTGTCCTGAATATTGACAATGCGAGGCCGCGAGACATGCTTGCACGCGGATAGGATAGGATAGCCACGCGAAGAAAAGGCTTCACATTGTTTAGCAGGCTCAGTGTGCATTGTGGTTACCCAACTTCACAGTTAATTATTGAATAGCCATACCTAGTTGATTCTAATTCAAAAATTAATTTCTTAAGTCTACTTAAGAAATTAATTTTTGAATTGTTTTCAGAGTGACTCGATCAACATTAGAGTATATTTTGAAGTATACCATTCCTGAAGACCTTGAAATAATAGCCCAGGAAGGAACTAATAATGAGTCTCGGCAGACAGGCTTGATGACCACTACGCCTGAAGGTTCCTACCATCAAGAAGCTAATGCTAAAAGAAATGTAATAGCAACTCAATTTCTTCTTCAAGATATGTAGCTGTAATAATGTAAAATACCTGAAAATTATTCAATAAAATATTTATATTTTACCAAACATTACCAAACTTTGTAAAACCCATAGTAAAACCGCTAACATATCACATATTCACACACACATTATGCCGCCGTTATTTTTTTCGTGAGCATCTTGCTGCTCCATTTTGTTTTTTTTTATTAGTTTCACCATGGCGTCTAATTTTTCTGAAACAAAAGGTAATAATATGAGAAAAGTATGTGAAAATTTTAATTGATACGGCAAGAGCATGAAAAACTAAAAAAAATACTTTCAGATTATAAGTATAATTGGAAATAGTTTCCCATAGTCTTTCAAAAGTTATATAGGTATTTACAGTTGAACATGTTAATAGTACAGCCTAAACTTTTATGTAAAACTTATAGACAGTAGTAGTATGTTATTTGTATATAGAATAGAATAGATTCATTTATTTCAAGCGACATAGGCCCATACATACATTACAGACTAACATACATATTATTAATATATACAACTTAAACTAATTTGATGGTGTTGGTGACGGCAGCCTCCCCCGAAAGCGCCGGAACACCACACCTTTCGGCCAGTACTCTTCCTGCATGAAAGTAGACATCTTTTCAGTAGGGACCAAGACCACAAACGCCTTGAAACTTGCATTATGACTCGAGCCCAATAGCTGTACTCTCAATGAGACATTGCTCTTCAATCTGATGTACTCAGCAATGTCCCCCGCCTGCATGGTGTAGTGGAGGTGGGAGAGGTAGACTGGGGTGGTCGGCACCGTAGCACCCAACAGGAAGTTCGGCCCTGTTGCCTCCGTGCCAAAGTGGTTTCGGACCACCCACCGCGTGCGCTTCTGCACCGTGATGAAACCTTCGGTGATCGGCGCGTGAACATGTAGGGGCTACGCTTGATACCTTTCGGACGACATGCCGCGGGGCAACTGGCTTGCTGGCAGCAACGGTGGCAAAATTACGGTACTTTGGTGGCGCCGCACTGTGGGCTGAAACTCGAGTTTCATAGTACCTGAAACTTTTTTTTTTTTGTTTTTCATAAGCTTCTAATACATTCAGCAGTCATGAATGAATATATATATAAAGAATATAATTTCATATTCAAAATTTTTTAAATAAAAAATGAAAATTTTGTATGGTTCCAAAGTAATAAATCCAAATATCTTCAAAACCGCTGTGTTAACCGTTATATCCTTACAGATAGCTGTCCTACAATTTATTTGTAATTTTTTGGTGTATGTTATATAACGGTAACAACTGCGGTTTTTTTTTAAAGATTTTATACTAAAATTTGTACTTACATGCGGACCAATGGGTTTATTAACTTGAAATTTGGGAAAGGGAAGTGTCTGTATTTTAAAGAAACACTAATATAGTATATAAGTACAAATTTTAGTTCAAACTTTTTTTATATAACGTATTTAATTAAAAAAAAAACCGCAGTTGATACCGTTATATAAAATACGCCAAAAATTACAAATAAGTTGTAGAACAGCCATCTGTAAGGATATAACGGTTAACACAGCGGTTTTGAAGATATTTGGATTTATTACTTTGGGGCCATACAAAATGTTCATTTATTTTTAAATATAATTTAGTAGACCTACGAAATTATATTCCTTATATATTCATGACTGCTGAAGGCATTAGAAGCTTATCAAAAGCAAAAAAATATAAAAAAGAGAAAAAATTTTAAAGTACTATGAAGCTCGTATTTTAGCCCACAGTGCGCCGCAGATTTTGCTGGCGGGGTTGCTTCTTCTCGCAACGTTGCGGGCGCCCGCAACGCGAGGCGAGTATATAGATCAGCTGAGTAAAATAATAACCTTCTTCTACCGATCCTTATCTTGTGTTAAAGCTGGCTGTAGCACCAGAACACGAAGAGTCAGCTGAAAAAATTAAAATTTAATAACTTCACATAAAACTAGAAATATTCTTGGTGTTTGTTAACATCTGGCTCTACGAGTATAGTTCGCGACAGGTCGAGATGACATTCGGGTTATGAGCTTTTTGCAGAATAAAATTCGAATCATAATTAGCAGGACCCGATAAACAATTAAAATAGCCCATAAAATTATTAAATGAAATTATTTTGTTGCGTTGCGGGTCCTGGTAATTTTGATTCTGATTTTATTCTGCAAAAAGCTCATAACCCGAATGTCATCTCGACCTGTCTCGAACTATAGGTAAGTTTGATATTTACAATTAGATGTGTAGTGAGAGTAACATCGGGCTGCAATTCTTGTGATGCAGTTGTTTTTAATAAGATCACTGAACACAATACAATCGCTTCAGGATTTGCTCATGCATTTTGGCCAAATATTTCATCCGTATACTTCTTATTGTTATTGTACGGTTTTTATATGGTATGGCCAACCTGGTGTCAGAGTTGTTCAAGCCACCTGAAGGCCTCCGACAAGACTTCACGACCGCTGCATAGATGACAACAACAAGGACCGATTTTCTACGTGCCCTCCGTCCGAAGGGAGACGCTCAGTTCAAATGCCACTAAATGTTCAGTTCCCCCATCTCCGGTCATCCGTATACTGTAAATTAATAAATAAATAAAAAAAATAAACTATCTATAGTTTTACCTACTAGTACATAAGTCTGTATTCTATTGCTAAAATATAATTATTATTCTTACAAGTTTCGTTTTTTTAGCCTCCTCCCACCCTCCCATAGCCTATTTAATTTAGTGATAAACATAATGTGATGTGTATTCTAGCTGTGACTACTAATGATTACTGTGGTTTATACATTAAATTCAACTACTTATTAAAGATATCTACTAACATCATAGTATTTCCAGCTCTTACGATTATTGCAACATTTTAAATTATGGTCTTTGACCGATTTATAATAATTTGGTCATACATTGTGGTCTGGTGAAAGGCTGTGCCATGCTACAAGCAATCTGAAAGAATGTACTGAGACTACTATTAACTGAGACTAACAATACCTAAAATAGAGAGAAATCAATAGTACCGAATTGTAACTAACCTGTTCCCAATTGCTTAGTTTTAGGTCTTTATAAGATCAGCCATATTTGCAAATGCTCGGTGATATTTGCAAAGATCGCCCGGTTTTGGGATCGTTGACGGTCGCAGGTAACTTACACTCTTGTCTAAATTACTCCATGTTCCAATCTGAAACTATTCCGATCTATTTGGACACGAGATTGTTAACACCACCGAGCACCAATAAACAACGTCTCTGAATTATAATTCTGTGACAACTAGTAATTATTCGTCTCACTTGTCCTCAAAAATGGGACGCGCGACGGATTACCTCTACGATGAGAGTCACTACATTTCAATTTTTAAAAATTATGGCTTCTATCGTCTTTATTTACGTACAAAGTGAACCGTCAAACGCTCAAATGTCAAACTTCGCCAATTTCTACCCATCGGCTGGGCTGGGTCTAAAGTGGCAAAATTCCGTGGCAAATTTAGCATTTTCAATCTCAGTGGAACGAGGGGTGAAAATGTTAAGAACGATCATAGTGATCACTTTCATTTGCGAATGGAACGATATTTGTGGACGAAAATAACGAAAATTACAAAATTAACAGTGAATGGAACGCACCATATATGGAAAGGACCTACTGTCCGTTCAGAGTTATTTTACCTCTGACGTTCCTCATTTTATTTTTGTAAAATGCAAAGTCAGCCTTTAAACTTGGCCTTTGAGACCATGAACTGTGGATTAGGCTTTGTTCTACAGGCTACATGGCTTATAAAAACCTAAAATCGGCTACGTTTTTCAAAAATAAATAAATAAGGTAAACGTCAGAGGTAAAATAAATGTGAACGGACTGTACCTACCTACTTATGTCATAACGGGATTGTGCATTTCTGCTTTTTTTTTAAGAACAAGTAATCACTTTTCTATTGATACGGGAGTACCTACCTATCTATATTTTTGGTAAGTAAAAAATTCATAAGTTATAGACAATGGCCGTTTACCGACTGCACGGCACGGCACCGGCACCGGCATGGCGGCAGCTTTTTCATTGGTTAGTGACCAGTTGTCATTGGTTACTGACCAATGAAAACCCCGCAAATAGCTGTCACTGTGCCGGTGCCGTTGCCGTGCCGTGCAGTCGGTAAACGGCCAATAGGTAGGTAATAATCTTTCTAAGCAAATTTTGTTTAGAATAGCAAGATTGGGTGGGTATCAGATTATTGTAGTTGGCATCACCAGATTGATTAGGTTATTGAAGGCTCAAAAGGGCTTATACCCAGGGCCGTAAAACAAATTTAAAAATATATTGGTTTATTCAAAGAGAATGTAGATTATTGAAAAAAAAAAGATTAAAATAAGGTTTATTGAAACGAAGAGGTGCCGCTCTTGGTGTGCCGTATAACTAAAATTTAAAAAAAGTCATTGAATTTATTTAGGGTTCCCTACCCAAGGGTGCCAACGGGACCCTATAACTAAGCCTACGCTGTCTGTCCGTCTGTCAACGAGCTGTAACTCACGAATCGTAATATGTAGGTAGAAACTTGAAATTTTCACAGAATGTGTATTTCTGTTGCCGCTACAACAAATACAATTTTAAAATAAAGGGGGTCCCCATACAAGAAACTTGATATATTTGACATTTTGATTCTACGGTGGTAGGGAACCCTTTATGTGCGAGTCCGACACGCACTTAGCCGGTTTTTCCTATTGTCCGTGAACTTACTTTGCCTCACGGCACCTCACGGACGGAACAAACTGAAAAAAAGTTTGCCATCAGAAAATCATTTATTTCTAACACCCAGTTTTCCATTTCCTACTTCTAGACCTATCAGTATGAACCCATGAAACAAATTAAATAAAATTGGATCTGTAATGACAAACCAACATGTTCTACCTATAACAAACAAAAGTCATAAAATAAAAAACGTAATCCTTTTAATTATTCATTATCCTTAATTACGTCTGCCACCATAACCACCCTGTGTGGCCGGCTGGGTCAATTGCAGGCCGTTGATGTTGTTGAAGTCGAGCATCTTCAACATCTCCTTGGTGTCAGGGTCCACTTCGATGATGTCATGTTCAAGGGCAGACACCTCAGGCACGTAGTTGTCACGTCTTTCACGTTCCTCCTCCTGCAGCTTGATGGAGATTCCTCGGACTTGGGAATGCCTGAGACGCCTCATCAAATGGGTGGCAAACCTGGAAATTAAATTACATTTTATCTATTGGGGTCAAGTTTGTGTGAAGGTGTTGGTAATGTTACAGATCAATAATGTTCGGCAAAAGAAAATCCCCAGTTGGTTGGAGCCTTTACTTTATAAACACCCATGTTTAGTTCTCTGTTCATGTGGTGACACTAATGTACAAAAATTATATGCTTATAAAAATAGGTAATTAATATTATAGGGACCTAACAGTAAAGCATCCTATTTTCAAACTAAATAAATAACAACATTAATTTACAAGATTAACATACAGTTATGTGGCATAGTGTAACACCTATTATAAAGGGGTAAAGTTTGTAAGATTGTATGTAGGAGGCAATCTCTGGAACCACCAATCTCATTCTGAAAATTCTTTCAATGATAGAGAGCTACACTAACTCCGAAAGCTATTGCTATATCTCTTAAGTAGCTCACGGACGCAAGAGCTGCGAGCAACAGCTTCATAGATAAAGAAATATATAGCATAGAACGAGAAACATTAGCAATACATAAACAACATAGGTTATGGTACTTACCCAGCGATTTTGTTGCGAAGGGGTTTTGTAGGGATGATAGCGATTTCCTCACATATCCTCTTGTTGGTGTCGAAGTCAAGGGTCAACCTGGTGTAGTATTTTTCAATAATAATCTTAGCCGCCTTCTTGACGGTCTTGGTTCTAACACGACCCTAAAATTGAAAGGTTATTTTATAAATTTTGCTCGACATACCCAAGTTTATCATACTTATATCGAATAGTCAACTAGATAAGTCACATTTTCACAGGATTCTGATGATTTTATTAGATTTTTAACTTGAAAAACGTATTTACCATGGCTGAAACACTGCAGCGATTTCTACTGACAGATACAAAAGAAAGAAAGAGATGAAAGATAGGTAATAAAAAAGCAGCTGTCAAAAAATCTAAATGTCTATGGATAATGATGACATTCTCGATTGCCTTGCGATTGCCAAACAATTCACTCACGCCATGAAAATGAAATACACGCACTCACAATATATTATAGTACTCTGTGACACGCACGCACATGCATTTCACCATTCATCATGAATTCATGATATAGTACATTACAGCTGCGGTCTCTAATGAGTGTGTTGTTGACCGCGTTGTTGATGGCCGAAAGCGCGGGGCAGCGCAGCTCCAGGCCTCCACAGCGCGGTCAGCATTGCAACACTTGATGGACAAGCTAAAATAAAGGCCGAGACCAAAGGTCGAGGCCTTTATAGCGCGGCCAGCAAAGGTTGCTATTGATGACCAAGCTTGGAGGCCGTTCGCGTAGCGAAGCTTAGCTTGAGGCCAGTATAGCGTGGTCAGCAGTACACTCATTAGAGACCAAGGCTTGCATAGTGCTTTACTCAAAAATGCGACTATTTGTTTAAACAAAACTAGCTAAGTGGGTATAACAATTAATACAATTATATTTATATTTCCACGAACTATATCTATAGTTGTGTATTTTCTCTGTTTACGTTTCCATGGCAACGGCACGACCAATTCGTTTTCAACCTGTAATTAAAGATGTGATAAACGGCTTTATATGAAAAGCACGTTGTTACGCTTGTGCTTGTTTTTAAAAGTCGTTGTAAAAGTGCTTTTCTGCTTTTTGCTTTTTTTAATTAAACTAAAATTCGTCCGTTAATAAACGGACAACAAAAGCAAAATGCTTACTAAACATAAGTTCAAGCAAAAAGCCAAAAACTTACGCGCTGAAAAATTGATAGTGAGTCTTATGTGCATGGAAATATGGTTTTAATCTAATATAATGTAATTATAAATTATTGCTTTTTATGGGTAAAGCAATAAGGTTAAATTTAATTAAATATTGATTTGAACTGTATTGTTATACAAATAAGGTTACTTTTTGTAATTTTTTGGAATTTCTTTCTCTTTCTTGCCGTCATTGCTTAAAAGCAACACGCTTAAATTTGTAAGCGCGCTTAGGCGCTTACTTAAAAAAGCTAACTTTTCAAACGGCTTTTCGTTTAAGCACCCACTTCTACCTGTAATCAGTTTTTTTAGAACCATAAACACACCTGTTTGTTACGTTTCCATGGCAACGGTCAAATAACAAATATAATGACGATAATACCGGGTAATAATACATTGTATGTCTAATAGCTCTTACAGTACGACAAATCCGATTTTGTTCGAAGAAGGTTTGTGAAATAATGACAACATTATAAACTTTTTTGAGTAAAAAATATTATGTGGGGTCTTAGTGTGGGGTATGGGGTATGCCTTTATCTGTTTTTTATCCAACTGTGGTGATACAGAAACTCCTTGCAGTTTCTATAGTATTCTTCACTATGCCTTTTGTTGTTCTTTTTATAATAAAATTGTCATATACTATTTCTAATTTCATTACATATAGTCATTATTTTAGCCGATTAAAATCATATTATATCCAATTGGTTTTATCTTCGTAAGACCAACTGACTACAATAACTAATTAGGTAGTGCCAGTTTGCAGTTGTTGTCGTTGTAGAAAAATAATAAGGTGTAAGTAATTAAGTATTTTACTATAAAATCTTACTGACTTTTTGATTTTCTACCTAAATGTTTATGCTGTAAAACGAAGTTAATACTGGTTTGCTTTGCTTCTTATTTCTGTGTACCGGATAAAATCTAATTAATCCTTCCATCCATCAAGTAATGGATACTCGGAGCACTTTTCTGCGGTTTCTGACATGTTCGGCTATTTTGTAGGTACATGTGTGGCAAGTCTTACTAGTGAGTCTAACTAGAATACCAATCGAAGTAAAATTTTAAAAAATATAATGTCAAAATATATATTGTCTTTGGTGTACTCCATTTCGCTTTCTTTCATTGATAGACGAAGTTCGTTTTGCCGCGTTCGTTCGTTTTACCCACATGTTCATCTGAAAAACTAGTCATTTAAAACAGCTGGTGATTCTAGATTAGTGCTCCTAACCCCTTAATTTCAACGTGGAGTGATTGATTCACTCAAACTTTTGGCTACTAAGACTGTGAATATATAATTTCAAAATGTTTTGGGGTAAGTCGATGCCGGTTGGACATCCACCACGTGTTTGTCCTACAGACGGTTACTACATATGCCGACTCGTTGATAATAGTAAAATAATGATCCTTTAACCTAATGGTAGCGCGACAGCTCTTGTAATAAAGGAACCGGTCGCTCAGGATATCCTATGTCACGATTTTACAGAACATTATAATCCTTGCCTGTAAGTGCCTATTCCTCTGAGTAGGCTTCTTTATATCATGTGGTAGGTACCCTACACTGAATAGTGAATACCTGTTTAGATTTTACCTTTACCCTACTCATAATTACTGTGATACCAACAAACCGCACATGTGACAAACTGTTGAAATATCTTGATCAAAATATTCATCGTGGGAGAACTATTAGTAGGTACAAACAGATATTGGTTACAATGCCAAATTTGAACCTTAAAAATTGATGTACAACACCAGAAAAGGCTAAATAAAAATTTCTAGAAACATAACCCCTGTGTCTTGTAAATATAATCAAGAGTTCGTAAAAATGTCTGAACTCATTGACATTCTACAAAAACAATAGCAGCACAGCATATTGTGAAGTATCAACACTATCTGATCTACCTACTTTGAGTAGTAATATAATAATATCCTGGGTCATTTATTACACACGGCTACTTGATCCCAAACTAAGGAGAGCTTGTACTATGGAAACCAGATAACTGATACTACGACATATAGGTACTACTTTTTTATTTGTAAATATATACTTAATATACATATACACCCAGACTCAGGACATACAGACGCAAACACATGTCCCGGGTAGGAATCGAACCTACGACCTGCACTGTGAAAGGCGCCATCACACCAAGGGGCCCGTCAAACACACTATAAACCACAATCTCTCTGAATTCCAAAATTAAAAGCCTGAGCTGTGAATTTTAAGTCTTAACAACTTACAGGACTAATCATGGAACCTAACAAGCGGTACACCCAGCTGGTGGAGAAGCCGTTCCACATATCGCAGGCGGCGATGGACATCTCCACTGGAGACAACGAGGCTTGCCAAGTGATGGTAGTGGTGGACGGCAAGAACTTCCTCGTGTGTACGTTGCAGAAGAACAAAAACATCCAAGTCCCACTCGACCTTTATTTCAAGACTGGGGACTCGGTCTCATTTTTAACGAATGGTAAATATTTAATTTTCTTTCCGTATACTCATACGCAACTTAAATTTGAGAGCTGCTTAACTTTGACGCGCCATATAAAAATGTTAGTTAACGACGTCTCAAACTGCTATGTGGGACTTGAATATTTAAGTAGCCTTTGAGCCATAGATGCGATATTATAATATGGAGGTTAAAGACACTGCCCTAGACAGAAAGATGGTAACAGCTCTATCAGCTAAACCATCAAGGGTCTTCAGACTATTCCTTCAGATGAAATTGTAGTAAGGTGCCTTGCATCAGAAACATTTAAATATCTTGAGTAGTTATTGACTTGAAGTAGGTGGAAAATGCATTTATTAATTCAGTGCTATGGGGCCATCCTTAAATTACGTCATACGTAAACGTCACATTTACGTCACACGTAAATATGTGGGGGACTACCACACTAGGGACGGGGGAGTCTCACAAATGTGTGCTGTGACAAGGGGAGGGAGGGGTCAAATAACCATGAAATTAGTGTGACGTAATTTTTAATGAATAGCCCCTTAATGAAGAAGCAAGATACCATGTTTAATATAGTTATTTAAAATGTGAATAAATTCTGGGTCTGGTTAAAGTTGAACTGTGTAAACTTGTGATATTAAATAAAAAACTATGTGTAACAGGTAAATGCAATGTCCACTTGACCGGCTACCTGGACCCTGAGTTTGAAGAGGATGTGTCTGAGGAGGAGGAGGATGAGGAAGAGGAGGAGGAAGCCCCAGCTTTGGTTCCCGCCAAGGGCAAGAGGAAACTGGAGAACAGCAATGAAGCTTCAGCTAACAAGAAAGCCAAGGTAAGAAAACGTAAGGTTTTATTTTCATTGGTGGTAGAGAGAGCCAAGCTGTGCCTGCAGCTGATATATGGGCTGGCTCGACCGGGTTAGTACCACCCTCTCACAGAATAAATCGGCGTAAAGTAGCTATTACAGCTGTGTTTCGTAGGATGAGTGAGAGAGCCGGAAGTCTAACCCCTGCCTACCCCTCCCTTTTTCCCACTCCCCTTCAGGTCGGCAATGTGCAAGTGATGCCTTTGGTATTGCAAGCATCTATAGGCTACGGTAACTGCTTAACATCAGGCCTTGTTTGCCACCTTAGTTAAATAAAAAAATAGAAGTTAGTAAGAGTATACTAGCAGCGTCGCAATACTTGTATTTTATATACGAACTAGCTTTTGCCTGCGACTTCGTCCATGCAGAATTCAAGATTGAACATCCATACACACTTTCATCCTCTATTTAACGCCCTTAGGGGTTAAATTTCATAAAATCCTTTCTTAGTACACCTCTACCCATCAAGACGAACACCCTCCAAATTTCAAGTCCCTACGACCAGGGGTTTAGGCTGTGCGTTGTCTGTCAGAGAGTCAGGACTTGGATTCTTGTATATTTGGATTATTTGCGACGTCGCATGAACACCGAACATCTCAATACCGAGCGCCAAAAAACTATTCAACTATTCTCTTCTGCCGATTTAAAACTTCCATTTCATAACAGCCCGACAAGAAAGCCGGCAAGAAAGCAGCCGCCGCCGCCGACAGCTCAGATGACGACGATGTAGATGAAGACCAGTTGAAGAAGTTCCTAGATGGAGAGGACCTTGATTCCGAAGAGAATGATGAATCATTCAAAATTAACACATCGGGTGAAGCAGATGATAGGTAGGCAAAAATATCATTACTTTCCTTTTAATAGACGGGCCCGTTAGCGTGGTTGGCGCGGAGGCGCCTTTCACGCTGCAGGTCGTAGGTTCGATTCCTACCTGTGACATGCATTTGTGTGCATGAACATGCCTGTATGTCCGGAGTCTGTGTGTATATGTATATTAAGTATGTATTTACAAATAAAAAAGTAGTATATGTAGTAATATCAGTTATCTGGTTTCCATAGTACAAGCTCTGCTTAGTTTGGGATCAGGTAACCGTGTGTACAAAAATGTCCCAGGATATTATAATGTGGGCAAAACGTTGTCAGCTCAGTACACACTAGTGTCTTACTTTTTAGGACCAAGCCCGCCACATACTCCCACCACTTATTCCTGTAAGCCAGGATCGACAATGGTCCAACGATGACGCCAATCTTCTTCCGACTGCTCCTATCCTTTCTTTTGATTAAATTCGTGCGGGTTCCAAGACAACTCAGCTTTTCCCCGGGACTCGTCGAGGGTCAAACCTTGGCGTTGGACACACTAGTGTCTATGGTCACTCAATCCAATATGGCGCTACCCCGGTAAATAAGCCTGGATTACTGAAACTGACTATGTGGTACCAGATTGCATAAGCACCAGTCAGTCACATCTCTGTCTTTCTGTAAATATCATAAATGGTGCTCATTTTCTTAGTACACACTTTTTGACTAAGAGTATTACTGTCCTCCTCACCATCAATGAAAAAGACAGCAATATTTTTAGTTGTGTCTTTACTCGGAGTTTGTAGCCAACTAAATAAGCACCATTGTAAACCGTGTTAAACTAATATAATAATAGTTATTGAATTTTGGTTATAAATTGTGTGTGTTAAATTCATTTACTACTTAGAACATGGATCTTATTTCCTAATCATTATTTCTTCTCCACATAGCGATGATGAAGAAGACGATGAGGATGGCGAAGAGGAGGAAGATGAAGATGATGACGATGATGAATCCGCAGAAGACATCAAGAAGAAGAAGAAGAAAGGCGGCGAGTCGTCAGAAGAGGCGGACACAACCCTCGACACCAGCAAGGATGATAGCAAGATTGACATGTCCAAGCTGAGCAAGTCGCAGAAGCGCCGCCTGAAGAAGAAACTACAACAGCAGGCCAAACAGCCACAAGTCAATGGAGTTGATAAAGCTAAGGTAGGGACACTGACATTTACACATGGTATAGGCCATCTAACCATTAGAAGACGTCCACTGCTGGACATTCGAAATGCGATGTCGTCGGTCTTGTGCCGCCTTCTATTATGTCTTCCGGTTCGCGGTCGCCATTCCAGAACTATTCCGTCCCAACGGCCATCCGTTCTGGGAGCTATGGGCCTCTGCCAGTTCATCTTCAAATTCTTAGAGCCATATTAATTACTTATGAGGCCCACATTACCTTGCAGTGTCGTATGTCAGCACTAGCAGCAAAAATTGTAGAACTGGCACAGGCTAGTAACCAATAAGTGTGTGAGACACTTATCTTGGCTCACTCTCCACACTTGAAGTGACTAACTGCTGACAAAGTGCTGGATCCTAAACTGGATTATTTATGTAGAAGTTAAATTCATCATATCTACACCATAATCTTAATTTACAAACCTGTTTTACTGCAGAAAGAGGATGTTCAGCCAAAAGCCAAGAAGCAAGAAGCAAAAAAGGAAGCTCAAGAAGAACAAACCGCCGACAAGAAGGAGAAGAAAGCACTCAGCGGTGGAGTCTCCATTGAAGACGTGAAGGTCGGCAGCGGACCCGCCGCCAAGCCCGGGAAAGTTGTCATGGTAAGTATTTCAGTTATTTTGAGTCGCTTATTGCCAGCTGCAATCACTGATCGGTAAACGATCGGATGTTAAGCAACGTTTAGCAAGGTCAGTAGGTTATGGGGGTGATCACTTAGTGGCATTTGAACTGAACGTCTCCGTGCTTCGGAGGGCACGTAAAAATTCGGTCCCGGTTGTTATCATCTAGGCAGCAGTCGTAAGCCTTGTCAGAGGCCTTTGTGCGGCTTGAACAACTCGGGACACTAGGTTGGCAATGACTCTACAATAAGAAGAATATCTTTTTACTATGCCTGCCAGTATCCCAGCATGTTCATCGACATACAGTCTGTTTTTTCTAAAATGTCTTAAACTCATAACAAACCGTCCTGGTTACGAAAATCATGAGTTTTGGCATCAATCACAACCTTTACCTAAGTTATGAACGTCTTGATTATTAGAAGAAACACATATGGTATGAATTACACCAAAAACTGCTTCAAATTAACTATTCAAACACATTAATTTTCATAAAATCAAAAAAATATCAGAATCCATTTCAACAGATTAAAAATGATCATCACAACTTGACATTTCTAAATGCGAGTTTGACTTTGGATTGTAGTGATGCGATAAGCGGATGAATGATTCGACCAGTGTGAGTGAACTGTACCTATAATTTTTAGAACAATAATAAAAATTAATTTCGAAGAAAAAGAAATAAAAGCGCAACTTTTAAGTAAATTTAGCAAAAACAATTATAATAAAAAAGTTGTGGACGAAATGGCAGCCCGCAAAAATATTATTGTTTTACGCCTTCCGCCCTATCATTGCGAATTAAATCCGATCGAATTAATATGGTCACAGTTAAAAACTCATGTTGGCAAAAATAATAAAACCTTCAAAATGGCTGAAGTCAAGGAATTGATCAAAGAAGGCTTAAGCCAAATTGGTAGGTGTCCTGGAACAACTGCATTAGTCATATAATAAAAGAAGAAGATAAAATGATGCAGCTTGACGGATTAATAGATGCTGCATCAGACGCGCCGACCCCCAATTTTATTGTTCACGTATCCGAAACAGAAGACTCGAGTGAAGTAACTTGTAGTGAATCAAATTAATAAAAAAGATAAAAATATCTTGTCGTTTTATTTCTTTATGTTGGCTAAGATTGTTTTGAGAAATTATTTCTTTGATCATGATAATGAAGGATATTCTGGCAGCTTACTACAAAAATATTACTGTCAACGCTATTAATTCCCATAGTCATAACCACATTGTCAGGAAATCTCACATCATGAAAATCATTCAGTTACAAGCTTCCTGAGTATATTTGTTCACTTGTTCATTCGATAATGTCCCAACACTATCAATTGTCTTTGGTTACTAGGACGCCATCTTTGTTTACCATTTAAGTCATTTAAGGAAAAACGGACTGTAGTCCTTTGGTCAACCAAAGCCTGGGTTTTATTAACACTAAAGTGCTAATAAACTTAACCTAATTTCTTTTGTACTTCAAACATGACAAACAAATTTATTTGTTCAAAATGTGTGTTACTTATGATGCTGTGCAGTTATAATTTTATTTAGGCCATACCTATTTCCACATATGTGGCCTGTGGTGACCACATGACAGTTTCGTCATCCTAAAAGTGTGCCAATAAATACCTGTTCAATGTATAGGCTTCATTTTAAAATGTATTTGTTATCCAAACAGGTTTACTATGAGGGTCGCTTGAAGCAAAACAACAAGATGTTCGACAACTGCGTGAAGGGTCCCGGGTTCAAGTTCCGACTTGGCTCGAAGGAGGTCATCGCCGGATGGGATGTTGGCATCGCTGGCATGAAGGTCGGAGGCAAGAGGAAAATCATCTGCCCACCCGCGATGGCGTAAGTACCTCATATGACGCTTAGTGGTGCAAGCTTGCACTGCAGATTATGGGGACTGGGTTTATTTTTATAGCAATGAGGTGGCAAATACTCGTACGGCCCGCCTGATGTTAAGCAGTTACCGTAGCCTATAGATGCTTGCAATACCAAAGGCATTGCTCGCACGTTGCTGACCTGAAGGGGAGTGGGATAGTTATTTGGGTTCTCTGGATCTGGATATTCTAAATAACGGGCCAGAGAGTGTACGATAAACAACGATGAGATGACGCCTTTTTAATAACCTTTGAAACTGATGGGACCTAGAAATGAAAAAAATCTGTTTAGAATCTGTCCTCTTCATTGAGAATTAGGGTTGTGTTTGAGTTAGTCCATGTTTATTATGTAAACTATAATATAAAATCTTGTTCACAGGTATGGCTCTAAAGGTTCTCCCCCCGTGATCCCACCGAATTCAACCTTAGTATTTGAAGTGGAATTGAAAAATGTTAAGTAAGCCATCGAATGGACTGGACGTTTATTAATTTGAATGTTGTTTGCAAGATTGAATTGAATGAATGTTGTAGCAGCTGTTGAGATACTTTATTATAAAGTGGCGCGTTCCTCAATAAAATGCAGTTTAAATATATTTCGAAAGTACTTAGGTATTAAGAGTGTTACGGCCGAATACTCGTACGCAACTTAAATTTCAGAGCTGCTTAACTTTGACGCGCCATACAAAAACTGACAGGCAACGACGTCTCAAACTGCTAAGTGGGACTTAAATATTTAAGTGGCCTTTGAGTATTCGGCCGTTAGCATTATGTGTATTTAAAGTTTCGGAGTCAAACAAATACACGAATTTGTTATCAAACTGATTTTACCAGTTATTTCTTTACCAGTCTGGAGGTGCGGGCCATTTTACCGTAAATTCAAATTATGTTTGATGCTCTGTACTAGAATTATTTTGCATCTGCATTGATATAAATAACACGGTTTTAAGAATGTGGTGTTTTGAGTATAATGAAAATCATCATAAGGATATATGAAGAATTGCCCAGTGCAAAGTGTCTTGCACTAATATCCTACAAATGGAATGCAATTGCTTTAAACAGTGGATGATTAGTTTCACACACTGATGTGTTGAAGTGCTTTGTCTCCATAAATGCCATATAACAAATTGATGTACAATGCATTGCAACGCGGCGCGTGAGTGGAACGTGGAATTGCAACACAACTTCATTAACTAGGTTCACATGTTAAAAGCTGATAAAACAATTTGCTGAATAGTCAAAGTATCATAAATCAATAATTTTAGGAAATACACCGTGTTTTTGTTTTGTTTTGTTGAGACATGGATTATTGCAGATGCATCATAATTATTGATTACAATATAAGTTCAATGTTAAGTTAGATTGTAAGGACTGAACTGGATATAGTTTTACTGCACAGGTGCTGAAATGACAAAATAATTGTTTTTCCAGCATTTCATAATATCTTAAGTATTTTAGTGATTGTCCATATAATTAACATAATTATGTACAAATACTCAGTGATGAGGTTTGTGCCGATTTCTTTTTGCAGTACCCAGACATTTATTTTACAATGTAACAGTACTTTTCACTAAATATACTATTATTTTCCTAATCCGACTATTATTCATAGGCCTTTTTTACGTTACATGCCATTCCTTATCATTATTATAGTATTGTATTAAGTTTAATGCAATATCCATAGTAACATGTAACAGCTTTACGGCCCGGCCACGACTTCGCGCTTCAGCGACGGGCGACATCGCGGGGGCACCTAAATGTTGCATCACGTGGCCGGGTCGTTAGGCTGGGTACACATCATGGAAGTCATTTGTCCATGGTACACATACTACGCGATTAAAATAAGAATAGGAGCCTAGCGCCATGTTGTGACGTCACAAATGGAAATGTTACGGCTCTCGGCTTACTTCACTCAGAAGTACAGTACTTTATATGAATGAAGTCAGCCGAGAGCCCGTCCTATTCTTATTTTAATCTCATTGTACGCCGGAACTTTGCCAAAATACCTTGTGTGCTTTGCTCGAAGGAAGGTGCTTTGTGATTTGCATATATGGACATCTAGCCGTGCTTCAGAAATTTTGTCATCAAGTTACTTTCATGTGCTTGTGAGTCTTATAAAGCTCCTCTACAATACTGATTACAAAATACAAAAACATGCGTACTTCAATCTTGACTTGAAATAATAATTTTTATCAACTACTTTATTTTTATTTTTATCAACTACTACTATAGGTATACCGCAAGCGCAGTAGCGCGCATTAGGTATGCGCGGGGTGGTGGGAGGATGGGATGGTGAGAGCGATGAGCCCCCCGTCTCGCCGCTCGCGTACCTAAGACGCGGTACCGCGCTTGCGGTACACGTGTAGCATGTATTGAAACAGTTGAAGCGAGCGGGATGCAAGTAGTCTATGATTACTAAGGATGGGTATCGACTAGCCAAGTAATATGTGTTGCACATGTTAACAGAATATTATTAAAGTTTGTTTGTTAATGCTACTTGTTACTTGGCACAGGTGAAATACTTATTAACCTGGGTGGGCCATCATTTTAAAGAATGAACATGCAACAAATGTTGGTTATTGCCCACAGGTAATTTCTACTTCATTGTAAATGATACATTTAATAAATATTCGAATTCCAGCTGATGTTTTATTTAACATTGTAATAAATAAATTTTCAATGAAAAAAAATACATTTCATCTGTCTATCTATAGTAAAAGGATTGTTATTTGGTGCATCCAAATGCCTTGCATGCTGTGCCCGAGCACTCGTGTTATGACATTATATTGATGTATTCCGTCTTTAGAACTGAGTGCTTGGACGAGGCATGTACCTGATGTAGATGCAGCCGTTAAAATTTTTGACATTCAGAAATAGCAATATTATTATACTAACATAGGAGTTACCGTCACCCACCCTACATATTGCAGACAATACTTATAATGTATCACATATTAAGTTACTAAAATATATCATACCGCAATGCACCAAAAGTTGAGGTTACTACCCGAGCATGAAATTACAAATAAATTGATTGAGAAAGACATAACAGTTAACAGAATTATAACTATGTACACTATTCAGATTTCAGTCTTTCTGGGGCCGACGTAGTATTGAGATTTGCCTTTTGTCCAGCATCTTCGGTTTCCTCCTTTTTGTCATCTTGCTTCTTGCCAAAGGGACACACGCCTCCTTCGCATGTAAATGGAAATTCAGTCTTGACGACGTTACCGTCAGCGTCCTTCACCGCCCATGGGTTCCAGAAACGGAGAACAAAGGGCTGGATAAATTTGTGCCACAAAAACAACAATAGTGGAATGATGAAGCACGGAACACAAACCATTTTGAACTTGTAAAAGTTAGTCCTTTAAATGGATGACTAAACAAAGGAAATAAATGCAGTCCTCAATAAATACTGTGAGTTCTTGAATATTATAATTGCAAATTAGTTAAACTTAATCGGAATTCGGAATATTTTATTTTGTTTTAATTGACCTTGACGACGTCAAGTGAGTGTTCCCAACTCCTAAAATAAATGAGCCCTAAAATCAAAATGAAATAGCCCTAAATGCAATAATCAAAAGCCCCAAAAAAGCCCTACATTGTGTACCCATTCAAGGATTATTTATATGAGTTATGAGTTTCCTGTTTTATTAAGCTAAATAAAATATAACTTAGTTTTAATTACTTTTTATTAGAACTTTTTACAACTAATCTTTACATTTAAATTATCGATAATCGTTAGTAAATCGTTTAAGTCCCGACTTGGCGTTGCATTTGAGCTTTCGGAATTCTTATACAACTGCAACATTTTAATAATGCATTGTACAAGGAGGACAACTCGCATAGTACCATAGATGTTTTGCCTTTTTTTACTTGTTTTGGTCAGCAAATTAGTGGTGCATGAAGTATTACTTATGGCCCTAAAAATTGCCCAAAACTTTTCTGGGCCCTAAAAAATGCCCAATGTGCATGTTTCCGCCCTCAATTTGGGGTTAAAAGCCCTAAGTTGGCAACACTGTACGTCTCTCTACTAGCTAGAGTCGGATCCGAAATGTCAATGTCAGACTGGTCAGCTGACTGTCAGACTTTTTTTTAATTTCTCTACTATGAGCCTTTTAGGTTTGATCAGTCAATAAAAATCCTTTTTATGGACTACCTATACGTTGTTGGCCAAATTAGCCTTTACGACTTCATCCGGACAGGGCGAACGCAAAGTGCGCTCCAGCCATAGGGGCAAGGGGATAGCCGGCCCAAGGGCTTCACGTTGGGCACGGCCTCGGTTTGGGCTGCTGTCTCTTTGAGAGAACGGGGGCAAAATGACCACCGGATCACTACGCGACCTTATTGAGAAGATCCGGCAAGAAACTCAGCGGGCTTGTCGAATATCTAGGTGCGTCTTTGTCCAAAAGGAAAGAAATAAGAAATAAAGAAAGTTGTTCATTCATTCAAGGTCCTGGGGATCCTCACCCCCTGCCTTCTTACCTTGACCTTTTCCTACAATAAATACCTGATTTGATCCCTTTTAGGACCAAACCCCATACATACCATATTATCGTGTTTTCCATCTTCCTACATTAGTTAGTAGGTACCTATAGGTACCCTCCCTGACTGAAATCTTGGAATTAGACGTGGAAGACGATGTCGTCGTTCGAAAATGGGCGAAGGCTAAAATGGTTCCGAGGCGAGGTGAATACTTCGTATCTACGGGGTTAGTTACGGGGTAGTTTACCTTATCTATCTACGATAGTGTTAGGTATATCTACTACAACTATCGACAATTTCCTAATATCTGCGTTAGACTGATTTTTAACCGTGGCGCCCCCTTCATCATCATTTCAGCCAAAAGACGTCTAAAGTTGGACATAGGCCTCCCCCAAGGTTTTCACAACGACCGCGGTCCTGTGCTACTTGCATCCAGCGGTTTCCTGCGACCATCACTTCGCTCCCTCATTAGATTCGTATTTTTCTCTTTGATTCGAAAATCTCTAAGGTCCCCTTATTTCTAAACAGTTCCCAAATAAGATCAACATGAACATGAATATTAAAACGCTATGACCATTGGGGGTTGAGCTGCAGAAAAAAAAATATAAAAACAAAAATATGGAAGAAAAATGAGCACGGTTGGTTTTATTTAAATTAAATCAACAATAAATTGTTTCGTTGATAACGTATAGCTATATGTACTTACTACGGTACCTATACCCCTGCTTTATACATTTAGTTAAAACAGTTATAATATAAAATATTTTCATGAACACATTATCAACAATACCGTAGGTACTAAAAAAACTCTTTGAAGTGTTGATTTATAAGGATAATCTTACTTATATTATATTTCTGTTGTATAGCTAATTACATCTAATACCCTGTCACACACAATCGTAATCTACTGCTAGAGGCACCTATTATTATATTATGTACGATAACAAAACTAAAATCAACATTTTAGATCTCTTAATTACTACATAACTCACAACCCCGACTATAAAATAATTATTATGCTAGGTACCTAGTACGTACTTATGTAGGTACTTAATAAAAAAATAATATCTCCAAATAAAATTATTAAAAACAAATAAAAATAGATACCTCTTTACGTCAATGAGATCTTACTCACAGCACACGTATTTCGTATTCATAACTAGATTACGGTAATTATAATTCTATATGACTAAATAAGTCGAAAGACTCGAGTAAATAAAGTCTATGAAATAGATTCATATAAAAATAATAATGTTCTCTATACTCTGTCCACCGGCTATAGTGCACTGAATATAACTGTCTCTAATGGCACCGATTAATATCACAACAACACCATTGTAAAGGCACGATTCACGGCATCGCGTAGTCCTCTTCGACTTCTTTGAGTGCGCGGCGTAGTGACGCGGAGAGCTCCGGCGCAGTGTATATCGGATCGGAGAGAGGCGGCAGAGCGAGCGCGCCCGTAGACTTCTCGTAGCTCGTATAAGAAAAATAAAGCTGCGACACACAGTTTATCTCGTCCTCAGTCATGGCCACGGACCGGAGTTGCTTTCTGAAGTCCACGTATATCGAGTTGCCGCATTTCGAGCACACCTCCTCGAATATGTACTTGGTCCGCTTCCTGGGCCCGTGCTTGCAGGGCACGGGCTGCACGAACTTGTACTTGTTGGGTTTGGCGCGGCGGGGGCTGGCGTCGGCTGCGTCGGAGAGCACGACGAGCAGCTTGCGGGCGCGCGGCGCGGCGGCCCGCGGCACCACCTCGCCGCCGCCGCTCATGAGCGCCTCGCACAGCTGCCGCGACGGATTCTCCACGTCGTAGTATATGCAGCGCGACTCCGAGCTGCTCGTGGTGTTGTTCTCGATCTGCAGACTGTACCGGAGCCGGATTTTCTTTGGCCTGTTGCTGTGTTTCAGGTACACGTGTATCGGTATCTCGATGGACGCGCAGCCGGACTCTTGGATTTCGTATGGCGGCTCCTGGAGCACTGGAAAATAAACGACAACTTTTATTGCTCCATAAAAAGTAGATATTTAAATCCGCAGAGGCCAAAGTCGCCGAGATAAAAATATAGGTATGGCGACGCCTGTCTATCGGCGTGAATGATAATGATGATGAGAGTTTATACAATGTAATCGCGTTCTTACCGCCGCGGCTGATAAAAACGCTAAATTACGTAAAACTAGTTCCACTCAGTTTTTGTGTATTTATTTGGTCATGAATTTTACCAATGTTTTTTCTTTACGTTAGAATTTTATACTTTATAAGTCCGACTAGTTAGTATCCGTGATCCGAGGTAGGTACAGTGATAGCCAAGTTGATTATTATTCGCCTTGAATGGTCGCTGAAAGGAATGCGCACCACGCACTAAAGGGGACGGTGGAACCTATAATGGCAATCACAGTCGGACTGTAGCAATAGGGTCGCCTCCTATTACTTACTGTCCTACGAAATGCGGATAAACAAGAGAAGATGGGTTCTACATCGCCTTGGGCAAATAGCAGGCGTAAGGACGGAACGCAGAACGCTGACTGCTCTCCGTCTGTTTAAGCTCTTAACATATCTTGCCTCTCTTAGGGTATACGAAGGCTGCGGCGGGATGGAGATGGAAGACGACCTTGTGCACGAAGGCGCTGATGTCGCCGCCGCTGACGCCGCGCACCCACACGCGCCAGTCCAGCGCCAGCGCGCGCCCGAGGGCAGACCGCCGCGGTTCGCACACGTGCCCCACCTCTAGCCATATGCGCACGCACATCTAAAACAAAACACACCACATAAGCACAACTATGATACACATTTCTCTGGATTGCCAAAAGAAAGAATAAAATTGTCGGAGACGAAGGATAGGGTCATCTCTTTTCTAGTATTGTGGGCGTTTAGTGGGACTTTAGCGTTATCTCAAAGTGATCTCGAAGTGACACGAAGTCAGTTTCCAGTCGCGCGTCTTGGCCGTCAACATTTTGTCGTAGTCGTTGTCGGCTATCTGTTAGCAGTCCTAAAGCCGACAATATGCCGAACGCCAAGAATTAACGATTTATTATGAAGAATTCACGAAGATAATGTTAAAGACCAGTGGTTTCGCAATGGTCAATTGTTAAGAGACTCGAGGCCCAGTTGGCTTATGCAGTCCAGATGAAGCTCGTCTGAAAAGGCCCTAATCATACATCAAGCCCCTAATCATAATCATACATCCATACATTTGGATGGATTTACTGCGTTCGGAATCACCGATTCGATATTTCGTAACGGAATTCCGTACGGAAAATTCCGTATGTATGTGGCGGGCCTAAAAAGTTATCTCATAACTATAATAAGGAAGTTTTCAATATTGAAGGAATTAGAAGACTAATCATTGATGTTTGTTAGATAGGTAATTAAATCGGACCACGCTTTCAATCAAATATCTGAGATAAAATCTGATGATTGTATCCAAATTCGGCGCTAAACATTAAATTATCATAAATCATTGATTGCTTTACGTCATTGTGATTTTATCAAAGAAGAAGTGACCGATTGAAAAATTCCACTCTTCCTAAGTTATTTTTACCAATTAGGTAACTAATGTAATTTATCTATAAGCATCATAGCTTGTCATGTTCATTACAGAGATGTTTTCCGCCGATATTTTATGTATCTTATACTTGAATCGGTAATTTAACATGTTTAATGAGATCGTATGATTGCACTGCAATGTTTTATAACTTGTTTTTCAATGTTTCTACACTTAATTGCAGCGTGAAAACATCGATCATTCGTTTGGAATGCCACGCTGATTACCTATATCTGCATTACAACGTAGGAACAGAAAGGTGCAAGTGACTGCTAACGCATAAGTACTTACTATGTAAAGTGATGAATGGGTGTTGTTTTTACCCGACTACGGCGGATAGAATCTATAGTGATAATCTTAGAATCAGCTAAACATTGATTTTTACCTGAGCAGTGCCCATTGGCTTATCTACAGAGATTAACATAGGCGGCACATCATCAGAAATGTTCTGATAGAAATTTCATGGACACCCACATAAAGAAATCCACCGGTCCGGCGAATTTCTGATAGTATTTTATGTGGACTGCACAAGATTGTCCATAAAATGTATGTCAAAAAGTTCGTCTGATGATGTGCGGCCGGCCTTATAAACATGAATTCTTAATTAAGTAACATTTATGGCTCCAAAGACGTAAAGATTGGGTTTGTAAAATACATAAAACCGAATAGATAGTTAATTCAAGAATCTGTACATCGATTATACATTACGTGCAGTACTGTCCACTCAGGCGGAATGGATCACGTGATCCTGGAATGGAGAACTACTGAGCATACGCTTTCGCTTTGTCTAGCAGTCTCCGATGGTCTAACATTGAGAAAGCAGATCCAGATAGCAGTGTACGGACTTGCCCTGTGTTCAATATAACACTATTATTAACCTTCTTAACGTCCCACTCCTGGGCACGGGCCTCCTCACAATGCGAGGGGGATTCAGGCCATAATCAACCACGCCGCCGAGTATTCGCATATAGATTTTGATAAATTGCGAGCCGGGGTTTGAACCCGGAACCTTAAGCCCGCAATCGGCTATGAGTACACTGCCTGTGTTCAATAATACCTAATTGGTGGACAAAAACCTGTCTACGAAATTTAACATCTGTCTGATGAATCAGCAAGTATAAAATAATTAAGTATAAGGGTTCCTCGTTGGGACTACGAAACCCTAAAAAGCTTACAAAATTAAAAAGCCTACTCAATTATGTTAATGTAGGTATTAAATGTGAATAGCGCCTCGACAAAGTAATTATTAACGGGTGGATACTAATAAATATTTCTTTGAAACAATGTTGCTTGTTAGACGCGTGATCTTTGATGTGATAAGGCCAGGCCGTGGCCAGGCCATCCGTAATGGCAAAGTCCACGTTTGTGCAACAACAAAATGAGTAGTTTATCAACTACTGTTTTAATTATCACACACTCTACATTTATAGTCTTCGTAAGTAGATACTATTTATAAAAGGTAGGTAGGTACCTACTGTCTCGTAAAAGATTTGTATTTGTGAATTTTGTGATTGGTACTTAAATATGTATAACGAACACAAGTAGAGCACAAGTAGTAGGTATCAGCTGGAATGTCAATTGCAGTATTTTGTAAATAGAGAGTGTAGAGACTGTATGAAAGCCGTAGATTTCACTGACATTGGTATGATACTATATTCAATTCAATTCAAATCGTTTATTTTGTTTAGGCCTACGGGGGCACTTACAAATTGTCATTTTACATTTTTTCTTAAATTCTACCGGCTGATTGGAAACGCGACCTTGACTGAGAAGATCCGGCAAGAAACTCAGCGGGCTTGTCTTTTTTTCTTTATCGCCATTTATGTACTTACTTTAAGACAATGTATTTTGGTAAACAATAGCTCCAGTGTGCTGCCCTGCGAAATGAGCAAGGCAAGACACGCTACACTTTAACATGACACTGTTATTAACGAAGTGTATTTGAGCGATCAGTCCCAATAGAAAAGGAAGATCACTGATTTATTTGCAAGTGAGTAATGCACTGCAGAATACCTTCTACAATAAAAATAAAGTCACTTAAAGCAAACCAAATAGGTATTGATAAACACGTAAGTAAACATCATTGCACCGTGTTGTTGCAAATTGTATGTAAATAAACAAGAAAAAAGCAAATTGGAGTACGCTGCGTTGCTGTGCCAAAAAGAACGAGTGTTACGTCAAGTCGAGCCGACCTTGGCAATGAATAGAATGGTCGGTGGAATCGGCGAGCGACACGTTTCACTCAGCCACAGTAATGCCTGGCTAAATACCCACTTTTGTTACAAATTCGACCGTGAATCGGTTTACCGACTGGCTGCCGGGCCGGAAAATGTTTTGGGGAAAAGATTTCGCAGTCATTTTAATGTTATAGTTACTCCTAATTAATTCAATTTTTGAAAAGACGTGGTTTTTAGGGCTCCGTACCCAAAGGCTGCCAACGGAACCCTATTACTAAGCCTCCGCTGTCCGTCCGTCCGTCTATCAGCGGGCTGTATCTCACGAACTGTAATAGGTAGAGAGTTGAAATTTTCACAGAATATGTACCTATTTCTGTTAGCGCAACTACAAATACTAAAAATAAAATTAATACGGTGGTACGGAACCCTTAATGTGCGAGTCCGACACGCACTTGTCCTGTTTATTATTTAATGATCACCTTCAATCAAACCGCAAGCGCCGGGTCTCACCATATACTCAGTATTCCCATATGACTGTAATCTCGTTATGTTAATCTCGAGTCATAGGTAGTTGGATGGAACGAGTCTTGCTTCATCAATCGTTATGGTACGTGGGTACAGTAGTTATAAGTTATAATATAAAGGTAGCACGTCTTGCTTCAACGGGAAATCCGTCAATGCGTGTGCGTCCCACTTTTTGCAACAACAAACGAATATGATTCAGTTATGTCGGGTACTCACCGCACTGATAAATTAAAATAAGGAAGCAGCACAAAAATAGCCAGTCCAATTAAAGTAATTGCAATTGTTGAAAATGACTACAAAATATCTAAATTATATTTTGATAATATTCCGGCTTTAGTGGCACCACCACCACTGACACAAAAATAAATGTTTCATAAATCTGATATATTCACAAAAAGATTGTATTGCAATTTTATTTTATCGCAGCAGTGTGAAGTTTGGTGAATATTAATAAAATAGTAGGTAATAAAATAGAGTTTACGGTTGGCGTAACGGTCTCGAGTATATAATATTATATTTATTTAGGTATCCATGCTTCACCTATAAGATTAGGTACTCATGTGTTGTTTCGCAACGCAGCAAACGCTCTATCGTTGCAAGTTCATCGGCCGCCGGATGAGTGAGTAACCTGAGGGCCTACTCTGTTTCAAACGAAATTCGCGTATTTCCTACTACGTTTCTCATTGATTCCGACATTTATTACGAACGAAAATAGTTTGACGTCTTCGTCGTCGTCGAATCTAAACGTCAAACAATTTTCGATCGTAAGAAATGTCGGAATCAATGAGAAACGTAGTAGGAAATACGCGAATTTCGTCCGAAATTTAGTTTTCGTTTGAAACAGAGTAGGCCCTCTGGGCGTGTATATCAGCAAAAAATACCTTTTTGGAAGGTGTATTGATATAGGTAAGTCAAATGCTGTGTGATTTACCTAATTTGTATTAACATTACAAATGTCTAAATTAAAATCAATCGTCAACGGGTAGGGAGGAATTCAATCAGGCGATGACGAAACCTCAATAGTCAAAGACGAATAAATTGTAGTAATGGATGCATCAGTCAATGTACTACCACATTGTAAAGCTTGCTAATGTTTATATGTACCTATTCACTATCAGGAAAGCCCACACTAAACGTGGACTGCGTTCATGTATAAAATTTGTTTCTGTATGTGTCAAAGATGTATTAAGCCTTTAGATGCAACTTGCCGCGTTTATTTTGGCAACATGAATGCAAGGTAATTACCCGACATCGAACCCAGCGTCCGTCTGCACAGCTGCCGCACGCGCGCCAATGATAATGCAGCTAAATAACGCTACAATGCATATTCATCTCTTTCAAACAACAGGTTTGGCATATATTGCTTGTATTCATTGATATTTTATTAGTAATGTTCGTGTATGTCAGGTCTATAATATAAAACGTCATTGTCTGTGTAGTGGTCTTTTACGAGTACACACTTGTAGCTCTGAATGATCATATTATATCGCATGCAGCAACTATGACATCGTCATTGACAGTGAATACTCGCGTTCAAGATCGCAATGTTCAATCATGTGCGTCGGCGCAGGTACAGACAGCAACAGACATCAATGAACCTAAAATTCATAACGTAAGCGTATTTTAAGTATGATGTCAGTTTGGAAATTAGAATCTTTCAGCAAATTTCATATTGTCAATCAGACCATCCGAAGTAAGTTAAACGTTTAACATCTGCTTGGTCTCGATAAAAGTTAACTATAGATTCTTATCATTAATAACAAATACAAGTGTCTCAAGATTGTATCGACTTGACTTTTTGTACTCCGTTTAGTAGTAATAAAAAATGTTTTCCTAGCCACTGGTCTTTGATTTTTGCCTAGATACATTTAACATAGCGAAGTATGTCGTGCAGCGAACCACTTCGAAACTGATTTGAGAACAAATAGGTATTTAGAGGCAGCGTAACCGGATTCTTATCAGAGACTAGTCGAATAGTAAATAGTTTGTATATGTTGTTACACCGCTTTTGTGTTTTCCTGCAGCGTTCTAGGTCACCGTGTATTCGTTGAAAACAATCATTTATTTTGCGAGCGCATGCTATCTTGTTGAGTTATTAATACACATAATGACCGGTACTTGTACTAGGGAGTAGGGGCGTAGGAGTATGTGGGAAGTTCGAGAATGAAGATTGGCGACAGCTTGCTATACTATCCGATTCGGATGTGTGGCATATACTTACACCTTACATCTCTGATGGAGGAGTAGGTAAATACCGGAGCTGAGGAATGGTAGCCGCTGGCCAAATGGTAAACATACACCACACTAAGTACATGGAATCATTTTTAGCCAATCCGGTTATAGCTCATGGAAGCGGTAAGAAGATCAACATTGATTTAGCCGCTGGTGGCCAGCCCATTGCAGCTTTAATAATATTTAATTGTATTTGTTTATTACAGTTGATCGTGTTTAGGAAACTCCTCGAAAACGCATAGCTTGCTGATTTTGGTGTGATCGGCTGTTTGGATAAGCCTACGCCGACGTCAATGAATTTACTAAAGGAGGTACTCAAGAATTTTATAATTCGTAAGTACATTCCTAAGTAAAGTACATATATGCACTTATACAAATTCAGTGTCTATTTAATGAATAGACACTGAATTTGCATAATTAAACCTATAAATAGTATTTATAGGTTTAATAATTATATAGCATAGGTGCATGGGCGGTGTTTGAATATTATTAGACAGGTACTTATCAAAAGAAACAGTACCGGTATTATTACCATACTTGAATACTGACCACTACAAACCTATCCATATAACGTCATAGTAAATTATAAAACTACCTAATATGGGAACGTATACCTACCTATTCTGTCTGTGACGAAAGCGAAGCAAATGGTATTATAATCATCAACCGCTAAGAATATGATTGACTTGCACTGTTTCTTTATGACTTATTATAGGTACTTAACACAATTTATTTATGGTGTAACCGACCTGTAAGTACCTATATACTAACCAAGCCAACTAGGAACCTGTCAAATGTGACGTCACCCGCACAAAAAGGCACACAAAAAGGGAAGCCGCATTCCATCTGAGTTCCTAGTTGGCTTGGTGGAATAGTAACGTGAGACAACAGTCAGTGTTACGAGCGATAGAAACTTGCGTTGAACACGGGAAGTGACGCAGCACTCGTGGCTAGACTTCCACTGAGCACTAGGAAACAGCGTCTTGATTAACTTTCACGAAATGTTTGCTAATCATTTAAAGCTATAAGTAACCAGATTTAAAATAAATAGAAGGTAGGAATCGACAACGAATATTTAAATTAAAAATCCATACCTATTTATATGTAAGTAAAGTATGTACTTTCTACTCGTCTTTTGATTTGTAGTACTGGAGAAATTGCCACAATGACGACTACGTACTAGATCCCGTTAAATGATTTATAAATTATTTTCCTGATTATCATGTTTAACGTTGCATTTTAATATCACGCCAAATTAAAGTACAAGCACTATACCTAATTGTATTGTGCTAAGTTCTCATAGATAATGTTTTCTGTAATTAACTGCGCTTATCGGAAATATAATTCGCAATTAGCTTCGTTCCTCCCACAATCACGTGTTTCTAATCTGTTGTTTACAGTCCCACTCGTTTTCTATACGTCCATAAATACCTATTTACTGCTAACGAATTAAAATTCTAATAATATTTGTTGTAACCTAAACGAAATCTGACTCTGGTTCACGAAGGTATGTTAGTAATTTTAGTGGATATTGTTCAGTTATAAGATTAATCCAAAGTAATGCTTTACGTCCATTTCTAGTCATAATGCAGAGGTCAATACAATTTTCTGTTATTTTAGTCTCCCGCTTTGCAACGAAAGTTATTATCATCTTCTTCCAACTCCTAATCATCTCTATGATTAAATTCATGCTGGATCCAAGACATTTTAGCTTTTCCCCGCGACTCTTCTAGGGTCAAGCCTTGGCGTCATCGTTGGACTATTGTCGATCCTGACTTTCATGAGTAACAGTGGTGGGTGTGTGTGGTGACGGGCATAGTCCCATAAAACGTGGGGAACTAGTCATAAAAATGTGTCTCTATGTGGAACTGAAGCGGAAGCTACACACATCTAAAGCTACCGCCGCCGAACTCCCACACCCACATATACATACGGCGTGTAACTAATAATTAATTTATGCATATAAAATTACTTATGTAAATGTACAATTTGAGCAGTTGTTAAAGCTGTCTAAGTAAATATAGTATCAAGTACGTTTGAGAGATCCATGAATAATAAAAGCACCTAAAAGTAATGTTTCAAACTTAATTATTTTGCTTCAATATACAGCGTTTTTGCGTTTCTTGTGCACTACCTATACTTACCAAGATTGTATTTTATATCGTTTATGATTCATGAAAGTAAGTAGTAGGTACTGATGCATTAATTTAATGTCGTCGTGATTTTGATGAGGGGATTACGTAAGCAGGCTCAGTGCGTCTGATTGATCTTGATAGGACACTATTGACACTGTCATTAAACTCCGTAATGTGGTTCAAGGTCTCAGTGAAAGTGAACCTTAGAACTCTTAAAAAAATTGTACCTATGTTTCTCCTTTTGTGTGTTTAAGATGTTTTTCATCTTGAATTTATAAACAGCGCGGCGGGTGTAAAACCTAAATAGGTTTTTTATCCTTATGTTTTTATGAGCTGTTCTATTGCTGACCTATTTCATGGTAGATTTTAGACCAGTTTTTGTAGGTTTATTGTATTTTTAGCTTCTTTACTGACTTGTGGCAAGTCGTGGCTCCAACTAAATGACTGTCTGACTAACATAAAGTTTCACGGGAACTTTCCGAGTGGGACTTTTGGTAGGCTATGTCCCATTTTATATTTGTTATATAAATTACGTATCTGTTACAATACAAAGGATTACACTAAAATGTATAGGTACAACATAGGTAGGTATCTATGTTTCCACGTTATATTTATGGACATACTAGCTTCTGCCCGAGACTTAGTACGCGTTATCTTTAAAATCCCACAGGAACCTAACATTTTACCGAGATAAAAAGTAGCCTATGTCCTTTCCAGACTATAATCTATCGTTAAAATTCATCCAGATCTGGTCAGCCGCTCTGGCGTGATTGATTAACAAACATCCATCCATCCATCCAAACTTTCACAGTTATAATATTAGTGGGATGTATGTAGCGTAATGATTTGTAGAAGCACTTAGGCATTTGTCTCTTGTATGGGAACTTCTTGACCTATTTCTACTGTACAAACCTACCTGTACCTTTTGACATGATTAACATGCGTGTAAACTGTACCTTTTGACATGATTAACATGCGGTAGATAATACCAGTCTCCATTAGTCATATTTAGGCGAGGAATTTATAATTTAGGTGAGTCTTTAGACAGTTAATTGGTCTATAAACATACTAAGGCCAGAAGATGAGAGGGCCGCACTTACCGATGTTGTTCTGATGGAAGTTCTTTGCATTAGCACAAATCTTTATAGCCATAACGAATTGGTAAGTCGAGGTCAAGTTACAAGGAAGGTCCACATAACATACAAACCTGTTCGTTTTTAGTACGCGACCGGCGAGTGGTTTCTCTCGTCATATTAATGACAATGATTTATATTGATCTTCTCCAATAAATACCTGTTTGTTTCTACGCATACATATGTAACATGACAACAATTGTTTTGTTATGAGTTTTACTGGTGGTAAAAGATCGTGGTTGTAAAATCTTCGTAGGTTACTACAATAGGGTCATCGATTTGCAATATCTAGCTTATGATTGTGGTTTATCTGGATGACGCGCTGAAGAATCTTCAGGGAAAAAGTGCGCGTCAATACATAAACACCTGGAAGATCACAACATATGTAGCTAGGAACTTAGCTCCTATTCTGGTTTTAAATAGTGGTGGTCTTTTTCGTAAGATCCTAATGCCTCTGCACTGTATGACGTTATAAAGTTAGGTAAATAAATATGTAATTTGATTTATTTACACTGTTGTGAAACTTGTCGCGTGTCCTCTTCGCTAAGACACTACTGTGTTGTATGTTTTTTTATGAATCTTTCTAACATTACGAGTTTTTAACTGTCCGTAAGGGGCTGAGTTAAGTCACCTGAATAAAATGTTACTTAATATGGAACATCTCGCGACAATTTTCGGGGTCACTGGTATCTGCACGAAACTGGCCCATAGTTCACAATTCGATGAGTCATCCACCGTCTCTTGAATTATTTCCAGTTGGTAACACCTAATTTAAACATTTACATACTGTGAGTGTGTCAAATGTGATAATAGGTAGTAAAATGATAAGATAAGAGCGCTAATATACGCATACCACACACATGGCTAACCGATGTGAATAAATAGGTATTGGGGATGGGAAAATGCTGGGTAGGGATTAGGTAGGGACCTATGTCATGCATGACATGTACCTTTATGTAAGTTCTATAATAATTAATCAAACAAATGACGACAATATGAATACAAATAAGTAATAAGCATAGAATGAATAAACATAGACTGTATCTGCAAATACAGACTTTCAACAAGAATTAAAATTGTGTTGTTGACTTCATTTGTCATGTTTTCGTTCGCGAGGTGAGGAAAACAAGACGTCAAAACACTACCAGCGCGTAACCTCTAGCTACGTCATACATTTGTGGACTGTATGGTATGGCAGCACACTTGAGTCAAGATCACGCACATCATCGGACTCAAGGACCAGTTTGCCTGCCACACAGGGTACATTTACAATTTCCATGCTGCTTCACTGACTCACGGTCAATAAACGCTCAAACGAGTATGATACCAGCTTTGCATCATGCACGCACGCGGTTATCGTCCCTGCGTGCAGGCAACACCGACCATTATGGCGCCGCGGCCGCGTACACTTTTGACAGATGTTGCGAAACTCGACCTTCACAGTTCACTAGAACATCATCGCTTATCCGAACACTCACCGGCTTATCATGATGTAATATGGGGCCTTCAGTCATTTTCTAATATGTGATAAAACCGCCGTCGTCCGTGCGGCGGCGGCTGACATCTGCAACAAGAGCCATCGAGGTCATACGACTGGGAGACGGCGGGCGAGGCGACGGCACACACGTTATTCCACACTAGAACCTCACTTGTGCTGTGTTGTACGTAAACAAAGATGCATGAAGGCAGCTCTAGGTTCCCGGCGGGAAGTCAAGCTCGCAGCATGTCTGACAAGGAGGCACCGGTAAGGTTTGTTTATCACTGAATCAGCGAGCGCGCGCGGCGGCGGGTGTGCGGGCGGGCGGCGGGCGGCGGGGCGACGACGACGTCATGACGTGAGCGGGCAATGCGCGCGCACCTCCCCGCGCGTCGTCGCCGCCGTCGTCGTACGCGCTCGCCACTCCTTGACGTGTAATTAACAACGTTCCGTTTCACATAAGAAATATTTTATTTTTAGAAAGTTACTTAACAATTTACTTTTCTTACTTATATTAATGCTTATTCTGTTAATGTGATACATATGGGTGTAGATTATTAGAAAAATTCTGACATTCTGAAGTAGGTCACATCGCGAATACGGACGAGAATCATCATAGGTAACCAAAATTGCCATTGAGAGACTTGAAGCCATTACTACATACGAGATGACAGCATTTCACGATTCAGACGCCACACTCCTCGACGCCCTAATGATGGATTTGAATGGCCTTTAATGGCACTGACTGCACACTACAAATGTTTTCGTAGTGTATTGCCTACCTACTGTTCCCATTGTCCTCAATCTGTTGCGGGCTCTAAGCAGGGCAGGCACTAAGTACCTAGATATGATGTAAGATTTTCGGAAATACACAAATTATACCTAGGTAGAATACTAACTACTTAGGTGCGAATCTAAGGCCCGCCAAATACCTACATACGGAATTTCCGTACGGAATTCCCTTTCGAAATAGGTATCGAATCGGGGATTCCGAACGCAGTTAATCCATCCAAATGTATGGACTTATCGAGTTCGCAAACCCCGATTCGATATTTCGAAAGGGAATTCCGTACGGAAATTCCGTATGTATGTGGCGGACCTACCTATATTATGTAGTAATTTGAGTGATGAATTTTAGAAGATGTGGTAGGTACCTTCTAACAAGGCAATCACAAAACAGCACTACATGCAGTGAAATTCACACATACTTATTGCACTTGCAATTCGATAATTAACTAAGACAATTATTATTTTTGCACTTGCAATTCGATTCGCTTATACATAAGAATTATTCACCGGAAGATGAGCCATACTGGCAATACCGACATGCTTACAACGTTATTTTCTGTCAGCGACTGAGACGCACTATGTCCATGGACTAACTAACTAACTAACTATTTTGGATATCCACGTGTCTCTCTTCTTGGTAATATCTTTGTGTAATTCAGTTGTCTGTACAAAACTAATTGCTTATGAAATAAACTCTTTTGCAAAAAAAACGGGCACTTTAGATTTTTTTCTCAACTTAAATGAAGAAGAACAAGAAAGAGGTTTTATTAATTTGACGATGTATTGGCATGTTATTTGAAGCATCCTGGCATGATTCTGGCATCCTGGCATGATGAACAAAAGAAAAATATTGATTATTGTGGATTATTGTACAATTGCTTTACTAATGGCGCGAATTGCTGAAACGATTTTTTTACTCGTTGCTAAAATTTTAAAACTTTTTGGATATATTCTGCAAATTAAACAATTTTATCTTTCTTTTTACATTAAATACCTCTTTTGATATGAGTGATAAAGCGATAAGGGCCGGTAAAATTATAGCCCTACTTGAAGAAGGTTGTTCGCAAACTTACGTGTCTCAGCGGCTAAATGTGAGTCGTTCAACTGTCCAGAGGACTTGGCAACGATATCAAGAGACCGGTTCGGCCAAAAGAAGACCCGGTTCGGGAAGAAAACGATGCACAGAACCAAGAGATGACCGCTTTTTGGTGAGTCAGGCGTTGCGGAATCGTAAGGCGTCAAGTGTGGACCTGAAGAAGAGCCTTGAAGAAGTAAGAGAAGTAGAAGTTAGCTTGTGGACGGTCAGGAGGAGGCTTTTGGCTGCCAATATCAGGAGTTACCGCCCGGCTCGGGGCCCTAAATTACTCCGTGAGTACCGTGTTGCTCGATTACAGTTTGCTCGAAACTGTGTTTCATGGACTCTGGAGGACTGGAGTAAAGTATTGTTTTCTGATGAAGCTAGAATCTCTTTGTGTGGAGAGGACAGACGACGGCGAGTGCTGCGAAGACCACGGGAACGCTATGCGGAAGTGTGTTTCGAAGAAATCACTCCTTATGGCGGCGGCTCCGTAATGTTTTGGGCAGCAATTAATTCAACGGAGCGTACGGAGTTAGTTTTCATAGAAAATTGAACATTAAATGCATACCGGTACATAATGGAAGTCCTAATTCCATATGCACAACCCACATTGACTGCACTTGGGGAAGATTCCATTTTTATGGACGACAATGCTCGCCCGCACCGTTCTGGCGACGTGGAAGCGTACATGCAAGAAGTTGGGATCCGTCGTTTAGATTGGCCAGCTCGAAGTCCTGACCTCAATCCAATTGAGCATGTCTGGGATGTTCTAAAGAGACGGGTAAGATCAGTGCAACCTGCTCCACAAAACATCAGGGAGCTAAAAAGAGTCATTGCAGAAGAGTGGGAACGTATTCCTCAAAACGTTATTGAAAACATCGTGGAAAGCATGCCCAGAAGGATTCAAGATGTGATTTTGGCACGTGGAGGTCACACTCGCTATTAGGTTTTTACATTTGTAACTTTATTTAATTTAACAAATTAAAAAAAATATTGTCTTTAGTGCCGACCACTTCTTATTGTTTGGCCGTGTACATCGATTTTAAAGAATTCATCGAAATTTTAAAAAAATTGCCAGGTTTCACTTGGCACGTATTAATTTACACGATTATAAATATACAGACTACGTCAAACAATTAAATTTCATTTAATTAACTCAAATCAACCTTAGAATGTAAATTTCCTAAGGTGCCCGTTTTTTTTGCAAAGGAGTGTAGTTCAGGCGTTCTATGCACAGTCTTCTCATTAAGGGCCATCCATAAATTACATCACACGTAAAGGGGGTCGATGAAATGTGACATTGTGTGACAAGGGGGGAGGGGTCCTAAATTAAGTGACGTCACATTTAATAATCTAATTGTTAAAATCTGTATCTACGTCTTCGGTTGTTCAGGGTTTCAGTCTTATTCATCAGCCCGGGAACAATAAAACCACCAAATCTTCATGTGTGTATCTATTTTTATTATCTGTCTCTACAATATCTACCTTATTGGTTTGTTGGCGCCATCTATTGGCACCGGCCGGTACTACTTCGTATTATAATCAATACCAAAGTAGTACCGGGGTGTCATTAGCTACAGGTACGACCAATAGATGGTGCTGTTGTAAACATGCTGCCACCCAAGTTACATTTCACGGGCCAGGCGAGGTCGGGCACCCCGCGACAGTCTCAAACTTAGGTAATTGAGGACTGCGCGTGCATGCCAGCCTCAAGGAAGGCCTTACGCTACGTGGACGATCGTAGATAGTCCACGTAACCTCAGGCCTGCCCTTATTAGGATTTACAGATTGAAACGGCAAACCAAACCAATGTTTATTCTCATCTTACAAGAATATTAAAATTGACACTTAAATAACAAAGATTAACTGTCATAAGCATCGCTCGGTAGTGGACAAATATTATTGAACGCTCGCTTGATGATTCCTTTTGCTGTGCGGATTTCTGCCACCCTTGTGATGCCGTCCTGACCTGGGCAGCATGCGACGATACGCCCAAGGCTCCATTGGCAGGGAGGCAGGCGCGCCTCCTTCACCAGCACCGTAGTACCGACGCTGAGCTGCTGACCCTTGGAACTCTTCCATTTTGTGCGCTCCTGTAACAGTCCTAAGTAATCCCTTGACCATCGTTGCCAGAAATCTTGTTGCAGTTGCTGTAGTTGTTGGTAGTGTGTAAGTCGGTTCATTGGTACATCTACGTACTCATAGTCAGGCAAGGAAGTAGGCGTTCTGCCAATCAAGAAGTGAGCTGGCGTTAAGCAAGAGATGTCATCATCATTTGAATTTGGAATAGGGCACAGGGGCCGCGAATTTAAAACCCCTTCTACCTGAGTAAGTACTGTACAAAATTCTTCGTAGGTTAATAAGGCTTGTCCTAATACCCGCTTTAAGTGGTATTTACAGCTCTTTACGGCCGCTTCATGCAGACCGCCCATATGAGGGGTGTAGGCTGGTAGGAACTTCCATTCCATTCCTTCACCTAAACAAGAAGTTGTTATCTCACTAGAGTTATAGCGTATAAAATTATAGAGCTCGGTTAACTCGTTGCATGCTCCACGGAATGTTGTCCCGTTATCACTCAGCATTTCCTTCGGTCTCCCACGTCGGGATACGAATCGTCGAAAGGCCGAGAGAAAGGCTGAGGTCTCTAAGCTAGTTATTAGTTCAATGTGGATTGCCTTTGTAGTCATACAAATAAATATAGCAATGTAGCATTTACTCGTTTTGTAACCACGACCTCTCCTATCTCTGATTGTAAATGGCCCTGCATAATCAACAGCCGTACTTGTGAAGGGAGGGGAGGGGGTTACCCTTGTTGTAGGTAAATTTCCCATAATAGGTGTAGGTAATCTAGGTTTGGCTCTGAAACACGTTACGCATTTGTGAACAATTTTATTTGCCATGCATTTACCATGTATCGGCCAGTACCTTTCCCTAATCGATGACAACAACAGCTGTGGACCAGCATGTAGTAGTCTGATGTGTTCATCATGTAATATAAGCTTGGTTAAGTTGTGGTTGTGTGGTAGTATGATAGGATGTTTTTTGTCATGTGGGTAGTGTGACAACCCTAAACGACCACCTACTCTCATTATTCCATGATCCATAAAAGGATTTAAACCTAATAAATTTGATGATTTAGGAAGAGACTTATTATTGTATAACAATTGGTACTCATTTGGATATGATTCAACTTGTGAGATTTTAATTAATTTATTTTTACTTTCATTCAATTCTTTGACAGACAGTGGACCATTTAATTTTTTCCCTTGACAGTTGTGTATGAACCGGTACATATATGCCAAACAGTGAGTTAATTTGTGTAGGTTAGACCATTTATGAAATAATTTGTCTGTAAGCTCACTTGGTTCCACTTTAGTAGAAATATTACAATAAGTTTCGGTTGTACTAGGTATAGATAAATCATGTGATTTTGAAATTTGTTGGGATGGCCAACATTCAATGGGTTTACTGAGCCACGAAGGTCCTGCCCACCACAAGTCACAATCGGCCAACTTGTCAGCGTGCAGTCCTCTAGACAACAAATCTGCAGGGTTGTCACCGGATGCTACCCAATGCCAATCCCTGGTGGCTGTTGAACCCTTTATTTCGTTTACTCGGTTTTTTATAAAACTGTTTAATTTGTCTGGGTGTTGTGACTTTATCCACGCCAGTGCCACATTGGAATCGCACCAAAAATATTTATTCGAGAAAGTACATTTAAAGGCTTTGTTTACAGTTTGAAATAGGCCTGTAAGTAACAAAGCAGCGCGTAGTTCAAGTCTCGGTATCGTTTCACTACGCGCTACTCTGCTCTTAGCACAGAGTAGACGTACTAGAATCCGCCCCTGACCATCTATAGTACGCATATAAATCGCCGCTCCGTATGCGGTTAACGAACTATCTGAAAACCCATGCATTTCCAATGTGACATAATCGCTAATAAGAACATGTCGTGGTACGGTCATTGAGTTCAATGCGGACAACCCTGTATACAGGATTTCCCACTCACTTGACAGCTCAATAGGGAGGGGATCGTCCCATTCGGTTTTAACTTTCCACAATCGTTGGATAAAACATTTTGCTAAAATTATGACAGGTCCTAATAGGCCCAGTGGGTCAAAAATAGCGGAAACTATGGACAAAATTTTTCGTTTAGTTAATGGATTAGGTAATTTATCGTTTTTAAATTTATACATTAGGGAATCGGTGTTCTCACTGCTGCACCACGCCAGTCCTAATACCTTATGAGTATCGTCGTGCCCTAGAGTGGTGAATGACGTATTAGTATGTGTGGACTGCGTAGAACAAGACACAGTGTTGAGTATAATACTGGAATTTGATCTCCACTTACGTAGGTTAAAGTTTGCTGTTCTAAGAATTCGATCTATTTGGACAGCTGTTTCAGCTACCTCTCGCTCATCATCACCGCTATAAATAATGTCATCCATATAGAAATCTCGGGCTATGACAGCGGCCGCATTGGGATACCTAATTGCGTTATCCATTGACAGTTGTAATAGACAACGTGTCGCTATATAGGGTGCGCATTTCAGGCCAAAACTAAGTGTAGTCAACTTATAGGTTATTAATGGATCCTTTGCATTTTCGCGCCATAATACACATTGTAAATTGTGTTGATTAGGTTCAATGTATATCATTCTATACATTCTTTCTATGTCAGCATTAACTACATACTTATTTTTCCGGAATCTTAGTAATATTGCTACTAGACTGTCTTGGTGTATTGTACCCTTATACTGCAAATCATTCAATGATTTTCCTGTGCTGGTTTTGTAAGAGGCGTCTACAACTACCCTAAGAGGGGTGGTGATCTTTTCAAGGTTTAAAACACCATGATGTGGTAAATAGTTGCAGTTGTTGGTTTCGGTTGCAGAACATTCAACCATATGACCAGCATCTTTAAACTCTCTCATGAAATTTACATACTTCTCCTTATACTCCGGACTACGAGCGAATTTTAATTCTAATGTTTTAAACCTCTTAAAGACCACAGATCTTGAATGACCAAGCTCTGTACTCGGCTCCTTTAATGGTAACCTCACTACAAAATTACCATCTGAAGACCTTGTGTGTTTACTAAATATTTTTTCACACGCTGTAAGCTCATCATCCGGTAACTTGGTATCTGAGTGACACTCATCTATATTCCAAAACGTATGTAACTCATTATTATAGGTAAAGTTACACCTCACTTGAAGTGGTTGAGTAGGTACACTGATTTGACCAGAGACTACCCAGCCTAGTCGGGTTCTTTGTAGTATAGGTAGGCCATCACCTAACTTGTGTTGACCTATACACAAAAGTTGGTAGAAATGTTCAGCACCTATGATGATATCTACTTCCCCCCCTTGGAAGAGTGACTCATCTGCTAAGTGAAAACGTTGGGGAATATTAAAATATTGAGTTTCTTTTTTGTAACATGGTAGGTTGCATATTTTTGGTACAATAAAACAAGATAAATTGGTAGAAAATAAATTATCCTTTGACTGGATTTTAAGTTTACAAACTTGGTTTACTTTGGTAACATTCTCGTTAAATCCTAATACTTCCAAACTAAATCTATTAGATGGTAAGTTTAGTCTATTAAAGGCATTTTCGGTAATAAAGTTGGATTGAGAGCCCGAGTCGAGCAACACTCTCATAACTTGCAATTGGTTATTATTATCTACAACCTTTACCTGGGCTGTAGACAATATTATCGCCTTTTTATTAGTCTTAACTACCTGTTGGTTACTGAACAAACTCACTGACGACGGTGGTTCGACCGGTGGCACAGTGGGTTCGCCATGCAGAGTCGATCCTTGCATGGGTGTTGGCTCTGTAGTATTCGGTTGTATGTGTAGTAGTGTGTGGTGCCTACCTTTACACGTCCTACACGTACTCGCGCGACAATTTGGTAACGCATGGTTTGACCCTAAACAGTTCAAGCACAGCCCGATACGTTTGATAGCGCGAATGCGTGCTATTGTATTTAGAGCCAAGAACTTAGGGCATTGGTTGATGTAGTGCCCCTCTCCACAATTACGACATTGATTAGGTATATTATTATTTTTAGGTGGTACCTTAGGTTTTGCTTGAGGCGGGGAGGTCGTGGTTACCAACGCATTCCCTGGCGGGCCTGCACGGGAGTGTTCATTGAAAGCAGCTGCATTACTCATTGACTCCTGCAGGTCAGCTTGGGTACGCAGAAATGTCTTGAATTCCTGTAACGTGGGCAATTCACGAGAATTAATTTTCTCCTCCCACTTCCTTTGCAATGGGATTTCAAGTTTAGAACCAAGGAAAAATATTATGAGCAGGTCCCAGCCTTCGGTAGCAACATTTAATGATTTTAATGTGCGCAAGTGCTTAGAGATTCTATCGGTTAGTGACCTCAAAGATGTGGCGTTAGTGGGCACAGCTTCTATATTAAACAAAGCTCTCAAATGATTATAAACAAGCACTCTTGGGTTATTATAGCGTTCGCATAGAAGCTGCCAAGCGATAGCGTAGCTATCCTCTGCATACTCCAGTGAGCTAACAACTTCCAGTGCGCTAGCAGTGAGACAGCTTCTTAAATATTTAAATTTTTGAATAGCCTTTAAATTGGTTTTATTAACAAGAGCATCAAAGGTATCTCTAAACTCAATCCAGTTAGTGATATTACCATTGAACGAGGGGAGCTTGATATCAGGATACTTAATGGACTCGCTGATCGGTTTGCTGTTGGTCACAGCCTCACCCCCCTTTGGTTGGGTAACAGCACCACAATGCTGCTTAAGATAGCCTTTACCTGTTGCTAAACATGAATAATATGAATTCTCAAAGTTCTCTCTCTCTAACAATTGAATTTCGGTATCGGCTGCTAGAGTTTCAATTACATCTTGAATTTTCTCAAAATCTTTAAACACATCAATTATCTTATTAATGCGAAACTCTAGTTCTAAGAGCTGATCAGCAGATAATGTGTTTGTATCTAGCTTAGACAGGTATTTTTTGAACAAGGTTAACTTCCCCTTAACCACCCCACGTTTTTTAATCAGAGTCTTTAGCTTTGTGTCCTCTAAAACTGTAGTTTCAGAGTCATTGTCTGACGACGACATGGTGTGGTAGGTATTTGGTATAATAATAGGTAAATTTACAATAAGTAGGTGCCTACCTAAGTATTTACCCAGGTAGTAGGTAACGAGTTGAAATTACAAGTTGAAGTTGGAATAGAAATTGAATAGGTATGCCAGCTCACTTACTTGGTTAACAGAAGCACAACCCAACCTTATTAGCAGTAGGTATTCCACGCCTTGTCTTCTTTGGTAACTGCACAACGAGTTGGGTTTGTTCTCCGTCTGGTGAAACTGGTAGGTATGTTTGGTAGGTATAATACTCCACAACAACTTGGTTTTCAGCTCCGTGATAGGTTTTATATTCGGTAGGTATGATGATACTCCACAGTAAATTGGTTTCCAGCTTACAGGTAGCTTCACCGATCCCTTTTTTCTCAGAAATTTTCTCTCGTCAAAATGGCGACACGCCCTCGGATCACGCGTCGTTTTTTCAGAGTCGAAATCTCTTCTATACCGTTGAATCTTGCAATGACTGATAGCCTGATGACTCGGTCACCATGTTAAAATCTGTATCTACGTCTTCGGTTGTTCAGGGTTTCAGTCTTATTCATCAGCCCGGGAACAATAAAACCACCAAATCTTCATGTGTGTATCTATTTTTATTATCTGTCTCTACAATATCTACCTTATTGGTTTGTTGGCGCCATCTATTGGCACCGGCCGGTACTACTTCGTATTATAATCAATACCAAAGTAGTACCGGGGTGTCATTAGCTACAGGTACGACCAATAGATGGTGCTGTTGTAAACACTAATCTAATTAAAACCGAAATTTGAATTTTTAACGAAATTTTTTGAAAATTTCATAAAATTGTAAAAAATATGTGACGTCACACAGGGAGGGGGAGTCTCGCAAATGTGACCAGCTGTGACAAGGGGGGGAGGGGTCTAAAAATCATGAAATTCGTGTGACGTAATTAATGGATGGCCTCTTACCTCTTTGTTTCATTATCTTAAACATACAGCCTCCCGACCAAATAGGTCACTCATTTCACCCTTAAGAACCTTAGGAAGTACAACGACCATCCACCAGCAACCAACCAACCAACCAATTACCAACGTCAGCCTAGCTATGGGGCCATCCATTAATTACGTCACACGAATTTAATGATTTTTAGACCCCTCCCCCCTTGTCACAGCTGGTCACATTTGTGAGACACCCTCCCTGTGTGACGTCACATATATTTTATAATTTTCGGAAATTTTCAACATTTTGCCTTAAAAATTCAAATTTCGGTTTTAATACTTAGATATATTAGATTTTTAAATGTGACGTCACAAAACTTAGGACCCCTCCCACCCCCTTGTCACACAATGTCACATTTCGTCGACCCCCTTCCCCCATTTACGTGTGACGTAATTAATGGATGGCCCCTATTCTGTAACGACAAACTTGAATTTACAGGTGATATGTCAAATTTTGTTTTGAAATTAGGCAATTCACTAGAAAATTCACGCGTGCGAAGTGAGTTTACCGTTACAGAATAGCTAGGCTGGTATCTATTTTCTTATGTAACTAAGGTACCAAGCAATTTTTCGGCCCGCCTGATGTTAAGTAGTTACCGTAGCCTATTAGATATTTGAAATACTAAAGGCATGCAAGCTGTAGCCAAATGACTGCAGCTCATAAACGGGCTGGCTCGACCGGGTTAGTACCACCCTCTCACAGAAGATCTGCGTAAGGCAGCCATTACAGCTGCGTTTCGTACGATGAGTGTGAGAGCCGAAAAACCACCCCCCCTCCCCCTCCCTTCATCCCACTCCCCTGCAGGTCGGCAATGTGCGAGCAATGCCTTTGGTACTGTAAGCATCTATAGGCTACGGTAACTGCTTAACATCGGGCGGGCCGTACGCTTTTTTGCCATCGCAGTCCAATAAAAAACAAGTATGTGGACTGGCTCAACTGGGATAGTACCACCCTCTCACAGAAGATCGGCGTAAAGTAGCTATTAAAGATGCGTTTCGTGCGATGAGTGAAGATGATGAGCCGGAAGCCCAAGTTATAAGAATGTCTCAGACCAGACTGGGTGCCTAAATCAAATTTATTATTTCAGTTTCTGCCAGACCATGCATGGATTAAAAAGAGGACCTGCCCCCCTAGACAAGTGGCATGAACGCTAATCGAATAGAATAGAATTAGAATAGACTTCACAATGTATGGAATTGACATTATAAGTCATGTGACTTATGTCATTTCCATACATGAAGCGTAGCGACTTGTCTAGGGTGGCAGTAGTCCTTTACACCATGGCCAATGTCAATAACACGAAGTAAGTATTAATTAACATCAATGTGATGAACAGATTTCCATCTAAAATACCTAGTAAGTATTTTATCGCAATGGTTTACGTCAGAAACTGATTGTGTATTATCATCCGAGCGCATCAGATATTGCCGATCAAAATGCTAAATCAATAGATATTATATATTTTTTTAGCTAATTTACTTAATTAGCGTGGGGCATAAAAATATTATTCTTTTAGTCCGGTTGATTTTATAGTTCTTTATTTTTCTATCTATTTTTATATCTACTTATTTAATCTTAATATACAATGTAATGTTGATGTAATAAATGTATTTTTTAAGGAACATGGAAAGTGGGAGTAATATTTTTCTAAGTTACCCCACTATGTAGGGTATCGCTGTAAAGATCTATTGATATCAAATAGTATATTTATACAACATTTTATTATCAGCTATGCCATTTGCGAGTTCAACCTTTAAAGGTACTTAAGCTTACTTAAGCAATGTGTAAGTAAATCCTAATTAGGTAAAAATAAGTTTTTATTATTGAAATAGATAAGGACAATACGCGTGGCCCGACACGCACTTGGATACTAAGATTTTTCCTGAATCGTATTATCTTGGTAACGCTAAAATATTGTTTTTGACGATTTATAAACGCTACATATAGCTTATATGAATAAAAAACAAGTGCGAGTCGGACTCGCGCACGAAGGGTTCCGTACCATTCTATAAAAACGGCAATCATGTCTGTTGTATGGGAACCCCACTTAAATATTTTTTTATTCTGTTTTAGTATTTGTTGTTACAGCGGCAACAGAAATACAAATTTTATTCTGACTTTTCGGATAGTTTTGATAAAATCTATTGCTCAATTCGAAATTGTATCCATAAAGGGCTATGGTAACTAAAGAGTGCACAGTATGTGCCAGCATTCAAGTCAATATTGATAAACACATTATCTATTTGAGTATAACCCGTTGTGGTAACAACACGAGGAAGTTTTGAATTTAAACCAATATGGTCAAAATATTTTTTTAAAGGTGCATTCTCATTAGATTCCAGTAAGTCTACATTAAAATCCCCGCACACTATAGTCGGAGGCAACGGGAGTATTCTGCCATCAAATATGACACTATGAAAGCAATACAACAATTTCCAATCGATCGAAACCTAGAGATAATGCAAAACTTGTCAATAGCAGGCGAATTTTGGTCGTGACTATATTGCGATCTGAAAAACGAAACCATAGCGCGATCTAGGAGCTCATCTAGCGTCATCTAGTGGTGCGTAGCGGTACTATTATTTTATATATTATGAGGTTCTTATTTTATATTATCTTTGTTATAGCAACAATTATTTACTCTTTGCCACCCCACTCCCATAAAAAAAAACTGCTCAACATCAGGCGGGCTGTACGCTTTTTTGCCACCTCAGTCCCATAATTGTTAGTACACACCTGCAATAATAGATACATAAAGTACACAAATAAATAAATACACATTCTGTGAAAAACTATTACAACGCCATCTATAGTTCTAATACTCTGTGCTTGAATCTCCGAATGCATTTGAAACTTGATTTACAAATATGTTTACGTCCGTAAACAATGTATTTGCACAAATCAGTTTAGTGTTAACATTATTTTAATTTAAGCTGTGGGCGACAAAAAAAATGCGAATTACTCAAAAAAAAAAAACAACTCATAGTAAGATTCGAATCTAATACCCACATACACGTGGACTAACGCCTTAACCATACGGCTAAGATGATCTCTAGTATTGCACTCGAATTATTATACTACTTATGACACTGTAATGCCAATGATATCATAACAATGTTAGATGGCGCTACTTTGACTGGTACTATTAATTTAAAACTTATTTATGGGTCAAAAATGTAGTTTTACATTTCTTTTTTTTGTCAACAATTTATCTAAAATATGTCATAATGATCACTCATGGTTAAAATGTTAGTTTTCTCTTTATATATTGTTTAATTTATGAGTTATCAATAAAAACGCCAAAAATATCGAGTTTATTGTATGGGGACCCCCTTTATTTTTAAGTTTTATTTTATTTTTAGTATTTGTTGTTGTAGCGGCAATAGAAATACACATTCTGTGAAAATTTCATGTCTCTAGCTATTACCGTTTGTTAGATACAGCCCGCTGACAGACAGACGGACAGACAGACAGACAGACAGACAGACAGACAGACGGACAGCGTAGGCTTAGTAATAGGGTCCCGTTGGCACCCTTTGGGTACGGAACCCTAAAAATTGAGTTTGAGCTTGGCTGTCAGCATTAAACTGGCTACTTATTAAAATGAAAGCTAAGCGGCTTAATTATTAAGGTTGTGGTTAGGCTTAGGACATAGGAAGTCCACCTAGGGAGAAATTAGGTTAAGTTTGTTTTTGCAAAGTTTTAATACCTACTTCCGAACGAATGGGATTATAATTTATTTAATTTCCTTGAAAACACAATCTACTTCAGATATCATTTTTACCTATCGAGATTAAATTGGGGCTTCGTCTGTGCATATCGCAATGCATTTTATTGTGAACTGTGTAATACATATATATACTGGGTGAAATCGAAATTGTGGACAATATTTTAAATGCTGATTCTACACATGATTCAGAATATTTAGGGCATATTAATCAACATATCAGTTGATAAAAATGTATTACCCAGGTAAGGTATAACAGTTAAATGGTTTGCTCATTTGCTTACCCGAGCAATATTTTTTCATCAATAGATTTTTTTATTTGTTTTCCCAAAATGTTCTGAATCATGTGTAGAGTCATATTTTAAAATATTGCCCACGATTTCGATTTCAACCTGTATAAAGAGTAGGTATTAAATACAAACTACCTCTCGTAGACAGCGTGGTGACTGGCGACACATAAGGACAGTCAGCAATATACCTGAAGAAAATTTACTACAATTCTCTAAGAAAATCTGAAATTCAGTTTTAAATAATGCGGTAAACGGACTACACATATATGGAAATAATTTGAAATTCAGCTTCCTTATAATAATAATAATAATAATAATATCCTGGGACATTTTTTACACACGGCTACCTGATCCCAAACTAAGCAGAGCTTGTACTATGGAAACCAGATAACTGATATTACTACATATACTACTTTTTTTTATTTGTAAATACATACTTAATATACATATACACCCAGACTCCGGACATACAGACATGTTCATGCACACAAATGCATGTCTCGGGTAGGAATCGAACCTACGACCTGCAGCGTGAAAGTCGCCTCCGCGCCAACCACGCTAACGGGCCCGTTATAGGTCCAAACGCAGCTTCTCATCGTAGCGAGACTACGCTTCGTAGCGTTGTAGCAATGTACTACGTCAAAATGATCTACGGATTAGAATTTTCAGTGTATTTATACCTAGCCGTAGCTACTATAATAATAATTGGATTGATGTCTGATATTATAATTATTCAAAAGGTCAAGTAATTTTTTTTATGGACTAAAAAGTCCCTTTGACTCGCGTAAAATACAACAAAAAAAATCATTTTAAAGCTTTCATGTGTTTTATTTTGTCTATTTTGTTATTATCGCTAATTTAAAAACGTACGATGGATTAAATGATATCGGGTAGCCTTAATACACATAGTAAAAATCGCGTTATCGCCAAACGATTTTGATATCTGACATTGTTGCTACGTAGAAATTTACAATTGGCCTATCTATAATGTGTTTCAACAAAAACCTGATATACTGTTAGAAAGCACTAAGAAACTCTACCTAATGAAATGGAACAGTGGGATTGCCAACCTTTTTCTCGATCGCACAAAGCGCTTTTCAAATAAGTCAAGAACAATAAAATTTCCTAAATACATATCAATAATTTGTTCCCATAACTTCTTACCTGAATCCTCGTCACGAGATGCTACAAAAAATTACTGCTTATTTTTTTTTCATTCTTCATAGATACCCGTAGTCATTACAAACCCAGTATAGGGACCTGTGGAGACAGAGAGGGGAGGCCTTTGCCCAGCTGTGGGACATTTGACAAGCTAATGAAAAAATGGATATCCGGCGCCCCGGGGGAGGCATGCGGTTATGCCGAACTCACCAGCTAAAACCCCACGGTGGACCTACTTCCACCTTGTGATAGGGACACGGGATCGCTTGCGCACACTTCAGCGATATAATGTAACTGACCTAACCTAACGTAATAGGTATGATAGAGGTTGACTCCAATAGAACGCGTGCTGACTGCTGAATCACGTCCTAAAAAATATTTACATAAGCTATGCATAAATTAAGGAAATACTAAAAGAATTACCTATTCATTCAAGATTTTTTAGATAAAAATGTGTCTATTACTAATGGTAGCGTCTAAAAGAGGTGAAAGACGCGCTCGAGCAGTCGGTTCTGACGTCTGAATGTCATAAAATGATAGCGCGGGTGCGCTGCTCGCTTCTTTTGGACGCACCCATTGGATCCAAATCACATTTTTTTGCTTGCGATCTATTAATAAGTTAAATCTAATCTAACAATCTATTCGATAAATACGTTGGTAGGTATTTGTATTACAGCCATTAACATTGGCAGTATACTAAGGATTTTTCCAATGAATCTATCGGTCACATCTAAAAAGCCTTCTAGAATTAGCTATAACGCGATATAAGGGCCTCCGCAGACTAGCTACTTTTAGCATCGGCGATCGGCGATTTTGATTCTGCGTCTCGCTCGTTCGTGCTCGAAGAAACGCGACGCTGCATCGATACGTCACAAAATCGCCGGTCGCCGATGCTAAAAGTAGCTAGTCTGCGGAGGCCCTAAGAGTCATAGGTAGGTAGCGGCATTTTTGTATCAGATCAAACGATTTTTAATGTAGGTATCAATAAATTCTAAACCCACGTGTTGTTTTATTTATATCTTGTGGTGTTATTTCGCCTTTTTATCATTTATGTCAAACTATACATGACCGCGTGGTCTGGTGGCATGAATGATAGCTGCATTTCCTCGCTGTATCGTCAAGCTGAATTGTTGAGATGTTAGGTCTCTGAATTTATTGTTAATTTTGTATCCAAATATTATTTGGATATATTAATAAATAAATTAATAAATTTGGCATATTTGATACATTTATGCCAATTTCCTAGGAATCCACAGCGTAATATCCTATCCATAGAATTTGGAATAAATAGAGATCCTATTTTGTGGTACCCAAAAGAGGTCAGTCAGAGATGGGTGACCTTTTAGTGGCATTTGAATTGAGCGTCTCCGTGCTTCGGAGGACACGTAAAAAGTCGGTCCCGGTTGTTGTCACCTAGGCAGCAGTCGTTAAGCCTTGTCAGAGGCCTACGGGCGGCTTGAACAACTCTGACTGGTGTCCACTGGTGTTGGCCACTAACCATACGATAAGAAGAAGGTACCCAAAATATTTGATCGATTATTATTGGTCTACATCAGGCGCATGCCGATCCCAAGCAATCAGTTTTGACGTCGTAACGCATGGACATAATTTCGTATCATCTGGACGCACCAAATGACATACAGACTATTCAATTGCGTCCAAATGCCTCACACACATGTATCGCGCGAGCACTGATGTTACAACATTATGTCTATGCGTTCCGACTAGTGATGGGATGTTCTCGAGAACATTCTCACCCTCGGAAACTTACGGAAACTTACTCGTGAGAATTTTTGAGAATTTATCTTTTGAAGCATGTTAAACTTGGCATAAACCTCATTAAACATGCAAGTATGGTGGTTTTAATTGTTTTTAAAATTGAAAGTTAGGATAAAGTCACGCAAAATAAAAAAATCTCACGAGTAAGTTTCCGAGGGTGAGAATGTTCTCGAGAACATCCAATCACTAGTTCCGACATCTAAAACTGAGTGCTCGGTCGCGTCATGTGACTGACGATGCATGATGAGTAAAATAAGAAAATTGTGCGTAGCCCGAAAGGAAATTCCTGAAATTTACCCCAGCTGCTGAAAAGGTTAATCACCCATCTAATCCAATTGAATGTTATATCATCTATCTTTTTAAATGCAAAACTTGATTGCAGTGTAGGTATCTACAGGGTGAATTTGAAATCATGGGCATCCTTTTAAACTTTGACTCTACACATGATTCAGAATATTTTGGGAAAATAAATAAAAAATCTATTGATAAAACAATATTGCTTGAGTAAGCAAATCAGCAAACCAGTTAACTGTTATACCTTAACTGGGCAATACATTTTTATCAATTGATTTGTTGATTAATATTCCCTAAATATGCTGAATCATGTGTAAAATCACCGTTTAAAAGGATGCCCACGATTTAAATTCACCCTGTATATATGCTACAAATAATATAATGTAGTTAATGTAGGTACATATGTATGATTATGTACTACATGGCGAGCGTGTCAAGAAGCATGTAATATGTATGTACACCTATGTAATATGTATTTTCCAGTTCGATCATGACCTTCACTGGTTGCAATGCCATGCATTTAATCGCTGAATACGATCAGCAATTTATCGTTAATTATTATTTCTAGCTAATCATTTCTACTCGCTCCTTTTGAATCTACCGAAGTATGTAGAATGACGAAAAATGTTGCAAAAATAAACTAATGACGTCTGCACTCACACCTTTAATTATTTAAAGAGAAGTATATTTACCTACACTTGCTCTATCTTGATGAATTCTCTATTATCGTGTAAATATGTTGTATGTGACGACTTAGAAGCGTGGCAGTTATTAGCAATATAGGTACCACTTCTACGTTTACTGTCTGCCCCTATGTCGGGGACACGGAGCTGAAAAAGAGTCGTACATGACCTGCCTTTATGATTGTGTTAAGTACTGTAGGTATATTATATTTAGAATATACTTAGGAGCAGACACAACGATATGTATAACAGAATAAATAATCTTAATAATCAAGAATCTGAATAATCTTTGCAAGTTACAAAGGTAAAGTTTTCAGATGTAGATTTTATTCAACGACCCTATTTTTTTGTATGTGTCCACGTTCAACGACCGCGTTCACACCGTCATTTACTTGGAAACAAAACAACAATTTAATCGCGATAATAAAAGAATATTGTTGTTTGGGTTTGAATATTTAGATTAAAAAATTAGATCTAGAACGCAATAACTGCATTTCGACGCCATTTCCATATATTTTTCAATTTAATTTTGACCTTTTATTAGTATCAATATCTTATCGTTGCGACTCCGTTTTGTGTGCAATGCCTACATACCTTCATGTAAATATCTAAGTGTACAGTCATGGAATTAGCGTTACTTCGACAAAAAGTCGGACAAACCAAAGAAAATTATGTATTAATTCCCCCTTTTGGTTATGCAAATATTTGGTTATGTAAATAAATAAAGATAACTTATTAAGTCGCGGTTTAACTTGGTAGAGCCACGTAGAGTTTAGGTAAAACGCACCCACTCTATAAATCGCACTAGTTGTATAAGACTTTTTAGATAATACATGTAAGCGTTGTCCAGGTACTTATTGTAGTAACTTCCAGTATAGTCAGGTGAGGTCATGAGCATGGTACACAATAATATACCCGCAGACTGCTGGTCTGCCAATCCGCCCCTGGCAGCCGCCGCCCCTGTAGCCCGCCCCTGGTAATTTTTATTCTATTGCATTAGTAGTAGTAAGCAATTTCAGTCCCACTACGCTACTTTTAATATTATTGTATTTAATCAATTTTGCGTCGTCTAATCAGCATGATTATTTTAATATCTAGATGTATTCTAATACCAAAAGGAAGAACCAGTAATAAACGCATAATTAACATGTCTTCACTTGAGGTTTATTGTAGGAATCGTCCTTCGGCGTTCGGCGCACTGGGAAATTACCTAGTTTCAGTTTTATTGGCGACAATAAACCCACACGCATGCAATAATTCCACGGAACATTATCACTGCTATCTATTTTTATTGACATCATCAATGAATGATTCTTTTGTAGTTATTGATGGATAACGAATATTTTAATTTCCGCCTAATCTGTGTAAATCAATGTGTTGTTACAATCGCACTGATAATCTTTAGTGAATAATTAAAAAAACAGGGGGGAATCGTATAAATAATGTGCAATCAATAGTTATTTTATCAGTCTTTGTGCAACGTTTAGAAAACTAGTGTCATTGGATCAAATAAATGAAAGGTAAGTCGAGTGACTTCCTCGAACGCAAATATTATACACCTACTGAACTTAAAGATGAACTTAACTTGACCCACTCTCGAATTATTTGCTACGTCCACCAACCCACAGTCCAGTGTCGTGGCGTGGACGATGGCGGCCCCCCTTGCATTGAAAGGAGCTCAATTTATTTAAGTATCATTAAGTTATAAATACTTCCCAAAACATGCCTAAAGAAGCATATCTTCAACTCTCGACCTTTTAAGAGTCAGTGTACCTACAATTTCTTGATTTTGTGGGCTTCGTTCTGAGTCTTCAAAAGTAGATTTCAGTTGTTTTTAACTCGCTCGAATGTCTGTAACGACTAGGTACTTGGTTGTTTTAACTTCTAACATCTTTCTAAACTATAATTCCGCATTGTAGCATAAAAATAGCTCACTTCTGCTTCAGTGAACATCCCTGATGCGCTGCAAAAGCGGACCAGGCCCAACAGCACCCTGAACGCATTGCTATACTGCACACAGAGGGCTCTTTGGGTATAATTAATTAATTAGCCCACAAGTAGCACGTGTTATTCTCTCCATCTTTTTCTATCAAGGGCAGTTTCTTTCACTTCCTGACACTACCCTCTCTTGAATCTCGCTCATGTAGCTTATTCTTGGTCTTCCTCTTCCATGCTTCTTTTTGTTTTCCTTCTAAGATGATATTTAATAAAGTGTGTCCGTAAAGAGTTATGGTGGTGTTAAACCGATTTAATTTTTAAGTCCTGTATTTCCTTTTTTATCAAATGTCACCGTACCACGCTGCCTGTAACAGACTGTAGTTATAGTTAAACAACGGATAATAAGCCAACCAAGTTAAAGAAATTGTTATGTAATTCGATTTATATTTATTTACATGGTACAACAAAATAATAAATAGAAAATAAAAATAAAAAAAACCTATACCTACCACCACTACCACATTACCTAATAAGAATCGCCCAACAATTCCCCTTCCGATGTAATTATACAGCGTGTCTCAAAAGTACGAAATAATACTTGGGTGTTTGGATGAGTACCGAGAATAGAATTGGATTGTATTTATACATTTTTTATTGAAATTCGAACACTATTTCAAATATATTTTTTCCCGCCAATTTTGAAAAACTGTAATATCTCAAAAACTATGTAAAATGTTCACAATCAATTTCTTGAATATTAGTTGTTGCTACTCCTGAATGCTGTTTATACTGGTTCCTACTACTATATTTGATGTGTTCTAAGGCCGCAACACGGAAGTTTTCACAAATATTCGAAGGCCTGTAACTCAGAAATTATTGTAGTTACGTAGAGTCTGTCTTCACTAGGCATCTAAATATCAGCTACCGTATATGTAGTTTAATTCTTCTTCGTACTTTTGAGACACTCGGCTCTAGGAATTTTCCTTACGCTAATCCGTACCTCAAACTGATGTCAAAGATTGCATCTTAATTACCTACGTATTGATCTTTATCGGTGACAGATTAGGGTTATTCAACACTGGTAGGTATTTTGACTGACGGATATGATATTTTTAGGTGGGTACTTTGGTATCAACATATACTAAGGGGCCATCTATTAATTACGTCACACGAATTTCATGATTTTTAGACCCCTCCCCCCCTTGTCACAGCTGGTCACATTTGCGAGACCCCCCCCCTCCCTCCCTGTGTGATGTCACCAATTTTTTATATTTTCAAAATTTTCAAAATTTTTCGTTAAATATTCAAATTTCGGTTTTAGTAATAAGATATATTAGATTTTTAAAAGTGACGTCACAAAACTTAGGACCCCTCCCACCCCCTTGTCACACAATGTCACATTTCGTCGACCCCCTCCCCCTCTTTACGTGTGACGTAATTAATGGATGGCCCCTAATATGATAAAAACAGTCAATCTTTCATGAGTGAACGGCCTAATACCTGCTAAAAATCTCAAATTAATCCCCGCGAAGAAGTATGTCTATCCCATTGATGTATTATTTTAGTAGATATGGTATTTCCTAACATTGCAATCACTAGACTTGTGCAGCGCACACATACACGAGAAATTCATGCATATTATCACACTTGCAATTCGACAGTTAAATGCATCTTGATGCTTATTATTCAGAAGATAGCCGTATCACCAATACCGATATATTTTCAACATTATTTTTCACGAACGACTGACTCAACCTATGACCATGGACTTCGTTTAGTAGGACCTACTATATTGGATAGTCTCATGTCTCCTTTTTTCTTGAGAATGTCTTTGGTTTACCGTTTTTAATTCCAAATCGTTAATATCGTATCGTATCATATCACTAGATCTAATCACCTGCTAAGTACCTCCTGTTTACTACCAACAAAACAATTCGCAATTTAATGAGAGATACATATCACATTACACTTTTTGATCATATGACACAAACACGTACATCAGTTTAATTACCATTTGCTTATCAACAAAAACACGATAGGCACCTATTTTTTTAAAGTAATCAGTGATTTATTTAGCACTGAGCACTGAGAGATTAGCGATGTTCAGGACCGCATGTTGAGTATTGCTGCTTGATTTTAGCGGGTTGATTCCCGAAGGGGCAAACTTTAGAATTTATCTTAATATAAGGGCTGTATCACACCTGGCGACGGGATTGGCGACCGTCGCCAAGTAGAGTCTTGTCATATTTTGACATAATTCACTACGAATTATTCAATACAAATTCGTTGGCGACGGTGGCTGGCGACGCGCTTGGCGTCCAAGTGAGATAGAACCCTTATGAAACCATTGGGATCGTACTGGTTCATTGCAATTTAATAGTAATAAAATTGATGATTGTTTGTCTAATGTTAACTTCATTTTTTTTCAGGCTCAGCTCTATTACTGCTTTGTGCAGTAGCACTGACACATAGTGTCGACCCAAAATCGGGTCAGAGGGCGTGCAACTGCGACCCCAGCGAGGCGTGGCAGATCTGCGACGCTAACTACGGCCAGGACAATGTCCTGGTTGCTCACGAACACTGCGACAGGTTCTACATATGCGCCAACGGGAGGCCAGTAGCCCAAAGATGTCCTGACGGTCTTTTGTACAATCCATACACTGAAGTGTGCGACTGGGCCGCAAATGTCGACTGCGGTGACAGGCCTATTTCGGACGGTCAGGACTTAGAAGACGAAGACTGCGATGATGAAGACTCCGTAGCTGGTGGTGACTCTGGGGCTGGCGGTGACTCTGGCGCTGGTGGTGACTCCGGCGCTGGCGGTGACTCCGGCGCTGGTGGTGACACCGATGCCGGTGCTGACGAGGACTGCGAAGACAGCGGTAATGATACCGGCAATGGAGACAACGGAACTTGCAACTGTGACCCGGGTGAAGCGGCTTCGATCTGTTCCGCTGATGGCTCCGACGACATATTGATCGCGCACGAAAACTGCAATCAGTTCTACAAATGTGATCATGGAAAACCTGTAGTATTCGACTGCCCTGCAAATCTCCTGTACAATCCATTCACAGAGAAATGTGACTGGCCCGAGAAAGTTGAGTGCGGTGACAGAGTAATCCCAGACGCTGAAGATAACAATGGTGACAGCGGCAGCGGTGATACCGGCAATGGCGGTGGCGGTGATGCTGATACTGACGATGGTGGAAGCGATAACGAAGGAAGCGACAACGGTGGTAGTGACAATGACGGAAGCGACAATGGTGGATCCGACAACGGTGGTTCTGACAATGATGGAAGCGACAATGATGGTGACAACAATGGCACTTGCAATTGTAACCCTGGAGAAGCACCCGGAATCTGTGCTGCTGACGGCTCTGAGGGGGTACTTATTGCCCACGAAAACTGCAACCAATTCTACATCTGTAACTATGGTAAACCAGTGGTTTTAACATGCCCATCAAATCTTTTATACAACCCTTATACCGAGAAATGTGACTGGCCGGAAAAAGTTGAGTGCGGTGACCGAGTCATCCCAGACCCTGAAGATAATGACAACGAAGATAGCGACAATGGTGGTTCCGACAATGGTGATTCCGACAATGGTGGTTCCGACAACGGTGGGTCCGATAACGGTGGTTCCGACAATGATGGTTCCGACAATGGTGCCGTCGGTGGTGGCAACTGCGATCCTAGCGAAGCTCCATCCATCTGCGCTGCTGATGGCTCTGAGGGTGTTCTAGTAGCACATGAAAACTGCAACCAATTCTATATTTGCAACGGAGGCAAGCCTGTCGCCCTGAAATGCCCGAATAATCTTCTATTTAATCCTAACACTGACCAGTGCGACTGGCCTGAAAATGTTGAGTGTGGAGATAGAGTAATCCCAGACCCCGAAGATAATGACAACGATGGCTCTGACAACGGTGGAAGCGATAATGGTGGTTCCGACAACGGAGATTCTGACAATGGTGGTTCCGACAACGGAGATTCTGACAATGGTGGTGGCGGTACATGCAACTGCAGTCCTGGCGAAGCACCTGAAATCTGTGCTGCTGACGGCTCTGAGGGGGTACTTATTGCCCACGAAAACTGCAACCAATTTTACATCTGTAACTTTGGTAAACCAGTAGCTTTAACATGCCCGTCAAATCTTTTATACAACCCTTACACCGAGAAATGTGACTGGCCGGAAAATGTTGAGTGCGGTGATCGAGTCATCCCAGACCCTGAAGATAATGACAACGAAGGTAGCGACAATGGTGGTTCCGACAATGATGGTTCCGACAATGGTGATTCCGACAATGGAGGTTCCGACAATGGTGGTTCCGACAATGGCCCTGTCGGCGGTGGCAACTGTGACCCTAGCGAAGCTCCATCCATCTGCGCTGCTGACGGTTCAGAGAATATTCTAGTAGCACACGAAAACTGCAACCAATTCTACATTTGCAACGGAGGCAAGCCTGTCGCCCTGAAATGCCCGAATAATCTTCTATTTAATCCTAACACTGACCAGTGCGACTGGCCAGAGAATGTTGATTGTGGAGACAGAGTCATCCCCGATCCCGAAGATAATAACACTGATGGAGGCGATAATGGTGGTAGTGACAATGGTGGAAGCGACAATGGTGGATCCGACAACGGTGGATCCGACAATGGTGGTTCTGACAATGACGGTGACAACAACGGCACTTGCAATTGTAACCCTGGAGAAGCACCCGAAATCTGTTCTGCTGACGGCTCTGAGGGGGTACTTATTGCCCATGAAAACTGCAATCAATTCTACATCTGTAACTTTGGTAAACCAGTAGTTTTAACATGCCCATCTAATCTTTTATACAACCCTTACACCGAGAAATGTGACTGGCCAGAAAATGTTGAGTGCGGTGACCGAGTCATCCCAGACCCTGAAGATAGTGACAACGAAGGTAGTGACAATGGTGGTTCCGACAATGATGGTTCCGACAATGGTGGTTCCGACAATGATGGGTCCGATAACGGTGGTTCTGACAATGACGGAAGCGACAACAACGGCACTTGCAATTGTAACCCTGGAGAAGCACCCGAAATCTGTGCTGTTGACGGCTCTGAGGGAGTACTTATTGCCCACGAAAACTGCAACCAATTCTACATCTGTAACTATGGTAAACCAGTGGTTTTAACATGCCCATCAAATCTGTTATACAACCCTTACACCGAGAAATGTGACTGGCCGGAAAATGTTGAGTGCGGTGACCGAGTCATCCCAGACCCTGAAGATAGTGACAACGAAGGTAGCGATAACGGTGGTTCCGACAATGATGGGTCCGATAACGGTGGTTCTGAGAATGACGGATCCGACAACGGTGGTTCAGACAATGATGGAAGCGACAATGATGGCGACAACAACGGCACTTGCAATTGCAATCCTGAAGAAGCACCCGAAATCTGTGCTGTTGACGGCTCTGAGGGGGTACTTATCGCCCACGAAAACTGCAACCAATTCTACATCTGTAACTATGGTAAACCAGTGGTTTTAACATGCCCATCAAATCTTTTATACAACCCTTACACCGAGAAATGTGACTGGCCGGAAAATGTTGAGTGCGGTGACAGAGTCGTTCCTGATCCCGAAGAAAACGACAACGAAGGAAGCGACAACGGTGGAAGTGACAATGGTGGAAGCGACAACGATGGAAGCGACAATGGTGGAAGCGACAACGATGGAAGCGACAATGATGGAAGCGACAATGGCGGATCCGACAACGGTGATGCTGACAATGATGGAAGCGACAATGATGGTGACAACAACGGCACTTGCAATTGTAATCCTGAAGAAGCACCCGGAATCTGTGCTGTTGACGGCTCTGAGGGGGTACTTATTGCCCACGAAAACTGCAACCAATTCTACATCTGTAACTATGGTAAACCAGTGGTTTTAACATGCCCATCAAATCTTTTATACAACCCTTACACCGAGAAATGCGATTGGGCGGAGAATGTTGAATGCGGTGACAGAGTTATACCTGACCCCGAAGATAATGACAATGGTGGTAACGATAACGGTGATTCTGACAACGGTGGCTCAGACAACGAAGACTCTGACAACGGCGGATCAGACAACGGTGACTCTGACAATGGTGGTGATGACAACAATGACAACGGTAGTGATAACGATACCGACAGTGACAGCAACGACGTTAATGATGACCCCAGCCAGGCACCTGCTATCTGTGCCGACGGTGGCTCCGACGGCGTCTTCATAGCGCACGAAAACTGCGACCAATACTACATGTGCACCAGCGGTAGTCCCGTAGCGTTCACTTGCCCTGGCGACCTTCTCTTTAACCCACTGATCCAACAGTGCGACTGGCCACGCAACGTGGACTGCGGCGACAGAGTCGTTCCAGACGTGGAGGGTTGTTTGTGCAACCCTAGAAGAGCTCCCGCTCTATGCGCTGGTGAGAATTCAGAGGGTCTGCAGATTGCTCACGAGGTCTGTAACCAATACTACGTGTGCGCTAGTGGTGTGCCAGTGGCGCGCTCATGCCCGGGAGTCCTATTCTACAACCCATTCCAGCAGGTCTGCGATTGGCCGATGAACGTTGCCTGTGAAAGCACACACAGAATGACACCAGTCATGTCTCTCAACAAGCATTTGGACACCCGCCAAACTCTCAGAAAGTAATTTTTAGTATGTTCATAAAATTGTATACAAATTATAATTTTATGTAATTGTACCCATCTGATGTATTTAATTAATATTTATTTTATTATTGATGAGACTTGATGAGTTGGTCACTGAAATTAAACAAGCAGTATTTTATATTTCTGGTTCTCATATCTCTATTTTTGGATTTTGATTATTATTAAAAAAGAATATGATTGAAACATAACCATACCTCGCATTTTTATTTATAGTTGATACATACCTTAACCAATCAGTAATAGGAAATCAAATAGGAAACGATCAAATTCTTAGTAATTTCAGGTGAAATGTGACATTATATGACAAGGGGGTGGGACGGGTCCTAAGTGTTGTGACGTCACATTTAAAAATCTAATATATCTAAGTATTAAAACCGAAATTTTAATTGTTAGCGAAAAATTTATAAAATTATAAAAAATATGTGACGTCACACGGGGAGGGGGGAGTCTCGCAAATGTGACCAGCTGTGACAAGGGGGGGAGGGGTCTAAAAATCATGAAATTCGTGTGACGTAATTTATGGATGGCCCCTTATCCTCTTGATACAAATATTGTAGGACATATATTTAGTTAAAGGTACAAAGTCCATAATTCCAGGAAAACGACCTTGCAGAAAGGCGGAAACACAACAATGAAAGCGCAATCTAAAAGTTTCCATACATAATCAAAATAAACAACAATAAATGGATCGGAAAACGATAGCATATGAAGAAAGGTACTCAATTACCCTATCTACAAAATCGCATCTTCTACACGAACCGAGCGGCGCGCTCGAGCAATCAATTTTGTCGTCTGACCACGTGAACATAGCGTCAGACATGATTGCTCAGGCGCAGCTGCTCGAGGTGTGTGGACGCCACTAATTTCCTGTTATTGTATTTGTCATTGCTGGGCAGTTGATGCCACATTAAAATTGCAGTTCATCAATCGAACACTATGTGATCACACCCTCTCTCACACACACACACATACACACACAACCTAACACAGTAGGATTTTATTGCTCCATCCACTCCATACACTCCAGCTCACGTACATTTCGAGGTGCACTGCGGTGCTCCCACATTTTGCTGATGGTATGTTGGTACTGATGTTCCAATGCGAGCCTATCGGCATTCGGACCTTGTCCACAACAGACCCTGGCCCAGTAGGGGTTCGAAAGACGTGCAGATTCCTCACAATATTTTTTTAAATATTTTTGATAAATCTTTGTTGGAACTGAGCGCCTGATTTCCGTCGTGGCACCAATGCGGCGCAAACGGCACGCAGCATCAACGACATACCTATAAGGAGCGAACACTACAAACCAACGCACGGTTAGCATCAAAACAATATTGGTCCATTTGCGTCAAATTAGCAAGGTAGAAATCCTTGCTTGACAAAGGGTGCCACACGGACGGAATGATCGCCAGCGCATCGTACGCGTTGAGGCATGCCTTCCATTGCTTAACAGACACAGAAACGAAGGGATTCAGCCACTATGCAATGCCCCAAACAAATAATACACCTAATAAAATTGATGGTCACTGTTTTGTGGTAAAGTGCCGGTATCTTCAGTTCTTACCAAACGGCGACCGTTAAAATAACCAGAAAGAAGTAGGTACCTACTAAGAAAGATAAAAGGTGAGGTTAGATTTATTAAGTTGTAAGTATAAGACAGTAAAATAACAGTAAACTAAGTATTCACTGGTTATTTATACATACATACTATCTACATCTACTTATACAAGGTGGAAATTAAATATTAAAAATGGGTCATATCTTAAATATCAAAAATCGCGCTCTAAAAAGTATGAAACATGAAAATATTCTCATCTAGAGGATAGCCGTGGTCCGCATTCATATGCCATTTTGCCCTAAAGGACCTACACTATATAAGAATATTTTCTTGTTTCATACTTTTTAGAGCGCGATTTTTCAGTAGTCGGGTTTTAGTTTTTAAACTTACTTTTAATTTAAATATTTTAGAGTTATAAGAAACAATATATATTTTTTTCAAATGTGCTAATTAAGTTCTTTCATTTGATACCTCACACGGCTTCGTTAAAAAATATTTGTTTTTTAGTTCATGACATTATATCATCTAGAGCAGGGTTTCTCAAACTTTCGGCTTCACGAACCCCTGTTAAAGTTTCCAGGTGACAGCGAACCCCTTAACTAACTAATTAAATCCCCCCTCACCCCCCCGCAAACAAAATATTAAAATTGACTGTTGAAGAAAATAAGGTTTTTATTCCAATGAAAGGTAACAAATAAAGTGCCAAAAGATCTTTATAATATCAATGTGATGGGTGTGCAAATGGAGTCAATTTAGGAGTAATTCAGTCAAGTAGGACAATTTTAACCTTAATTCTGACTCGGTATCAAGTCGATTTCTTTATTTAGTTTTTATCATGACCAGGTGTGAAAACCCACTCTCACATAAGTATGTTGTAGCCAAGGGTAAAAGGAAATTCACCGCTTTGCGTGAGAGTTCGGGATACTCTTCCTGTCTAGCTGCCCAAAAATCTATCAAAGACATCCTTTTTAAATCAGCTTGAAGAGTTTCATCTACGTTTCTGCCTGCTAGTCATCAAGCCACTATTTCGTCTTGTCGCGAACCCCCTGCCGTCGAATGGCGAACCCCTAGGGGTTCGCGAACCCCACTTTGAGAAACCCTGCTCTAGAGGGCGCCATATGCAATTTTATGTAACAACACATAGCCTATAAGCGGTCAGTTTTTTAAAGCGACATCTCTCGAGGTATAGTGACAATGAAATGTTATCTAGTACTGCTTACTACTACATGCTACCTACCTAATTATCGAAACTGATTTTCTGTTCACTAATTAAGTAATTACTGATTTAATTCTACTTTTTATAGTCGTCGCAAGATGGCGCTACTAAACTCTATTATGAACAAAAGTGATTTGTAATGCTTTACCTGCGGCACGTTATGATGGCCGGTTTGACATGTGGGAGGGGGAAAGAATGAACCTTATTAAAACGGAATAAAATTCATGTTCGCTTAGTTTTTGACATTCTTATTTTTTAAAACGGCCAGTCTTATTCCGTTATAATAAGGTTCAGTTTCTTCCCCCCCCCCCCCACAAGTCAAACCGGCCATCGTAAAATGCCGCTACTGTAGTGCAAGTCGATCATAACTTTCTGTAAATTTGGGGGTTACTCTTTATTGATGAAATATCGCCAAACAAACGCACCAACTAGAGAACTGTATGCAAACCACTTGCAACGCCTATTTCTATTATATACTATGATGTGTACCTACAGTGGTACAGTGGACTAGCGTTCCTAGTTTCATGGCAAATTACAATAAGATCAATTCCGAAATTTGTCTGAAATTTTAAATGCCAACGGGAATCGGTTGAACCACTCTGATACCACTGCTAAAGTCAGCAAGAGTGAAAAGTGAAAACTATTATCTACTGTAACGAAATTTTACCCTGCAACTAGGGTTGCCAACTATTTTTGAGAAAAATAAGTATATATAAGTAAGTAGTATATATAAGTAAGTAGGGCAAAAACAAAGTATTTGGAAGAAATAAAAGTATTTTTCAAAATGTTATCCTATTTCTTATCTTGAAGTCATCTTTTTTTTTTGTTTTGAGAATTAGTTGTTAAGACGATACAAGAAAAAAATGAATTTTAGTTTCGGGGTGTGGCTAGCGTCGCGTGAGCTGCCGAAGGATATATCCCTCTCGCTTAGCTAGGACAGAACAGCTATGGAGTAGACTATAGTATAGTTATTTTTTGAAGGAACAATATTGTTTAATTCGTACAATTAAAATAATATGTCCCAGTGCACCTTTTAAAATAGATGAAATGGATGAAAATATTCAAATATTTTTTTTTCGTTTTATATGGGATTTTTATGTCGAGTGTATTTGAAAAAAAAAAATTAATTTCTATGTTGTTTTTATTGCTGAAGACAAAGTAAGTCAAAAGAAGACAAACGATACCTACAATATGCTGATAGATACGTATAACAATATTTCGATCGTATAATAGCCTATAACCAGCGGACGATCCAGACGCGTCCAACGATATCTCATTAGTCAAATTATTATGATATAAAAATAGTTTGGACGTTATACGGGAGCAGATGAACATACATACATATCGGTCAAAATCATAACCCTCCGCCCACCGTAGTCGGGTAAAAATGTACATACTCTGTGTCAGTGACTGACTGCCGGATATGAGTATCTTTTTCATGTTTCGTAGGCAAAGGAATACTTTGGTACTTAACTTCGATGCCGATCATGAAGTCATCAGCGGTGTCATAATATTTTTTTTTACCATATTTAATTTATTTTTTAATTTAATTTTCAGTTTTTATTAATTTTATTGATTTAACCATGCATTTATTTTTTGTTTATCTTTTTATCTTTATTTTTTTATCTATCATAATCACCCTTAGACTGGTTACCGCCACAGGTGACAAGAGGGCTGGCTCTTTCCTTGCTCAAAAAATTCGCTTGACAACAGGAACAGCTTGAATACAGGGAGGACATGCAGCCAGTATCCCACGCGGACGGTATTTGTTTAATTAGGGGTAGGTTTTTATTTTATTGTATTTTATTTTAATTTATGTTATATTATATTGTATTTTAATGATAAAACATGAAAAATAAAAATAAATATATTTTTTTTTTTAAATTTAATTTTACTTTTATTTATTGTTTTATATTTATTGTGAAATTATAATAATTTTAATAATCAATATTGGACTATGTCTGAAACAAATACATTGAATTGAATAATTTAAATACAAAAATTATCACATTAACTCGTTAAATCACGGTTTACACCCGCTAGAACGAAAAAGATCCTAACATGGTAGGTAGGACCTGAGGGTTGGCCAGTTAATTACTTAAAATACACTATATTTATTTCAAGAAAACATTCATAAGATCTGAAGGCGTCGGACTCGCACATAAAGGGTTCCGTACCACCGTAGAATAAACACATCAAAAATATCAAGTTTGAGACTTGATATTTATTTTTAAATGTTATTATATTTTTAGTATTTGTTCTGCACCGGCAACAGAAATACACATTCAGTGAAAATTTCAACTCTCTACCTGTTACGGTTCGTGAGATACAGCCCGCGCTGACAGACGGACAGACAGACAGACGGACAGCGTAGGCCTAGTAATAGGGTCCCGTTAGCACCCTTTGGAACCCTAAAAAGTAGCCTATGTTCTCCGCCAAGACCCAGTCTATCTCCATACCAAAATTCATCAACATTGGTTCAGCGGTTTAGCCGTGAAAAGGTAACAGACAGAGTTACTTTCGTTTATAATATAATAGATTGAATAGGACGGACAAACATTTTCCTATCCATATCTGTAATGTTATTTTTTACGATAATTTATTGATGTATGATATATTTATTACTTGCCCATCCATACCTACAACAAACGCAATAAAGCGACTCCATTGTTTTGACAAGCAATGTATTCCCACTGTCGGCCCAAGACCATGCTGCAAGTATATAACAGTAAGCGAAATAGGGAGTTTTTACAGAAATGACACGAATAACTATGAAATGACAAGAGATGACACAAAATGACAAGAGATGACACAAAATGACAAGAGATGAAAAGAAATTACACAAGACAAGGAAAAGCAAACGAAAATCACGCTGCAGTGCAGGTCATAGGTTCGATTCCTGCCCAGGACATGCAGTTGTGTGCATGAACATGTCCGCATGTCCCGAGTCTAGGTGTAATTAAGTGTATATTTAGTTTGTATTTACAAACAAAAAGTAGTATATGTAGTAATATCAGTTATCTGGTTTCCATAGTACAAGCTCTGCTTAGTTTGGGATCAGGTAGTCATGTGTAAAAGAATTTCCAAGGATATTTATTTATTTATCATAGGCGTCGGCGGACTGTAAATACTGTACTGTACCTGTAATGTGGCACGACCGTAATATTTTTTCGTAATATTTTTTAAAAAATCCTTCACAGGTCCGACGTCGAACAAGTCCGAGCGGACACTGACAATACAAAGTTAGAGAGAGACATGGTTAGTTCAAGTACTTAAAATGTGAGATGGCGATATTGTGCGCGCGCTCGGAAATAAACAACGTAAGCGCCAAACCACATTTTCTTGAATTAAAAAAAAACTACTTCATGAATTAAAATATGGTTGAAGGGTAGTTTAGATATCATTATTTGCTATGTTTTAGAAATAATTTCGTGATCTAAATCGTAAAAACATCGTGGTAGCAAGGAAAATTGTAAATAATTAGAGCTCATTTCATAAATTTTTTTTATCGAGAAAATTTCGTCAAATCGTGATTTGGATTTAAAGATACTCAAGATAATATAGTCAAAAATCATACATCTAAATATAAGATTCCTAGTCCACATACTTACTTAAAGAAAAAGTAGAATAGAAAATCAACCAAATTTCGAACCCTCATCTTAACCTTTCGTATTGCTTTCCCATTCGGATTTATATTTTTGTAAGATTTTTTTTTTGATTATTTTAGCTTTTTTTTGGGGGAGTGATTGGTGTATCACTATTGAAGTGATCACTATTGAAATTGGTGTATCACTATTGAAATTTCAGCAATTGAAATGATTCGATTCGATTTATTATAAAACAAATTCTTTAAATGAAAACAAATAAACAAACAAGAACTAGGTATTTTTATACAATTTCGCCGATAGTACCGGCAATAGTCCAGTAATTATCCATACAAGTGTTTCATCTTACGCACCACAGTAATGATTGGAAATAAAGTATTTTCTCATACTTTATTTTTATGTAAAATTATAAAGTATATTGATCAAAAATAAAGTAGGATACTTTATTATAAAGTATGGTTGGCAACCCCACCTGCAACTGTTAACGATGAGCTCTTAAAATCACAAAAATCACCTCACGTATTTTATGGACACTCCCAAACGAAGTCCACAGACACAGTACGACTCAGTCACTCGCAGAAATAGTGTTGAAAACGTGTCGGTACTACCAATACGGTTCATCTTCTGGTGAGTAATGCCTTCTTAAGTATTTAATAAGTAAATTGCATTGATTTAGGAGTGGTTGGTCACGCTCAACCAATCTTATTATTTTTTTTTCTTTTACATTGAAAAGAGTAACCATTGAGTTTCTTGCCGGCTCGTCTCAATGGAAGCAACATTACGAACCGGTGGTAACTTTAGAATATAGTATTTTTTGACGATTTATAAACGCTACTTATAGCTTACATGAATAAAAAAATGAGTTTGAGTTTAACCCCCTTATTCATAGAAAGTTATAATCGACCTGCAGTGGAGTTACAATTCACATTTGTTCCTAAAAATGCCTTTCATAACCATTGCAAACTGGGCAAAATCTCTATGAATAAGGGGGTAAATCTATGGTCAACTTGTCTAATTATTGCAGTGTTAAAAGGTAGGTACCGTAGGTATATCTGCTAAAATAATATATCAACGTATAAAGGTTATTTATGACGTCAAAGATTAGTATATAGATAATCTGCATTTCTCTGCTTATCTGATAGATAGGTGCCTCTTTATGTGAAAGGTAATATGTAATTCTAGAGAAAAATACTCAGTTTCTGAGTACATAACCAACATAACCGAGTACATAACTATGTATCAATTATTGCTCCTACTATAATATGCAAACTATAACTTGCCTGAATATTTTTTAAATATGTATAAACTAATGCTCGGGCTTCACGGCGACACTCGACACTCAGTGTAGCGACACCGCCATTATGACTGTCACAAGGTGTCGCGGTGGTGTACACACGCAGACACTCGATGTATACACTGAGTGTATTTGTGTCAAGTGTCGTCATGTATCCCAAGCTTAACTGTTATATAGATTCAAGGATAATTTATTTGGAGTTAGCATTTTATACCTAAGAGAACAGGTTTTATGTTCTTGTATTCATAACTTAGAAGCGAAGGGTTTAGGGTAATACAAAATACAGAAAAACGTTGCTAATTCTTTAATACTTTACAAAATTTAGATTCTTACTATCTTCGTACTGTTCGATTATCGCAAATAATCATACTCTTTGCAATTTTTACAAAACATAAACAATAAGAGCAAGTGTTCATTTCCCTAATGATATAACTTTTATTTACAGCAGATGTCTCAGCAGGTCACTGAACTGGAAGTTCTTGTTCACCGAGAGAGTGCAGCCAGCAGCAAACGGCCAATCGCAAACCTGGAAAGTAATTAAAGTTACATTCAATACTTTTTAGGGGACTTAGGACTAAAGCAGGGCAGATGACCCTTCATTGGTCTAAGGCCCGCCACATACCTACATACGGAATTTCCGTACGGAATTCCGTTTCGAAATATCGAATCGGGGATTCCGAACGCAGTAAATCCATCCAAATGTATGGACGTATCCCGTTCAGAATCCCCGATTCGATATTTTGAAACGGAATTCCGTACGGAAATTCCGTATGTATGTGGCGGGCCTAATGGTTAATGAGGCCATAACACACCGCCAAAAAATCTTGACTTACGGCTAGTTTGATCATCTTAAGTAACCCAAAGTACAAGTGCCACAAATTTATCCGGCCCGGGTGGCCAAAAGAGTAACTAAAAGTCTACCTTATATGTATTGCGCAATCTGTTGCCATTCCGGCATCAGTAAACAAACCCATTGTCATAGCCTCATTTACAATAAACTATGATAATAGTTTTAAATCTAGACTGAAAAATATATATTTCGATTAGGTATCGAAATTTCTTTATTAATGCCTTGCCCAAATTTCATTGTCGCGGGCTATTGGTTCACCCTCGAAGACGCCGTGATTTGACTGACACCTTGGCGCAATACATGAGATAGTGTAATTCAAAGTCAGGGCATTATAATTTTGAGACCTGTATACCTACTTGATTATTATTTTAGTCTAATAATGGCCAATACTCAAAGATCTTAAAAATCCAATCACTAACAATCATTGCGATATAATGGTCGTTAAACTGCAGTGTGACTGAAAGATCAGTACGTAGTGGTTTCTCTGCAATCAAATCAAGGTAGGTTGGCGGATGAATTCCTTATCGATACCTAATACAATATAATGCAATAATCTCTATACTTGATGACATTTAAAATCAAACCCTGATAATAAATAATAACAGAGGCCAAGCCATTGAAATTCTAATCGCAATATCTTCCGGTGGTTCGCTTATCAAAATGTACCTACTACAAACAACCCAAGTCACTAGCGAACAATATAATGAAGAATAAGGCCGAAGAACCATATTTAGTAATGCGAGTAGAAGAGATCTTTCAGTAAGCAAATTTTGCAAAGGTAAAGTCATCGCGTGTAAATTAAATGACTTATGCGATTATTACACTACCCGACAACTACCCTACCCTACACTAGTTTACAGTTCGCTTACGGTGAGGGAAAACATCGTGAGGAAACCTACCTATCCCTCGGGATTAGGTAATAGTCAGTACCTGTATACACGGCGACAAGGTTCTCCACCTGTCACGTTGGGTTCTGACTATATAGTGAATCGTGGGCTTTGAGATGACTTAATACCACCACAATGTGGTGGTGTATGGCCACTCAAGCCTTTGACTACCCCCGAATGGGGATAAAAGTCGTGACGTTATATTTATATTTATTTACACTACCGATGTAGGGAATGATTCCCAAAATATCGGTTAGTGTACTTCCCGTTTATATTATGCTCCTAAAACTTGCAAAACAAACACACGCATATTTTTAGACTATCGGGAATATGGTGCACACGGTGCTTGCAAGTTGTAGTATGATCTCCGCCTGAAGTATTTCCTTTGCACTACATACAAAAAGACTAAGTAGTATGAGAGAAATGAGCTCACCTGAAGTACGGTGTTGAAATGCAGGCTGGCAGGGCACTGCCTGAGCACCTTCTGGCCCCAGACGCAGTAGTAGAACAGGTTGCAGTCTACCTCATGAGGCAAGAGCCAGTGGATGTGTGGGTTAACCGGGCACCCGTTTTCTTGGAATTCAATATCCTCTCCCTCTGTTTCTGGCTCAGGTGCTGGGGTTGTAGTGGTGCTGGTAGTGGTCGAAGTCGTGGTGGTTGTTGGTGGCTCTGTTGTGGTTGTGGTAGTTGTGGTCGGTGCTGGTGTTGTTGTGGTAGTAGTGGTGGTTGGCGCTGGTGTAGTCGTGGTTGTGGATGTGGTCGGCGCTGGTGTTGTTGTAGTCGTGGTAGTGGTGGTTGTAGTTGGTTCGGGAGTTGTTGTGGTTGTAGTTGGTTCGGGAGTTGTTGTGGTTGTAGTAGGTTCCGTGGTAGTGGTGGTTGTAGTCGGCGCTGGTGTTGTTGTAGTCGTGGTAGTGGTGGTTGTAGTTGGTTCGGGAGTTGTTGTGGTTGTAGTAGGTTCCGTGGTAGTGGTGGTTGTAGTTGGCTCAGGAGTTGTTGTGGTTGTAGTAGGTTCCGTGGTAGTGGTCGTGGGCTCCGTGGTAGTGGTCGTGGGTTCCGTGGTAGTGGTCGTGGGTTCCGTGGTGGTTGTGGTCGGCGGTACCGGCGCTAAAGTCGTCGAGGGCAAGTCCTCTTCAGGAATATTCCTGTCGGCACAATCGACGTTGTGCATCCAGTCGCACTGCCAAGTCTCCAGGTTGAAGTAGAGGCCGGGGTAGCAGCTATACTCAACGGGGTATCCGAATGTGCACTTGTAGAATTTGTTACAGTCTTCGTGTCGGAGCAACTGCTCTATCTGCCAGTTCTCCTCCTGCTCTGGAGGGCACATGTTCGCGTAATCCACACTGTTGACATTTTCCCCACTAATAACGTATTTAGCGCGCACCGCCGTTACGCAAGCAACAAGCAATAAAACTGCGAAACCTGCAAATAAACACCATTGTAATTATTCAAAAAGAAGCACTTGTAAATAATTTACTTTCAAACATAACAAAGCTCTGATAATAGAGTAATTTATTATTTTAATTTGATAATGAAATCTAGATATGTAATGAGCACTGCTCCACACCTAACCTTTCATGTTCAAGTGTCGAAACAGAATGTATACTAAATCAGCGAAACAAATAAGTGTGGTTTTATACCAATAATAAAGTAGGCTATCGTATTATTTTAATCGATGAGATGAGTGGTGATGATCAGTCTATTATCGTCATTTAGCGGTAGCTAACTATCAAAGCAGTGATTTAAATCAGTTGCAATCTGATTACGCTAATACCTAGGTATAAATTTTTCCGGCAATACAGGATAACGTTTTGCATGAACACCATGCAAAAAATGAAGCAATGATGAATGAAGCAGTGATAGCCGATTGCTTACGCGTCTTGCGGACGTAAGGTCCAGGGTTCAAACCTTAGAGCGCACCTCTGGATGTTTAAAAATCTACGTGTGAATCATAACTTTAATATGATTATCACTTGTTTACAGTGAAGAAATACATCGTGAGGGAACCTGCATGTCTTAAAAAAAATTACCGAAAGACATGTGAAATGCACCAACCGGCACTGGACCAGCGTATGGTGGATGGCCTGAATCCCCCTCGCACTGAGGGGAGGCCCGTGCCCAGGAGTGGGACTTTAAAAGGTATTAATATTATTATTATAGTACCTTTTGCCCGCGACGTCGGCCGCGCAGAATTTTAATTAAAATAAATCTTGGATCCAGTTTCCCGCATTCCGTGTGGCTAATCCCGGATCCAGTATCTCTGATCCGGTGCCCCGTATGCCGGATCCTGTAACCCGTTTGCCGGATACCGGATCCCGTACCCGTATCCCGGATCCCGTATTCCGGATCCCGTATCCCGTATCTCGTATCAAAAACCCTGAAATTCATATTTTTTATTTTTTTAAAGACACGTCTTGTCAGCAATTTTCATAATGCTAACTTTAAAAATGACGAACTTCCATACAAACTTTCATCCCCTATTTTACCCCCTTTGAGGTTGAATATTCAAAAATCGCTTCTTATTGCTTGCCTACTCATACAATATACCTACTGTCCAAATTTCATGTCTCTAACTTCAGTAGTTTCGGCTCGGCGTGGATACGTCAGTCAATCAGGATTTTCCTCTTTATACAGGGTGTCCCATTAAACGTGGATAATCTTGAAACCTCTTATATAATATCGCCTTAAGACCTAACACATATCTTAAGTTGAAGGTAGAGCTACGATCCATTTTGAAGTGAAGATGTATTGTGGAAACCATTCAAAATGATCCACCTCTCTCTTTCCCACACCTTTCCTTTTGTTAGCAAAAAAAACAGGTCCTAAGAAGACAATGTCCCACAGCTTTTCGGAGCAAAAAGTTAGATAATTATTGTGATTTGTTTAGTTCAGATTATCCTTACATTTCATTATTTTAATATTCGTACCTATCTTGATGGTGACTGATTTTAATATCTTTTTTTAAGAAATTTACCTACTATTATTGTACCATTTTAGAATGTGTATTAGTTGAGGAAGTTTTTAAGCTCATGATCAATTTCTTCATAGTACTTTATTTTTACAGTACAGGGTGTTGAAATTACATTAGTGGTAAAATCTTCAAAATTTCGCTATTCATTATTTTTTTAAATGATGTCGCGGAATTACTAGTAATCATTTTACGCATTTCGATAACATGGTTATCATCTGTGAGGTACATGCAAAGAAAAAATCGTAATTTATGTGAGTATTCGGGAAATTATGGGATATTTTCGTCTTTAGGTCAGAAATTTCATAGAAATCTGAAAAAATTACAAAATGGATCGTAACTCTACCTTCAACTTAGGATATATGTTAGGTCTTAAGGTGATCTATAAGAGGTTTCAGGATTATCCACGATTAATGGACAGCCTGTATATTAGTGTAGATTATTTACTATGCAAAAAGTGTTGCAGGCACGATGTTCCTTAGGGTTTTTATTTTGTGTACCTATTCAATCATCTACTACGCATGTGACCATTCATATTGAATTGAAGGGTTCTAAGGTAGGTAAGGTATAGCTATCCCTCTATAAGAATAAGGAACGAAATATTTTTGTCTCACCAACAGATTCTATCAAACTATTTCTAAAATTTCGCTTGTTGTCAGCTTGTGGTTTAGCATATGGGTTTGGATGTTTGCAAAAGACAATTATAATTTGCTACTTATTTAATCTATAAAAATATACTGTAAGTTTTTTCAGAATAACAACAATCAATTGAGCAGTGTTCATTTTCCTAATGATATATCACTTTTTATAGGAGTTGCCTCAGCATTTGTCTGAACTCGAAGTGCTTGTTCAACGCGACGGTGCACCCAGCGGACGCCGGCCAGTCGCAAACCTGGAAACAATATAAATTTTACATTAGATATTTGCAACTGCATAATTTTAAGGCCTATGTTTATCATGCTACATCCAATTGCGACCGAAATTTTGTATCTCATCACTGCCTACACTTCCCTTACTATTGTTTTGTGGAGTTATCATGAAATTAAATTAAGTAATATCATGTGGTGCGTTTTCTACCGGAGGCGGAAAGTGGATTGTTACTCCTACATTGTACCAAAGTAGCTATATTGCCGAATCAAACTAGAGTCATCATTTTAATCATGACATGATTTAGGCTCTACTTATTCACTATCTGAATAAAAACAGCAGATATCCTTATAAATTTAGCTGGTTTCAAATCTGTAAAGCTCCCGTCCCATAGATCAAAACTATTACTGTAAAAATAAATCGAATGGATTTGTTAAAATAACTCGATCCAAAGTTTGTAAATATAAACATAGATTGAAATATACTGCTAGTTAGAATGTAGGTATAACTGTAGTTTTTGCATTCACTAGAAAAGTCATTTGTTTTCTTTACACATACCTGCAGTTCGATGTTGAAGTGCAAGCCGGCGGGGCACTGCCTGACCACCTTCCCGCCCCACACGCAGTAGTAGAACTGGCCGCAGTCCTGCTCGTGGGGCAGGAGCCAGTGGATGTGGGGGTCAACCGGGCATCCGTTCTCCTGGAAGATGATCTCCTCCTCCTCGGGCTTGGCCTCGGTTTCTGGTTCGGTTTCTGGTTCGGGTACTGGTTCGGGTACTGGTTTCGTGGTTGTCGTGGTAGGTTCCGGAGTAGGCTTCTCAGTTATTGCGGCCTCGGTGGTGGTAGTGTTGTTTTCCTCAGTTGTGTTGTTGGGAAGTTGGGAGGTGGATTGTACCGGTGTCCATGTGACGGCGGGCTGGTCCTCACCGGGAATGTTCCTGTCGGCGCAGTCGACGTTGTCTTTCCAGTCGCACTGCCATGTGTTCAGGTTGAAGTAGAGGCCGTCGTAGCAGTTGTATACAACGGGTTTCCCGAGTGTGCACTTGTAGAACTTGTCACAATCCTGGTGTTTGAGCAACAGTTCAATTCCCCAGTTGTCCTCCTGCTCCGAGGGGCAGATAGGGTCTTCATTAGCGCGCGCCACCGCCACGCAAGCAACGAGCAACACTGCGAATCCTGCAAATAAATAGAAAGATTGTTAGTTTTATAAAAATAAATAAATATCGCTAGACAAGTATCCATCTGTATGGTCCCAAACTAAGCCAAGATTTACTATGGCTGTTTCCAAAATTGGCCTCTGGCGAGAATCGCACCCGCAACCACCCGATGCAGTGAGCCGAGCGGCCTACACTCGAACTACTACGCCCAGTGGTCTTCAAAAAAGTTATAGGTACTACATAGGTAAAAGTTATATCTACTTATGTACTTACTTATTCGTTTTACAAAACATTATAAATCAATTTTGTTCAGAAATTTGGGGGTCTAGTACTAAGAAAACATTTAGAAAATTCATCCCCGGGGTCAAATGGGGATGAAAGGGAATCATCAAAGGGGGATGAAAGTAATAGTATGGAAGTTGTTCATTTTTGAAGTTAGAAATATGAAAATTATGGTATTAAAACTTATTTTTATAAAAAAGTATCAACGTTTTTGGAAAGTCCCCTGGAGGTTAAATAGGGGATGAAAGTTTTTATACAAAATCCTATTGGGGCACAGCTAGTAATAATCACTTTAAAATATATTTTTTTGTTAACCGATTAGTTGTAACTAAAAGTAAAGATGAGTGAAAAGCTTTCTTGTTCTCTTACCTCTCATGTTGGAGTATCGAAGTTGACTGTGAATTAAACTGGTGATCCAAATATGTTTTATACCATTACTGAAGCAGGAAGTCATGTTCATTTAATGGATGAGATGAGTTCAGGTGATCAAAACAGTGATTCAATTATCAGTTGCAAGCTGATAACGCTGTGCCTACACAGATTTCCGGTGTAATAACATGACTTCAATTTGCACTCAACGTAACTTGCAAAAAGTCTTGATAGTGCAACAACACGTGTCTCCATGGGCTGCCTCGATCGGGGTGGTACCACCCTCCCACAGAAGATCGGCGTAAAGCAGCTAAGTTTTGTACGATGAGTGAGAGAGCCGGAAGCCCAACCCCCCCTTTCCCTCTTTCTCACTTCGTTTCAAGTCAGCAACATGTAAACGATGCATTTCGTATTGCAAGCATCTATAGGCTACGGTAACTCTTAACATCAGGCGGGCCGCACGCTTGTTTGCCACCTAAGTCACATAAAAAATATCTAGGCTACGGTAACTGCTTAACATCAGGCGGGCCGTACGCTTGTTTGCGACCTTAGTCACTGAAAAGAAAAACTGCAGTAGGTACACCTCTGCCTACCTCTTTGAAGAATACAGGCGCGAGGGTGTATATTAAAAAGGTATCAATTAAACCTAATACCAAATTATCTCGCTATATCGATGCGCATAAAGGCGTCTGTATGTAGGTCGACGAAGCTGGGAATCTATAATTTGCCATGGGGTTGGCACTTGGCAGCGAGGAGGCGGCTGGCGCCAGCGTGGCGGGAGCCGGAGCGAGCGCCGCCCCACGCAGGATTCTGCACAGTCCACGCGCAACGCGGCGCCCGCCCGCCCAACGCCATGCGATGAAAAACCGCGCATAAAATAACAATAACTTTTTAACATAGCACGTATTTATTATGCACAAAAATGAAGTTCGAATTATTAATCCTAATTACAACTATATCTTTAACACATTGTGTTAAATCAAAACAAAATATAAATATAACGAACGATAAAATCAAAAAGATATTATTAGAGAAACACGAGGAGGTATTGTATGGTGCTGCAAAAAATAAAAATCATATTCCTCCTGTTAAAATTACCGATGTGGTTACACCTGCTAATATTGTGCCGGTCAAGAAAGTTAAGAAGCCGCCGCAAATGATTCCGCTCTCATCGTAAGTACCAACTCTACATACCTAACACCTCACACCTAACACGTAAGTACCTAACAGTAGTAGTACTAAGGGCCGTTAGATGTAGTTTAAATCATGAGAGAGAGAGTTAAATCTCCCGCCTTCCATATATAGAATCGCTCTATCAACTACCATTGATACCATTTATTAATTTACCTTAGGATCTTTCATTTTTTTAGCCTATTCCGATGGGAGTGGACCTCCTTTCTGAAACCAGGTACCTATTTGGTTAGGAATATTCTTTCATCTTCGATTTAAAGTAGTTAATTCAATTGCACTATTTTTTATTTAAATAAAGTAGTTTACTTAACAACCTAGGGTGATAACCGGACCAGCTTAGGTATTGAAATTAGGTTATAACATAAAACGGGAGCACTTGATCTTTTAACATCATATATCATGATCCTCTCTCTGTCAGTGCCTACATAAACAACGAGACTGTTTTAGTGTGTTTTAGGTGTAGTATTATTATGTAGATGTTTGCAGCAAACGTAAATATCACCTTACACAATGGTAATCTTAGCTATATTCTTCCTTTGAACAGAGTACAGGAATGGGCCGAGCAAATATCAGAGCGTTTAAACGAAACAGAAAAAGAAGTGGTACATAGAGATGTTTTGCTGAAGAGTTTCTCGGACGTGAAGATGGTGGAACGGAACGGGACAGCAATAGTGAACGAGATGGCGACGGCTCTGGAGGAGCTGCTGGAGAGGCGCGCACGCGCCGCCGAGGCGATCATGCGTCGGGCTGAAGAGCTCGCCCAGTCCGAAACGGAGCCAGACTCTAGCTACACATTTGATTACAGCGTTGTCAGTATTCCGTATATTAATTACGTAGATAATACGAAGCCATATACCAATAAGAAGGTCTCAGGTTCGATCCCCGGTGGGGCATGCACCAATTGATGAATTTTCATCTATGTGCATAATTTACAGTTCGCTTACGGTGAGGGAAACATCGTGAGGAAACCTACCTATCCCTCGGGATTAGGTAATAGTCAGTTCCTGTATACACGGCGACAAGGTTCACCACCTGTCACGTTGGGTTCTGACTATCTGGTGAAACGTGGGCTTTGAGTTGGTTAATACCTCCACAATGTGGTGGTGTATGGCCACTCAAGCTTCTGACTACCCCCGAATGGGCATAAAAGTCGTGACGTTATACAGGTTATACTAATGTACTGAAATAAATTTTATGTTGGATGATAGGTACTTATTATCCTTTTAATAATTAAGATGTAATTATATGAAGCTTGCTGTAAATAAAAGAATCAGAAGCAAGGAGCTGAAGCTCAAACTCAACTGGAGCTTGTTTACTAACCACATAATGTGTTTTTTGTACCACATAATGTTTCCATATTACCCAGGTACTTATCTAATGATATTTCCTAATCGGTAGGCACAAATGTCTTTGTAAAAACGTACTGTGCCTTTTCCTTTATAAATCAGCTGTAAACTATTTTTTTCTTCACAATGTTTAACAGGGATTGGATCAATTAAAGAAGAAAAAGTTGCCTTATGAAAAGGAACTAGAAAATACCCCCTTCAAACTTGAGCCAACCTGCAGAGGTTTGGGAAAGTTGGCACTACATCAAAGCAAGCATTTCGATGGCCTTGTAACATTAAACGCATCAAGCGTCTACGTGTCGGCTGAGGTATTCGACTGTGGTAAATATTTTGCAATATTTAACATACACTCAAATTTTACGTGTCTCAAATTGCTAAGACACATTTGAGTAGCCTTTCAAAATTCATCCGTAAAGCTCAGAATTAATTAAATGTTTGATCCCTTGAGCTTCATATGGAATTACTTCTACTTGTGACGGTATTATGACGGTTTCCTAGACTAATTAACCTAAGCTCCAAGGGGAAAAGCTACTGAATATCCTTAGATCTCCTAGGAGGTTTAAAGCGGTTATTCAAGTTGAATGCTCCAAAAAAACAGTTCGTTGGTATGAGTTAGTGGCCAACTTTGATTTTGGAGTTTTCAGGCCGCCCGCAGGTCTCCGGCATGGTTTAACAATTGCGATAGTCGGCACCGACCACATAACGTTCCCCGAAGCATGAATAAAAGCGCTCAGTTGTAAATGCAACTAGCGGTTACCCATCCAGGAGTTTAGGGCCACGAGTTTAAAAATGTGGTACGAAGAAAACAGTCCAAGCCATCAAATTCATGTGTCGTTTTATACTTCAATTATCTTGCAGATGATCGAGTTGCTAACCACATATATTGGTCGGAGGGGTTGGTTTCCACATTCAAAAATAACTATGCACAAGATTCATCGATGGACTTCCAATATTTCTGCAGCGCCCAAGGGTTTCTGAGGCATTATCCTGGTAATTTAAATGACTGCTTCCACATCAGGCGCATGCCGCGCCCGAGGACTCAGTTTTGACGTCGGAACCTAGACATAATGTTATAACATGAGTGCTCGCGCGAGGCATGCGAGGCATCTGGACGCACCAATTGACTATAATCAGGTTGATTTTGTACTGCCTCATATGTATGTTTATCTTTCATCTTATATCTGATGGGATTTAGATGAACGTGAATAATTTTGGAACTATTCCGCAGATATTGGATACCCACCCTTGCATTAGTATACTGTTTTATGTCTGTTATACCGTATTTCCTATTTTGCAATTATTTGAGAATTAAAAAAATAGTGATCTCATACTTTTTGTGATGTGTGTATTTGCCATCACGTGTTTAGATTTTGGTTTGATATATTTAAATGGAAAAGTGTATAAAACCTTATCTGAATAACATTTTTTTCATTCCGTACATCGTTTATCTAATCTTGTAAAAGCTTTTCCATGCCAACCTTAAGCAAAACAGTAAGTGCTAGTTGCTTCCGTGTTGATAACAACAATAGGTAGTTACATTATGGTCCTTTAAAGCATTTTAAGGAAGTTAATCATTAAACCCTTCTTGCGGATTCGATTCCCGTCCGAGTAAATATCGAAGCCTTTTCAGAATTTGCCCGGTTACCATCCATCCAGATTTGTCGTCCGTCTGGACTTTGTACGGCTTTTTGTCTCTTGTTGAATGTTTAATTTTCGTGTGTTATAAGCGTGTGCTGCGCGTAGCATTTATAATTACATAGCTGTTCGATATAGCCTATGTCACTCAGGGATTGTGTCCCTTCTATCAGCGTAATATCAGAATCACAGCAGTACCTAGTTCCAGAGATTACACCCAACACAAACAATCTTATCATATTTATTTTTTGTTATAACGTCATGCCTTTTTTTGTCCGGACTGTCCGGGGATGAGCATCACAAAGACTTTTGATATTTCAGCGGCATTATGGGATAGCATGTTCAAACTGAAGCTTGACGTCGATGACGTGTACGACTGCCGGCTGCGGCCGTGGTACGTGAGCGCGGGCGGCGCGCCGCGCGACGTGCTCATCCTCCTAGATGCCTCCGGCTCCATGGACAACTCCTCCAACCAGGTCAACGCCGAGCAGTTCACGCTCGCGCTGCTCAGCGCGCTCACTGATGACGACAGAGTCAACGTGCTGCGATTCAACGTCCTCACGGAGTCGCCCATCAGCTGTTTCAACGAAAAACTCGTGCCGGTATCGTGTCGTTTCGTAGGCTAGTCAAAAATTGAGTAATTTGAAGCCTGCTTGGCGCAGTGATTCGAGCGTAGGCAAAGGCAAATTTCGAAACCGGCCTTTTCGTATTTTGCCCTGGTCTGGGTGACATTGGGATCGCTCCAGTCCTTGAACATCCGGTGGACTTCGGAGACCCACGGACCTAACGTTGCTACCCCGGACGCCTCAAATATGTAACCTGCGCTCAGGGAACTATATTTGCGGAGTTTGAGGTAGAGGCAGATAAATGAAGGTGAAACATTAAAAACAACTAATTGATGTCATAAAATAACCTCGTCATTTTCCTGTTGGCCCATATGATAGACGGACTGATCGGTTATTGTTGTTGCCAGGCCAACCACGTGAACTCAGCAGCGATGATGGCGGCACTGAAACTGTACGGTATGATCAACGAGACTTGGATGGCGGACGTGCTGCAATACGCAGTGCGGCTGCTGCAGCGGCAGGATGCGGCAGTGGACCGGCCGCGCGCCTGCCAGCAGGCCGTCGTACTGCTCACCGACAGCTTGTATGACAACTACACGGAGCTGATGAACCTGCTCGACCCAGACGGACGAATCAGGTCGGTATAACAAAATATTATTGTCCGTTATGCTTGGGTGGGATGGGACGAGACGTGCAACCGCGGTGCGATGATATTTCAACATCATAGATTAATTTTGATTTCCGCGAGGAGCGCGCGCGTAACTTTTTTAAATCTATGACCAACATTATGTTTTAACTGACTTATAATAAAGGAGGAGGTTCTCAAGTGTAGGTATGATTTTTTTAAATTGTATGTATGCATTTATAAATAATCTATAAAACAACCTATGATTTCGATATTGGAGATTTTTTTAATGCAGTTAAGTGTATGGACTTAGATGAAAGTCTGTAGCATAACATACCTATTCCATCCAAGAATAAAAGCCTTTGAAAACCAACGAAAAGTTTTTTAATGTACAGCATTTTTCCTCTACATTTAGCAATGTTATTATTCCGGCTTCATTCTTAAGGAAACAATGAATTTGTACCAGAAACGCTTTTATTTAAGATGGCATCAAATTGGCCAATCAATCATTCATTGTTTTAGCTGATTACAATTTACATAAGTTAATATAAAATTGTGCATTAGTAATGTACAATGACGTCAGGCGTACCTAATCGATCAGTACATCACTGTCGATGCACTGATATCGATAATCTAGGGTTATTTACATTGGACCAAGTATGTACTACAATATTCTAACAAATTAAAGTTATTGTTAAGGGCCCTAATTATGCTCATCTTTTATCTGGGTTCAGTTGACCCCTAACGATTTTTAGGGTTCCGTACCCAAAGGGTGCAAATGAAAATGCTGTCCGTCTGTCCGTCTGTCAGCAGGCTGTATCTCACGAACCGTAATAGGTAGACTTGAAATTTTCACAGAATGTGTATTTCTGTTGCCGTTACAACAACAAATACTAAAACTAAAATAAAATTTAAAATAAAGGGAGTCCCCCATACAAGAAACTTGATATTTTGATGTTTTTATTCTACGGTGGTACGGAACCCTTTATGTGCGAGTCCGACACGGACTTGGCCGGTTTTGAAGTGAAATTCTCACCCACGCTCCCGAATGTTTTAAAAGAGCAATCGCACCAATGCTGGTGTCTGTATTTTTTGTGGGTGAGCAGCCCCGCCACATGTCGACCGCCAAGCAATTAATGACCACCGATTTTTGCCACGAAGATATTATTAATGGCCAATGGGTTTTCCTATGGGATGGAAATGTATGAAGTTCCACTTGGGGCCGCCGTGGAACTCCAACGATGATTGTTAGGAATCGGAATGGATTGACCGATAACGTTGGAATAGTTATTACTTCGTAGCTTCCCTGCATCTGCGTGAATGTATAATTGTGCCTCCTAGAAGCTTTTGCATCATTAACATAATTCGGGCGTCGAGTCTGCTTGCTAAAAACCAATGGAAAACCTGGTCCCTAATATTATCTGTGGGAATTCTTTGTTATAAATCGTAAATTCTTGGTGGTCAGCATGTTGTCGGCTGGAGGACTGCTAAAAGATGGCCGATTACATGTCGACTGCGATGGTTAATTATTAACAGACTCAACACCCTAAAGGGCTAGCACACGCGCTTAAGACATACTTTTATCATGCATTATGTCGCACCGAGTCGTTCTCTCTCTCTCTCACTAAATGCATAGGAGAGAATGAGAAAAATGTATTATTTATATCGCGTTTCGTCTTGTCACGGCCGACTGTGCTACCAGTGCAGGTCTGTTTGCCAAGGCTAGGTATCTACCTTATTAAATATTAAGCATGAATGGAATTAAGATAATTGTATTAATTACTGTGATAGCTACGAAATTTAAAGGTACTTAACTATAATACAAAAGAAATACAGATTTATTCTTTATCAGGGATAATTCCAATATAATAAAGATTGATTGACTGTTGGCTTATGTTTTTTCCGAAATATCACATGTACTACAGTCTACATAGAAAGTTATTGATAAATTATAGTACAATGACTAACGGCTGAATACTTGTACGCAACTTAAATTTGAGAGCTGCTTAACTTTGACGCCCTATACAAATTAAAAATGACAGTTAACGACGTCTCAAACTGGTAAGTGGGACTTAAATATTTAAGTGGCCTTTGAGTATTCGGCCGTAAAACTCATTGTTTGTTTATTCTTTATTATCTAAGGCCTAGTCCCCATTGCTAATAAAAAACGCGCGGTTTATTTACCGCACCGCACCTTGTCAAATTGCGCGAATTTAAAATCGCAAGTGCGGATACATTCATATTATGATTCCATGGGCTACAGAATTGCGGGAAAAAACTGCGCGGTTTAAGTCATACTCCAGTTTTTAGTCGTTTGTTTCATGGATAAATATAATAAACAGAACCTAACCATGTTCTTAGTAGAGCGTTTTTTTTAAACATATCATGATCATCTGTTAGGAACGATAGCACGGACCGTTACATTTGATGTTGACTGTACACTGGTAATTGGTATATTCCTTATCGTCATTGGCCTGATGGAATCAACCGCACGTAGACCACTCCCATTCCTGTTGAGTCATAACTAGTCCACCAGCAGGCTTGTACAAGGATTTGTATTGTTATGGCAACAGATCGCACTCCCTGAATCATCCAAGCTAGTCCCTGAACATTTGGTCAGAGAAAAACAGTTGAAAAATTTAGAACTTACACTTTTTACCGCAGTAGGACATAGGAGATCTGGTTACGTCATAGATGTAAGTCAATCGGTGATAGTCATGGACCAATTACTAAGGGGACTGGCCCTAAGCAACTCGGCCGAGTGGTCGGCCTAGTACTAACATCGACATAAACCGAAGCGAGTAGTTCAACTATTTACCGGTAGATAGAACAATGAAAAATTAAATGAAAAAACAATGACCACGTTTTTTTTCATACATATATCTAACTAGCTGTGCCCGCGGCTTTGCCCGCGTGGAAATTGATGTTTATGATTAGTCTGTCTTATTCCAGAGCCTACACTATCTGCGTTACACATTATAATCAGTTTAGTAGTTATGGAGATACCGACGTGGCAACAAACATTCACACATACAGTCACATACACTTATTTAGCTTTTGCCCGCGACTTCGTCGGCGCAAAATTTAAATTGCAAAAATTATTTTTATAAAAAAAAAAAAACCGACTTCAAAAAAACCTGGATCACTAAAAAGCCTGAAATAATATTTCTATTACCACCTCTGCCTACCCCTTTGGGAAAACCAGACGTGATGGTGTGTTATCGAGTATTTGCGGTCGGTGCCAATCTATCTTCTTACTTTTATAGTAGGTATACTTGGCATACCAAGATTGGCACCGACTCCAAATACTCGATAACACACCATCACGTCTGGTTTTCCCAAAGGGGTAGGCAGAGGTGGTAATAGAAATATTATTTCAGGCTTTTTAGTGATCCAGGTTTTTTTGAAGTCGGTTTTTTTTTTTTTATAAAAATAATTTTATTTCACGATTTTTAGTGGAGCCATACCAATGAACATTTTGGCATATTGAACTGTATGAAGTAAGCCCAACAAAAGGTAACTGCTGTAAATCTTTGAGGAATTCCCTCGACTGTCTATGTTCTCCATCATTAGACCTGTAATGGCACTTATAACCCATATGGGAACAAAGTTCTCTCCAATACAAATTAATCAAGCCCAAACACCAGGTAATTGCTGTAAATCGTTGAGGAGTTCTCTCGACTGTCTTTTGACTCCATCATCAGACCCCTAATGGCAGTCACAACCCATCTAGGTGTAAAGTTCTCATCAATACTAATTAATCAAGCCCAAACACAAGGTAGCTACTGTAAAACGTTGAGGAGTTCCCTTGACTGTCCCTCGTCTTCATCATCAGTCCCCTAATGACAGTCACAACCCATCTAGGCGTAAAGTTCTCATCAATACTAATTAATCAAGCCCAAACACAAGGTAGCTACTGTAAAACGTTGAGGAGTTCCCTTGACTGTCCCTCGCCTTGATCATCAGTCCCATAATGACAGTCACAACCCATCTAGGTGTAAAGTTCTCATCAATACTAATTAATCAAGCCCAAACACAAGGTAGCTACTGTAAAACGTTGAGGAGTTCCCTTGACTGTCCTTCGTCTTCATCATCAGATCCCTAATGACAGTCACAACCCATCTAGGTGTAAAGCTCTCATCAATAGAAATTAATCAAGCCCAAACACCAGGTAATTGCTGTAAATCGTTGAGGAGTTCCCTCGACTGTCTTTCGGCTCCATCATCAGATCGACTTCAGACCTTCATAAAATAGTAGTGCTTTAAAATACTTAATGAAAAAAATTACAAACGCACTAGTCGCCCCTACGATTTTCGAAGATTCCCCTCGATTTCTCTGGGATGCCATCATCAGATCCTGGTTTCCTTGTCATGGTACCACCCCCGGAAAATCTCCTTTCCAACAAAAAAAGAATCATCAAAATCGGTTCATAAACGACGGAGTTATCCGCGAACACACATAAAAAAAAAAAAAAAAAAAAAAAAAAATATATAAAAAAATATACGGTCGAATTGAGAAACCTCCTCCTTTTTTGAAGTCGGTTTAAAAAAACGGACTCGATCCCATATCCCAGATCCCGTTTCCTGGATCTCGTTTCCCGGATCCCGTATCTCTGATCCCGGATCCCGGATATCGTATCTAGGATCTCGTTTCCCGGATCCCGGATTGCGTTTGCCGGATCCCGTATCCCGAATCCCGCATCCCTCATCCCATTTATGGTAATGTTCCAAGCACTATGTCGAAGTTAAAGCAAATGAACATAAACACGGTGTATATCACGTGTCCCAAAACCGACTTGCATTTTTAAGAAGACATCTAAACACCAATTTTCATACTTAATTCTAACTTCAAAAATGACGAACTCCCATACAAACTTTCATCCCCTATTCTACCACCTTTGAGGTTGAATTTTCATACACCCTGTAATTATTATTATTTTTATTTAAAGAAACCAAAACAATTATTAACTATCAAAAATGACTTACTTTCATCCCCCATTTAAACCCCTTAGGGGTTGAATTTTCAAAAACCCTGAAATTACTAATTTTTATTTTTTAAAAGACACCTAATCACAAATTTTCATAATTCTAACTTCAAAAATGACGAACTTGCATACAAACTTTCATCCCTTATTTAACCCCCTTAGGGGATGAATTTTCAAAAACCCTGAAATTATTTTTTTACATATATAAAAAGAAACCTAAACACCAATTTTCACAATTCTAACTTCAAAACTGACAAACATCCATGCAAAATAACATTCAAAACTTTCATCCCCTATTTTACCCCCTTAGGGGTTGAATTTTCAAAAACGCTGAAATTACTAATTATTATTTTTTAAAAGACACCTAATCACAAATTTTCATAATTCTAACTTCAAAAATGACGAACCTACATACAAAATTTTGATCCCCTATTTAACCATCTTAGGGGTTGAAATTTATAGGTATGATTAGCCTATGTCTCCTTCCAGAGTTTACACTATCTACGTTTTAAATTTCATTAAAATCATTGCCGTAATTATGGAGATACGTGGGAACAAACATTCACACACACACACACAGTTACTTTCGCATTTATAATATTAGTAGGATAGGAAGTAGGATAAGGGCACCTCTTTCTTTAGTCTTTACTCTGTGGTGATAGTCAATCCATATTCTTATATCCACGGAAAGAATCCCACACGCAAGATACTGCGGTGCGCCCTAGCAATGAGTTACAATGACGTCTGACGATGTAGACCTAAATTCATATCTGGGCGTCTGGGCGCGAGTCTGGTAGCGTTTAACCAGTGTAAAACCACTGATTTCTAATTATAATCTTCGTGAATTGTTCACGTTCACGTTCTTCGTGGAGGTCGACCTGTTGTTGGTTATCTGTTAGCCTTCCTTTAGCCAACAACATGTAGACTGCCTGAAATTTACGATTTACAATGAAGAATTCATTAAGATGATATTAGAGAATAATAGTTTCACAATAGATTATTATTAGCGGACTAGGCCAGATTGATTGGGCGCGCCTGCTCGGGGCTTGTGAACGCTGCCGAGGTACTACTATTCTAAGGGGGGAAATTAACGAAATGTTTATCTTTGTTCATTAGATTGTTCACCATTTGGCTCCACGACCCCAACGGTCTCCGGGACCACACTCGGTGGTACGGTGAGTGGCTCAGTTGCGACCGCGACGGCTACTTCGCCGAGCTGATCACGCACGCTGACGTCACGGAGCAGGTGCACAAGATACTCCAAGTGCTCGAACGGCCTCTAGTCGCACAGAGGGAAGACCGGCTTAAGGTTTTCAGTGACGTTTACGCTCACGTCGAGGTAAGTGCAACTTCATGCGGGCTTGAGGCATACCTACGCTGTATTGTTTACACTTCAGTTTTAGTCCATGCTATGCTTAGATAGAAGATCAACTACATCAGAATAATGCCAGCTACAGACTCACGCGAGAAATCTCGCCGGGAAGTTTTGCCGCGAGAACCTAGAAGCGACCTTCTCATTTGTATTCTCTCATTCCTTTGAAGTGGGTAAAAAAACCGACACCAAAAGGAGAAAAGACAAGTGCGAGAACGAGACGACGAGAAACCGATCACATTCACGCTTCTCGGGTGTTCTCGGTATGAGTCTGTATGTAGCCGCTATATCAAACGCAGCGTGGGCTGACGTGGATGTTGTCGTTTCCTCGAAGTGATTGTCTGGTAAGGTAACGAACGACAGTAATGATTAATTCACCCTGCTGATCGTTGGGTTACAGGATAAAAAGAAATAAGAGACACTTCCCAGTAGTAGCGTGTTTATTCGTAAAGATATGATTGACTTTACCTACTAAAAAACTTTTAGGATCCCAGGAGAAGCGAATACTATTGGAAGAACAAAGAGAATGCAGAGCAAGTTTACCGGTATAGGGAACTGAGGAAAAACAAGGCGAGACTGCTTAACAGCAGTCAACTTTTACACGATCATATGCGACAAATTAATTACGTGAGTGTTCTGCGTTTCGCATCACGACATGGGTGATGCATGAAGCGATCCCCACATTTGCACACCGTTCCGATTCACGTAACCAAAACCGTAACGACATCTCAGCGATATAGTCGTTGATAGCCTTTTCGTAATAGGAAAAGGCCATCAACAACTATATCGCTGAGATGTCATTACGGTTTTGGTTACGTGAATCGGGCCACTGGGCGCCTACTCCGAAATACGAAACGAAATGCTTCGGCTGACGGATCGTACGTTTTCCTTCTGCGGCTTCTTTCGGAATAGGGTCCACGAAAGAAGAAACGTCAAATCATGAATCCGAAACACTTTCGGAGTAGGAAAACATTACGATCCATCAGCCGAAGCATTTCGTTTCGTATTTCGGAGTAGGCACCCAGATCAGATGTCCGTGCCTCTTCTTATGCCTTTGATCAAATTAGATATCATACAATTATAAAGGTCCAACTTGTCCAAGTGCTGTAATTATAACTACGTACCTACCTACCCATGTCCCGGATTTTTTTATAATTATACCTACCTACTTTCTATAAAATTATTTAAATTGTCATTTATTATTTTCGGAATTTACTAAGTAACGATAAAAAGATTAGTAGATAATAGCTTCCGCTACGGACGCCGTTTTCCGTATCACCACATTGCAACATGTTTCAGGATAAATATGGACATTACTACGAAGGAGAAGATTTAAACTACCGACTTCAAATAAGTGTCTCCGTACCTGTTTTCGACCATAGAACTAGTGAGGTATGAATTCATGTAATTTTTAGTAAATTGTACATACTATAGTTGCGTTATTTACAGTGGCGTAGCTTGCCTTACTCGGGCCCTGTATCAAAATTTGTTGGGGGGCCCAAATGAAGGGTAATTTTCACTCACGTTCGGGGCCTCTGTAGCCCGTGGGCCCCGTATCATTGATACTGCTGATACGGTGGTAGCTACGCCCTGCTCATTTACCTACTAATATAAATGTGTATGTACATTTTCTTTTCAGAACATCACAATCAAACTCAATGAGGTAAGTTGGTTTGTTTCGGTCAATTTGAAAAAAAAACACTAATTAAAATTATATGTTAGTACCAACATTACTATCGTAATCTTGCTACATCATTGATAACATATTCGTAATTCAAGGTAATCTGTTTTCGCATTGTTTTCATTACAGGAAAAACAAAGGGACGCTACGAGAACGGTAATATAATAACAATAGTGAGGATTAGATTAATTAGTGATATAGGGGTGTATCCAAATTAGAGGCGTGTAGAAACACAACTGTGGCGAGACAGACGCGCCACTGCCAATTCTCATACAATATTTTGAGGCGCAGTAGCCAGTGGCGCTTCTACGCGCCTGTAATTTAAAGCACTCTGTTCCATTTACAATGAAAGGGCGGGTGGGGCTATACACACTAAAGTTATACTAGTTAACCATGGACTTAGATATGTTTTACACCGTTAGTAGACAGACGTGCCACCGCGCGGTTCATAATCGCAGGGATGACAATACCTGCTCCATATGTCCCGTCATGACGCCCGTACGGAACTATAGAAAAATACAGACAGATAATAATGCATGTTATTGAAGTGAAAACTTCTTTAACGGCGTTGTGCACTTTTCTTGGGATGGGTAAAACGGTTAAATTCGCGCAGGGTCACATGTCCTGATCGAAAATTCTCCATCCCTTCCCCCTCCCCCTCCCTCTTCCCCTCCCTCCCCCCTCCCATCTCTCCTCCCTCCCCCCTCCCCTCTCTCCCCCCCGCCCCCTAAAATATTTAAAAATGCACAACGTTAATGTTCAAGTTTTCAGTTCTGCCGGCACTCCTGGAGTGCAACCCGGTGTTTTTTTTCTTTGCATAGCTCTGATCAAGCCATGTAGAGCAGGTGTGAAGGAAAAGCGCGCCCGCGACGTCGCCCCATTGCTTTCTTTGTGAATGAGGCCTTAATGTTGTGCAAAAAAATACATACCCACTAACCATGTTGTTAACAGTACCCAGTGAATAGGCTGTTGGGCGTGGCCGGCGTGGACATTCCTATCGAGCATTTGAAATTGATCCTGCCTTATCATGAGGTAGGTTATCGATGCCTGCACTCCACTTGAGAGGTATAATATTAGATACTGTGACAATTTGAGCGGTGTGTACAGAGGCAACGTGAAAGTGGCATACTAATAGATAAAGTATAAAAGCAACAAGAGGTTTTAATTAGTTTCGATATGTGATGGGAAGTTACAGAAGCATTAACGATTAGGTACCAATGTGGATGGATACGTGGCAGGGAAATACCACTGAGAACATGGAGACTGTAGAAAAAAAAATGTCATAGTGCGTCTTAGTAGTATCACAGAAAACTGTGATGAATGGAAAGGAAACATTATCAATGCAGATAATGAGAAATGGTCTAAAAGATTATAGTAACTTACCGGCAAACCGACAAACACAAGCACTTTGTTATAAACGAGGCAACGAAATGCCTGGATAGCTGGCTGAATTCCCAGTGGGTCTACATCTCATAATGTTCTGTGAGTACCAGAAATGAACCACGACGATCCAAAGCACCACATTCACGCCTATTCCTATCACAATCAAATTGTCACAATTGCTAAAATTGTCACTTCTTTGTCGTCCTTACGAAGAAATAAATTAATATTAACTGTCTGTCTGTGTATTAATCGTCTACGCTGAGATAATAGCAACTTCCGTGATTGTCTAGGTATAATAAAAATATATCTTCTGATATGAACTAATTCGAGGTTCCTCAATGATTAATTGTGGACGACCTACATAAGCGGCCCCATTAGAGAATCCTGATAAAATTCAATTGGATTTATTTCGCTAATCCCTTATTATCTAAATTCTTATTAATCGATTTTTAAATACTTTTTAAGGTTAACCAAATTTAATACACTTGCAAGTAATCTTTGCCGTGAATTGCAGGTAGGAGCCGGGGGTTCCCTGTTTATTGTGGATCATCGCGGCAATATAGTTCTACACGATAACATGAAGCCAGTCGTAAGAATAAAATCTTAAAACTTTACGATGTGAAATGTAAATGCTCGCGAGCTTGTATGCCAATAGTAATGTTATTGACTAAACAAACAAACAGACAAGGAGGGAGAAACTAAAGGCCCTCAAGGCACCAAGAGATAACCCTTCCATTTGGCTCTGACGTAGTCGGGTAAAAAGGTATATTACAGAAACCTACCATCCCAAGACGCTTCGCTTGCTTGTCGCTACAAATTCTTACTACAATGACATAAGGCAAATTTTAACACCAGTTCGACGGCGACGTTCTAAAACCAGGGTATCGCACGGTGGACTTCCTCGACCTCGAGCAGCCAGCCGAGAGAGCCTTCCCGCGACACTACTCAAAACATTTTGTCGAGGTAACACAATAGCTCTACCATGACTCTACGTTTGCTATGCGCTAGCATCTATAGTACGTTTTTTTATACTTGTCCTATTTGGTAAGTAAAGATGGCGTTCAGCGGGGCGATTGCGTAACTTTTTGTCAATGTTTCAATTAGTTTCGTATATAATGGACACGGGACGAACGAAACCAATTGAAACATTGACAAAAAAAGTTACGCAATCGCCCCGCTGGACGCCATCTTTGCTTACCAAATAGGACAAGTATAAAAAAACGTACTATACATTAAATATTTGTATGGAATATTCACTGCACACGTGCAACTTGTGGAATGATCTCTCTCCCACGCCTTTACCAGCATCTATATTGCGACTCAGTTGCAAATTAATCGCTACCCGAATGGTGTGGTCTATGGTAGCGATTCATTTAAGGTTTTCTACATCGGCTCTACCAGCCCTCTTTACACTACAAATGGGGTTCTTGAAACGATATGTTTATAAATTACTCGAGGAATTAACAGTTTGACATTGCAACTAACGACACTAGCTAACGTATGACCTCATGGTAGAGTCATCAAAGTCCTTTTTCTTCTACTAAATCTATGTAAAAGTCTGTCTTGTAAGTTATAACTTAAATTGGCTATATTGTGGTAAAGTAAGGGCCGGGCCCCATTAGCGCGTTGCGTTGCGTCGTCGCAAGATTTTGTACTGGCGCATCACCCTCCCCCGCTTTGTCTCTCGCCCGTCAACCCTTTTATCCGTTGCGACGACGCAATGCAACGCGCTAGTGGGGCCTCGCCCTAACACTAAATTAATCATTCCGTTACAGCTTCGCGATAGGATAGTAATAGACGAAGTCGAGGGCAACGCGTCTATTTATGGAAAGAATATCTATGAAATGGGTATGCGAGCCATTCTGGAGATGAGAGACTATTACTGGAAAAGGGTTCTGGACCACTACACCGCAGTGGTCGTGCTCCCACAGTACAACCGACGCCACCCGGGCCTTGACTCTGCTTTCACCAAAGAAATCGCCGAAGAGGCATTGAAATCTCTTTCTGCCACAGAATTCGTCATAAACCCCGACTGGTAAGTAGCGTTATCGTGTTTCCGAAACTAATGACTTAGAAGATAACGACTGAATCACATTTTTGCTGATGTCATTTAATGTCAATTACTCCTAATCTTACACAAAGGTATTTGTTGAAAAAAATACAATCGTATTCCGTGATCAATATCAATCTTTTATAGGCGCCATGTACACCACGAGACATTTAGCGACCAACATTTCGCGTTGTAGACCAAGATTATTAAACCTTTAAATGCGACATACCGCTCTTATTTTTTGGCAATATGAATGCACGGTAACTGCCCGACATCCATTTAGTCAAGCACCACCCAGCGTCGCGGATGCAGGTCTGCACACGCGCGCGGCAATGATTAAATAATATGATGATTGATTATTAATGATTTTGATTATTTATGATTATTTTGATTGTATTATAGTTAATAACGTCACAATGTATATTCATCTCTTTATTACAACAGGATTAGCTTGACTGACGGAAAAACATCCACGGAATTCTGTGTGTCGAAATTGTGTATTGCAGACAGTAGGTCGTATGTTTGCTGATCACAATCCAACTTTCTCAATTTTCAACAGGTTATATTGCCGACACATCGAGCCCCACTTCGACACCCGCGAAGCAGAAGTGCGACACTTCGTGAGACGCCGCAAGGACGAGTCCAACTTCGCTATGAGGAAACTGCAACATACCTTCAGCCCAATAACACCTCCATTATTGGACAAAACCTACCAATGTTCGTATATCCAACTTTGTTCACAGTGGTAAGAGCGATACCAGACATAAAACAGTATAAAACACATCCGCATGGCAATGACGACTTCAATTTTTCCATACATTTTGAGAACGTTTTAACTGTATTCGGCACCCGAATACGAAAACTCGTTAAGTGAATGACGAATATAAATGACGCTCCTTTTTCTAGGTAGGTACGTATAGGCATAAGAACCCGTGGTAACAACAGAACTCTACTAAACAGTTTACAGTTCTTGTGTAACTAGCCAGCAAATATGAGGAAAACTAAAAGTCGTAGCTTAAAACAAAAATATTGATCGCAGTTTGATAATGAATTTGTTATCACAACCTTTATCTGAGAGGACGTACATAGTCCGCTGTCCGATAAAACCGCTGATCTGTCTCTCTGAGTGTTAAAATCAAGATAAAATATACATTAGGTACATCAAGTAGAGTATATTATATGGTCATTATACATATTAAACACAATAGGAACTAATAATATTACCTGTGTTTTGTTTTCCTGATTGTGTGCATGCTGTTGTGATTTAATAAGTGAAATCTATAATAGCACTGGTACCAAAGTACAGCATAAGGGCACGCATATTTGTCACTAAACCGTGCATATTCCCCCAATGCGAGGGAGATTCGGGCCACGGTCCATCATGCTAGCCCTTTGCGGGTAGCCGAACTTCACACTTCTTTCAAAAGATGTGCAATCATCTTTCATCCTCACTAAGTTTATGCCTATTAATTAAGAACTTTACCTAATGTGTGTAGTGGAGGTACAATGACGGCATCCAGAATATTATTTGCCACCAAACAATAATAGGTCTTCTCTTTCTTAGTTCAATTGGTGTCGTTAGCAGACTTATTTGGAAGAGATGAATTAAAACAACGATTGCCCACATTACACGCACAGGTGACGAAGACCTGATGGCGAGGTTCTGCAAGGAAGTGATCGCGACGGACCTGTGGGCGCGCCAGCACGAGGACTTAGAGGCCGGCCGGCACTGCGGCACCTGCGAGCTGGGCTCCGTCACCGCCTTCTATGCTGGTGGTGAGGAGCCTTAGCACCTTAGCCTCTATTCAAATGAGCTGCCACCGACTGCCAGCCGGTGGCAAAATTGCAGTTTGAATGCGGTTTTGGTACTGCCAACCAACTGCGTAGTCGATGTGCAGTGCTAACGACTCGATGGGTGTTTGCAGTCGGTCGCTAGTTTCGATGCCAGCCATCCTGTGGCCATCTACCACATAATCAGTAGACGTCTAATACCTATCAATTCGCAGTACAAACTTTTCAGTCAACTAACTGAGGTGCGCTTGGGGGGAGGGGGGTACGGAATGCCCATTGGTCCGGCAAGTCCGACAAATCTGACACACACGCACACAGACACAGATCGATATAAGTAGTGTGCAAACATTCCTGGGCATCAATTTATATACCTAATAGGTAGATGAAATGAAAAATGAAATGTAACGTCACGACTTTTATCCCCATTCGGGGGAAGTCAGTCTTGAGTGGCCATACACCACCACATTGTGGAGGTATTAACCAACTCAAAGTCCACGTTTCACCAGATAGTCAGAACCCAACGTGACAGGTGGTGAACCTTGTCGCCGTGTATACAGGAACTGACTATTACCTAATCCCGAGGGATAGGTAGGTTTCCTCACGATGTTTTCACTCAACGTCAGCGATGGTTTAAATTCCATCGGGATGTTCTGATGTGCAGAGAGCGGCTTGACGCGGTGGCAGCAGTACCACGCCACGAGCCCGCACGCGCAGCCGCCCGACGCCACGTGGTGGGCGGGCGGGCCGGCCGAGCCGTGGTACCGGCGCGCGGTCGCCAGCCCCGGCACGCTCGTCATCCACGCGCCCGTAGCGCCCATCAGCAAAATGCGCAACAGTTACCTGAAACCACCGCCTGTGAGTAACTAAGGCCCGTATTAATAAATCTATCTCAAAGTTGAGATCGATCTTAAGATTCAGTTTTGACGTTTAATGTATGGAACATCTATCAAAAATAGTATCTCAAGTTCGAACGCAATCTTGAGATCGATATATTAATACAGGCCTAAGGCTCGTATTAATAAATCGATCTCAAGATTGAGATCGAACTTGAGATGCTGTTTTTGACAGATATTCCATACATTAAACGTCAAAACTTAACATCTTAAGATCGATCTCAACTTTGAGATAGATTTATTAATACGGGCCTAAAGTTAATCTGAGTGAGGCTTAATTTAATAAAAATAAAATATTGATTACCAAAAAACACGTTGTAAAGTACAGAAAAGACAACAAACAAAGAAACAAATTCCGCCACACCAGACAAAGCCTGTCTTGTGGGGTTTTTCTTATAAGTAATAACAAAAAATAATTGGTAAGTAATATTAAATTTCTTTAGTGATATTCTACTACCTATTATTATACTATGGGTTTTGCCTGCAGACATTGCATTGCTGTTTCTGAGAATGAACCTACCTACCCCGAACCGGTGCGACCGTAATAATACGCGATGCGGCTAGTGAACACGAGGCCTTAAAATCCCACTGTTGGGCAACTAGAAATAAAGAAAAAACGTCCCTTTGATACAAGGGATACCTATTAAGGCGTTTGCGTATCGAAAGTTGATTGTAGGTAACAGAATGATTAGATAATAGAAAATATAATTATTTTCAGAAAAACAAAAACAACAAGTACCTACCTACTTATATAAATTCTCAGTAAAATAACATCAATTTAATACATTACTACAAACGTTAGTAAGGAATTAGATATCTAGATAAGATGAATTACAGCGCTATTCATTGGCAATTAACGAAAAATCGGCTTTACATTAAACGACAAATCGTTTAATGTAAATCGTGTATGATTAAATAAGATTAACATCTGATTTTATCATTTGTGCGATATAAGTTGCAAATCTATTTTAATATACAATGATACCACTAGGTACTTATATTCCTTATATTCTTATAACTATATAAGAGCCCGTTCCTTAATTCAGTTTGGCATTTGGCATTACTTCCCAAATCAACGGGATTGATATCGGGCTAAGAAAATGTTTAAAAAAAATCTACTACTACCTACCTATAGGTAGTTTCAGCTTTGTATCAGAACAGATTTGAAAGAGAACACAAAATGCATTGTTCACAGTTCACGATAAAATCGGAATGGCTGACTGCGGCGCGGACGCTGGAACACCCCAAGAAAGGCATCATTGGCGTCGCCGGCTACCACTTCTACCCGCAGCACTTGGTGGATTTCCTCAAAAGTGTCACCAATTTCCCCGTACTTATTTGATTTTTATAGTATAACAAAGGCCCGCCTGCAATTTCTGTAGCCTATACATGCTTGAAATACCAAAAACGTCGCGCGCTCGCACGCTTCCAAACTGAAAGGGAGGTGTTGGGCTTCCGGCTCTCTCACTCATCATCGTGCGAACGCAGCTATAAAGGCGAAAACCCACCGCGACGCACGGAGAGGCCACGCACACGGGCCCCGCTTCGCTTTCCGAAAAAATGTATGCATCGTCGACGTATTTCGTGCGTAGTATCTCCGTGCGCCGCGGTGGACACGATTGCATAAATTTTCTTGCAAAGCGAAGCTTGACACACGTGGGTGGCCTCTTCGTGCGCCGCGGTGGGTTTCAATCGATTACAGCTTGCCTCTACCTACCAAAGTAGCTTCAATGCTTCAATAGGCGATGCGGAAAGAAAGAATTAGGTACTGCGGGCAGACTCTTTGTGTAGGTAAATTATTTTAGACTCGTCATTGTCTAATCTAAAGTGTAAATTAAAATTAATTACTAGTACACAGAAAACATCAAAAGAAATATAACAAAGAAACCACTTTAAATAATGATCTAACGATAAAATAAACAGGATTTTCAGCAAGTAGGTACATAAATTTATAATGCATTTACCTAATAGAAATATCTAATCGCGACAATCGGTATGAATAATAATATAAAAATGTGTTTTTGGTATATCATGGCCATAGGTACATTATGTTGCCTAGTATGTAACGAATAATACCTACAGGGTGACTACTGGTAGTCATTAGCAATATTTTAAACTATGCCTCCATAATCTATCACGATATATGATATATCCTAAATAAATAATAACTAAAATTACATATAAAATAAACCCGAAAATGGAGACGAGTAATCATCCTAGTGTTTTAATCCTAATAGCATTATTTTAATTACACAGTACTTACCTATCCTACTTATGGGAATGCAATTATTTTAATTTTATTTTCTTGCTTATTTGCTTACAGCAAAATAATATTCTGTGTTATTTTCAGGTTTAGGTAGGTATTCGTCCTAAAAAGTCTAAATATACAGTCGCAAGTAAAATATTGCCAGCGATTTCGTAGTCACCCTGTACTAAGTATAAATTGGCAATATGCATTATTTACATAGTACGTAATTAGAACTGTATTGCGGGGCGATGAGCTTAGCGCAACGACATGGGTAGGTTCCATTTTATTACGTAACTTTAGAGAAAACTGGGTGCCTAATACCGTTCGACAGTTAGAAATGTCGAACCCACCCTTCGGTAGAAACATGATTACAGTTATTATAATATTGCAGTGTCCCGATGAAGACGAAAGCGATTGTGACCCGCGATGCGACGGTAAAATATGGACGTGCGTGTTAGTTGATGAAAACGGATGGGTGGTCGCGAAAGACACTTATAACGCAAGCCTCTCGCCGGAGGAGCCCCTCAGGGAGCACCTCGCGACCCTCCACCCGGCGGCGATGGCGGCGCTGCTCCGCGCCAGCATCTTCCAGTTGAACTGGATCCATGATTACCAAGGCGTTTGTTTTCCGGACAAAGACGAAGACAATGCGGCGGCGAATGTGAGTCGTCAGATCATTTATTTTGATCAGGCTTACAGTGGCACTTAGGCCCGAGTTCATCAACACATTAACGGAACAGACAGTCACTGATTTTCGTTTTCTGCTCGTCCGTTAGTGTATTGTTGAAACTGCTTTAAGTCGGATCACAGAGTAAAGACTAAAGAAAGAGGTGCCCTTATTAGATATTTGTATGAAACAAAACGTGGTCATTGTTTTTTCATTTTACTATTTACCGGTAAATAGTTGAACTACTCGCTTCGTTTTATGTCGATGTTAGTACTCCACTCCACTCCAGACCACTCGGCCGACTTGCTTAGGGCCAGTCCCCTTAGTAACTGGTCCATGAGTCGGATAATTATGGCTTGCAAATGGCGCTTTGATGTTTGTTTGTTTGGTGATTTGCTTTGACCTATTACCTAATACTCATTCAAAGATACGAAATATCACTAAATAGGTACCTAGTATAGGTTTGGTGTCTGTCTTTTTTTCAGGTATTACCAACAATACTAAAGTCCCTGTGGAGCGCTGTAAGCACCGTATTGTATATCACACAAGAAATGGCCATGTTTATAACATTATTGTATTCTGGTAAGTTACTACCTAAACCACGAATTACCTTCACTATTTTGATATAATAGTCACGCCTGTGGGATCGCCATACAGAATGGGATTACGAACACCCGTAACCGTACCCCATTACCATCTGGTTCCTTCATTTGCTATCATTACATTACCCTAATTTACTACGGAAATGCATCGGAAATGTGTCCAAATTCAAAATGCGAACCCCGAACCGTGCTCACTTTGGGCACGTTTTCTTCCGTCATATAGGTTGCAGAACCGCGCGGTCTCAACCCGAGATGAGCGGTAACGCACGAACGCGTTTCAAATCCCAGCAGGTTCGGATTGATTTCGGACGTCGGAACTATACGTTCGTACACGTACGACCAATTCGCACCCAGTGTGCGCACTCCTGTAGTACTCGGAAGGTCGGGATCATTCGTGCGTGTTCGCACGTGTACGCACGAGTTAAAATTTGGATGAAAACGCATCCAAAGTGAGCACGGCCTTTTTCGTACCGGGTTCGTAATTTTACTCTAGCTAGTCAGTACTACTCAACCAAGTAGGAGCCTGTCAAATGACGTCCGCCGCACAAAAAGGTGGTGGCACTGCGCGGGCGGTATGCGGGCGGGGAAGTCGCATTCGACCCGAGCTCCTAGTTGGCTTGGTGGAGGAGTATGTAATATATCTATGTGAAGGTGGCAGTGCGTCCGGCGACACGACGGTGGAGCGGGAGAGGCGGCACAACCGGCTGCGGCTCAACTACGAGCGCGAGAAGTACGAGCGGCTGTTCGACCCGCGCGTGCTCATCAACCGGACGCGGTTCGCCGCCTGCGACCGCACGAGGCCGCTCTACGTACTGGTAACCGACGCAGGGGCGTAGTACCGCCGTATCAGCCGTATCAATGATACGGAGCCCCCGGGCTACAGGGGCTCCGAACGTGTGTGAACATTCTTCACGCTTCATATGTGAAAAATCTTTACCTTCATTTGGGCCCGTTAACAAATGACACAGGGCCCGTCTAAGCCAAGGTATGCCACTGCACCGACGTATCAGAAGGGAGTAGTAAGGAGGTCCGGCTTCACGGAATAAGAAACGCCTTCGTGGTCATTTTCTGCATGGCTTAACTGTGGACCCACATCTGCGTCCATCGTCATGAAGTTTCGAGAGGTCGCTAATAGCCGCTGTCGTCATTCGTCACGAATTATCAGGCTGCGTGACGCTATAGCAATAATTGTACAGATAAGACAGCCTTGGCTGATAGGTATCTAGTACATTTTATTTTTGCACCAAAGTGGCGCCAGCGCCACACATTGCAGCAGGGTCACATTGACACTTATGGCCGGCGCACATAGAGCACGGCATGGCATGGCATATTAATTTTTATCAATCGAATTTAATACTTATCCAATCGAAATAAGGTGCTCCAGCGGGTGCACCGAAAAAATGCTCCGAGGTCGATCACCGAGCATTGAAATATACAGGTTGTCCCAAAACTTTGCCACATGGAGGGGAAGTACCTTAAATATTTTAGATAGAGAATTTTACTGAATGAAGACTTCATTTTTATTTTTAAAACAATACGAACTGCATTCAAAGTTTTTTGAAAACTCGCTTGCCACACTCGGGAATCGAACCGGCTAAAATCCGAAAAAATAACACCCTGTACTTTTATGGCATCAATCGATAGGATCAATCACAAGGATCAAATCACTCTAACAAACATGGGAAATTAAATGAACGGAAAACCGTGATATCTTAACTTATAAGAATTAAAATAAGTGAAAATTAAAATAAGTAACGATTTTATGGGTTTCCTTTCATTTAATTTACTATGTTTCTTAAAGAGATTTTATCCTTATGATTGACCCTATCGATTGATGCTATAAAAGTACAGGATGTTATTATTCGGATTTTAGTCCCGAGTCTGGCAAGCGGGTTTTCAAAATGAAAGGTAACCATAAAATCTTCACTTATTTTAATTGAACGAATAAAAAATGGCAAACTAACTAATTTGTTGCTCGAAATTAGCTCCATTTTTTGTGGATACACTTTATCTTTGAATTCAAGAATTTATAAGTTTAGATTTCATGGTTTTCCTTTCATTTAATTTACCATGTTTGTTAGAGATATTTGGTTCTTATCATTGATCCTATCGATTGATGCCATAAAAGAACGAGTGTTATTTTTTCGGATTTTAGCCGGTTCGATTCCCGAGTGTGGCAAGCGAGTTTTCAAAAATCTTTGAATGCAGTTCGTATTGTTTTTAAAATAAAAATGAAGTCTTCATTCAGTAAAATTCTCTATCTACAATATTTAAGGTACTTCCCCTCCATGTGGCAAAGTTTTGGGACACCCTGTATACCTTATTTCGATTGGATAAGTATTAAATTCGATTGATAAAAAATAAAATGCTATGCCATGCCGTGCTCTATGTGCGCCGGCCATTAAGAGGCTATGCACACGGAGCGACTTTAGTTGCCGAAACTATCAACGTTTTAATAGTTTTTTGGCAGTTGCAGGAAACAATTGCCAGTTGCAGCAACAGTTGCCGCGATTGCCGCAACTGTTTCGCAATTGTTTTATACGAAAACAGCTAACCTATGGAGTAGAATGGGAAGAAAATAATTAGTATTTAAAAAAAACAAAATTTCCTCGGAGTAACTTGGGAATTAATGTATGAGATTCTTATTTTTTTTTATAAATGGAATGGAGTACTTTGGGAATAAGCCGTAAAAAAGGCTAACGTGAGCGGTCGTCAGATGAGCATTGTTTTGCCTTGGTTGTCAGAACACAACGCACCTGCACAAGCTGAACGTGTCGGCGCGGCAGTGCGGCTGGCCGCTGGTGGGCGCGCCGGTGCGCGGCACCAACCTGCTGCTGCTGGCCGTCTACACGCGCTGCGCCGCCGCCGCCGCCGCCGCCCCCGACCCGCTCCACAACCGACCCGTGCGTGACCAGCCTACGCCGTTACTCCACGACGCAACTCAAAAGAAACACGGGCCCTATAACGAACCGTGACTTCTTTCGTTCGGTCGTGATTTTGACACCAATTCCACGAAGATATGACAAAATTCTAATCCTAATCGAAACGAATTATCGCACGGTTCGTAATAGCTGCCCGCGACATACTCAAAATTACCAATGAGTTATTTTTTTTTAATTAATGGCCTCTTTCCATTAAGTCGTGCCCAATGTGATTCTTGCTAGTATGTCGTAGTACTTCGTAGGTATTAGAATGAAGGCTCATCTGTTACTCAAACGAAACTGGTTAGATATACAAAGACGTTCTCTGTGCTAGACGGTAGCTAACTAATCACAAACTGTGTGTGCAGTTAAAAAACCTTTACAAAACATCGCGGCCTTAAGGGATTGTTTTTTCTTGTATAGAGTTTGGGGATTCACTAATTAACCGCTTGCATTTTTTTTTAGTATGCCGACTGCATAATCTTACTTCCACAAGTATATTACAAAATGTTCTGTTTTCTTCCTTTATTGATATGTTGCGCCCCCGTCTGTCCCGAAATAATAACGTAACGTAACGTCACGACTTTTATCCCCATTCGGGGGTAGTCAGAGGCTTGAGTGGCCATACACTACCACATTGTGGAGGTATAGGCCACCAAATAATGTTGTTATAATGTCAGTACATGGAGGTGGAGGCCGAGACGTCGGGCGTGAAGCAGAGCGCCGCCAGCCGGCTGGCGTGCTGGCGCAACCGCGAGCCCATGCGCACGCGCGCACCACACACCACCTGCTACGCACACAACTACACACAGGTCTGCCAAAAACAAAGTTTTATTGTAACCTACATTACCTCTCCCACATCTGGGCAAAGGTCTTCCCCAATACACTCCACATGTCTCTATTGGCCGTTTTCCGACTGCACGGCACGGCACCGGCACCGGCATGGCGGCAGCTTTTTCATTGGTCAGTGACCAGTTGTCATTGGTTACTGACCAATGAAAACCCCGCAAATAGCTGTCACTGTGCCGGTGCCGGTGCCGTGCCGTGCAGTCGGAAAACGGCCATTAGATGCCGCTTCCATCTATCCCTCATGTCCATCAACAAGCAATAATCCGTTTTTTTTGGGCAGTCTCAAAATCACAAACGAACGAATGAAAGAAACAAGGCCCTATGGCAAACCCGGACCATTTGTTTCGTTCCTTCGGAATTTTGACACTAATTTACTACCTACGGAAATTAATGTGTCAAAATTCATAACTCGAACGAAATTTATTATTATTAGGTATTACTTTTGTACCGGATTTGTAAAAGCAAAATAGATTTTACCCTTGTGTAGCTTACCGATAGTCCCACTAGTTAAATCTCAGAGGGCAGGCAATATTCTTATAACATTTAAATAAATAGCAACTCTTGGTGCGACGCAATAAAGTGTAATTCCGCTCGCACAGCGCTACGTAGTACTCATTATTCAATTTCTTTTGCAGGAGGCAGGGTACAGGCAATGCGGTCCCTGGCTGCCCGACCCTGAGGAAGAAGACGCCGCTATCCACGCCAGCCTGTCTCAAACCTTGCTCACAATATCTCTCATTTTATTCATAATCAGTTAAATTATGTTCAAATGTTCTGCTGTGGCTTCACTCGTTCAATAGTATTATTAAATAAAACAATCGATCACGTTTCCAATAACTCGTTTATTTCAATTACCTGAACATGGATATTTGGTCGGTAATATTAATAATTTAATACTGATCACTGCTATCAACTGCGCATATCTAGATATTAATTTAATATTGAACTGTTTACGGCAAGACATGGAATGAGCGTGTCAATGAGGGTAAAAAATGTTGCATGAAAAAATGTTGATGGGTTAGGCTGACATTGACAGTCACATTCTCCGTCTTTCACTTCACTTTTAAAAAACATTGATTGGCCGTTTTCACATTACACGGCACGGCAGCGGCGACGGCTGTCACTGAGATATTTGCGGGGTTTTCATTGGTCAGTAACCAATGACAACTGGTCACTGACCAATGAAAACCCCGCAAATATCTCAGTGACAGCCGTCGCCGCTGCCGTGCCGTGTAATGTGAAAACGGCCATTCTATGGCGCTATATCTACTTTGTCTTTTAGTGACAGTGACAGGTGAGTGACAGATAACGCCAGCCCAGTCCAATCAAGCGACCTCTAGTGAGCATAATTATTTTTTCCTCATTACCACATCTACAAAGAAAATGCGGACACTATCTAACACTATAGTGGCTAAAGGTCACCAAAGACCCGCGCTCAAGTGCCGACTAGGCCTTCAGCCCGCGCCCGCACTTTCAATGTGAATGGGTCCTAAGACGAACTGTCAAGTATGGTGATGGTATCACAGAATGTATATGAGACTAATACTAACGTGATAACTGGAGCAATACACAAACAAGGACCCTGTCACAAACCCGGCACGAAAGCCATCATTCCATTCGTTCGTCCTTCAAATGTTGACACATTTCCGAAGTAAATTAGTGTCAAATTCACGAACGAACAATACAGACGATCCGGGTTTGTAATAGAACCCCTGAAACACAGAAAGGTACTAACGGTAGGTAGACATATTTGTTCGAATGCATTTAAAAATTAAAATCCACAAACTATTTAGTTGTCTAAGATACAAAGTTGAATCTACAGATTTTGGCAGTCGATATTATTACTTATAGTAATTTGTAATTATATATCTATCTTTACATCTACTCTTTGTGTATTATGACGTAAAACTATACAATAGGCCCCATACATTTCGTTCACTCGCTCAATATAACAAAAAAATGCTACACAGTGCCAATAGATGACGTGCATGAAACATTATAATATAAACATTTCATGACCTAGAATAATAATTAAGTATCTCATCATAGAACATAAAATATCAAGATAGAAAGATTAATTATGCGTGTTGTCTGAAAGTTAAGTAAATGAAAATAATAATAGTATTGTGCAACACGTAATGAGCCACCACAACAGTAAAAAATACATTGAACATTAGCTCCCATAGAAAGTTATAAGTTACACTGGCATTACAAATCACTTTTGTTCCTAGAAATGCTTTTTAAAACCATTGTAAACTGACTAAAAACTACAGCCACCTTAGACAAATGGCTCCTTCTACAAGCGTTTCTACAAAACGCTACGCTTTAATGTATGGAAAAGAAATTACAAGTCGATAAGTAGATCACGTGACTTATGTCATTTCCATACATGAAGCGTAGCGATTTATAGAAACGCTTGTAAACGAAGCCACTTTTCTAGCGGGACAGGTACGTCATACGTATAGTAGGTACTATTCCAGCACGAGTGTTTTAAATAACGCAACAAAATAATGAGTAATCATAATGTTGTTTTGATTTTATAATTTAACACTAAATATTATACATGCTATTATTACGTACAACCCTGGAAAGTCAGACTATTTAAATGTTCTATTTTCTTTCATCTCAATGCCTACGGAATTATTTGACGCCACAAAATTAATATCGAGATTACGATCAAACAGATTGTTTATTTATTTAATATCTAGAGATTTCAATATAGGTACTTATATTTTATCAATAATCTTATTCAGACAAAAATATATAACTAGTTAATTTGTATTAAATATCTAACATTTAAATACTGTTAATTAATTCAAAATGTTAAATTTTATTTTAATACTATTAATTTGAGCTCTAGAACAACAGAAGGAAGTGTTCATTGAAAGCCATTGTTCATTATTTTTCTGAACAATTATTTTCTTTTATGCACAACAACATTCAATGGGTTATATAACAACCAACGACTGTCTATGCAATTTTAAACAATCGTAATGGGTATTCGTACATTGCAAATTAAAATAAACTTCAATGTGCGAATTCTTTGGTGGGACATCAGCTTTTTTAGCTGTTTATCTGAGGATTATCTTAAAAAAATATTGGTACCCCAGAAACAGTAGACGATAGGTCTTATAATAAGAGGAATAAGAAAATTATTGCAAGATTTTTGTAGTTTTTTTTCTATGAATACATCATTGGATGTCTATGTCGGTAATGAAAATGATATAAAATTGTATGACGATACTTTTTGGCACTAAATATCCAAAACTAGAGAGCCGCAATTCGTAGATAGCCTCACTGATTATCTTGAGGAATGACGAGTAGTGGGACAAAGCAACAGGGAAAATTATGATGCACAGGGCACTGGCGCTACAATGGCACCACAATGGCTAAGCGACTTGGCCCCAAGGTCTTTCCCTACACTCGTCATTCCGCTGAATCATATGTAGACAATCTTATATTAACAATATAATTTCGACATCAATTTGTGACAATGATTAACTATTCATAAAATCTTGTTGTAACTACCTACTTACTTAATTCTATCATAAAATTAATTTGTATTTTCACGACAAACCTATCGTAGTTTTAAATAGATGTAAAACATGGAATTTATTGTATAACATAAATCATAACATGGTAAAAAATATAATCTTTGGTATAATAAATACGTTAATTGTGCATTGTGCAAAACAAAATTAACAGAAACAAGAACACATTCAATGTGTACAGTGAAGCGCGTTTGGTGTTCATTATCACTTGTGTGATGTACAGTTTTTTCAACCACTAAATGGAATGTAGTAATTAGGTACAGACAGTACTTATCGACAAATAAATACAGTTTTATTGCTTTAGAAGCAGATAGAAAACACTAAAAACTATGACGAAAAAACATCAAAAATGTTAATAAAAATTGTAACATTGAAAAATCATAAGATTTAAGTAAAAATATTTATATCGATCATTCGCTCGAGTAGCGAGCTCGTCACTCGTTATCGATCCATTCGTAAGCGTGTGCACTCACCGTAGCCAGCTGGTGTTCATTCCTCCTCGGTCTCGGTGTCCGAGTCCGGGATCGTGTTGAACCAGTTCTCCCAGTTCGACGGGGGGCCCATCACCGTCCGACTGAAGAATACAACACGAATGAGAATCAATAATAGGCCAACAAATCATCACATAACCAACACTATAGTTAAAATTAAAACTAGACTTTCTTATCAATATAATTTTGAAATCATCAAAATCGGTCCATCCGTTAAGATTTTATAACACATTTTATGTAATGTGCTGTTTGTGTGATGTGCGTGTGACGTCACACGCACCGACGGATTGAAGGCACGCTGTACGCGCGCCGGCCCGCGCCGCCGTTCATTACAAAGCGCGCGTGATCCAGATGACATCACAACAACCGCGCGCGAACTTCGTTAGTAATTTGGTCACAGCTTGGTCAATTTTGGTCGTAGACCAAAAATTTTTGCACTGTCTTTTATGGGTTTCTTAGCTCTATAAATCAGCAGTCCCAACAAAATTCGTTACGGATCTCCATTACATTGTTATTTTTTTTAATACTAATTCACACACATTGCATACTTCGCTCTACAAAAAAAAAATATAAAAACTCAGTAGCGATATTGAAAATCATTTTTTTATCATCATCATCAGCCTATTGCCGTCCACTACTGGACGCAGGCATCTCTCAATGCACGCCACTGAGCTCGGTCTACAGTTTTTGCCATCTAGTTTTTGCCAGCCACTTGTCGCAGGTCATCAGCTCCTAGCCCTCCTCCCCCCCTCCGCTGTGTGGTGGCGGTGTGTTACCTCTGCTTGGTGACGGGCTGCGGCAGCGTGGCGGTGGCGGGCGGCGGCGGGGGCGGTGGCGGCGCGCGCCGCTGCAGCGTCTGCGTGCCGTCCTCCCCCTCCCCCTCCCACCCCTCCTCCGACACCCATCTACCACACACACAGATACTGAGTTTAACCAACGTACCATCCATGACCCACGATCCATATATTAGGGTGTTACCACACCAATCGCTCGATCGACATTGATCGAATTTGATCGATCGGTCGGTGTGGTAGAAACTATCGATCGACTAATCCATTCTACGATCGATCGACTGGTCTCCTAACACGTGCCTTAAGAATTGCAACAATATACCCCATTTAAAATCAGTGACATTGCGAACTTCCCACTTAGCAAAGTTTTGAAAGAAAAAAAAGAAAGAAAAACTTTATTGCAGCAAGCAAAAATACAAAAAGAATAAAAAAATAAAAAGAAAATAAATAATATACTAATTTTGCTCGCCGCAAACGGACCGATTTGCAGCGGACGGATTTTGCGGTTTTGCTATAGGACAATCAAGATTCTACAAAACAGGCACGTATGTACTTGCATGTAAATGCAGCGAAAGTGTGTGAAGATAGAGGTAACAATGTATTCTCTCTCACCCTTATTATATTTTATTATTAACGTTTATTTAATAAAACAAGGTTAATGTGGTAAAATGTTGTCCGTCAGCGTGTATTGGACACATAAGCCTTCTCTAGCCGCCTCCACACTATTCTGTCAATCGTTTTCCTAATCCAAGTATTCTTCAAGTAGTCTCTTGACCCCATTGGGTCAAGTGAAATAAATATTTATTTATTTTTTATATTTATTTCTCTTGACCCCATTGGGTGTATCATAGTGTACCTGGAGCTGCTAGCGGACTTGCAGTTCTCGCACTCGTTGCGATAGTCATCGGCGTCTTCACTTCCCGGGGCCGCGCCCTCGTAGCTGCACACGCACGACGGCTGCAACACGACAAAAGCTTTACACATTACACGCAACAAGTATTATGACATAATTGATGGAATCAGGCGTAACTATGCGGAAATCCATTGTTAAACAAGTATAGAGAGGGACCCACCACTCACCCTCGGAATTGTCAACCTCCAATATTATAAACCAAATGAATTGATCGATAATAGAAGAAGCCAACAAGACCTAACTCCCTGTCAGTCGAGAGTATGTCTGTCATGAGTCATGGACCCTAACAATTAGCAATTCTCCGCAGACAAAGCGAATCCTAAATAAATTCGACACGTGTTTCGCCTCTAAACGAGGCATCCTCAGGAAAGCTGGACTACGACTGAGCGACTAAGCTGCGTGCGCCGAGCCTTATAAGCAAAAACGACCGGTGTCCCCACTCCCCCCGCCACTCGCAGAATCAATTAAGTGACTTGTTTGTTGTGAGTGGTGGGTCCCTCTCTATAATTGTTTAAGTATTATGACGTCACCAGAACGTCCCGCCGGACAGTTATCCATGTATGGATACTGGGATTTTGTAATGTATTACAACATTTACAAACTGAGTATTAAATCTTAAAAATACTTTTGGCTACACCGATTTTCCGGCTGAGAGGGATGGAGTTAAAATAAACATTTTGCTATCAGTTCACTACACAATAAATTCGTGAGAGTAAATTGTACGACCTGGGGGCTTACCACGAACTCTTATTGCGATTCAATTACAGGAACGTTTTAACGATTCAGCGTCTTTTTGTGCAATGACGTACCTTATTGTCATGACAATAAGAAACGTCATTGCACAAATGGCCGCTGAAACGTTAAAACAAAACTGCAATAAGAGGTGGTGGTAAGCCCCCTGATTCACTAAATTAACTGATTCGGTGCATCATGATTACAGCATTAAATAGTGAACCGGGTAGAGATCGTCAGCTAGGCAGTGGATAGTTTAGTGTAGTGTATGGGTATGTTACCTTGTCGACGGTGAGCGGCAGCGTGGCGGGGTGCGGGGTGTGCGGGGTGTGCGGCGGGGGCGGGGGCGGCGCCGCCACGTCCTGGTCGCTGCGCGCGCGCGCCGTCGCGCTGCCGCACACCCTGCCTCTGCGCACGGACATAGCCATCTAATATTACACCTACAACAACCCTGATAAAACATCAGGTTTTATAACCAAATTAACGGTTTTATAGCACGGACCGTTACACCAAAAAAACCGACCAAGTGCGTGTCGAACTCACGCGTAAAGGGTTCCGTACCACCGTAGAATAATAATGACAAAATCTCAAGTTTCTTGTATGACCTCCTTTTTTAATTTTATTTTATTTTCAATATTCGAAGAGTTGTAGAGTCAACTGCAGTCGACGACCCTGGTAGGAGTTGGTTGCGGGCGGCAGTTGCGGCGACGGCAGTTGTCGCTGTCAGTTGCATACAAAATTGTCTCGATGACATGTGCCGCGACGGCACGACAGCACTCAATTCTATGGAATTGACGTCTGCCGCCTGCCGTCGGCCGTCTGCCGCCCGCAACCATAAGGTACGATTCCGACGAACGCGACAGACAGCAGACGTCAATCGGTCCCATACAAATTGTAATGCCGTCTGCCGTCGCGGCACATGTCATCGCCACAATTTGTATGAGACCGCGTCTGCTGTCTGCCGCTTGCTACGAATTCGTGCCTTGAGCCATCAGCTCGTCGGCGGCGGCTGCTGCTGACATTGTTCGGACGTAGCTGTCGACATTAGTTGCAGAGTGCAGAGTGCCGCTTGTGTTTGCGGTCTGAGTACTCACGTGTCATCGTTCCTGGCGGCGCCGGGCGGGGCGGCGGCGTCGTCGTGGCTGGTGATGTCGCTGGCGGAGGCGCGGGTGAGCGTGCGCGGCATGCTGCGGCCGGAGCCGGCGCAGTGGCGCACGTCGCCGGGCTTGTGGAAGGAGCGCCGGATCTCGCCGTGCAGCGCGCGCTCGCCGCGCACGAACATCGACAGCTGCGCGTCCAGCAGCGTCGTCTCCACACCGGTCGATATGCGCGGGATCGTGCGGTGACTGCAACAATGGGTTTCCGTTACGAATTTAGTTGAAAATGCAGATTTATAGAGCTATAAAATCCATAACATACAGTGGAAATATTTTTGGTCTACGAAAAAATTGACGAAGCTGTGACCAAATTACTAGCGAAGTTCGCGCGCGGTTGTTGTGACGTCATTTGGGCGACCCGCGCTTTGTAATGAATGGCGGCGCGGGCCGGCGCAGGTACAGCGCGCCTTCAATCCGACGGCCCCGTGTTTACTAAAACGTAACAGACAAACAGAGGTACTTTCACATTTATAATATTAGTATAGATAGTATAAATAATACTGACAGCGATGTGTGCATGTTGGGCGTGTTGGTGTAGAAGCCGGGCACGTTGTGCGGCCGCTCGTGTTCGTGGTCTGGCTCGCGCGGCAGCACGGACAGCAGCGCGCGGCTGCTGATGGCGCCCAGCGAGCCCGTCAGCCGGATCGCGCTAGGGAACCCCACCACTGACAACACAATAGGTACATATTATTACTAACGACGCGAACTTTAATATGTGACCCATTAAGGCTTGATGAAAAAATATCAATATTTTAAATCCGATACATATTGTTGAGCGATTTTAATATTTCGATATATCGATTTAAAATTCCAGGTATCGAAAGGGTATAAAAATCGAATTATTTATTGTTGATCGATATTCGTAATGTGAAGTGATTGGGCTAGATTAAGATAAACATATTACATTTTAAGATTGCCAATATTTTCTTTAAAATCGTACCGATATATCGATATTTAAAAATATATATCAACTAGCTAGAGATTTGCGAACCCTTTGATGCGGGATGCGTTCGCAAATCGCTAGTGGGATAAGACCCTTACTGTTGGGTGGTATAGGATGGTGCGGCATGGAGGTGGGTTCCCTGGTCTCGGGCGGGTGCACTGGCTGCAGCAGCGGCGCGTTGTAGCAGCCCTGCGGGTTCGCGATCTGTCACATCATACACCACTTCAAAAACATTGAACCTCGTTGGCATACCTATAAAGCCCGCCACATACATACGGAATTCCGAATCGGAATCCCGTTTCGAAATATCGAATCGGGGTTTCCGAACGCGATACGTCCATACATTTGGATGGATTGACTGCGTTCGGAATCCCCGATTCGATGTTTCGAAACGCAATTCCGTACGGAAAATTCCGTATGTATGTGGCAGCTCTAAGGGCCGACACATGCGGAATTCCGTTTCGGAATATCGAATTGGGATTCCGAACGCAGTAAATCCATCCCAATCTCTCGTGGGGGAGAGGGAGGATCTCGGAAAATATCTCGTATTTTTTTACTGCAAGAAACAGTGTAAAATTTCAAGGAAACTGGGTGAAATTTAACCCAGTAATATGTTTTACTTAAAGTAAAACATATTTCTCCACTACAATATGGCTTTTGAAAAATCTTACGTGAGATTAAATGGGGAGGGAGGGGGTCGAGCTAAATCTCACGACATCTCACCAACGGGGGAGGGGGGGTCGAAAAATCACCAAAATCGAATCACGTAATTTATGGACGCCTCCTAAGTCTTGCAATGTTGTTTTTGTTTTTGCTTCGGTGTCTATGCGTGTCGGCCGGGTAGTGTACCTGCGTGACAGGACGCGGCATGTTGGGGTAGCCGTGTCCGGCGCAGGGCGGGGCGTCCTCGGACCGCGCCAGCGTCTCCATCGTCGCTGGGTACGTGCGGTGGTACGACTCGCCGGACAACCTGCACACGCCAACATAACGCAACACTTATAACATTACATACCATAAAGACCCATATTCACTGTTGCTCAACACCAAAGTTCAACATGAGCGTTTATGGCAACAATGCTTACAGCCATACTTCCCGTCCACACGCAGTCTACGTCAAAATGTTGCCCAAGGAAGTAGTGCTGTATTTTATCATTGCTCCACAATAACTGCCATGTTTAAAAACTGTTTACAAACAGGTCGACATTTGTTGCTAAACTGATATTTTCGCTCGACAGGCGGCAACTCTTCAACATGGCGTGATCAACTCCGCCACACAAATGTGGACCGCAACATGTTATTGCAACCATGTTTATAAACAAAATGTTTAGAATGAATACGGGGCTTTAGACTCATTTTATAGTGACGGTTAGGGCCCGCGCGACGCGTAAGCGCGACTCAAAAACCCGCTGATGACATTTTACCACTATGAGAAGAATGTTTAATTAAGCTTTGGTTTCCTCCGATAGCGGAGACGTCATTCACCGCTTTATTACGGCCGCTATCGGAGGAAACCAAAGCTTTAGTAACAATATAATGTTTGAGCATACCTCATAGTCTCCGGCCGACACTGCGCCACGACCTCGTCGTACGGCGGCGGCGCTTCGCCCCGCGGCAGATAGTTGCTCGGGGGCTTCCACGCCGCCAGAGCAGTCTCGCACGTACTCCCCATGTAGCCCATACTGCCGCTTATGTACCTAGGTATAGGCAACGTTTAAATCATTGTCAGTCATTTTTTTCATCAGCGTTTTTTTTTTAGTCCAGGCGCTTTTTGGCTGGCCCGCGATCTCCCTCTGACGTGGGGGTCAGAGACTTTATTGCACTTATATTTAAAATAATTTCTTCGCAGTTTGTTTTATTGGTATAAAATATCAAAAAAGATTTATTACCTACTAATTAAAAAAGCACCAATAACAATGTACAAATAAAAGTAAACTTGTCCTTAAAAATAAATAACAACAATAAAAACAACAATAAAATAGCAACAGGTCATCGCGTTTACGTAATGTAATGTTTGCGTAAAAGGTAAAAGACCATCGCGCGTCCCGAGTTACTACATAATGTGGCGTAGGAAACTCGGGCTGGCACTATACCCGCGTTTAACCCCTTAGGCCCAGCACAATCGGCTTGTCTAGACGTCTTCGTCCGACGACTATATTATATGTATACTTACTAGACTGTAGTATAGGTATAATTTTCGATAATGAAATTATCATTTGGTAAGCGGTAAATTAAATATCGTAAGGAACGCATGGTTTACGAGACGTGTGAACTTCAGCAACCCGCACTGGACCAGAAGCCAAGACAAGACTTTTGTCACGCATTATGTCGCACCGAGTCGCTCTTTCTCTTACTTAATGCATAGAAGAGAATGAGACGAAATCTATTTATCTCGCGTTTTGTCTTGTCATGGCCGGATGTACACGTGCAGGGTGATGGATCATGACCAAAATTCCCCGTCGGAGTTCGGTGGTGATAATTAATAATGAATGTGCCGACCCATACATTAAGCATTGTTATTGTATGGAAATGCCTCGACATGACGACATGCAATTGTGTATTGACGAAATCTAAATCACAAATCAACATAGCCTCTTGAATACTTATGATACGCGTAAAGCAAGAATACTTATACATTGTACATAGGTACTTCTGTAATCAATCTGTGATTGTACGGTCAGCAATATAAGTAGCTGCACATTTTCCGTGTTTCAAATTGCTTGTAGGTACACTTTTGTATTGTATCAAATTAATTATTTGTCTTCATCTAAACCAAATTTGGATGTTGCTTATGTTTGACAATGATCACCAACGTTTGTAAAATAAAGAGTATTGTGTGAGAGTGAGACGCCTACAGTGATTAGCGTTGATGATCAACGCTCGTCTGTTTTAGACGCAGCAAATTAATGATAGCCTTAATTTATACCTAACAATTTCAAAAGTATGAATCTATCTCCTTCACCGTAACGTGGGCGACTTAAATATCAATCCGTTCAGTGCTCTACTACCTAGTTGGTACAAGGAAAACCTTTTATTAGCCTTGCTTGTCTACACTATACTCATTGTAATTTCTTTATTATACATTGGTTTTCTAAGGAAACAAAACATGGATCGATTGGTGTCAGGATCGATCTCTTAGATATTTATTCACACATCGAACATCACATGGACCACCATTATGTAAATATAGCCTCTTCTGTGTGTAAAAGTTTATAAAGAAGACAGTCATTCGTTCGTGAGACACTGAGCCTATAAAAACAGTAACGCATAACGTTGATATCCGTGTGAACGAGCGGTGAGAAAACCACATAATTACGTTGCGGTGTACCGCTCAATTGAAGTCAATTACATTACTGGCCGGTGGTCACGCGAGCTGATGTTTTAAACGAATAATAGGAGTCGAGAGTCGTGATGTACTGGGGGAGTATTCCCAATATTCCCGTGCCTGTACAGTCAGAATTTCCAATTTCCCCAATATAGTCACTACTCATTCACGAGTAAAATTAACTACTCACGAGTAAATAACTAATTATGTATCCAACGATGCCTATTCATTGTCGCTTGGTTTTATGACCATAATAATGTATCTTCTACACAAAAATATATAGCTAAAACCAACTTAGTTTAAATCCTCCAAGGGCATAGCATAGCATAGCATTCCAAATGGATGGACTCTGATTATGGTCAAAGCACCATTCTAAATTTTCGACGTTTACTTGAATGAAAAATGTTCTCATTGGCATGTACCTATTGGTATTACGTGAAATTGTTACAAGGATAACGCCATTATAGATATCCTGTCTAACAAGTTAAAGCTGATGAGTAATAACACGATACAATACGCATATAATGGAACAGCAATTATTATTTATAGCGACATCACTTCCTTATAAATCCCTAACGGAGTATCACCAGTCTCCGTCAGTTGAGTTACCTACCGCCACGGTTAACGTACAATTAGGATCTGACTTCAAAGATCTTTACATGAAAGAAAGAAACAGCTAGGTAATTTTATGTTTAATCTATGGCTTGATTCATTGAACAAGTATACTTTCCTATGCATTCCATTATGACGGCCTCCATAACTTCTGACGCGTGACACGATACACTATGATTAATACTGTATGCAGTACAACTGTTATACCATCACGACCTTCATTGCGTACACGCAAGTAGTTAAGTGTACCAGAATATTTTATGAACTTAGGACAAAAGTTAGATCAGTTGCTCACTTCAAACAACTTCAGTTAGGGCATCAAATTCAATACAACTTCATTATTTGCCTTTAGTTGTTTCACTATAGGTACATGCCGGATATGATTTGTTTCACTATACCGGATATTTTAGCGTAATGCCATCCGTCACGATTTTCACGCATTTTAACAACAATGCCTATGGATATACGCCAAATACCTGCCGTTATCGTCGGCGACTTCGCATTTCTTTTAACTCGCTAAGGCTTGCGCAAACTTTCGTTGCCGACACAGGTTTCCGCTACGGAATTCTGTAGCCACGGTTCTCTATGAAAATAACCCGTGTCGACAACAAAAAGCATTACATTAGCGCAGCGCCTAAGAAACAAATGAGCGTCATCGTGCGAGAAGCGTGTGTAACATCCTCAATGCAATATTTGAATACAGTGATGGTAACGCTAAAATATTGTTTTTTTTTTTTACGATTTATAAATGCTACATATAGGGTAAATGAATAAAAAAAAATTGATTAGGTTTGATCAGTATAAGATGAAGCTGTATCCCTCTCATTCTATGATGCAATGCCACTTTAAGCGCGCTCCACATTCACGCTGCGTAAACAACGCGTTTGGGTGTTCACGGGCGTGAATGTGGAGCGCGCTTTAAAGCAATATCATACTGGCGGATTGCGAGCATGTTTCCAAGGGGCGATGGATCAACACACTCGCAACCAATTGTCGCCAGAATGCAACCTGTTCGTCGCTAGCGGAACAAGCTCGTATCTCGCGTCCCAAGATTTTACCCGCATACGACGAACACGTTACATACCTACAAGCGTCTGCCGCGCACACGCTACGCACACGCTGCGAGCATGTTGATCGATCGCTCTAGAAACATGCTCACAAACCGCCAATTCGATGACTTAAAAAGGTATTGCATAAAAGAGTAGGTAAAGTTCAAAGTAAAGATGCAACGGATAGTGATTTGGCCGGATAGGCGGATACCGGATTTCCGGCCTAAGCATGGGCCGGATAGGCGGATACCGGATTTCCGGCCTAAGCATGGGCCGGATAGCCGGATATCCAGCCGCCGGATAGTTGGCATCAAATATTCGTTGTGCTATCCAATTCTTAACAAATGCAAAAAAAAATATGTTAATACCGTGCAGTAGTGTGTACAGTGAAGGACTTTTTTCGAAAGAGGTCAAGTGGCCGGATACCGGATAGTGGCCGGATATCCGTTGCATCTCTAGCTTAAAGTCACTTACCCAATACTAGTCAAACTTCTCTGGTCATCGGCGTGCGGTGGTCGTCTTCTCTTCTGTTTCCTGACGCGGTACACGACGAGGGCGACAGTTAGCAACACGACGGCGGCGGCACCCCCGGCGGCCATGCGCACGTTGGCCTCGGGGCCCTCGGCTGGCTTCACAACATCGTCCAGGCAGATGAACTCGCAACATGTGTTGCCGACGCGGAACGAACGGCAATCCTGCACACCCAAGCATCATACCTATCTTATGGTGCTTTGCTTACTTGAGCAGAACCCTGACAGTCAAGTACCTACCTATTAAGTTCCCCGATTTTAAATAATGGCAAAATGATCACCAAATGGAGCCACAATTAATATTGTCCTTCTAGTGAATGTAAATGGAGTATTAAAGTTTTCATTGAATCACTCACTTTAGAAAAAGGCACACCAAAACACTTGAATCTTTTAAAATAAATATTTATTTTGTATTGTGTACCTACACTACTCGAAGTGGACCACTATAAGTAGGAACTTCCATTACAGAAAATATTCTATTACTTGTAAAGTGAGCTATGATAAGATGACCAGTGCATCATTTCATTCAGGGTCATCATATCTTCTTAAATGATACTTTTTATTGTCAGTATAGGAAAAAGTAGTAGCACTTCTGCTGCAGTACTATTTCTACATTATTTTTTGTCAGAGACCACTTGGCACAGTGTTTCACCACCACCATTCAGCTCAATGCACCAGGTAGTTGCGGGTTTGATTCCTACAAGAGGGAAATTTCAGAAACTGTCTTTTCGTATCACTGGGATCGCCATAGTCCATTGCACGGTAGCCATAGTACAAGCGTTGCCTATTTTAGGTCCATTGGTGCGTTCCACTCACTGTTAATTTTGTAAATTTCGTTATTTGCGATCACAAATCTCGTTCCACTCGCACCAACTTGTACTGAAAGTGATCATAATTATCGTTTTTAACACTTTTTGTGGACGAAAATAACAAAATTAACAGTGAATGGAACGCACCACATATAGTTGGTCTGATATTGTTTTTTAACTCACCTGAGGAGGCGAGCATAACACCGCCTTACAAACTTTGGCCTGCCCATTGTCACAAACGCAGAGCGTGCATGTATCGGGGCCAGGGACATAATGCAGGCCGTGGGAAATCGCCCGCCCCCGGAGGTCTGTGCATTGATCCTGGGCGGCTATGCCTGCAAACGCAACACAATATACACACCACTGCCTTTATCTAAATGCCACAGTTCACCAGAATAATAACAAATTATTTACAGTAAAACTGTAAAGTCGTTAAACACAACACTGCCTTCCCCAGCATCATACACTTTATTCAATCAAATCCCATTAAAAAATGTGCGGCCCATTTTCGTTAGAGGACTTTTGTCCTATTTTATAATCGATATTCACTCGTCGGTGGTTCGCTCGCCGTGTAAATTTTTTGATCATGCGTCTTGGGTCTTGGCAGTTTTGCTTTTGCTTGATTGCTTGCGAGCAAGTTTGCTTTGCCCGCTATTGCTTGCCCTGTCGTGAATGTCAAAATCAGATGTTAAATTTGCCAAAGCATGAATTCATCCGTCAGACTGGTCAGACCGACCAATGACCTAAGAGAGAACGGACGAGCCCTATGTGACGTCATCTGTAGCCAAACACGAGCACACGACCGTCCAAAATGGCACACAGCAAAAAGTGTTGTACTTTTAGTTAGTCGATAGTATCCATATCGATATACCTAACGATCATGTCGCGGGAAAAGTGCTGGGTCCTGATTAGGTAGGTTCAGCTATGCTGGGCTAAATCAAATAAGGCAAAAAAGGGGGGAGACAAATCTGTAAGGCTCAGGTCAATGTCAAGCGTGTACATTAACGACACGATGGAGGCGGGTGCATTTCCAGGGTGGTATGGCTGGATCGTCAGGTTCTTCTGCGCAGGCACATCACTAGAGCACTCACTTGGGTTTATCCAGTTCACACAACACAATTACACAAAGGATAGAGTAGATTTCATGCGATTAAGGTTTTTAGACACAGGAGGCACCGCGACGACGAGTGTACCAAACGAGTCGGTCAGTCAAGTGTCATGAAGAGACCGCAGCACAAATATCACGTCAATCGGGTGTAGGCAGTACAAAATTATGTTTTTATTTATGACTATTATGTTATTTTATGGCTCTGTGGAGCGAGTCACCCTCTTCCTTCTAAAATGGTTGTGCAGAGTGACGCTGCTGCTTAAGTTAAGTCATTTTCACATGGCAACTCTTCGAGGTTCGCAATTTAACGTTAGAGACTACCAGAATTTCAATGTCTCGGCCTTGTTGGCGCCTCAACTTTACCACGAAAATATGCACGTGTGGAGAGCCTCATGCATACACGGCCATCATCCCTACCTACCACTGCCCAGTGTAGCAAAAGTGTAAAATTAAAAATCGACAAATTTATCAGCTAAAAATCTTGCGAAATCGGGAGATTTTGAACAAACTCTATTTTAACTTCTTTAAGCAGTTTTAGCAAATCCCACATTTAATTTTAAAATGTTCACTATCCATAAATCAACTTGTTATCTCTGTCGCGCATCTTTATGTTCGTGAGTAGTGATGACAAATATTATAAAACAAATTTAAGGCGGCGCAGTCACGCACCTTCCAAAACAAAAATAATTTCTTTGTGGTCACCCCGGGGTGACGGCGCGGCTCAACGTGTAGGTGAATAGAATTTGTATCGGTAACTTTGAAACAAAACTTATAGGAACAGCACTACGTTTTTATGTAAACATAGCAAATATTTGTTAGTTCTATTTTATTTGAAAATATGAATTCGAGAGTACGATTATAGACGGGAACTCAATTAAAACTTAATATAATGTACACGAAAGGTATTTTTACACACTATAAATACACTTAAATATGAAAATAACACAACTAACCTGAAAAATGACAATCCTTCGAAATTCTTTAGAGAATCAGAACTGCATGACCTAACGCAACACTAAACTATATTGAGTTTTCCTTAATCATCCTAAATAATATAATAAAGAGTCACAAAATACACACAGTTCAGCGTAAAATTTAAAATAATTTGTATAAGACGCTGACATGGCAGATGAAGTACTAACCATAGTGACCCGACCATAGCCGACAACCCAATATGGAGGTCCAAAAAGGCCCTCAGGGAGGCGGCTTACTGACGGAACTAACCAAAAACTTCCAGAAAAAAGAAATATATGACATATACTGTACTGTTTTACATAGCTAAATTGTCACGAGTAAGAATGAGACAGATATGTTTTCGTTAATATGGTCCATATTTGCATCAAATATGTATACCATAAACAATAGCTTCGTATCTGCTAATAATAAATCTATGAGACCGACCGACGCGCGACGGCGGCGGGGCGGGGCGGCAGAGGGTTTACAGTGCGTTCCATTCCTGTTAATTTTGTAATTATCGTTATTTTCGTTCATAAAATGTCGTTCCACTCGAACCAACTTGTACTGAAAGTAATCATTATTATAGTTTTTAACAGTTTTTGTGAACGAAAATAACAAAAATTACGGTGAAAATAACAAAAATTACGGTCGTTCGTAATGGAACGCAGCATAAATAGGTACAAATTTTACTCTTGATCATTAATATGCTGCGTTCCATTCACCGTAATTTTTGATATTTTCTCGCACAAAAACTGTTAAAAACGATAATAATGATCACTTTCAGTCTTTTCAGTACAAGTTGGTGCGAGTGGATCGAGATTTGTGAACGAAATTATCAAAATAAACAGTGAATGGAACGCACTAATAATCGACTCATAATCGACTAAACAGAACAGAGAACAGAGATGAATTCGATCAAATTATAGAACTTTGTCTCTACTCTACGTATTCTGACGTATTGTGAGTGACATATTGTGACGTATTGTGACATTTGACAAGTCTGGTATCCATCCGTCCGTTTTCTATGCTCTCTCTCGCAACCAGCCATTCAAATTAAATCATTAAAAAATCCCTTCTAGTGATTGGTGGCTTTGATAGTGTGAAAGTTTCTTATTCGTGTATGATGTCACGAAGAAAAATTGTAACTTAAAACATACTTTATATGGTCCGTTTCGTGAATTGGTGTTTTTTATTTGTATTTTATTTTCCAGACCGAAAGAAAGTTCAAGTTAAGATTTTTTTGTCGTTATTATAGTATGTTCTAAATAACAAAGAATGGCTGGCTTTGGGGATTATACTGGATACAACCGACCTTACGGCTTGGACCCGAACAGGGAAACCAATGACTTGTACGATACTCGCTATCAGCAGATATATGGTTATCACACTCCTGTAACTGAAGAGTTTCAGGGCCCCCCTTTGGTTATGGATGATGTTGCAGAAGAAGGTCAGTTATACTAATTCCCGCTATTATAATTCTGCAGCTTTCAGAAACAAATTGCCATCTTAATATCTCTATCAAATGGATTCTATAGATATGTTCAGAAAAGCTATCTAATAAACGTTTTATTTATGGTAATGGTACCTTTATTTAAGCTATCATTAGGTGGTACAGAGTGTATAATAATAATAATGCTCAGAATTTGAGAGAATACTATCTAATCGATTTTCTTATCCGCAGTGGAATGATACTACTACACTGTTAAATTTACAAGTACGTACATTATTTTTGCAGATGACAATGCATATGTTACAACAGCAATAAGTGTTGCCAGTTTAATTACTGAGAACTTATTGAGCCACCCATTCATCGTGTTACGGAGACAGTGTCAGGTTTGTAATTTAAGTTTTCAAGCACTACCACCTAATTTTGGGGATTTCCTCACTTCTTCCTAGTCTTATGCGTCTATGAGGGGTTGCCTTTCAGTCTACCCCACAGAGAAATATGAAGAAATGTGTGACAATTTGCGCGAGTGAAGGGGTGTAGATTACACCATTTCAACCAACCGGTCAATAGCACACTGACATAAGCCACGCCTACTGTGATGATGGACTTAGTTGAATCCACGGTTGAATCACAGTGCACAGTTGCTTAGACCCAGTCATCTTCGTATTTGTTTCATAGTCTACCCTGATTTGGCTGATTACTGATATTTACACAGAACAATTACCATCTGCCCTCGTAGACCCAACTATTGGGACCATCAGCAATGAGCATGTTTCCTCATTATGTTATTAAATTCACACAGGTCCACAACAGTTTAAAGAACTACCACATAGTCCCATACACCCTCCTGCCGGTGGTGGCCAGGCTGCACAGGCGACAGGATGTCACCACCCTGTGGAAGGGGATTGGCTCCACTTGTATAGTCAAGGGTCTCAATTTAGCTGTGGAGGATGTTGTCGCTAAGGGAACAGGTTGGCCTAAGTGAGTTTCATGTTGAAATAATCTATTCAGCAGCCATTTATTGATACAAATAAACTAAGGATAAGGACAGTATCCTAAGACCCTTGTTCCCTTGTCGACCCTTGTTTCTTTTGATTAAATTTGTGCGGGTTCCAAGACCGGAGACCGAAGCAAGTGGAAAAGGGAGGGGAGGCCTTTGCCCTGCAGTGGGACAGTACAGGCTAGAAATGAAATGAAATGAAATGGGTTCCAAGACAACTTAGCTTTTCCTCGGGACTTGTCGAGGGTCAAACCTTGGCCTCATCGTTGGACACCATTATCGATCCTGGCTTACAGAAGTAACAGTGGTGGGAGTGTGTGGCGGGCCTAGTCCCATAAAAAAAGAGCCTTGTTAGTGTAGCTGATGGAGCTCTCTTCTTCTTTTTCTATCTAGGGCAGTCTCTTTCACCACCTTATCCGACATAACACCAACCTACTATGTAATATGACTTGTTATAGCTTATTCTTGGTTATAATCTTCCACATTTTCCTTCTAAGATGTTGTTATAAAGGTGTCATATGATATGGCCCATCATATTTTCTCTTCTATTATGCAGATATAAAAATAAGCAATATTGAGCGAAAGTGTTTTGAGATTGTTTATATTGAGCATTTTCCCCATTATTATTATCAAAGAAATAATGTGAGTTAATTCTGTTTGGGGCTATGACCCAAGTAAACTTTAAAGTTACTATGTTCTTTTATAGGGAAATCGGGAAATGTGGCTCAGTTTTGCAGTTCCTTCAGCATGTAACCTTAAAATGGTAAGTGGAAAATGTTAAAGATCTGCATTACCTAACCCAGTGTGAAGGTCTGTAACTGGCCTTATTCAAAGATCCAACAACCTGTACCTAACTGTTACTTGCTCATAGCATGTTGCAATCGGAGTGGGGCAAAATTTAATTGCAATTAATTACTTGCAAATTGTGTCACAATTAACAATTAATTGTGATTTGTTCGCGATTGAGAAACGAATCAAAATTAATTGTTAATTGTGACACTACATGCAATTTGCAATTAAATTTTGCCCAACTCTGGTTGCAATCACTGATGGGTAAGGAATCCGATGCTAAGCAAGGTCTGTCAGAGATGGCTGACCATTTAGTGGCCTTCCGAACTGAGCATCTCCTTGGTTCAGAGGGCATGTTAAAAGGTGGTTCAGGTTGTTGTGATCCAGACAGCAGTCGTTAAGGCATGTCAGAGGCCTAGGGCAGTATGAACAACTCTGCCACCAGGTTGCCTATTAACCATACAATAAGAAGAACAATTGTTTACGAAATTTAATGTCCTATTAAAGGTGGGAGTTGGTTGCGGGCGGCACGACGGCCGACGGCAGTTGTCGCCGTCAGTTTCATACAAAATTGTCACGATGACATGTGCCGCGACGGCACGACGGCACAAATTTCTATGAAACTGACGGCGACAACTGCCGTTCGCCGACGTGCCGCCCGCAACCAACTCCCACCTTAAAGCACAATATCTTGCAGTGTAAGTTTAGCAATCATCACGCCATTCTACTCGGCGAGTCTAGTGGAGACGGTCCAAAGCGACATCGCGAGCGACAAGCCAGCGCTGTTCGATGTGTTCAGAGAGGGGTTCATGCGGATCCTAGAGTGGGGCACGCCTAGCCGCGGCCGAATGCTGCCCATATGGGCCATAGTGCTGCCCACCGTGACCCTCGGTATATCCAAATATCTTGCTCAGTAAGTACTCCTCAACATCAACACCCAATTATAAGATATACTAGCTTCTGCACGCGACTTCGTCCGCGTTAACTTTAAAATTCCACAAGAACCTGACATTTTTCCGAGATAAAAAGTAGCCTATGTTCTGCTCTATCTGTCTATCTCCATATCAAAATTCATCAAAATTTGTTTACCGGTTTAGTCGTAAGAGCATAACAAACAGACGGAGTTACTTTCGCGTTTATAATATTAGTATGTAGATGTTAAATAGCTCAGTGCACCAGGTAACTGCGGGTTCGATTCCCGTCGGGAAAAATTCGTAGTACCTACAAGCATCGCGTGATTTCGGACCAAACAGCTGGTGTGTCTCGTGATATTATTATATCTATTTATTTTCAGGACACAGATTAAATATATTTTATTGTTCTCAGTATAACACTAAGGAAAATAACTGCCAAGGTTCTGCGATTTCAACAAAGGCACAGACATGAGATAAGTGATACCTACAACTACAGCAAGACCTCAACTAATCCACTCATTGAGGATATCAATCTGAAAGCCAATATATTCTCATTCATCACTATGGAGATTATCTTCTATCCTATTGAGACTATTATACACAGGCTTCAAATACAGGTACTCAATTTTTTATTTTTTTTATTGAACTGTGGTGGCAAAAAAGCGTACGGCCCGCCTGATGTTAAGCAGTTACCGTAGTCTATAGATGCTTACAATACCAAAGGCATTGGTCGCACATTGCCGACCTGAAGGGGAGTGGGATGGAGGGAGGGGGAGGGGGGTGGGCTTACGGCTCTCTCACTCATCCTACGAAACGCAGCTGTAATAGCTGCTTTACGCCGACCTTCTGTGAGAGGGTGGTACTACCTCGGTCGAGCCAGCCCGTTTATGAGCTGCAGTCAATTGGCTACAGCTTGGCTCTACCACCTTGAAAAATTTGAAAAAAAAAAGAAAATTTCATTGTTCTATAAAAAATAAAGTCCACAAACGCCTTGTGTTGCCCGCCCGAATGTTGTATGCTTTAACATCAGTTCAGACGGATCGGAAAAATGTCTAGCAATTTACGGGCTACATTGAAAATAGAACTGCATTACCATAGCCTAAAGTAGAAAATTGTATGAATATCGACACAGTCGGCTCGCGACTCGTAACGTGGTGTGGAATGCGCCCAGAGCTATTTATTTATTTATAGCTAGGAAAAACAACAGCTTTTAAGTTCAGTGGTGGTAACAGTTATACAAATTACATTATAAGCCTTCTGTTTTCGCAGAAAGAGAGTAAGAATATGATTCAAAAGTTAACAAGAAAAGTTCAAAAAAAATCACAAAATAAAATATAGAGTAGGTATATAAACAACACAATACAAAAAAAGTTAATTAGACATCTATGTAGGCAAAGTCAATGGAATGAAATGGGTTGAGAAGAAAAGAACTGTTTGTTTAATAATGTTCTCAAATGCGGTTTCGTCAACTGAAAGAGATCTAAGTTGAATTCTTTATTCAGTTTATTAAACATTTTGCTAGTGCGAGGAAAGTAAGAGTTGGAACGATAATTCGTGTTATACGACGCGACATCAAGACAAAGCGGATTACGTTGTAACCTGGTGGGAACCCGCAGAGTTGGTTTGCCTACAAGGTCCAGGCAGTCAACATTGCTGGTAGCAATATCGGTAAGCAAGGATAAGTCTGCTATGGCCCTACGCAGTTCTAGCGGAAGTACATGATGCCTAATACACCGCGCATTGTAGCTATTATCATAGACTTTCGTTTTAATGGTATGGTAATACAGTCCTATTTTCAATGGAGCCAGTATATTGCTTGGGCATTCTTCTATTCTGTCTGAACTGACCTATACATGCGGGTTTACATAATACCAAAAATATAACAAGTTCATTGGTTTTCAATCGTGTTTTGATGCTATAATAATAGCGTTTCGACTTCGGGAGCATTTCCCTTACACCCAGTATAAGGTCGAAATATTTATTTCAGGGCACTAGAACAATTATAGACAACTTAGACAGTGGTGTATCAGTAACCCCAATACTGACGGGCTATGAGGGGTTCATGGACTGTTACAACACAACTATAGCCAAGGAAGGTGTCGCCGGGTTATACAAAGGCTTTGGTGCATTGGTGTTGCAGTTGGCAGCTCATCTGGCAATTATAAAACTAACAACACTTGTGGTATCGGAAGTCTCTAACCTTCTGAAACCAGCTAAGTCACCAAACTCGGAAGACTCGGTTCATTCACAACAAAAGTATTTGTTCAACTAGTCTGTGCTTGAAATTTATTGTAAGTGTAATTTATTATGATTGAGACGCAAGAGTTTTTGAGATTATATTAAATTATGTGGATTTTATTCAATGGCAATTCTTTCGAATCATATAATCTTTCGAATATTCAATATGTGGTCTGAGCACAGAATAGATGTCTGAGGCAGAAGTGACAAGTAGCCTGTGTACGCCTTTTGATTTGTAATAATCTATACAATCAGGGATTTCAATCAATAAAGTGCTAGAAGTTACCAGGATCATAATTTTTTCAACTGACAGCCTGATGATAACATTACAGAATCTATTGAAAGTGAATGATGATGCAAGTTATTTTTGTTACTTTTTTAAAATTTAGTTAGTAGTTAAGTGAAATGTATAGCTTGTTAGTACAGTGTTAACTGAAAAAATCAAATTGTTTAAATAAAACTTTGGTTTACATGATTTATTTTATTTTATTTATAACTAAAACAAACAAAATAAACTTGGCTCAGTAGTTAACCAATTCTACCATGTGTATGACCTTCCACTAGATTTTTATATATACAAAATATTCAACCAAAATTAAGTGCTAATGTGTCAGTACAAATTTTCCCTTTAGCAATCTACGCATTATAACCCTGCGGCCATTAGGTGTGGAGATCCTTGTGTTCCAGCCGTGACGACGTACTCTCCTCACTTCGTTTGGTCTAGGGAAGTAACACCGTACTTTATTCCTAATGGAAGACAGGGAAAAACATTCAGGCTTCACCAGACTTGTGCTAGGTGACATAGTAGACATTATCTGCAAGCTTTGCCTCACTAGCCTGCAAAATAAAGGCAGAAATAAAGTATTTATAAAATATTGTAAAAACATAACCTTATGACTAGATCAATACTTACTTTAGAGGCTGAAAAATTACTGTCATTAATCCTGCCATAGTAAATTAAATGGTATCAAAGGATATTTATTTCGTTGCAGTTATTTAATTTCTACTATTTACTGACTGCAGAACGCACAAAACCAATCGCAAACCAAACCTGAAAGTCTGTTCGTTTTGCCTGACAGTCAGTGACAGTTGACACTGCAAGTGCTGCCAGCTCCTGTACACAAAAACGGGCCGTCAGATCCCAAAAAAGCGCTAGATCGCGCTAATTGACAGCTGACACCCGAAAATTTAACTATTTTTGTTCCAATAGCCGCGTTCAATGCCCCGCGTTCCAATTCGCGTTTATTAAAAAATATATATTTAGTTTTTTTATTTTTTTTTATTAACATGTAACCCCCACATAGTCTCCAATTCCTTAAAAGTTGTAATATTAATATTGCCGATTAACGTATATTTAACTATGATTTGTAAAAGTTCTGGATTTTGCGTCAGGTAAGGAGATAAAACGCGCTCTAGGACAAAAAACGCTGGATCTGGACCTAAAAGTACTAAGTTGGCAATACCCTCCCACCACTCTACTGACCAGAGAGAGGGAGAGAGAGAGAGACATCAATCCAAACCATAGACTTTTGAAAGTGTTGTGCTCGACTCTCTAATCCAGCTCTAATCTCTATGATCTATCTCTCTAGGACGGCGTACTACTGGTGCGTTCCATTCACTGTTAATTTTTTAATTTTCGTTATTTTCGTTCATAAATGTCGTTCTACTCGAACCAATTTGTACTGAAAGTGATCATTATTATCGTTTTTAACAGTTTTTGTGGACGAAAATAACAAAAATAACAGTGAATGGAACGCACCATACATCGTTATGTCTATGGTCCGTGGATGACGGACGAGAGCAGGGTTGCGAACCTAGGGTAATTTACTCTAGACTTAGGGTAAAACTCATACCTTGGCATTTTGATTATAATCTCTATATATAAAAATGAATCCTATTTCCCGTTGTCATGACTCGACGCGAGAACGTCTGGACCAATTTAGATGATTTTTTTTAGAGTATTCCGTGAAGTTTAAGGAAGGTTCATACATTTAAAAAAATAGAAAAAATTGGCCAGAAAACGCTAAAAACACCCATTTTATGTAAAAATTATGATGCAAATTACTTTCAATAGATGGCGTAACGAACGCCGGTGTCAAATGGCGACTACAAATTCCTGCAAATTCTTATTTTTCTAATTGTTCATTTTAAATTATCAGACAGAATTTTTTATATTTATCTGAAAAGGGGAAGAACGGACGACGAACGGGGGAACCCCCGTTCCCCCGTTCGTCGTCCGTTCTTCCCCTTTTTCAGCTAATAAGTTAATACAACATTTATTAACTCTGAGGCGGCACGAAGTTCGCCGGGACAGCTAGTATAACTAAATTTATTGATTACGACATATATGTATATTGTTCAGAGTAAATAAATACACATCGCCACGCTGACACACCAACAGTATTGTCCCAAACTAAGCAACGCTTGTACTATGGCTACCAGTGCTACCATACAATGGACTGGGGACGATCCGAATGACACTCAGACCAGGCGGTTAGGTAAGGTCCTAACCTAACCTCACTGTACCTTGATATGCATTCACCAAAATACGTAATACCAATGTTATGTCATTCTCAGTTACCATCAAACTTCGGTATACAACCGAAGCCAGTTGTCAATTGAGATATGTAATAGCCCTGCTGATCCCAAACTAAACAGAGCTTGTACTATGGAAATCAGATAACTGATATTACTACATATACCACTTTTTGTTTGTAAATACATACTTAATATACCTACCTATATAATTTATACCCAGACTCGGGACATTCAGACATGTTCATGCACACAAATGTATGTCCCAGGTAGGAATCGAACCTATGACCTGCAGCGTGATAGGCGGAGTCTTACCAACCACGCCGACGGGCCCGTCAATATCTTCTTCTTCCCTCAACCTATATCCACCCACTGCTGGGTACGTATAGGCCTCTCCTTTTGCACGCCATTCGTTCAATATATTTTTCCAAAATTATACAAGATCTAGGGTAAATTGAGACCAATCTTTGGGAAAAATGAAGATAGGACTTGGGAACCCTGGACGCGAGTACTGCGGGAGTAGTGATGTACCGAGTCGGCTATTTTTGGTAATCGAGTATTCTGGCACTCGCTAAAAAAGTATCGAGGCAGTACTCGAGTCTGAGGACTCGGACAGGTACTCGAATACTTAATGAGACTCGAGTACTTTTGTATTATATATTTTATTAATTATGGCGTTGTTTTCGCCTTAGATTAAGAATGTACCTGTAGATTTGACAAGCGCGTACACCCGTAAGGGACAAAAGATGTATAATCCTGCTAAATTACGCTTAACCCTAATGTCTATGGAACGTGATGTAACATACACTACTTCTAAATTTGGTTGGGTGATGCTTTGTTTGGCTCATACTGGACCAAAGACCTACCAAAAGTATGAGCCCAACAAACTTAGAGCGATACGCAGAAAGTGGCAAAAGATAGTACGTCTATCCCTTTCACTCTTAGGATATCGGGCGTAAACATGTCTCGCTCAAGCACGGTATTATTTTTACCGTGACATTTCTATTGATCCTTTCTCTATGGTTTTCACATATGCCAGTGTCAAGTAAAATATATATTTCAAGTTTTTGGCTGCATCAAGCACAGGGAGACCTTTGGCTAGGTAAAGTGGCGGTGGTACACTTCACTGACAAATTAACACACTTCTTCTTTCTTCTTAAAAATAGACTTTTGAGTTAGTAGTCGTAAGGTCGCGATTTGAGTACCCGACTTAGGATTCGAATACCATAAAGTTCTCGGAACCCGTATTCGAATCATATAAATCTGAGTACTCGAGTACTTACTAAGTACTCGAGTCAGGTTGTACTCGGTACATCTCTATGAGGGAGATTAATATGGCGGACCAAAATAACAAGGGCGCTAAAAGATTATTTTCGTTAATTGTAATTTCTATAGAGTGACTGTTTAAGAATTGGTGTTACATTTGTTATGTTCGGATCTTATTTTCCTACATGAACAATATGAAAGTAAGTACACGTGATGGAAAATTTGTTTTTATTTTGGTGTTATTTTTCTAGCGTAGTACCGAGAAGTTGAATTCCAATAGATAACTTGTTATTATGTTTCAGGTTTAAAATGTCGGCGATAAAGGTTAATTTCGAGATAGGCCACGAAGCGTCACTGAGATCTAAGAAGACCCCAGAAGGATTCACTCATGACTGGGAGGTTTTTGTCCGTGGTCAGGAAGGAGCTGATATAAGCCACTTCGTTGACAAAGTCGTATTTCATTTGCACGAAACTTTCAAAAAACCAAGAAGAGGTAAACAACAATTAGCATGAAATCACCATAAATCTATCTTTGTGTGCTAAGACGTATTTTCAAGTACCTCTTAGATATTAATTTTCTTTTGCTTACATTATTATTATTGTTATTATCATTGTTTATGTGGTTGTTCACTATATATAACTTTATGCATTGAATTTATCTAATTATTTTATGTGTCCAGAAAATCTTGTCAGAATCCAATTGACCTATTACTTACATTTATGTGTATTTTCTTCTTATTACAGTTGTGAAAGAAGCTCCCTTTTCCGTCAAAGAATCTGGATATGCTGGATTCATTTTTCCTATAGAAATATATTTAAAAAACAAAGATGATCCTAAGAAAATAAAATTCTCTTATGATTTTACATTGCAACAAAGTGGATTTCTCAAAGATCGCTATATATTTCAAAATCCGAGTGAAGAATTCAGGAAAAAACTATTGAAGGGTGGTGGTATTCCTATCAGTAATAATGCATATTACACAAATCCTGATCAAGAAACTAGGAGTAGAGATTCATTTACCGAAGAAAAGCAACAACTTGTGAGTAAACCCAAGTTGTCAACCGAAAATATTAAAAAACACAAAGCTAAGGAACATAAGGAGGAAGTGCCACATAAGACTAGCAGCTTTGAAAACCTCTTTGGCCCTCCTATACAAAAACCACCAAAAGTATCACCAGATCCTAAAAAAAATGAAAAAGTGACACTACCTGTCAAATCAGAAAAAAAAGAAAAGGAGAGATTAAACTCTGACAAAAAATTAAAACATGAGCACAAAGAAATTAAGCCAGATAAATTAAAAGTTAAGGAAGAGAAAGAGAAAGCAAGATCAGAAAAAGTAAAAGCTCACAATAAAGACCAAGAAAAAACGAAAGATAAAACCAATAAGAGACTTAATGAAAGACCTATATCTCCAGAAGTAGTGAAAAAGCGTTGTTTGAGTCCAATTAGAAGAGCTCCAAGTCCACCACCACGCTCCAGCAGTGCATCTAGTGTCAAAGATGAATATAAGCCTCCAAAACACAATGCTGAGAGCATAGAACAAAAGAAACCTAAAATAGAACAAGAAAAACCAGTTGATGTCAAAGCAGAAAAAGATGTAAAAGAAAAGAAGAAAAAGGAAAAGAAAAGTCATGACAGAGATAAAGAAAGAAAAGATAAAAAAGAACATAAAAAAGAAAGTCATAAACTAAAAGAATCCCCAAAAGAGCCCCCTAAAGAAATTTCGAAGGATTCCCTCAAAATTAGAGATGTACCAAAAGAGAGAGAACCTATAAAAGATTCACCAACAGTAAAGGACAAACCAGCTAAACCTGATAAACCTCTTAATAAATTTTCATTGGAAAATTTAAGAAAAACCCCTCCTCCAGAGAATGATGAGAGAGTAGAAAATCATAAAACTAAAGAAAAATCAGAAGTGGACCGTAAACACAAACATAAGAAAAAAGATAAGAAACGTGACGAATCTAGGGAGAAGCATAAAGAATCAAGTAAAGATAAAAAACATAAACATGACAAGATCCGGGAGATAGTTCAAGAGAAGCCTGAAATAATTGAGCGTAGAGAAACACCAGTACCAAAGGAACGCCCACCACCTGAACCAGCATCTCCTATATCTATAGACACTGCATCTCAATGCAGTTCTAAGAGTGGTTTAACAAAATCTTTACATGTTGGGAATGAAGATGCTAACAGTAGTCATTCAGACTCTGAAAGTTCTATTGTAGCCGATGAAGACGATACCAAAGTTAAAATTGAAAATCCATCTCCAGAACCTATCAATATTAAACATGAGCCTTCACCAGAACCTGAACCAGAGCCCGAGCCAGAGCCAGAGCCAGAGCCAGAGCCAGAGCCAGAACCTGAAGTGGAACCAGAGCCTGAACCCATAGTGGAACCACCTCCCCAAAAGGAAAAATCAAAGAAACATAAAGATAAATCCGCTAAAAGGGAAGAAAAACGACGCAAACGCAAAGCAGCAGAGGAGGAAATGGAAGGCATAGAAAATACAGAAAGTAGAAAGGCAGCTAAAACTTCTGAAACAGTCCCAACATTTAACGACCCAGAGAGAGGTGAAAGTAGTGGTTCCACATCTGTAGAGACTAAGGTTCAAGATAATGGAGTTTCAAGTAGTCTTGGAGAGGATGCAGAACCGGGCGAACTTTCGCCTGATTATATGGTACAATTACGTGACCTACAACAACGAATAATGAAGATTAAGAACAATGAAGATCTAGAAAGGGTTGTTAACCTTATTGCAGAGACGGGTCGGTATGAAGTTACTACACAAACATTCGATTTCGATTTGTGTTTGTTGGACCGTTCCACAGTGCAGCAGCTGATACAATTGGTTGGGTGCTAGTTGTTGTGTGGTGAAAAACTCGTTTGAACTTTGTAAATAATGCCTCATATTATTGTTAATTTAATGCAACAGCAATTTGTTACATCTGCTCGAAGTTGTAGACGCTGGTGCGGAGCAGATATTAACTGCCTTTATTTACGTCGTTGCATAAATTACGGTAGCATTTAATAATCTCAAAGTTTTATCTAATGATATCTTCACATCACTCTACTCGAGTTTTAAGTGCAATACTGTATAGGTAGGTATGTAAAGTTATAAGACTGTTGAAAGATTGTTAAGAGTAATGTATATTTTGTACATTATTGTATTGATTCTTTGTTAAGTAAGTTAATAAACTCGAGAGTTTTTGATTAACCTCCATTGACCCAGGAAGGGCTAAGAGAGGCTATGTTAATAGTTTTAATGTCTAGTTTAATGTTTTGAGTTTTATTTATAAGAATAAAATATGAAACTTAACACCACAAATCATAGTGGTTGTAGTTTTTGTGCACATTTTTAATATTTAAGTTTTAACATGTCTTTCAATCCTACCCTTTTTGGTAGAAATCTGCATTGCAATTATGCATAATTTTTAATTTTAAGATATCTGTAATTTAAAACATCACTATTTTAGATGATATTGGTTTCGTCAAGTATTGTGATGTAAAATGTTTATAAGATTTGAGGTTTTCTTCAAAATTTTACTAAAATATTTTAGTGCTCATTTGGCTTGGTTTGATCTTGTACATTATTTGTTAAATAACTTATTTTTTTTATTTATATCGTATTTAGGAATATAATATAAATAAATAAGAGTGTATACTAATCTTTTTGTTTCTTATTATTTTAACATGAACAATATATGTTTTAATATGATGGTATCAAGAATGGAGTTTGGTAACATTTTGCACTTTCATATAGGTAGATGGATTACTTATAATAAATCGAGATTTAATAATAAATGCGGTTTTGTATATAACAGTTTATTCCAATGAGTGAAAAATAATGAACGAATAACATTAATTTGTGAATGAAAAGAAAATTTAAATCAACCTGTCATTACGTAATGAATGTAGATGATAATAAAAACTTATATGGAATAAAAATATGATAATGAATATCGATTTATGAATATCATGATGAAACATTTTAAAATTAATGAAATGAACGCGTTTCAATGAATATGTGAAAAACGATATTACCTAACCATTTTAGTTAAAATAGTAAATAGCCAAGAAAATAATTACCCACCACGAAGTATAATATCCCTTCGAATTTACATAAGTTTATCGATAACGATATTCTTATGTAGGTAACGATATTTATTGCGCTTCGCATTCGAAATAAGCGCTACATATCAATCAGTGCCTTTCTGAAAGAGATGATTCATTCAATTCTTTATGATCGAAACCGAAGAACGTCTAGTCCATCTTTTCGCTGCAGTCGAGTCCTGAATTCAACGACATTATATTCATCTCTTCTTGCCGTTTTTGTGAACTGTTTGGCGCCACTTCGCATAGAAATCTCCAATATACTCGACAGTAATCCCTGCGGATTGTGCGGCCCCAGTTACACTAAACTCTTTATATTGTTCTGTATCGCATCCAAGTTCGTTTCCAACGAGCAATATCAGTAAAGGTGACGATTTGCCTTGCATTGAACTGTCAGTATCTCCATTGCCCCCTTGAATTTGTTTATCATCGCCTAAGAAATGATTACAAAATTCCAAAATTTGTATAGAGTTGTGAACGTGCGGCGGTGCTTTGCGTGGATATTTTAAAAGTGGCAAGGGTTTAGATTGCCCCGGGCGTTGCGCTCTGAGGAATCGCGAGCCACTCCGCAATTGCACTTCAAGCCAACGAATTGCGTCGCGAGCGGTGCTCTGCTCACGTTTTAGATTATCCAGCTCTTGTAACACTGAAAAAGGTGATTATATACAATAAAAACTATGATCTTCGACCACTTAAATAAAATTGAAAAACGGACATGATTGTTTCTTACCAACGGCGGGAATGAGAAGTATGAAATTGCGAGTACGAAGCAATTGTTTGACCCGGCGCAAATGCTTGTTTAGGGCGGCTGCATCAAGGGCTAAAAATGCGGGAACCGGTGTTTGCCCACTACGTTCTAGTTCACGTACTTGAGAGACTAGCCAAAGACGTCCCAATTTTCGCAATAACCCACCCTCACCTGATTCAACCTTTAAAGAAAAAATAATACATATATCACATAGGTTTTATGTTTTTTTATCATGTTAACTTTGGAATATAAGATGAATTACTGTACTTACATGAGGTTTCTTAGAGTTATGCCATTCCCTACTTCTTTTGTGATTGATTTTAGTGTTAACTTTAGGCTGTGGTATTTTCTTGAGGTAAAACACTTTCAATGATCTGTTAAATCGAATACGAGGTATAATTGTAGCAATTTGATTCCCAAATTCGACAAAATTCAGAATTCTTATGACATTCTCCTCATAGAATGATAATTTATATCTTTCCAAAATTTGCCATTCTGCAGCATCTTTGTCAAATTTACAAATATTTGTTCCACGCAAATTAATATCTTCCGGTAAAGGTATAGTTTTATATTCAAGTTTGAATTTGTTAGCAACACTTCTGGTGTATTCTAAAATGTGGCAATCCTTAATACCAATGGTTTCTTTGGTTTTTGAGTCAACATAATAAGTGAAAATATTCAACAAATCTACTACACATTGAAACAGTGATTCTCCACTGTCCCCACAAGATAGGATTAATTCTTTTTCATTTAAGGCCCAGTCTTGAAGCAATTTAATGCTTGACAAATAGTTATCACCAAGTAAAAATTGTTGGAATCCTTGTACATTAAGCTGATTTCCCTCACAATGATTATTCTTTTCCTCATTTCCATCATTATGCTGTTTCACAGTGACATCACCATTCGGTGCTTTTTGTTGGGGTTTATTTACATTTTCTTGCTCAGCAGTTCCATTGCTTTGCTGTAATATAATATCTTCTGTATCAGTAGCATCATCGCAAGAGTCATCAGTTGCTTCATCATCTGACTGACCCATTGAATCTGATAAATCTTCTTCATCAGAACATGATTCATATGTTTCTATTTCACTGCTTTCAGTGTCAACATCACTCATGTCAGAGCTTTCAGAGGAAGTGACGCGTCTTCTTCGCCTGCGTTTCGCTAATGGCTTCTTTAGGTTACTTTTGGCATCACCATTTTGCATTAGTTCTTTAACTTCAGTTGTTGTTTCTTTTAAAATGTCCTTATTCTCTTCTTGGCTGTGTTTGATGCCATTACTGACAGCAGTTACCTGTTCTTCTGTAGTATTGTTTATTAATTCTGTTTGTTCTTCACACTTTTCAGTTATAGGCTGATGTAAGGTGTGCCTTGATTTGTATTTGGAGGCTGGGTTCATAAGTCTAAGTAATTGTAACTGTTTTAGGAGCTTTTGAAGTAGTTGTGACAGCAATGCTAATGTGAACGCCTTGCAAGCAAATGCCTTGACCTCATCAATTTCGTTTAACTTTGTAATTGTAAATAAACAAATCAATACAATTTTATGCATAAGATTTGCATTTAAATAAGATGGATTTGAATTTTCCTCATCAACAGCCTGTATGTATTCATTATAGGTTTTATTTATATCTGGTAATGGAGTTGGAACAAAATCCATAGCAATCTTTAGTTCATGGGCTATGGCACTGCATCTTTGGGGAATGTTAGTGTCATTCTTCCCTAAATACCATATTTCAATTAGAGAAAGAAAATTCGCCACAGTGTTTTGTATATGTTCACCTTGTGTCATGGTTTCAGAATTGCTTGCAGTGTCAGAAAACTGGATTTTCTTTTCAAATATTTTAGTTAGGTTCCCCATAGCACCCTCAAAGGGTGACACGCAACTGAGACATTGTATGTAATAGCATACTGAATCTAAGTTGTAATTCTGGTCTAGATATAAATTTCCCAACTGGTTGTAAGGCATTCCAGATGACATATCAACATGAGCAGCCTGAAGATAGTACCTAGCTGCAATCGAGGATTCAAATGCATGAAATATTTCTACCTGATATCTACTCAAGTCTCCGAGGTAAATAAGACAAGAATGCAGAGCAGAACGCCCAAATTGTACTTCATCCTCAGATAGGGCTCCACAAGATTCTGTATTTTCATTGTCATTGTGCCAACATGTATAATCAAGCTCCTTGAATTGGACTTTCATATCTGACTCTATGCGATAAATAAAATGATGGAAATGACCAATACCACAAACAATGTGTGTCAGAAGATAATTGTCGTTTTCATTATCTGTTTCCCTCAACTTTTTAGCAGTGGATATAGTTTCATAATACACTTTTCTCCAGAGGAGTTCCAGCGACTTTTTTCCATAGTTGATTGGGTCCAGAAATAGTAGTTTTTCACAGTTGTCTCTGAGTTTTTGGCGTTGCACCTCAATTTGAGTAGAAAAGAGATCTGCGATTGAGGTGCTTGCAGTGGTCATATCTCCAACACGTCTTCCTACATCAGTCACATAGCTGGAATCAAATTTATTACGTGGTTTAATAGTTCGTTTAAGCACATTGGTTGAATTATTCTAGAAAAAATAATATAATAACAAGTACAATAACTCAAGGGTGTTGTTCTAAAGGCTGTCCAGTACCTAAGTAGAAAACAGCTGTATGTGGAGCGTGCTTGATTCTATGCGAGACGTATATTATAAACAAAGTGGAATGCAAACAAAGTTTTCCTTACTTACTGAGTCACCTTTGACCTTACTTTAACAATGGCGACATACATGAAAAGATAATATATAAAGCATCCACTGAAAAGAAACCTTAGACCTCTGCCTGAAGGAATAAAATGTATGTAAGATTTCCTTATTACCGATAAAGTTTCTTGGCACGTTCAGCGCGCTCGGCGACTTTAGCCTCCAAAATTTCGCTACATCCGTTCTTCATTTTCAGGTCATTTTATCAACTTGTCAAGATGTTGATTGCAAAAATACTTCTATTGCCTTGATCACTTTATAATAAAAATTCACAGAAATCATTTCGATAACACCATTTTTCACATCTGGTGTAATAAAATGAGATTTTTTAGAAATCTGCGCAGAAAGTGACAGACAGACAGTCAAATGAATGGAATGAACGAAATGGAATGGAAGGAATGAATCAATCACATTCCATAGACTTCAGAGTATAATGGCCGTTTTCCAACTGCACGGCACGGCACCGGCACCGGCATGGCGGCAGCTTTTTCATTGGTCAGTGACCAGTTGTCATTGGTTACTGACCAATGAAAACCCCGCAAATAGCTGCCACTGTGCCGGTGCATGCCGGTGCCGTGCCGTGCAGTCGGAAAACGGCCAATGGATAACTCATATATAACTACGTTTAGGCCTAGGCCGCACCGCGGTTATATCCGCGCTGTTAAAACCGCGTTAAATCTGTGTCTTACTTTAAACCTCGTTTTCCAAAAGTACCATTTTGGCGTTTTAGCGTTTTTTCCTTTCCACTGATATGATTCCAAAGAACGCGGTTTTAACAGCGCGGATATAACCGCTGTGCGGTCTAGGCCTTAGCCTAGGCCAATCAACTCAATTTGAATCAACGGATTGAATGGCCGTTTTCACATTACACGGCACGGCAGCGGCGACGGCTGTCACTGAGATATTTTCGGGGTTTTCATTGGTCAGTAACCAATGACAACTGGTCACTGACCAATGAAAACCCCGCAAATATCTCAGTGACAGCCGTCGCCGCTGCCGTGCCGTGTAATGTGAAAACGGCCAATAGGTACGAAATTGCATCGTGAGATTCGTGAGTACGGTACCTAGCGAAGTACCTACATGATGATGCATAAATTCATTCATTTCATTCATTGCATGGTTCTCTATGCTCTTGTTAGCATTTTTATTCTGTGCTCTTATTTTATTGGTCTGCAGCTCTGCAGTTCTGCAGCATTGTCTGTGATTGCATACCGTGTTGCCAGATGAGGGGGATTCCCTGCAAATATGGGGGTTTTTTTCGCCTTTGGAGGGACGGATTCTTTGGGGAGATTTTCGGGGGGAAAAATAAACACGGAGGATCATCAATACCTACTTATTTTCAGTAATAAAGTCTATGTATTAATTAGTTACGTTACGAAGTTATTCAAAGAGTACCTATTTTTACCCGACTACGGCGGAGGGTTATGATTTTGACCGGTATGTATGTATGTATGTATGTATGTATGTATGTATGTATGTATGTATGTATGTATGTATGTATGTATGTGCATCTGTTCCCACCTAACTTCCAAACTACTTGTCGTAGTTTGACAAATGAGGTATCGTTAGAAGCGGCTTAATGGCGCGCTGGTTATAGGCTGTGTGACGTCACATAAAATTGCATATGGCGCCCTCTAGAGGACATAATATCATGAAATAAAAAAAAAATATTTTTTAATAAAACCGTGTGGGGTATCAAATGAAAGAGCTTGATGAGCACATTTCAAAAATATATATATTGTTACCTATAACTCCAAAATAATTAAATAAAAAGTAAGTTTAAAAACTAAAACCCGACTACTGAAAAATCGCGCTCTAAAAAGTATGAAACAAGAAAATATCCTCATCTAGAGGATAGCCGTGGTCCGTGTAGGTCCTTTAGGGCAAAATGGCATATGAACACGGACCACGGCTATCCTCTAGATGAGGATATTTTCTTGTTTCATACTTTTTAGAGCGCGATTTTTCAGTAGTCGGGTTTTAGTTTTTAAACTTATTGTTTTTGTATAAAAATGATAATTGAAATTAAAATAAAAAATACTAATTGAAATTTCAAATGAGTGAAATAGTTTTGGGGGATTTTTTCTCAAAAACCTAACTTTTGGGAGGATTTTGAAGAAATTTGGGGGGGAAATCACATGGTCATCTGGCAACACTGATTGCATGCATGCATGATGCACTCGAACAAAGTAACATCCATGATGATGCAACATGATTTTCGGCTTCTCCCAAGAAGTCTAGTAATTTGTCAGTAAAGTATCCGCCACTTTACTGATAGGGTTTGGGGGGGTAGAAACTAGGTAGATTTAAGGTAGTTATAAGGTAGAATTAAGAAAAAAATGTAATAAAAGTATACTGATGTTAGGCTCCAAAGGGCTAGTTCCCAGGGGCCGTAAAACTAATTTTATAAAAAAAAAAAAAAAAAGCATGCATGATGCATGACAGGCAAAAAACCAAAAATATACAAACAAAACAAATAGCTTTTATTTAGCATAAAACCTGACTATACTGCGCTAAATTGTCGTGAATTAGTGGGTAAGCTGAGATACATCAACATTATTACAATATGCCAGTTTATTATAAAATAACACAATGCATGCATGGCATACATCGTGTTTTTTGGACAGCCTGTGGGCTAGTGATGAATTATGGGAAACCACAGTATCTGCCAGCACTATTGATATCACTATTGACATAATTTCAGGACCTACACCTACAATCTCGACGTAGTGAGTGTGATTGCAAAAATGGACAGTCAACCTTGTATATTTCTTGGCATTAAGGTCAAACCAGGACCAATAGAACGCTACAAATTGGAAAACTTTGCCCTCGACAACACAGTCGATAGTCTTAAAAATGAAGCAGAGAAGAAAACTAATGTCCCATCTGCATCCTTGGGTATGAATAAATACACACCTCTATTTAAAGTGCATATATTCTGTAGCGCCCGCAGACCGGTGCAAATCAAAATTCCCAATCTATGATCAAAATCTCACTTGTCATCCAGTTTGCTTTTGAAATTCCGTATTTTTTTTTACAATATAATAAGGCCGGCCGCACATCATTAGAAAGGTTCTGACAGAGTTTTTATGGACGGTCTTATGCAGTCCACATAAAGGACCCAGTGGTCTGGCTAATTACTGATAGTACTATGCGGGGCCCAGAACAAAATGTATGCATGGAGAGGCTTTCGGCGTTTATCTGAATGCTTAAAAAGTGTGGCTGGCCTAAGTGCACTGATTTAGTCCATTTATCGCTATTGCTGGGGATACTTTGGTTGGGATCAGTGCACCATCCATTTTTTTTTTATTTTTCAGAATTAATACACCATGGTAAGATATTGAAAGATGATGTCACACTCCAAGACAGTGGGGTTAAGAGCGGAGAGATGGTACATGTTGTCAAGAAGAAAGTACATGTGGCCCCAACGGCTGCCCCCGCATACTCTGATGCTGAACTTCAACAGCTCAATACATCTTTGAGGACATTGGGATGCACACCAAATGCCCCCGGGTGGACAAGGGCTATGCAGGTGCATTTGCTTTATTATAACATAGTTTCATTTACTCCGCAAGCAAGGTACTACAAGTTAAATGGAATCAACATATTCAATTATTCGATTCACAGAATAGCATGGGTGGCCCAGTGCTGCTTGCAATCTCCTAATGTTCCACACATTTTGTTATTCACAATGTGTTACTGCCTGCCTGCTCACATAGTGTTGCTCTTTGAAAATGTATACATTTATTATTTTTCTTTGAAAGAGTAACCATCTAGTTTCTTGTCAGCTCTTCTTAATGGAAGCAACATTATGAAACAGTGGTAACACTAAAATATTGTATTTTACGATTTATCAGTGCTACCTCTAGCTTACATGAATAAATAATGTTGACTTTGACACTAGTATATGCCGACCCTTATACTTATCTACATCCGTAGCTCCTGAACGACGATTCTGCTATGGCGGAGATAATAGAGCAGGCGCCAGCGCTCGGCGAGGACTGCGTGGCGCTGTCGATCCTGCACGAGGTGGAGCTGCTGGCGGCGCTGGGCGCCAACATCGAGACGATGCGGCGCGGCGCGGGCGCGCACCCCGACCTGCCGGCGGCGCTGCGCCACCTCACGCGGCTCGTGCGCTCGCGCTCCGCCACCAACTCTAACACTGATAATGGTGACATTCAATTTTCTTTTTCTTCTTATCTCGTACAGTTAGTGGCCAACCTATTGTTAGAGTTGTTCAAGCCGCCCAAAGGCCTCTGACAAGGCTAAACGACTGCTGCCTAGAAGACAACAACCAGGACCGACTTTTTACGTGCCATCCGCAGCACGGAGACGCTCAGTTCTAATGCCACTAAATGGTCACCACCTCTGCCTGACCTTGCCAAGCGTTGCTTGACCCCCGATCGTTTACCGATCAGTGGTTGCAACTGGCTATGAGCGCCTCATTTAATAATAATCGTCATATAAGAATTTATTCTTATTTAATTTTAGACCCTCGCTAATCTACAGTCGCCAAGTACGTAAAGAGATACTGAAGCCCACTTATAATTACATGTATAATTCTCAAAGGCAAGTATGAAGCTTTCAGGCTCGCCGTCATTGAGATTGATGAGCAGGACTATACATATAATCTGCAGTGCCAGGTTGGGGGGGGGGGGGGGGGGGGGTTAGTGAGCGCCCAGAACCTATCGCCTCTAGGCCATTCCTGTCTGGTTAATTACCTTGTCTTTGCCCCCATAGGCCAAGTCACAGTAGGCCGAGCTTATGATATCAGTTTCATTCATCAGATTCGCAATGGCTGTCTTGTGTTCGTATAGATGGCTTGAAGAAATGAAGCTTTGATCCTCTGTCTTACCTATTTCTGTCGCTCCCTTCCATGGGCCAAAAGCTCTGATTTGTTTCTACCAAGTTATATTGCAATGAACACATCATATTTCTTTTATTACAGTCCCAACCTCAGGATTTGCCTACTCATTGGAGGCACTATCGGAGGACGAAGACGCTGATGAAGAAGAAAACGAAGATGGGGACAGGAACCCCATTACACAAGAGCAATTGGCTGCTGCTTTACAGGTATAATGTTATCATGTAATTAGGCTTACATCGATGCCATTGCGCGCGCGCGCCAAAGAAGATGTAGCTAATAATGCTAATAATGTATATTCATTTCAACAACAAGGCTGGCGTATATGGCTTTATTTTTGTACTAGCTTCTGCCCGCGACTCCGTCCGCGTTGACTTTAGAATCCCACAGGAACCCAACATTTTCCAGGATAAAAAGTACACCTATGTGTTAATCCAGGTTATAAACTATCTGTGTTCCAAATTTCATCCAAATCCGTTCAGTAGTTTTTGCGTGAAAGAGTAACAAACATCCATCTATCCATACTCGCAAACTTTCGCATTTATAATATTAGTAGGAAGGTATAGTTTAATGTGCTGTTTTTAAGAGCACTCCTGTTTGTGTATGTCGGGTCTATAATATAAGACGTCATTCCTTATACCAGCTTTAATTTGAATGTGGGTGTACCGCTGACTATTACCCTGTTTAAAACACGGAATCCTCTCCATCCAAAGGTTGTCTGGAAGAGATTGCAGCTTGCGATAAGATCGCCCACTACACTGTTGTCTGTTTATTTTTTTGTTTATGTATTTGTTTCCACTGGTGTACAATAAAGTGTTATTTGTCTATCTATGCAGGCGGCCACAGAGGCGGTGTCATCGTCGAGCAGCCGCGCGGCCGGCAGCCAGGACAGCCTGCTGCGGCTGCTGCAGTCGGCTGGCGAGTCCAGCCGCACCACCTCCTCCGCCACAGAGTCCGGCACACCCACTGGATTGGGTACGTCAAATATCCGCCCGTTACTAACGGCCGAAATTAGAGCTTGGCCGCTCTGCGAATAAAAATTGCGCCGATTTTATTCGCAGTGCGGGCTAGCCCTATTCAATCCAGTTAGATTTTTGCTATCTACGATTGATCAATCGACATGCAGCAATCGAAGATTTATTTGAGTTGTGGACAAGAGATTTATTTTTAAATTTTAGGCGTAAGATGACTCCAGATTTTCTTCCCAATAATCTTACGAGCAGTTAGAACCTAACCTCCATATAATAATATTGTAAAAGTCGTCTGTTATCGGCCTTATACCCGAAGACGCAATACAAACGTTTCTGTCGAAGCTAACTCCTTTAAAAATCTAAACTAACGGCCCGGCCACGACCTTATAGCTATCAGCGACAGCTTAGCGCGGGGGTACTAAAATGTAGCATCGCGCGCGTCGTCGCCGAGAGCGGCAGCTCGTGGCGTGATGCAACATTTTAGTACCCCCGCGCTAAGCTGTAGCTGATAGCGACAAGGTCGTGACCGGGCCGTTAGGCGTGGGAAATTCACCTTCGTTTTCTGGGTAAAACCCCTCGCATTAATAGTTAAAGGGTGAATATATTACTACTACGATATGTTCAGGTGCTAGCCGATCAGTTATCACTCCAGAAATGTTCAGCGAAGCGATATCGGAGGCTATCAACAGAGCCAGCAGCACTAGGACAGCCGGCACGCCGATGGAGCAAAGTACTGCTGGTAAGATGATATCACACTTCATCCGCAACACTATTTTACGGAATATTGCTGCCAGGATAACAAGTAATTGATTACAAATAATTATATTAGCTTTGGGTTGCAATATTTGTGTTTATCTGTCAAAATAAAGTGCTTTGGTCGTCAAGACGTGGAGCGGGGGGTCATTGCAACCATTGAAGTAACTACCTGCAGTGGCCAAGTCATTTTTGCCATTGGTTACCACTAGTGGTCTGTGGAAGCCATCGGCGTGACATTAAGGCCCGCCACATACATACGGAATTCCGTTTCGAAATATCGAGTCGGGATTCCGAACGCAGTAAATCCATCGAAATGCATGAATGACTTATCACATACGTACGGAATTTTTCCGTTTCGGAATTCCGAATGGTAGCCTGTGCGTCCGGAATTATTCCGATCGGAAATAAGCGTATGTGTGTGATAAGCTTACGGAATTCTGATTCGATATTCCGAAACGGAATTCCGTATGTATGTGGCGGGCCTAAGAAAAAGCAAATGTTTCAGCGTCATCGTCACAAAGTCCGGTGGCGCGAGAGACTAGCGAGGACTTCTCGACGCAATTGAACCACATGCACGAAATGGGACTGCTGGACGACGCGCTCAACATACGCGCCTTGCTTATTTGCTCAGGTGAGCTATATTGATTCATCTTGTATTTGAATATTGCGCAGTTTGAAGTATAATATGCTGCAATGTATAGCTACCCTGAAAGGAAGTTCTAGAAAGATCAATGGAAATAGTTTTTACAAATTCTGCTTTATAGCGGACATGGTAGTGCCCCCAAGTCTCCCGTCCGACAAAATGTTTTTTTTTTTTTTATTTCAGGTGATGTGAACGCGGCGATAAACTTGGTGTTCAGTGGTGCGATCGGTGAAGATTAATTTAGTTGTGCGGAACCTCGGTCATCAATGATTTTGAACTCTGAAAGGAATTTCATATTCGAATGAAGGATATACGTAATTTTATTGAGATTTTCAAACAAAAACTAATAGCATTCATTGAAGTATTTGTAAATCATTCGTAAATCCCCGTAAAATTGAGTAAACTTCAGTGATGTAAATGATGATGTAAACTGTGTTATGTATTTAATTCATGAATAAAAGGTTTTTAATACAACACCCGTTTTAATTATTAGTGTGGTAACAAAGCGAAAAGGTCATCGATGGGTAAAAAAAATAATTGCATAAACAGTAATGGCCGGCGCACAGTGAGGATGGCATGGCTTGGTATTTTAATTCTTATCAATCGAAGTTAATACTTATCCAATCGAAATAAGGTGCACCGAGAAAATACTGCGCGATCCTCCGAGATCGATCACCGAGCATTGAAATATATACCTTATTTCGATTGGATAAGTATTAAATTCGATTGATAAAAATTAAAATGCCATGCCATGCTGTCCTCACTGTGCGCCGGCCATAACTCCCCATTTTATTTTTACGTAGGTAGTTTATATTTGATTTTAGTTAAACGCCTTTGCTTTTACCATTGGGGCGGTAAATATAAAATTAATACGATTCTGAAAGGTGTCCAGCAAGCATGGTAACGAAATAAAACATTTATTTTAAGTATGTAACCTGTCAATTTAATTAAAATACTGTATTGAAAGAAATATATCACTGGATTTAAAATCCGTAAGGGCAAGAATAATAAAAATATACCATCAACTGGAATAAGATAAGATGGTCTTGCTATTTCTTATTTTAAAAATGTTAGATCCTAGAATGTAGATCTAATGCAGAAAATGCATGCACTATTATAGAAAAATAAGTGTCTAAAATGTAAAAGTATCTATAAGCAACCACTCATTCCTTTTTAACTTGCTAAGTAGAAAGGTGTGGGTTCTTTATCGTAGAAGAATAAGTAAATATAATTATATCTAAAATACTATGAGTATAGAATATTAAATTTATTCTGCTATCTTCATTTTCAGTGGGTGAAGAGATGCTTCTATCACTCAGTTAACGCCAAATAAATTATGTATTTGCGAGAACACGATAGGTAGGTACAATTTAAAGTAGTATTTTGGAATTACTACATTACTAACAAAGTGTAATCAGTGTTCTAACTCCTAAGAACATTACTTGCGCTAGTATTAAAGTTACCTTGTGATTTTACACAATATTGATTTTCACAAAAATATTGCTATAGAATTAATGCTTCATTTTAAAATTCATGTTGCGTTTCAAAAGCTTTTTATATGTACTGTTGTCAGCTTTGGTGCGGCATTGCTCGCGCCTCTGCATACGGCGGAAATACCAACCAGCGTTGTTAGGACTCGTTTCACCAAACAGTTCGTGTTCAAGCCTCTTTCTAGCCTCAGTTCTGAGCACAGCTCTCTTATCGAACCAATTCAGCTCATTATTTTTCTTATTAGCACTGCTTTTATCAGATTTCATTGTATGTTTTTCAGACTTGGAATTCTCATCATTCTTAGGTTTAGTCGCGTGATTCTGATCAGATTCAGAAAACTGATTGATGTAATTATTTTTCTCAAAATCCCGGCTCAGATAATTTTTATCAGCAGTTTTCCATATATTCGCATTATCTTGAGATGAAGATATGGACGATTCATCATAATCCTTCATGTAACCACCCTTCATTTCCCACTGTTCATACTTATTTTTCCTCTTTTGTTTCTTATGCAATTTTTGTCTGTCACGTTTTTTCTTATCTTGCTTGGTCTTCTGGCCCACATATCTGTCATCCTTTTTCAATTCTTCTTCACTTAAAACAGTGCTCATTACATCATTCTCTTTTTTGTGCTTTCTTTTACCACTATGTGCTCTATTTTCATTTTCTGTGATTACATTGATATCTCTCTTTTGAATTTTGTGAGGTCTTTGGTCAGACTTGAGTGAATCAGCATATGTAATTTTCCTATCTGGATTTGGTACAGATTTCATGGCATCATCTATGTTTTCTATAATTTCATTTGTATTTGAATCTGCTGATTCTCTTATTATATTATCATCTTGCAATCCCTTTTGTTCCTCTGTTATACTAGATAAAGGAGTCCTCTCCTGCATAATAATTGCCATTTTCTTTATAGCATGTTCTTCATTTTTCATCCTTTTTGCTATTTCTTCATCAAGCCAGCTTTTATTTTGTTGATAAATATTCTTAAGCTTTCCAATGTCATTAACAAAATCCTTTTCATATTGCGGTTGTGTCATATCATTAGCCAAAATTTTATCAACAATTTCAGTGTCATCAATACACTTGGTCACTTTATCTGCATTTTTATTGCTCAGTGGCTCCTCAAATACTTTTTTGCACCTTTGTTGTTTGAATGGCATTTTTTCTGCATTTATTTTTCTTTGTTGAAATTGTATGCTGCTAGCAAGTGTCAGTTCTTTCAGTTTGTTGCGTAAATATGCATTTTCTTCTTGGAGTTTATACAGGTTTGATAATATTTTGTTGACTGAGGGGGTGGTGTGCATTGTGCAATCATATCTGGCCCCCCACATGTGGCCAATGGCTACACCAGCGGCTGTGATGACACTACCCAGCATTATAATGTTGAGTACAGTGCTCAACCTCTTGTTTCTTCTGTGAACATAAGTTTTGTGTTTCCCAGTGTTGTCTCCAAGGAAGTCATGCTCGCTCCTTATAGATTCATGGTGATTGGAGGGCAATGTGTTCATGGAAATAATCTGGGGATTTGATTGCTCAATTGGACGACTCTCTTCTATGTGACAGTTATCATAACTGATGTCACATGGTGTGGATGATTCAGGATCACTGTCGCTGATGACAGATATGCCATCAGTGTCTTCATCTTTCTCTGCACATACCTCAGGTGTTTCTCTGCAATTAATATGTCAATATCACAAAGAGCATCTTATTAACAGAACACTGTTAAAATGATGAAGCAATTGTGTTAATATTAAATATTTAGTCAATTAATATTCGGTGTTTTGCAACATTCAAAAGTTAAGGACATGACATTATGTTGCACCATTTTATGCAGCATAAAGTTGAGACAAATGTTGCTTAACAAAGGTGACAAAATTCATACTAGTTTCATTGTCTTGGATTGGGTTCTAAGAATGAAAACGGGAAGGAGGTACAATATAGGAGCATCTATCTTTTTATAAGAAAAGAAAAGAAATTGCCTGGAAATAATTCCATGAAGGATTAAAAGTTGCATCGTCATGTAAAGGAATTAATATTCGAAAATAAAATACAATGCAAGTTATTCAAAGTCCTCATTCATCACCTTTATCTAATTCAAGGATATTTGTTTTTTGATAACACCTTGATTGCATCATGCTACCTACTTATGGTTTTGCTCAACACAATATATAGCTGTATAAGATTATGACATAGATCCAGACAGCTCGAGGTCAAGGATACCATTTGCACAAATATTTACTCTCTACACAAACATTTCTTGTGGCTATACTACTAACCTGTTGAGTGGTGAATTATTTTCGGCTAATTCGGGAGCGTCATCCGCGTACGCAGGGGAGGGATCTAAAAGCGTCCAACTCTCCCCCGAATCCGAATCGCTGTGGTCGACAGTAGACCCGTCCATTTATAAGCTGGTAAAAAACAATTATTGAACACTAGGCCAGTCGTAGGATATATGTGAAAGCTTCCGGCAATTCTCTGCCTACCTCAAGAGGGACTGGCTATGATAACAGCCTGTCAAGGCCGCACCACAGTGTACCTACTTTGATATGCCGCGCACAATGGAGAAATGGCCCGCCTTGATAATTTGCGCATTAAAAATAAAGCTCACCTTAGATCTTAGAGCAACGATCGCAACAATAATTTGTGAATCAAATGACGCTTGGTGCAGTCCTGTTATACTGAAATTTAGCTTTCTCAAAAAGTATGATTTCGTGACATGTTTTATATTTTGTTTTGTATAAAAATACGTCAACACCACACGAGCGACTCTGTTTTGTTTTCAACTTGATTGACGTGAAGTGAGCCGCACGCAAACAAAACAAACCAACAGCCACAGATTAGATAGTTATATGTTTACAACAGATAGGACAGCTACGTAGCGCGGCCCTAGCCGTATGGAGTTGCAGCATCAATTACGATCGCCCGCTAGAGGCGCCACTGAGCATACGCAATGCTGTACCTACTTATTAAATTATCGATATCGATATTTTTTATCGATAGAATAGGGATGTAACACTAATATGTATTTTAGCCTAGATAGTTTTTTTTTTACCAAATAAAACAAATATATTAGTGGTTACTTTTATATTTATTACATTAAAAAATGTTTACAACCTACTTACTAAGCTTAGAAGTACCTATTACATGGATTTGTAAGATCATTTACGAGCAGTGGATCACTAGGTATACACTGCTCATACATGATCTTACAACTATTTCAATCAAGTTATTAGATCTTATTTAAGGGTTAGCTTAACCATACAAACATAGTCATCTGTGGCCTAACCATTTCACTAATCTGATGGCAATTTACAGCAAAGTATTCATTACCTACGAGAAAAGGCCACAATAAGTTGAGTAGATGGATACACGGAATTGAAATGCTTTCAGCCTATTCAAATTCAACTCATTTGACACCGTAACCTGAAGTACATCCTAGAGCATTACATTACATTCTATTTGCTTGAGGATTCACTGCAGGTTCTCGTGTTGTGAACTGTGGTATTGTGGCCTTCATTTACATATTTTGCACTGTTCATTTCTTCTGGGGAAGATAGTGTGTACAACAGCTGTTTTATTTAAATTTATTATTATGGCCCCATGTCATCCTCACAATTTCCATGACTGGATTGAAAACTTAGCATGTTTGTCATGATAAACCATTTGAATGAGTTTTGGAATGTGTTAGTATGACTCTGGTTTATTATTTTTATAGTTTACAGGTTGAATGCACCTGCTGTATGCAGGGGTAGCGCTTACCACATTTCCATCATTTTGTTGACCTGTAATGAACAATATTTTATGTAAATAATACAGTACTAGCCAAGAAGTATGACATGTGTATAACCAATTTATCTTTTAATATATTTATTTGTAAAGAGGGTTTGATACAATATGACTATTTCACCTCCATAATGTTTGACCACTCGGGGCAATTAAGTGAATCCAAAATATCTATTTACCATTTCAATTTGTTCATCGGTCAATATAATACAATACTATGTATAATGTGATATTCCACCACATTGTCTGCCTGTAAGCAGTAGGTAGTGTGCTAACAATATTGTGTTCTGGTAGGTATGAAGGGTAATCTAGCCTTTAGTGTCTTTGTTTTATAAGAAAAAATACTTACGTGTATACCTACTCCGTAAAGATGCAGTGTATCTTATGGTTGCAGCTACTGGCGTCGTCATCTAATGTGATTCTGATGGTGCAATTTATTGATATAGATGTGATCATCAGCTTTAGCTGAAATAGTAAAATTGAGTTTCATAGATCTGTATCGGGTCGATTATGTAGATAGCATTGACTTAATATTATACCGTGTCAAATTCAAATATTACTTACCTCTGTTTCCATGGGGTTTTTGGATAGCCCTGTTATAATTTCCTCATGAGTAATCAGGGTAGGACCAGCATTAAGCTTTTTTGGTCAGTATGGAACTTTGGTTCGAAGCGCTCGAACTTTCCTTTTTCAGTATTTCGGTGTCTAGTTCCGTCGCGTAAAAGTTATTCACTTCCCAATCCAACAAATTTGTCATAAAACATCCGTAAAATTTAATAATAATATTACGAACTTTGCAAAATAAATAAACAAACTTTTTTTTAAAGTTTGTTTTACGGCCCTGGGTATAAGCTATTTAGAGCCATATTGTGGAAAGTCCAAAACTTGTGTTTTCTTGTATTATAATGTGTAATGTTGGGGGAATATTCCATTATATGTTCATAAAGGTGCGTGAGTTTGGGTTATTGCAACAAAAGTGATGAAACATTATTTTCAGGTTCCCCAAGAAATCTGGTAATTTGTCAGTAAAGTATCCGCCACTTTACTGATAGGGATTGTGGGGGTAGAAATAAAGTAGAATTAGGTAAAAAGAAGAAGAGTATTCTAATATGAGGCTCCAAAAGGCTTTTATCTGGGGCCGTAAAACAAACTTAAAAAAAGGTGTTTGAGAATGAAAGAATATAATCTGTGGAAAGAATTACGTCAAAAATAACAATATGGCGGCGCCGCCATATTGTAAATAGAGCGACATCTGGTGGCCAAGCGCGACTGATACTTAAACTCTTACGAAGTGTTGCCAATGTACTAGCTGTCATACCCGTGCCAACAGCTGTCAAATTACATCAGATGTTGCCAGAAATAAAACAAATACACTGTTGTTTTATTTCTGGCAACATCTGATGTGACGTTGGTACCCTTGTATCGTCAGCATTATAGAGGTGACGAATGGATGCTTGTCTATGGGATGATATTCACATTAATCGACTAATGATTCTTTATTCTTCGTTAATCGAGAAAATCACATAACGAACTTAATTATTTATATAAAATTATCATCACAATCTTCACAAAATTCTTCATTACTTCTTAGTCTATAAAAAGGCACTATGGATCAATCAAAGCGCCCGGGCAAAATCAAAGTTATGTGCTAGACATTTTAATTTGTAGATATTGATTTGGTTTTCAAGTAACTATGCGAGTGAGAGAAGTGTACAATCAATATTTTTAGAAACTGCCTTTTATTTATGCTATATCTTTATGAAATGCTACACTATTGTACCTATTATATTATTTGTTTTAGTATACAGGGTGTCCCAAAACTTTGCCACATGGAGGGGAAGTACCTTAAATATTGTAGATAGAGAATTTTACTGAATGAAGACTTCATTTTTATTTTAAAAACAATACGAACTGCATTCAAAGATTTTTGAAAACTCGCTTGCCACACTCGGGCATCGAACCGGCTAAAATCCGAAAAAATAACACCCTGTTCTTTTATGGCATCAATCGATAGGATCAATGATAAGAACCAAATCTCTCTAACAAACATGGTAAATTAAATGAAAGGAAAACCATGAAATCTAAACTTATAAATTCATGAATTCAAAGATAAAGTGTATCCACAAAAAATGGAGCTAATTTCGAGCAACAAATTAGTTAGTTTAACATTTTTTATTCGTTCAATTGAAATAAGTGAAGATATTATGGTTTCCTTTCATTTTGAAAACTCGCTTGCCACACTCGGGAATCGAACCGGCTAAAATCCGAATAATAACATCCTGTACTTTTAAAGTATCAATCGATAGGGTCAATCATAAGGATAAAATCTCTTTAAGAAACATAGTAAATTAAATGAAAGGAAACCCATAAAATCGTTACTTATTTTAATTCTTATAAGTTAAGATATCACGGTTTTCCTTTCATTTAATTTCCCATGTTTGTTAGAGTGATTTGATCCTTGTGATTGTTCCTATCGATTGATGCCATAAAAGTACAGGATGTTATTTTTTCGGATTTTAGACGGTTCGATTCCCGAGTGTGGCAAGCGAGTTTTCAAAAGTCTTTGAATGCAGTACGTATTGTTTTTAAAATAAAAATGAAGTCTTCATTCAGTAAAATTCTCTATCTACAATATTTAAGGTACTTCCCCTCCATGTGGCAAAGTTTTGGGACACCCTGTATACCTATCCGTTTATAATAATATTTTGGTAAGAGTGTAGGCAATGCCTTATAAAATAGAATAAAAAATGATTAAATAAAAATAGCTTCATAATGTGGAATGTTAATTTACGTATTTATTTGTACTAGGATCTTCAATAGCAAATTGTTTGTCACATGTAAAAGATATTGTCATTGCATATCTGAAACCTGATGTTACTTTCTCAACATAATGTAAGTTTTCACTGCCACTTGTGAACATGCTGACTCGTCCCTTCCGGGGCTCCACAGTTCTGTTGACCTTTTCATCAACAAACACAAACCTACCACCTTTGAAATCAATGTTGAAGTCATCTAAGTAAAGCAGTGTTGTATAGTGGAAGGACTTGTATGTTTCCTGGAAAGACAAAAAATACAGTTTACAAAAATTCATACTACTAATTTATTCCAAAATAATAGTTTGGTTACATACTTTGTCAACATGAGGATGCCAATATTCATCATGAAGGGTGACTGCCTTTTTAGAGGTAATTTCAGAGAAGAAAGTTGGATGTGTCAAGAAAATCTTGTTTGGATTCACTCCAAAGTGATGAGCCACAGCATACTTAATTTTCTCTTTGACTACCTGTAAGTTAATTAGTACAAAATAAATTATGAGTATAAAATCCACATACAAATATCAATCTCAAACAACTCATACTTACTCTGTAAATATTAAAGTCATCAGCAGTAAACAAGTTTTCAGCCTCTTCTCGCTTGTAAATGTTCACAAAATGTTGTCCCATTGACAATGCCCCACTGTGCAAATCCAAAATAGATGCACCCCCAGAAGACCCTCCCAACCCAAGACCCCTTTTCGCTATGGCTAACAGCTCATCTGCCTCTCGTACTGATATCACTTTATCAGTGACAAAACGTTTACACTGTTTGGGAGCACAGCCTTCATACTTGTCCAGTTCTTTCTTATACGACTGTGAACATTCAACTACCAGACCCTTTCCAGGTAGTAATTCTGACTGCTTTGCAAATATCTTAATTTTATCATCTTTGGATGAAAAGTATACAACTATTAGTAGAGCAAAAATAACCACAGTGCGTGATAGAATTTTTAATGATAAGTTTTTATTGAAAGATCTGAAAAAAAAATCGTTTAAAAATTTAGAGGTGTTTACAGATAGAGAGAGGGTAACAAGACATTATTATATTTTCAATAAATAGGTAGTAAAATTGGTGCAAACCAATGATACCAAAAATAATAATAAGGGTAGTAAAAGTACACAAAACCAAAATATTAAGGTATAAAGTAATAAGATTTTTATAATGACCCAATTGATTTTCGACATTAGTTACATCAGTAAGCTAATATCATTAAGCTAGGCTAGGAGGAAATTAGATATAAAAACAATAAAATAAAACTTACGCTTTTTTATGAACATTTATTTTGTTTTCTTCATTTTCTTTTACAACTTCTTCGGCATTAACTTTACTTTTAGATCTCTTCCTGACATCGGTCATAACTTAGAAGATATAATTGATTACCTATTGTAGCTATTACCTTCACAACACGTTTCAATTTATTTTATCTTTCAAATTTCAATCAATAATTTCAGCCATCTCGAAAATAATTTACACCGATGAATGTCAGTCAAACAAACCAGTCAAACAAGTGTCTATGAATTCTATGACAGGTAGGTACCTACTACCTGCTGTCCGAAGGACAAGAAGTTTAAAGGCTTCCTGCTATTTGCCGATGATATTCTCGGATAGAGTGAGAAAGATGGACTTTAAAAATAAATAAAATTGAAAGTATGGCAACACCACTTGTTAAAAAAATAACACAGGCTCCAAAGGGCTAGTTCCCAGGGGCCGTAAAACTAATCTTATAAAAAAAAAAAAAAAAAAAAAAAAAAACACGGCCGTTGTATGTTGACTGCGTTTGCAATTATCAATTTTATTTCGAGTATTTACTCAAAATTTTCTGTGTTTCATTGTATTTTAATGATATCATGTTAGATTACTAATTGTTATTAACGAAGGAAGTTCTAGCTGCTATACGACACCGTAAAATAACGCCATGTTTTACGAAGAAGAGGAGAGATTTCTCAATCCGGATTTACTTCACGTTGTCCGCCGTGAACTGTGTATGTATTTCTTTGCACCTGCGTTATTCATAGCACCAGCATATTATAGCTATCAACTGCATATAGTTGTGTGTGGTCAGAACATCAATAACTGCAATTTCGCATCCTTTGTGACCTGCGAAAAGTTGGTGTTTGACAAGGAGCTATAAATTATTGGAAACACGTTATAATAGGTAGGTAGGTTTATATTATCATGATTTATACGTGAAAATGAAATACGAGAAGTTGCGACTCCGTTGCTGTGGGAAAATAGGGAGGAATTCCCAAATAGGGCTGCAGCTGGATGCCCATACCTACTGTTTAGGTACTCATTGTCATACACTGAGCTCGACATTATTGAGAAAATTTTGTTCTAGATGCCATTAATTCAAACCTCGAAGTCACCCCCTATGGCCTGAAATATGTGCCAACGCATACAGAAGACGGTATACCTATCAGGAAGCTGTATGTTTCAAATTTACCACCAAAGGTAAGACCTATAATTGAAATTCAAACTGAAACAAAAGAAAATGGATACCAGTATTATTCAAGTTAGGCACATAAATTGAATGTAATTGGGTATACAATTCTAACATCTAAATATACTTATATTAAGGGTGGTTTCATTGTGTTGATTGAATGTGGATGGCATCAGCTGCTTTGTGCCATATATATATAAATATTCACACAGAGCCATCTATGGATCATCTGCAGTGCTCTGCTAAAGAGGGGATTAGGGAATACCCTTGTGTGTTATTATTAATATTTATTACATATTATTACTTTAACAATTATATTTATATCTTAAATTTTTTTCTTAAAAAATACAATTGAAAATAAATGTGCTATGACAAATTTAGGATGGTAAAAAATAGATCTGGGATGGTTTTACTGGTTCGAATTCAGAGGCTACTCACCGAATGCAACTATTTGCTCTGACGCCACAAATTAACATATCACTCTAAAGTACAGATTGGGGTCAGAGTGAATAGTTGCACTCGCAAGCTTCTGAATGCGGCCCTGATATAGCATCCTTCATTACCATTAACACTACAGTTACAACACTTGTGGCATCTCCAAACATGGTGTTTATTTATAGAATGTCTTGTGATACATAATAATTTTATCTCATGGTCATCATTCATAATGATATTATAATCATATGTAGTACAGGTACAGAACAGTATAATTATGGTTATTATTTCTATAAACAAACATAAAGCTGTAATAGAGAAATAAAATATGTATATAATAAGGAAATAAAAGAGCATATTACAGCATCCTGAAGTCATGATTATTGGCTAGTATACTTAAATACCCACTCTTCCTTAGAGGCTAAGATGCTGATTGCAATTACACTTCTCTGAAATAAGGGTGTTTACATACAGGATGGCGTTATGAGCTCTTCACTACTACTTGTATGTGCCTAAATAAAGCCTTGGCATTTTCTATCAGATTGCATCATAATAAAACTGAAGATCTTATTTGGATAGGGTTTTCTTAAATAAAAAATTGTAATCACAACACCATCACTAAAAAGCAAAAAATGCATCTATAAATGTTTTTGTTAATATTGTGTGTGATTTAACACAAAAGTACATCACAGTCCAAATATTAATATGATTAAAGATAAGTTAGTAGTAAAAAAATACGAATTTAAGGTATAAAGAAAAACTGCCTGCATGGTAGGTTGCAAAAATGCAACTCCTATTAGATGGTCGAGGTGTTTTTTTTGGCACCATAGATAGAGGATATTTGTCAATGCTCATAATATATTCATTTTATCATAAAATTTATGTTGTTGTTTGTTGGCATCATCCACATTGATTGGGTACGAGCCTCGAACTATGAGCTCTTTGCTCAGCCTGCATCTCAAGGAGCTACTGCTCTGCGGGCCTGGGGTGTTGACGGTATAACCCGGCATCACACCAGGTAACACCTGATAGACTTACTTATTTATTTGCCTGATTTAAATGAACATAATATAAATACTTATCAACATTTTATATATGTACCTATTTATTTACATATGTATAGTATAGTCACATGTCTACATTCTACCATACTATGTAATATTTGAAACATAGAAAAATATGTTTATATGTTTAATATGTGTATGATTTATAATCATAAAATAAACAATATATTAATTGGAATTGCTATGCACATATAATTAAGCCTTTATTTTAGGACGTGAGACCACTTTAGTGGCATACAATAGCCGTAAGATTTCACTGGGGAGTGGTCTATTGATCATGTGTGCAGCGCTTACACCCGACCTGACGCCCTACAGAACTATGCAGAAATGAGATTCACTGTATTCTCCTACTAATGTAGTCATAAACGTCCGACTGTCTGATCTGATTCGATCCATACGCATCCGATTTTATTGACCAACATTTTTAAATTGAACATAAAATCATTACTATTATGTACATATTTGTTTGACGGCCATAACATCGCAAACACCTCTGCGCTGTTTTGTCTGCGTGTGACTCGGACGTCCGACCCGACTGTTGGATCGGATCGGAGTATTCAAACAAAGGTTTCCGACTGTCGCACGTCTATTGCCACATTACATCGGACGTTAGATCAGACCATGTGAAACAGCTGTTGGGAGATATCTATTGAGACCTAGAAGTCTGCGTTTGTACATCCGCACTACCAGCAGCCTCACAAATCTCTCCACACTCCAATCGCACATCACCGGCTATGACATTTTTTGCTTACTTAATGTGTATGGATATTCTGAGGACCTAATGCGTGTAGTCGTTAGTCCGAAAGCTAGTTAGAAAATTGCCGTTTGGATGCGGCAGTTATTACAGGACTAATTTAGGTGGCATATGCAGTCAGTAAACAGTTTCGATGTTGTTGTTTTAAAAGAATAGCCTCATAGCCTGCTGCAATCTTTGATTGGTAAACGATCATAGGTTTAGTTACGCTTAGCAAGGTCATTTACGAGATGGGTGACCATTTCGGACTGTGCGTCTCCGTGCTTCGGGGGCCACGTAAGTAATCGGTCCCGGCTTTTATCTAGAAAGCAGTCGTTAAGCAATGTCCTCTGACATGAGACTGCCTTTTGGCAGCTTAAACAACTCTGACACCACTAACCATACGATAAGAAGAAGAACCAAGACCGCATCCAAACTAAAATTTTGCAGCTCTTCAGTCTAAATACAGCTCGTCTGAATATGCCCTTAATGGAAGCAATGCCGCGCCGGTGCCCTACGTAAGCCTTGCCCGTATTTAAGTCAAGACTCAAAATTTTGTCGAAGTGGTATTCTGGAAGGGGACGGTAAGAAAGAAGCTCTACCCATTCTAGTTTGGCGTATCGCATGGTATTATTGCGGGATCATGCGTAATGATCGGGTTCCGAGGACTCCTGGCGTTGGCCTCAAGGCTCACCATGGAGTCCAAGTTGCGGTCGTGAAAAGGAGCTTATTTTCCCATTAAGTGTCAGTCGTCTCCTTGGGATGACTGCCATCACCCATTTATCCAGCCAAGGACGGAGTCGATCCATACCTTACAACCCTGACATAGATGATGACTATGTGAAATATGCACTGCGTTTTTATAAGAAGCAAACATAACAGCTGATTCAGATACAGAGTATGAATACTAATGGATTATCGGGTATTGGAGTTAAATAAATGTTCGTGATTTTTTGGACCTCCGCCGAGACAAGAAATTTCAAAGCAGATGGTTTATGAAGACGAAATAATTCTAAGATATCTGTGGTAGAAAAGAAGCAACCACCACCGAAGCAATTCAGGGTTCCTAGGAATTGAACAGAGAATGGCATATTTATTTATTGCCCATGAAACAGATTACAATCGTGCCATGATGCACATAAGTGATAACTTATGTGCATTAGAGCGTTTGGAGGAAGCTGCGAAGGAAGTGTTCAGCTTCTCTTGCACTCGTACACAAGAGTTGGGTTGCCCTTCAGAAACGAGGTTACCGATTCTAACCACACATGGCGCTTTAAAAAAACGTGGTGACGTAATTTTTCGGTGAAGAAGAAGTGGAGATGTAAATTTCTGCTTATTGTAACCACAAAGATAAAACGATTATACTTTAAGGCGTCAAGGAAGAATACATTGGAAAATAATAATTCAACCATGTTTTTATTTATTACCGCCTTTACCTCAATTCCTCAAAATTATTGACCTCCGGAGGTCCAAATTAAGGTGTACTTTTTAAACCTATACATTTCTTTTGGCTTCCTCTTGTATTAGAAATCGGTATTTACTGTACGTAAGTTTATTATACTGTATCCTGTCGAGTCGAGTCTGTCTTCGAGTGAAGTATCTGTAATAATAATTGGAAGTTACACTCATCATACACTTATAGTCAGATTTTTAATTAGACGAAGTAAACTGACAGCTGAAAATGTCGCTGTTCTATGAATTTGAACATTATTTGTTCTATTTATATCGAAAAGTGACATTTGCACCTGTCAGTTTACTTAGTCTAATTAAAAATCAGACTATAGTGCAGGTTACACATATGATAAAGTTACATCTATGAAGCAAGACATGTATTTACACAAAGTGCGGTAGACGAAATATTATTTGGAATTGATTGACATGATGCGATTCAGGTGGTGGTCAAAGTGTTTTAGGTTCCATCAATGGAGTCATCCAATGGATCCAAGTGAACCGAGGGAAGTATGTTCTGTTCCAAAGGCAAAAGGCAGTCCACTCTTTCCATTCATGTCATCTTTCAAATAGTCCATCCATACTTCAGTCTTCCTCTCCCTAAATTCCCGTCTACCTTAAGGGGGTGATCCATTTGCGAACTGGTGAGCCAACGGTTTAAATCGATGGCTCGTTGGCTTTCGTTAGTGATCCATTGGCGACCAAAACAGTTTACTCTCATCGTTGGCCAAGCATGCACAAAGAGCCAGCGTGCAAATCCGCCAGTTTTTAAGTCGGCAGAATTTTAGGTGCTCCATTAGCGGTTTAGACCTTTGGCTCGCGAGTTCGTTGGCGTACCGGCGGTTTTTCTCGCAAATGGATCACCCCCTTTACAGTCTTGTGATATGACATTCACCCCTCTGCGTATGTTGTGGAAACGATGTATCTTGCTAAATCATACGTATTTGTTTTTGTAGACAACACGGACGGAGCTTTTTGGTATTTTCGCTCAATACGGCTTCATAAAGAGCTGTTGGCTGCGGATGGGCGACAGAGGGACGAACAAGTCACAAACACCGACCTACGCCTTTGTCACCTACAGCAACCCAGCTGATGCCCATAAGTAAATAATCACAATTTATTCATAACAGATATTGGTTGTCAAATAATTTGAAGGCGCCGCTCAAATTAGAGGCGTTAAGAAGCGTTCCAGCGGCGCCACTACCAACTTGAATACAATATCTCTAAGCGCTTTTGCAGCGTCTGTGTCTCGTTAGTGGCGAGGTGTGACGTCACTCTGCGCTGCAATCTTGACCGAACTAATTTGAATGCGTACTTAGTTTTTTAGCGAGCCATCCTTTATTCTGTCGATTGAAGCGACAGGGCTATACGAATAAACGGGCAGCGTATAGTCATCATCATCATTTCAGCCAAAAGACGTCCACTGTTGGACATTTTTTTGTGCTGCACTTTCTTTAGATGATAGATTAAATAATAATAAGTTTTCTGTTGGCTCTGATCAATGGAACCAACACGATAAATGGGTGATAGAGAAATGTGTTTTTTTTTTAAATTTTTTATAGGTCTGCGGTGGAAAAAAAGCGTACGGCCCGCCTGATATTAAGCGGTTACCGTAGCCTATAGATGCTTGAAATACCAAAGGCATTGCTCGCACATTGCCGACCTGAAGCGAAGTGGGATTGAGGGAGGGGGAGGAGTTGGGCTTCCGGCTATCTCACTCATCGTACGAAACGCAGCTGTAATAGCTGCTTTACGCCGATCTTCTGTGAGAGGGTGGTACTACCCCGGTCGAGCCAGCCCGTATATGAGCTGCAGTCAATTAGCTACAGCTTGGCTCTACCACCTTGCACTATTACAGAGCTCTCCAAGCGCCGATGCACGAGAAGTCTCTGAGAGGCCGCAACCTGAGGATATCGCCCGCGGACAGCTGGCATCAGCCCTCCGAGGACTCGGACGGCAGGGTGCGGTACAAGCGCGGCCAGGGACGCGACGATGCACATGCCACACCCACGCACACCACCGAGCACAGGGAAGGTGACGAAGGTTTGTTCATCACTACATCATCATCATCATTATCATCATCATCATCATCATCATCATCTCAGCCGAAAGACGTCTGCTACCTAAGGTTGGCAATCCTGCGGACTATGTCGGTTACATTGGTTCTTCTGCGTATCTCCTCATCCCTGAGTTGATCTTGAAGCCCACCCCACCTCCGCCTCTCTCCATCCCACTCCCCTTCTGGTCGGCAATGTGCGAGCAATGCCTTTGGTATTGTAAGCATCTATAGGCTACGGTAACTGCTTAACATCAGGCAGCCGTACGCTTTTTTGCCACCGCAGTCCTATAAAAAAAACTTGCAGGGAATCTCCGAGCATAATCCTCTCCATTGCCATTTTAGTGACTGAGCTTTCTTATTAGGCCCATTGTGAGCGGCCATGTCTCAGTTCCACAGGTCATCACTGGCAACACACACTGGTCGAAGACTTTCGTCTTCATTATTACATATTTTTGTTTTATTAATTCCGTGCTCACGTAGAGTCCCTAGGTGATTTGAACATCTTTGTACAAATTTGTGGATTTGGAACAGGACAGATTTGTGGAGAGGTACAGGCTGGCCATTGCCCACGGGTGTGATTCTTAGCGGCTGTTAAAATTCCCTCGTCTCGGTTCGAACGTATTTTGATATTGTAAAACAAAAGAGACTTGTAGATCAGACTTCATTGAAAATGAGTAAATTTCCTAAATAATTCACAGAGATCGCTGGACCAGAATCAGATCCGGTGGACGTCAACGAGGCCACAACTAGCAAAGCAGAAGTACCCAACGTGAGTTAAGGTCAACACTCATCTAACGACTCGGCATCCGACCAGCACCGCCTCGTCGCTCGGCGTCCACTCGTTCTCGACAGGTGGTCCGCGGGCGGACACTGCGATGTCACCATAAACGTCACATAATCAACCAGTGGACCTCGCGTGGTCAACGAGTGAACGCCGCGTGGTCAACGCGTGGTCACTAGTTTCCGGTTCAGTTAGTGGACGCCGACCGAGGAGGGGGTGCTGGTCGGGTGCAGAGTCGTTAGATGAGCGTTAACCTTAAAGGACTAATAGCTACAACTCCTTATTCTCATGTTGGCCTGGTACCTTTGGGAGACGTGCCAGTTTCATCAAGTGATAATCACTATTGATAATGAGATTGTGTTTCATAGGAAGAAGAAATGGCTGTAAGTGAGCCTTGTTACACCATACTGGATGTTTTGAACACGGATTGCCTATCGCACATCATGGCTTACGTACCCATGAGAGACCTCATACGATCGGAGAGAGTCAGCAAAACTTGGCAGACCATGGTGCGTGAATATCTCCAAGGTAATATCATTTTTATATGTATTGCATTTTCAAGTTACGTTGTCTCGTTGTACAGCACGACAACGTGACATCATATGACGTCACAACCCTGTATAAGCATATATACACATAGCCACTTTAATATGTATAGTCTGACCGCTCCCGCTGTGCCACTCCTTAGGTATGCGCGGGGAGGGGGGGAGTGGATTCACACACCCCGTCTCGCCGCTCGCGTACCTAAGGAGTGGCACAGCGGTAGCGGTCAGACTATAGTTACTATTTTATTATAAATGCAAAACTTATTTTTTGTCAATCATACAAGAATTGTTAACGGATTTGTATTTTATTTGGTCACTCTGTAACAACTTCCTAGAGACATGCTTTTATTATTCTTGAAATTTACGCGTAGGTATTGTGAGAAATGTCGATTTTATCTCATTATTTTCTATGAATTATGAAAGAGAAATACTTGGTACGGCATGATCCGTGCGTGGCAGAAGTTTTATCTTTGGAATGAGTGCTAGGCCTGCTAAAAAAAGGGTTTCTACCCAATTGGAAAAAGGGAGAACAACAAGAAAGTCTTATTTTACGCCTGTCGCCTGTATAGAAGAACGCAAGGCTGATGGTAATAAAATGCAATATGTCGTCAGGCATCCGCACGTTCAAGACGTCGTGGTGGCAGCACGTGCCGGTGATGCTGACGACGGCGGTGCTGCGGCGCGTGCTGCAGCGCGTGGGCGCGGGGCTGGCGCGCCTGCACATCGACCACCACTGGTCCGCGCTCAACGACCGCACCGCGCACACCGTCGGCAAGTTCTGCCCCAACCTCGAGGAGCTCAAGGTCAATACGATACACTGCACTGTGGCTCAATACCAATACCATTACACGATGTGATAAGTTGTCGAGGTCACTACACTATGGGCAATACTTATCAAGGTTACTAGACTGGCTTACTACTTGTCAAGGTCACTACATTATGGCTAATACTTGTCAAGGTCATTATACTGGCTTGCTACTTGTCAAGGTCAATACTTGTCAAGGTTACTAGACTGACTAAACTACTTGTCAAGGTCACTATACTAGCTTGCTACTTGTCAAGGTCAATACACTATGATTCAACACTTGACAAGGTCACTACACTATGGTTAATACTTGTCAATGTCACTATACTGGCTTGCTTCCTGTCAAGGTCACTACACAATGGTCAATACTTGTCAAGGTCACCACACTGGCTTACTACTTGTCTAGGTCACTTTACTATGGCTCAATACTTGTCGACGTCACTACATAATGGCATAATACTAGTCATAGCCATTACACCATGGCAAAATATTTTTCAAAGGCACTTATAAAATCAGAAGGTCAATAACCTTTTTCCGAGGTCACTGCACTATGGCTGACCTTTTTGGAGGTCAGACATAAAGCACTCCTCCCTACGATTTACGTTTAGGGTGGGATTTCTAATTGTAATGTCGCGATGTCGGTGATAAATAGATGCTATTTTATTTAACTTTGAATCCCTTCACCCTTTTACTATTATTTTTTTCAGATTGTTGGCATGCACACAAAGAATTGGAACCCCCTTATTTATGGCTGCAAGCAATTGAAAAGTTTGTCTTTTGTCTCCTGCAATAAGGTAATTACAGCTCATTATTCATCTCATCACTTGTGTCAATAAAAAATCGTCACAGAGAATTAACACTACATTATTGTTGCAGCTGACGGACGCGAGTTTGGTACATCTGGTCAAAAGCGATTCGTGTATAGAGAGCTTAACGGTCGCGAACAACACGCACGTCACCGGCCTATTCCTCACCGGGTCCCATCCAAGAAACTTGAGTTCACTTTCCTTCTACAACTGCTACAGTCTACAGGGCACGGTGCTCAGCGCGGCCATAGACAACCTCCCGGGACTGACTACCCTTAAACTTGACGTTTGTCCCGTCACCATGTGGAAGATCATACCCCTAATTCTGAAAAAACTCCCTAAACTCGAGGAGCTTTCCCTCAGCGAGTACACAAACGTGGAGATGTGTTATTCGCCGCAGAGCACGGATGCGTTCTGCGACGCGATCTCGAACCTGACCGAATTGAAATCACTGAACCTGAGCCGAAATATCTACATAACGAATGCCGTATTGAAACGTGTCGCACAATGTTGCCCGAAACTGGAGGCGTTGAACGTATCCAGCTGCAATTCGAGAAGAAGCTTCCCAAATCCAGGTATTTATTTAACTATAGTATTTTTGAAGACCGCTTGGCGCAGTGGAAAAGCGTAGGCCGCTCGGCTCACTGCATCGGGTAGAGGCAAATTGTGGAAAAGATATTTTTGTAATATGCCACACACCCCCCTCATTGTATTGTTACCATACCAAACCATCGACCATCAATCGATGGGAGAATGAGAGTTATCGATATTCATCGGCAGTTCGAACCGCTCGATTCTTCATCAAGGATCGGTTGACTGGTCGATAGATACAAAGAGATTAGAATTTTTTTTACTGCAGCTATTTTCTACTTTCGATAGCAGAAAGGCTCTCGCATTATCCATCGATGGTCGATTTATCGATATTCGTGGACCAGCCAAAGCTAAAAATCAATGGGAATCAATACTAGGTCGACTAATCAACTCAAAACCAAACACTACTACATTGTTAATACTAAGCTTTCATTAATATACATAATTTTGTAATCATCGAACTCGGTTCATCCGTTGCTATTTTATAACATATTTTATATAATGTGCGGCCTGCACGTGTGACGTCAAACGGCCGATCGGCTTGAAGGCGCGCTGCACCCGCACCGGCCCGCGCCGCCATTCACTACAAAGCGCGAGTCGCCCTTGTGACGTCACACCAACCGCCCGCGAATTTCGCTAGTAATTTGGTCATAACTTTGTAAATTTTTCTCGTAGAACAAACATTTTTGCACTGTATGTTATGGATTTCTTAGCTCTATAAATCTGCATTCTCAACGAAATTCGTTACGGATCTCCATTGATCAACGTCTTTGTGGTGTATTGTAGTCATAGAGATTATAGTCAAAGGAGATGTTCTTAGTAGATTTCTCTATGAAACAACGCGTGGAAATTTGCGCGGGATAGTGAGGGTGGTGGGGGTTAAGAATTGGGGGGCAATTTACAAGATACCGCCTTTTCCGATTATTTCTATCTACCGGTGAATAGCAGAACTACTCGCTTCGTTTTATGTCGATGTTAGTACATCGTTTAACTTTTTGCACTAGGTGTCACTAAGTATAGGATGTTAAAAATGACGTACTAAGGGACGCCATCTAGTGTCGATATAGAAATATATTTTTGATGCGAACGTTTGCAAGACGTCTGCACAGGACGAATGCCGACAGCACACTGACTTAAGCCACGCCCACTGTGATGACGTCAGCGGCCTAGTTGAGCCATGCGGCCGAGTTGCATATACCCAGTCCCCTTAGTAATCGGTCCATGAGTAGTATAGTGATGTGCGGTGTGCTTGTGTGTGCAGGCGAGGCGAGCGCGGGTCTGGCGGGGCCGGCGACGCGCGCGGGCGTGGGCGACGAGGGCGTGGCGGCGGCGTGCCGCGGCTGCGCGGCGCTGGCGCGGCTGGACGTGTCGTACCTGGCGGCGCTGGGCGACGCGGGCGCGCGCGCCGCCGCCGCGCTGCCGCGCCTGCAGCGGCTCGTGGCGCGCGGCAACCGCGCCCTCTCCGCCGCGCCCATCGCCGCCTGCCTCGCCGCCTGCCCGCTGCTCGAGGTACACTACACTATACGCTACGGTAACTGCTTAACATCAGGCGGGCCGTCCGCTTTTTTGCCACCGTCCTATAAAATAGTCCTAAAAAAAAACTATATAATTAATCCCCCTCGCATTGAGGGGAGGCCCGTGCCCAGCAGTGGGACGTTTAAAGGGCTAATATTATTATTATTTTATATCATTATACCAACTTCATGGCTTACCGGTTTCTGATTAGTACTAATCTAAAGTCTGTGTATAAATATATCTAACTAAAATCTGTGTATAAATATATCTTAACTCTGAGAGCGATCTTGGAAATGTCATTCATATGTCATACCAGAATAAAGTTACATGTCAAACTTGAGATCGCTCCCAGACGTGAGGATCTTGAGATCGATTTATCAATACAGGCCTGAATATTCAATAAGTTTATCTCCGTTTGTTGAAGCTCATTGTATTGTACATTTTAGAGTTCTGTTATCCTCGGAGAAACACTAATCTCTATAAAGAAAAATGGGTCCCAAAAGAAGTAAGATAGAGTATGTATTGTTTCGAGACCGATGCTTTTGAAGAAAAATAGATAATTATCCAACTCTGCAATTTTGTTTAAAGTATTTTAGGCGACGATATAAACGCGAAATCGATTCTCGATAATATTATCGACAGTGAGGTATGTAATGTCGTATATGAATGAGACGTGAGACGTGATGCGGTTGCAGGAGGTGGACGTGTGCGGCTGCGACTCTGTATCGGACGAGGTGGTGGCGAGCGCGGTGCGCGCGCTCAACGAGCGGCCGCGCGCGCTCACGCTGCGGCTCGCGGGCACCGCCGCCGCCGACATGGCCGCCGAGTGTGTATGTACTACACATACCAATAATACAACAAGCCCCTTACGTACGGCGACTAAAGAATGAGGCATCGTCCTAATGAGAATGAATATTAGGTCAACAAATCAACTCATAACCAACACTATAGTTAAAACTAAGCTTTCTTATCGATATAGTTTTGAAATCTTCGAAATCGGTCCATGTGTTGCGATTTTCTAACACATTTTATGTAATGTGCGGCATGTGCGTGTGACGTCACACGCACCGTCGGATTGAAGGCGCGTTGTACCCACGCCGCCGTTCATTAAAAAGCGCGCGTGCTCTAAATGACGTCACAACAACCGCGCGCGAACTTCGCTAGTAATTTGGTCACAGCTTTGTAAATTTTTGTCGTGGACCAAAAATTTTTGCACTGTATGTTATGGATTTCTTAGCTCTATAAATCTGCGTTCTCAACTAAATTCGTTACGGGTCTCCATTACACGAGTATTATTAGTGGTGTATCACCAGATGCAGGAGCTGCCGACGCACAAGCTGCTGACGGTGGACACGCACGAGGACCGCAGCAACCCGCACCTGCGACCCGACTTCGTGGACCGCATATTCGAGGACAGCTCCGACGACTCAATCGGCGACATGTATGACCACGACGACTTCGACGACTTTTTCGGACCAGGTAATTTTATTATTTCATGTTATGTTATGCTTACTTTATACCCTAATATTCTGTTAGTATAATTATCATAAATAGGTACCGTTTAAAACGTAAACGTAGGATGACTCGTATACACATACGATTTTCACTGACTAATAATGAGAAATTGAACGGTAGCTTACCTCCCCGAGTAAAATGGATGGCTTAACATACGGCCTTATAAACTGAACTAGTCGAGTACTTTAAGTAGGTCTATGTGTAAGGTAGGACGGGGTGTGCGAAGGTTTGTATGTGAGAGTGATTTCGTATGTGTACGTGTGTTGTATAATTGAAGTATATGTACGGGGGATTGTAGGTTGTGTTTTTGTAGTCGAACTATTTTAAAGTGGTGTGCATAATTTGTTGATGAGCGCGAGTCGGCAAAGAAACTCGAATGTCTTGTGCGAGTTTTTGGACGGCAAAACTAAGAGCTGTGCTTGTAACATTTGGACAATCAGTATGTCTTACATAAACCGTGTAGAAAGGTATTAAAGTACGGGGATTTTGAAGGCGATAAGGTGATGAAAATTGTACGATTGTTTATAATTTTTCGAATATTACCAGTTATGTCTTTTTGCTTTTGTTGTATCGTGTGTTTTACTTGTGTGTTCTATGTCTATATTAAGTAATTATCTAAATCGAACTACACTATTCAAGAATACTCCTATACTAATACAGAAAAAGATTTACCAATGCGCAAAACAAAATCGATGATAGTGTCTTTGATGATGTGTGATCGTCATACTGTTTTCGTTATAATTTATATCTGGTATTAACCGCTTGTAGATGACGAGCTGTTCCTGGAGGATGAGTTGGATGACTACGAAGGAGTTTTACAGTTCGGTCTGCACGCGCCCGACATTATCCTGCTCTAGGCGCCGCCGCTTCGTTGCCCCGTGTTGCTGTAGCCACAATTGTTGCATTACAACTTTCATTGCTAGTAAATTAGTATACAATCCAACATGTAAACCTCTACACATACAACAGCAGGCCTATTACGTAACTTTGTCAACCATGGTTCAATTGCTTTCGTTAATTTCGTGTTGCTTCGTCGAATAAAATTGATTAAAATCGGAAAGAGTGAAGTCCAGATGCATCTCACCCCGAATTAAATAAATTTCAATTGACCAAGCAATACGGGGTAAAAGATTCCTATAGAATCATGGTCTGAAAAGTTACGTAATATATAGGCCTATAGGTGTTTTAGAAGTAGTCGTTTTGTTCCAGTGTTTTGTTTTTATTCCTTGTGAAAAGTTAATCGAGGTTATGCAAGGCCGATTTCATTTTCCATTTCGTCATTTTTGCATTATTTTGATACGTTATGTACATTACAATAGAGGAACATATTTTTTTAATCAAATCATACGCTTAATATGTTCAGAAATATGGTTGTAATTTTAAGAGGTGAGTAAAATTTTACCACTAGTATACTTAGCTGGACCTGAGTAGAAATATCCACGACAGGTAATTTGCACTCATACGAAAGTAACTATGCGTCTCCATCGATTGCAAATCGACAATATTTGATAACTTGTTGTTTTAATTTTGATTCTTGCCACTTTATTGGTAACATTCACATTCTGTTTTCCGTAAATAGATGGTGATTGCTCAGGCGCATATTAATTTCGTAGAGTTGTACCGTACCCATAGAGCAACGTGTTCATTATACAAGATGATTTTTTTAAAGATGCCTTTTCATTAGAGTTGGCCATTAGACATTACAGACAGTGTGCTTCTTTTCAAAATTAACTGAATCGATTCCCATCTAGGTAAATTATTTTTTCATGCAGTTTTGGTTTTCATTAGGTTGCGTTACAAGGTTCCTTTGAGACTTTCGCCATTCCTTTAGGATTTGGCATACCAAACACCTTTAAAAAAATCATCCTGTGTATTTCAAATATATCAAAAGTTTGCCTGCACAGAGTTTATTTAATCTCTTTGTACAAGACAAAATATCACTTTGTTCAACAAATCATGTGCCTTTGAAGCAATTCTGTATCGACAAACACCTACCCTTGTTATCTTGTTCGATTTAAAGGATTTATTAATTATTAATGAAAGAGGAAAACACGGAAATCAGCAGTAGTGATGCATAATGTCGCCCCTTGAAATTATAAATGATATTTGAGTAGATAAAAGTGCGTTCATTACTAAATCGCTGGTTGTAATATCCGTTATACGTACATCATTAGGCTGTTGAAAATAAAACGTATTATATTATTATTACACATAAGACTTTAATTGTTATATTTATCTGTGATGAAACATACGGTCGCGCAGACTCCCACACCTCAACTAGCTGTAGCCATTATTGTTTACTTGTATAAAACGTTTTGATGTATCGTATTATAACTTAATACTTTATTACTGTAAGCAAAGTCTGAAACATTGTGATAGAAATAAATTATTCAAACCGTCACTTATGATTTTTATGCAATTATTATGAATTGATTCACACAGGATAATTAATAATGATAAATTCAAGTTATGTGTAGTTACTGCTACTAATAGACGCTTTTTAAATTTAGAAAATGTAACTCCAGTAGCTTGAACTTTTCATGTAATGCAGATTGTCTTTGATGTCTCAATGCAAGCACGATTGATAATACAGATATAAGGGATTATTGCTATATTTATTATTTGTCATCTTATAGTTATTTATGATATCCCATTAGACTTATCAATCGCAATAGTAAACCACCTTATGATGCTACATAATCAATACCTACAGCCGCCGATAGAACAATAATAATGAATTGAGATTACCATTGGCAATCTACTAATTTAGATGTGATATTGTATTATATGTAACATTTGTGTCCATATTTAATTACCAGCTTAATACGATTCTGATCTATTTGGCCTAAGTTTCTTAGTCATGTTACAATAATGTAGTAAGTGTTGTGTATATTTATGTTAAGTTCTTTAGTTATTAATCCAAATTTGTTGGAAAATATTTTGCTAAAATGGTCGTACTGAACTTGTTTTCGTTTTATTAATAGGGAATTGACCTTAGTAATCAATCATATTAAGCTGGTTCTATTTAGGTATATCAAGAAATAGGAACTGAAAGAGTGTTACGAATTTTTTTGATCTTAATTTAGACAGGATGTTTTAAGTTTAGAGTCTTTTTTCAGGTATTTTTATTACATTGCTGTAACTTTATGATGTTTTCACTTTATAAGAACTTAATAATAAAATCAAAGTAGTGATTTTTATTTATATTATTAAAGGATGATTTTCGTTTTAATCACAGTCAGAAAATCAAATACTTACCATTTATATTTTTTAAGATTTTATTATAGCAGGTTTTAATTTACTGGACAGAAGAAGCTTTTCGTTGAATGGGACAATCTTAGTTATGGAAATTAAATTCTCTTAGCAAAAACAAATTCCCCCAATTTAGTTTTATGCAGCAGAAGTGTTTGTGCAACTTGTTTATTTTGTTGAAACTTTCATGTTTTTAATCAATGTCAGTGTTCACTTACTATGTTTGCATATAATTCATGCTAGTTATTATTTTCACTAAATTAGTTTGATTCAAATATATTTGTTCTATTACCTACTATTTTGTAAGTGATTATTATCAAGCAATGTTTAGGAATCATCATCCTCTTACTTACTAGAATGTGAAAAGCTTTTGTTTGTTAGTTTTCAATTAATAACACCATCACTCATTTCAGAATGTGTTCAATGTTGAAATGTTTATAGAAGAATTATATATTATGTATATTTGCAGGGTTCACTTAGTGGTGATTTATGTTTTTAGATTTGCATTTTGGTGAAACAACCTAACGCATGAGATGATTTGTCGAACTTAATAGTTTTTATACATTTAATTGTTTTAACATATTAATAAGAACCAAAATACAAAACATTTTCTTCAACAAATGAAGCATTTTATTTTGAAGTTTATCTGCATAATAATTCTATGGTTATGGTTCATATGCTATGCCTTTAGGGGTCATACTGCAAAACAATATCTATTTCTGTGCTGACTTTGGGTGTCCAAAAACCTGCTACCAAAGATGCAGGCTAAAGCTTGAGACAAGCAAGTTTGTCAGTCATATGTAAAGATCACATTCCAAAAAAAATCAAATCATTTACATTTTATTTACTATTTAATAATATAGGTACCCTATTTAACACTATATTTGTACACTCTGTTAGACCCTGTGTACCTGTGGTTTGTTGGGAATCTAGTCATATTATTTTAGGGGTGCTTAACTAGTATGCACGGGGAAAGGCCTCTGAAATGTTCTTAAAAATATATAAATAAATAACTGCAGACATATGGTTCTACAAAATAAATAACATTTAATTAATAACAAATTGCAAGCTAAGTATGTACAGAAATAGATTAAGGAGAAATCTAAAAATTAACATCATAATTTGTGGTTTTTATGAATAGATTCCACCATCTGCCCATAAATCCAATGTCAACAATCCGTGAAGGGAAACTCAAAAGAGTGGGTTGCACATAGGAGCAATGTGCCTTGTATAGGTCACAGGAGTCATTCAGTTCGGATGTATACATCACGGATGCTATTCCGAGGCTCCTGTAGTGAATCAAGCCTCCATTGTAACATGTATCCAGGTATCGCAAATGTTCAGCTGACTTTGGATTCAAGCAGTCTTCGCTCACCATCACGACCTCGTTGTTGATCCTTTTCAAACTATCTTTGAAATCGATTTCGTTTGGATTGTTGCGCGATAGTGCGTATAATGCCGTAAGCCCAACAGTCCACTTAAGAGCTTTCAACGGTTCATCTTGAACATCAGTCCTGAGGTCTTGCAGCATCTGACGATAGTCGATAAACAAGTTCTTCCAGTAAACGGCCCATTTCTCTACGATTGTCCCCTTGAATTTTTCAGGGAATTTGGCTTTTCCTTTTACTGCTGTTATGGCGTTTGGGACTTTTATAAGACTTCTCTGCATTTTTTATAACGTTTAACTTAAGTTAATTTAACTAATATGTTGGAATAATAAGCTCCAATAGTGATATTAATTAAATGTTGTTCGAAAACGCAAATTATAGGTTATGTTATGAATATTTCTTGATGGAATCGTCAGAGTAAAATATAAGGATTTGTCAATGTCTATTATTCCAGTCAGTCACGTCACTGTCAATTTGACAATGAGTGACATACCGACCGGAATGGAAAGGGAAAGGAATGAATGAAAACGTTTGGATGGAGGGCGGGTGAAATGAGGGTACTTATGCAGAATACTATTATCACAGATTAGATAGTTATATGTTTACAACAGATAGGACAGCTACGTAGCGCGGCCCTAGCCGTATGGAGTTGCAGCATCACTTACGATCGCCCGCTAGAGGCGCCACTGAGCATACGCAATGCTGTACCTACTTATTAAATTATCGATATCGATAATTTTTATCGATAGAATAGGGATGTAACACTAATATGTATTTTAGCCTAGATAGTTTTCTTTTTACCCAATAAAACAAATATATTATTGGTTACTTTTATATTTATTACATTAAAAAATGTTTACAACCTACTTACTAAGCTTAGAAGTACCTATAATATGGATTTGTAAGATCATTTACGAGCAGTGGATCACTAGGTATACACTGCTCATACATGATCTTACAACTATTTTAATCAAGTTATTAGATCTTATTTAAGGGTTAGCTTAACCATACAAACATAGTCATCTGTGGCCTAACCATTTCACTAATCTGATGGCAATTTACAGCAAAGTATTCATTACCTACGAGAAAAGGCCACAATAAGTTGAGTAGATGGATACACGGAATTGGAATGCTTTCAGCCTATTCAAATTCAACTCATTTGACACCGTAACCTGAAGTACATCCTAGAGCATTACATTACATTCTATTTGCTTGAGGATTCACTGCAGGTTCTCGTGTTGTGAACTGTGGTATTGTGGCCTTCATTTACATATTTTGCACTGTTCATTTCTTCTGGGGAAGATAGTGTGTACAACAGCTGTTTTATTTAAATTTATTATTATGGCCCCATGTCATCCTCACAATTTCCATGACTGAATTGAAAACTTAGCATGTTTGTCATGATAAACCATTTGAATGAGTTTTGGAATGTGTTAGTATGACTCTGGTTTATTATTTTTATAGTTTACAGGTTGAATGCACCTGCTGTATGCAGGGGTAGCGCTTACCACATTTCCATCATTTTGTTGACCTGTAATGAACAATATTTTATGTAAATAATACAGTACTAGCCAAGAAGTATGACATGTGTATAACCAATTTATCTTTTAATATATTTATTTGTAAAGAGGGTTTGATACAATATGACTATTTCACCTCCATAATGTTTGACCACTCGGGGCAATTAAGTGAATCCAAAATATCTATTTACCATTTCAATTTGTTCATCGGTCAATATAATACAATACTATGTATAATGTGATATTCCACCACATTGTCTGCCTGTAAGCAGTAGGTAGTGTGCTAACAATATTGTGTTCTGGTAGGTATGAAGGGCAATCTAGCATTTAGCGTCTTTGTTTTATAAGAAAAAATACTTACGTGTATACCTACTCCGTAAAGATGCAGTGTAACTTATGGTTGCAGCTACTGGCGTCGTCATCTAAGGTGATTCTGATGGTGCAATTTATTGATATAGATGTGATCATCAGCTTTAGCTGAAATAGTAAAATTGAGTTTCATAGATCTGTATCGGGTCGGTTATGTAGATAGCATTGACTTAATATTATACCGTGTCAAATTCAAATATTACTTACCTCTGTTTCCATGGGGTTTTTGGATAGCCCTGTTATAATTTCCTCATGAGTAATCAGGGTAGGACCAGCATTAAGCTTTTTTGGTCAGTATGGAACTTTGGTTCGAAGCGCTCGAACTTTCCTTTTTCAGTATTTCGGTGTCTAGTTCCGTCGCGTAAAAGATATCCACTTCCCAATCCAACAAATTCGTCATAAAACATCCGTAAAATTTAATAATAATATTACGAACTTTGCAAAATAAATAAACAAACTTTTTTTTAAAGTTTGTTTTACGGCCCTGGGTATAAGCTATTTAGAGCCATATTGTGGAAAGTCCAAAACTTGTGTTTTCTTGTATTATAATATGTAATGTTGGGGGAATATTCCATTATATGTTCATAAATGTGCGTGAGTTTGGGTTATTGCAACAAAAGTGATGGAACATTATTTTCAGGTTCCTCAAGAAATCTGGTAATTTGTCAGTAAAGTATCCGCCACTTTACTGATAGGGATTGTGGGGGTAGAAATAAAGTAGAATTAGGTAAAAAGAAGAAGAGTATACTAATATGAGGCTCCAAAAGGCTTGTATCTGGGGCCGTAAAACAAACTTAAAAAAAAAGGTGTTTGAGAATGAAAGAATATAATCTGTGGAAAGAATTACGTCAAAAATAACAATATGGCGGCGCCGCCATATTGTAAATAGAGCGACATCTGGTGGCCGAGCGCGACTGATACTTAAACTCTTACGAAGTGTTGCCAATGTACTAGCTGTCATACCCGTGACTATTATAACGTATGGACGTGAGGAGGAATTTATTAAAATAATTTAAAATATCCGTATAAACTATTTCTAGTGGTCTGAGCTTAGGCTGCTCCAGCAACTCTTTACGGGATGGATGTGTTGAATACAAACAAATAAAAAATAATTGAAACAATTTGCTCCCAATTTAATATTATACTTATAGGTAGGTACTTAAAATAATAAACATGCCAAGCCTGAAATGAACCTTTTTTTGTCATAGGATGTTCCGGTCCGTAAATAAATTAACCTTTCCTCGTAGGCATCGAACCTCCGCCTTTAGCTTCTCTTTTCTTACGCGAATTTTCAATAATCATCATACCAGGTATAGGCGGCGGAGGTGGTGGAAATGGAATGTCACTTTTAGTGGGTATCGGTGCTTGTCTTACCACCTGAAATAAGTTATTGGGCGTATCTAAACATATAAATTCCTTGGGCGTATCAGCTTCCTGATTTTTGTAGGTAGGATTGGATTGTAGATAAGTAGACACGGCGTGGGATTCGGGTGAAAGATCATTAGATAGGTACTATTACAGCCCGTTCACATATCAGTTTATTATTATTCTTACGTAGGCGTATTCCCATGAAATAAAATAGGTAAGTTGGTAAAAAATAGGCAGTTAGTCAATAACTAATAAGAACCTATAAGAATACCAAAATACAGGTGTACTCACGCGATGCAGTGATTGTGGGATGTTGTAGTTAAACAGCATTTTAGTTGCAGTTGGAGGAGATTCAGATTTTACCATGGATATTGTAAGTCCATAATTCACAAGGAAAATAGCAAATAAAACTACACTAAACGAGTGTTTCATCTTTACTGGCCTCCACTAGATTGAAACCTTGTGCAATGGTCTCATCTTTATAGTCCATCGTGAGTCCAACATTGCATGCTGCGCCAGCTAAACGGAAACCTATGACAAACAATACAACAACTTCCTGTGCGATTACGTGCTAGATAAAAGTTAAAAATGTTGATTAAAATTGCAACGATAAAAATAATTATGCTTCACTTAGGTACACGTTACGGCACATTCTAGATGTCAATTTTCAAGTTATCTTAGTAATTATATCTAGGTGTTTTAAAAATTACACCGCTAAGAATAAGATAAATTATCCAGCGTTAATTGCCCTGTCATTTAACGAGATATTACCGTCGTATAAATACCTACCTAAATATAAAATTATTTTCTGTGTTGCATTCATCAGTGGAGGGCTGGAAGTTTACTCTAGCCTCTAGCACAATAAATAAAATGAAAATTTGGTAGCTCTTAGCGCACATAAATTAAAGGCGCAAGTGAAGCGAGTAGGTACCATGAAACCTGATGCGACTTACAGCGATTATTTTGGCCACATTAATGCAAGGTAAACTACCTACCCGATATCCACTTAGTCCACGGCTGCACGCACGCGCGTGCATTAGGTAGCTAATGTGCTATTTTAGAGCACTAATATTCGTGCATGTTTGCTCTCAACTTGTTGGACATCCCGTTCTGAATAATGTATTCTGAATTCGGGGTCATTTAAGAAACGTCTAAAGGAGAAGTCCCGACCATCGAGTAAGGGCGAGGCCCCACTAGCGCTTTGCGCTGCGTCGTCGCAACGGATCAAAGGGTCAACGGGCGAGAGACGAACCGGGGGAGGGTGATGCGCCAGTACAACATTTTGCGACGACGCAACGCAACGCGCTAATGGGGCCCGGCCTTTAGGCATAGAACCGAGGAGAGAATGGCCGTTTACCGACTGCACGGCACGGCAACGGCAACGGCACAGTGACAGCTATTTGCGGGGTTTTCATTGGTCAGTAACCAATGACACTGGTCACTGACCAATAAAGATGTGATAAACGGCTTTATATTAAAAGCACGTTGTTACGCTTGTGCTTGTTTTTAAAAGTCGTTGTAAAAGTGCTTTTCTGCTTTTGTGCTTTTTTAAATTAAACAAAAATTCGTCCGTCAATAAACGGACAACAAAAGCAAAATGCTTACTAAACATAAGTTCAAGCAAAAAGCCAAAAACTTACGCGCTGAAAAATTTATAGTGAGTCTTATGTGCATGGAACTATGGTTTTTAATCTAATATAATGTATTATAAATTATTGCTTTTTATGGGTAAAGAAATAAGGTTAAATTTAATTAAATATTGATTTTGTTATACAAATAAGGTTACTTTTTGTAATTTTTTGTAATTTCTCTTTCTTGCCGTCATTGCTTAAAAGCAACACGCTTAAATTTGTAAGCGCGCTTAGGCGCTTACTTAAAAAAGCGAACTTTTCAAACGGCTTTTCGTTTAAGCACCCACTTCTACTGACCAAAGAAAAAGCTGCCGCCATGCCGGTGCCGGTGCCGTGCTGTGCAGTCGGTAAACGGCCAATAGATAGGTAGTAGAAACGGTACCCGCGAATAATATGAAGTTACCGCCGTTTCTCATTTTCCATAACCATTCACTCACTCACTCAATGCTTGTCAAATCGACAAAATACAACGCAGCAATTTTAAAATCCCAAGAAAGTTTTATAAGGGAATTGAAAAATGAATACAACTCCTGTTGTGGCCGCTGCCGCTGGTAAAGTATACAAATTACCAAATCGTGTGGGACGGGGTGTTCCGGAGATTCCAGAGGTTTACACGAAGAAATGTTCTTGCAACAGAGAGAAGACTATAGTATTCTGCAGAGCTTGCGGCTACTATTGCAACGGACGCATTCGCTTGAAATGCGACATACATCCTCGTGTAAGTAGTTATTAGTTACAATGGTAGCTAGCTGGGCTGAGTAGCTAGGTCTACCGACATATTCCAGTCAATTTACCACTAAAAAAGTAGGTAGGCGTTAGATTTCGCGACTACTTCATGTAAACCTATGCTGTGTCATTTGCCCCCACTGGTACCTATCTACTCCTGGATAGGCTGACTGGCTCCTGGATGGTTTTCCGAAGTGGATGGGCTATGGGTTAGTCCAGTGTGAATGCAGATTTGTTACTTGACCCTGGCGAAATACCAATCTATTAAACAAGGTGAAACAGAAAGTGTACATATTTTTTTTCATCATAACTACTTATATGAAAAAATATTCTAATTCTGTCAGCCTCAGCTTTTCCCTGAGGCTGACAGAATTAGAATATTTTTTAAAGAACAAAATGTGTTGTGTTGTTGGGTGATATTTTCTTGAAGCAAAACAAATATATTCTTTTATGTTATTTTTTTATCATCTCTACAGGTGACATTCCTACTGGATATTGCAGAGTGTCCCCGCTGTCTCTCTCCAGTATTCCTCGATGAATACTTCGGAAACCTTTAAATTGTTTACAACAGTATTTTTGTTGATTTCATAAGACTGTGATGATTAACTATTGATAAGAAGCCACATAATGATTTACATCATTAATATTTGTTCATGCTGTTATTATAAAGTAATAATAGTGTTTACAAATTTTAAATAGTGGTGTAACTTAATATGTGGCTTGCTAAAATGTTACTTTTAAGTTTTTGTTTTTAATCATTTAAATTTGTTTTAAATGAGTAAAAAAAAGTTTATGTTGTTGTATGCGGCATAGATTGCCAACATAAGGTGTCCTCTGGACTAAAATATGACTAGGTTTATAAAAGGTACTTATAGCAGCTAAACATGATATTTTTGTAAAAAAATACTCATTGTTTCTTTTGAGAATACTCGTTTGATATAGTCCTTACTTGTGATTTCTACTGTAACATAAGTCTAGATTAAAGTTTATAAAATACCTACCTATATTTTTTAATACCTTCATCATTATCTTTTTAACACCCATAATATAAGCATTGACAACTTATTTATTCATAAAAACATACAATAATAAAACATTAAGCCATAGTCTATATTACTATATAAGGCTTTGTGGCTCTTTTATATGGAATTTGGAATCTCTTGCTACCATAGTATTACTACCATCTTGAGAGGTAAACATTGCTTGCCCAAAGAATGAATGGAAATGCTAATAGTTTTATTCAATACTCTTGAACAATGATTTATTATCTGAAATGCCATAAATAAATAGGCTAAGATTTGTAGAGCTATTATATTATTAACTACTTGTATAATTACATAATCATTTACACTGAACTAATTTTAGGATGATGCATCTAAATTGTAAACCAGCTGGGTACATCTGTTCTGTGTTTGTTGCGTTCAATGTAGCTTTTATATGACTTTTTAGCTTCACTCAAGGCCTTTTCTTGTTCTTCCTCTTCATCCTTTTTATTTCCAAATATATTTGGATATTTAAATGTCATATCTTTGGGCTGGAAATACAAAATCTATGTAGTTGCTATTTTATATATTACTAGCTTCTGCCTGCGATTTCATCCGCGTTAACTTTAAAATCCCTCAGGAACCTGACATTTTCCGGGATAAAAAGTATCCTATGTGTAAAAAAACAAAAATGGGACATCCAGGTTATAAACTATCTGTGTTCCAAATTTCATTCAAGTCCGTTCAGTAGTTTTTGCGTGAAAGAGAAACAAACATCCATCCATCCATCCATCCAAACTTTCACATTTATAATATTAGTGGAATGATAACAAAATTAGTCTTTGTAGGTACTAACATAATACTCACCAATACCACAATAGCTTGTTTAATATCATCGTCTTTCACAATATAGCCTTTACCGATGTCTCTCCGAAATTTCCCCATAGAAATTATAGTTCTGACATCAACGACAGGTATATTGTAAATTTTCTCCAGATAATTCTTTATATCAAATTTAGTCATTTCCATAGAGCAATGAAATTGCACTACATTGGGCAATTGCTTATGACTGGGCCGTACTAATTTCATCCAGAAATTGGGTAAGAACACCCTCAACTGCGGGTTCCCTCTTTGATAAATAGGATACCTGTGGAAAAGTAAAACATCTCGTACATAAAGATAACAAATATAATATACCTTATTTGCAATTTCGAGGTACTGACCAGCGAGTCGACATTATACTTTGTAAATTGTCAACAAATTCAGTAAATAAAAGTTTCACCCAAATCCTAATAACATAACCTGCAAAATAATTATTGACGTTCGTTTTTTTTAGGTTGTATTACGGCTCTGGGTACAAGCCCTTCGGAGCCTCTCTTTTTTAAAGTTTTAATGATTTTTAATTTTTGTTTTTTATAAGATTAGTTTTACGGCCCTTGGGAACTAGCCCTTTGGAGCCTAACATCAGTATACTTTTATTACATTTTTTTTAAATTCTACCTTACAACTACCTTATTTCTACCCCCCCAAACCCTATCAGTAAAGTGGCGGATACTTTACTGACAAATTACTAGACTTCTTGTGAGAAGCCAAAAATCATGTTTCATCACTTTTGTTCCAATTGCCCACACTCACGCACATTTATGACCATATAATGGTTAATATTCCACCAATATTACACACTATAATACACGAAAACACAAGTTTTGGAAATTAAAACAAAAATGACAACATGACTTTTCCACTTCCCGCCAAAAAGCCAGTTTTAATTTAGTGGCTGAAGTGTTGTGAGTTCATGATATAAAAAAATCTGTAAACTCACTAGGTACAGACAGTTTTTTTTTTTTGTTTTCCATGGGTTTTAGATGGTTTTAGGATGGTTTTAGGGCGTTGAATAAATCTTTAATTAATCTACGGGGCGTAATAAACACAACAAAACTGATTTCAGAATAGAGTAATCGACTATTTGTAATAACAAAGCAACATTGATTGAATAGTCCTAAATTATCTGTATGTTTGTCAGATTGTCACTGTCACTCACTCTCTCTGTCTCTGTCTGTCAGTCAGTTTATCGTAAAGATGGCGGTAGCACTGTCACCCGACCAGGAGTCGGTGAGTAATTTACGAAATAAAAACGTAAAGGATAAAAATCACATCAAATTAATTATCATTGTATTTTCTCCCGGATCATATTTATACAGTTTGCATTACTTTAGGTTCCAATCTTTCAGCAATGGCCCAAAGGAAGTGGGTCATAACTTGCTTCGTTTACCATGTCATCAATTCAATGTTTGTTTTGATAACTTCGTTGCTTGTCGTGTTTCACTCTCCTATTCTTTCTCAATATAACCATGTCGTGCGTTGACTTTCATACATACAGTAAAATTATTCATTATTTCTTATTATCGTAGTTTAACTTACCTTTAAGATCGCATCCTGTGATAAAATTATTCCGCTTCTGAGATTCTGAATGCGGCTTGTGTGTAGCCCCTCCTATTTCCGTTGTAATCTTTGTTGTAGTGCCGATTCTGTACAACGCTTAAAATAGTTTCATTATGTACCTATTGTATTCATGTTTTCATACATTTTCCTATTGGTATGTACAACCTACCTCCCTACCCAGTTTATGTTTCAAGCTCATGGATTTTCTCATGTTTTTGTACAAAATACAGAGCTTTAATTTTGATTAGAAGGTTGTTACATACATAATTGGTACATACCTATTGAAAGCAACAGACAAAACAACTAGGTATTTAACTATTGGTCTTTTTTTATTCTCGCAGCCTGTATCCACCCACTGCTGAGTAGTATAGGCTTCTCCTGTTTCAGACCACCTGTTCCAGTCCTATGCTATTCTTGTAGTGACTGTTGGCTATTGTATTGATGGGTATAAAATAAAAACTGGCCAAGTGCGTGTCAGACATGCACATGAAGGGTTCTGTACCACCGTAAAGTAAAATATTAAGTTTCTTGTATGGGGACCCCCTTTATTTTTAAATTTTATTTAATTTTTAAGTATTTGTTGTTGTAGCGGCAACAGAAATACACAAGCTGTGAAAATTTCAAGTCTACCTATTACGGTTCGTGAGATACAGCCCATTGACAGACGGACAATAGTAATAGAGTCCCATTGGCACCCTTTGGGTACCGAACCGTAAAAACCATTAACATTCATCTGATTCCACTAAAGATAACTTATTAGCAGCACATGTTATTTGACCAGATTTTCAATTTGGCTTTTTATCTTCTAAAATCATTTCTTGTATTACAAACAAAGACATTACTAAGAACAAGGAGACAGCTGACTGTCCAAAATAGTTTGTCTTACTAAGTGGAGTCTAAGGACACAGTACGACTCAGTTCCTTGTGGACAATAACACACATGCGGATAATAAACATGTCAGTGTTGCTAATACGGCTCATCTTCTGTGGAATAATGAGTATTATTATTATTTGTTATCAGGCAGGCAGTTGATTCAACTGATAGGTGCCTGTATCCTGTTGTTCTCTTCTAGCTTTTCTCTTTCAGGTGTTTATCGAGTTGGTTCTTAAACTGGTTCACATTTTGAGCTGATACAACGTCTACTGGGAGCTTATTCCACGCTCTAACCACTCTGTTGCTCAGGAAGTGCTTGTGAGGATTGTTGTCTTGAGAAGCTGGTACTCAATTTTAAGTGATGGCCTCTTAGTCAGTCATAGTTGTCGCGCTCAAATAAGTTTTGGAAATTCTGTAGATCATAATGTCCATTTAAGATCTTATATGTCTCAATTAAGTCTCCACGATCCCTACGGTCCTTTAGGGTTGTGAGCTATGTATCCTTTAGGGTTATATATACAGGGTTATTGGTTAAGTCGACCTATTCCCGTTAAGGGCGTGTAGTTTACATCGTTTCTGACTGATTTGACTATGAAACACCCTATCCTAAATGTAACCGTTATTTGAATTTAATTGTTTTTGTTATTAAAAAATCCAAATTTTCGGCTATCAGCCGCGATAGCCGTGATAGCCGAAAATCGGGTATTTTTATAAAAAAACAATTAAATCAAATATCTCGAAAATTAGGATTTAGGATAGGGTGTTTCATAGTCAAATTAGTCGGAAACGGTGTAAACTACACGCCCTTAACGGGAATAGGTCGACTTAACCAATAACCCTGTATAATATGTGAATAACAGAAGTAACAGATGTGTGAATTTTGCTCTATGTGTGTATGCTGGTGCATTGAGCACAAGTTTTGTGATGTACTTATACCACTATGCTTTTAGATTTACGTTCATGAATTACAGTACTGCCAAGCACTGCAAATTTTATATCATTGTTAGGTATTTTATATACCGTAACTACTTCCGAAATAGAATGAGCGATTGATTGGTTGGTCGATGACCGGTCGCGACATCCGTCTCCGCCGCATCTTCGTCACGGTTTATCGTTACACTTTAAAATGCCGCACATTAAGGCTCGAAACAAAGTATCTGTTCTATAAGAAGACCAAATCTTTAAGGCAGTCTTTCCATATCTGACAAGAATTAGTTGAGATTCATGTTATAAAATATTAATATTGTTCAGGTAGTTTAAAATATTATGTTTATCCCGTGTTTAACATTTTTGTAATATAGGTATACCGCAAGCGCTGTACCACGCTGGACGTCGAGAGCTATGAGCCCCCCCGTCTCGCCGCTCGCGTACCTAAGGCGCGGTACCGCGCTTGTGGTATACCTATACCACTGCTAACTTTCAATAAGTATTTCAAAATAAATTCCTTTCCTTACAATGCTTTTTAAATAAGAACTTTTTTTTAAATTACTTACAGTGGGACATAATATGTTATGAATTAATCATGCTAGGCTATAAAAGTTCAGATAACTTGCATGTTTTACATACATTTATGCGCATTATTATAGGTAATTTTCCCTCCATTAGTGTATGCTAATCTCGTGAAGAGACTTTCCCCATTGGCACTGGTACCTATGTTTAATTAAAGTGAGACGCACCTACGGTACGTGCGGTAGATTGTTTACGCCTAGGATTATATTTAGCCACGTGCTAGCGACGTAGTCTCACGGCACCTACCTACCTACATCCGATTTGGTAGCATCCGCTCAAAACACTTATAAATAGGCGCACTATTTCACCATAGTACAGTTCCAAGGCTACGAACTTGTACGTTTTGCTCAGCTGTTGGGTACTCGCGAAGAAACGATATTATTTCAAATCCTAAGGGTGAGGGAATTGAGGTAGATCATTGTATAGGATATTACAATCAATATTTGAGTGATAGGCTGATCCTGGATTTGTCCTGGAACAATTATTGTAATCAGGTATAACCGGCTCCCTAGTTTAGGACCAAATGGGCAAATTGCTATCTGTGGTGCTTTACTCTTTCAACAGTTGTAACAGTCTTGTTTCCGTGGCAATCAGCCTATACTCTAATTTTTGTCTCCTGCTTTGCAACGGAGGTCGTGGATCATTTTCTTCCAACTCCTCCTATCCTTCCTTTTGAATAAATTCGTGCGTGTTCTAAGACAATTTAACTTTTCCCCGGGACTTGACGAGGGTCAAACCTCGGCGTCATCGTTTGACACCATTGTCGATCCTGGCTTACAGGACTAACGGGGAGGGTCTGGCGGACCTAGCCCGATTCTGGATCTGAGTATTGAACTCAGTTTATCCTTGTTACCCTTAAACCTTTTTCTTACCTTACATTACAGTTTTCTTATGTCAAAAATAACGTTGAGTCATAATATCTACTCTTAATAATACCTACCGCCTCTTTCGCAGTATGAAAAGTACCTACACTCAATGTAATGCATTATGCGAATTGAATTTAAAAGGAAATCAAAGCAATAAATCAAGGATTTAAGTGTGAGTGACGGAGAGAGACCGGATGCACTCGTCTCGGTGTCGGAGTGCCCTCTGTGAGCAATTCACTGCGCTTATTTGATAACTTCTAAAATATGTTATTTGAAATGCTGGCTCCGCTCAAAATTACTCATATCATTTAGCACGTAGTTAACATAGCTACTTATCGGAAAACCGCAAACAATACATAATTATTATTAATCAGCATTTGCGGCCGTAGAAAATGTCGATATAATGACTGTACTTACGTTATAATTTTATACCACTATTTCAACCGCATATGCATAGCATATGACCGCAAGTAGGCTTACTGCTGTACATTTCCTTAGAAACTGCTACTGCGGGTGCGATGTAAACAATACAATTATTATCTGCTTGTAAGTTGTTGTAGCTTCTTTATGTCTATTGTTTTTAATAACAATGAATTCAGTTATGATAAGCCTTGTTTGCAATTCTCATTAACTCCGTGTCTTAGCTCTGAGTCATTGCATTAGTTGATTTGGTGGTTGAATTAGAAACTGACCCGACTAACTTAGAGCATACGTCTTATGCAATAATTGGAATAAGCAGTAGAGTAGGAGTTATAGAAAGAGTGTAAAATTAATTTGACTGATTTATCGGTCAATTTGAGCTTCGAGGCTTATCGATTGGCCATTGTGAATCCACCGGTTTCTAATATTATCTTCTCGAATTCCTCATTTTCATTCGCAAATAGGTACTCGCTGGTCAAAAAGAATTTACGATCGGCGCCAAGAATTTACGATTTTTATGATAAATTCACGAAGATAATATTAGATACTAGTGGCTTCGTAATGGACAATTGTTAAAAGACTCTTGGCCCAGTGAAATTTACCCACGATTGTCCCTAATCCCAAGTCAACAAACGCTGAAGCTCCGCTCGATTTGGGAAACTAAATAAAATGCTTTACCCAGTTTTCCAATTTTGTAGCTTGTTCAATAGTTACGTTGTGAAAGTCGTTAACAATAGCCGTATTTACTATTGTAAGTTGAAGTGTCGATTTTACAAGGAAATTCCCAAAGTTAAATGCTCCTTGGAGAGTTGAGTTTTCGTTCACGAAGTATGACCCAGTAATAACAACAGCTCTTGGCGAACCATGACAACGTGTTCAAGAGACCGTGTAGCCCGCAATGAACATGTTTGAGGCATGTCACGTGAGCAGTGAACCCGCATTTTCCGCCCTTTATCCCCGCGGCGTCATTGACTTGCACGTATCAACTGGACTTAGTTACAACTTTATTCTTATTAACATGACTCACATTTACCCAACTCTCATTTAGTTTATCAGAAAATCATGTAGGTACAATTTTATCCTTGATGGTTTAGTTAACATTTATTGACCGTCAGTAGCATGTTATTTAGTTTCGTTATAATTCTATGGAATAAAATTGGTGTCATAGTAGAAGGCTTGCGTGACGCATGCATACCTATCTCTAGTTGCGCGATACATTCAGGTTTTTATGTTTTCATGTAACCGGAGGCCTGCCTCAGGTGGGAGTCCTTCTAGGAAAAGTATTTCTGAGATCACTCGCTTCGTGGTAACTTAAAAATACCTACAGGTGCCTACAGTATAAAACAGGTAGATTTCCATCTTCTAATTGATCTTTATGGCTCTAAAATGACACATGCCTCATAGTGTATCTGGCTCCGTAATGGCTGAGGGTATAGTATCTACTCTGATAGTAGAATAAACTCCTAGATCCTGCAATGGCTGCATTCGTATCGTAAATGTTATCGTCTACATACAAGATCACAAAAAAAAACAACTAGAAAACGTAATATACAGGTGAATTTTTCAAGTGTGCGTGGTTGGCCAAATCCGAAACTATGAGGAATAGCAATAAGTACTCAATGGAGTCTCGGGGCCGATTTTGATGAAAACTAAAACTGCATAATTGGATTTTTGAAAAAACTAAATTCGTAGCCAGGAATCGCTCTAATTTATTTTGAAAAAAAAAAAAAAACCACATACTGTATTATTATACCATTCGATAGTGTCGCTGATAACCACTATTGTCCTTGAGTGTCCTTGAGTACTTTTCGCTATTCTTCATAGTTTCGGATTTGGCCATCCACGCATACTTGAAAAATTCACCCTGTATATCTCCATCAAGGTTTCAATATTCACCGAAATGTACCTACATTCCACAAGGTCTATAATATAGGTAGGTATTTTCCTCTTTATTACAAAAAACCTAATAATACATATACATAAAACTTTTGTATTTGGTTTCTGAAAACGTTTATCGCGTTCATGTTTAACTATGAATTACTTACCAATTAGTCATCATCTTCGCTTCATGAGCATTTGCGAATGGATGATAATGAGGTGATAAAGATTGTCTTGAAATTGCGTTTTGAAATAAATCAATAAACCTCTAATACAGTAAGACTGAAGGTAGTATAGTTGTGAACGCGCTTACGGAAATGCCTTTTGAAGCAGAAAAACAACAATTACTTGCATTGAATTACTCTTCAAACAATAGCATTTAACATTGCCGGTGCTCATAGAAATGCGATGCTCTTTGTTTTCACTTTCCACCTGTAATTTAGTCTGTTGAGGAGAAAATTCTTCCTGTCCGCATCGAGTTGCGTGTTTTATCGCCTACTAGTAATTTTACACCTTTCTTCTGATACGCCCAATTTATCTCGCACGAGTATGGAGTATTTTTGATTACTTACTTATTTTGTGTGTAATTTTACTAATTGCTATTGTTAAGAGGAGGGTTCGAAATTTGGTTGATTTTCTATTCTACTTTTTCTTTAAGTAAGTATGTGGACTAGGAATCTTATATTTAGATGTATGATTTTTGACTATATTATCTTGAGTATCTTTAAATCCAAATCACGATTTGATGAAATTTTCTCGATAAAAAAAATTTATGAAATGAGCTCTAATTATTTACAATTTTCCTTGCTACCACGATGTTTTTACGATTTAGATCACGAAATTATTTCTAAAACATAGCAAATAATGATATCTAAACTACCCTTCAACCATATTTTAATTCATGAAGTAGTTTTTTTTTAATTCAAGTAAATGTGGTTTGGCGCTTACGTTGTTTATTTCCGAGCGCGCGCACAATATCGCCATCTCACATTTTAAGTACTTGAACTAACCATGTCTCTCTCTAACTTTGTATTGTCAGTGTCCGCTCGGACTTGTTCGACGTCGGACCTGTGAAGGATTTTTTAAAAAATATTACGAAAAAATATTACGGTCGTGCCACATTACAGGTACAGTACAGTATTTACAGTCCGCCGACGCCTATGATAAATAAATAAATAAAATAATAAATATCCTTGGAAATTCTTTTACACATGACTACCTGATCCCAAACTAAGCAGAGCTTGTACTATGGAAACCAGATAACTGATATTACTACATATACTACTTTTTGTTTGTAAATACAAACTAAATATACACTTAATTACACCTAGACTCGGGACATGCGGACATGTTCATGCACACAAATGCATGTCCTGGGCAGGAATCGAACCTACGACCTGCACTGCAGCGTGATTTTCGTTTGCTTTTCCTTGTCTTGTGTAATTTCTTTTCATCTCTTGTCATTTTGTGTCATCTCTTGTCATTTCATAGTTATTCGTGTCATTTCTGTAAAAACTCCCTATTTCGCTTACTGTTATATACTTGCAGCATGGTCTTGGGCTGACAGTGGGAATACATTGCTTGTCAAAACAATGGAGTCGCTTTATTGAATTTTCACTGAATGTGTATTTCTGTTGCCGGTGCAGAACAAATACTAAAAATATAATAACATTTAAAAATAAATATCAAGTCTCAAACTTGATATTTTTGATGTGTTTATTCTACGGTGGTACGGAACCCTTTATGTGCGAGTCCGACGCCTTCAGATCTTATGAATGTTTTCTTGAAATAAATATAGTGTATTTTAAGTAATTAACTGGCCAACCCTCAGGTCCTACCTACCATGTTAGGATCTTTTTCGTTCTAGCGGGTGTAAACCGTGATTTAACGAGTTAATGTGATAATTTTTGTATTTAAATTATTCAATTCAATGTATTTGTTTCAGACATAGTCCAATATTGATTATTAAAATTATTATAATTTCACAATAAATATAAAACAATAAATAAAAGTAAAATAAAATAAAAAAAAATAAAAAAATATTTTTTATTTTTCATGTTTTATCATTAAAATACAATATAATATAACATAAATTAAAATAAAATACAATAAAATAAAAACCTACCCCTAATTAAACAAATACCGTCCGCGTGGGATACTGGCTGCATGTCCTCCCTGTATTCAAGCTGTTCCTGTTGTCAAGCGAATTTTTTGAGCAAGGAAAGAGCCAGCCCTCTTGTCACCTGTGGCGGTAACCAGTCTAAGGGTGATTTTGATAGATAAAAAAATAAAGATAAAAAGATAAACAAAAAATAAATGCATGGTTAAATCAATAAAATTAATAAAAACTGAAAATTAAATTAAAAAATAAATTAAATATGGTAAAAATAAATATTATGACACCGCTGATGACTTCATGATCGGCATCGAAGTTAAGTACCAAAGTATTCCTTTGCCTACGAAACATGAAAAAGATACTCATATCCGGCAGTCAGTCACTGACACAGAGTATGTACATTTTTACCCGACTACGGTGGGCGGAGGGTTATGATTTTGACCGATATGTATGTATGTTCATCTGCTCCCGTATAACGCCCAAACTATTTTTATCATAATAATTTGACTAATGAGATATCGTTGGACGCGTCTGGATCGTCCGCTGGTTATAGGCTATTATACGATCGAAATATTGTTATACGTATCTATCAGCATATTGTAGGTATCGTTTGTCTTCTTTTGACTTACTTTGTCTTCAGCAATAAAAACAACATAGAAATTAAATTATTTTTTTCAAATACACTCGACATAAAAATCCCATATAAAACGAAAAAAATATATTTGAATATTTTCATCCATTTCATCTATTTTAAAAGGTGCACTGGGACATATTATTTTAATTGTACGAATTAAACAATATTGTTCCTTCAAAAAATAACTATACTATAGTCTACTCCATAGCTGTTCTGTCCTAGCTAAGCGAGAGGGATATATCCTTCGGCAGCTCACGCGACGCTAGCCACACCCCGAAACTAAAATTCATTTTTTTCTTGTATCGTCTTAATGTTGGTAGATAAGTCTATTAGATTGGGCAGACTTTCGTCAAATCAGTTATTCGTCAAAAAACCTGCATTACGTCGACGTCGGAAAAATACATAAGTTTCATGTTTGACTGTACGTCGACAAAGACGATTCGTTAAAATTTGACACAATTTTTAATACCTCCTTTGATGCAAAACGTTTGTTTGCTATTATTTAAATCCAAGGCTGGCTATTTATTGAAGTGTTTGTTGTTATTTGTTCATGCTGAACAGTGTCTAGCGAATCGGTTCATTGGTTGGTTGAACGCTTGAGGATACTCGTGTTTATTGCATTAACTTTGGGCTCGTCCGTCCACCCACCTATTGCTTCGCTCTATGCATTACCTCCAATTACCGCTATAGATTTGACAGTAGCAATTCGGACCCGCCTCGGAGCGATCGTGCGTGCACCCTCGACACGCTTTGTTTTGTGTTTATTTTTCTATTACTCGTTATGTCTACGTAATAGTCATAATAGTAAAAGTGTTGTTGATTGTAACTATTTGGTCGATTATTGTAAGATATAGTGCTTAGTGTTGTGGTTAGCAGCTATTTACTAATTTATTATTGACGATTGAACAGCATTGTATTTAAAGCAAATTAATTAGGTATTAGCCACCAAAAACTTTAGTCGTTTCAATAGATAAATTTACGAGATCTGTATGGTCCCCTAAATTAAGTTTCATTGTGTTATAGGAATATAAATTGATTGACTTCATTGGGATTAACAGATAACTAGTAAATCCATTTAAATCCCTGTTTAGCTTGTCTCATAATCCTTTAATAATAATCTGGAGATATTTGCAGGCACAACACAACAATACGGAGTTTCCCATTATTTCCTTTGAATTTCCAAACCGTATAAAATACTTTGTTATAACGTAAACATTCTTAGTATAATATTCTTATTTGTTATTAATTATGCCTCCATTGTTATGAATTGTTACGATATAGTGAACAGTAGTGCGTTAACAGCATACATTTAGCAATATGTACGTTTGTGATGTAACGGAATAGCCGCAAAGTCTGTGTATAGAGCGCGTGTTCGCCCATACTAATGCTCTGGGCCCGGGGTTACCCGCACCCACAGGAAACACATCCCGGAAGAATTAACCCGCCGTCCCACCCGGCTTATTTGCATCGATATACATATGCAGCAGTCGCGCTTCCCATCCGCTTGTCTGCAGTATCTCAGCAACACTCAGCCTTGTCTTTCGCTCTACACAGACCACTAATGTGCTAATTAGTGAGGTCGCCCCCTCACAAACAAGTCTGAAATAGAACCCGACGCATCGATTTTCTAATTACGTTACTATTTCTATAACTGATTGTGTTTTATTTATGTGTTTCTATTCTAGTAATTTGTGTGGAATGCGTTTCTGTTGAACTTGTATGTAACTGGATATTTTGTCGCGGCGGCGAACCGTAAAAGTAGCGGCTTATTCGGTCAAGTTAGTTAAGCTATCAGTGTGTAGTTGGATTGTTGCTAATGGACTTACAAAACTCGTAATTATTCAGAGTGAGACGGATTGTTTACTACCGGTTGGGTTAGAAATAATATTCGCGTAACATTTTGAAATTCACCAGAATTTGCAATTTTTCCTCAGCCATTTCATAAAGGAAAGGATCGGTAATGTCCTTCGTCATAAAGATAATGAGGATCTTCCCTCCGGTGACATCTCTTTCGGTGCGAATGGGTGTTAAATTATAATTTAGAACACAGTTCGGGTCGGGGCACCCACACGCGTCGGGGCTCTGATTGCTATAGTACGTTTTTTTATACTTGTCCTATTTGGTAAGCAAAGATGGCGTCCAGCGGGGCGATTGCGTAACTTTTTGTCAATGTTTCAATTGGTTTCGTATAAAATTGACACAGGATGAACGAAACCAATTGAAACATTGACAAAAAAGTTACGCAATCGCCCCGCTGGACGCCATCTTTGCTTACCAAATAGGACAAGTATAAAAAAACGTACTATATATCATGAATGTGTGACGAAGTGGTAAAACATACTGTTGTAATAAATTGTGCGTGAATCCAAGGGACTGTTTGTTTTGCCATAATGGATTTTATGGATGAAGAGTTAAGACAGAGGGTGAAGGAGGCGTTCCTCGAGAGCTTGCAAAAGTTTATACGGGTATTTGTTTGTAATTTGTATACTGCATAATTGTATTTGTAAAGCTATAACTTATCTTTGCGTGTTATTCATGTTTTTCTGGTACATGCTGGTACAAAAATTCTACTAGAAATCTACCGTTGCTGTCTATGTTCGTTACAGTTTACATCCTATGGCATCAGCTGTTTCCAGCCTTTAACGTCATAATGCCATAAACGCGTGTTATCTGTTGCAGCTACCGATATCGGGCATATGTTTAGTCTTTGTCTGCTAAACGAACGCTGTTCGGAGTAGCATTGCCATAATTATTACTATCTATTATGCTTATGTCTACATTATGGACTTGATAAAAATTCTTCGTGCTTAGTCAATTTCCATTGAGATGTAGCCTATACAGTCTCTTCAAGGGAATGTTTTATAATGTTCGGTGTCCTAAATATTATGAGCCTGTTCTATTTCACTGGTTTTCCTCCACTCCCACATTGGACTATGGACCATTCCTTTGAGTATGATTTCTCTCGCCATCTGTATGGATAGATGGCATGGTGTTATGTCAACATACAATTTATTGGAATAATGAATTGCAGGCGACAAAGGCGTTTTTGGAAGCACTGAGTGAATCAGGCGCGGCGTGCGTGTCGCGCGCCACTGCTATCAAGTTTCTGCTCGCGCGCAAGTTCGATGTGGCGCGCGCGCACGCGCTGTGGCGGCAGTATGAGGCCACGCGGAGGCGCGAGGGCCTCGACAAGTTCGAGCCATTCGAGGACCCACTCAAATCAGAACTGGAGACCGGAAAATTTACTATATTGGTGAGCAAACAAAAAAAAACTACAACAAGCGCATGCCTCGCCTAAGCACCAGGGTTGCAAAAAAACAGGAAATTTAAAATGAAAACTGTTTAAAACGTGTTTAAATCATTGATTTAAATCAGAAGGAATAAATCACTGTGTTTAAAACATGTTTTAAATGATTAAAACATGTTTTAAACACGGTGTTAAAACAAGGTGATTTATTCGTAACAACCCTGCTAAGCACTCATGTTATGGCATTATATCTATGCGTTCCAACGTCAAATTTGAGTGCTAGGATGCGGCATGCGCCTGATATAGACGCAGTCATTGGTGTTAATTCTGTTGTCAAATCACGACTAAACTTAATTTGACACATCGTAATGTTTTTCCGTCTTGGTCATTCGTTACGGCCATAAGAGGGACGGCAATACAGTTGTTACGTAAAGTTTAGTTGTGGCCAATATAATCAGCACCAATATCGTGGAATTCATTATTGGAATGAGGTTTCCTTAACATTGTTCTAGCATAGCCATTGGATCTAGTAAGGCCAACTATGGAATAACAAGATAAATATTAATTTTGTCTCATTTACCCTTATTAATTAAGAGATAGAGAGAGAGAGCGATTCGGTTTGACAAAATGCTTGAGATTTGGTCACTTTGACTCACAAGGGTCACAGGGGTCTACTCAAAAGCGCTAAGATGCCAGAAGTTTATTCATCAACTGATGGTATCGCTAGCAATTGTTCCATTGTTAGTTCCTAATTTAGTCGTATTGTGAATGATAAGAGCACAGGTTGATGACCTTATATCTAGAATCTAATAAATTATTGTTGATATGGAATAATTAAAGAGGTATCAATGATCAGCCAATTTTATCAGAATGTCCTGTGATAAGGCGAGCTACGGCCCGTATTAATAAATGCATCTCAAGATTGAGATCGAACTTGAGATGCTGTTTTTATATCTTAAGATCGATTTAAACTTTGAAATGCATTTATTAGTACGGGCCTAAGTGTGGTGAGAAGAACTTATGGAGAGTTTCTATGTTCGCAGCCAACCAGAGACGCGACCGGCGCTGCGATCGCGGTGTTCACAGCAAACAAGCATTTTCCTTCGCAGACGACGCATCAAACCACGCTACAGGTAAAACAGCATTCTAAAGTTGAAATTATATACAGGTGCTTGTGGGTACGGTTACCTTACAACCTTACGGTTGCTCGTGTAAGGTTGTTACCTTACACGAGCAGGTAACGAGGCAAGTGACTAAGGTGGAAAACAAGCGTACGACCCGCTCGATGTTAAGCAGTTACCATAGATGTTTTCAATATCAAAAGCATCATTTGCATGTTGCCGACCTGAAGAGTGGCCCAGAGGGAGGGAAAGCGGGGATTGGGATTCCGGCTCTCACTCATCGTACGAAACGAAACGCAGCTGTAATAGCCACTTTACGTCGATTTTCTGTGAGACGGTGGTAATACCTCGGTCGAGCCAGCCCGTATATGAGCTGCAGTCAATTGGCCACAGCTGGGCACTACCAGGTTTTTTTTTAATGTTATTAATATTCGCGTGTTGCTATAGGACTGCGGATATAGGCCATCTTATCACGCAATAAAACTGCATACCTATAGTCCGCGACAGGTCGAGATGACAATCGGGGTATGAGCTTTTTCCAGAATAAAATTCGAATCAAAATTAGCCCGACCCGATAAACAATTAAAATCGCCCACAAAAATATTAAATTAAATTATTTTGTTGCGTTGAGGGTCCTGCTGATTTTGGTTCGGATTTTATTCTGCACAAAGCTCATGACCCGATTGTCATCTCGACCTGTCGCGGACTATACCTACATGCGTAATATCAGTGTCGGCTCACTCCGATGCGGCATTGATAGCTACCTACTGCGTTTGAAACGAGACACCGACGTTCATGTTACTCTTATTGTATTGCATGCCACTGCGAATGTGTATGTTTTATTGAATTACTAGAAAAGAGATGTACCTTTCCGGGAATATTGGGAATATTCATTATACCCATGCCTGTCAGCATGCATATAAGCAATCCAGCATCTGATTTATAAATGCGGCCTGTGATTTTCGATAAACTCTGTGACAGCTATGAGCGCGCTGAATCAAACCTATCCAGCTAGTAGCACAGCCGAATATGACAAGACAAAACGCGAGATAAATTAATTTTGTCTCATTTTTTCCTATCAATTAAGAAAGATGAAGAGAGCGACTCGGTGCGACATAAAGCGCGACAAAAATCTTGTCTTGGCATGTGTGCTAGTCGCACAAGTTTAATTTGGTTGTTTTGCGTGGGTAGAACAACCTAGGTGGTTTTGGTGAGGCTTTTCATGACCACCCAGCGAAATCCTCTAGGCAGAACGACCTCAAACCAAGCGATTGAGAGTGACCACCAAACTTACATAGATTTTTAGTCAGCTTACAATGGTTTTACAAAGCATTTTAAGAACTAAAGTGATTTGTAATGCTAGTGTAAGTCCTTCATATCTTTCTATTTTGGGGTGAGAGTTTATCGACCAATCAGAGGCCGCAAACTAAACTCATTTGGTGGTGTTTGCTTATAATGCTGCCTGTCATATTCTATATCTGATTATTTGTCTACCTTACTCCTTAACTAATGACAGGGACTAGTGGACTGGTACCTTATAGTAGGTAGGACATAAAGAACTAATAATAAATGTATTTACATGTAGGCTGTATTGAATCGCCAGACAAATACATATTGAGCATCGTTCGTTCGTACCATAGCTGCCATACAATGGACGGGGAGCGGCCGTTCCTCTCATTACTGTGCACGACGCAAATAGCGCCACAAAACCAAATCAATCATTACAGCGTGAATCATCACGCGGGAATGAAAAGCGAAATGAAAACGGTTCTCTGAAATGAAATTCCATAAGGAAAAGAGAAATTTGATATTAGTGTTTCCCAAAGTTGGTCTTGGTTTTGCAGTCTTGGGTCTTGGGTCTTGCATTTTCGCAAGTCCATGACCAAGACAGTCTGTAAGACTTGAGCAAGAACAAAGATCCTGTGAGACGAACGTGTTTAGCACACAGACCAATAAGTATAGACGGTGCTTGCTTCCACTATTGTATGGGAACGTGAGCATCAAAAGCTGGCGGGGTATCAGGGAAAATGGCGAATTTTGATTGGTCCGCTTCAGATCGAGCCTTGAACGGACCAATCCTATCGGCCTGGCTAGACAGCGTCTATGGCTAATTGGTATGTTTGACAGAGTTAGTCATGTTCTTGTGAATTTAGGTTATGTCACGTTTATTCGATAAATTTTACTACTACGCATTAACTACCATAGATATTATCGAAGTTTCTAATTTCGCGCTATAAAGTAGGTAGATTTTACTTTCCACGCTTTTATTCCATTAACCTTTCTTCACCTACTTTCTATCTAAATTGGGCTTGAAATTGTTTTTCAATGTGAAAATGCGGTGTAATTATTAACACCGGTTACTAAAAGTATTATGCAAATAGTAGATGAGTAAGGTATTTTCCTTGGCTTAGTTCGTATTGATCTGGTTACGACGTGTTAATACGTCGACCAGCTAAACTTGCCCACTAACCGTTCCATATTTCGGAAAAACTATACATCTCTGCATCTAACACAGAAGTATATCGCTTAACTTGAGATACCTCAATTTCGGATTCGGATTCTTTTTCTTTCTTTTTGACGGGGAGGAAGTCTTCGAAAGATGCCCAGACCTCTTGTGGGAGAGACCTGGGGAATGTGCGATTCTTACCTATTAACTTCTCCCCGGTTGCCGCTCCCAGCACGTCAGAAGAGCTCTGATATCTCCGCACGTATCGCGCCGATGCCCCCCCTCGCGATCCGCGTTCCCAATAGTAGTTTCAGGGAAGGATATGGTAGCGCCTCCGCACGCTCGCTATTAATACTAGCTTAGCAGGGCCAAATCATTGGCTTTACGCAAAATTGTTGATAATTTTTTGCTTAAATTATGTACCTATACCACATTAGCCTTTGGGTCGTCAGGATAAATTTTAAGTAAATAAATAAATAACACTATGTATTTCATAGGTTTGGACATCTTAAGACCGTTCTCAAATTTAAGATAGATGAATTAATACCGTCCTAAAACTGAGTGAATATTTGTCTTGTCCAGGGCGTGGTGTATCAGTTGGACGTGGCGCTGCAGTCGCTGGAGACGCAGCGCGCCGGCCTCGTGTTCATCTACGACATGACAGACTCCAAGTACACCAACTTCGACTACGAGCTCTCACAGAAGATACTCACTATGCTCAAGGTCAGTTCAACGATAAGGGTAGTTGCTACTCCACCAAGCCAACTAGGCGCTCGGATGGAATTCGGTTTCCCCGCCCGCTCACCCGTCACCGCCTGCGGCTTCCTGCCCGCCACACCTACCGCACACCGCCACCGTATTGTGCGGGTGACGTCATATTTGACAGGCGCCTATTTGGCTTGGTGGAGTACAGTAGCGGCATTTTACGATGGCCGGTTGACATGTGGGGGGGGGGGGGTGGGAGAAAATGAACCTTATTATAACGGAATAAGACTGGCCGTTTTAAAAAATAAGAATGTTACAAAATGCGAAAATGAATTTTATTCCGTTATAATAAGGTTCATCCTTTCCACCTCCCACATGTCAAACCGGCCATCGTAACGTGCCGCAGGTATAGTATAAAATTAATGGTAGTCTCGCTATAGTGGTGTTAGCTTGATTCAACGTGATTGTATGCTTATAAGGTAACACCGGTAAGACGATTGCGTGATAGCGATCAAGCCCCGATGAACATATGGATGTGGACGCATTACATAAGCGAAAATTATGGGTAGCGTCCTGGTCATAAGTTTCGCTCATGAGAAGGATGGCAATACAATCAGTTTACATTATCAAACATTGGCAATACATACAGTACCAACAAAACCAATGTCTAAAACGCAATATGCCAGAAATTCAAGATGTCACGCTATACTCACTCATTTTACTGATATCATTGTGATTTCCAGCAGTATTGTCCTGAAATTCCCTGCTCCTGACTCGCCTCCTGTTCCTGCCAGCGTTCCCTGGAACCAAGACTGATTTTAAAAGAGTTTTTTATTAAGCGATGATGAAGATGGCTGTAGAATCGCAAGATGTTTATAAGCAGTCAATAAAGCCCCGATAATACCTATCCTGTCCCTTATTTCATGTCCATACCTTTCCCACATGACATTATAGGCGTTACGGCCCGGCCACGACCTTGTCGCTATCAGCGACAGCGCTAAGTTATCAAATGTTGCATCGCGCGCGTTGCCGCCGAGAGCGACAGCTCGTGGCGTGATGCAACATTTTAGTACCCCCGCACGCTTCTGTCGCTGATAGCGACAAGGTCGTGGTCGCCGTGGTGGTGGTCGTGGCAAGGTGGCGGGGCCGTAAAGCGCTGGGTTCCTCCAGAATGATGCCGTCATATAACGACCGCATTAGAACATTGGCCATGTAAACTATGGCGCGGTTGCCTAGAGACCGGTTCGGACACCGTTTTTGACATAGCCAATGTTTTAATGCGGCCATTATATCGACGCTTGAAAGGCAATCCTGACTAAGCGACATATAGGCCGATATTGAGTTATATATACCATTCGAACCGCAAAAATTTTCTACGTCGTTTGGTCTGGGTCCCATAGCTCTACGACGAGTTTTAATGTCGCTTAGTTATAGCGTGATTTCAATCAATTTCACATTTTTGTGCTCACTTAGCGACAAAAAAAATATGATTTTTTGGACTGCCGGCGGTTAGGACATAGACTGTTCTACTGTTTGGCTTTTACTCCTTTTTACTTGTAATGAAAAAGACTTTTAAATTCATTTAGTAGTTTTTACTTACTTAAGCAATTATAACTTATGACGCTTATATATTTTAACCAGGGCTGAAGTACCTTTTATTGATGTGGTTGGATAATTTAACCTGATGTAGTATATTTCCAGTAAATTTACTTGTACAATTTAACTTGAAATAAAATAGAAGAATATCGTCGCTTAGATAGTTTTACCTGTGTAATATAAACAATGTTTGGTCAGCCTTAGATAATTTTACTTGATAACTTCAAATATTATTGACGATGGTTAGATAATCTTACCCGACTTCATGAGATGGTTGTGACTGTCACTTAGATACTTTTACCTGAACGCAACATATATTTTTGTTAGTCGCTTATAACTTCCCTTGTCCGAATGGCGTCGCTTGCGTATGCGCGTGACCTCGCGTAATACGTATCGGCAGGTCGACGTTTGGGCGCGAGGTGTCGGTTACGGTGGACGTGCGACACGGATTTTTATAATTTTGCAGCGCATTTCGCTTAGTAATGGTGAGTATCCAATCAAATTACTTCAAAACAGCATTTTGTTTAACATTATTTTTTACTTACTTATTTTAAAACAACTTCATGTAAGTTTATTTTTGGTTTGTTTAAAAGTTGATTATAGAAGATGAGAAAAAATGAGATAGACTATATCATTACCAATAAGAGACAAATATTCAATGATGTCTCCGTGATTCATAAGGTGGAAACCGAAAGTGATCACCGAATGGTGAGAGGCACTGGATATAAATTCCAAGTTGGAAAGGTCTCGTCTGATGAAGTCTACGCTCCGACCTGATACTTCTCAAATCCAAAACCCCGAGAGCTTTCAACTCAAACTAAAAAATTGCTTCGAAAGCCTAGAGAGCTGCGCTTCAGTGGACGAAATAAATAATAGGTTAGTGGACACTGTCCAAACAGTAGGCTCTAAGTACATTAAAACTCGCCGGACAAATAGTCCGCAAAAGCTCTCCAGCCATACTCTCAACCTCACGGCTGACCGACGCTCTATGATGCTACAGTCTTCGGATGATGCCGACGCATATAAGCAGCTCAATAGACAGATATGGAAGTCCTTGCGACGACATGACATGTGTAAATTTAATACAAATTGTATTAAGGATGCGATAGAGCGGAACAGAAGCTCCAAAGTGTTCGCAAGAGCTGTATCTATTGGGCAAAGCCTGTTGACGAAGCTGAAAACCGAGAATGGTGGCATAGCGTCGACCAAGGCAGAGGTATTGAGAGAGGTTGAGACGTTTTATGGACAGTTGTACACCTTAGTAGCCAAACCTGTTACTGGTGTGACTAAAGACCCTAGAGCCACACTGACCCGACATTACACTGAAGATATCCCGGATTAAGAATGGCCCTCAAAGAGCTCAAGAACAACAAGGCGCCAGGGGAGGACGGAATTACCACAGAACTTCTGAAAGCGGGTGGAACACCGGTACTTCGAGTCCTTTAGAGGCAGTTTAATTCAGTCATCCTCGAGGGTGTTACGCCAGAAGCATGGAATGGAAGCGTGGTGATACTTTTCTTCAAAAAAGGTATGAACCGACTGGCGCGCAGGTTCGATGACTTCCAGCCTCCTGAACAAGCCGGTTTTCAAAAAGCCTTCAACACCATAGACCACATCCATACGCTGTGGTAGGTTATACAGAAAACCGAGGAGTGCCACTTTACTACGCATTAGTGGACTATGAAAACGCCTTCGATTCGATCGAAACATGGGCGGTGCTACAATCACTCCAGCAGTGTCCCATTGACTACCGGTACATCGAAGTGTTGTAGTTCTTGTACAGTAACGCCACTATGTCGGTCCGAGTATAGAAACAGGGGGCTTACCACAAGCTCCCACTGCGACTCAATTACAGGAACGTATCAACGTTTCAGCGACTTTTTGTGCAATGACATACCTTATTGTCATGACAACAAGAAACGTCATTAAAACGTCGTTAAAACGTTCCTATAACTGAACCGCAACAAGAGCGTGTGGTAAGCCCCCAGTGCACGGGGACAATTCCACTGCAGCGAGGAGTCAGACAGGGAGACGTAAATACTCCGAAACTGTTAACCGATGCATTGGAAGATGCTTACAGACTCCTGGAACGGCAGGGATTTGAAATCAATATAAACGGCGAGTACAAGACTCACCTTCGATTTGCCAACGATATTGTGATCATGGCGGAATCGCTAGAGGATCTTGGCATAATGCTCCATGCCCTCAACACAGTCTCCCAACAAGTGGGCCCTAAAATGAATATGGCGAAGACGAAGATCATGTCAAACGTCCTTGTTGTGCCCACTTCAGTTATAGTTGGTAGCTCCACTCTCAAAGTCGTCGATGAATACGTCTGCCTAGGGCAAACAGTCCGTTTAGGTTGATCGAACTTCGAGAGAGGGGTCAGTCGTCGAATCCAACTCGGCTGGGCAGCATTCGGGAACAAAACGTTTTCTTCTTAAAACTACCTCAGTACTTAAAGACAAAAGTCTTTAACCAATGTGTGTTACCAGTGATGACTTATGGCACTGAAAATAACTGCAGTGGGCCTCATATGAAGGCTCAAGGTCACTCAGAGAGCTACGGAGAAGGTTATGCTTGGAGTTTCTTCACGAGATCGAATCAGAAATGAGGAGATACGTTGACACACCAAGTTCACCTTCATAGCCTTGCGAATCGGTAGGCTGAAGTAGCAGTGGGCGGGGCACATAGTCTGAAGGACCGATGGCCGATGGGGCAGAAAGGTTCTTGAGTGGCAACCATGTACCGGAAGATGCAGCGTGGGTAGACCCCCCCACAAGGTGGACCGACGACCTGGGAAGGTCGCGGGAAACTACTGGATGCAAGTGGCACATAACCGGTCGTTATTAAAAAACTTTGGGGACGCCTATGTCCAATAATGGACGTCTTTTGGCTGAAATGATGATGATGATATAGAAGATATTAAATATGACTGACTGTGTTGTTTTGATGTTACAAATAATAAGATAGTCACAACACCGTGGGATGAGAATTGACAAGAGCTATTAATTAGTGCAGGAATAAGGTCTGAATAGACCATATTCGTGCACTTAAATAATAGCTCTCGTCTCTCGTCACGTAAAATAAACTTGTCTTGAGGTCTTATTTGCCTTTTCTGTATAAGTAATTGTGTTATTTTTTTCAATAAATGTTGAATTTCTATTTATTTCTAATTTTCAGTCTTTAATTAATTTTATTATAGTATGTTAGTTGAGGACTTTATGGTTGAACGTCGGTTACGAAGGGAGAGTTTGGGTGTCAACATCTTCATAAGTCATATATTCCGCGATCATGTAAACTATTCGATAACGCTTAGAGGACTTTACTTGAAATAATTTAAATATTTAGATTTCCTTAGATGATTATTCCCATAACTAAATTTAAAAATGTACGAGTTTACTTATATTTACCTGTTACCGCTAATCTTACAGTGATAGCTTAGATAGTTTTACTTGTTTTTAAATAGAGGTAACTTTTATATAAGCGACATAAATGTCTTAAATTAAAAGTGTCTGGTACGTTAATCCAATATCTTCAATAGCTTAAAAAAATAAGATTTCCAATGCTATTGAAATTATTTTAATACGACTATTTATAAAATTTATATGATTTTTTTTGTAAAAATAAAAACTTTAAATCACTCTCCTGTAAAGTTCACCTAATGTCGCTTAGTCAGGATTGCCTTTCAAGCGTCGATATGATTCCTAGGAACCCAGCGCTTTAGAGTTTGTTACATACGCCAGAACATGCATGTTATGACATATCTACCTATGCGTTTCGACGTCAATACTGAGTACGCGGCATTTGCCCGATGCAGGGTTACCCCACGAACGTAAAAAAGATCCTTGGGTTACCCATTGGATCGTGACACTTTGTTGTTATATTTATTTATTTTTGCTTTTTATGACACTAAAAATAGCACAGTTATTGCTATAATTATAATATTGAATAAATGAGGTACCTATTGGTATGCCAAGTAAAATGTGATGGCATTATTTAAAGGAAATGTTGATACTTATGAATCTCATATCGAAAACGCATAAATAAATAATCTACCTCCGTGAGCAAAAGTGACATGAATCCGACATGAATTCCAGGAAATCGTGTTATGTTATTATGGTGACTGTCGGCGATTGGATGCGTCTACATGAGAGTGACATCACGCAGACAAAACAAGATTGTGCTCGGTTGTGGCTGTACGGAGCTTGTAGAGGTAGCCTATCGAGAATCCAAAATAATAATATTATGAGAGTTGCCTGTCATATGGATATACACTCCAAGAACGTTATACAATACAAAATATCCTAGAGCACGCCAGAAATATCACAATTTTTAGTCACGTTTCAATTACGTAACATGAGAACTACTTATGTGAGCTCTTAACGTTATTAAACCCGAGATCGTAGAGGCAGGCATTACATAAAATTAATGGCTCTAAAGGCTGCTTCCAAGCTCTATTTAAAGTAAACAAAGGATTAACAACGCCATGCGAACCTTTTCAACTCGAGTATTATTAAGATATGAGAAATGAAATTGAACAAAATAAGCATGGTTTGCTATGATTTATTTATTACCTGTTGCTACCGACTCCGCGAGCTCGAAATCGGAAATTCTTTCTCCATTTCTTACACCCTCAGGGGTAGCTAGAATATTTTTCGTAGCTTGCGCTAAGAAAACATAAGAAGCAAACATCAAAGTAAGTAAGTAGTATTTTCTTTATAGATCTAGAGATTTCGTTACAGGTTTTGTAATTGAAACTGCACAAATATTAATTAAAGAGTTTTGTAAACGGACTTTATCGTAATTTGGTTTGGTTGCTGCTGTTACCGACCGAACTTTGCCGACGTTCGAAGTTACAAAGTGTTTAATACAATGCTTGTCTTTATTAATATATCTTACATTTTGCCCGTGTCGCTTGAATTTGTTGAATATCATAATCTTAGCATGCGTAGGATGCTTACTTATGTATGAAAAATCAATAAAAGATTACGTACAAACATCGTATTGTATTATACCTACAGTATCTGTTTTTATCTTAGGTGTTTATCGGAACGTTTGTGTTTGTGATAAGAAAGATCAGTTACAATGTACTATCTACATTAGTACAATTAACCTACCTGATCAAATTGTTGTCTTGAGTATCTTGGGGATTTTGGGATTTTGTCTTTCGGTCTAAATGTAAAGCTATGATTTTAATGTAACTTAACTGATTATAGGCCCAGTCAACTAGTGGGGTTTGAGGATTCTACGGGATACCTAAATTTAGAATACTCGCGTATAAATTCGGTGAAATTAAATTAAAACCTAAATAATAAGATAGCTTTAATTGTTATCGAAGTATAACCATACACGTGTAGGTTCATGTTTCGAGTTAAAAGTTTCCGTGACGGCGCGGTGGCTGTACTCTTTTCAGCAGACTCATCGCGTATATTGAAATTCGTAGCATCATTTTACCGTAGCGCGGTGGGCGGATGCGAGCCGTAGTCTTCGTAGCCGCCCGCCCCTACGCCGCCGCCGGCCCCGTCGCCCGAGCGAAAACCTGACGTCAGTATAGCTCGAACCGGCGACGCGACCACACGTCTGGTATCTCATATTGCGCGTCTATTTACGCCGACATCCGGATGAAACGTCTAGTGTTTATGCGCTAAATTAGTTATTAGCAACGTTCTGATCCGAGTATTTTTCCTAAGTGTGCTGTGACTGCGACGCAGAGAGTTAATGAGCGCCTCGCAAACAGGTGGCTATTGCATATCAGTGCTATTATTGGTTGCCATCGAGTGATGTTCGGTGCCAGTGTCTAGCCGAGCTGGACGGAAGTGAAGTGCATTGGTTTGCTGAGCTCAAACGCCGGGTTATAACGATAGTTAACAGTGAAGTAAGTGCGGATCGATAGCAACAGCTGAGCCGATTGTGCCCGCTGCCCGCATTGCTTATCTAAGGTAGGCTGATAATATTGTCTTTGACCTGTTTAATCCTCATTACTTGCTAGCATCATGTGTCGGTCGAGGTACTGCGTAGAAATAGATAAAACCAGTGCTAAATAGCTAAAATAATTACCTAAGTGCACCACTGGAATTTGCTGATAATGTAAATAGAGCAAACGAACTTAAAGGCAAGCTGTGTGTTGTAACTATAGTACAAATAATCATAATGACTGCAACTAGTGGGACTATCTACCAGTAGCCTAGGCCTAGGATTCACGTTATGCAGATCCAATGGAGTACCTACTTGATCTGGAAACCTAGAAGATCTACCAATATCACATTGATAAAACACTAGCTCTTCAAAAATATGAAATCTTTGCGCTAGGGCACAATATAAATAGCGTGCCTTTTTCCGTAACACCCACGGCTATGACATATTATAGCTATCGTTGAATGAAGCCCACAAAAACATTTAACCTTGTGAAGCCGTTTGTTTTGCTAACAAAAGGTTGTAAAAACAGCAAAAAAGTCATTGTTTCGAGTAAAAAGGCTGCTGCGGACGTTTTTGGGCCGCTTAACATTCAGTTGAATCTCCGTTGTTTGCAAAGTGCCATGAAGGTTCACACCGGACGGATTCAAATCCTATCCCTCAACCGCTGCAAAGCAATGCCATGCCTGTGGGATCCTTTTGCGAGCCCTAGTTGTGGTAATTACTAATTACTAAAACCATTAATTATGAACTATTTCACAAGTCGCCTTCAAAATTTGTTGGCACATGACGATCAACGAACGATGTTACCTCACTTTACGTTTCTATTTAAGAACCTTGCTTATATTAATACATACATTATTGAATATCCACAATATTCGACTTTTGTTTACCCATTCCAATCCATAAGGATTGTTACCTGGGGAACAACCCGAAAGTAAAAAGTTTGATTGGCAATATGAAATCTTTCACGACTTGAGGTACTTGACAAAATACGAAAATCTCTTTGAATAAGAATACTTTGAATAAAATAATATGGCACGTTTGATTCAACACTTAACTCGGTACGAAAGCATTTGCATATTCAATATTAGATTAAGCTTTGTCATCGCTGGTACCTTTATAGATTTGCTTAGCATAAATTGTCGCACTGTCTGTAGGTACTGAACAGTCAAATTTATCACGAAAAATTGTCTCTAAACTGAAGATCTAAACTGAATGAGCTTCCGCGCTAAATCATTCTACCTATATTGTCCAGTCCAATAAATCATCAAACTAAATGCCAAAGTAAATATTTTGCATTTAATTAGTGAAGCCTCCGAAGCGCTGATCCGCTTATAGCCCGTGAAAATGTTATTGCGTCGTTATCGAAGCCAATAATAGATGAATTTGTGTCATCAACTTGTCTGCGTCGCGTCGACTCGATGGCCCGGAAGCTACGTCACATCAACACTTTCGACGCAACTAATTGGATAATCGGGACCAATTAATTTGCAATCAATAGCTGAATTGCGAACTATTTTATCCATTATGTTACCTGCTCTTAATAGGTACGGTACAGAAGGGTCTTTATGTTAGTTACCAGTGCGCTAATGGATCGAAAATCTTAACAATACCTTGCGGATATTATAAGTGACCCCTCTGCGAGTGTTTCCATTAACAACGATTTCAATATCGTGGATCTACTTCAGATTAGTCACTACTTCAAGTGTTACCAGAATGTTTTAAAATTGTAATTTCCGTTTTAATTAACGTTAAACGCGGCTGTCGACCTTTATAACACCTTTATTTAATTAAACACGACGTTCGTACGTCGCATATACTTAACATTAACACTTAAAGCGTTATAATGAAGTCTTTAAACTTGTTTACGTTTTCCATTTGTTTCAGTTTCTGAAAGCGGAATGTTCACTAAACACGTTTCCGCGAAAACGTCTATTTTCGTAGCGTCTGTCTGAATTAGCGCGCTTAAGCCGTGGTCTCCTATTAAAAGTCATCGGCCGCTTACAGCGTCACGCGTACGCCGCGTCACAATGCGTACTATATAAATGTACTGTTGTGGTCTCCTTCACATGCCGACGTCACTATAGTAAAATTGTGACGCGGCGTACGCGTGACGCTGTAAGCGGCCGATGGCATTTAATAGGAGACCACGGCCTTATATCCTCATTGCTTTTGTGATTCGCGATCCGCACTAGATCGCGTCGTGGGTATGGTATGTACGCGAGAGGGCCACGGAGGCGGTAATGGGCACGCCAACCAGTCCTCAAGAGCAAGGTCACTGCGGCACGAGGCGCCGGCCCCCGCTCAAGTTGCCTCTATATCGCTTTTGTGGCATTCCTCGAGAGCTTACACCGTTTATGGTCTACCGACGTTAAGAAGTTTTATTTTAATTCGTCGTTGATAGCTCTCCGAAATATTCCAAGCACTTTAAGAATTTAAAGTGATGTCGAATGTAATAGTGATGTTATGCCTTTTTAACTACTTTTAAACACAATAATTCAATGTTACACTGATAAAAGAACATTAATCAATGACGATTAGTGTTATATCTCTAGTAAACAGGGATTATTGTATTACGACATTGTTTAGTATTTATGACAAATCTAAGGAGTAGGTACTGCGCAGAAAATACCTACCAATAAACAATTATTAGTGGCCATATTTTTTGAAGATGAATTGATAATGGTGAATTGTAGAAGTTGGTAGAGCCAAGCTGTAGGCAATTGCAGCTCATATACGGGTAGGCTCGACCAGGGTAGTACCACCCTCTCACAGAAGATCGACGTAATGTACCTGCGTTTCGTACGATGAGTGAGAGAGCCGGAAGCCCAGACACCCTCCCTATGCCCCACTCCCCTTCAGGTCGGCAATGTGCGAGAGCTGCCATTGGTATTGCAATTTTCTATAGGCTACGGTAACTGCTTAACATCAGGCGGGCCGTGCGCTTGTTTGCCACCTTAATCACATAAATAAAATTATTTACTAGTGGCGTCGAAATATTTCCTATTGATTATGTGGAATGGAAACCGGTGTGATGTGTTTGTGTTTGGTCGTCGATATCTTTGGAGGATCACCTTGAAGTCACGTGTCGTGTCGGTAGCGGTGACTCACGCGCACGCCGTCAAAGCCAGCGGTGCGGAGCGGACACATCTCAGTAGTAAACACTACTCATCTATTGCGTCGTTTCTGCGATTCATAAAGCTGATTCGATATGGATGTCAACACAGTTTAATTCATGTATTTATACTAGCCAGTAGGTAGCATCTTTATTTTGTTTTTTTCGGCTGCCGTTCTATACAAGTTGACATTGTTATTTTATAAATTGCAATGGGGGAATTATAAAGCATGCGATTAGAATTTTATTTGTGGACTAGACCAAGCATCTAAGAAGCAGGAATATTATTACGTGTCTAATAATCTAATGGAAAACCTATTATAAGAGGTTTGGTCATGGTAATTTTTTATGACCTCTCAGAAATCCTGCTAGCCGCTGAAATAGTAATTTTAGATGCTCGTAGTTAATTGCTAACCTAATTATTGTCAGGATAACTTAGTTAAACATTGGACAAAAATGGTTTTTTATAGAAAAAAAATAATAACCGACTTCAAAAAAACCTGGAGCACTAAAAAGCCTGAAATAATATTTCTATTACCACCACTGCCTACCCCTTCGGGAAAATCAGGCGTGATGATGTGTTATCGAGTATTTGGAGTCGGTGCCAATCTATCTTCTTACTTTAATAGTAGGTAGACTCGGCATACCAAGATTGGCACCGACTCCAAATACTCGATAACACATCATCACGCCTGATTTTCCCGAAGGGGTAGGCAGTGGTGGTAATAGAAATATTATTTCAGGCTTTTTAGTGCTCCAGGTTTTTTTGAAGTCGGTTATTATTTTTTTATAAAAATAATTTTATTTCATGATTTTTAGTGGCGCCATACAAACTTTATCACCCTAAATTACCCCTTTGAGGGGTGACTTTTCCAAGATTCCAAAACAAAAGTTTCTTAATTTATTATATGGAGTATACATACTAAGTTTCAAGTCAATCGGACACAAATATATTTTTTACCGTACTTCTAACCCTAGTTTCCCCCTTTGGGGGTAGATTTCCGAAATGATTTTTTTACGGGACCAAAACGACTTAGTCGCCTACCAAATAACAGTTTAAAAAGAAAAATTGGTTCATAAACGTTAGAGATAAACGGTAACACTCCATACAAACTTCAACACCTCGTTTTACCCCTTTGGGGGGGGGATTTTTCTAAAATCCTGAAACACGAGTTTCATTATTTCTTATGCAAAATATACATATTAAGTTTCAAGTCAATCGGACAAAAATTTTTTTTTCAGACGACCTTCACCCCCCAAAATTACCCCCTTAGGGGTTGATTCTAGAAATTATTTTTTTATGGGACCAACTTGGAGCTACGATCTACCAAACAGCAAAATAATTTTTCAAATCGGTTCATAAATGCCGGAGAAATCGGTGAACATACATAAAAAAAAAAAAAAAAAAAAAAAAACATACATACAGCCGAACATAGAACCTCCTCCTTTTTTGAAGTCGGTTAATAAATAAATACCTATCGCCAGATAAATACACCAACTATATCGTCCTAAACTAAGCAAAACTACTATGAGTACCGCACAATGGAGTGGGGGCGATCCCAGTAACACCCAAGCAAATTTCGAAAAGGCCATTTCCGAAATTTGCCTCTGGCGGGAATCGAAACCGCAACCATCCGATGCGGTGAGCCGAGCGAACTACGCTCGAACCATCGCGTAAGCGGTCGTTAAGATCGATTTACAAATTGCTAAGTAGCTAGTTAGGTGTAGTTTCCAATTAGCCGGTCCAGTCGATGTACGTGGAATTGGGCGCCGGTGGGATGATTAATATCCGCCGGAGAAGGCCACGGGCGGGTGTGACGTCACCTCCGCAAGCGTCAGGCTTCCGCTCGCCATACGTGGACATAATTACGGAGCTTATAGCAGTGCGACATATCCGAAAAGAACTTCCAATAAACCACGTGTGTTTATTTTCGTTACAAAAGTAGCCTTAAAGGCTTAATACGGTGACTTAACACGAAATTTTGTTGATGACTCCGTTGGCCCAATGTGCTTAATAAAATATACCAGATTACCAGACCGTCAGGAATAAAATTTATGTTCAAAAAATCAAACTTTGTAGAAAACAAGCTGAAAATATGTTGTTTTCAACCTAAATTGTAAATTCTCTTCACAACGGCATCGCCTTTTCAATACCGTAGCAAAGACGCAGACGCATCTCAGTACTCATGATATCAAATCAAATCAAAATCATTTATTGCTAAATATAGGTAATTACATAAGGTCTTATAGGGTCTTATAAGGATATGTTAGAATGATTAGGTGACCGTGTTTTTCTTAGTATGGACACAAATAGCTCTATGTTGAACGGGGTAGAAAAGTCTTCAAGATGGTGTTGTGTGTTAGTCTGATAAATCGCTTCAGTATAAAGAAAACTTTTGTTGGTGTTTCTTCAATATCTTGTGTTGCGTATTTAAATACAGTTATCGTAATCTGATGATAACATTTACTTCTTAAAACAGCATTAATGTCTCCAAAGATATAGTGCTTAAGAAAATCAGTATCGCTAATATGTTATCTTTTGTACCTACGGGGATATACGTAATGCATTTTTTTGTGTTATTCCAGATTAATATGAATTGGACAGTAAAACCAGATCGTTACCAATAATGATACAATTTCTTGATTCTTGAACTTTCTCTTCTAAAAAGGCTTTTCTGAACCCGTTCCCACTATTTATCTTTTGTCTTCATGTAATTGGCATAAGAAATAATAATAATATCTACTTCTTCAATGACTTCTGCAATATGTAGGTGTGGGTATTTCAGACGAAACAAAACTTAATTTAATCTAAAATGTATTGCACCAAGCAACGAGGTTTAATTTTTATGAAACGTGCTTGCAACTCTTTTTTATGAAGTTAAAAGCTGCACTAGCCTCCAACGAAGAAACCAAGCTTTGATCCTTGATGACCAAGAATTTTAGAAGTAAGGGCTGTCCCATGTTATTGTTGGCGACTCTCTGGGTTAAGCCAAAGTATCTGAAAGTTCCACTATAAGCGTAACATCCAACAACAGCATAACAGCCGTGACCTGCCCGCAGATCAACAAAATTATTCAAACACGTCATTTAGGTGTGATTGTTTATCTGTAAATCGTCCTCTAAACGGATCTGGGCCAATAAAACAATAGGATTGTCCCATTTATTGAGTGCTCAGCTGTTGGCGTTCGCTTTTCATCGTTCGACCGGCATAATGAGATCAGTATATTCATCTGTGCTTATGCAAGCGAGGTGGTTCATTGTGGCGCTGCCGCCAACTCGGCTCCACGCTAACGAGCGGCTGCCGTAACCCCATCCTATGTTTTATTTATAACAATAATTTCTAATATTTGCTTGGTTAAAAATATCGACGGTGTTTATTATACAAATACAAATTTATTTATTGCAGTAATTGTGGTAATACATAAGTAGTAGCCTAGTAGCCTCAGTAGCCTAACGTACGAGCCAGAAAACTCATCTATATTTCGGCGTTGATTGTACGAATCACAAATTAGGTACAATTCCGTGAAGATGTTTGTTTTTAATCATCGTTTCAATTTCCAGGAAGCCTTGAAGTACCATTTCGATGTGCTTAGTTGGAAAACCATATCAAGTTATATTATTTTTTGTGTTTACTTTTACTTACGTAGATGCGTTCTGTAAATAGAATTACATGGATAACATTCTATGTGAGTAGGAATGTTTATTAAAGGTCGTCTGGTACCTTCCAGTGTCGACCGACTCACCGCTTTGGGGTATCGATTAGGCGTCCCAGTCCTCCCTTCCCTCGAAGCAACCAATACACGTCATATTCTTACATGTCCCAAAAATTTCAAAATCCTTTCATTATGCACAATTTTATAATTAAAATCTAAATTTTATATGATATTGCAGAACCTGTAAATTAAAGTTGGCAACGTTATTAAAAGTTATCAGCGTCTGTTGGCAACGTTATTAATTTAATAACTAACGAATTTGAATAACTTAAGTGCATGTGGGGTTCCATATTTTGCATTTAAAATTTTAGAGTAAATGCAATTAGTAAATGCAATTCAATATTGCTCTCAAAGTCATTATTAATTAATAAGCATTATTTTCATTTCCCATGGAGCTTGGGCTACGAGTATTTGCATAATTTATTTAACAGTATTTTACAATCTGTAGGTACATTGTATCGAAATTCCTATTAATACGATATGAGCAACTGAGTATTTATAAAGATTTTGTATCAAACCGTAATAAAATATCCGTTAGCATTCAGAACACGACGCTTGAATCAAATATTTGCGGAAGTCAAATACCGGCCCGCTTCCGGCGCTAGCGACAATGGCTCGTCATGTTCGATCGGATTTTGTTCACCGCGAACACTATATTGAATCCAAAGACCGTATTGAATCGAAGATTTACTCTCTACGCTAGAAGGTTTTTGCAAGCTGACCCAATCATCGCGCCATTGATCGGGAGAGTAGAAAAAGTTACACGTTGGGATAACACCTGGCTGATGTCGAGGATGGGGCGACAGATGTTCATCGCCCGTACATTTTTTTCATTTAGATCCCTATCGACCGATGTTTTAGCTTAGTTTGATACAAACTATAACGTGTCCATGTATTGTGAAAATATACTTACACATCTGGTAGCAACTGGAATTAGGAGCGAAGTCGTAATGTTCCTTAAATTATTGTTCCATATACCTGTCGTCTACACTCGTTACACCCTTTATTATGTTCTTAAACTCGTCAAGATGTATCTAAGGGTAGGAGAGGGAGGAATTCACTTGGTGTTACGTCAGTCGTAACAAATTGGTTTATAACCATCGGTTCGTTGTGTATGTGTCACACTCGAGCGAACTTCACTGTTTTGGTGTCGGCTGTCGTCAACGCCGCATTGCAAAACGGGGACGCGATTCCTGACCTATATCACAACGGGGTTGTCTGGGACATCGCCAAGTCCCATCCCCAGAATACGTCGGACAAATAGCACGGCGAAAATATCTTGTTTTCGATCTCGGCGCTTACCACTAGTTTTATAAAACTGCATCCGCAATTCCGCACTACGGAACGATTGTCCGAGGTTAAGAAACTGGGTCGGAGACTGCATACTTATTTTTCAACCAGGAAACTAGTGGAAGAATGGGTAATAAGGCAAACACCTTTCCACTAGCCTTTGATATTACATATCATGTTGGGACGACTTAGAATTAAACATGCAGATATTTTAAATTTCGTTTGTCGAGCAAATATGCGTTAGGTAATCGGTACATGGCGTTCCATCCACCCACATTAATTCTGGATTTGAGTTAGGCTATGTAACTAAATCACTCGGCTTTATGAACAGGTGTTATGAGATCTTCATAAATTTGTGGATAATGCTTTACTTTATTTCGTAACTCGAATATTTTGCGCTAGAATAATATTTTTAAAATTTGGCTATAAAGACTGCAAGAAGCGTAAATCTGTAAAATTGGCCATTTGCAAATTTTGAATGAAATACGTTTGGTACGTGTCGTGTTGTGCAAATATTATATCCCGTTTACCATTATACTATGAACGTTATGCAAGTGATACGTATATTCTGATACTGTATGACATTTATCGTCCCTATGTTTGTCTATTCAAATTTCATACGATATTATACACTAACATATTGTGAAATGACCATAACTACGTTATTGTACTTGCTGCTTGCTGTATTTCCATGAAATACATTCTTATTTTCACTACGAGCACGTAAAACTTTAGTATCTTGTAAGTAATAATTTTCTCATTTTCCCAATGAGATATTGCGTCGAGATGAATTCGTTTAGGAAGCAATTTATTACTGCCCCCAATAGAAGTTATTACGCCGCGTTATATGTATGTGCTCCAGCCACCTATTATCAGAACTTACGCCAATAGATTTGGTTACACGGCGTGGAATTGGAATATATATCGAATCGGATATTTTACGGTTGCGTACCCGAATGTTATAGATTGTTCGTGTGAATGGCATTCTAATGTTATGATCACGTATTCGCAGCTGTTGTGGCGTGTAATCGCATTGGTTTCGCGTGCACCAGGGTAGCTGGTGAGCCTGTGTTCTTCGCTGCATCTTTGCCTTAACACCGATATGCTCCACTGGCTATCACTATCAGTATCCTTCTTCCGTCACTTTGAGCTGTCCTCAAAGTGGGCGCGCCGAGCATTCCTATCTATTGTATGCAAATCAACTATAAAAGAAACCATACCTACTATTCTACTAGATAAAGCGAGTAATGTGACAATTATATAAATAAAGGTGGCGAAAAACAATATGCGATGATATGTTAATGATGCTATGCTGTTGATGATATTACAACAGATGGGGTAACTGCCAGTGAGTACCTGTCGTTCGTTTCGTTATGTAACATTTAAATATCGATGTATCTTAGAGCTTGCTTATACCTCACTCAAGAGTACTTCTGTAAATAGATTTATTAAATTACACTTTGTTTTAACAAACAAAATCCACATTTTGTTGCTATATCAGTATGAGGAGGTGAGAGCTTCAAAATTGTTGGAAGGAAAATAATAAATAAAAAATGTTATGACATTGTGATTCTGAGAAATCTATGCGAGCGATGATGATATGAAATATTCCGGTGACATTTGCGCCCATAGGTCAAACGTGTACGGGAACCTGTGATACGTAGCCAACGATGTATGTGGCTGCAGGGAATTGAGTAATGTGCGCTCGGCTACGGCCACCGGTGAAAATAATAACATTGTAAAGGTCGCTAAGCATTTGACACCACGGCATGTAATAATGGAATCTTTTCAGGGTAATTGACCGCTAAAGGGCTAGAACAAAATCAAGTCCGCACGATGTATTTCAACGCTACGGATTAGATATTTCTAACAAAGGATCGACTTGAAATTGCAGTGGAATTTTATTTTCTATTTTCTTTTTTGCGAGATCTAGTAATGGACTCTGGTTTAATTTATTGCAACAAGGTCAAGATCCAACCCTAAGATTTTATGATCGAAATAGATAAATCCCGAAATAATAGTGCGCATCATTTTAAATGTAAATTAATGACGGCTCTAACGAACGACACATCGGACTCGCCGACTGTGTACCTCGCACATTTAATTTGCAGTATGATCCTAATTATTTCAGTCACGAACATCGTGTTCTCATCAGAGCAAATGCGGTCTTGCGCTATTGTTATCCATAAAACACAGTCGTTATTTGTTTGTAAAAGAACGATGTTGAAGTCATAATATGAATATTTCCTGTATGGCGATGTTAAATAACAATTTATTAGTAGGTATATTGTTCGGAAGTAGCCTGAAGATGATCAGTGTTATTCCTGTCTGGCGAGGAGCCAAGCCCGCGGGTCTCAATGCTTGGTGTCGTAGCCGGAATCGTTCCATCACTCCTGACGAGACGTCGTTGACACACTGTCGTTGCCAATGCTCTGAGCATTTTATCTTTATCCCCCATACTTGTTTTATAGCTTCCTAGATTCAGTATAATCCACTTTTGCGTAAAGATAGGGCGGCTACACATTTTACGACATGCGACATGTTCAAGACCGTGCGATTATCGAGGCAAGCATAAAATGTGGAGAACTTTAACTTCGACATAATTTAGCCCTTATCGATTTGGAACAGTCGTTTTATCCGAGAGTTAGTAACGTATTGAAAGACAAATGCTTCGTAGTTCTAATGTTTTTTCCAAATTTATTACGGTCTTTAAAGTAAAGGGGTGTTAGGTGTGTTATTTCGACAGACCATCGTCCTACGGTAACATCTCATAAACTATTAATTGTCCACCTTCGGTGTTATGAAGATGAAACACACGGTTCTCATTTACAGCCTGAATACGGTCCATTTTCTTACCTGAAATGGAAGGCGTCTCCTTTTAACCTTTGATGCTTTGAAATGGCTTGACGCTATGTACTGTACTATATCTATACATAACACGCAGGTAAAAGCATTTAGAAAGGATGGAATATGCTTCGACTGGTGACACTTGACCTTTACAAAATGTATTTTTATTCTGTCGTAGATTGAATAATGTTTACCCAATCATGGAAATTTATTGTATTTTAAAATATCCTTGAGCTTGCTGTTACTGCTTTTGGAGGTCATACCTATCTGGTTAGTGCAAATTTTAAATTGAATAATGTATTCAACTTAAAAAAATGAATTTTGGCTGAAAATCTGAAGCCTTTCATATCGCATGTAAACGAGTTTAGGAGCTGAGACAATGGGAACGATTTTCCCTGTTTAACATAGGTTTGCTTTTAAGTAGGCGACTCGCATGCTTATGTCCGAGCGTAGCTCAAGCCTCCTAGAAATGTAAGTGGGGGCCATTCCAGGGAACGTAAGTAGTCCGGAAAAACATCATTTCTTTAGAGCTGTATCTGCGACGGCCTCGGTCAAAGTCGTGAATGTAGGCAGAAAGTGCACCCTTTTTGAGATCGTGAGAGCTCTCATTTTTCTCTCATGTGTACCTGTTCTAACACCTGGGTTGTATATTAGGGTTGCACACAAAGATTAATCCCCTGCCGTTATGCCGTGTTTTCAGAGCTATTAATAAAACCGGTCGCGAGGGTTAATTAAGTCTCTTGTATTCTTTTTAAGGTCTGAATAAAGGTATAATCAAATGGACATTTATGCAGTGATTTGATGTTCCCTTCATTTGATTTTATGCTGTCTAAATAATACTTGAGAAAGTAGCTTTGTAGTGTTAATTTAATTTATTAAACGCAATTGAGATAAAATATTTCTGTCGCCTGAATGAACTTTAAAAAGTAATGTTTTTAACAGTTCACTCTTATAGCATTGTTTAACATCACATAGTTTCGTAGGTTCCTGTTTTCACACAAATGTAAGATAAATTTACGCCACAAATGTATTCAAGGGTAAACTAAACTAACTCGCTAACAATAGACAATGTAGTTTGCTGTATACAACCGTAGAGTACGTGTTGAGCAAGTGTCGAGTGTTTCTGAGGCGTCAACTCGAGTGGGAGGAAACCTCGAAGAGTGGGTTTATCTAGTGCCGACCGCGACCCACGGCCCACTTCCGGGAATAAAATACCCCATTCGCTGACAACTCGGTGGAACTTTATACCGTGATGGGGCGCGGTTGGAAAAATCTCTAAACTCTTCGACAAAAGGACCCAGTCTAGACAGGGGTGAAACTAAGTCTAGCTAAAACTTGCTCAGACGTTTTGACTTTGTAGATAGGACTTTTGATGGAAAATTAAAATTTCGCTTTCTTATTTTCACTCAACCGACTGCGAAGTCTGTGATAACTTTGATAAGGTAAGTCAAGATCAGAAAAATAAAATAAAAACTGTAAAGAACTAAAATACTTACTGGGAACGAAAAAGGAAAAAAAACTAAGTACTTGTGTTTTAATCTAGAAAAAGTATTTTGCTTTAATAAATACAAATTTATTTATTGCATTAAATGTGGTTGTATAGCAGATAGACACGTGGTTATATACTCGCGAATGGCGCGAAATGATAAATAACTTCGTTCTCGCTAAGTCCCTAACCAGTTTACGTTTGAAAATGGACGCGTCAAACACACGCTTTTCCTTATTGGTATCGTAGAAAACGAGCACATCCATTTCTTCTGGGAAATTAGTTTAATCAAAGCAATTTGTCTAAATAAATGAGCGTGTAATTGTTATTGTCTTTCCATATATTGATTGATGGTCGTGGCTTGACAAGACAATAATCGGAAGCGCCTAAAAATTATCACAGTCGCTCATATTTGATCAGTTATCGTCTGTGATTGTTATCTTCGTAAATACATAGTATTACAGCAAATGCTGTTGTTTTATTTTTTATTACTTCATCAGTATTACTGCCATAACCTTGATTTTATATTGCATCCACTACAATGTATTAAAGATGCCTTTAATACAATACCTCTATGAGGTTAGTCTGTGACCTTAATGCAAGCTGTGACGACCTTTGTATAAAGGAAAAGACCTTGCGCAAGATATTTGTTAGCGAGAAAAGTCCTTTGCATCTTTGTAGCTCGTAATAATGTTTAAAGAATTGGACAGTCCTTCAAGGCACTTTGTGAGGCGACCTGCCGATAATCTCATCTGTAACCGCGGTTTGACTGATTTCCCTTGTGGTAGTTGCGACTAGGATACACCTTTGTAGCATTTCTATCCAACTAAAGTTTTTGCAGAAATAATTTTAGAAAGCCTGAACGCAATTGATATTGAGTTTTGACCGTTGATGCAAAAAGGCAAAAAGGCTAGGCATCAGGCTTCTATCATACTATATTACGGTGTTCACTATTATTTCTTTTAAAATACATTGACTTTTTTTTTTTTTTGTATTGACAATTTTTTGTTGGCCAAAGTGGCCTCTACAACTTCACCCGGACTTTGGTGAGTGCAAAGTGCGCTCCAACCAGAAGGGTAGGGGACAGAACATTAACTCCTAAATTATATCAGATCACGCGTAGTTAGATCATTGTATTGATAAGCTTAGTTATCATTCTGTCAGGTAAACAAACTGCAGTTTACTACTATTTTAATTTCGTCGGAGCAATTTCACGAAAGTGAATTGCCAAACCGACTATCAATTATTTGGTTTTCTGCCTCGGTTATTGATGGGCGTCTGCATCGTGCGTCAGTGAATTGAACCCTGCTATAGACTTTGACGTCACAGGACCCGTCTAGACTGCAGACGCAATAAGGAAGACCCGGGACGTTGCACTGACTTTTGTTTTGGTCCCTACACAGCATTACTCTAGCACTCTTTGAAGCGGACTAAAATATTCACAATGCACATACCTATAGTACGTTTTTTATACTTGTCCTATTTGGTAAGCAAAGATGGCGTCCAGCGGGGCGATCGTGTAACTTTTTGTCAATGTTTCAATTGTTTTCGTATAAATTGACACAGGATGAACGAAACCAATTGAAACATTGACAAAAAAGTTACGCAATCGCCCCGCTGGACGCCATCTTTGCTTACCAAATAGGACAAGTATAAAAAAACGTACTATATATGTGTGTATGCATGAAACTATGAGTTTTTCCAGAGCTTGAACCTAAATTCAATTGTTTCGCTAACACTCACGCGATGAATTTGGTATGTGTTTTCGTTTTCGTAACATGTTTTAAACGCATCTGCGTTTAGGCGCGAGGGGCTACGGCGGCAGGTAGGTAGCTAAATAATTTCATGATCCGAAGGGAGCTCAAAAAGGGCAATGACCTCTCACCCCTAGTTTTCTTAGCGTTCATGAGACTGCCTGTGCAATACGCTGCCCAAATTGGCTTTCGAATATTCGAATATTTTCATCTTCGCACTATAAGATATCTACAGTCAAGTTAGTTTTCTGTGCAATACCTATCTATCTATACGCTACGTTTACATCAAAATATTATTTATTGTCTTTCATGGAAGACATATATTATCAAGATACGCGTGAAACAGGCATTTCCTGAAATAAGAAGTCCGCAGTACCAATGACTCTTCATTATTTAGTCATTAAATCACTACCCAGAACTTTAGTGGTAAATAATTGAATGCCCTTGGCTAGGAGAATCTGACAAAGTAAATAGTCCGACTAATTTATCTCGAGTGTGAGACAAATATATCGATGGCAGATAAGTGATACTGTTCAGTTTTATCGGCAGTCTCCCAGAAAAAGAAACATTTTTAGTAGCTTGTTTCTTTTCTTAGCACGAGCCGTAAAATATATTGGAAGATGGATTGTGGAGGCGTGCGGGCTTTATACGCCGTTTCTCGGCTTCACGAGGCCAAGATATTACATAATAGAAGCCGAAACCCGCCTGCGAATGGCCCTACGGACCACCTGGCCATTTCCACCAGCAAAATGTCCCACTTAATGATAACAATCAACGAACACACGCGGTTTTCTTATTTTCCCTCCCACAACTTTGGGTCATAAACGGTGACCTTCCTCCAAACCTGAATTGGCAGCGGCCAACAGCTGACTCTAGGAGTTTTTTCCTTTTAGAACTGAAATTAGACGGGCCAAAATTTCTATCAGACTCATCCCAAACAATTTGGTTCACTTTTTATTATTGCTTTAAACAGAGAGGTGTTGTTGTAAAATATTCTTAACACATATAAGTACACTTTATCACTGTATTTTACTTCTACACTTTTTAGATTAACTATTATAAAATATGTTAGGGACACCGCAGACATGCTACTTTTTGCATCAGCGAGCGGCGATTTTGGGACTGTATCGATGCTGAATCGCGATTTGTCGACTGCGTTCGGACGCAGCGACTGCTCCGATGCTAAAAGCGACTAAATCGCCGATCGTCGATGCAAAAATTAGCATGTCTCCGTTGGCCCCTAATGGTCACGAGTTTATACGTGTTTCTCTCATTAGACCTAATGCCACTCTCCCGTTGCAACCCATAAGTGCCCGAAAGAGCATTTTTTTGTAAACTGCTCAAAATCCCCATCAGTATAATTTCGTAACGCTTACAACTCGTCCTTTTGGATCGATAGGTTTGATATAGATAGTAAATACGTTTACTGAATATAAAGTGGAGCTAAAAATAAGCGCGATGAAAGAAGCGTGTGTACGGATGAAGAGCGGGGTGCAAAACCTTGACAGTGACGTAGGATTCTGTTCAGCGAAGATTTTTGCGTCGCGTCTTCTTTACGGGAGACCTCATTTTACCCTCGAACGCTTATACAACCCCCGGCCCTGAATATTTATAAGGCTAACTTCTATTCGGGTCGGATTTATTATCGAGTTTAGTCACTGTTTGGCGGGGATTCGTTAGGTGAAATTAGTTTAAAATTGACTCCAATCGTTTCATTTATTGTGAAGTGGCAATTTACTGGCCCTGACCATTGATGTAGTATTTTAGCAGATATGATACCTTCTAACATCGTAATAACAAACTTGAGCTCAGCGCACCGCTACATACAACAAAATTCGCACATCTGTTATCGCACTGGAAATTCGACAATTAACATAAATGAAACAAGGAAAAATTCTCATCTAGAGGATAGCCTTGTTCCGTGTAGGTCCTTTAGGGCAAAATGGCATATGACCACGGACCACGGCTATCCTCTAGATGAGAGTTTTTCCTTGTTTCATGCTTTTTAGAGCGCGATTTTTCAGTAGTCGGGTTTTAGTTTTTAAACTTACTTTTTATTTAAATATTTTGGAGTTATAACAAACAACATATATATTGTTGAAATGTGCTAATTAAGCTCTTTCATTTGATACCTCGCACGGCTTAGTTAAAAAATATTTGTTTTTTGGTTCATGACATTATATCCTCTAAAGGGCGCCATATGCAATTTTATGTAACGGCACATAGCCTATAACCAGCGGACGATTAAGCCGCTTCTAACTATACATCATTTGTCTAATTACGACAAGTATTTTGGAAGTTAGGCGGGAACAGATGAACATACATACTGGTCAAAATCATCACCCTCCGCTTTAGTCGGGTAAAAGTACATAAAGCCGGCTCTACACTCACGCCGCGAAGGCCCGCGAACCCATTTTTAACGCAGCGTGAACAATGCGTTCGCGGGGCTTCGCGGCGTGAGTATAGAGCCGGCTTAAGAAGGCATTATTCCACAGAAACTGAGCCGCATTGGTATTGTTTTCTACATAATTTTCCGCGAGGGACTCGGTCGTACTATGTCCATGGACTCCGTTTAGTAGGACATACTATTTTGGACGGTCACGTGTCTCCCTGTTCCTTGGTAATGTCTTTGGCCCTGACCTTTTAATAGGGCGCGGCGAGATCGCGTTATATCTTGTTTATTGCCATGTGGGTGTACAATTTTAATAAATTAAACTTTTCATTGTTGTTTTTATTGCCTTTGCAATTGTCCATCTATTCTGTTTATCTATTTTAAGTCTTATTGGATTGTCGAATTACATTTTATTGCAACGCATTTAGGGAAAACACAGTGGAAATTAGCGAGACGGAAAAATTATATTGACGAGTTTCCTGTTTACGGCATTTCCTGTCTAGTTGGTCCTAACATCTTATTACGAGGACAGAGCTGTGAGATCATTCATTATGTGTAAATTTAACTCATTAAGGGTTTTATTTATCATATCGTTCATTTTGTTCTTTGATTCGATAAACAATGTTTGCTTTTGTATGTTTTTGTTTATTCATGATGATGGACGTTCCTCTAGATTGTTCCGGGAACGGACTGCAGAACGATTATGGATTGTTACATAGGCCACGCGTATTGCGTGTTTGTTTAATGCACGTTGCGTCATGCTGTGACAGTACGCCGCACTGTAGGCTGAAAATCGGGTTTCGAAGACATAGAAACTGAAATTATGGTATGTCACTTTTTTGACTTGATATAGATTCAGTTGATCAATACTATACTACAAAATTAATATGAGACAATAGAATGTAAAAATTAACGAGTTATAATTTTTTTAAGAAAAAATTGTATGGAGATGACATGAAAAATGAGGATATCTCTGGAATCGCATGGTTGGCCGTTATATCCTTACACACAAAAATAGTACTATTTTTTTATGATTTTTTGACATACTTCATATTGCGGTACCACTTGCGATTTTTTTTTAAAAATCGTCGAAATTTTAAATTATTTTTTTTACATTAATAGCCCGTTTTAATGCTTAAATGCTTCAAAATCAATCAATATCAATCAATTTTATTTACACCATAGGCCAAAATAGTCTAAGATATCATAAAAAATGATTTTCAGACCTAAGTGGAATATCTCATAACAATAAAACTAGTAATAATTCCAGGATTAAAAACAGTTGTAATAAACTTAATACTTAATCTAAACTTGTTCATCACCATCAGATCCCACTTTGGAATCAGGCTTTACAATAGGCATTACATCTAAGAACTCTATGGGAGGTTTCTGATCCTGAAGGTTAAGTAAGTCTAGAGTGTATTTAAAGTATGTCTGGCTCTTATGGGTATCCAGTCTCGTTCTTATCGAAGTTATAAGAAGATCAGAAGAGAGGATAAGCATATTGAGGAGATCATCGTTAGATGCTTGCCTGCTCTTCTTCTTCGCATTTATATTCAACAACAGATGCAATATTTTATGACCATCACGTTTCAGAAGCATTGCTGCTGAATATGCTAATTCAATAGGGTTATAGTTCAGTTTTTTGAAGAAAAACAAAGAAGTTGTCATGAATGAAAAAACTAGAATGGATAATGAAATCCAGGTTTTAAGCATATTTATAACCTCTTTGATTCTGCTAAAATTAAATGGTGTGTGAGATACCATATGGACGAATCCGAAACCCTGATCATCTACGTATTGTCGTCCAGTGCAGTTCAATTTTTTGAAGGAAAACAAAGAAGTTGTCATGAATGAAAAAATTAGAATGGATAATGAAATCCAGGCTTAGGTTCCTTCAAAACACCAAGAAAATGAGGTTATTAATGATGACAATGATAAACGGCAAAATTTGTACGTATCTTTCTGAAGCCAAATCAAATACAGCCTGCTACCTGTGTTTGGCCAAGCCTACGGAAATGAATAACTTAAATACTGTTTCGTCAAAAACCGTGTGTATGAGTTTGGGTTATCATCACTATATGCCCGCATTAATGTGATTGAATGTCTTGTACCTCGATTTCAAGAAGTGGTCTACGCGAGGAGAAAATCAAAAGAGATATTACAGACAAGGAAAAACTTATCCAAGATAGTTTTTTAAGATGATCTCAATCTTTTGTTTGACATCGTTAAGCAAGGATCAGGCACTATTAACGATGGAAACATAGCACGAAGGTTTTTTGAGTTTCCTGACAAAACTGCAGCGGTCACTGGATTAGATGAAGACCTGATCCGCACGTTTGCTGTGATTCTGCAGGCTATCACATCTGGAGGGGTTATAGATGTGCCTAAATTTAAAGAATATACCAAAATAACCGCGGAAAAATTCGTGTAACTATATTATTGGTATTATATGTCGTCGACCATCTACAAGTTACTTATTCATGGAGGAGATGTACCTAAAAGCAGAAAATGCCATTGTTCCACATTGGGAGTCTTTCGGAAGAAGCTTCAGAGGCACGAAACAACAATTTTAGGAGGTTTTGAGAATACCATTCGAGGAAGAAGAGCAGGCAAGCATTTTATTTATTTATATTTATACTTTAAATAAACTCTAGACTTACTTAACCTTCAGGATCAGAAATCAGAAACCTTCCATAGAGTTCTTAGATGTAATGCCTATTGTAGAGCCTGATTCCAAAGTGGAATCTGATGGTGATGAACAAGTTTAGATTAAGTATTAAGTTTAGTTCAACTGTTTTTAATCCTGCAATTATTACTAGTTTTATTGTTATGAGATATTCCACTTAGTCTGAAAAATTTTTTTTTGATGATAACTTAGATATTTTGGCTATCGTGTAAATAAAATTGATTGATATTGATTGATTTACACATATTGGAAGCATTTAAGCATTAAAATGGGTCATTAACGTAAGAAAAAAAAAATAAAAAATTTCGTCGATTTTAAAAAAAAAATCGCAATTGGTATTGCAATATGAAATATGTCAAAAAATCACAAATAAATAGTACAATTTTTGTGTGTAAGGATATAACGGCCAACCTTGCGATTCCAGAGATATCTTCATTTTTCATGTCATCTCGATACAAATTTTTCTTAAAAAAATTATAACTCATTATTTTTTACATCCCATGGTCTCATATTAATTTTGTAGTATAGTATTGATCAACTAAATCCATTTCAAGCCAAAAAAGTAACCTATCATAATTTCAGTTTAAATGTCTTCGAAACCCGATTCTCAGCCCACAGTGCGCCGACCGGCGTAGTGTGGCGCGATGGCGTCGTGCGTTCCTGAGGCCGGCGTGCCGTCTACAAAATAGTATTTGGCTACAATTGCGCATTACTCACACATTTTTCCCACGAACTATCATTATCTCGTCAGTGGCTAATTTTTATGCGGCTCCTGTCTCCGGCATCGTGTTTATTTCGCCGGTTGACGTCATTACACGAGAAATGTACCTAATTACGTTATTCGCTTTTGTTAAAATTCAACGCGATCAAACGTGGATATTACGTAGCACGTTTATTTATAACTCATGTCCGATGGCTTCACGTCGGTCAATATTGCATGTTATTTTTTATTTATTTTAGTTGCGCGCGTGACTGTGATAGCATCGCCATAAGACCTTTATTGAATTTATGTTGTGAATATTGCTATGAAAATTGGTTGTAGCCACGTCAGACAGCTGGCGCTATCGTAATATTATCGTTATGTGTTCTACCTACATACATAATACATGAGTTGTATCTACAGTATTGCGATTATCATGCAGTGTTATCGGGGACTGACACCTATTCAAGAGCTATGATGAAATAGACTGACACATTTTGTACCGAAGTGTGTTAGGTACTATTACAATAATGGATACAGTGTTAAAGATTTTGACAAGTTCCTCGGATTATTAGGATTGCCCTTGCGTTCAATTTCTTCCCTGTGTCCATCTTGCTTTCATCCCTTGTAGGTATAGTTGTCACTAAAGGTCGCCAATAATTTATGGGAATCGGAAGTTAACGGTTTATTCCATGGACACAACACAAGCACCGAGCCGCCGCACCCGAGTTCCGACGTCAAAACTGACTACTCGGGCGCGTCCCTCACCTTTGTAGATGCAGCCATTTGGATCCAGAAAGGCTTCACTAAACAGTAATTTCCATTTGTTACAGGGTGGTTACCCGGCAAAGTTGAAGAAGGTGTTGATAGTGACGGCACCGCTGTGGTTCAAGGCGCCTTTCCGAATCCTCCGGTTGTTCGTGAGGGAGAAGCTTCGGGAGCGCGTGCACACGGTGAACGCGCCGCAGCTAGGCCTGCACGTGCCTCGCGCCAGCTTGCCCAAACAGCTCGGCGGGCTGCACGACACGGACCACACGACTTGGTATGTACTACTGACTGAAAATCTATTTGAAGGTGGTAGAGCCAAGCTGTAGCCAATTGACTGCAGCTCATTTACGGGCCGGCTCGACCGGGGTAGTACCACCCTCTCATAGAAGATCGGCGTAAAGCAGCTATTACAGCTGCGTTTCGTACGATGAGTGAGAGAGCCGAAAGCCCAACCCCCCATCCCCTCCCTCCATTCCACTCCCCTTCAGGTCGGCAATGTGCGAGCAATGCCTTTGGCATTGCAAGCATCTATAGGCTACGGTAACTGCTTAACATCAGGCCGGACACTTTGCCATTGCAGTCCTATAAAAAAAAACTATTAGAAAGTGAGAAAAATCAAAACTGAGCCTCAAGTTTGCTAACTTTTGGCATTATTAGAGTTGACATAAGTCGAGTAAATCTTTTAACCATTGGGAAACCACTGGTCTCTTATATTATCTTCGTAAATTGGAAATCGTACATGCTTGGCGGTTGATATGTTGTATAAGTCTTGGGGATGTTGTCAAGTGAAACGCAGAATTTTACATGGGATGATGCTTACTTTTCGCCATGCCAAGGGATTTTGGCCATACTCCACAAAGTGGGTATTGTGAATTTATTTATAACTTAATGAAGCCTTTTTTACGTTGATAAGCCCTTTAGGGGGCGTCCATAAATTACGTGAGGCATTTATGGGGGGGAGGGGGTCGAGCAAAATCTCACCAAATCTCACGTGGGGGGAGGGGGATCTCGGCAAATCTCACTTTTTTTTACCGCAAGAAACAGTGTAAAATTGCAAGAAAACTGGGTTAAATTAAGTTTTTTTTAAAACTAAACTTAACTTTAACTTTTTTGCTCAATGAAGTAAAACATGTTTCTCCTCTAGAATATAGCTTTTGAAAAATCTCACGTGAGATTAGAGGGGGAGGGAGGGGGTCGAGCAAAATCTCACGAAATCTCACCAAGGAGGGAGGGGGTCGAAAAATCTCAAAAATCACCTCACGTAATTTATGGACGCCCCCTTATGGGTCTCCTTCCGCCTCGAGGGAAGCGGGAGGGGTATGTGGGAGTCCCCGGCAGAGTGCCGGAATACCGAACTAAAAACCAACGGTGTACCATTTTCCGCCTTTGGAAGGCCACCACAGGGTCGTACTTAGCATGCACTGCGACGGGTAGGCTAACCTAATGAAGCCTAAGCCTAGGATTAATCAGAATAATTATTGGGTCGAAGGCAAAGGGGCGGGTTCCCGTCACTCGTCACGCTCTAATTCCTACTTTGTGTCGCAGTTACACGAATTTACATAAACACACAACTTGTAGTGGTACAGTCAGCAACGAAAATCGCTGAACATTCAGAATTTTTCAAATCGGTTATACTCTTTATTCTACAAACGTTGGTAAACCTTTATAAAACCAAACATTAGCAACATGTCTACATTTTGTTTCGATAAAGAAAAAATATGGATTTGATGCAAAACAAAAGTGTGCAAGCTATTTGAAAAACTGAGAATGTTCAGCGACTTTCGTTGCTGACCGTACCTATGTTCACTGCGATGTATGTTAAAATAGTTTTTGAATCTAAAACGAATATTCATTCTACAGGTAAGTATCAGAAATCCAAATATACCTTTAATATGATTATCACTTACCTACTTACGCTGAAGGAAAACATTGTGAGGAAACCTGCATGTGTAACAAATTTTCGAAAGACATGTGAAATCCACCAACCCGCACTGGGCCAGGGTAGTGGATTATGACCTTAATCCCCCTCGCATTGAGGGCAGGCCCGTGCCCAGGAGTGGGACGTTAAAGAGCTTATGTTATGTTATCATGCGACAGTATCAATGATATAACGATTAACAAAAAATACAATTTATTTACGGATTATTACGAAATATCTAAGGCGAATAATTAAACTAGGAATGTTACGTGCATTGGGTATTATAATATACTTACATATTTCATGGCATTGGGGCATAACACGCAACGTATATTTGTGTAAACGCGTTAAGTAATCCCATAATACATGCTTCAGTAAACGTTCTTTGAATGAACTGAAATTAACACTTCTCGGAAACCTGGGGGCTTACCACAAGCTCTTATTGCGATTCAATTATAGGAACGTTTTAACGACGTTTTAATGACGTTTCTTATTGTCATGACAATAAGGTACGTCATTGCACAAAAAGTCGCTGAAACGTTAATACGTTCCTGTAATTGAATCGCAATAAGAGCTTGTGGTAAGCCCCCTGTTAACGTGTTAAGACGAGGGTTCGAAATTTGGTTGATTTTGCTATTCTACTTTTTCTTTAAGTAAGTATGTGGACTAGGAATTTTATGTTTAGATGTATGATTTTTGACTATATTATCTTGAGTATCTTTAAATCCAAATCACGATTTGATGAAATTTTCTCGATAAAAAAAAATTATGAAATGAGCTCTAATTATTTACAATTTTCCTTGCTACCACGATGTTTTTACGATTTAGATCACGAAATTATTTCTAAAACATAGCAAATAATGATATCTAAACTACCCTTCAACCATATTTTAATTCATGAAGTAGTTTTTTTTTAATTCAAGAAAATGTGGTTTGGCGCTTACGTTGTTTATTTCCGAGCACGCGCACAATATCGCCATCTCACATTTTAAGTACTTGAACTAACCATGTCTCTCTCTAACTTTGTATTGTCAGTGTCCGCCCGGACTTGTTCGACGTCGGACCTGTGAAGGATTTTTTAAAAAATATTACGAAAAAATATTACGGTCGTGCCACATTACAGGTACAGTACAGTATTTACAGTCCGCCGACGCCTATGAAAAATAAATAAATATCCTTGGAAATTCTTTTACACATGACTACCTGATCCCAAACTAAGCACAGCTTGTACTATGGAAACCAGATAACTGATATTACTACATATACTACTTTTTGTTTGTAAATACAAACTAAATATACACTTAATTACACCTAGACTCGGGACATGCGGACATGTTCATGCACACAAATGCATGTCCTGGGCAGGAATCGAACCTACGACCTGCACTGCAGCGTGATTTTCGTTTGCTTTTCCTTGTCTTGTGTAATTTCTTTTCATCTCTTGTCATTTTGTGTCATCTCTTGTCATTTTGTGTCATCTCTTGTCATTTCGTAGTTATTCGTGTCATTTCTGTAAAAACTCCCTATTTCGCTTACTGTTATATACTTGCAGCATGGTCTTGGGCCGACAGTGGGAATACATTGCTTGTCAAAACAATGGAGTCGCTTTATTGCGTTTGTTGTAGGTATGGATGGGCAAGTAATAAATATATCATACATCAATAAATTATCGTAAAAATAACATTACAGATATGGATAGGAAAATGTTTGTCCGTCCTATTCAATCTATTATATTATAAACGAAAGTAACTCTGTCTGTTACCTTTTCACGGCTAAACCGCTGAACCAATGTTGATGAATTTTGGTATGGAGATAGACTGGGTCTTGGCGGAGAACATAGGCTACTTTTTAGGGTTCCAAAGGGTGCTAACGGGACCCTATTACTAGGCCTACGCTGTCCGTCTGTCTGTCTGTCCGTCTGTCAGCGCGGGCTGTATCTCACGAACCGTAACAGGTAGAGAGTTGAAATTTTCACTGAATGTGTATTTCTGTTGCCGGTGCAGAACAAATACTAAAAATATAATAACATTTAAAAATAAATATCAAGTCTCAAACTTGATATTTTTGATGTGTTTATTCTACGGTGGTACGGAACCCTTTATGTGCGAGTCCGACGCCTTCAGATCTTATGAATGTTTTCTTGAAATAAATATAGTGTATTTTAAGTAATTAACTGGCCAACCCTCAGGTCCTACCTACCATGTTAGGATCTTTTTCGTTCTAGCGGGTGTAAACCGTGATTTAACGAGTTAATGTGATAATTTTTGTATTTAAATTATTCAATTCAATGTATTTGTTTCAGACATAGTCCAATATTGATTATTAAAATTATTATAATTTCACAATAAATATAAAACAATAAATAAAAGTTAAATTAAATTAAAAAAAAAAAAAAAATATTTTTCATGTTTTATCATTAAAATACAATATAATAATAACATAAATTAAAATAAAATACAATAAAATAAAAACCTACCCCTAATTAAACAAATACCGTCCGCGTGGGATACTGGCTGCATGTCCTCCCTGTATTCAAGCTGTTCCTGTTGTCAAGCGAATTTTTTGAGCAAGGAAAGACCCAGCCCTCTTGTCACCTGTGGCGGTAACCAGTCTAAGGGTGATTTTGATAGATAAAAAAATAAAGATAAAAAGATAAACAAAAAATAAATGCATGGTTAAATCAATAAAATTAATAAAAACTGAAAATTAAATTAAAAAATAAATTAAATATGGTAAAAAAAAATATTATGACACCGCTGATGACTTCATGATCGGCATCGAAGTTAAGTACCAAAGTATTCCTTTGCCTACGAAACATGAAAAAGATACTCTTATCCGGCAGTCAGTCACTGACACAGAGTATGTACATTTTTACCCGACTACGGTGGGCGGAGGGTTATGATTTTGACCGATATGTATGTATGTTCATCTGCTCCCGTATAACGTCCAAACTATTTTTATATCATAATAATTTGACTAATGAGATATCGTTGGACGCGTCTGGATCGTCCGCTGGTTATAGGCTATTATACGATCGAAATATTGTTATACGTATCTATCAGCATATTGTAGGTATCGTTTGTCTTCTTTTGACTTAATTTGTCTTCAGCAATAAAAACAACATAGAAATCCCATATAAAACGAAAAAAAAATATTTGAATATTTTCATCCATTTCATCTATTTTAAAAGGTGCACTGGGACATATTATTTTAATTGTACGAATTAAACAATATTGTTCCTTCAAAAAATAACTATACTATAGTCTACTCCATAGCTGTTCTGTCCTAGCTAAGCGAGAGGGATATATCCATCGGCAGCTCACGCGACGCTAGCCACACCCCGAAACTAAAATTCATTTTTTTCTTGTATCGTCTTAACCACATTGTGGCAACTTCACGAAGTCGCTGTCCACCCACGCGTCTCCAATATTACACCCCACCAAACCAACTAGGCACTTGGGTATAAATATCAAATGATAATAAGTCAATGATTCCGCGGTCCATCCAACACTTAGTAGAAGCTACTGCCACAAGAGTGCCCAGGCATTAGCCCAGGCTCACTACGCTGTGGACGGACCGCGGAATCATTGACTTATTATCATAAGATATTTATACCCGAGTGTCTAGTTGGCTTGGTGAAATAGTAACACAATATCGGCGGTGAAAGACGCCTACCAAATTGATTTTCAGCCGCCGGTCTTGGCTGTAATACACTTACTTATTTCATAATCTGCGATGATTTATTGGCCGCGTAATGAGGCGGTTCGTTTGTGTAGAAATGATAAATTCGCAGCAACGTTTCTGCGTCACTTACTTCGGATCCCATTTACCCGCTAGACTTCAGGTGATCATGAAGTTATTGCTTTCAGACGGCATTGTCTTTCGGTCCGTGGGCGAGAAAATAGCGCTTGTCCTGTATTTTATTGCTTCATTGTCAAGACCTATTTCAGTGTTTTATTTCAAATGGAAAAAAACATGTTTCTGTATTTTTCCATTTGAAATAAAACACTGATTGGTTGTAGAGCCAAGCTGTTGCCAATCGACTGCAACTCGTATACGGGCTGGCTCGTCCGGGGTAGTACCACCCTCTTACAGAAGATCGGTGTAAAGTATCTATTACAGCTGCGTTTCGTACGATGAGTGAGAGAGCCGGAATACTAACCCCCTCTTCTTCCACTCCCTTCGTTCCACTCCCCTTCAGGTCGGCAACGTGCGAGCGATGCCTTTGGTGTTTTTACCGTAGCATCTATAGGCTACGGTAACTGCTTAACATCAGGCGGGCCGTAAGCTAGTTTGTCCCAGAACAAAAACGATTTATAGTCTCATGTGGAATCATACCAATTTGGTAGTAATTCTATGGTAGGTATACCTAAATACATAATATATTTTTCAACGTTAAAATGTTTAATTGTTGCGTATTTATTTGTTTACAGGTTGGAACACTGTAAAAACTGCCATACGAACAATCTTCAGAACTCAAAGTTGGACGGCGTTATTGATGAATATGTAATCAGCAATCACATACCACCGATCAAACCGCAAAATGGTAAGTGGCCATTCACATTATGAAGACAACATTTTACGGTATACGGCTGCCTAATACGGTCATATCTGTCAACAATGTGTAGAAAAAACTTTGTCGTATTAATGTTAATGTAGCGTAGCTGTTAAAAATTGCTTCGGTTAGCTCTAAAAGCTGTACTCAACGATATGATCGTTGGATGTACTATCTTTAGTTAGCAATTTATATCTAGTTCTAAAAATATATTTAGATACCCTTGGAACTAATAGATGTAGATGACGACCGCTTGTCGCAGTGGTTTGAGCGTTGGCCACTCGGCTCACTGCATCGGGTGGTTGCGGGTTCGATTCCCACCAGAGGAAAATTTCGGAAACGGCCTTTTCGTAATTTGCCCTGGTCTGGGTGTCTTGGGATCGCCCTCAGTCCATTGTATGGTAGCAATAGTACAAGCGTTGCTTGGTTTGGGACCATTCAGTTGGTGTGTAAGGTCCGTATTAATAAATCGATCTCAAGATTGAGATCGAACTTGAGATGCTGTTTTTGACAGATGTCCATTCATTAAACGTCGAAACTGCATCTTAAGATCGATCTCAACTTTGAAATGCATTTATAAATACGGGCTCTGGCGATATTATTATTAAGTAGATATTTTATATGTAGGATGTGGGCAGGGTGTTATGGTGGAGACTTCTTATAAATGAGTTTTATGTGCGTCGATATGTCGGCTGTGACCTTTGGATGGCGGCGACGGCCTCGATATGAATTCAGACGATCAGTAATGTTGTCAAAGGAAATCCAAGATATCGCTCTTCATACATCGTTCATCTTTTTTATGATCTGAATAAAAAGTGGATAAAATGTTTTTTTTATGTGACTACATGGGTAAACGTACGGCCCGTCTGATGTTAAGCAGTTACCGTAGCCTATAGATGCTTGCTATACCAAAGGCATCGCACGTTGCCGACCTGAAGGGGAGTGGGACAGAGGGATAGGAAGGGTATTGGGCTTCCGGCTCTTGGGGGTCAAAGCTATAAAGCAAGATCTAACATTCCTTGGGGGTCAAAGCTATAAAGCAAGATCTAAAATTCCTTGGGGGTCAAAGCTATAAAGCAAGATCTAAAATTCCTTGGGGGTCAAAGCTATAAAGCAAGATCTAAAATTCCTTGGGGGTCAAAGCTATAAAGCAAGATCTAAAATTCCTTGGGGATCAAAGCTATAAAGCAAGATCTAAAATTCCTTGGGGGTCAAAACTATAAAGCAAGATCTAAACTTCCTTGGGGGTCAAAAACCGGAACACATGGTCCCACCGCTGGGCAAAGATATCCCATAACAGTAACAGGTAGTTGTATTGTGTGCAGGTATAATAGAACGCGAGGGCGCATGTGACATGACCAGTGACCGCGCGGCGCGACTCGGCGACCACACAGCCATGCACATAAGCGGCGACCCGCCATACACCTGCGACCCCAGCCCGCTCCGGTACGTAACACTGATCAACTCCATACACCTATGGTTAGTTCAGACAGAATGGATAATCCTCGCACACGCTCGAGCCTTCTCTGGCCGCAATGCAATTCAAATCGCGTCGCGAGTCGCGAGCATGCGCGTGCCGATTTCTCAGGCATTTTTCCGTTCTGTCTGAACTGACCCTAAGTGTACCCTTTTATTCTTCAACGGAATAGGTAGAGGTGGATTTATATTTAGGAGTATGTTCCACTGTAGCGCCTAAACTACTCATCCGACTTAGATGAATGGGGTGTCAATCGACTCGTTATTATAGTACGGGTGACATAAGACATTTTAAAGGTTAAAAAGGAATGCTTAAAATAAAAGAAAGCGTTTAGAAAACTTTAACCCGACTACGGAAAAACTGTCGGTACGGTCATGCCAGCCCATATAATATAACCTATAGAGAATTGGTTACAGCTTGGCTCTATCAACAGTATTAAGACGAGGCGTCAATGTTTTATGACTAAACATGATAGTATAGTTGTCGGAAAAATTGTGCGGTTCAAGTACAGAGAAATACATGACTCACTGATGATTTACTTTAAGTACTACATCATAATCACGGGTGCATCACGGCGCGGGTGTCACATTATATGTATTCACTCACTGTAATATTTATGAAATACTAGCTTCTGCCCGCGACTGCGTTCGCGTTGAAAATAAACATTTGTGAGTAACAAAACATACACATCTATACCAAATTTCAAGTGGATACGTCTTGTAGTTTGTGTTTTGATTATCCCACAGGAACCTAACATTTTCCGGGATAAAAAGTTTCCTATGTTTTAATCCAGGTAATAAACTATATGTGCGCCAAATTGCATCCAAATGCATTCCGCCGTTTTTCCCCGATTGAGTAACAAAGATACAAACTTTCACATTTATAATATTAGTAGGATCTATTTATTTTATTAGCCAATAAAGAAGGGAAAGTTTTTTAGTACCTATTTTCATAAATATCCTCTTTTGTAATAAAATAACTGGAATTTCTGTTACAGGCATACACATGGTTACAATGGCGATATGAAGGGCAGACATATAAACTCAGGCGACGAAGAAGATGTACACATAAGTAGTGAGTATCTAATATAATCAACTAGCTTCTGCCCGCGACTTTATCCGCGCATAATTTATCCCACGGGAACCATACATTTTACTGGGATAAAAAGTAGCCAATGTGCTATTCCAGACTATAATCTATCTCTGTGCCAAATTTCATCCAGATCCGTTCAGCCGTTCTGGCGTGATTGAGTAACATACATCCATCCATCCATCCAAACGTTCACATTTATAATATTAGTGGGCTATGATCAGTTCTAATAAATAAATAGTTGATCAATAAATCCATAGATAAATCTTCGTTGCGAATATATAAATCTATCCTTGTTTCTTTGGCATAAATAACTCTGGAAATGAAACCGTTTTCATAGACTCAACAAAATTTAAATTAAAGAAAAATAATAAATGTCAATCTGACAGTTTTTTTGTTGTATTTTTATTGTTTGTTTACCGTTTTTTATTTACGTTACATTATAAAAATATTTTAAAACCTGGTTCAAATATTTTTATATGAGTTCTGGCCCGAAAAATTCTGGTATGTTTTAAATTCATTTTCCACTTTTAATAATAAAATATGCGTTTTAATGGGTCAATGTTTGCAGCACCACGATGTTAAATGTAGGTTGAGATTTTTTGTTTCTGTTTATTTATTACCCAAAGATTTTCAGAAAGAGTTATTACCCAATTTTTAACAAAAATATAAAATCGAGAAAATAAAATATCGCCAGCCTAACTCACCCACTGTATGGTCCCAAACTAAGCAACGGTTGTACCGTACAATGGACTGGGGCGATCCCAGTGACACCCAGACCAGGAAAAACAACGAAAAGCCATTTCCGAAAAAACAACTAGACAAGAACGTATTCACCATCATAAGCCTATTGCTGTCCACTGCTGGACATAGGCCACACCACAATACACGCTTCTGAGCTCGGTCTTCAGCTCTTTGCATCCAGTTTTTGCCAGTCACTACTTTACCACCAACCACCGAACCAACCTTATCACATACTGGCCTAAAATGTGGTTTATAAATCTATATTATACAGTGTAGTATCGATTAAGTTACTGTAAAAATAACAGCTATTCTCTAGCAGAACTAAAATTACGTGTATAAACTCATAAATCATATTTTACGATTGTTCAGTAGAGAAGTGGTGACTGTAGGTGAAGGTCGTAAAAATAAATTGCAAAACAGCTTGCATGAAGTGTAAAATTTCATCAACTATGTGGTATATGTTGATTCTATTATTCAGTGAGTTGTGAACAACCTCCATATAGTTATTAGATTGATTATAGGCGGTGTTTGATATTTATGATGGATTTAATTTAATACACTCGAAGTGCTCTACGATGTCTGACACCCTAGTTCGATTAAAAAGCGTCCTGTTGTTTATATTATGTTATAGTGTTATCACTTTGTGCGTCCTTCTTATCCCGGAGTTTTGTCTAGTTTGTGGAAGGGATTTAGGTACCTACTTATTGTCACCATGCAGTATTTAAAAGGGTGAATTGCCTTGAGTAGCAAAGCCATTAGGCACGGTTTATCTTACGGGATGTCTCGTGGAGTAAATCGTGTCGTCGTCGCCTTAAGGGCTAATTTCACTTGGCTGAATTTAGTCACCAAAATTCCGAAGCTTCTAAATGTTTAAACCATCCTAGCTTCTGAATAGCTTGCTAAATGCGATTTTACTTGACTAAGTTCAGTAACGACTAAATTAAGATGACTAAATTCAGCCAAGTGAAATAAGCCCTTTAACCGATTTAAAAAACGTGGTTCTATGTTCGACTGTATGCTTTATTATTTTTGTATAATGTGGTCGTGTGTGGTGTGGTTCAGCCCGCGGCACGTGGTCGTCGGGCGAGGTGTCGCCGGGGCTGTCGGACGAGGAGTGCGGCGGCGGCGGCGCGGCGGCGGGCGGCGAGTCGGCGGCGGCGCTGCTGGCGCGCGTGCGGGCGCTCGGCCGCCGCGGGCTCGTCGCCGAGTACGAGGAGATCCGCGCGCGCGCGCCCCTCGGCACCTTCCACCACGCCAAGTCAGTACCTTTTTTATTTTTTATAGGACTGCGGCCTTTACTGTAGCCTATAGATGCTTACAATACCAAAGGTATTGCTCGCACATTGCCGACGTGAAGGGGAGTGGGAAGGAGGGATGGGGAGTGGGGGTGGGCTTACGGCTCTCTCACTCATCGTACGAAACGCAGCTGTAATAGCTGCTTTACGCCGATCTTCTGTGAGAGGGTGGTACTACTCCGGTCGAGCCAGCCCGTTTATGAGCTGCAGTCAATTGGCTACAGCTTGGCTCTACTACCTTTAAAACCTTCTTCCACCTTCTACTTCTTCATCTTTTCGTGTCAACAGTTCTACTCTACTATGGTTACACTTTATTTACAAGGTATTTGGCCACATTAATAGCGTTTGGTGTAGCCGCGTTCAAGTCCTCCCTCGTGCAGGCGAGGCACAAGGGACACTCCAGCAAGTGTTGCATCGACTGGATGGGATCACCGCAGTTGCACTGCGTCATAGAAGGATCCCTGAAACCCCACTTGCACCCGACCTGAGTGCGGAGCCAGTTTAGTACCCAACTAACACCACGGAACTACCATACCACCCCACCAAGCTAACTAGGAGCCTGTCAAATATGACGTCACCAGCACGAAAAGGCGGTGGCGGTGTGCGGGAGGTGTGGCGGGCGGGAAGCCGCATTCCATCCGATTTCCTAGTTGGCTTGGTGGAGTAGTACCACCCCATACGGCCCACAGCCATCCTCTACTAGATCTTTAATTTGATACCCAACACGGCTTCATTTAAAAAAATAGTTCATGACATTATGTGCTCTAGAGGTTGCCATATTCAATTTAATGTGACGTCACATAGCCTATAACCAGCCGACAATCGAAACGTTTCCAACGATACCACATTTGTCAAATTAAATTATTATAAGTAGATTGGAAGCTATTTAAAGTTGCTGAGTTTTTATTTCATAATTAACCGATTTGTCCTCAGATTGCCGAGTAATCTAGCCAAGAATCGTTACACGGACGTACTGTGCTACGACCACTCGCGGGTGCTACTCTCGCAGACCGACCCCGAGGACCCCACCACAGACTACATTAACGCCAACTACGTTGACGGGTACAAGCAGAAGAATGCGTATATTTGCACACAAGGTCAGTTTCCATCGTAGCTTTTGCAATTTTATTTAATAGTTGTTATGTGTTACTGGAGGGATGGATGGAAGCGGCGTCAAATAGAAATGCGTGGAGTATATTGGGGAGGCAAAGGTCTCCCCAGCAGTGGGATAATGTAGGTTAAATAAAGGGTGTCTCATTAAGAACGTGATTTTTTTAAATTAAAAAATATATGTTTATTTAATATTTTATTAACATTTTTTATTTCTATATATGTATGGAGGTAGTGATGACATTTACACATGAAACAAAATATCGGTTAAATGGCCACCGTTGCTCTGTTGGCAGGTATACATTATTTTAACGAAATTTTGCAGTACAAAATGTACTGCAAAATGGCGCGTAATTCAAAATTCAAGTTCTTGCTGAGACACCCTTTATAAGTGTTCTACGCTTGGGCCAAGGCCTCCCCTTTACTTCTCTACACATATCTGGTTTGGGCTATTTTCCTCCACGATGTTTCCGAAGAGGTGTTCAAATAAAGGGGTTATTACGCTTAGCTAAATTTAGGCTACTTAATTTAGTCGTTACTGAATTTAGGCAAGTGTAATATCGCATTCAGCAAGCTATTCAGAAGCTGGAATGATTTAAATATTTAGAAGCTTCTGAATTTAGGCTTCTAAATTTAGCCAAGTGTAATAAGCTCTTTATTTCACCATCTCTTCCTTGATCTACCTCTTTGTCGGTGAACACCATCGGGAATTCAATTGGTGATGTTGCTGATAATCCAAATGCGATGACGGTGGCCTTAGGCTTTAGCTATCATCTTTTATATGAATTTAAGACGATAATCACGACAAACAAATTATGCATAAAAATCACAAATTTCTATTTTGCGAAGTCATAAAAGCTATAGGAATAATTTGTATTGCCTACTAATTATATAAGTAACTTGCTGATAGACGTATCTAATATATTTTTTTGTAAATAAAATGCGTCGAGTCAATAATTCATAGCTTGTTACAATTTGGACACGTTCCCGCGTTACTTGGAAACACGCGAATCGTGTTTGCCATGTAAATACGGCGTTCTGTGAATTCTTAATACCGCGTTCGCCCCGTAACGCCGCTCGAAATAACGCGAGGGATATCCTTCATTCGCGGAATCTAATCATATAGCTGCCAATGGCATTCACGCGGCTATATTGAATACACTACCGCGCTTTCCCGCAAGTTTATTTCATACAGTTATTTTCCTTAATAATTTCTTTGGAATCATCATTTATCTACATCATTTCTTTGGAATTATTAACACCATAGTGGCATCAATTTATTTATGTATTTACAATTATAGTCGTTATAGTCTTATATGAGTGAATTACATGCAAAATTAATAATAGTCTTCCTGACCGAATTTATTTCACGGCGCCTAATCTCAACGAAGACTAGCCATCTGCCCCGGAAATATTGCTCTTTCAGTATTTAAATTTTATTTTGAAACTGATGATGTCATCTTACATAACCAAGAGGGAGATTTAAGCAAAAATTCCTGTGCTTACTAAACTTAAAAAAAATGTATTTTACAATTTTTGTAGGATAAACATGAATGGCAACTTAATTCCTCAAATGGTTTTTGAAAAATGTACAATCCCTATTGACAGGCCCCCTACCTAAAACCTTCGGCGACTTCTGGCGCATGGTGTGGGAGCAAGGCACCCTGGTGATAGTGATGACGACGCGCGCGGTGGAGCGCGGGCGAGTCAAGTGCGGCCAGTACTGGCCCGTCACGGAGGGCGCGCGCGTCGTGCACGGGGGCTTCGCGGTCACCACCGAGACTATGGAGCACGAAGACGACTATACTATTACACATCTACTGCTTACGGATCTGAGGGTGAGGCTTACGGATCTATCTTTATATTTTTTTTTGTTCAACTCATACATTCATTTCTTTTAGGTGGTAGAGTCCAGCTGTAGCTAATTGACTGCAGCTCATATACGGGCTCGACTGGGGTAGTACCACCCTCTCATAGAAGATCGGCGGAAAGCAGCTATTACAGCTGCGTTTCGTACGATGAGTGAGAGAGCCGAAAGCCCGACTTTTTAAACTTTTTAGGCAGTATTTTTTATTGTTTTATACTAATGACTTTTAAATAAAGTTTTTTCTTTCTTTCTTTTAGTTTTTCTGCATTTTCCGTTGTCGTGCTAAGTGAATGCTTGTTTCGTTTGCAGACGGAGCAGTCGCGGCGCGTGTGGCACGGGCAGTACACGCGGTGGCCGGACTACGGCGTGCCGGGCGGTGGCAGCGCGCAACCTGTATTGCGTTTCCTGCAACTTGTGCGCTGCGCACAGCGTCGCGCGCTCGCCGAGTACGTACCTGCCACTACACATACACACACACACAAACACACGCCTACATACATAACTTCGTAATCGTTAACACATAGGCCAGAGAGACATTCCAAAAGCCTTGGTCTCCTATTAAATGCCATTGGCCGCTTCCAGCGTCACGCGTACGCCGCGTCACAATTTTATTATAGTGACGTCGGCGTGTGAAGGAGACCACAACAGTACATTTCTATAGTAAGCATTGTGACGCGGCGTACGCGTGACGCTGTAAGCGGCCGATATCATTTAATAGGAGACCAAGGCCTAATAAAAATGTAAATATTACTCACTATACGCCAATATTTTTTTAAATCGCAAACGAACAAAACTTTCACAAAATATGTTCGCGGCGGTGGTTGGTAAGTCAGAAGTGTTGAGATAAATTATAATAAGCACGGGCAAGCGGTCTACTATCTGCTATTGCACGCACCACGATACTGCCTATATTTGCTCTACGCTTTATTCTGCAACGGACTGGAAATGTTATAATGTTGTCTTTTTCCATTTGCAGCCTGGGAGACGCGTGGGCGGGACACAGTAAAGGGCCCCCAATAGTCGTCCACTGTTCGGCTGGTATCGGAAGGACAGGTCAGTGTTTGCTTCTACTTTTAATAGCATTGAATTTTCGTATGGTATAATCGGGGGTGTACCAAAAAAAGTAGCGCCTAGGGCAACCATCAAAGTTCACCAACCATCACCATTCACCAACCAGGCAACCATCAAATTCTTTTGTAAATTATAAAAATAGATAAGCATGTAATAAAAAGAAAAACTAAAAAAAATACAGTATTTTTGAAATATGTTTCTCTGGTTTCCTCTCGCTCTACGCTGAGCAAAAGTAGTATTGGGATATTAATTATTGGTCATTTTGATTAAAAGTAGAATAATTATTTTGGGAAATTTGCGTGTTATTTGAATTGCGCTCAGAGCATGTGCGTTACCTGTGCCCCATCCTAGTACCCTAGTACGCCACTGGGTATGATAAGCGGTTTTTAGGGTTCCGTACCCAACGGGTGCTGTCCGTCCGTCCGTCAGTCAGCGGGCTGCATCTCACGAACCGTAATAGGTAGAGAGTTCGAATTTTCACAGAATGTGTATTTCAGTCGCCGCTACAACAACGAATACTAAAAATAAAATAAATTAAAAAATCAAGGGGTCCCCATACAAGTAACATGTTATTTTTGACATTTTTATTCTACGGTGGTACGGAACCCTTTATGTGGGAGTCCGACTCGCACTCGGCCGGTTGTTAAGGCGCGTTTCCATTGACGCGGAGCTGGGTGGAGTGGAGCGGAGCGGACCGCGAATTGGCCAATCGCAGTGCTTGAAATCTCCACGCCGGTCTTGGCCCATCACAATTGGATAATCACAGTCCGCCGCTCCGCTCCACTCCGCCCAGCTCCGCGTCAGTGGAAACGCACCCTTAGAAGTATTTTGTGTGTGCAGGCACGTTCCTGACGCTGGACATCTGCGCGGCGCGGCTGGGCGCGGAGGGCGCGGTGGACGTGCGCGGCACGGTGGAGCGCATCCGCGCGCAGCGCGCGCACTCCATACAGATGCCCGACCAGTACGTGTTCTGCCACCTCGCCATACTCGAGTACGCGGTGAGTACCACTACCACACCATACTCACCACTCTATCGGCCCGCCCACGACCTCGTCGCTTTGCCGCCGAGAGCGGCAGCTCATGGCGTGATGCAACATTTTAGTACCCCCGCGCGCTTCTGTCGCTGATAGCGACAAGGTCGTGGCCGGGCCGTATTAGGGAGCATATAGAATCAAAAAATCAAAATCAAAGCGTTTATTTTGTTTAAGCCTACGGGGGCACTTACAAATTGTCATTTTAATTTTTTTCCTTAAATTCTACCGCCGGATCGGAAACGCGACCTCGACTGAGAAGATCCGGCAAAAAACTCAGCGGGAGCTAGATAGGTTAATGTTGCAACAGTTACTGTAACCGTACGCCTGCGTTTGCCAATTCTGCAACGGTTGCTGTAACTGTGCGCCGCTGGACACGCGCGGTCGCACCGCAGCTGTTGTATGGTTATACGTGCTCGCGAACCGAACTTGTGCAGATCCTTTAAGCCTCGCATGAGTTGCGTTACTGATGCACGCTAAAAGCTCTCCACGCAATTACAGTTACAGTTGGAGTAAAGGCTCACGCTCCGCGCATTTGCGGCGTATTCGCCAATTGTATGCACCCTTACATCGGTACAGTAAGGAGCAAGTAACTTGTACATTTACGTGGAAATACATTTTGATTCCGTTTGGCAGGCGTATTTGATAATAGCGGTTAGTTTATCCATGAACCTAATACTAAAGCTTCATGGGTTTATCACAGATCACGAGACCCAACGATCCCCACGATCCCCACTCTATGGCCGAGTATTTAAGTTATATGCCCATTACGTTAGGCGTTTGTGGTCTTGGTCCCCACTGAAAAGCTGGCCACTTTCATGTAGGAGCAGTACTGGCCGAAAGGTGTGGTGTTCAGGCGCTTTCGGGGGAAGCTGCCGTCACCAACACCATCAAATTAGTTTTAAGTTTAATAATATATATGTATGTTAGTCTGTAAGGTATGTATCTATGGGCCTAGTAGCCTGAAAATAAATGGTTATTATTATTATTATTATTATTACTATACCTGTTAATAAAACAATAAATATTATTTTAATTACTGAGCTCTCCTCGTTCCAGGTGATGCACGGTTACTTAGACTCCGCGGATCTGTCCGGGTTCGACGACGACAACGAAGATGAGTCCGAATGAAGACTGTCTCGTCCGTCCTGCGCCGTGCTGTGAGCCGCCGGCGCTGAGCCCCGAGCGTGGGGCCGAGCGCAGTCACCGCTCAACGCATAGTGTTTTTATATACCGTCGATCGCACGCGCGTCCGCGACCGGACTAATCGCGCGTGAACGGTGTGCCGGCAGCCTATCGTGACACACGCTACGCTCAAACACGCTACACCTGTTCCCATGCTGCATTTAGAAGCGCAACTACATTAGAGCTTATAGCATAGTAGAAAGATGGGTATGGATGGATTTTGTTTGAGTGTGCGTGCGCGACGCATAGATACGCATGGCGCACACATACAAGCCGCGCGCGGTGTGTTGTATGAAGATAACCTACTACCCATCTTTCTACTATGCTTGTAGCGTGCGCCGCTATAGGTTGGCCTCATAGTGTATCCACGAGAGTCCTACCGCCGTTGTTTAGCACAATGTGAGATGTGTTCATTGTGTCGGCGGCAGCGGGCTGCGCCTGAGCCGACGGCCTGACAATCAGCCCCAGCACAAGTGGCTTCGTCCAGAAGCGTTTCTACAAATTGCTACGCTTAATGTATGGAAATGACATAAGTCACGTGATCTATATAGCAACTTGTAATATCATTTTCATACATTTAAGCGTAGCGTTCTGTAGAAACGCTTGTAAACGAAGCCACTTGGCCAGGGGGCAGGAATGTTTGCGCCGACATCTGAACCGACACGCTGACCGCTCCTAGCTTAAGAGTATACATATGAATGAACACGTTCCTGTAGCATGACTAAGAACTGAATAATAGATCGGGTAATCGGAAGGAAGCCTCCTTGAATCGAGTATTTATTTGCATTATTATAAAATCTTTGTAACCAAAAATATTTCCATAATTATTTAGGTTTTTAATAATTATTTATTTATATGTTAAATAAGAAGTATGGCTGTGTGAAGTTTTTGTCTGTAATTTATGTAGTTGTGTTTATTTTTATTTCAGTACACATCTTATAAACATTACTTTGAAATTGAGTTGTCATCGATGAATTTACAAATTGCATACGGTTCGGTTTAATATAATACGTTGAGGTGCTGGTAGGATTATTCTTCAATGTCGTATATTTTATCAATTAAATGTTTTATTCCTTTGTGATATGTCGTGAAATGTGTATTATACATTTTTTTATAATCGCCAACGCTCGACGAGCAAATGTATGAATTTATGATAATGCACTGAGGCATCTAGACGTCGTTACGAATTATTATAATTATATTATTGTACCTATAAATTTTACATAGACTGAGTAATGTTAATATGTTCCAAAAGTTTACATGCGGCCCATCGCTCTAGACTAAATTATAAACATTATGTTAAAACTAATCATTTAACTTCAATTCGTTCTTATGAAAACAAACTAAATGGAGTAAATATAAAATATACTAAACAGTTGTATTTTCGTCATTAAAAATAAAAGTAAGTGAAATATTTTGATGCGACAGAGGATATTATTTTTCAGTGAAGTAGCAACATATCTTATCACAAATCTATCTATAATATATTTTAAATCGCCGTCCTGATTCGTAACTAACATATCGCGGTAGAGGTTTTGTTTGATTGTACCCCGGTCCGGATGCATATAAGCAAACTTCAACAACAGATTTGAATGCCACCTCTGAACTGTGGAATCTCTCGATAAAATCATAGTGGCCTTCTGGGGGACATAAAATTAAACCTAATCTAAACCATCTACGTTGTCCAATAATCATATTATTATTTTTTTTGGGTCTATCAAAAATCCTACCTAGGCAGAACAGCGCACTCATAGTTCATCTTGTCGACCAATCAGAACCGACGCATTCAAAACTCAGTCAATGGAGTTTCCTTATATGCGGTCTGGAGGTGATTTCCTTCCTTTTAGAATCTCTCATTCCAATGCAATCAGTGTTACTCGACTCTACTCTGCTAGATCCTTCAAATCCGTGTCTGGACTCAGACTTGCCTATTTCCGGCCGCGAAAAATAAGTTGCAGACAGCATTGCCTTATTTCATGTAAATAATTCTCACGGTTTGTGCGAACGTTGATAAGTCGGTCTGGAGCTAGATCCGTCAGTCAAGATTTATCAAGACACGAATTCTCTTCTTAAATAATTTAATATTAAGGAAATTGTTAATCTGGACAACGTTGATTCTTGTATCTGTAAATATTATTATTTTCTGTTCTAAATCTAAAACCTTTGTGAAATATGTGTGAAATAAAAAAAATATCTTGTAATATATTTACATGGATAATTTTATTTTGAAAGTGCAATTCCCAAAACAAACGATAAATAACTTATATAATTATCACAATAGGTTCATTATGACTGGTCCGAAGCTTAACAAAGATTAGAATGATGAGATATTGAGATCCCTGCAGCGAAACATTGACCCGGTTGTAAACCTCGGTCACGCGGAACGAAAACTTGCTGCTATAGGTATACCGCAAGCGCTGTACCGCGCCTTAGGTTACTTACTATACTCTTTGGCATTAGGTACGCGACCGGCGAGACGAGGGGACTCATCGCTCTCGCCGTCCCACTACCCCACCCGTCATCGCTCTCGCCGTCCCACCCTCCCATCTCCCCGCGCATATCTAAGACGCGGCACAGCGGTTGCGGTAGTACTATAGTACAATCGCCGCGAGTAAGGATTTCAGACAACGGAAAAATGCCCGATTAATTTACTGGCTCTATTGGAAAACCGTATTACCATTGCTCTGGCCGCAATGCCCGCAATTCACACCGGGCATTTTTCCGTCCTGTATGTACTGTCTTTAAAAAGTTGTCTCAACGGTCCTCAGTGCGAACGGTTGTAATTATAATTTTCACTATAAGCTATTCTGTGAACGCTCTTCTGCCACCACAGTATTATAATTGGATACATTAGGCCCCGATACTTTCTTATTGTTTAGGCGTCGATGACAGTAGTTTTGTTGCCTCTAACGAACAGCATTGGTGGCATATCTCGGCTCATTACCTCCAACCAGGCCAAATACAGGGCCGCTGAGACGTTGTCCTGGGAAAATTATTATTAGGTATATTAGCTATATGAGCCTATAAGTTGCGGCACGCTATGATGGCCGTTTTGACGTTTAGGAGGGTGAAGAGGATGAACCTTATCATAACGGAATAATATTCATTTTGCCATTCATTTTATGACATTCTTAAACTTTAAAACGGGCATTCTTATTCAGTTATAATAAGGTTCATTTTCTCCACCCTCCCACATGTCAAAACGGCCATCATAGCGTGCCGCAATTATAGTGTGAAGTCAAATGGAGCAGAATATTAACTTGATAGTGGATACACCCAGAATTGGGCATAATTCAATTGTAATTATTTTATGTCCAACTCTGGATACATCCTACTTTGGAACCTTCAGACGAATACTGCGCCGAGCCCTAGCCCTCAGTTTTGAAGACAAAACGCATAGTCATAATGTCATAACATGAGTGCTAACGAGGCATGTAAGACATCAGCAGGGCTATTACGTATCTCAGTTGACAACTGGCTTCGGTTGTTCACCGAACTTTGATGGTAAATTCACGAACGAAAATACATACTGGACTGTTCAATACTGCACAAAAAACGAGCCGAGCGAGAGGCCCCAGTTGGGACCGTGTCCCTCTCATTTTGAGTTGCCATGCCAAAATAATATTATCATTGGGTAGTGATTGTTAGTTTTTAAATCAAGCAAATTAATTAATTAATATTTATCGTGACTATTGTTTATATGATAAAACAATAGTCACGATAAATACTACACTACCCAACGATAATATTATTTTGGCATGGCAACTCGAAATGAGAGGGACACGGTCCCAACTGGGGCCTCTCGCTCGGCTCGTTTTTCTGTCTAAGAATTGTCAAGGTATAATATACCTTAAGGGAGCAGAATAAAGTTGAATTTTTTCTTAACCAAAAACTCAAGTGATAAATCCTTCATTATACATCCGTGGGTAAATTAGAATGACATGACATTGGTATTACGTATTTCTTGCAGGGCTAACCTAACCTAAACTCACTGTACCTTGATATCCATTCACCGAAATACTTAATACCAATGTTAGCTATGTCATTCTAATTTACCATCAAAGTTCGGTAAACAACCGAAGCCAGTTGTCAACTGAGATACGTAATACCCTGCTGGACGCACCCAATAGTGTGGACAGTGTTCTCGATCCTACGGACCTTCTCCGATCAACAAAGAAGATGCAGATAATAAGAAAAATATTGCGTCCTCGAACAAAGTACGAGGTTCGATACGAAGATACGTACAATAAGCAACATTGAGTATGTGGACACGCCTAACTAAACCGGTGTTAACAGAAAGTTGTTCAACAGAGTTTATTAATTTTAGGTACCTTTCTAGGCAACGGCAAAGTCATAACAATGAAGTTTGCGCCAGAGGAATGCTCCATGAGCAATTCTCGCAGCCGAAGATGTCTTCTCGTCTTGGATTCTTGTTTCGTTAAGTCTGAGGAACATTTTCCACATTACGGATTAGGTATAACTAAGCATAAATTCAACGGAGACGAGCCATCTGAGCAGAAGATTATATTGCAAAAGTGTATGCGAACTCACACTCATCTTCTCTCTGTCATAGTATGATAGGTCAACTCCGACACGAGCGACTATTAGAGGACAGGCGCAGAACCGACGATAAGGAGGCGTCCATAAATTACGTGAGGCATTTAGGGGGGGGGGGGTCGAGCCAAATCTCACGTGGGGTCTTGGAAAATCTCACGTAATATTTTTTAACCGCAAGAAACAGTGTAAAATTGCAAGCTACAATATGGCTTTTGAAAAATCTCACGTGAGAGATTAGATGGGGAGAGAGGGGGTCGAGCAAACACGACGATCACGACCGATCCGACGAACGATCTCACGACATCTCACCTAGCCCCCTAGGTGAGATGTCGTGAGATTTTGCTTCGGGGTCGAAAATCTCAAAAATCACCTCACGTAATTTACACGTGCTCTCAGAGTCACTAAGCAAAACCGAACCCTAGTACATAACATCCCTATAAGTACAGTTAATAAGAGTTACCAACCGCTTTTTATGTTATCTTTGTGGTTTTCTAATAACTCATTGAAGAGGTCCCAGCTGTCCTGCGACGGCGTCTCGTCGATGCCACTCACCAGCGTCAGCTGTGAGTAGTTTATGCGGAACTTCTTCAGCAGCTCCTTCATGCTTAATGCATCAAACAGAAAAGCAATGCGCAATGTTATCCGATCATATCTAAGGAACACAGTAATAGCACATAGTCGTCGGACGAATGACCTAATACTAACAATCCGAATCTACATTACTATGGTAATTTGGGACACGATAAATGAGTGGTAATAGGTAGGTACGGATTTCCGATCCGGTGGTACATTTACCTCGCTCCGCCGTCTCATTTGGCAGCAGCCTAAGCCGAGGTCGTACCCTTAGTGCTTTAGCTGCCTCCCCTGCAGCTCTGGCAGGTGAAATTCTACCCGGTGAAGTTGTTAAGGTCATAATAATCTAATAGGTAGTCGATAAAAATGTATAAGGATGCAATGTTATACACCACTCACGTGTGTGTACGCCTTCCGTGTTCCCCGAAGAGCGCGTAACATTTACAAATTGTTTGGTACTACTTCACCAAGCCAACTAGGCGCTCGGATGTAATGTGCCTTCCCGCCCGCGCGGCTCCCGCACACCGCCACCGCCTTTTTGTACGGGTGACATCACATTTGACAGGCGCCTAGTTGGCTTGGTGGAGTAAGTAGTACTTACTTTTCCTCTGCCTCTTTAAACTTTTTCCTGGTCCTGGTGAGCGCGAATATCCTGAAGGTGAGCTGTTGCTTGCCGCGGCGGGCCATGATATACGGCAGCAGGATGTTCATGCCGCCGTCGTCGTAGAGCCACCACGCGTCCAACTTACTGGACTACAAGTATACAGATAGGATGTTATCGAGCTATTACGGACCGGACTCCGGACCATGTGTTTCGCTCGTTCGGTCGTGATTTTAACACTTTACCACGGAAATGTGTACAAATTGCGTACTTAATAGGTAAATACATAGATTTAGGAGCTACAGATGGTCTGCATAGGACACGAGAGTGAGGCCACCAAAGCAAATACAAAACAAGAAAGCGAATACAATCTCGCCTTAAAACTACACAACTTTACACGCACACAGATGTATGTGTCCCTAGTGCCGCTCCTAGTTGTCTCGCACACATAAAATGTTACCCGTCTTCACATCGTTTGTTGCCAAGACTACATCTGCCTAGTTCTATTAATCTGTGGGTAAATATACCTATATGGAGTAATTCCATTGCATTGGTGGACTCCTTCGCTTATAATTATTACCTTATTAAAAACCATAGGCTTGTAAGTTTGTAACTTCTGTACTGTCACATCTGAGAGACGACTGGATGAGGGATTCTTCGGGATATCTCTTTCGTCTTCAGTCTTGTCGGAAAACAGGCCTAGTCTCTCGTCTCCTTCGAGAAAAAAACTTAGTATAAAATAAATAATTTATATCGCCATACGCCACAGCAATAGTCCTCCTGACCGAATTTCGGTTACGGCGCCCAATCTCAACGGAGATTACTCTCACTCAGAGGGCCTACTCTGTTTCAAACGAAAATACGCGAGGAAATACGCGAATTTCGTCCGAAATTTCGTTTGAAACAGAGTAGGCCCTCTGAACTGATCTGAAACTACCCACCCAAGAGCTCCTGGGTGGGTATAATCTTACAGGGCACAAGAGTGTGCTCACAAATAGGTGCGTGCGGCAATCGGTCTTCTTTCTCTCCCATCGTACGAAACGCAGCTGTAATAGCTAGGTACTTGACGCCAATCTTGTGTGATTACAAAAGTGATGTTGGCAAAGACCACCGCATATAAAGTATACGCGAGGACGAACCGGTCGGTTGTAGTAGCTTTGGTATCCTCCGATAGCGGTGCCGTCTTATAGCGGTTGTAATATAGCGGTGAATGACGTCAGTAGAACGTTGGCTATTTAAACAAAACGGGGCGGTTTCCTAGAGAGCGGTATTGGACACCGTTGTTTACATAGCCAACATTCTCATCTTGACGTCATTCACCAATATATTACGGCCGCTATATGACGGCACCGCTATCGGAGGAAACCAAAGCTTAAGTGAAAAATGAAGGGCTCAAATTGCGATGTTACCTGATTCGTCGTCGTCCTGCTGATCGTGGGTGTCGCGTATATCAATGTCGGAGTCGGAGTGCATGACGGCGAGCACCGCGGTCTTGACGCGCATGTCCACGCCGCTGGACGAGGCGCGCTGCGCGGCCGCGTCGCGCCGCGCCGGCCGCATGCCGCCCGGCACGCGCAGCACCGCTACTGCTCGCTTGTATTCGAAGGCTAACCTGAAGACAACTCCGAATTAATATATTGAAATGGGTTTCCGTAACGATTTTAGTTAAGAACGTATATTTATAGAGCAAAGAAATCCATAACATACAGTGCAAAAATTTTGGTCTACGACAAAAATTGACGAAGCTGTGACCAAATTACTAGCGAAGTTCGCGCGCGGATGTTGTGACGTCATTTGAGCCACGCGCGCTTTGTAATGAACGGCGGCGCGTGCATAGCGCGGGCCGGCGCGGCCGGCGCAGGTACAGCGCGCCTTCAAACCGACGGTCCCGTGTGACGTCACACATGCCGCACATTATATAAAATGAGTTAAAAAATCGCAACGGATGGACCGATTTCGATGATTTCAAAACTATATTGATAAGAAAGCTTAGTTTTAACTATAGTGTTGGTTGTGAGTTGATTTGTTGACCTAGTATTGATTCCCATTATTGCTTAGCCAAAGCCAGAGCCAATAGCTGTGCGATGTGTAATGTAAGATTCCAGCTATAAGTATTAGTAATTAGCCAGCTGCATCCACTGATCGGTAAACAGTCGGAGGTAAAGTTACTCTTGGCAAGGTCAGACCGACTATAAATAGTATGTCGAAAGGGGCGTCTCCGTGCTTCGGAGGAAACGTAAAGAGTCGGTCGCGGTTGTTGTCATCTCGGCAGCCGGTAAGCCATGTCAGAAGCGTTCGGACGGGTTGAACAACTCTGACGCTAGATTTACCACTTAATCATACAATATGAAAGAAGTAGGTAGTTAATTGAAGTAAAGTTATATAGTTATGTCGCTGGGCAGTTTTTCTCAAAGTAAACTATTACGCTAAATGGTTGTCAAGCCAGGTAAGGGGCCATCCATTAATTACGTCACACGAATTTCATGATTTTAGACCTCTCCCCCCCTTGTCACAGCTGGTCACATTTGCGAGACTCCCCCCCTCCCTGTGTGACGTCACATATTTTTTATAATTTTCAGAAATTTTCTAAATGTTTCGTTAAGAATTCAAATTTCGGTTAATACTTAGATATATTAGATTTTTAAATGTGACGTCACAAAACTTAGGACCCCTTCCACCCCCTTGTCACACAATGTCACATTGCGTCGACCCCCTCCCCCCCTTTAAGTGTGACGTAATTTATGGATCCCTTGATATTTTCACTGACTACAACCGACTGGTTCGTCCTCGCGTATACTTCGTATGCGGTGGTCTTTGCCAACATCACTTTTGTAATCACACAAGATTGTGATTGTAAGTCCACTAAAGAAGCCTGGAAATAGAACTTACTGAAGCATTCTCACGTAACTGAGAATTTCGTCATGCGAACACTTGCTCCAGTTGTACTTGTACCCGATGAGCATGATGTTGGGCGCCACTTGCCCCAGCCCGGCGGCCTGCAGCAGCCCCGACAGCGCCTGCTCCTTGTTGAACCCCTGCATCAGCACGTAGAACCCTCGTTCCTTACGCTCCAGCAGCCACTGCTCGCCAACACCCCGCCGATTTAAACGTTCGGCTACCGTCAATTTCGACTGGAAAAAAAAACTGTATGTTTTACTTCTTTTTAATTTAAGAGCCTCTTTTCAGTGGTCTAAGTGGACGGAAGGAACTTGCTCAGGTACCTACGAGTATTCGTCAGCGACGATACTCAAAAGAAACGGGTAACTAACTTAAATTACTAATGAATTGCTAGAATGTTAGCACTAGATAGTATTTAAGTAAACCGCATCAGAATTGTGATTTTTCAGCTGGCTTGTAGTCGTAATGCAGCTGGTCTGAATAGTCCCTAAGGCCACGCTCACTTTGGATGCGTTTTCGTCCGAATTTAAAAAAAAAATCGGACGAAAACGCATCCAAAGTGAGCGCGGCCTAAGGCCGCACCGGTAAGGCGATTGCGACTCGACGGCGACTTCTAAACTTTTCGCTTGTGTGCGTTATGTAGTCAGTAGCTGTACTACTGACATAGGTTTATAGGGGTTTCTGCGCTGTCGCATCGCGGTCGCCTTACCAGTGCGGCCTCGGCCTAATATATTCCATTACCGAAACTTACACTTAGCTGTGAGCTATGAAGCGCTAATGAAGTCTTACCGGAGAGATCTCAGCCACGACCATAAAAGATCCGATGGAGGTAATCATGTGTGCGACATCCAGTAGATCTGGCCTAGCGTACGGCTTGCCGGCCATCACCAGAATCTGCGGGTGGAACCCCTTGACGTGCTCCTGGCGCTTGGATATGTTCACTATCGACGCTATGGTCTCGTGGTAACGTTGCGCGTCGGTACTGCTGCCCCAGTTTGCATCTAAAAATAATAGTTTGTCACCCTGCTGGGCCCCATTATTTATCAATGAAGATCCATTGATCATAAACACTATCTGCGTTAATTCTTCAACGTAAATAGTAGTTCTTGGTGGTGTTCTTTGGCGACAACATGTCGACCGCCAAAAATAAGTCACCATTCAATGCGAGAAGATTTCAGGCTAGTCCACGACGTTGGCTATTCTTTTTAGGGTTCCGTACCCAAGGGGTGCCAACGGGACCCTATTACTAAGCCTACGCTGTCCGTCTGTCTGTCTGTCTGTCTGTCTGTCTGTCTGTCCGTCCGTCTGTCTGTCAGCGGGCTGTATCTAACAAACGGTAATAGCTAGAGACTAAAAATAAAATAAAACTTAAAAATAAAGGGGTCCCCATACAATAAACTCGATATTTTTGACGTTTTTATTTATAACTCATAAATTAAACAATATATAAAGAGAAAACTAACATTTTAACCATGAGTGATCATTATGACAGCTTTTACATAAATTGTTGAAAAAAAAAGAATTGTAAAACTACATTTTTGACCCATAAATAAGTTTTAAATTAATAGTACCAGTCACAGTAGCGCCATCTAGCTACACTGATTTGTACAACGTGTTTACGGCCTCAAGTTTTGAATGTGTTTGCAGTATTAAACTCAGAGTATTAGCTAGATGGCGTTGTAGTAAAGAATTTTTTTACAGAATTTATTCGAAATACTTACTAAAAATTACATGTAATTTATACGGTGGTACGGAACCCTGTATGTGCGAGTCCAACACGTACTTGGCCGGTTTTTATATTAATAAAGAATATGAATAAAACACTTACCAACGTTGTGTAATTTAAACTAAGGAGACAAATAAGTAGTACGGATGGAAAAAATTTGAAAATGTGTACCTGGTTTTCTGTAAAGCACCAGTAGGTACAAGGTGATGAAGATGAACGTGGTGACCAACGCCATCACCCAGCTGATGATCATCATCATGGTGACGCACAGCCCACACCCGATCATTGACAACCACCAGGTGTAGTACTGTAATAAGTATAACACAATCATGACAAAACGCACGGTACCGTCATCATCAGAAGATTAAACGCCAAACGCGGAATGTTACTTAACTCTATCAGCAGCAAATTGTCAAGATAGAACAAATACCAAAATAGAAGGTACCTACGACCCATGTACAAGTGTAGCTTAGTTTGGAACCATACAGTTGGTGTGTTTGTCTGTTAATTTGATTTATCATGCATCATGTTGCACGCATGAACAGAACGCAAAATAGTCAATGTCTATAATATGCACATGAGTCATTTCAAGACATACATTCTTTGAGTTTGTAAGAGCAGCACAAGTACCAACCCTGAATCTTGGCCTCCAGCTTATCGCATGTACGAAGGCCGCGTGGAATGTGCAGAAATTGATGAGCGCATACGAAGCCAAGTAGAAGTTGGTGATCAGTGGCGCTATCGTATTTAGATCCGCTAGAAAAACAAGTTACCAATTATATAGTACCCGGTAGTGAATACTACACACCAGGCCCCAGAAGAAGACATACGGCTTCGTAAGCGTAGTGACGCCCCATAAATATGAAGCTAGCCGAATATATTTTTCTAAACTTATATGTGTAATATTTCCTGCCGGGTATATTGTAGATGGCTATTACGTTTGAAATGTTTGCAAATATTGCAACCGTTGGTATACAGGGTGGTAACGACATCATGACAATAATTGAAACCACATACTGGGTATCACATTAGTAGTTCGCACATAAAATATTATTAAATTATATTCAAAGGTATTGGCACGGGATCGCTTTTTTATGTTGACTATTTTAACTTTACGCCTACAAAGATATCGCTAAAAACACCGCCACCGAAGCGATGTTGACATTTCCACGCTTGTACTTACAGGTCAGTATATGGGGTCGGTAGACATTTATAAAGGATGTTGTCTTTCGTTTAGACTATTTCCGCATTTAATTTGTTTGAAAATTTTAAATTTTGGACTTGATGTAAACCTAATTTTATAATTTTAATGTGTTGTGATTGACTAGCTATATGGTCTAAGACTAGCAGGGATCGTGTTTTAATTTATTGTCACTATGTCCTCACCACCCTGTATAGGGACTCCGCTGTTTTGCACATAGTTCTCAAATAGCTTTAAGGCTGATTTAATAAATTCATTTTAATTCTGAGAGCGATTTTGAGATGGCTATTGACATATCACGTTGTATTATGCCATAAGAATGACACCCAAGAGATTACCGATAAGCAGGAACAGCAGTGACACACTGAACACCAACACGTATCCTCTGTACGGTTCTCCGTGTCTCCCGAACGGCTTGGAGAAGTAGATGAGTCCGGGGTAGATGCGGTCGATGCCGAGCGCCTGGATCAGCCGCGGCACCGACAGCAGGTTGGTGAGGGCCGTGGATAGCGTGGCCGCCCAGCACCCACCGTAGATCATAGGACCCCAGAACGCCATTAGGTGCATTATCTAGGACAAACATGTTTCATGTAACTTTACGCCTTGCGGGGCTTGCATTCTTCTGTTATAGTAGCGGCACGCTATGATGGCCGGTTTGACATGTGGGATGGGTAAGGATGAACCTTATTATAACGGAATAAGATTCATTTTCACATGCATTTTTTGGCATTCTTATTTTTTAAAACGGCCAGTCTTATTCCCTTATAATAAGGTTCATTTTCTTCCCCCCCCCCCCCGAACATGTCAAACCGGCCATCGTAGAATGCCGCTACTTTTAGACGTGAAAACCTGTAATTGGCTTTCTGTTATCTATATTTGGAGTATATTATTATTTATTTTAAATGTGTTTTATGTGAGCGGCTGCCCTTTTAAAATTTGTTTACACGTTGGCTCACATATTGGTGAGTACAGTGGTGTAGGTATGTGTTTGCAAGGAGTTGTGATACGTCCATGGAAGATCGTTTCTTATGCCAAGATCCCAGCCAACACAATAAAAATAATTGTAAAGGTCCCTCTACTACAGGACTATAGGGGGAGATGTTAGGCCTTGCGGCGACAACATGGGGTACGTATACTTACGGATAATAGTAATCCCACTAATATTATAAATGGGAAAGTTTGGATGTATGGATGGATGGATGTTTGTTACTCAATCACGCCAGAACGGCTGAACAGATCTGGATGAAATATGGCACAGAGATAGATTATAGTTTGGAATAGCACATAGGCTACTATTTTTTTCTAATTATGCGCGGACGAAGTCGCGTGTCTTTAGTCGCGGGCGGAAGCTTTACGGCCCGGCCACGACTTCGCGCGACGGCGACGGCGACGGGCGACAGCGTTTTTTGCTAAAATGTTGCATGTCGCCACGAGCCGCCGCTGTCAGCGGCAACGCGCGTGATGCGACATTTTAGCAAAAAACCTTGCCGCCCGTCGCAGTCGCGCGAGGTCGTGGCCGGGCTGTTAAACATAAAACATAAAAACACAGGGCACTCACTGCATAGTTATGATGCAGTCCATAGCCGCAATCGGGCTTGCAGCTCTCGACGCTCCCAGGTGTGGCAAGGTCCTCGACATTTCCCGAGGCGTCTCTGAGAGCGCCCAAGCCAGCCAGCACAGCCATCGTCAGATAACTAGTTATAGATATAGCAAGGGCCAACAGCGTGCCCTTGGGAATAGCCATGGCTGGATCCTGTCATTACGAAAATGTGGCATTACGGGTGGGTCAACTCTGAGCGCAATCTTGAGGGCAATAAATTATGTCAATGGTGTTAAAAGGCTTTTGCAGGGTCGGCAATGTGCGAATGATATTGCAAGCGTCCATAGGCTATGGTAAGCGCTTAACATCAGGCGAGCCGTACGCTTGATTGTCGCCTTAGTGGTACCAAAAAAGCTCAGGAATGCACTCAAGTTTGCTCACAGAGTTGAGATCGTTAACGAAGGTCCTCACAAAGTTCCCAACAAAGTTCTGTCTAAAGGTCTGGCTTGACGGTTGCAATCCAGCGTCCCAACAGAGGTGACCTTGGTGGGAACCTTGTTTCCATCCGTGGATTTGTGTTTAGTTTGGATTACATCTGCTGTCCACATGGATGGCAACAAGCAAGGTCACCCCTGTTGGAACGCTGGATTGAAACCGTCAAGCCTCCCTATAACCGATTCGCTAACAGCTAAGCTTGTTTCAAGGACGAGTCATAAAATGATTAAAATTTGATCTTCTAAATGCCCCTTCTCCTGCCCCTGTAACGTCTTCTTTGAACTTTTGTCATTGCCAGGAATGTGATAATACGTCCACGATGTTGTCATCCACAACGTTTATTTTAATTTGATGACGCCGGCGATAATGGAATAGTCACCCTAATAGGTAATAAACTAATTAAAGTCGAGTCGCGAGGATTGCTACGAGGTCAAAATAGGAATAAATTCTAGTGACTGCTAGCAGCTAGATATGAAAATATAATGTTCCTATGTTCTTGGCTTTTGCACGTATCCAACAGCTCAGAGGAATTCCAGCCCAGCACTTATTACTGTGGAGCGATTGGAAGTTGGAATAACAAAATGAACAATCTTCTTACACCTATAGGGCCATTACTCAATCTTGTTGGATAAGGCCACGTCTTAATTATTGGCATCGCTCGTACGTCTTTGACTCGTACGAACTCCGTACAAATCTAAGGGGCCTACTACACGCACAAGCTTTACCACAGTTTTGCCTGCGCAAACCAGTTTGTATACGGAACACCAACGCGTTTTTACCAACTACACGCACGGTTTTCCGTGTACAAACAGCTTTGCACAGGCAAAACTGTGAAGTTTGAGCGTGTGGTAGGCCCATTAGATAGGTTGATTGAACAATTTGTACCCTGAGGTCCCCGCAAATATTGGCGCCGGCCTGCACCCCCGTCACAGCCGGGAAGTACATCGCGAACACGCTGAAGAAGTCGTGCTGCTTACCCTCGCTGAATCGGAAATCAGGATACCAATTCTTTTTAGCGAGTTCCCCTGTGAAAAACAATGCACGATAACAGGAGGTGGTCATGGTCCAGCACGACAGTATTAAAGACTTATAACTTTAAATAATTACCTATCTAGCCTTCCTATTCCTGAGTAAAGGTTTCCCGTCCATCGAGTATAAAGCCAATATATTTGGAATGTGTTCATGTCATTACGCCATCGTTTCTTGTGACTGTTCCGGTGCTTCTTCTTATCGTATGGTTAGTGGCCAACCTGGTGTCAGAGTTGTTCAAGCCGCTCGAAGGCCTCTGACAAGGCTTAACGACTGCTGCCTAGATATGACAACAATCGACTGACTTTTACGTGTCCTCTGAAGCACGGAGACGCTTAGTTCAAATGTTACTAAAAGGTTACCCATCTCTAACTGACCTTGCCAAGCGTTACTTGACCTCTATGAGCTAAGAGCGCCTCAAATGATGATAATTCAATTATTTTCCAGTGTGCCCAATCTCATTTTACCCTGTCATATTGTGAGTTTGTATACTTACAACTCATTCCAGCAAATCCTTGGGCTTTCGCGATGTCCGTCCGTGGTCCCATTAGCGCGCCAATTATGTAATTCGTTATCGACATAACTATTACGGTGATCAGGAAATTCTGTAAGGAGTAAATATATCAAAATTATCTGCCCGATACTCATACAAACCCCAAGTACCTATTGTTTCGGACATTTGAATGACCCAGGACCCTGTATATTCAGCTTACTTGTGTTCTAGTCTCCCAGTCCATACCAACAGCGCAGATGAAGCACATGACAAACAGAGCGATAGCGCCGACTATCCTGATGTCATTCACGCTGTTGTCGATGATCTTAACGCCGTGGGACTTGAGCAGCTCGTTGAACGACTCGCAGAACCCGATGGTGTTCATGCTGGCCGCTACCGCGTTCGCGAATGCGAAGATGATGCCGACGGACGCGCCTAGTTCTGCACCCAGTGATCTTGACACGAGGTAATAGACACCACCTTTAGAAAGACATCGATAGAAGACGCAATACTTCACATGCCCACCGTAATCTAAAGAGGTGGTAAACAGTTTTGAAACCTCCACATTTAGCCTAAAGTACCAATGGGTTCGTTTACATCAGGCCAATGTCGCACCCCAGCACTCAGTTTTGACGTCAAAACGCACAGACATATTGCTAATCATGAATGCTCGGGCGAGACATGTAAGGCATCGAGACGCGCCAAATTGGTAATGAACCCATCGCGGCCGATCCTATTATTAACTATTAAATAGTTTTACGAAAGGTGAACTATAAAAACCTGCACTTTCTTTATCTTTTTAAATAAAAAACTGTGCTCCTTTGTTGTTAAACTCTTGACAGACCGGTCGTGATCATCATGTGAAGTCAAGGGCAGATGTATTTCGATTATTGATGACTCGCGAAGTCGCTATTGGTCCACCAATGTACACATATTCTAGTCAGCCCATAGCATCGGCGACCATTCACGTTGTCTATTTACCTCCTTGTATACGTCCATTGGTGCATAATGCGCTGAGCGAGAGCGTGGTGATGATGCACACGACACTGGACAGGAAGATGATGACAATGGAGAGCCCGATGCCGGCCTGCGCCACGATCCACGCGATGCGCAGGAACAGCATCACGCCCCAGATGTTCAGCAGGCATGGTATCAGTACACCCTGGTTCAATATGAACAGTCAGCAGGCGTTTAATAAAGGCCCTTCTACTCTTCACTCAACTTCTTGAATCTCACACTCTACTTTACTTCCATTCTGAGATTATTTTAATTTTAAACTTTTACTCCCAGGAAAGTTATAATGGATTTACACTGACATTACAAATCACTTCGTTCCTATAAATGCTATTAAAAACCATTGTAAACTGGCTGAAAACTCTACAGGATGAAATTGAAATCATGGGCATCCTTTTAAACGGTGATTCGACACACGATTCAGGATATTTAGGGAATATGAATCAACAAATCAATTGATAACAACATATTTCCAGGGAAAGGTATAACAGTTAACTGGTTTGCTTATTTGCTTACTGGAGCAATATTTTTTTATCGATAGATTTTTTATTTATTTTCCAAAAATATTCTGAATCATGGTTAGAGTCATAGTTTAAAAGGTTGCCCATGATTTCAAATTCCTCCTGTAGAAATTTGGGGGCTACTCTTTATTATGTTCGAGCATAATAAATAATGTCATAACATGAGTGCACGCGCGAGGCATGCGAGGGCATCTGGACGCACCAAGTGAGTACTGAGGTGATTAGGATTTTGATTTTGTTTCCACGGAAAACTAGAAACAATATAAAAGCTGTCGTAGGTAGCTCCGTTGTTTAAAAACCAGTGTCGCATTTTATCTTCTTTTTATCGTATGATTAGTGGCCAATGGTGTCCGAGTTGTTCAAGCCGCCCGAAGGATCTGACAAGGCTTAGCGACGGCTGCCTAGATGACAACAACCGATACCAACTTTTTACGTGCCCTCCGAGGCACGGAGACGCTCAGTTCAATGTCACTAAATGGTCACTCATCTCTGACTGAAGTTGCCAAGCGTTTTTTAACCTTTGATCGTTTACCGATCAATGATTGCTGCTTATGAGCGCCTCAAATTACTCAAAAAGCACAGAAATTAACACACCTGAACCCATCCTAACTTGATTCCGCCAAAGGTTGTCAACTCTGGTGTGGGTTGCACACTATACGACGCATTCTGGTAGGCCCGTATAGTGGGGTCCTGTAGACAAAATATACCGATGAAGGAATTGCAAGGCATGCAGGGCTTTACTGTTTTAGTGCAAGTTGATCACCTGGGCTAATATGTGAGAATTCGCTCTTCCTTTTACTGTCTTTTCATGATTATCACCTCCACCTTTTCGACGTCTTAATACTGTAATTTTTATCTAATTAGGGTATTTTATTTTTCAATAAAATTCAGCATCTACCGACCTTTAATTAGGCCGATGTAAATCATAAAAATGTTGAATCTGAAGACTAATTAATAATTACTTAATCATGTCTTAACTTAGTTTGTATGTACTGTTGTGTTCTATTTATACACATAATACCGATCTATTTTATTATTACCTAATTGTAAATGTTGTACATAAGGTACATCTACATATAGGAGCATAGCTTTCCTTACATCTTGTACTCACTTTTTTCATCCTCTTTCAGAAATTTTCAAAAGTCTACAGAATATTTATGACTAATGAACTCGAGACAAACAGTTTAATATTGTTAATTAATAACAGCCCAATTTTCTTCTCGTACACACGAACGCGTTTCAATTTCAACTGATTAAGCGGTCTTAATTAATCGTGGCGGCGCGGGCGCAGACTGCCGCCAACTGCTTCAGTACTGCTCCTGACCAGTTCGAACGATTTGGGACCAGTTAACATAGACCTATCCTTCCCTTCCCGGCGGGCAACTCAAAACAGCCTTAAAGTAGTTTGCATAGGAACTACTTCAGAGCTCACTTTGCATGCTCGCGTTGTGATACAATCGATTATTCGCGGACGACGTGTACGTTTGTTTACATTTGCAAGCGAGCCGGTACACGAGTTCTTTTTACATAGCCGTTTAAACAATTTAAAAGCTAGTCATTACACAACGTTACGGATAGGAAACTACCTCCTTTATGTCTAACATTTCTGAGAAGGTAGGTCTTATTTCCAGAGCGCAACAGTGTCCTCCATTCGTAATCACTACATAGTATAAGACAAAATCGCTTCCCGTCTATCTGTCTGTGTGTCCCTATGTATGCTTAGATCTTTAACACTACGCAATGGATTTTGATGCGGTTTTCTTTAATAGATAGAGTGATTCGAGAGGAAGTTTATATGTACATGCATAATATAGTAGAGAAACACAGACATCCACACGGGCGAAGCCGCGGGCATCAGCTAGTAAAATCTGAAATCGTATCCTAGATGGTGAAATGAAAATAAATAAATATCGTGAAGGTCCCAAACTAAGCAAAGCTTGTACTAATGGTGGCTACCGTACAGGCGTGGTAGATTTCTGTGACTCCTACCTATTGAAATGCATACTGCGATTATCAAAAGCCAGATAACTAATACATTAAAGCTTTGATATCCCTTTTTAGGGCTAAGAACCCTCGTCTGGTCGAGAGGATTCACTTATTTCGTTGAGTGTGTTACGTTTCTACCTAGTTCGGGTATACAGCTCATACGTATAGAAATGGTACCGTTATATCCGCTAGAAACTACGTTCCTGATAGATTGCATTATTGATAATTACAAACAAATCTCGTAGAGGTACATATAATGATTGATTGATTGTTGATAATTTTCACACGAGCCCCGTAAACTGTCACTGAGTTCACAATTGGCAATTCTGGCAGTCAGAGACAGATTTTATTTGATCTGTCAATTCTGGATAAGCAACACCATGGAGCCCATGGAGCAATGTTTTGTTACTATGCTTGGCTCTAATACTCTTTAGTACAATTATTTAGTCAAGTGTATAATAAAGGTAAAAAATCTAGCTACAAGCTAGCCATACGCAAACTCTGAAGACGTGATCGAAACTCCTGCTTCTCCAATAAAAACAGGGGGCTTACCACGACCTCTTATCGCGATTCAATTATAGGAACGTTTTAACGTTTCAGCGACTTTTTGTGCAATGACGTACCTTATTGTCATGACAATAAGAAACGCCATTGCACAAAAAGTCGCTGAAACGTTAAAACAATACTGCTACAAGAGGTGGTGGTAGGGCCCCTGGTATTGTTTATTCTTGATCATCATAGCCGCTTTAGACGGCTCCTTTCCGAATATCCTATGGAATATGACGAGATATCTCCTGGGATAGTGGCCTCCGGCCAACAGCGGATTAGTTAGATTCATCACGAGACACGACATATAGAACTTCACGACCACCATCGCGCAAAAGGGTGGTCAGTGACATTCCAACTCCAAACAGTTAAGCAGTTGGATTTTACTTTTTCAATAATATTTAGTACAAATAAATATGGCCAGACGTACCTACACAGCAGTTGGGGTACAGGTGGTGGTGTACAGGTTGGTGACCATACAGTTTTATGGTCCCAAACTAAGCTACGCTAGTACTATGACTACCATACAGTGAATTGGGGGCGATCCCACTGACATCCAGATCAGGGCAAATAACGAAAAGGCCATTTTCGAAAGGAGATGGGCATTCCTGGGCCAAATTTGTAATGAATTGATACATGGCTTAAAAAATGACAAAATTTTTCTATTTCAAAATGTAAAAATATCGCCCGAATTCAGTTTCTAGAAAATGAGATATCTAAAAAATAAGTAATGTTCCCAAATAATCTGAATATCGATTAAAACTATGCCTAGTTACGCATAGTTACGATTAGTTAATCGATTAAGCTGAATGAGATCATGAAATAAAACATAAGTAGGTACTTAAAAACATTAGAACTATCGTATTAAAATAATAGTTCCAAATAATAAACATTTACATAATAAAGTTAAATCCTAAAATCGACTAACGATTACACACTGCTCGTTTCGTATTGTTCATTAGGCTCATAAGGTTTGTACCCAGGACCATAAAACAAATTTAAAAAAAAGTATCGGTTGTTATCATTGACCATAAGAAAGATAGAGGACTGGCCCTATGTGACGTCATCTGAAGCCAAACACGAGCAAACGGCAGTCCAAAATGGCGCGACTCCGCCCACAGCTAAAAGTGTTGTACTTTTAGATAGTCGATAGTATCCATATCGATATACCTAACGATCATGTCGCTGGAAAAGTGCTGGGTCATGATTAGGTAGGTACAGCTATGCTGGGCTAAATCAAATAAGGCAAAAAAGGGGGGACACATATCTGTTAGGGTCAGGTCAATGTCAAGCGTGTACATTACCGGCACGATGGAGGCGGGCGCATTTCCAGGGTGGTATGGCTGGATCCTCACGTCCTTCTGCGCAGGCACATCACTAAATCCCTCGCTTGGGTTTATCCAGTTCACACAACACAATTACACAAAGGATTGAGTAGATTTCGTGCGATTAAGGTTTTTAGACACAGGAAGCACCGCGACGGGGCGGGTGTACTACACAAAGGTCGGTCAGTCAAGTGTCATGACGCGGGAAAGAGACCGCAGCACAAATATCACGTTAATCAGGGGTAGGCAGTACAAAATTATGTTACTGTGTCAATGCGGTAATGGATCGGTCATACTCATAGAGTAAATACTAAAGAAAGAGGTGTTCTTATGCTGCGTTCCATTCACCGTAATTTTTGTTATTTTCGTCCACAAAAAGTGTTAAAAACGATAATAATGATCACTTTCAGTACAAGTTGGTGCGAGTGGAACGTGATTTGTGGACAAAAATAACGAAATTAACAGTAAATGGAACGCACCATTAGTAGATATCTCTATGAAACAACGCGTGGAAATTTGCGCGGGAAGGCGCGGATGGTGGGGGTTAAGAAATGCGTGGCATCTATCTACCGGTAAATAGCAGAACCACTCACTTCGTTTTATGTTAGTACGTAGTTTAACTTTTTGCACTAGATGTCACTAAGTGTATGCTGATAAAAAATGACGTACAAAGGGACGCCATCTAGTGTCGAATAGAATTATATTTGGGATGCGAACGTTGGCAAGACGTCTGCACAGGACGAACGCCAACAGCACACTGACTTAAGCCACGCCTACTGTGATGACGTCAGCGGCCGAGTTGTGCGATGTCTAAGCAACGCGGCCGAGTTGCTTAGACCCAGTCCTTCTTTAGTATTAGGTTCATGGTCATGCTTACTCTAATGTTCTTGCTTGCTTGCGGTGGCTCTGTGGAGCGGGTCACCCTCTTCCCTCTAAAATGGTTGTGCAGAGTGACGCTGCTGCTCAAGTAAAGTAATTTTCACATGGCAACTCTTCAGGGTTCGCAATTTAACGTTAGAGACGACCAGAATTTCGATATCTCGGCCTTGTTGGCGCCTCAACTTAACCATGAAAATATGCACCTGTGGCGAGCCTAATGCATAGGTACACGGCCATCATCCCTACCTACCCCTGCCCAATGTAGCAAAAGCGTAAAATTAAAAATCGACAAATATATCAGCTAAAAATCTTGCGAAATCGGGCGATTTTGAATAAACTCTATTTTAACTTCTTTAAGCCGTCTTAGTACAAAAAAATCCCACATTTAATTTTAAAATTTTCACTATCCATAAATCAACTTGTTATCTCTTTCGTGAATCTTTATGGTCTTGAGTAGTGCTGACAAATATTATAAAACAATTTTAAGGCGGCGCAGTCACGCACCTTCCAAAACAAAAATTATTTCTTTGTGGTCACCCCGGGGTGACGGCGCGGCCCGACGTGTAGGTGAATAGAATATGTATCGATAACTTTGAAACAAAACATGTAAGAACAACACTACGTTTTTATGTAAACATAGCAAATATTTGTTAGTTCTATTTTAGTTGAAAATATGAATTAGAGAGTACGATTATAGACGGGAACTCAATTAAAAATGAATATAATGTACACAAAATTTATTTTCACACACTATAAATACACTTAAATATGAAAATAACACAACTAACCTGGAAAATAACAAACCTTCGAAATTCTTTCGAGAATCAGAACTACATGCCCTAACGCATCACTAAACTATATTGTTTTTTCCTTGATAATCCTAAATAATATAATAAAGAGTCAAAAAATACACACAGTTCACCGTAAAATTTAAAATAATTTGTATAATACGCTGACATGACAGATGAAGGACTAACCATAGTGACCCGACCATAGCCGTCAACCCAATATGGCGGTCCAAAAAGGCCCTCAGGGAGGCGGCTTACTGACGGAACTAACCAAAAACTTCCAGAAAAATGAAATATATGACATATACTGTACTGTTTTACATAGCTAAATTGTCACGAGTAAGAATGAGACAGATATGTTTTCGTTAATGTGGTCCATATTTGCATCAAATATGTATACCATAAACAATAGCTACCGATCTATTACTATATATCTATGGTTGTTATTGCTTACGCGTTTTGAGTGTTTTTCCCATTTTAATGATATTTCCACGACCTATCTTGTCTATTTTGTGAAGGCAGCGTGTTTATTGTGTTTACAACATAAATCGGACCTTTTTCACATAAAAATCACCGGTTTACAAACGTTTTTATACATAACCTCACATTTACTCAAGTTAAAATGAAACTTATAACTCGGCTCTTAGATTTTAAGATTTTTCAGTGATATTTTAATAATTATATTAGCTAACAATTGACACCACTTCCATCCTTTTACAATCTTGGGCCAAGATTGTATGAAACCGTGCCGGTCTCCTTTGCCTCTGGCGGAAACGGAGGCCGCAACCATCCGATGCAGTGAGACGAGCGGCCATCGCTCGAACTACTGCGCAAAACGGTCGCTAAGTAGGGGTATTTTGTAAAACTATCAACCCCCCTTAAGCCGCTGATCTAAATAAAACACTAATATGTAATCTAGTAACAGATTTTATTGTACCTATAATAAAATCCTTGTCTTTCCTTCACATTTAAATCGAATGTCGGCAATAGTTCGAATACAGTCAGCAACAGAAATCCCTTAATATTCTAGATTTTTCATATGAAGTTTGTTGAACCAAAACCTATTAAAATTGATGAGGGGGATTACCTAAGTCATTTTAAGGCCGGCCACACATTAGCAATTAACGCCAAAAACAATTGCCGGAACGGTCGGGTGTGGAACGGGCAAAGAGAATGAGGACGGGTGCCTTGAGTGGTCTGCTGCATAAAGTAGTCCATATTATATTATATTTTGGACAGGAAGTTTCTGATAGTGTGCGGCCGGCCTTAAAATCCGAAATAAACTGCCGCATATCACAATTTCATATTACACTATCAACCGCACCGACAAAATTGTTCAACAATCATATAAATATAAAAGTTTATTAAAAGCCGGGCCCCACTTGCGCGCTGCGCTGCGCTGCGCTGCGTCGTCGTCGCAAGAATTTGTACTGGCACATCACCCTCCCCGCTTCGTCTCTCGCCTGCTGACACTTTGATCCGTTGTGACGACGCAGCGCAACGCAGCGCAGCGCGCAAGTGGGGCCCGGTTCTAACAGTGTACCTTAGGTACCTACCTAATTATCGATACAAAAAAATAAAATACGTTGATAACATAGGTATTTATTTTATTGATATAAAATTCATTGCAATATCACAAATTAATAATTGCCTAGGGTAAAAATGTACTTACTATGTAATTATGCGTAGGTAATGAATAATTGAATAACTACCTAAAATTAAATAAATATCTAACTCGTACTAAACGTACCTAACTTTTGATTTGTCTTATAGACGATTGTTTTTGTATAATACTATTTTTATGCTTTGGTTTGATTTGTTCACACTAATATAAAATCTATTTAACATTAACTTATAGTAAACGACCTAACTTACTATCCTATAAATATTGGTAAAAGTGCTGCACCAGTTTCACAAAATAAGTACAAAATTCTATGTAACATGAATAGTGATTTTTGCTAACAACTTCTGTTAATTATAAAGTCAGTTGTATTAGTACCTACCTCCGTACAATTACTCCTTATTTATTTAATTTAGCTACATAATTAAATCCATACATATATTATGGTAGAACTACAAATGATGATGATCCCCACTAGGCACGTTGTTAGGTCCCAAGCGAGTCATTTTTGAGTTTCGGGATTTGGGTTTTAAGAGATTCATCATTTCAGCCAAAAGACGTCCACTGTTGGACATAGGCCTCCCCCAAGGTTTTCCACAACGACCGGTCCTGTGCCACTTGCATCCAGGCGGTTTCTAGCGACCTCCACTAGGTCGCCGCGTCGGTCTACCTTGTGGGGGGCCTACGGGGTCTACCTTGTGGAGGATTATGTCATATGTATTTATTACGTCATTACATACTAATAAAGCAGCTATTTATTCTAAATTATCCTATCGTACCTATAATGTACTTAATTAGGAATATTTAAGTGTATTTCAGCCACTAATTATTCACAATATGTACTTATCATACATTGTACATACATACATCATAAATTGTACTATAAACCAAATTTAGTATGTTGCGAGGATCTTCCAAGTACTCTGCCCCTTTAATAAGATAACCAAATACATAACGCTATGAACTACAGAACTTCGATCTACTGTGGATCGTATTGTTATGAGTGTGGCACTCCATAAATACATTCTTATATCAATACATTGTTAATATTGTATTTTCAGCAAACGTATCTATTTGTAGAATAGAAACCTGAATAGATACATGTTTCTACAGTAGGTAGTACAGTACAGTAGTACTACCAACTTTCTGTTCCAAAACTGGACTTGCCACGTTTGATAGGTCGTACTTATGCCCGATTTCTGATAAACTTTATCGAAGGTTTATCTATCGGATAAGGTCATAACTGCATGTAAAAAAAATACGAATAGAACTGGCGAAAAAGTTTTGCAGAAACCGCGAAAATACAGTAGCGAGTACAAACAGAAATTTGAGATAAGTATACCGATGTTGTCTCAAACTCTCTTAAGAACTAAGAAAGAGAGACTGACTCGGTGCGATAGAATCTTATGGCCCGCCACATACATACAGATCCTTTTCGAAATATCGAATCGGGGTTTCCGAACGCGATACGTCCATACATTTTGATGGATTTACTGCGTCCGAACGCATCCCCGATTCGTATTTCGAAACGGAATTCCGTGGCGGGCCTAAGTCTTGTCTGGACCTGCGTGTTAGTCCTGGTGGTAGACAGTGACGTCACAGTAGATAGAGGGCCTTATTCTTTAGGTTGTGTCTTGCTCAGTCACTTATCTCTACGTTGTTTAGCTTAGGTGGTGTTCTTTTAGATGACATTTATAAGGCAGAGAATGCGGATGATGAAATTTCTAAGTAGAGGATGCGGAAGGGTAAACGGAATAGGGGACATTCATAAATTACGTCACACTTAAAGGGGGGGGGAGGGGGTCGACGAAATGTGACATTGTGTGACAAGGGGTTGGAGGGGTCCTAAATCTAAATCTAAATACGGATGATCCTAAAACTGCAGAACTTCCACAAAAACAGGAAGAGGATTCCTCTTCAATTCTATGTAAAGTGCAGAGAAATCCTATGGGTCTTGTCTATAGGGGCAACAATTAATATTGTTTGCAGTTAAGAGTAGAAGGTGAGTACGGAGGTGTGGTTCCCGCGCACGAAGAGCAACGGCGGCAGGTCACGGCTCATCATCTCCAGCCACGCCATGTACAGCGGCGCGGACACGGAGTCCTGGGAATACATAAGACATATAACAAAATGAACCTATTGACACAGACTATTGACCACTGGGAGGACAGCGTTCGATCAATTGGATGTGTCTACAGCTGTTCTAAAAATGATCTAAAAAACATCTATATGTATGTGAAATATGTCTATACATTGAAGGGTAACGATTTGTAGAAACGTGTGTAGGTAAATCCTTTCGGCTAGAAGGGCAGTTTTGGGATATTATGAACTAATTATTATTAAAACAAACATCTGGGGGTAGGGAGGTACCAGACGCTTGCTGGGATATGGATTACTGTAAATCCTGGTATACACGTTTGGATACCCTGAATACGTTTGAAAATGGACTAAATTCACATGATTGAAATGGCAATCGCAAAACTGTCGTCAGCTCGTCTTAACGGCAGGTTGACTGTGATCTGATTTAATCTCACCTTAAAAAGGATAAGCTCAAAAGAGCTCATAAGGTGTAAGATACCTGAGGACTGTTTGAGTACTCACCTTCCTTGGCATCGGTAGTGACATGACTATAAGCCGCGCTTCCTTGGAGTTGGCTAGCAGCAACTCTCGCAGCCGGAGCTGTCTGTTCGTCTTCTCCGCCAACGTAAGCAGTTCCGTTTCGCTGATTCGGCAATCTAAATCAATCCCATGAAGTTCAACCAAAAGTAAGATCATTGTTTCATTATCTTATGTCAGTAAACAAGTAGGTAGCATCAATATCAAAGTAGTTACCCGGGGTAGTTCATATAACACGAGAGATAGTCAGGTACCTCGGCTTTATAGAGCTTCATCTATCATATGTAAGGTACATACACACATAGGTACGACGTTTCACGAAATGTTATTAATTAACTGCTATGAGTAATACAAATATGGCTTGACTCTAGGTTCATTTGTGGTGCCGGGTTCGAAAAGCAGACGCTTTCAGAGAACGTCGTAGGTATAAAGCTATAATAGTGGTTATCATCTAAAAAGAAATGCATGTAGGTGCTAATGGGCTCGTCACCCTTTCCTATACATCAGCGTCTACCATCAAGACAATGTTGTTTCAACTGTTTGGTTTGTGCTTAGATGATATGGGTTTGTATCAATTTCCTCTCGGTAGATGAACTTACCCGGGCTGGCCGCCTCATCCGTGAACTTCTTGATGACTTCTTCGAAGAGCTTCTTGATCTCTGGCTGCGGGGGCTCCGTTATGTCTTGCACCATAGTCAGCGACGAGTAGTCTATCCGGAATTTAGCTAACAAGTTCGCCATACTGGAAGTCATAGATTTATAAGGATTGAGATCAGTCACGGTATTGCCAGTGAACACACATGACACGGCCAATACGGCGGTCGAGCGTACCAAGCGATTTAATTGATGGAATAAAAATCCACCCATAAAATACCTATCCTGCAATGATGGTGAAATTGATGTATGCCAGGGGATCTAGTAAGCAAGTACAAGTTTTGACTGCTATCGAAAACCATATTCGTACTAGCAAATAGCAACTAGCTGAGAATGTTTAGGCATTTCTGTGTTTGTAAAGTAGGTCCCAACTCAAAATTTTCAGAAATTTTAAAGTCTATATGATAACCACTGGTAAATTCCACAGATACAATAACCAACCCCGGATCTACGATTTTTTCGAACCAGGGCAGAAACTTGATAGTGGTGCACCTGCCTTCAGCGTTTGCAATAAATTAATTAAAAAATCTCACAAATAAATCGGCGTTTTCTGAAGCAAGTTCTTTATTTTTAATCATACTATGGTATGATTTTGTCATCCCCTGAAACTGCCGCCCGGGGCGGGTGCCCCGGTTTATTGCTCCCCCCCCCCCCTCCTAGATCCGAGGCTGACAATAAGAAGAAAATTAATTTGTCTCGCTTAGATCTGCATTCCAGCTTAAAGAGGGTTATCGACTCACTTCCTCTCTTCAAGTTCCAACTCGTGCATGCGGTTGGCGAGCGCGAATATCCTGAGCTTGCAGTTGGCCCACGCCGACCGCTGCGAGATGATGTACGGCAGCAGGATCGTCAGCCCGCCGTCGTCGTACAGCCACCACACGTCCAGGGTACCTTTTTCCTGAAAAGCAGTAAGTAGCAGTAAGCAGTCTGCTGCTGAAAAGCAGTAACGTGTGAACGAAATTGTAATGAAACTTGTGCATCCAGTATCTAAATCATGTCCCATACCTACTTGGGGATTATTGGGCGGTGTGCGATATTTATAAGAACTCTTGCGGACATTTATAACTCTATTTTTTGCAAATGAACTAAACAGTTATGTGGCTTATGATGAAATTAAATACTTAAGTTAGTACTTTAGACAAAGTACTGAAAATAGTGCCATCAATGTTATCTTTGACTGCAATTATCTATTCTTATTCACTAGTGGCAACCTCACTTCGCAACTTAGTGGCAACTGTACCTAAAGTTTCCGATAGAAATCCTAACTACTTATCGGAAGCTCTGCATTTAAAAACCTATTGGTAGAGCCAAGCTGTTGCCAATTGACTGCAGCTCATATACGGGCTGACTCGACCGGGTTAGTACCACCCTCACAGAGATCGGCCTAAAGCAACTATAACAGCTGCTTTAATTGAAGACCAACCCCCCCCCCCCCCGTCCCTGCCCTACCTCCCTTTTCACTCAACCTCAGTCCTATAATAAAATCCCCCTATACCAAATTTATTGTCTTCATTCACATTTAGTACCTACCTGTTTCCTTTGGAACATGGTCATCTGCGACAGCTGGTCCTTGGATATCTCCAGTCCCGTGGAGGTGTTGTACATGATCTGTCGGTGCAGGTCAGTGGTCTTCCTGTCTTTCTTCTTCTTCTCCTTCACGTCTTTGGTTTCCGATATCGTGAATGACCGTGATGTGGTCAATGTCAATAGATCTACGGGAAAAAGCTTAGGTCAAGTTCATTGGTGCAGATATTTCCTTATTCCGGATTGGCTGCTGTAATTTAACAACGACAACTGTGCTCGCCGATTGGCTTTTGGTGGTACTCCTATACGTCTTGAATTCGCTATTGACAAGACTTTATTATTGGTTAAGAAAATATCATCACCACTATTAATTAACGGTAAGTAACCATATATTAAGCTTTAGTGGTCCTAATGAAATCCAAATGTTTGTCCTCAATATCCATCGTATGCTTAATTTTGTCCCAAAGATTTCTACTATGATGTATAAATCCGGTGCCAAGATAGTGAGCAGGGTCTATTATAAACTTGGTATACGAAAGCAATAATCCGATTGGATCGGGCTTCGAATTTTGAATTTTAACACATTTTCTTAATTTAGTGTCAATATCGCGATCGAGCAAACGAACAAGGGTTTGTAATAGCTACCCTAACCATGCTAAAATTTTGGATGTTTAATTGAAATAGCACGGCATAAGTGACTCACTGGCTATATTATGTCTGTTGGTGTGTTGCGTGTCGGCGCGGTGTATGTCGAGGTCGGAGTCGGCGTGCATGATGTGCGGCGCGCGGCGCACGCGCAGCTCGTCGGCGCTGCCCGACGACGTGCTGGTGAGCTGGCCGGCCGCCGCCTCCCTGTCCCCGTCCCCCTCCCCCGCGCCCGCGCACACCGCGCCGCAGTCCAGCCCGTCCGCCACGCGCACTATCGCCACCGCCAGACGGTTCTCGAACGCGGTACTGATGACCAAATATAAGCAGATCAAATACAGCCTTATTATTATTAGGCATTATTTATTTATTTATTTAAATAAATATCGCCAGACCAACACACCAACTAAATGGTCCCAAACTTATCAACGTACTATGGGTACCGTACAATGGACTAAAGACTATCCCGGTGACACCACAGACAAGGGCAAATTACGTAAAAGTTGATTCAGAAATTTTCCTCTGACGGGAATCGAACCCGCAACTACCCGATGCAGTGAGCCGAGCGGTCTTCACTCGAACCACTGCGCCTAACCGTCTTCAAATCGCACTGGCTATCCAGCATCAAGCTATTAAAACCGGCCAAGTGCGTGTCGGACTCGCACATAAAGGGTTCCGTACCACTGTAGAATAAAAAGTAAAAAATATCATGTCTCTCGTGTGTATCACCCCCTTTATTTTTTGTTGTAGCGGCATCAGAAATACATATTCTGCGAAAATTTCAAGGGTCTAACTATTACGGTTCGTTAGATATAGCCCGCTGACAGACGGACAGACAGACAGACGGACAGACGAACAATGTAGGCTTAGTAATAGGGTCCCTTTGGATCCCTTTGGGTACGGAACCCTAAAAACCTACTCACCATGCGTTTTAAATCAGTGGGCCCCGCGCAAGTCTTGCCCTAACACTGTACGCAAGTGAATTGAAAGTGAAACCATAGGCAGTAGAAACAAAAATTGAAACTCACTGTAACACATTGAAGTAGGACACTAGATCATTAGCCGGCGCCGTGGTCCAGTCCGTCTTGTACCCCATGAGCAGTACGTTCGGCGCCAGTCGGCCCACCCCCGCGGACTGCATCAGCGCTCGCGCACCGAGCTCGAAGCTGAACCCGTGCACGCGGGAGCAGAACGCTCGCACTTTGCGCTCGCGCAGCCACTCGTCGTCCGCGCGGGCGCGGGTTGAGCGGTCTTTGTAGGATAACTTTTCCTGAGAACAAAAAACACTAAGTTCCTTCTTTTTTTTTATCCCTCAGCTGTATCATTCCACTGCTGGGTATAGTTCTCTCCTCTTTTAAACTAAAACTCTGCGGCAGAAAGTCGAATGATTAGCAAAAACTAAGAATGTAAATATGGGTCAATTTCTCAGCGAAGGGTAATTCTCAAGTTTTTTTTAATACAGCTGACTGACTGGAAACATCGATATGGTAGGTCTATAGGTAGCACTAATGAGATCTGACCCAAAAAACTCTTTAATTAAGGTTCTCTCTGTAATTTCGTCAGATAAATAGTATAGAGAAACCACTGTAGCCAAAAACGGCTCTACCATCATCACCATAATTTAAAACAATACCTGCGATATATCCCCAACAATCATTAGCGAGCCGGCCTTTGTGATGAGGTTTCCAAGATCCACGAGCGCCGGCCTGTTCTGAGGCCTGCCAGCCAGCACCAGCAGCTGAGGAGAGTAGTTCTTCACGTGTTCCCCTGTACGGGCCAGGCTGTACGCACTGGATAACGCAGTTTTGTATATCTGCGCCTGAGTGCTGCTGCCCCAGTTTACATCTGCACAGAAGATGTTAAGCTTCGGAATAGAATTGAGTGTAGATAACTAAGGATTAACCCCTTTTCGTTTATCATAATCATCTTAGCCGAAAGACGTCCACTGCTGGACATAATTAGGCCTCCTCAAGGTTCGCCACAATGACCGGTCTTGCGCCGCCCGCATCCAGCGTATTCCCGCGACCTTCACCAGGTCGTCGGTCCACCTTGTGGGAGGCCTACCCGCGCTACGCTTTTGTTTATAAGTGGATCAAATTCAAGAGTCTACCAAAATTTCATTTTGATCATCTTCAAGCTACTCTCGGTAAACAACAGGGGGCTTACCACGACCTCTTATCGCGATTTAATTATAGGAACGTTTTAACGTTTCAGCAACTTTTTGTGCAATGACGTACCTTATTGTCATGACAATAAGAAACGTCACTGCACAAAAAGTCGCTGAAACGTTAAAACAATACTGCTATAAGAGGTGGTGGTAGGGCCCCTGGATCGTAAACGCGACATAAAATAAATTCTAAGGTTGTCTAATTTTTTTCTTTCAAAATTCGTCTCGTCTAATGTCATACTTCTATAACCGCATCAATATTATATTTTTTCAATGGCATTTTTGCACCTACTGTTTGGCGGCGAGTGCCTGATCATCCTGGTTTGTTTATCAAGCCATCATCTAATATGAAAATACATCAAAGCGCTTTCTGATCAAAAATGAAATAAATAATGATTCACGTGAACCAGTTTAAAACGTGCCGACAATCCAAAGCATTCAAATATCTTTCGGAAACTGGATTATACACAAACATACAGTTTGCCGATATGAATCAAGTTCGGACGTAGTAAGGAGCAAATGATGCAATTATACGGTTCAACACGGATTTAGCTTCGTTCAACATAACAGTCTATTCTGGTACACCGACATATCAAACGTGGAGAGATTTAGCAACAAATCTAAAGCCGCAAACCAACGGAGTCGTACAAATTTTGTACTTGGAGTGTGGTTTACAACCTTATTGCTGATATTATTATTTATATTATATATATTATTATTATTTCCCAAGAAACCCCAATAAGCAAAATTGGAGATGCTTTCTGATAATGATAGTACCCTCAAAGTTTTGCAATTTTTTAATGCCTTCAAAATAGAGGCATACAGAAGCGCCACCGTGGCGCGGCAGTCACGACACTACCAATGTTCACACAATATATAGAAGTGCCGTAGGAGCTGGAGTAGCAGTGACAGCATTGATACTGTATTGATAATGCATATTGGTATCTAGTGGCCCTTCTACAATTCTTTGATTTGAAGGCGCTCTAAAGATTTTTAAAGCCATACGTATTAGCACTGGCTAAGAGAGTATATTTTAAGTTCCACTTACCGGGATCCCGATAGTGCACGATGAGATACAGAGTGATGAAGATGGCGAAAGTGATGAGCGACATGACCCAGCTTATGAGCAGCATGATGGCCACGCAGCTCAGGAAGCCGGCCAACGAGAGCCATACGTTATAGTACTGAAAACACGTGTAGGATTTCATACGGGGTCTTTCGTTTTCGACTACTTAAATAAGTAAATATTTCCTCTTTTCTAATCAGAAATGCTTTGTGGTATCATTCTAGAAGGTAGATAGATGTTCAATATTTGTCTAAAGATCTGCTCACATGGCCTTGAAAATGTATACAATTATTCTTTTTCTTTTGATAAGAGTAACCATTGTGTTTCTTGCCGGCTCTCCTCAATGGAAGCAACATTACGAACCGGTGGTAACGCTAAAATATTGTTTTTTTGACGATTTATAAACGCTACATATAGCTTACATGAATAAAAAAAATGAATTTGATGAAATTAAATATCTTGTAAACTTCGCCTTTGAAAAATAGTCTTTAAATCCTGCATTACCAGCGAACATCTCGGTCAAGTCGATTTGAAAGGGTTTATTTTGGTTACATGATGATTCATCGGCAATAAATTCAATATCGGATTATTACAAGTGGGTGAGTACATACCCGGAATGTAGGGCGCCAACCCAGCGGGCGAACCAGCGCCGCGTGGAAAGTGCAGAAGTTGATCAGTGCGTACGACGCGAGGTAGAAATTGGTAATCAGAGGGGCAATGGTGTTCAAATCAGCTGCAAAAAACGTTACTTTTAATTCTTGAAAGGTAGAATACACAGATTTCCATAAGCACTTTTCTTTAACTAAAGTAAGATATTGAGAACCAAAATGTACCAAGCGTAACTCAAGGTTTAGTCCGGAAAAAAAATACAAATCCTGAAATTTTGGATTCAGAACAATGCAGCAATTGAAACAGTCGTCTATCCTATTTCTAGTAAAACTACTTACCTATTAACAAAAACACCATGGACACGAAGAATGTAAGCACGTATCCTCGATACGGCTCACCGTGCTTCCCGTACGGCTTGGAGAAGAAGATGAGACCGGGGTAGATGCGGTCCACGCCCAGCGCTTGGATCAGACGAGGCACCGACAGAAGGTTCGTCAGAGCCGTAGACAATGTCGCTGCCCAGCACCCAGCGAAGATGAAAGGACCCCACGCTGACATGAGTTGCATTACCTACGACAATCAAAATACCTGTTACCTTGGCTTTGAATTATAACAAACATGGCAAGTGGCTGAGAGATGTGAAACGATTTCCTTCAAACACAGTTATTATACAGGGTTATTGGAAAAACATTAACAACCTTGCAGGACTGTATTACTGACATCAAAAACAGCAACTTTTGTTCTATGACTTTTAACAAAACAATAATAAATTTAACAAAAAAAAACACACTTTAAAATGTATGAAACAAGAAAATATGCTCATCTAGAGGGTAACCGTGGTCCGTTTAGGTTCTTTAGGGAAAAGTGGAATTCAACCACGTACCATGGCTTTCCTCTAGATGAGAATATTTTCTTGTTTCATACATTTTAGTATTTTTTTTTAATGTACATATTATGTTTTGTAAAAAGTCATAGAACAAAAGTTGTTGTTTATGATGTCATTAATACAGTCCGGCAAGTTTGTTAATGTTTTTTCAATAACCATGTATAAGAACCAATACCAGCTATAAAAAAATGTTCATCCGTGGTGAAGCACAGTCAGAGTATAGATTGATAGCACAACTTATAACTCGTCTTCACATTGTGTCACAGGTTAAAACAGAAGTAAAGCAAATCGACAACAACAAGAAGGCAGACGTAGTTTAAGCATTTTGTCTTTCAAAAGAATAATAATAATAATAATATCCTGGGACATTTTTGTACACACGGTTACCTGATCCCAAACTAAGCAGAGCTTGTACTATGGAAACCAGATAACTGATATTACTACATATACTACTTTTTTATTTGTAAATACATACTTAATATACATATACACCCAGACTCCGGACATACAGACATGTTCATGTACACAAATGCATGTCCCGGGTAGGAATCGAACCTACGACCTGCAGCGTGAAAGGCGCCTCCGCGCCAACCACGCTAACGGGCCCGTCAAATGAGAATGAAATGAGAATGTCAATCGTAGTTTGATACAGAAGTTAACTCACCGAATAGCTATTATGCAGTCCATAATTACAAGAGAAGTTGGCATTCACACAATTAGCCACGCCACTGTAGTCGATCACCGTTCCGTTGACCAACACCAGGTCGGTGATGTTCCCGCTGGCGTCCCGAAGAGCCGCTCCCCCGGAGAACAGCACCATGAGTGCGTAGCTCACCATGGATATCAGGAGAGCCAGCATTGTGCCTTTGGGGATGGCTGATGCAGGGTCCTAAAAGGAGTATAATCGTCTTTGATATCTAGGTGTCAAATGCCTTCTTAAAATTAGAGATTTATAGAGCCGAATTTATAGAGATTTTTAGCCAAGTTACAATTGCTTTAGAAAACATTTCTAAGAACAAAAGTGATTAAAGTAAATTCAATATAACTTTCTACAAATTTGAGGGTTTATCTTTATAGTTGTTGTAGAAAACTGTCGAGTTTATTTTCAGAGTTTACATCTTACGTAACCGTCCAAATCTGTTTGATCTATCTACCTATATGATGTGACTGAGCGTCGATCGAGGAATATCTATCCGTTCATGCTTTTGCATTTATGATTATTTTAATCTTCCGGTCCACATCAAATCTGGGGTTTCTGCATAATTGGCGGCGTCTTCATCAAGCGCATGCCTCGCGCGAGCACTCACTTTTGACGTCGGAACGCATAGACGTAATGTCATAATATGAGTGCTCGGGTGAGGCATGCGCGCCATATGGACACATCTATTGATAAAGATTTGATCAATTAGGGCCTGCGCAGACTTGCTACTTTTAGCATCGGCGATCGACGATTTTGATGCTGCTTCTCGCTCGTTCGCGCTTGAAGAAACGTGACGCAGCATCGATACGTCACAAAATCGCCGGTCGCCGATGCTAAAAGTAGCAAGTCTGCGGAGGCCTTTAGAATATTTATTTGTCGATTCGTTTCTATGGAACTAGTAAGTGTATGACATGTTTATTTTGCCGATCAGAAAACATGTCTCCCATGATACATATTAGGTTCTTCCCTTCTTAGAATTTAAAGCAATGTTGATTGGAACATGTTTATCTTCGTTTTACTGTTTTCAAGAATAGGCGTGAGTCACTACAAACACCACATCAATTGGTTTTAATGAATCGATGAGTGTTGCGCATGTAACGAGATACCGAAAATTTAAGGGGTTAAACAAATTGACTCCCCTGACTCGACTGTTGCGCTCATTTCATTCGATTTGTGCCATGCCAAATATTCACATCAATTTAATATTCAAATAAGATTGTTACATGCCATATCACCCCTTGATACCTATGATTCGATTTGTTGTGACACTATTGCATTGCACACTTCCGATTTGTGCTTGAGCTGGATAACTTCGATATACTTAAACAATCTAGCCGAACAAACCTACCTACTTTCCTAGAATAGATTCAATCAACGTTTGATAGCTTAATATGTGAATAAGTATTTAGTGATTAAGTACCTAGTAGTTTTAATGGTTTCTTCCACTTTGATCACCTGGGTGATCAAAGTGGAAGAAAAAGTCGCCTTAGATCACCTGGCGAATTTGATCACCCAGGCGATTTGCCCAGGTGATCAAAGTGGAATAAACCGTTTTACTATTGTGCCATCGAATACAAAAACAACTGACACAGTCATTAGCCATTGAAGCTATAATACTTGAATTTATTTCAGTGCCAAGACGAAACAGATTTCCCCCTAACGAAACAGATCGTCCCTGACACGCTACTGACAGTTTTCCTGTGACGTCATATTATAGTGATGACGTCAATTTTCAATGAATGTTTCATCGTCGATGACACGTCAGACGAGGTCAGGCGCGTGCTCTCCTATCTAAACAACCGAGATGGATCGATTGCAAGTCCACGAGTAACATCTTCGGGCAAACCATATTTGAAGACATGACCTTGTGAATGAATCACAACGGTGAAGGTAACAACACACCAGTCTAAGACCATATTGAAGATGTCAATAGTCCTAGAATTCACATAGCGCGAGAATGAAGATCCTTAGAAGGGTGTTTTATTAGCCATTATATGTGTATATGTACATTGCACCGCGATTGTTATCATAAAGTAGAATAGTAAAAGAAGGTAATCATAATATAATAATTATGATAGCAAATAGCAATCCATCCAATCATCTTCAGATGTGCAAACAACAGACAACGATGACGATTTTAATGACGATCATTCATTGGCTCATAGGTAATTACAGTAGATTATTGCAGAAAATACGGCCTGCGGAATTTCCAGAAATTAATGTGAATTGTGGAATACCTTGGGGAAGGCCTATGTCCAATAGTGGACGTCTTTTGGCTGAAATTATGATGAATGTGAATTCGTCTTATTAGCTTACCTTAAGGTCTCCTGAAATGTTAGCCCCCGCTTGAATACCAGTGACAGATGGGAAGAAAATAGCGAACACGCTGAAGAAGTCTTGCATGCCTTCACTGTATCTATAGTCAGGTTTGAAGTTCTCAGCAAATGTAGCCGCTAAAAATAAAGGGGAAAAAAATGAAATGAAATATACGTAACGACTTCTATCCTCATTCGGGCGTAGTCAGAGGCTTGAGTGGCCATACACCACCACATTTTGGAGGTATTAAGCCAACTCAAAGCCCACGTTTCACCAGATAGTCAGAACCCAGCGTGACAGGTGGTGAACCTTGTCGCCGTGTATACAGGAACTGACTATTACTTAATCCCGAGGGATAGGTAGGTTTCCTCACGATGTTTTCCCTCACCGTCAGCGAACTGTTAATTATGCACATAGATGAAAATTCATCCATCGGTGCATGCCCCACCGGGGATTGAACCTGGGACTTTCTGATTGCTAGCCCAACATGTTCGCCCCCAGGCTACAGCCGCTCTCTGGATAAAAGGAGATGAAAGAAAAGGAGATGTAAAATTATTGCACTTGAATTAATAAGGCCATTTTATATTATTAAGGTTATCGTCAGCGGGTCTTATGACATCATAACTTCACAGGGAAACCCAAAGAACTAATAAACAATAAGAGGTAAACCAGTTAAGGTAAGTCCTTCTTTAACTTTTTTCCTTTTAGTCATATACTCACAGCTTAGTCCAACGAAGCCTTGTGCGATTTCACCAGGATCTCTGGGCCCCATGATTGTTCCCACCACAAAATCCACCATGGCTCCCACGATGATTGCGATGAGGAAATTCTGTGTGACGAAGAAAAATAAACTTAACTTTCCTCGGCTTATTACACTTTTAGAACACAAGTGTCGAGAGATGATCCATATAAAATTCTAATACGAACTGCCCTGCCAATGCTAGCTGCAGTACCTACAAGTACGAGTAGGACGTATTAATAAATGCACCTCAAAGTTGAGACCGATCTTAAGATGCAGTTTTGACGTTTAATGTATGGAACATCTGTCAAAAACAACATCTTAAGATCGATCTCAACGTTAAGATACATTTATTAATACGAGTCCAGAATAAACAGTATTTCTGCCTAAGATCAATGGTAGTTCATCGATCGAGGAGATTTCAAACTATCATTTTTTATATGGAAGACGGGAGATAAAACGCTCTCCCGTGTTTTAAGTTACTGTTGATCGTTTCCAAATAAACTGTATACTTATTTTTGAACCGGACATTTGAACTGCCAAAGGTCAATAATGAATTACTGTTTATGTTTTGTTTAGTGCAATTTACGTCTCCATTGACCCCGTTTTCTAATGTTTTGATGTAATTTCCAGGTATATTTCCATTCCATTTGTTCCATGCATAGCTACCTATTCGTATTTTAACATTGCATGCATGATCTTGTGAGTGTAGCTGATGAATCTCTTTCCTGCTCTAGAGCAGCCTTCTCCACCGCCATATACATACAGACAGATATAAATACAGACTCTTTTATATTATTTTCCTTATTATCCACTTTTCCCTTCCAAGCTTTCTTTCTCATTTCCCCTTTAAGCTAAGATGTTCCATGAGGTTGTCTATCATCTTCAATTTTGGATTTATTTAAGTATGTTCAAAGTTGCAATTGGCAATAAATACCTTTTAATTCGTAAATTGGCTAATCAAACAAATAGCTAAGTGACGTAGGAGGGATATAGATAATTAACGACTTTTAGTTTTAACTCGCGGTGAGTTCCATTATAACCATTACAGACGAAGCTTTTACTATTGTTATAAAAGCAATCTAGATGATGCCATATGACCTTGTCTTATAATTACGGCGTACTATTGTTGGAAAATTGGAAAATTTTAAAAACAATCATACCTTTTTATAGTATAGTGTAATTATAGGGTGGACCTAACCTTTCAGCATTATTAATAGGCTTACAGTGTCCGTCCACCATAAGAATTTTAAAATTTAAATTCGTAAGCTCTTAACGTTCTTATACTTCCTATGAACCAGTTTCCTTAGTCACATGCTTTATTCCATTTGCGTAGCAAGTAAACACAACCTCACCCCATCATTATTTTTAGAACAAATAGAATATTTTCGTTGAAGTGGAAACCGTGCATACGAGCGATTTCCCAACCACTTTCTTATTATTTCAAAACATCTAAACTAGACCTAGACTTACTACGTGAATGTTTTGCTTGTCATGTCGCGTTATTTTTGTTATTTTTCTATTTCCGTGATAATATTTGATAATTCCACATCAGCACATCCATTAGCAAAGTAATCAAATAAAAAACTGTTGCCTCCCACATTTCATCCAATTTCCCGGTAAAGGCCGCCGCAAATGAAACCCTATTGATTGCAAGAGTGAGTTGAAGGACTGCTAGTTTACTGCGAGTGAGGTCAATTGGGGATGGGTCCCGTTAGTTCTGAGCTCGTTATTAGCAATCTTAGAAACATAACGGTACAAGAACAGAGCAAAATGATTTAAGTAGTGTTACCAACAGAACCAGTTCTAATTAGGTATCTAAAATGTGTTTCAAACCCATATTTTGACGACCGCCTGGCGCAGTGGTTTTAGCGTTGGCCGCTCGGCTCACTGCATCGGGTGGTTGCGGGTTCGATCCCCACCAGAGGCAAATTTCGGAAACGGCCTGTTCGTAAATTGCTCTGGTCTGTGACACTGGGATCGCCCCCAGTCCATTGTATGGTAGTCATAGTACAAGCGTTGCTTAGTTTGGGATTATGCAGTTGGTGTGTTAGGGCCGCCACATACATACAGATTTCGGTTTCCGAATATCGAATCGGGATGCCGTAAGCTTATCACATACATACGTTTATTTCCGTTCGGAATAATTCCGGACGCACAGGCTACCGGAGTTCCGAAACGGTAAAATTCCGTACGTATGTGATACGTCCATACACAACGCAGTAAATGCATCCAAATGTATGGACAATGGACCAAATACTAAGGGGACTGGCCCTAAGCAACTCGGCCGAGTGGTCGGCCTAGTACTAACATCGACATAAAACGAAGCGAGTAGTTCAACTATTTACCGGTAGATAGAACAATGAAAATGAAAAAACAATGACCACGTTTTTTTTCATACATATATCTAATAAGGGCACCTCTTTCTTTAGTCTTTACTCTGTGGTATGGACGTATCGCGTTCGGCAACCGTATGAATGTGGCGGGCCTGGCGATATTTATTATTTACTTAACTAACCTGCGCTTTGCTCTCCCAGTCCATACCGACGGCGCATATGACACACATCACGAGTAGCGCTATCGTGCCGACTAGCCGCGTGTCATTCGGAGCGCCGCCCAAGATCGACATGTCGTGCTGGGACAGCAAGTCTCTCAGGGAGTCACAGAACCCGATGGTGTTCATGCTGGCCGCGACCGCGTTCGCGAACGCGAAGATGATGCCGACGGACGCGCCGAATTCAGGACCCAGGGACCTTGATATGATGTAGTAGATACCACCTGCAATGTTGGTTCTGAATTTATAAAAAGCAAAGGAGGTATAACTGGCCGATGTCATTAAGACAGCTACGGGACCTAACGAGGCATGATTGGAGGCAATCTCCTCTTGGACGAGAGGGGTAGGTAAAAATTTTGAAAAAATATCACAGTATTTATTGAATCTTCATCTTTAAATTTTACGTAGGAAAAAGATCAAATTGCTATTTTACTATGTGTTTTGTAAATAAATATCAAACTGAAGTTGTTTTCGTCTTAAAATTTCTATCGTTCTTGGAGTTTTTAATTATTGTTTTCACCAAAAGATGGAGAAAGATACCTAATAGGTACCTAAAAAAATATAGTCGGATTTTGTGATGCAATCGTTTTTCACGTCACAATTAAGTAATTGCTTCGGTATTTTCGTAAAAAAATGGGCAGGGTTATTGCGCTCTCGACCTATCCAGACGGCCAAAACGCTCAGACCTATGACACTTCAGGAAAACACGCGTCCGCCAAGGTACATTACCCTGCATAGGTACGTGTGAGCGTAGGTGTGACGTCACAATCAAGCCTTGATCAGACCAATCAAAATTCGTCGTCTTCCCCGATACCCCGCCTTATGAGGTTTTGACCTATTGAGGTTTGCTTTACTCCTTATAGTGGAGGTAACTTCGGCGTCTTGTGTTATTCGTCTATGAATGATCCTTTGTCGTGAGGACTTTCGAATCACATGTTAATGAACCCACCAAATCCGAACAAAAAAGTTGCTATGTAGGTACCTAATTATTCCACGTTTTTTGTGCTGTCATACCTACAAGTTTATGCAAACCGGTTCAGATTTGTTTAGAAGAAAGAACGTAAGTAAGGGCCTCCGTAGTCTAGCTACTTTTAGCATCGGCGATCGGCGATTTTGATGCTGCGTCTCGCTCGTTCGCGCTCGAAGAAACGCGACGCAACATCGATACGTCACAAAATCGCCGGTCGCCGATGCTAAAAGTAGCTAGTCTGCGGAGGCCCTAAGCAAGGCAAGTAAGTATTTAGGGCCACAGCAGACATGCTACTTTTGCATCGGCGATCGGCGATTTTGCGACTGCATCGCGTTCTGGTGACTCTCTACGTTCGGTCGCAGTATAAAAACCGCGCGATTTTGCGACTGGTCGCTGCTTTTAGCTTCTAAAAAGCGACTAATTCGTCGATCGCTGATGCTAAAAGTAGCATGTTTGCGTGGGCCCTTAGAGACCGATAGGATCTAGGTAGATATTGAAAGTTCGGTGTGTGACCGGAATATTAGTTACAAGTAGGTAGGTACCTAAATACTTATCACCTTGTGAGAAGTTGACGTCATAAAATACCTATTCTTAGCATCATTCATTAATATGATACAAATACCTTGGTTAACATTGTAAGTATTAAATTACGGATTATGTAGTAAAATCTATAACTAGTAGGTACTAACTACTTACATACCTATTGTAACTAATGCACGGCCTTGCACATAGATGCAATACAATATCGATCCCTTAAATAAAAGTGGAAATTCCGTATTTTTTCTAAAGTCTTCTGCACATTGGCGAGGAGATCTGTCAAGCTTTAAAATTATTTTACGTACAGGCTGATTAAAAAACCCGTAGTAATAATTTAGGTGCATACGGTGAAGTAACTATCAGTAGGCAATTACGGCCTTACGGCCAATAACACATTCAGTGGCTTCGAAAACAGGGGAGTAGCATCCATAATACCTACCTACAAAAGAAAAAGTTTGGCAAAATAAATTTGAAAAAAGACCGTTCCAAATTCAATATTTTTTTAAACCATTGTCTATGCCCGATACTCATCCAAACCCCCAAGCATTATTTCAGACTTTATTGACAGCCAGTATATCTCCGCGACCAGTTTTGAACCAACCTCCTTTCACTTCTCCATTGGTGCATATAGCGCTCATCGAGAGAGTGGTGATGACGCACACGATGGCCGATATCAGGATGATGATCAGAGACTGGCCGATGCCCGCGTGCGACACCACCCACGATATCCGCAGGAACAACATCACGCCCCAGATGTTTAGAAGACATGGTATAAGTACACCCTGAAACAGATCTTATTACAACACTGGGATGAGGGATGATAGCATATATTTAATCATGGCAAGTCTGCTGATTTGTTATCAATTTGTCGGCCATCTCTAGCCGACATGACCGTCAATAATTGTCAATAATAATAATAATAATGGCATAATGATCACTGGTTTTCAATCGTCGCGATAAGCTTAGAGCCTATGTCAATGTATTGGTAAAGAAAGTATTTCCTTACTTGAATCCATCCTAATTTGAAGCCGAAGGCCGGCGTCGGTGATTTAGTGTCTCTGATGTGTTGTTCCTTTTCGTCCTAAAAATAACACTTATATTTACAAATAATTCACAATTTAATATAGGTAGATACAGTCAGCGACATAATAATAAGTCGCTGGTCATTCTTATTTTTTTTAAATGGGTACTTTATTTACTCTTTATTTTACAAACGTTAATGAATACCTATTGTTAAAACCAACAATAGTTGGTTGTTATTTAAAATTTGTTTTAATGAATTTGATGCAAAACAACACGATTTTAAAAACAGAATATTCAGTTACTTGTAAGACCGCACTTATGATGACTAAAACAAATGAGTAAACTGAGCAAACACAACTCTTATAGGTACAGTCACTGCTATAAATATTTTTAAAGAAAAATCTAATTTCCTAAAAATAAATCTTTTTTTTTCCCCCAAAACTTACCTCACCTAAGGCTACCTTCAAAATGGTGTCCAATTGTTAACCCTAACAACTTCCTTCATACGTAGGTAGGTATAACAGGTGAAACAAATCATTGTATTCAAACGGTAGTTTATTACGCTCATTATCTTGCAAATGCGCTGCAAATGATCATAATGAACATCATCAGAGGCGAGTGACAGGCGGCAATGATTGCCGCGCTGATGGACACCGGCTGGACCATAGTCCATACTCTTTTGATTTACGCGATAATGGCCACGTGATTGTTGCCATAAGGTATCGAATCAACGGATTGTTGTTGCAGGACTGGCTTGCCGCTTGTAATATTATTTTTTAATACTTAGTAGTTTTGAGATATTTTGACCAGAATTTACAGATTTTGAAAAAAAAAAAAACAGTAATCTGAATATATAAGAATCAAAGTCCTGATTGACTGACTGACTGACTGACTGACAGACAACGCACAGCCTAAACCGCTGATCGTAGAGACTTGAAATTTGGAGGGTGGGTTTGTCTTGATCTGTAGAGGTGTACTAAGAAAGGGTTTTTGAAAATTCAACCCCTAAGGGGGTAAAATAGGGGATAAAAGTTTGTATGGAAGTTCCGTCATTTTTGGAGTTAGAATTATTTAAATTGGTGATTAGGTGTCTTTTCAAAAATAAAAAAGAGTAATTTCAGGGTTTTTGAAAATTCAACCCCTAAGGGGGTAAAATAGGGGAATGAAAGTTTATATGGAAGTTCGTCATATTTGAAGTTAGAATTATGAAAATTGCTGACTAGGTGTGTTTTAATAATGAAAAACATTAATTTTATGGTCTTTGAAAATTAAACCCCTAAGGGGGTGAAATAGGGATGAAAGTTTGTATTGAAATTCGTCATTTTTGAAGTTATAATGATGAAAATTGTTGTTTAGATTTCTTTTTAAGTAAAAAAGATTAATTTTAGCGTTTTGGAAAATTCATCCCCTGAGGGTGTAAAATAGGGAATGAAAGTTTGTATGGTAGTACCGATTCGGGCTAATTCGATACGGGATCCGGGATATCCCAGAAACGGGATCCGATATCCGGGATACGGGATCCGATATCCGCGATACGGGATCCGATATCCGGGATACGGGATCTGGGATCCAGGAAACGGGATAAGGCTCCGGCAAACGGAAGCTAGGATCTGGGAAACGGGATACAGGATTCAAAAAATGAGATCCGTGATACGGGACCCGGGAAACGAGATCCGGCGTATGAAATCAGGGATATGAAATACGGGACCCGTGATATCCGGGACACGGGATCCGGGATCCAGAACACGGAATCAGGGATCAGGGAACAAGATCCGGGATACGGGACCCGGGAAACAAGATCCGGGATATGAAATTAAGGATATTTGATACGGGATTCACGATACGGAATCCGGGATTTAGCAAACAGAATCTGGGAAACGGGATGCGGGGTCCAGGATATACGGGATCCGGAAAACGGGATTCGGGATATGGGTTACGAGATACGGGATCCGTGATATCCGGGATACAGGATCCGGGATTTAGCAAACATAATCTGGGAACGGAATCCGGGATACGGGGTTCGGGATACGGGATCCGGGATCAGGAAAACGGGATCCAGGATCCGGGATCCGGAAAACGGGATCCAGGATCCGGGCAACGAGATCCAGGATACGGGACCCGGGAAACGAGATCCGGGATACGAAATCCGGGAAATGGGATCCGGGATCCGATTTTTTTAAATTTAAATTCTGCGCTGACGAATTCGCGGGCAAAAGCTAGTACTTACATATTTTGACAATTTGCTCGATGAAATTTTTGACGCCATTTTTGATCCTGTTTCTTTTAAGGGCAATAATCAAAACACTATTGGACCAACTGAAGTTACGGTACTAGAAATGTAAGAAATCGCAAAAAACGTTTCCCATAAAAAAAAAAAAACCACCTACTCGTAGCTTTTACAAAAATTAAGAAATAGTTGTATTTTTAACTCTAGTCCATCCTAATCCACCATAGTAGTCCACATTCCGCGCGAAATCTCCTTATCTATTCTGTGGCGAAATGGTGGATGGTGTAGGTAGTTGCTGTTTCGACGGAATATCAGCTAAGACCGGCTGTATATTATTATTATTATTACAAGATATTTTCTGTCAGAAATTTTCTGCCACCCGGAAGGCACTCTGCTCATATGGTTTGTTCTAGACCCCGCATTAGTACTATCAGAATTTTGTCGTGAGTAAAATCCCCTTCTGATAAGTCCCGGATGCCGCCGATTGGGCATCAGATTTTTTTCTGATCAGAAAGTCGGGGGGCGCGCTTTCTATACATTTTGTACTAGACTAGACCTGACCTATCAGAAAATATAAGCTATATGCTGGCCGTGCCTCAAAGTGACCCAACTCAGACCGACTGGAGCGATGTTTCTGATAGATGTGCGGGGTGCCGGCGGGCGTCATAAATTTACTAACAGAAAAAATCTTCTAATAGGTATGTGACCGGCCTAATGGAGCTGTTAGGTCTGGATCACACTGGTCCACTCCGCCCGTTGCCGCCGCATTCTGCCGCTCCCCGCAACATACCTACGTGCCTCTGTCCTACTGACGACATCTTTGTTCTAATCGTTAGCAGACGTTCATGAATACCAAAACTAGTAATCCTCATACGTCGTTAACTTGATAATTTTTCAGAACTCCGTAAAGGTTGATTTCAACATACGATATTGTTTCACGAAACGACGCGATAATATGTGGACATAAATTTGTTGTCATGGGGAATAAATACACATTTATTAACGGTACCTTGTAAATACAATGTAAGTAAATAATAATAATGCGACAAACAGAATAAAGTGCATAAATAATTTGTATTTCTCACGATGATGTGTTAAGGTAACTAACTAACTAGGTATGTATATGTGTATTTATTGGTACCTATAAATAGGTATTTATTTACTTATATCATAATAAAATAATAAAGTGAGTAATAGGTTACGTAGATTAATTCATACTAGTAAGAATGAAAAAAATAAACTAAAGGATTGCGTAATATCACAAACAGTAGGTATTTTACTCGGATTAAATAATAACAATATAATAATTATAATGTGACTGTTATCCGAAAACGCTATTTCAAAGTCAAAATCAACGTCTAACGACGTTTGTAAGATATAATTTATCTCAATGATGATGATGATGATGTGATACTGTAATCTAAATTCGGCTATGTACGTAGAACTGTAAAATTAAAATTCATTTTGCCGTGAGGTGGTAAGTATATTCAAGATGGATGGAATAATGTTTGTTGCTTATTCCGCCTGCACTCTTTGGTTTTGCATGAAATCCATGATTCTCGATTTAAACAACATTTAAATAGGTGGGTTGCTAATATTTGGTTTTCACAATTTTCAGAAACGTTCGTAAATTAAAGAGTGCTATAGACTTCAACATTTTAGGAATGTTCAGCGATTTAAGTTGCTGACTGTACGACGACAATCAGCGCTACCGGTGAAATAGACAACATATAAATATACTATGAGTTGATGATTCCTCCCTCTTATTTCAAGGTCCTTGGACATAGGATAAACAATCTTATAAGTATAACTCACCTCTTCTGTGATCAAATGGTCCCCATGCAGTTCTCCAAGACTCGGTCGCTTCAAGGCTCTCTTCGAGTTCCTGTAGTTGTCGAGTCTCGGCAGCGCTTCCCTGGTGAGCTGCGCTAGCGACCTCTTCCGCCGCCACCCTGCGTCGTGCAGCCATGTGTCTGGTTGTGTGTGGGGGGCTACCACTGCTACTCCTCGCTCCACGGTCTCTGCTGACGACCGTAGAGGCCGCGTGATGATGGCGGCTCCCATGTGGATGCCATTCTTTTTAGATTCCCCCTCCACCGTGGAGACAGTGAACCTGATTAAACATTCTTGTTAATAATTTTATTCTTGTTGAAAAGTTTGTACTGCCAACTACTTATGTTTTGAACAATATGTCTGTTAATAGATATGTCACGCAGTAAGAAAAAAGAAAGGAAAATACCTAAGTGAATCCAAACAGTCCTTTGGAAAGCAGGGGGTGCCTACTTGCTAGAAAAGCGCATCAATATTATTGGCAAGGTATAAAACCAAAAAAGTATTATCATCGAATTGTGCTAATAATCTCGATCTAACGAACACTGACACAAAATTTCTGACAAAATGTCCATGCTATTTTTTCAGGAGATAAGGGGCTTCGATCAGAGAATATAGTGACCACCCTCGAGGAAATGTTTGACATTAGGACTCGTCTTTTAACCTCGGGGTACCTCTAAAAAAGTAGAGTTCTACGAATATAAGGATGTGTTAAATGTTACCTGTTTTCTTCCATGTTAGCTGAAGGTCGGTGGACTACCGGAAACTAGTTTTGTAGGAAACTACTTCTCGTAGTTTTATTGTTATGTGGAAGTTTTGGATCGTTATATTATAGCTCTGCCACATAATTTTCTTGAACCAATGTCTGTAACAAAACGAAACATATTATGTACCTACAGTCACGTTCTTCTTAATAAATAGTGTGCCTTAACAGCAATCTAAATATATAAGAATCAAAGTCCTGATTGACTGACTGACTGACTGACTGACTGACTGACTGACTGACTGACTGACTGACTGACAGACAACGCACAGCCTAAACCGCTGATCGTAGAGACTTGAAATTTGGAGGGTGGGTTTGTCTTGATGTGTAGAGGTGTACTAAGAAAGGGTTTTTTGAAATTCAACCCCTAAGGGGGTAAAATGGGGGATGAAAGTTTGTATGGAAGTTCGTCATTTTTGAAGTTAGAATTATGAAAATTGCTGATTAGGTGTCCTTTGAAAAATAAAAAAATACGGGTTTCAGGGTTTTTGAAAATTCGACCCCTAAGGGGGTAAAATAGGGGATAAAAGTTTGTATGGAAGTTCCGTCATTTTTGAAGTTAGAATTACTTAAATTGGTGATTAGGTGTCTTTTCAAAAATAAAAAAGAGTAATTTCAGGGTTTTTGAAAATTCAACCCCTAAGGGGGTAAAATAGGGGAATGAAAGTTTGTGTTTAGATTTCTTTCGTGTTTTTGGAAATTCAACCCCTAAGGGGTGAAATGTGGAGTGAAAGTTTGTATAGGGGTGGTCGAGTTTTGTTATTTTGACGGGAAAGGGGAAAACGGGGTCAAGGGATGTTTTAATAAGTCATCCATATCTCGATATTGGTTATGATTGCTTATTTGAATTGATCAGACTGGGGTTTCCGTATTTTTTAATCATTTTGACGAGAAAGGGGAGAGCGGGGTCAGCGCATGTTTAGTCATCCATATCTCAAAATTGGTTATGATTGTTCATTTTAAATAATCAGACTGGGGTTTCAGCGTTTTTAATATTTTGAAGGAAAAGGGGAGAGCGGGGTCAGCGAATGTTTAGTCATCCATATCTCGAAATTGGTTATGATTGTTCATTTTAAATAATCAAACTGGGGTTTCGGTGTTTTCAATATTTTGAAGGAAAAGGGGAGAGCGGGGTCAGCGAATGTTTAGTCATCCATATCTCGAAATTGGTTATGATTGTTCATTTTAAATAATCAGACTGGGGTTTCAGCGTTTTTAATATTTTGAAGGAAAAGGGGAGAGCGGGGTCAGCGAATGTTTAGTCATCCATATCTCGAAATTGGTTATGATTGTTAATTTTAAATAATCAGACTGGGGTTTCAGTGTTTTTAATATTTTGAAGGAAAAGGGGAGACCGGGGTCAGCGAATTTTTAGTCATCCATATCTCGAAATTGGTTATGATTGTTCATTTTAAATAATCATACTGGGGTTTCAGCGTTTTTAATATTTTGAAGGAAAAGGGGAGAGCGGGGTCAGCGAATGTTTAGTCATCCATATCTCGAAATTGGTTATGATTGTTAATTTTAAATAATCAGACTGGGGTTTCAGCGTTTTTAATATTTTGAAGGAAAAGGGGAGAGCGGGGTCAGCGAATGTTTAGTCATCCATATCTCGAAATTGGTTATGATTGTTAATTTTAAATAATCAAACTGGGGTTTCGGTGTTTTCAATATTTTGAAGGAAAAGGGGAGAGCGGGGTCAGCGAATGTTTAGTCATCCATATCTCGAAATTGGTTATGATTGTTAATTTTAAATAATCAGACTGGGGTTTCAGCGTTTTTAATATTTTGAAGGAAAAGGGGAGAGCGGGGTCAGCGAATTTTTAGTCATCCATATCTCGAATTTGGTTATGATTGTTCATTTTAAATAATCATACTGGGGTTTCAGCGTTTTTAATATTTTGAAAGAAAAGGGGAGAGCGGGGTCAGCGAATGTTTAGTCATCCATATCTCGAAATTGGTTATGATTGTTAATTTTAAATAATCAGACTGGGGTTTCAGCGTTTTTAATATTTTGAAGGAAAAGGGGAGACCGGGGTCAGCGAATTTTTAGGCATCCATATCTCGAAATTGGTTATGATTGTTCATTTTAAATAATCATACTGGGGTTTCAGCGTTTTTAATATTTTGAAGGAAAAGGGGAGAGCGGGGTCAGCGAATGTTTAGTCATCCATATCTCGAAATTGGTTATGATTGTTAATTTTAAATAATCAGACTGGGGTTTCAGCGTTTTTAATATTTTGAAGGAAAAGGGGAGAGCGGGGTCAGCGAATGTTTAGTCATCCATATCTCGAAATTGGTTATGATTGTTCATTTTAAATAATCAAACTAGGGTTTCGGCGTTTTCAATATTTTGAAGGAAAAGGGGAGAGCGGGGTTAGCGAATGTTTAGTCATCCATATCTCGAAATTGGTTATGATTGTTAATTTTAAATAATTAGACTGGGGTTTCAGCGTTTTTAATATTTTGAAGGAAAAGGGGAGAGCGGGGTCAGCGAATGTTTAGTCATCCATATCTCGAGATTGGTTATGATTATTCATTTTAAATAATTGGGGTATATGGGGTATAATAATTGGGGAATATGGTAGGTACTACTTCAGTTTGATCCCATAAAAAATCATTTCGTAAATCAACACCCAAAAGGGGGAAACTAAAGGTAGAAAAGTACGGCAGAAAAATATGTTTGTACCCGATTGACTTGAAACTTAGTATGCAGGTGAGGGAGGTATGCAGGTGAGGGAGGAAGGGGAAGACGTAAGGTAGGGGGAAGTGGAAGGGGGAGGGGAAAGGGAAAGGGAAATGGAGGGGGAGGGAGCAGAAGGAAGAGAGGGGAGGAAAAGGGGTGGAGAAGGGGAGGGGGATTTGGGATTTTGGCTCTATATACCTACCTACCAAAACACGCATTCACCGAATTAGGTACCGTGATAAAGTTTGTATGGCTCCAATAAAAATCGTGAAATCAAATTATTTTTATAAAAAAGCAAATACTGACTTAAAAAACCCTGGCGCACTAAAAAGTACTAAAAAGTATTAAGTCACTTGCCCGGTTTTTTTTTATTTTGAAGTCTACGCGGACGAAGTCGCGGGCAAAAGCTAGTCTAAATATATAAGAATCAAAGTCCTGATTGACTGACTGACTGACTGACTGACTGACTGACAGACAACGCACAGCCTAAACCGCTGATCGTAGAGACTTGAAATTTGGAGGGTGGGTTTGTCTTGATGTGTAGAGGTGTACTAAGAAAGGGTTTTTTGAAATTCAACCCCTAAGGGGGTAAAATAAGGGATGAAAGTTTGTATGGAAGTTCGTCATTTTTGAAGTTAGAATTATGAAAATTGCTGATTAGGTGTCTTTTGAAAAATAAAAAAATATGGGTTTCAGGGTTTTTGAAAATTCGACCCCTAAGGGGGTAAAATAGGGGATAAAAGTTTGTATGGAAGTTCCGTCATTTTTGAAGTTAGACTTATTTAAATTGGTGATTAGGTGTCTTTTCAAAAATAATAAAGAGTAATTTCAGGGTTTTTGAAAATTCAACCCCTAAGGGGGTAAAATAGGGGAATGAAAGTTTGTGTTTAGATTTCTTTCGTGTTTTTGGAAATTCAACCCCTAAGGGGTGAAATGTGGAGTAAAAGTTTGTATAGGGGTGGTCGAGTTTTGTTATTTTGACGGGAAAGGGGAAAACGGGGTCAAGGGAAGTTTTAATAAGTCATCCATATATCGATATTGGTTATGATTGCTTATTTGAATTGATCAGACTGGGGTTTCCGTATTTTTAATCATTTTGACGAGAAAGGGGAGAGCGGGGTCAGCGCATGTTTAGTCATCCATATCTCAAAATTGGTTATGATTGTTCATTTTAAATAATCAGACTGGGGTTTTAGCGTTTTTAATATTTTGAAGGAAAAGGGGAGAGCGGGGTCAGCGAATTTTTAGTCATCCATATCTCGAAATTGGTTATGATTGTTTATTTTAAATAATCAGACTGGGGTTTCAGCGTTTTTAATATTTTGAAGGAAAAGGGGAGAGCGGGGTCAGCGCATGTTTAGTCATCCATATCTCAAAATTGGTTATGATTGTTCATTTTAAATAATCAGACTGGGGTTTTAGCGTTTTTAATATTTTGAAGAAAAAGGGGAGAGCGGGGTCAGCGAATTTTTAGTCATCCATATCTCGAAATTGGTTATGATTGTTCATTTTAAATAATCAGACTGGGGTTTCAGCGTTTTTAATATTTTGAAGGAAAAGGGGAGAGCGGGGTCAGCGAATGTTTAGTCATCCATATCTCGAAATTGGTTATGATTGTTCGTTTTAAATAATTAGACTGGGGTTTCAGCGTTTTTAATATTTTGAAGGAAAAGGGGAGAGCGGGGTGTGCGAATGTTTAGTCATCCGTATCTCGAAATTGGTTATGATTGTTCATTTTAAATAATCCAACTGGGGTTTCGGCGTTTTTAATATTTTGAAGGAAAAGGGGAGAGCGGGGTCAGCGAATTTTTAGTCATCCATATCTCGAAATTGGTTATGATTGTTCATTTTAAATAATCAGACTGGAGTTTCAGCGTTTTTAATATTTTGAAGGAAAAGGGGAGAGCGGGGTCAGCGAATGTTTAGTCATCCATATCTCGAAATTGGTTATGATTGTTCATTTTAAATAATCAGACTGGGGTTTCAGCGTTTTTAATATTTTGAAGGAAAAGGGGGGAGCGGGGTCAGCGAATGTTTAGTCATCCATATCACAAAATTGGTTATGATTGTTCATTTTAAATAATCAGACTGGGGTTTCAGCGTTTTTAATATTTTGAAGGAAAAGGGGAGAGCGGGGTCAGCGAATGTTTAGTCATCCATATCTCGAAATTGGTTATGATTGTTCATTTTAAATAATCAGACTGGGGTTTCAGCGTTTTTAATATTTTGAAGGAAAAGGGGAGAGCGAGGTCAGCGAATTTTTAGTCATCCATATCTTGAAATTGGTTATGATTGTTCATTTTAAATAATCAGACTGGGGTTTCAGCGTTTTTAATATTTTGAAGGAAAAGGGGAGAGCGGGGTCAGCGAATGTTTAGTCATCCATATCTCGAAATTGGTTATGATTGTTCATTTTAAATAATCAAACTGGGGTTTCGGCGTTTTCAATATTTTGAAGGAAAAGGGGAGAGCGGGGTCAGCGAATGTTTAGTGATCCATATCTCGAAATTGGTTATGATTGTTCATTTTAAATAATCAGACTGGGGTTTCAGCGTTTTTAATATGTTGAAGGAAAAGGGGAGAGCGGGGTCAGCGAATGTTTAGTCATCCATATCTCGGGATTGGTTATGATTATTCATTTTAAATAATTGGGGTATAAGCTGAGCTGAATATGGTAGGTACTACTTTAGTTTGCTCCCATAAAAAATCATTTCGTAAATCAACACCCAAAAGGGGGAAACTAAAGGTAGAAAAGTACGGCAGAAAAATATGTTTGTACCCGATTGACTTGAAACTTAGTATGCATAGGGTAGGTGAGGGAGGAAGGGGAAGACGTAAGGTAGGGGGAAGTGGAAGGGGGAGGGAAAAGGGAAAGGGAAATGGAGGGGGAGGGAGCAGAAGGAAGAGAGGGGAGGAAAAGGGGTGGAGAAGGGGAGGGGGATTTGGGATTTTGGCTCTATATACCTCCCTACCAAAACACGCATTCACCGAATTAGGTACCGTGATAAAGTTTGTATGGCTCCAATAAAAATCGTGAAATAAAATTATTTTTATAAAAAAGCAAATACTGACTTAAAAAACCCTGGCGCACTAAAAAGTACTAAAAAGTCTTAAGTCACTTGCCCGGTTTTTTTTATTTTGAAGTCTACGCGGACGAAGTCGCGGGCAAAAGCTAGTACAGTATATAGTGTGCTACTGCTCTTGTGGCTAGGCTACGGTTAGCCGCCCCCGCGGTTACCGCTAGTGTGTTCGAGCCCTTACGAACTTATAAAGATAACATGAAGTAGAAAAAGAAAATAGTTGACAAGTTGTGCAAATTGTTTTGCTGTGTCGGCAATTTAGTGCAGTGCTATAATTATACTTAATACCTACCTATTTTATTTGACTGTTGCCATGTACCTGTTATCAGTAGATAGTTATAAGTAGTTATTGTCTATCAAGGAAGATCATTACTGAAGTGCTCATATAAGTACTACGTACCGTGTAGGTACGTCGAGAGAACTTTAAAAGCGACCACAGTCCCAATTCACATCGCTTACTAAATTACCTATTTAGTATTATATAATACTTCGTATGTATCGGTCTAGGACAAACCATATGAGCTCAGTGCCTTTCGGCGGGCGTCAGATTTTTCTGACAGAAACATTCTTATGCGGCCGGCTTGGTACCGCTTGCCGGCCGAGCGTTTTGGCCATCTGGATTGGTCGAGAGTGTACTAATCCCGCCCACTTTTTTGCGAAAATATCGTAAATAATTAATTGTGACGTGAAAAACGATTGCACCACAAAATCCAACTATGATGAAAAACAATTATAAATTCCAACCCGTTTAGAAGGAGATAGAAAATTTAAGACGAAAACAGCTTCCGTTTGATATTTTTTTACACATAGTATAATAGCAAGTAGCACTTTTTCCTATTTAAAATTTGCAGATGAAGGTTCAATAAATACTGTGATATTTTTTCAACATTTTTACCCCTCTCCTCTAAAAGGAGATAGCCTCCATTCATGCCCCGTTAGGTTCCTGTAGCGTCTTAAGCCTTCGCGAAGCGTGCGTTTGCACGAAGCTTCGATCGAAGGGAGGAAGGCGTTTGCGGTTCGCACCGGTTATGTCTGGGCGCGGGGAAACACGCGACGTTGACGCATCACTCTAACAGATGAAGCCTCTCATTATATACCATAGTTATGTACAACTGACGACCGATTAACTTGATTAGCATATAACTACGTACTATGTAGGTGTTTTGTTTACAAAATATAAGACATATCTTGTACCTACCTACTCGTGCATGGGTACCTATCTAGTAATTAGTGGTTTTTAACTAGGTCGTTGTTAGTCAATATACCTACCTACCTATGTCTCGTTTTAATAAATTGGAGAGGTAAATATGATATTCTAAAAATAATTAAGTATTAATTAACATTGATACAACTGTTGGTATTTTTTGTACCTAAACATATTTATTAAATAGGTAGTAAATAGGTTAATTTATTTTCTTGTTATTTTGTATATCTTAGTTGAATATTATTGAGCCCAATTTTTTTTACATAAAATATGAGTACTAAATTTTATTTAAAATTTTCCGTATCTCGTGTTTATAATTTTGCCAAAGAATAGCTACACATTTAGTTGAATTAGTTAGATAGGTATTAGGTAAATTCCACGAAAAAGACTACAATACAATATAAGGTAATGTCCAATGGTGTTCTATTACCTCATAGCTGAAACAACCTAATAAATACCCAACACACAATGAGACAATTTTGGAAATCCGATAATTAGAATTCAAACAGTAGGCAACTTCGCAGGCAAACCGCGACCTTTGTATAAGCACGAACATATTTACACAAAAGGAATTCTTTTGAATGTGTGTCAGAATCTTTGTACACACCAATTTTGTTTAAATGCCATTGGACTCCAACAGGTCTTATCGACCACCATTCCACCTGTGGAATTCCACCTGTTGATTGCATCATAGTAAATACTCTAACTAGACAGACCCTCCGACGCACGTGCTGAAGTCGACCGCCGGGAACGTTACAGTTTAACCCCGAAATTCATGGATATTTTAGCCAGTTTACAATGGTTTTGAAAAGTATTTTTAGGAACAAATGTGATTTGTAATTCCACTGCAAGTCGATCATAACTTTCTATGAATTGGGAGGTTAGTGTGTAAGAATCTCACATAGGTACTTACCCCAGGCGGCTCCCTCAAGAGGTCAAAGCATCTATACCTTTTTACAAGATTTCCTCCCCTTCCACAAAAACAAGGCCAAGAATAAAAAAAAACATGATGTCATCTGAATTGTACCTAATACAAACAAAACAGGAAAATAGGTGACCCAAATGAAAGAACTTGTTCGTATGTAAACTAGGTACATATATAGGTATGTAGTATGTAGTTTCCGTGACACGATGTGAGGGTGTGGTCCTCCCTGCCTTGGATTAATCAAGTAGAGCGAATGGTTAATAGACATTAGACCTAGATATACTGAAATGGTTTGTGTGTAAAATTAGATCCTTGTGGAAGATACCGCTGAAAATGGAAATGCCCGGTCTATAGCAATAGGGAATGATGATGATGATGACTTTAGGTGACGTGGCAGCCTCTTACTCTTCGGTGAAGTAATAGGTATGTAATATAGTAATGGGTGGTTCCTGCGAAGCTCGATATTAGCGGTCACACAGTCTTATCTCTGGTCTTATCAGAAATACCGATTAAAAGTATATTTTTCTAGTTTCTTACTACATTTGTCTATTTGGAAAACATAATTTTTATTTCATAAATAAATAAATTATACACCCAAACTTCATTTGAAAACCAAAATCGGGGTCAAATTAGCCGTTCTCGCTGTGTCACACGCTTCACTTTCATGAAACAATAGCGTTTAACTTTTCAGTAAATGGTGTTAGGATCGTGTTATAGACATCAAAAAATTTGTAAAAATATACTCTTTTTATTGATTACAAATTTAATATATTTTATTGTTTAGTTTAAATATTAAACAGCTATTTGTGTTGGTCACACGTTTGTGCACATTTTTACGGCGCATGACTAAATGATGTATAAGTCTACGATGAAACGATTTATGGTCTTGTTTCATGTCACTACGGACAGGCAGTCATGTCGAGGCAGTCCAGCAGAGAGATGATCGAGGGTGTATCCCTCCGCGATGAGATATAGGGTATCAAAGACCAAAAAACATGTTTTTTTGTCGATGTACCGGAGTTTTGTGGACAAAATTTATTGTTGTTTGCAGTCACTTTAGATACTGGGGTTTTTAATACGTATTACTTAGCTGTCGAGGTATGATTTAGTGTTCTTTAATTCATACTACATTTGGAAGTGTAAGAATAATAGTGAAATATTTTTAATTTGACGAGTTGCGTGGCATGAGATTCGTGGCAATTTCTCCACGAATCTCATGAAATTACCACGAATCTCATTTTCCGTAGGACTTTTCATGTGATGTGATGTGATGTGACGTCTCAGTGCCATATGAAGTACATATTGGCATCAGACACTGGTTGTATCCCTCACGCAGCGATCATTATTGCTGACGCTCATGATTTGCCCGTCGCGGAATGATTGTTTTGTCTCACGATGCTTCGCTATTTGTTTATGTCCATGGTATCGTAAAGCTCAGCGTTGATCGCATTTGCTCCATACTCCCATCTCATTGCATTTTTAATTGCTTTTGGTTGTGTCTGTCTTTCCTAGTGATTTGTCCAGGAAACTCAAGAACAAAATTCAAAAATATATTTTTATGTCGCTCGTCGTAACTGGCCTATCGACCACCGATCCGATGTTTGCTCTGAAAACGATTGCTGATGAATATCACTCCAAAAACCGACCATTGTATGTTGCATTCTTGAACATGGAAAAGGCATTTGATGATAGGGTCCCAAGAGACACAATCTGGTGGAGCCTTCGTAAGAATAATGTCCCCAAACAATACATCAACATCGTTGCCGGCATGTATAAGGGTGCAAGATAGATAGTTATAACAGGCACTTTTATCTTGGAAACATAAGTTGCAAGCTGTGGCCTTGTGCTGAGTGTAGCAAAGACCCAATTTATGTGCTTTAACGAACCAGGTCCAAGCGACAACAGTTCGATTCCCATCGATGGGCAATTGGTCACTTTGTGCGATCAATATAAGTACCTGGGGAGTATGATGTACAATTCCGGGAACGTAGAATGCAAAATTCAGCACCGAATAGCTGCAGCGTGGCTAAAATGGCGAGAAGTAACTGGTGTTACATGCGATAAAAGAATGACTGTTAAACTAAAGGGCATGGTATATAAGACCTTCATAAGACCAGTCCTCATGTATGGCAGCGAAACGTGGGCCATAACCCAAAAGAACGTGCATACCATTCAAGTTGCTGAAATGAAAATGTTGAGGTGGATGTGTGGCGTTATCAGGCTTGATAAAATCCGTAACGAGTACGTGCGAGGAAGCCTGGGCGTGCGCGATATCGCCGACAAGATGCAAAAGAGTAGGCTGCGATGGTAAGTTCACGTGAACAGGAGGCCACCTGAATACGTAGGGAACTTAGCACTACAACTTTCCATTCCCAGCCCAAGACCCCAAGGCAGACCCAAAACAAGATGGAAAGCTGTAATGCTAAAGACATGAAAGAGTGCCAGGTATACGAAGAAGATGTCAAGAATAGAGCGTAGTGGAAGGGAAAGCCTAGGAAGGCTGACCCCACCACCATATGGGATACATAGTCAGGAAGAGAGAGAGGATAAACTAAACCCGCAACGCAACAAAATAATTTAAATTAATAATTTTGTGGGCGATTTTATTTGTTTATCGGGTCCTGCTTTTGATTCGGATTTTATTCTGGACAAAACTCATACCTAGGTAGTACTTATGAATCGTTAACATAAACATTTTAGCGTATTGCTTTCATTGAGAAGAGTCGCAAGAACATTCCTCTTGTCTATTTAATTTTAAGATACACCTGACGGGAACCTCTATTGAGAACATAGAGCTGAGATCCTCCAGTCCGGACCAGGATATCATCAGCAAATTGAAAGTGCTAACAAGTACACCTATACTCGCCATTAGCATCGATGCTTTACTTTTTCCAGTGGGGAAGGTATAAGATATCATTCATCATCATTATTTCGAAGATGGAACGTCTTCCTGTCTGACATCTTTGGCAATTGGATCGGTTTCGAACTCTAGTTGGTCCTAAAGCTGGATTGATTGAGGTCCTGCTTGTATTTGCGAGAATGCTCCCAGGTGAAGAGTCAGAGACGCACGGTCATGTACTTTTCTCCTCGATAAAACATGAATACAGAGTTCCTTAAAATGCGAGATTGCTTTAGAATTCTGTCGTTTACGAAGATGTCTGAACAAATGGCAGTCCAGATGGGATATAACAACTAGGGCCGCCACCTCCGTGAAATTATTTCTATGTGTTTGTGAGCATCTGGAGAGGACATGGCTAGAGGTGGACCACAGTGTGGCTCAAATTTTCACAAGACGTTACATCTTTCGGAGTACCTAAATTATTCTATTTCAAATTAGTTTCTTCACCTCTATAACAATGTTCGACGCCGCATAAGGATCACAAACAATTTGCATATCACATCTTTTGGGAGTGTGGTCTCTGGTAAAACGAACGGAACTCTATGTTAAATAGCTTGCAAGTGACATCTGGAGTAGTATATCACACAGACCTTGTAGAAATCAAGGAAAATATCATTGGAAATCAAGTATAACCAGCTTACAAGTTTGTTAGATTTTTTCCCATATTTTGTCTTTTATATTCATACAGAAGCAGAAATTGTGCTTTTATATTCTCTTGTTATTAAACACAAGTCCCAACAACCATAAAGAGAGCAAAATATATAGTAAAGTACATAAATAATGCGTAAAAAACACCCCGGAATTTACTGCGTGAGTTTCGTGTGGTACTGCATGAGTTACGTGGCACCATTTTCTTCAACCTTGAATTCTGTCCAAAGTTATCATCAGATTTACATAAGCGATAGAGCTTTGAACTTGTATAAAAGGCTATATTATGTTATTTATATAAATTATCTAAAATTCACAAAAACAAAAATTACCACGAAAATCACGGCGAGAATCTGGTTCGCAGGAATGACCCTAATCTATCTGACGTCGCTACTAAAGGTATAAGGATACACGACGACACGTAGACAGACACTCAGTGTATACATGGAGTGGCTGTGTGCACAAACAACACTATTAGGTATAGGGCAAGGAAGTTTTAAGTCTCTAACACCTGGAATGCGGACTTGGCAGCAAAAGTGAAGCCGACAGCGAGATACCATACTGAACGTTGTTTCCTTTGCCAACAAGAGTGACCATAATATTTTGAAATTTTGAGAACGTCCCCATGGACATCTTGTGAAAACGTGCTTTTGTTCCGAGATTGTTATGATAGGAAAATAATAAAATAAGGAAAGGGATGTTTATTTTCTTAAGAACATGAGTAGGTACAATAAATTAGTCTGCGGTGGCCAAACCACACGAGTGCTTGTCTGTATCTTGGCAACCTAAATGAAGTTACAAAATAGTATTTAAGATCGTAGATTTTGCCACTTTGTAATATAAAGTAACATGACACTTCACACGCTTGGACGTTGTCTAGGCTCTCCATATCTATGGTTTTTCCAATACTTATCTTTCCTATACTTACTCTTTTTCTATGCTATAAAAGGTACCTACTACTGTTAACATGTTATGTTTGATTTGGGCTGTGCAAGTTGTGACAGACGGACATAGAGACAGATAGACGGACAACAAAGTTATCATATTAGGGTTTAGTTTTTTTCCTTATTAGGTACGGTACCCTAAGAATATCTAACTAATTAGACCATAAGACAAAATTAAAGGACAATGGGCAAAACTGTATGGGACTTGGTCCAAATATCCACCACTGACGAGACCTACGTAACCCGATAGACCACTAAATACTGAGTAACTTTTACAAAGACAGTTCAACAAAATAAGCTGTAAGTAAAAAAATAAGGGTAGTTTAAAAAAAAATATGATTTCACCATTAGTATTATGTTTATACATTTTTTTCGAAAGGCAACAATATAAATACTCTTACTAACATTAAATAAAAATAAAATAAGCTGTCAGAAAGCAAAAAATGCCGTGAAAAGTTTTTATTATTATTTTTGTTACCTGATGAAAAGTGAACAACAAGCGCTTCTATAAAATAAATAAGCAGGTACCTTCTATGCGTTACCTTACTTTTTCACTTATCATCAGGTAACAAAAATAATAATAAAATATGTTTCACGGCATTTTTTGCTTTCTGACAGCTTATTTTATTTTTATTTAATGTTAGAAAGTGTATTTATATTGTTGCCTTTCGAAAAAAATGTATAAGACATAACACTGGTGGTGCGTTCCAATCACTGTTAATTTTGTTATTTTCGTTATTTTTGTCCACAAATCACGTTCCACTCGCACCAACTTGTACTGAAAGTTATCATTATTATCGTTTTTAACACTTTTGTGGACGAAAATAACAAAAATTACGGTGAATGGAACGCAGCATAAGTGTGAAATAAAAAAATTAAAATATTTTTTTAAACTACAAATTTTTTTTTACTGACAGCCTATTTTGTTGAACTGGCTTTGCAAAAGTTACTCAGTATGTAGTGGTCTATCGAGTGACGTAGGTCTCGGAAGTGGTGGACATTTGGACCATTTTTGCCCATTGTCCTTTGTGCTAACGAAAAGGAACAGTGAGGGCAGGGCATTTTCCTTTAAAACTCGTTGTGTTAAATTAGGGACATAATCTGTCGGCTTAAAATGCTTGCTGTATATGACGGAATTTTGGGTAATTTTTCTGTAGCCAATAGGTATTTGTTGTAACCAATTTACACGCCTGGGATCTGTAAAAGATAAAATTGTTTTTTATTGCTTAGGAGTAATCGGGAAGTGTAAAGTCAAAAGTCGTCCCAATTGCAAACAATTTCAATCGACAAACCATCGGTCTCGGCCTTTATTTTATATTGTCCATCAAGGGTTGCAATGCTGACCGCGCTGTGGAGGCCTGGAGCTGCGCTGCGCCGCGCTTTCGGCCATCAACAACGCGCCCAGCAACACACTCATTACAGACCGTGGCAGTAATGTACTATTAAAAAGTAACAAAAGGGTAAAGGAAAGGGGCCCCGAGAATTACATTGCCTGAAATGGTTAATCTGGCCCTAGACGTGCGCGTTCCTCGAGCGTGTGAACGACGCGAACGCCGTGTGCGAGCCCGGCGAGCCGTGACAACGCGGCGTGAGCGTCGCGTTTTACCAGCGTGTGGTCTGTCACGCGTTGCAAATGCGACCGACTTCAAAAAGTAGCGATGTAGTCGTGGGGCAACGAAAAGCGCGACTTTATCGCTGCAAACAGTTCCCGTGGACGATATTCCTTAGTTAACACAGACACATAATAAGATTTATATTATAGTCCTTTTTACTAGAGAAATTTGTGTCACCCGAACATCTAAAATGTACTTAACGTGGAAAACATAGTTACCCACTTACCTATGTTAAGATAATCCTTAATTCGGATAATATTCGCTTTTACACCCTTCCATTACGCATATTCTACCCATTTTTATGAGAAAATTCAGCACAATCCTCTAGATTTAAAATTAGCTGAAAATGTCGTGTGTCACGCAAATTGACGTTCTGTGTTTCAAGTTTTTAATTTTATTTCTGCTACGATTCCTATAGACATCACGGAACTGACAATTACAAGCGAATTATTAAAGAAGGTAAGTACTTATTTCCAGATATTTATTTATATTTGAAATTTTAATCTTAGGATATTCTTATACTTTACCATAGGTATTTCATTAATCGACTTTATTGTTTATTATTCTTAACATGAAAATGTACCAAGTTTAAGGTGATCGAATAAATATTAACTGGCAACACAAGGGATGAAAGGTTGTACTGTTAGAAAGGGAAAGAAGGCGCAGTTATAGGTATCTGGCTCGGACCGGTTTTTATAATGCGTGCATCGTGGGCGTTAAGTCCGTCACATAAGGATTATTTTTGATTAAATGAATGGAAAATAAAGTTTGTAGTCCACAGTCATGTTCAATGGTATTACGTCGATGGTATAGGGACAAACCACAGAGAACATCATAGACAATTGAGATGTTCTTATTAGATTTCCCTATGAAACGACGCTTGATTTGCGCGGGTGAAGGCACGGGTGAAGGGGTGTAGATAACACCTATTTTGCCATTTCAATCTACCGGTCAATAGCAAAACTACTCGTTTCGTTCTATGTCGATGTTAGTACGTAGTTTAACTTTTTCACACTAGATGTCACTAAGTGTAGGGTGATAAAAGAGGCGTACAGAGGGTCGCCATCTAGTGTCGAATAGAATTATATTTGGGATGCGAGCGTTGGCAAGACGTCTGCACAGGACGAACGCCAACAGCACACTGACTTAAAACACGCCTACTGTGCGCCTACACTAGTTGAGCCATGTGGCCGAGTTGCTTAGACCATGTCCTTTCTATGTCTGGTCCATGGGACAAACACATTACCAAGAAAGAGGGAGAAATGTTACCGTCCACAATAGTATGCCCTACTAAATGGAGTCCACGGACACAGTACGCTCAGTCGTTCGCGGAAATTAATGTTGAAAACATGTCCGGATTGCTAATACGGCTCTTCAGGTGAATAATACTCATGCATTTAAGGTGATGGTCAAATGCAATAACAGATGTTTGAATTTCGCTGCTAGTGGTGCGCTGAGCATAAGTATAGGGATTGCAATGTTATACCTACCATACATAGATTCGTCTATGCTACCATATTTTCGAAATTTTCGCAAAAAATCTTGACGGCCTACGTCATCGAGAGAAACACGTTTATCTCAGACGAATTTAAACTGTCATATTAAACGGTGACGGTGAGGGAAAACATCGTGAGGAAACCTACCTATCCCTCGGGATTAGGTAATAGTCAGTTCCTGTATACACGGCGACAAGGTTCACCACCTGTCACGTTGGGTTCTGACTATCTGGTAAAACGTGGGCTTTGAGTTGGCTTAATACCTCCACAATGTGGTGGTGGATGGCCACTCAAACCTCTGACTACCCCCGAATGGGGATAAAAGTCGAACGTTGTAATTTTTTTTTTTTTTTAATTATCACATAGCAGGTGAGCTGTAATATACATAATAGTATATAGGTATTTATTTATCTATGTAGTACGTAATAATGACCGGACGTGTTTACATCTGCGGTAATGCCGGAAGGACCTCGGTTTTCCACTAAGTATATCAGATTTTAACGTGAACTGCCGGATCCCATCAGCTATTATGTTACTTGGTGACACATTGCAAATATCATTTTAATAATGGTGTATTCACACGATGAAGTCTACAACGATTAAGGTACATAAACTATTATGTAGATGTTTAGTAATGACACATTGTACGTACCTAACTATAATAGTTTCTGAGTTATGGGCCTTTAAATACATTGAACAGCAAAGAAAAATGAATTTAAGCTTTTTATTTTTGAAAAACAAGGCTCGGTTAGAAAATTTTCAATAATATCCTCAACCACATTTTTATTTATTTTACATTTATTAAAAATAAAAAGCTTAAATTCATTTTTAGGGTTCTTTACCCAAAGGGTGCCATCGGAACTCTATTACTAAGCCTACGCTGCCCGTCCGTCTGTCCGTCTGTCTTTCTCTCAGCGGGCTGTATCTCACGAACCGTAATAGCTAGAGACTTGAAATTTTCACAGAATGTGTATTTCTGTTGCCGCTACAACAACAAATAGTAAATTTTATATTTTGACGTTTATATTCTACGGTGGTACGGAGCCCTTTATGTGCGAGTACGACACGCACTTGGCCGGTTTTTATACTTTAATTTAAGCCAGTAAAATATTATTTAATTTAGTGTTTATTTCATAAAGCTAGGTCAAATACTTTAGAAGATATTGAAGATTTTCTAACCGACCCTTTTTCTTTGCTGTTCAGTGTATTTGTGACAACTATCGTATTGCGGCCTTAGAACACATCATTTGGCGTGGACACTAATGTAAACTACATTTAGGAGAATCGGCCACTAATGTCCAAGAATACCTAGTTTGTGATTTGGAAAAAATAATACTATTTTTTTTCGAATATTATAGAGTAGTTGACATTCTCATTCAAACCCCCAATTATTAATTCACACTTACACGGAGTGTTTTGAAACACTAAGTAGGTACTTCATGTAATTTTTTTTCTCAAATGTTTGCCGTATTTGGCACCTTTATACCTAGGTACTGTAAAATGGATAGAAAAAACGTTGCTGTCTTCATCACGTGAATAGACCGTATCAGATTTTACAGTCGGTACTCTTTATAATTACTATCATTTAGATAGCCCACTCGTAGGTATGCATCTCTAGGTGTCTCTAGTTCTCTACTAATTTTTATATGAACTACCATTTTAGCAACATTCTTAAAATAATGCTTACATTTAGTTACAGCATTCGCTATCACATTCTTCCCAGACAACCACGCCTGCGGACCTAAGGCGGTCGCTATGCAATATTGCAAATGCAATTCATTTTTCTGATTTTCTGAGGAATCCTTAGCAATTCCGCTAAATTTCTGTAAAATAGTCACACATTTTACGCCATTCGTGACAGTTTCACGGAAATTTCGCGGATTCTGCTGGAGGGTTGGAAAAATGAATTGTTTTAGCAGAATTGCTGCAATTCATTTTTGTGACGGCCGGCCTTAGCCCCTCCTGTTTTACGATAGGCGTCAATATAATACATAATGAATCAACGGTATTTTCAGTAGGTACTGACGACAATTACGTGCGTATACGCAATGTGAACCTACGTCGGTACTTACGCACCTATAGTAGTGAGTAATTATTAGTAGTATAGTGTGCAACATCAGGAATTAATCATCTCATGGCGAGACGAAATGTCATAAGTATTGTAGTAAGTACGTACCTAGTAAGTAACATTTTTCGTTACTGGTGACGAACGAACAACGTCCGAGGATAATTTGCACAACCATTTAAAGATATAATTTTTCTATTTTCATTATTGGTGCAGTTAACACCAAAGTATTTTCAGTAAATAAAGATTACTGAAAACCACCCAAATTTATAAAAAGTTATTATGGACTTAAACTGGCATTACAAATAACTTTTGTTCCTAGAAACGCTTTGTAACCTTTGTACATTAAACTACTGAAAACTTGCTAAAAATGTATATACCTAAATTTGGCGTTAAGTATTTATTTAGTTTACCTAAGGTACCTCTCTGCTTCCTTTTAAATAGGTAAAAGTACTATAGGTATTATACATATTATAGACTTATAGCTTGTTGGTATAGGTATATATTTATAAACGTGATCGATCATAATGAATGAGCACATCATTCAAGATATAGGTACCTTCCTACTATTTAGGGGCCATCCATAAATTACGACACACGAATATCATGATTTTTAGACCCCTCCCCCCCTTGTCACAGCTGGTCACATTTGCGAGACTCCCTCCCTCCCTCCCTGTGTGACGTCACATAATTTTAAATTTTTCCGAATTTTTCAAAAAAAATCGTTAAAAATTCAAATTTCGGTTTTAATACTTAGATATATTAGATTTTTAAATGTGACGTCACAAAACTTAGGACCCCTCCCACCCCCTCGTCACACAATGTCACATTTCGTCGACCCCTTTACGTGTGACGTAATTTATGGATGGCCCCTTATCTGCTAACATTACGTTACTCGATTGTTATCACATCACTCGGCACATCAAACGTATAGTACCTCCCTCGTAGGCACTAGTATAGTGTCATCTAATTAAATCCAACGCATTTGTAACAAAACGATGATTGTCACTAAACAAACTCCCGTTAACGGCACGCCAACTAGTATCTATACCGATAATTTGAAGTTCTAAGGTAACTACACACAGAACAATTAATTGTAGTTACTTTTAAGTAATAACACCAGCGGGTCTAACTGCGTCACTATGCAATATTGCTTATGAATTGCAATTCCAATTCATCAAATGAACCGTTTAGCATTTCATCTAATTTCGGTAATATGGGCACAGATGAACCGCGATTCACGAGCAATTCTGCTCCATAGACAATTTCATATCTGAATCCTTTTTTTTTTAAATTTGTTTTACTGCCCTAGATACAAGCCCTTTAGAGCCATGGTATTCAAGGTTGCTATAGAAAAACGATAAAATCCATAAAGTTATGGTTGAATTTATTTTGATCTTATTTTATTAAGAATAATTGCTTTTGTAAAAACATTAATTAGATACGTACATAAAATACATTATAAGGTATAGTAACATCTTTAAAATTATTGAAAATCGGGCAAATTCAGTCTGATGTAGATGTTCAAAGCGGAGGATGATACTTTCTACCTTGACTAGTCATTGTTCGGCCAACATGACTAGCAACATCCTAAAACATTTAAGCGGTGTTATTTACCTACCTGAAAATAAAATTAATACCTATGAAATGAAATTACATTAGGTAGGTATGTTCTTCCCGAAAGTTTGTTTGTGATAAACTTCCTTCACAAGATGGTAATTGTTTAGTATGAGCCACTGTTACAATCTTCATGTTCTTGCTTATAGTGAGGGTAGTATTCGAGATACTTAAGAAATTCAGTCATTTTATTTATTTATAATTCGGGAAACCAAACATATACCTACATAACAATATTACACATTCACGGTCATAACGATTAACACGTAGCTATAACTAGTCGGTGTCATGACGCTGTTCGTGCCCTGCAACCGACCTTTGAAGCGTCGAAACAAACCACCCTCCGGTTAAAATTCAGCACATGGCAGCGCGCAGCTGGTAGGGTTTCGTTGACGCGATGCCACATTGTTTAGACTAGCTGGCTTCCTCGTTCCTCCACCGTGATGAAGCTCTCCTTGTTGCACTGGAGTTTTTGTGGACCCGATGGCTCGTAATCCCGCGGATAAACTCGCGAAAGCTCGTGCTTTTCTCCCAGCGGTGCCGGATTCTTAGGCACCTGCGTTGGCATGTTGAGGGGTCGTCGTGGAGACTCTTGATGTTCATGTTAAGTAATATTTCGTAATACATAAAAAACAATAAACATCTTCATAGGTTATGATAAATAGGTATGGTACCTATTTCCTATATATAAGTTTCTCTCTGACCTATTTGTCATTAAATTGACATTGACAATTTGCAACATTGCAATTCATCTTTCTTCGTGGACCATATTACCAATTTCATATAACTGTCAAATAGATGAATTGCGATTCATAATATGAATTGCTTGGGAGTAACCATCTTACGATTTCGGTGAATCATATTATGATCATAAAGTGATTCATTTTTGTGATCGAGTTAGCCCCACTGTTCTATTTACTTGCATATTTAACCGACTTCAAAAAAGGAGGAGGTTCTATGTTCGGCTGTATGTATGTTTTTTGGAATAGTATAATATCTGGTATTATGTAGACATTAACTAAATGGAGCAATAGCAACATCTTAACTTTGAATTCTGACTAGGTATTTAATTCAACAACCTCCGTAAAAAAATACTGCCCCCGAAGAGCTGATGTTCACAATATTGTACCGACGTGACCGTTTGAAAACAAAGCAAAAGTATAGTCCGCGACAGGTCGAGATGACATTCGGGTTATGAGCTTTTTGCAGAATAAAATCCGAATCAAAATTAGCAGGATCCGATAAACAATTAAAATCGCCCACAAAATTATTAAATTAAATTATTCTGTTGCGTTGCGGGTCCTGCTAATTTTGATTCGGATTTTATTCTGCAAAAAGCTCATAACCCGAATGTCATTCCTCGTGTATAAAAATATTTTTTTAAAATTTTAAGCTATTTCCAGCCAGTGCAAATGAAGTTAGGTATTTTTTCAAATCACAATTTCTGAAAGACTGTTTATAAAATAATACATTACAGTTTGTGCTACATAACAGGTTTAGTATAAACATAAGAATAATACGAGAAACTCATGGTTAATTTAAATCTTATGAATGGCAGACGCTAAATACCTATTTCAATGTTGAGCACAAAATCACCAATATTTTTCGTTTTACGTGCGAATATAACTACGTAGAATCAGTGTACTACCTAGGTATATTATTATTTAAAAAACCAAATTATGTCCGGTGGTAATTTTTTTGGTTTATGAGTAGGTAAGTAGGTAAAATTATAAATCATTTGTGTTCGGGACCGGTCAAGCATAGAAGTTTAACTTACTTAAAAACCGGCCAAGCGCGTGTCGGACTCGCGCTTAAAGGGTTCCGTACCACCGTAGATTATAAACAAACATCCCCAAAATGGTGATATTTAGAATCACACGTTGAAGTCTTTTGTATGGAAACCGACCATAAGACAAATAAATTAAAAATATTACGTTTTTTGTATGGGGATCCCCTTTATTTTTAAGTTTTATTTTATTTTTAGTATTTGTTGTTGTAGCGGCAACAGAAATATACATTAAGTGAAAATTTCAAGTCTCTACCTATTACGGTTCGTGAGATACAGCCAGCTGATAGACAGACAGACGGACAGACGGACAGACGGACGGACGGACAGCGTAGGCTTAGTAATAGGGTCCCGTTGGCACCCTTGGGTACGGTACCCTAAAAAGCTAGTATCTTTGCGCTGATTAATTTATGCGTGTATGCTACAAGGCTTACAGCGGGGCTAGCACCGCTTACCAAGACTTTTTTCACGCGGGAGTCGACAGAATTTGTTGACCCGTCACTTTAGTCTTAAGTGCTAGCATGGTTGCCACGAGAGACTCATTTCACGTCGTGACACAGTCCAAGATTGTTTCAAGACAACGACTACAGATAACATATTATCTATCGCTCCTTGGTTCATTTTGTTCATTCATTGTCGCTCTTTGCTCCATATAATAAGGAGGTTGTATTTAGTTAGCTCACTGGCCGAATACAATCTTTGATTTTTATTGCTATTAAAAGAAAATAATGAAGTAATAGCCTGACAGAGAAGTTGTCATTAAAGACAACCGTGATAGTAAATATAAATAAGATAAATATTATTGTTAGATTTTTATTGTTATTATAACTATCTAACCGATAGGGAGCCCAAAAAACTGTAAGTAAGTACCTATTCGTTCATAGATTTACGCTGGCTAGGGGCCGTTGAATCCGTACGCATGCTTTATTATGTTAATCTATTTTTTCAGTGCACAAATCAAAATCTTAGTTGATTAATGTCCTCCAATAAAACTTTCGCCAATGGCGAGTATACTGAAGAATTGCAAACGAATTGGGAAGCTTTGCGGGCTACTACGGTAACACGGTCCAGGCAAACCGGTGGAACAGTAGAAGCAGGCAAGTACATACATACAGCCTCTAAATACAAACGTGCGTACAAAAGTTGCATGGGTACCTATTTTTCTATATATTTATGAAAAATCTAAATGTTATATTGGATATTGAACTGTCTATTATTACAGACATGGCGGGACATAAAGCGGAAGGCGAGGAAAGAGAATGCCGACGCCAATACAAGCCGGGCCAAGATGGGCAACACAGTAGATGTTTTCATTGTGTCTGATACCACATTAACTAGATGTTGAACACTGCCTGTTGTGTTAGGTGATGATTAAGATGTGGTTTATCTTATGAAATCAAAGTATATTGTTTTGTACATGGTTGATACAATTTTCAAATTTGTGGACTGGCATAGTGATCTAAGTGATTTGTTTTCGAAAAACTAGGAATATTCGCTTTATGAAATAAAATATATTGATAAAACTTTTTCCTTTTTTTATTTAAAACTCATCACCTACGAGCAGAGTCACAGCGAGTCGAATTGGAGCGCCGATTGTAATGCACTACACAAATAGGTAGCCATATCCTTGCTTATGTTAAATCCTTCTAATATTATAAATGCGAAAGTGTATGTGAATGTTTGTTAGCACGTATCTCCATAACTACTAAACCGATTTTGATGAAATTTGAAACGTAGATAGTGTAAGCTCTGAAATAACACATAGGCTAATCCAATTCCACGCGGGCGAATCCGCGGGAACAACTATAGCTTAATAAATTTAGTGTTTGGTAGCTCAAAGGTATTATTGGCGTCCCTATATGCCGCCTCAGAAGTTTTTGACCAAAATAATATTACTGTAGGCTTGCATATTTCTAACTTCGAATATAAAATAGTCTTTCTTTATATAAAGTATGTCTCACAAATTTTGTCACTACCTCTCTTCGACTGTGAAACAATATTCTTTGGTGAGTTGTCAAATCAGCGGTCTTAGCACAGCGGTGCACGACAAGAGTTTTTGACACCTCCCCGCGGGCTCTAGGCGTGACATAACCGTGTTGTCTTATGGGCTAGCATGGCGCGCCGTGAAAAAACCAAGAGATGTCAGAAAACTCGTTTGACGTATAGATAAAACTATGTTCTCTTGAGTGCTAGCACGACTTGCACAAAAATTCCACAATGATACTGATTTGACAACTCACCAAAGAATATTGTTTCACAGTCGAAGAGAGGTAGTGACAAAATTTGTGAGACATACTTTATATAAAGAAAGACTATTTTATATTCGAAGTTAGAAATATGCAAGCCTACAGTAATATTATTTTGGTCAAAAACTTCTGAGGCGGCATATAGGGACGCCAATAATACCTTTGAGCTACCAAACACTAAATTTATTAAGCTATAGTTGTTCCCGCGGATTCGCCCGCGTGGAATTGGATTAGCCTATGTGTTATTTCAGAGCTTACACTATCTACGTTTCAAATTTCATCAAAATCGGTTTAGTAGTTATGGAGATACGTGCTAACAAACATTCACATACACTTTCGCATTTATAATATTAGAAGGATTTAACATAAGCAAGGATATGGCTACCTATTTGTGTAGTGCATTACAATCGGCGCTCCAATTCGACTCGCTGTGACTCTGCTCGTAGGTGATGAGTTTTAAATAAAAAAAGGAAAAAGTTTTATCAATATATTTTATTTCATAAAGCGAATATTCCTAGTTTTTCGAAAACAAATCACTTAGATCACTATGCCAGTCCACAAATTTGAAAATTGTATCAACCATGTACAAAACAATATACTTTGATTTCATAAGATAAACCACATCTTAATCATCACCTAACACAACAGGCAGTGTTCAACATCTAGTTAATGTGGTATCAGACACAATGAAAACATCTACTGTGTTGCCCATCTTGGCCCGGCTTGTATTGGCGTCGGCATTCTCTTTCCTCGCCTTCCGCTTTATGTCCCGCCATGTCTGTAATAATAGACAGTTCAATATCCAATATAACATTTAGATTTTTCATAAATATATAGAAAAATAGGTACCCATGCAACTTTTGTACGCACGTTTGTATTTAGAGGCTGTATGTATGTACTTGCCTGCTTCTACTGTTCCACCGGTTTGCCTGGACCGTGTTACCGTAGTAGCCCGCAAAGCTTCCCAATTCGTTTGCAATTCTTCAGTATACTCGCCATTGGCGAAAGTTTTATTGGAGGACATTAATCAACTAAGATTTTGATTTGTGCACTGAAAAAATAGATTAACATAATAAAGCATGCGTACGGATTCAACGGCCCCTAGCCAGCGTAAATCTATGAACGAATAGGTACTTACTTACAGTTTTTTGGGCTCCCTATCGGTTAGATAGTTATAATAACAATAAAAATCTAACAATAATATTTATCTTATTTATATTTACTATCACGGTTGTCTTTAATGACAACTTCTCTGTCAGGCTATTACTTCATTATTTTCTTTTAATAGCAATAAAAATCAAAGATTGTATTCGGCCAGTGAGCTAACTAAATACAACCTCCTTATTATATGGAGCAAAGAGCGACAATGAATGAACAAAATGAACCAAGGAGCGATAGATAATATGTTATCTGTAGTCGTTGTCTTGAAACAATCTTGGACTGTGTCACGACGTGAAATGAGTCTCTCGTGGCAACCATGCTAGCACTTAAGACTAAAGTGACGGGTCAACAAATTCTGTCGACTCCCGCGTGAAAAAAGTCTTGGTAAGCGGTGCTAGCCCCGCTGTATCATTGTGGAATTTTTGTGCAAGTCGTGCTAGCACTCAAGAGAACATAGTTTTATCTATACGTCAAACGAGTTTTCTGACATCTCTTGGTTTTTTCACGGCGCGCCATGCTAGCCCATAAGACAACACGGTTATGTCACGCCTAGAGCCCGCGGGGAGGTGTCAAAAACTCTTGTCGTGCACCGCTGTGCTAAGACCGCAGGTAGGCCTATGTAAACGAGTAGGAAACTTCACCAATAAATAACTGTGGACTTATTTTATATCCATCATCAAATCTTAGTTATGCGACTTAATTACGAATTTTTGGAAAAAAAATCATGCAATAATCGTAAAATCCAGTGTTTAAATGAATGGCATCGCAGTTATGTTACCTATAATGTGATAAAAATGTAATAGGTAAGTACATGTTTTAGTAGGTACTATTTTTCACAACATTTGTTTTGTTTTAAATAGGCAGGCGACTTAAAATGAATTCAACAACCTCTGACCATTTGTAAAAACCCAAATTTATTCGAGTCAGAGTACATTCCTACCTATAACAGGATTTTTTCCTTAAAAGGTAAAATTACACGGCTACAAGGCTTGTAATTTTAACAATGTTTCTTTGACTATTTTACGAACAGTTTGACCACTACTACCAACCTATCTAGTGACACGCACGAGAATATTCATTATATGAGAACAGCTGTTTAGATACCTTCAACAAGTCAACAATAAACGTAATAATCACAGATAACAGTAAGTAGTATTTTCCTTACCTCAAAATGTGTGTTAACTCCTCAACAAGGTAGAAGATAAAAATTACACAATTCACTAAACACAAGAAATTCACTGAGAGATGAGATTGCGAGTTTGCAATTTAATTTATTCATAAATTGTTTTCAATGTGATGTGATCAAAAACTCGAGTTAATTTAATGAAACCGATAGATCGCGAGTCGCCGGAAAATGGCGGAGGTGCGTGCGACCAGCGGCACAGCCGGTCGAGCAGAGCCAGCGAAGCCTGCGACCGAGTCTTTATAAGCACGTCGCCATATGCGCCCTTACGAACGTCCGTTTTTAATTACAACAATAATTCGTTCTAGTTAGGACGAGATTTCTGCCAGTTTCAGCGACCAGAAGCTCCAGCCGAACTTTCAGTTAGCTTTGTTTATAAGTTCGAGTTTATTTTTAGGGAACATCGTACCGGGAATACACCAAAGTGAATCGGCTATTAAACATGCAATATTGATGTATGTTTGCTTGTAAACGTCGTTAATCTCACAGCATACATTTTTAAAGCTCAGTAGTTATAGTCGCTTGCTCGTCTATGTTAACATTTCTAACATAAGTAGGCCTCTCTCTCTCTCTTGTATCAGCTGCATAATAATAACAGCTGGGATGTGGTGCTACAGTTGATATAACTGTATCAAAACTGACAACTGACTGTAAGGGGCCATCCATAAATTACGTCACACGAATTTCATGATTTTTAGACGCCTCCCCCCCTTGTCACATTTGCGAGACTCCCCCCTCCCTGTGTGACGTCACATATTTTTAACAATTTTCAGAATTTTTCAACATTTTTCGTTAGCTATTCAAATTTCGGTTTTAATAATTAGATATATTTGATTTTTTAATGTGACCTCACAAAACTTAGGACCCCTCCCACCCCCTTGTCACACATTGTCACATTTCGTCGACCCCCTCCCCCCTTTACGTGGACGTAATTAATGGATGGCCCCTAAGCGGACTTAACTCCGACTCCAAGCGGACTCGTACTCCATTAAGACAAACCCCTGTAAACATAGTATGGCGGTTGCCGCATCACATAGGTACCTACCTAAACAAAAAATTTGTTTAGAAATCCCCATCGCATCGCAATTGTCTTTACCTGTGCAGCCTGGCCTAAGTCTCCGGCTTATACAGTATAGCACCTAAGGGCCATCCATAAATTACGTCACACTTAAAGGGGGAGAGGGTCGACGAAGTGTGACATTGGGTGACAAGGGGTAGGAGGGGTTCTAAGTTTCGTGACGTCACATTTCAAAATCTAATATGTACCTATATCTAAGTATTAAAACGCGTAATTTGAACTGTTAACGAAAAACCCTAAAAATAATTATCTATTTAGATGTAAAATTTCAAAAAAATTGTGACGGCACACTACGGAGGGGGGAGTCTCACAAATGTGACCAGCTGTGACAAGGCGGGAGGGGTCAAGAAATCATGAAATTCGTGTGACGTAATTTCTGGATGGCCCCTAAGTAAGAGAACTACCTACCTATATGTTTACATACCTATTATATGGTGCACAGCTGTTACATACAACTCATTGAGCCTTGCTATCACCTCTTGGTGGTAGAGCCAAGCTGTAGACAATTGACTGCAGCTCATATACGGGCTGGCTCGACCGGGGTAGTACCACCCTCCCACAGAAGATCGGCGTAAAGTAGCTATTACAGCTGCGTTTCGGACAATGAGTCAGAGAGCCGGAAGTCCAACCCCCCCATTCTTTCCACTCCCCTTCAGGTCGGCAACGTACGAGTATTGGCTATAGGCTACGGTAACTGCTTTACATCAGGCGGGCCGTACGCTTGTTTGCCACCTCAGTCGCATAAAAAAATCTCTCATTGCGACAGAGTTGGAGGTTTACAATGAATCGCTACCCTAATAACTTCTAAGTAGGTCTGCAATAGTTACATTGCAATGATGTGGTAAAGTTAAGGCCCCAGTTAATAGTTCAAGAAAGAGCAGAAATAATGAGTTACAAGCATGGACCAATTACTAAGGGGACTGGGTCTAAGCAACTCGGCCGAGTGGTCGGCCGAGTACTAACATCGACATAAAACGAAGCGAGTAGTTCAGCTATTTACCGGTACATAGATGCCACGCATCCCGGGAAAATGACCACGCGTTGTTTCATAGAGATATCTACTAAGAACGTCTCTTCTAATTAAAATCTCTATGGTTACAAGCAAATTAATTCCAGGATCATTTCACTAGAGGATTGCCATCATGATGAAGTCATCCAGTGGAGTGGAACTGCCGCAATCTGGATATTAATTATCAACGGTATTGTCATGTGACTTTAAGATGTTATCTCGGAGTTATTAAAAAAAACGTGTCTGTGATGACCAAGTTGATGACTTAGGGGCTATGCACACGGGCAACTTTTGCGGCAACTGGCAACTCGCAACTAGCTGTTTTCATATAAAACAATTTCGAAAAAGTTGCGGCAATCGCGGCAACTGTTGTTGCACCTGGCAATTGTTTGCTGCAACTGCCAAAAAACTATTACGAAAGTTGATAGTTTCGGCAACTAAGTTTCTAGTTTCGGCAACTAAAGTTGCTCCGTGTGCATAGCCTCTTACATTATTTGAAACAAGTAGGTAATACCTACCGCCAAATAGTAATTTTTAGCTAGTTTACAACGGTTTTACAACGCATTTCTAGTAACAAAAGTGATTAGTAATGTAAGTCCATCATATCCTATCCTATCCTATCCGTATCCTACTAATATTATAAATGCGAAAGTTTGTGAGTATGGATGTACGTTTCTCACTCTTTCACGCAAAAACTACTAAACGGATTTGGATGAAATTTGGAACACAGATAGTTTATAACCTGGATTAACACATAGGATACTTTTTATCCCGATAGTATGTTCCCGTGGGACAAATATGCGCGGACGAAGTCGCGGGCAAAATCTAGTCTAGGCTACTGTAAAACAGGTAGGTACCTACCCACCCTACTCTATGTAGGTAGGTATTAATAAAATGTATTACCTACTAGTAGGTACCTAGGTAAAAATCATAACCCTCCGCCGTAGTCGGGTAAAAATATCGATATCGTTAGACGCGAATCAGTAGGTGCAACTGACTATGCTTATCTGATGAGAAAGACCCATCCTACAAATTCCATGAAATAGTACTTATTTCAAGGCGCTGACTACGTAATATTTCCAGATAATATTTGTTTTATTAATTCGTAAGTCTATTAAAGGGTATCGAGACATTTGAGACAAAAGGGCGGTCGAAAGGCCAGTCCATAGATAATACTTGGGCCAGTCGTCGTGGCGATGTGTTGGAGGTCGGTGGTGTTCGGTCTCGGCCAGCTGACACCGGCTACAACCAGTCCACGATGTACCACGCCGCGGCATGCACTTCTATTAACCATTAACCCCAACGATATGGACGTGGTTCCATAACGTCATATGTTAATTAATGTTAAGAATTAGGTATGAAATATTAAATAAACTGCTTGTTCATCTGCTAATATAATGTGTCGTGCTATTGTGTTATCTGTTTGTTAACATCGTTATGTTACTAGCTATATAAAGTAAAGAGTGATTACGTAAGTAGGTACCTATAATTAAAGTTGACAGATATATTGTTGAATGAATTCCATCGGTTTATTATTTTCTGTGGCTGTTTTTTAGGATACTGTACCCAAAGGGTGCCAACGGGACCTACTTACCCTATTACTAAGCCTACGCAGCTTAGCTGTCCGTCTGTCAGCGGGCTGTATCTCACGAGCTCACTTTACTGTAGACTATAGTGTAGTTACATACAGATGCGACTCTTCCGCCTGAGAATTTTCACAGAGCAAACTCACATCGCGCTTTATTGCTAGAGTAAGCTCCTATTTCGGAATCGTCAGATAACTTTTATCCACTAAATAATTAATGGTGTTTCGACAGGAAGATTAGTAGCAAAGAATTACCATTCTTCATTCACAGTACCCTGTGTCGCAAGGTACTGTACTGATCCGAGTTGCGCGTAAAATACGATCATTTTGGACATGTTATGGACCAATGGGAACTACCTTAGGGTATGTGCTACGCTAAGCGTGCGCACGCGACGGGTGCACGGAGCGGAGCGGGCACCCGCAAACCCGTCGCACGCGTCAGTTAGCGCTCATACTATCTTTCAATACAACGGGCACCCGCTGCGTGCGCACGCTTAACGTAGCGAAGGCCCTTAAGGTAGTCTACCTATGCAGTTTCAGTAGCTGTTGGTAAAATGAAATTGATGAACTAGAAATAAGACAAAGATTTGGCTACACAAGATACTTTATTGTAGTCCTGTGCACGTTTTTATTTTACGCTTAAGCCTAGGGTTGGTCGTGCCACTCTACTTGAGTGGGATGAACCTGGAGCTGTGGGTGGCACCGATACCGGGCCTACCGTGCTTGACAGGTTTGTACGTCACGGAGAACTCGCCGAGGTAGTGGCCGATCATCTCAGGCTTGATTTCAACCTGCAATACAATTGGATGGTTGAAAATATTTTCATAATTTGATTAGGGGGGCAGTATGAGTGCGAGTGACACGAGACGATATTGCCGCTCACTAGCACCCACCTACGGAAAACCTGCTCTTAAGCCGCCAGTGGGACAAGATCCTAAAATTTAAAATACCACTGATATTCCATGGCCAGACAACTCTATGAGGAACAAGTGGTGTAGTGAAGACATGATGTCTTCACACTCTTTGCACTGGAAAAACATTAACACCAATTCAATTGTAGTCTCTTTTTTGTTATTGTACAAAATAGAGACAAAATTCAGTGTAAATTTTGCCAGTGCAAACCAGGGGGCTAATCCCATGTTATACACACTACTGTGCATACATACATACATCATCATTTCAGCCAAAAGCGGTCCATTATTATAGTATTCCATTTATTAATTATATAATTTTAAGATTATTATTACTGAATATTATGAATTGAATAAGTCAACCTTTTGACTACTGGGAGTAACTACCCCATCTGTGCATCTAGTACCACAAGTCACATTTTGGGTATATCGCAATAAACTTACAAACTATTAATATTATTATTGCATTGGTCAATCTGTACTGGTAGGTATACTGGACACAATTTGGCTCAAGTATACTCTGGCAGTTAACATTAACTAATAATCTAACTTATAAGGATGCAAAATGTAGAGATGTGCATTTTCAGAATGAAACATCTCTTAGAATAACAATATTTGAACACAAAACAGACCAATAATGTGATAACAGATTGTATGCCAGAATTGCTATGCAAGACATCATTGATTTCTTAGTGTTTGCGATTGCAGCATACCACAAGTCTAATTAATATTTCAAAATACCTATGCTGAATCTAAAATCAAGGGATAAAAAACTACTCTTATCCATTCAGTATGGCTTTATAGATTTCACCCACACACACCCAGATCCAATCATGAACTGTCAATATATACATATGTTTGGAAACAACCAAAGTGGATAGAATCTCAGAGGAACCAACTCGATTTTAGATGTGGTTCTAAAATTATTCAAAGCATTCATTTTGTTTAGGCCTACAGGGCACATACAAATTGTCATTCAACATTATTTGTTCCTTAAATTCTACCGCCGGATCGGAAGTGCGACCTCGACTGAGAAGATCCGACAAGAAACTCAGCAGGCTAGTATTTGTTTAAAATTTTGGATACAATATGTAGTGAAACTAACCTGGTTGAAAGTCTTTCCGTTGTAGATGCCAACAATGGAGCCGACCATTTCAGGGACAATGATCATGTTCCTCAAGTGGGTCTTGACAATCTCAGGCTTTTCATTTGGGGGAGCCTCCTTCTTTGCGCGGCGGAGCTTCTTCACCAGCGCCATCGGCTTGCGCTTCAGGCCGCGGGCGAACCGCCTGCGAGCGCGCGCGTGCATCAACTCCATGAGTTGCTCACTAAAATTCAAAACATTTTTGAGGTTATCTTCCATGTCGAGAATCATAGAAATACGAGGGTGTTGGTTCTATTTGTAAAAATACGCCTGATCTAGGGTTTACAATAAGACTAGAGTGATTTATAACACAAAAACAAGTTTATTTTTGACAGTTTATTTAACAGTCGGCTGTCATTTTGCTGTTGCTGAGAACTTGTGCGAAGGGAATGTTTAGGGAAATAAGTAGGTACTTACTTGGGCATATCAAGAAGCTGATCAAGATCAACCCCACGGAAGGTAAACTTCCTGAAGGTACGCTTCTTCTTGAGAGTTTCATCGACCTGTAAAACGTAAACATTGTTGGTCACTTCCAGAAAATAGCACTGGCACACAATTTTGTAAATAGCTCTTATATAGCACTGTTCATTTTACATCGATTCTACACACGATTAGCTGAATAAACAGGGATTTAACTAATAAAATAATTCACGAACCTCAGCCATGTTTCCGATTTGTTTGACAGAAATGAAAGAAAGAAAAAAAGCGAACTGCTAACTGTCAATGTCTGAGTGACATTTGTTTGACATTTTACGTGATAAATAATGTTACCAGAATTAAAAATATCTAATTTAGGTACCCTACGGATCATGCTATCTGTAGGATAGTACCTCAAACCATCGACGTAATACCATTGAACATGACTGTGGACTACAAACTTTATTTTCCATTCATTTAATCAAAAATAATCCTTATGTGACGGTCTTAACGCCCACGATGCACGCATTCTAAAAACCGGTCCGAGCCAGATACCTATAACTGCGCCTTCTTTCCCTTTCTAACAGTACAACCTTTCATCCCTTGTGTTGCCAGTTAATATTTATTCGATCACCTTAAACTTGGTACATTTTCATGTTAAGAATAATAAAGAATAAAGTCGATTAATGAAATACCTATGGTAAAGTATAAGAATATCCTAAGATTAAAATTTCAAATATAAATAAATATCTGGAAATAAGTACTTACCTTCTTTAATAATTCGCTTGTAATTGTCAGTTCCGTGATGTCTATAGGAATCGTAGCAGAAATAAAATTAAAAACTTAAAACACAGAACGTCAATTTGCGTGACACACGACATTTTCAGCTAATTTTAAATCTAGAGGATTGTGCTGAATTTTCTCATAAAAATGGGTAGAATATGCGTAATGGAAGGGTGTAAAAGCGAATATTATCCGAATTAAGGATTATCTTAACATAGGTAAGTGGGTAACTATGTTTTCCACGTTAAGTACATTTTAGATGTTCGGGTAACATAAATTTCGCTAGTAAAAAGGACTATAATATAAATCTTATTATGTGTCTGTGTTAACTGAGGAATATCGTCCACGGGAACTGTTTGCAGCGATAAAGTCGCGCTTTTCGTTGCCGCACGACTAAATCGCTACTTTTTGAAGTCGGTCGCATTTGCAACGCGCGACAGACCACACGCTGGTAAAACGCGACGCTCACGCCGCGTTGTCACGGCTCGCCGGGCTCGCACACGGCGTTCGCGTCGTTCACACGCTCGAGGAACGCGCACGTCTAGGGCCAGATTAACCCTTTCAGGCAATGTAATTCTCGGGGCCCCTTTCCTTTACCCTTTTGTTACTTTTTAATAGTACATTACTGCCACGGTCTGTAATAAGTGTGTTGCTGGGCGCGTTGTTGATGGCCGAAAGCGCGGCGCAGCGCAGCTCCAGGGCTCCACAGCGCGGTCAGCATTGCAACCCTTGATGGACAATATAAAATAAAGGCCGAGACCGATGGTTTGTCGATTGAAATTGTTTGAAATCGGGACGACTTTTGTCTTTACACTTCCCGATTACTCCTAAGCAATAAAAAATAAAAAAACAATTTTGTCTTTTACAGATCCCAGGCGTGTAAATTGGTTACAACAAATACCTATTGGCTACAGAAAAATTACCCAAAATTCCGTCATATGCAGCAAGCATTTTAAGCCGACAGATTATGTCCCTAATTTAACACAAGGAGTTTTAAAAGAAAATGCCCTGCCCTCACTGTTCCTTTTCGTTAGCACAAAGGACAATGGGCAAAAATGGTCCAAATGTCCAACACTTCCGAGACCTACGTCACTCGATAGACCACTACATACTGAGTAACTTTTGCAAAGGCAGTTCAACAAAATAGGTTGTCAGTAAAAAATGAGTAGTTTAAAAGAATATATTTTTTTTTTTTATTTCACACTTAGTATTATGTCTTATACATTTTTTTCGAAAGGCAACAATATAAATACACTTTCTAACATTAAATAAAAATAAAAAAAGCTGTCAGAAAGCAAAAAATGCCGTGAAACATATTTTATTATTATTATTGTTACCTGATGATAAGTGAAAAAGTAAGGTAACGCATAGAAGGTACCTGCTTATTTATTTTATAGAAGCGCAACATCAGAAAATACGTAAGAATGCTGCTGTTGTTGTTGTTGTTCACTTTTCATCAGGTAACAAAAATAATAATAAAATATTTTTCACGGCATTTTTTGCTTTCTGAAAGCTTATTTTATTTTTATTTAATGTTAGTAAGAGTATTTGTATTGTTGCCTTTCGAAAAAAATGTATAAACATAATACTAAGGGTGAAATAAAAAAAAATAGTTTTTTAAACTACCCATATTTTTTTTACTGACAGCTTATTTTGTTGATCTGTCTTTGTAAAAGTTACTCAGTATTTAGTGGTCTATCGGGTTACGTAGGTCTCGTCAGTGGTGTATATTTGGACCAAGTCCCATACAATTTTGCCCATTGTCCTTTAATTTTGTCTTATGGTCTAATTAGTTGGATATTCTTAGGGTACCGTACCTAATAAGGAAAAAAAACTAAACCCTAATATGATCACTTTGTTGTCCGTCTATCTGTCTCTATGTCCGTCTGTCACAACTTGCACAGCCCAAATCAAACATAACATGTTAACAGTAGTAGGTATCTTTTATAGCATAGAAAAAGAGTAAGTATAGGAAAGATAAGTATAGGAAAAACCATAGATATGGAGAGCCTAGACAACGTCCAAGCGTGTGAAGTGTCATGTTACTTTATATTACAAAGTGGCAAAATCTACGATCTTAAATACTATTTTGTAACTTCATTTAGGTTGCCAAGATACAGACAGGCACTCGTGTGGTTTGGCCACCGCAGACTAATTTATTGTACCTACTCATGTTCTTAAGAAAATAAACATCCTTTTCCTTATTTTATTATTTTCCTATCATAACAATCTCGGAACAAAAGCACGTTTTCACTAGATGTCCATGGGGACGTTCTCAAAATTTCAAAATATTATGGTCACTCTTTTTGGCAAAGGAAACAACGTTCAGTATGGTATCTCGCTGTCGGCTTCACTTTTGCTGCTAAGTCCGCATTCCAGGTGTTAGAGACTTAAAACTTCCTTGCCTCAAACTAATTAGCCCAATGACCTAAGAGAGAAAGGACGAGCCCTATGTGACGTCATCTGTAGCCAAACCCGAGCACACGACCGTCCAAAATGGCGCACAGCAAAAAGTGTTGTACTTTTAGTTAGTCGATAGTATCCATATCGATATACTCGATCATGTCGCGGGAAAAGTGCTGGGTCCTGATTAGGTAGGTTCAGCCACAGATTTAGGATCTACAGATGGAGCGCATAGAACACGAAGGTGAAGCCACCAAAGCAAATACAAAACAAAAAAGCGAATACAATCTCGCCCTATAACTACACAACTTTACACGCACACAAATGTATGTTTCGCTAGTGCCGCTCCTAGTTGTCACGCACACATATAATGCTACCTGGCTTCACTTCGTTTGTTGCCAAGACTACATCTGTCAACTTCTCTAATCTGTGGGCTCAGCTATGCTGGGCTAAATCAAATAAGGCAAAAAAGGGGGAGACAAATCTGTAAGGCTCAGGTCAATGTCAAGCGTGTACATTAACGACACGATGGAGGCGGGTGCATTTCCAGGGTGGTATGGCTGGATCGTCAGGTTCTTCTGCGCAGGCACATCACTAGAGCACTCACTTGGGTTTATCCAGTTCACACAACACAATTACACAAAGGATTGAGTAGATTTCGTGCGATTAAGGTTTTTAGACACAGGAGGCACCGCGACGACGAGTGTACCAAACGAGTCGGTCAGTCAAGTGTCATGAAGGGAGGAAAGAGACCGCAGCACAAATATCACGTTAATCGGGGGTAGGCAGTAAAAAAATATGTTTTTATTTATGACTATTATGTTATTTTATGGCTCTGTGGAGCGAGTCACCCTCTTCCCTCTAAAATGGTTGTGCAGAGTGACGCTGCTGCTCAAGTAAAGTCATTTTCACATGGCAACTCTTCGGGGTTCGCAATTTAACGTTAGAGACCACCAGAATTTCAATGTCTCGGCCTTGTTGGCGCCTCAACTTTACCACGAAAATATGCACGTGTGGAGAGCCTCATGCATACACGGCCATCATCCCTACCTACCACTGCCCAGTGTAGCAAAAGCGTAAAATTAAAAATCGTCAAATTTATCAGCTAAAAATCTTGCGAAATCGGGAGATTTTGAATAAACTCTATTTTAACTTCTTTAAGCCGTTTTAGCAAATCCCACATTTAATTTAAAATGTTCACTATCCATAAATCAACTTGTTATCTCTGTCGCGCATCTTTATGTTCGTGAGTAGTGATGACAAATATTATAAAACAAATTTAAGGCGGCGCAGTCACGCACCTTCCAAAACAAAAATAATTTCTTTGTGGTCACCCCGGGGTGACGGCGCCGGCGCGGCTCAACGTGTAGGTGAATCATGAACGTAATAACCCTACTAAAGGACTGTGAACTACAAACTTTATTTTCCATTAATTCAATCAAACATAATCCTTATGTGACGGACTTAATGCCCACGATGTACGCATTATAAAAACCGGTCCCAGCCAGATAGTAAACACCACCCTTTTGTCCCGTTCTAACAGTACACCTTTCACCTTCCTTGTGTTGCCAGTTCATATTTATTCGATCACTTTAAACTTGGTAAATTTTAATGTTAAGAAGAGTAAACAATAAAATCGATTATTGAGATGCATATGGTAAAGTATGAGAATATCCTAAGATTAAAATTACAAACATAAATAAATGTCTGGGAATTAGTACTTACCTCCTTCAATAATTCGCTTGTAATTGTCAGTTCCGTGATGTCTATAAAATCGTAGCAGAAATAAAATTAATAACTTGAAACACAGAACGTCATTTTGCGTGACACATGACTTTTGTAGCGAATTTTAAATTAAACGTATTGTGCGATAATTTCGTCACAAAATGGGTAAAATATGCATCGTAGAAGGCTGCAAAAGCGAATATTATCCGGATTGCGGTTTAACTTACCATAGGTAAGTGTTTAACTATGTTTTCTATGTTTCGTACATTTTAGAAGTTCAGGTGACATAAATTTCGGTAGTAAACAGGACTACAATATAAATCTTGTTGTGTTTAGAACTGAACTGAACACAGCAATTGTTTGCAGCGATAAGTCGCGCTTTTCGTTGCCACACGACTGCATCGCTACTTTTCGAAGTCGGTCGCATTTGCAACGCGCGACAGACCGCACGCTGGTAAAACGCTCACGGCTCGCACGCGGCTTTCGCGTCGTTCACACGCTCGAGGAACGCGCACGCACGCCCAATGAGGGGTCAGCCTTAGCGCCTCTACGTCGCTACTAACGCGTAGTGCTTCGAATGGGACATCGGGGATAGTGGGGGCGTACCAGGCAGAAATAATAAACTGCATCGCGACTGTATCGCGTTCGTGTTGCGTTTTTTGCGTGTTGTTCGTGTTGCTAGTCTCGAGTCTTTTAGCCTTTTCAAAAGAGGTTCGAGCTTTTTTCTGGGGCTCCTCGTAGCAAATCGCCTCGGAATGTTTCAAGGCTGAATAAGGACTTGTGTTTTAAATAAACCTCGAGCCTTTTTTAGGCTCGGCGTACTTATTGCAGCTCCGTGGTTGTGAGCTTACAAAAAGTCAAAAATACTGGGTGAAATCGAAATATTTTAACCAGTGATTCTACACATGATTCAAAATATTTAAGGAAAACAAGTCAAAAAATCTATTGATAAAAAAATATTGATCGGGTAAGCAAATAAGCAAACTATTGAACTGTTATACCTTACCTGGGTAATAAATTTTTATCAATTGATTTGTTGATTAATATTCCCTAAATATTCTGAATCATGTGTAGAATCACTGGTTAAAATATTGCCGACGATTTCGATTTCACCCAGTATAAAAAAGAAGACTTTGCAAGTTTTCGCAAGTACAGGAAGGAGTCGCCAAATAGCTAAGCTGACTATTCCTGGCTAGTATATATATATATATAACGTCACGACTTTTTTTATCCCCATTCGGGGGTAGTCAGAGACTTGAGTGGCCATACACCACCACATTGTGGAGGTATTAACCAACTCAAAGCCCACGTTTCACCAGATAGTCAGAACCCAACGTGACAGGTGGTGAACCTTGTCGCCGTGTATACAGGAACTGACCATTACCTAATCCCGAGGGATAAGTAGGTTTCCTCACGATGTTTTCCCTCACCGTCAGCGAACTGTAAATTATGCACATAGATGAAAATTCATCCATTGGTGCATGCCCTACCGGGGATCGAACCTGGGACCTTCTGATTGCTAGCCCAACCTGTTCACCCCTAGGCTACAGTCGCTTTTTTTTACTGGCTAGTCTTATATATTATTATAAAAATATGTTTTTTTTTGTTCGCGAAGACTTTGTTTTTGTCTCCCAGTTTTTTTTTGTGTCCTCTGAGAGTTACCTTCATGAATAGTTTTTTTTTTTTAGATTTTATGAGTTATCACATTATGCACTCAGCCTTAAAACATTATGCGTTCTTTTCGCGTTACTTCTGCGTTACTGTAACATAGAAGTGTCATGTTACTCTATGATACAAAGTGGCCTAAAATCAACGGCCTTAGCCTTGTACATTTTTCTTAAACACTATTTTGTAGCTCCATTTAGGTTGCCAAGATACCTAAAGACAGGCGCTCGCGTAGTTTGGCCACCGCAGACTAATTTATTGTACTCATGTTCTTATAAAAATAAACATCCCTTTCCTTATTTTATTATTTTCCTATCATAACAATCTCGGAACAATAGCACGTTTTCACCAGATGTCCATGGGGACTTGCTCCAAATTTCAAAATATTATGGTCACTGTTGTTTGGAAAAGGAAAAAACGTTAATGTGGTATCTCGCTGTCGGCTTCACTTTTGCTGGCAAGTCCGCATTCCCTGGTTATAATTTCTTTGAGGTGAATAGAATGGCCGTTTTCCGACTGCACGGCACGGCACCGGCACCGGCATGGCGGCAACTTTTTCATTGGTCAGTGACCAGTTGTCATTGGTTACTGACCAATGAAAACCCCGCAAATAGCTGTCACTGTGCCGGTGCCGGTGCCGTGCCGTGCAGTCGGAAAACGGCCAATTTGTATCGATAACTTTGAAACAAAACTTATAAGAACAGCACTACGGTTTTATGTAAACATAGCAAATATTTGTTAGTTCTATTTTATTTGAAAATATGAATTCGAGAGTACGATTATAGACGGGAAATCAATTTAAAATTAATATAATGTACACGAAAGGTATTTTCACACACTATAAATACACTTAAATATGAAAATAACACAACTAACCTGAAAAATGACAATCCTTCGAAATTCTTTAGAGAATCAGAACTGCATGCCCTAACGCAACACTAAACTATATTGATTTTTCCTTAATAATCCTAAATAATATAATAAAGAGTCACAAAATACCATAGATTTATTATTAGGAGATACGAAGCTATTGTTTATGGTATACATATTTGATGCAAATATGGACCACATTAACGAAAACATATCTGTCTTATTCTTACTCGTGAAAATGTAGCTATGTAAAACAGTACAGTATATGTCATATATTTCTTTTTTCTGGAAGTTTTTGGTTAGTTCCGTCAGTAAGCCGCCTCCCTGAGGGCCTTTTTGGACCGCCATATTGGGTTCTCGGCTATGGTCGGGTCACTATGGTTAGTACTTCATCTGTCATGTCAGCGTCTTATACAAATTATTTTAAATTTTACGCTGAACTGTGTGTATTTTGTGACTCTTTATTATATTATTTAGGATTATTAAGGAAAAATCAATATAGTTTAGTGTTGCGTTAGGGCATGCAGTTCTGATTCTCTAAAGAATTTCGAAGGATTGTCATTTTTCAGGTTAGTTGTGTTATTTTCATATTTAAGTGTATTTATAATGTGTGAAAATACCTTTCGTGTACATTATATTAATTTTTAATTGAGTTCCCGTCTATAATCGTACTCTCGAGTTCATATTTTCAAATAAAATAGAACTAACAAATATTTGCTATGTTTACATAAAAACGTAGTGCTGTTCTTATAAGTTTTGTTTCAAAGTTATCGATACAAATTCTATTCACCTACGCGTTGGGCCGCGCCGTCATCCCGGGGTGACCACAAAGAAATTATTTTTGTTTTGGAAGGTGCGTGACTGCGCCGCCTTAAATTTGTTTTATAATATATGTCATCACTACTCACGAACATTAAGATGCGCGACAGAGATAACAAGTTGATTTATGGATAGTGAACATTTTAAAATTAAATGTGGGATTTGCTAAAACGGCTTAAAGAAGTTAAAATAGAGTTTATTCCAAATCTCCCGATTTCGCAAGATTTTTAGCTGATAAATTAGACGATTTTTAATTTTACGCTTTTGCTACACTGGGCAGTGGTAGGTAGGGATGATGGCCGTGTATGTGTCGTCGCCATTTGGTTTAATACGCTATTCAATTGGGCGTATAGCCCGTTCATTAAACGCCGGCACTCAATAGAATGACTAAAGGACACCTAGGCAAATTGTTGAATGCAACGTTTAATGAAGGGGCTGAACGTTGCTTAGCCGCTTGGCTGAATGACATTTGTGAATATTGTTAGGGTGACCATGACGTCTATGACAAAGTCGACGGAGCCCCGCTTCGCAGGGCTCCTATTTCTGCGTTCGGGGTCACCAGTAACCTAACACGAAGGGAATGATGGGGGCTTAGCTCGCTCGCTCCGCTCGCTCGCTAACCCCTATCATTTCCTTCGAACCTAACCCAGCCAAGTCGAGTGCCCCAAAGTCCCGAGCTCGCTTCGCTCGCTCACGCGTGCCATATATAAAACGTTTTCATTCTAAACATTGTTTTACTAGTGATCCAGATGACAAAATGACATCCAGTAATCCTGCATAAGCGTCCGTATGCTTATAGAAAAATTCATGGTCACTCTAACCTGTCGAACATTGTTGATAACCTCAATTAGTTTAAAATTCGGTTCCGTCTCATTATTCGTAAAAAAATCCATTTTATGCTCATGTTAACTATTCAATTGAACTTTTTAACACACTATAATATCACTAAACACGGTAATTCGCCAAAAAAAACAAAACAAATTTAATCAGCTGTTGTCAAATATGGACGCCATATTTGTTTACATGACTACTGGCGCTGCCGTGGCGAAAAAAGAAATTAAATTTCAATGACCCGGCGGCTTTTGTTTCAGCTTTCTCCAAAAGGCTGGCTTTCGACCAGCCAACTCGTTGGACGTTTAGCTAGATGTGTCCATTCAACGAACGGCCTAGGCGTCTAATTGAGTGTCGGCGTTTAATGAACGGGCTAGCCGCCCAATTGAATAGCGTATTAAACCAGTTGGCGGCGACATATGCATGAGGCCCTCCACACGTACATATTTTCGTGGTAAAGTTGAGGCGCCAACAAGGCCGAGACATTGAAATTCTGGTGGTCTCTAACGTTAAATTGCGAACCCCGAAGAGTTGCCATGTGAAAATGACTTTACTTGAGCAGCAGCGTCACTTTGCATAACCATTTTAGAGGGAAGAGGGTGACTCGCTCCACGGAGCCATAAAATAACATAATAGTCATAAATAAAAACATAATTTTGTACTGCCTACCCCCGATTAACGTGATATTTGTGCTGCGGTCTCTTTCCCCCCTTCATGACACTTGACTGACCGACTCGTTTGGTACACTCGTCGTCGCGGTGCCTCCTGTGTCTAAAAACCTTAATCGCACGAAATCTACTCAATCCTTTGTGTAATTGTGTTGTGTGAACTGGATAAACCCAAGTGAGTGCTCTAGTGATGTGCCTGCGCAGAAGAACCTGACGATCCAGCCATACCACCCTGGAAATGCACCCGCCTTCATCGTGTCGTTAATGTACACGCTTGACATTGACCTGAGCCTTACAGATTTGTCTCCCCCCTTTTTTGCCTTATTTGATTTAGCCCAGCATAGCTGAACCTACCTAATCAGGACCTAGCACTTTTCCCGCGACATGATCGTTAGGTATATCGATATGGATACTATCGACTAACTAAAAGTACAACACTTTTTGCTGTGCGCCATTTTAGACGGTCGTGTGCTCGTGTTTGGCTACAGATGACGTCACATAGGGCTCGTCCTTTCTCTCTTAGGTCATTGCAAAATACACACAGTTCAGCGTAAAATTTAAAATAATTTGTATAAGACGCTGACATGACAGATGAAGTACTAACCATAGTGACCCGACCATAGCCGACAACCCAATATGTCGGTCCAAAAAGGCCCTCAGGGAGGCGGCTTACTGACGGAACTAACCAAAAACTTCCAGAAAAAAGAAATATATGACATATACTGTACTGTTTTACATAGCTAAATTGTCACGAGTAAGAATGAGACAGATATGTTTTCGTTAATGTGGTCCATATTTACATCAAATATGTATACCATAAACAATAGCTTCGTATCTGCTAATAATAAATCTATGAATTAGCCTAATAGATACCTAGTAAGTATAGGCACCTTGTATTTTTCGATCCATTCAAAATAAAAATCAAGGAATTCTAGATACCTATAGGTGTATCACAATCTTATACATCCATGATCACAATGGAATATAGATACACCAAAAAGATTGACTGTCTATGGTGTCACGACTTTTTCAATATATAATTACGACTGTAATCTCGAAGGGGTAGTTAGAAATATTTCAGCTAAGCAGTTGGAATCTATAATACACTTTTCACCAAAATTACACAAAGCAAGACCAGATGCCTACTACTGCTACTGCCTGGCATAGCATACCTTGGTCGACAGTTAATAATTTGTAAGTAAGTGTTGTAATTTTTTTTAACATTATCTATTTTGTCTTCCAGCATTTTGATGGAGGGTTCAATAACAAATGTTAACACTTAATAATAATAATAAATCGTTTATTTCGGAAAGATCCATATTAAGGTAGCACAAAACAAACTAAATATATAAAACAAGTCTACGGACGGTTATAAGGGACGTGCGACAGCTACGTGCGCTCTCGTCCAGTGCTTCATGAGAGCACTGTCCGCGTCCATTCTACACGAAATTGTGTTCAGGACGCTGTTGGTACTTTCCCGTATCCTGTAAATTATGGACGAGATGCGTTTTCGCATTATCGCGTGGAAGTCGTCTGTACGCGCCTCAGCAAACATGCCGGACGCGCTACAGTAACGGGGCAGCCCCAACAGCATCCTGAACGCATTGTTATATTGGACACGCAGGGCATTATATGTCCGCTGCGTATAATTGACCCATAGGCTGCACGTGTAAAAGGACTGACAGAAGGCCTTAAATAGTGTCAACTTGACATCACATCTACATCGTGCAAACCTACGGGACAACATATTCGCCCTTACAGCCAACGCCCTGCGCTCCCTTTCAATATCCGTCTCATCTGAAAGGGTATCCATCACCCAGTGCCCCAGATACTTAAACTGGGTGACCCTTTTCAATGTTGTTCCAGCCAGTTTAACCTCTGGAACTGATTCATAGGTCTTAGTACCAGCTTTAAACACCAGCAGTTCACTCTTGGTCGCGTTGTATCTGAGAACATGAGTTTCAGCATAGTGCTCACAAATGTTGAGCAATTTTCTAAGCGCCCCAATTGAGGGGCTCAGCAGCACCATATCATCTGCGTACCTAACTGATATTATTGACCACATGACCGTCAATGGAGCAACCGAGATTGGTGTCGCTGAGCTCACCAATCAGTTTTTTTTTTTTTTTTATTGGACTGCGGTGGCAAAAAAGCGTACGGCCCGCCTGATGTTAAGCAGTTACCGTAGCCTATAGATGCTTACAATACCAAAGGCATTGCTCGCACATTGCCGACCTGAAGGGCAGTGGGATGGAGGGAGGGGGAGGGGATCAGTCGATTTATATAAAAGTTGAACAAACTAGGCGAGGTTAAGCCCCCTTGCCTTACACCACATTCCAACCTATATAACTCTGAGAGTGAACCAGCCCATCTAACACAATTACTCTGATTTCCATACCAGAATTTAAAAAGACCTATTAACTCTTTAGGAAAGGAGGTATCCTTAGACAATTTTTCCCACAGGATGTCATAATTCACAAGATCAAATGCCTTGCTGAGGTCTAGGAAACAAGCATATACCGGGGTACTTCTCTCAGTATAATATTGCACTGTATGCTTGAGACAGAGAATCGCTAATTCAGTAGAAAGCCTGGGCCGGAAACCGAACTGAGCATCTTGTAGGTGTAGATGTTCACGTAAATGTCTTTCAAGTAAACTGTCCAATACCTTAGCCACAATAGTTGCCAATGAGATGGGCCTATAATTGGCTTTGTCAGAAGTATCTCCTGTTTTATTTTTAATAATTGGTACTACGATGGTTTTCATTAGGTCCTCTGGTAGAAAAGAATGGCTTACGCAGAATGTGAAAATCATGGCAAGGATTCGTGGCAAGTGCACACCAGCATACTGCAAGTGTTCAACACTGAGATTATCATGGCCCGGAGACTTGCCTTTAGTCATATTTTTTAACACTCGCCTTACATCTTGCGCCGTAAACATCACCGTCTCACCCGCAGCATGCTGATGTTCACATAGTGAAGATAGCGTGGGGGCCAAAACTGACTTGACCTTGAAGTGATCCTTGAACAGATCAGCAATCTGAGTGGGCTCACACACACCGTCAATGCTTACTGGTATGCTCGGCTTTGGATTCAGTTTCTGTGTCTGCTTCCAAAAATCCTTAAAGTTCTTCTCCGATCGACATGCTGCTAGTAAATCCATCTTAATCTGAGTTCTATGGTCTTGACACCATTTCAACTTAGTTTTAAATTCTTTACGTGTTTCATTCATTCTTACAAAAATTGGACCCGAGGAAGGTTTTCCATAAGAAACCCAATCCTGGAAACAAAGTCGAGCACACCCATGAGCTTCCTTTACATATTTGTTCCAGCCTGGAACATAACGCTTTGTTTGAGAACTTTTATAACCTAAGCTATATTCTGCAGCCTGGCTTAATATTCTTACTAAATTAATATACATCTTATCTATAATTCTATGGTGCTCTACATTATGGCAATATTTATTACTGCATACGATAAATTCGGCCGGAAAGTCAATATTTTTTAATCGAGATGTACAATATTGCGTATACTTTTCTATTTGACTAAAATCCCTTTCACCCCATGTAACTTTGCTGCGTGTCTTAACATTTACCAATACATTAGGTACTGTTTTTTGTTGCAATAATTTCAAATTAACACATAATTCTAGCGGAAAATGATCAGACCAAAATACATTGTGATGAACATTGACATCCATTACAGTTTGCCTAGCTCCCTCGGTAACTATACAGTGATCCAACCAAGTATGGGTACCGTGAACATCACTCACGTATGTACAGATATTTGGAGTACCGCTCAAGAGTTCATAGTCCACACAGCACCATTTCTGATCTTTACAGAAATTTAACAATTCCTTACCAAAAAGCTCAGTCGGGTGGGCATTGAAATCTCCTAAAATGTACACTGATTCAACATAATTATTGTCAATTGCCGCATTAATTTCCGCTAGACAGTCTGTAAACTCAACGAGGTTATCAATGGAGTTAGTTGGCATATATACTGAAAACACCAAAAAGGATCTGTCCGATAGATTAACTTTGATTGCAGTAATACGCACACTTTTACACTCAACTACGGATACATTACCAAATACACTTTTTCTCCATAAAAGGGCTACACCACCATATGGTCTACCCCGTAGAATTCCTGATGCTGTGTCAACAGCAGATTTTCCTGTGTAAGCAAACTCTTCGTCTATGGTACCAAGATAAGAAATATCATGTGGCAAAATCCATGTTTCCTGTAATGCAACTACAACCGCCGACTGGCACAAAGATCTAACACAATCCACAGATCTATGAATGGACCTACAATTAAAGCTTATGAACTTATTATAAGATACTTCATTATTTGGTGCAGTCATTATTATTATGTTCATTAAGTTCATTTGACAGAGAGTAATTTTTACTCCTTTTTTTGAAAGGCACAAACTGCCTGCATACTATTCCGTCAGGCCAGAGGTTTCCGCTCATAAATATTACCAATTTGTGCTTAGGAACATACATCTTATACGCATTGTAATCTTTTTCAAACTTCATATTAATTTTCTCAAGGGTTACAGTCACCTGTGTTTTATCCAGAATGTAGGTAGAGATGTCCTCTATAGATGTATTTTTATCCACATAGTTTATAAATAAAGGAGCCCGAATAATAGCAGCTTTAAATTTAACTTCTGGCTCGACCTGTGCATTACCTGTCGGGCCATATGTCGACAAATTTATTTATTTATAAATAATTTAATTACATCTGATTTAGCTTAGTTTCATTTGTAGATCTTAATAACTTAGATAATCTTTTACCAATAAGTTTAGGATACATTTTAGTTTTAATTAAAAACTCTTTAGATTGATGTGTTACTGCTCCATTTTCTAGTTGATATTTACAAAGCATGTGCAGTGGTTGTATCAGTTGTTCAATGTATTTTGGATCTTTTTCCAACTGTGATAAGGCTTCAGCAGCAGTTTCAAGAGTACTCAAACATCCTTCTGTAGGCTGTGTCCTTATTATATAACTGCTGGTGTTGCTTGTCATTAGTTTAACTTGCTTTATCTTATGAAGTATAGGACTTGATGCATATATTGCTTTAGCTTGCGGCCAAGTGCCATCAATCAGTACAATATTATAGCTATCAGTTTCATTTTCCAGATCTCTTATATCAATTGCAGTTTTGCTTGGATATAGTAGTAAAGTATTAGGTTTGTTGAGTATATTTTCTAAATCTTCATGTCTTGGTTGTGGGAACTTTTTCCCTTTGTATATAAGGCACTTGTTTGGTGCTAGACCTAACTGCAGCATAGGGGCTGTGCGTAGACATCTCTTTTCTTCGGCAGGATGTTGCAGGAGGAGGACTGTACTTCGAGGACTTAGCCTCTCTGGTGGTAACGCCGTACACCAGCAAACAGCTGCAGGTCGCCTGAAAATCAGAAGGCAACAAGAATGGATCTGAAGACTGATAATTTTAATTTTAGGTAGGTACTCATGCATAGATAGTCCTATTATTTACTTGCAATCTCCACATAACTCCCGCATAAACGGTGGGTCTGCTGGTATATTAGATAAATCTTCCCAAACTTCTAATTCTTCCTCCATTTGTTTTACCTGTAAACGAGAAAATGTGGAAAGATCCACTTAGTTGTAGGAAGAGCTAAGCTAATAAAATTATATTAAATATGCTACAAACCTGTGTAAAATCATAAAATAAATAAATAATGAATGATATCGGTCCAAGTATACAATACAACGAACAGTGGTCAGTCAACTAGAGATGTGCCGAGTACAGCCTGACTCGAGTACTTACTCGAGTACTTAGTAAGTACTCGGGTACTCGAGTACTCAGATTATAGAACTCGAGTACCTGGTACTCGAATACGGGTTCTGAGTACTTCATGGTTTTCGAATCCTAAGTCGGGTACTCAAATAAATATAGGTGCAATCAATAATTTGTTTATTATCCCACTGTACTGTATTAGTGTTATATATTAAAAAAATGTCGGTGATCAGCCAAATCAGGGTAGACTGAAAGCCGACCCCTCATAATGGGATATGGATAGGAAGAAGAAGATATATATTCTAATAGGAAAAACAGGTAATTATTAATACATATTTAGGTAGACTTTATACAGGCTTTTTTAATTTACTGTAACAGTTGTAGTTTTTTTTAGAAAATACGTTATTAATCGGGGCTCTCGCCAAAATTTTCGCCATTTTTGCCTATTTTCACGAGTGCAAGTACAACGCACTAATTAGATGTGAAACACGGACGTTTGAGTGGTTAAAAATACGTAATACAAAAGTACTCGAGTCCTATTAAGTACTCGAGTACTCATTACAAGTATTCGAGTACCTGTCCGAGTCCTCTCTCGAGTACTTTCTCGATTCTTTTTTTAACGAGTACCAGAATACTAGAGTACCAAAAATAGCGTTCTCGGCACATCACTACAGTCAACAGTCTCTTTGACAACGAATCGAGATGACAGTGACGTGACTGGACGAGTGGGTGACGGATGACAGACAGACATCAGTGTAGCCAGATGACCGTCTCGCGTTACCCAAAAACTAAACCCAAAATCCCCCAAAAGTAGGTTTAATAAAAAAATAGCACAATCCTAATTACTAGCAAAGTGAGGTTATCACGTGTGTTGTAATCATGTTAGCCCCTCCAATAAGCTAAATAGTCCTTTTTACTTCATAATGGATTTGGCAGTGTGAAATACCGAGGCGTTTCGTAACTAAACTTAGGAGGTAATCCTTAAACGCTAATTGCCAATGTTTGCGCTTTGCGCACCTTTTCTCCTTCCACAAATCCCCCAAATATTGTCTCCCTTGACTTTCCCCATAGCTATAAAATCATATTTGAATTCCCCAAGTTTTGGGTATTCCTCTTAATTTGACATCACTGTTGGTTGACCATAGGGGGGGAAGAAAAAAAATCCTCGTTGACAGCTATGAAAGTAGGGTTTTCTTTCTTCGCTTGGCTTCGCTTTTCGCATTTAGCCAGAGTCAAATAAAATATTATATTTCAAGTTCAGTTCTGGCTGGGTCAAGCACAGCAAGACCTTTGGCTAGGCCTAAAATATCCTCCTAAACCCTATCAGTAAAGTAGCGGATATTTTATTTAGTTCTACCAATAGTTCTACCGACACCAATTTTTTTAGTGCCATATAAAATTAGATTCAGTGGTTATGGTTGCTGATGTGAAGCTGCGAAGTGTGTGTCAATATTAATAGAAAACTTGAAATTAATGAAAAATGCAGAAAAAAAATCAGCAGAGTGCGTACCCGCTTTGGTACCCGTCAAGCATGTCTGACGGGCAAATTCCACTAATATGCCCAGTCGTGTATGGCTACCTAATTTCTTGAAAAAATGATAATTGTTTCGTTTTCTCAATACAAGATGGCAGTAGTTACCTATTTCACAATAAAACCAAATTATGTTTTTTTTATTTTAAATACAATCATTGCTTTAATATTAATTGCAGTGAAACGAATAACATCTGTTCATATAAATTAACATTGTATGCAATTTAGATTGTAGCTCTAAATCATCATAATTTATTTTGTAAACGATTCTACAATGAGATTATGAGACGCCATTTTGCGCTGCAATTCATATAGATATAATAGAAATAGGTCTCACTCTTTCATACATAACTATCATATGAGTAAAAGAATAAGATGTAAAATTAACAGACTTTCTCTTGAGTTACGTAGGTAGGTAGATACAATTTTTATACGAATGATGATTTGTAAACATGGAGGCCAAGTGTTATGCTAAATTGTGAAGTAATTTCATCGTTTAGCTTTGTATTATTTGTGTTACGAAGTTATTTGACGTGGTTAGTAAGATATGTGTCTGTTTTGGTCAAAATTTAGTAATTTGATGTAACCTAATGGTTATCTTCAGTGTATTATCAATCAAAAGAATGTACCTAGTAAACGTATGCACTTATTTGGCGCCAATGTCCTAAAAGACCGTTAGCTTACCTATTATGATTTATCTCGTGAGAAAGAAGCTCGTTTTTCTGTGTTATAGTAGATTTTATGTAATGCTTCTAGTCCGCGATCTAACGAGATCATTGAGTTTCGCCGTGAATAAACTGGTCCTACGAGTGTCGTCAGATCTGTCATTTCAACAAATTGTGTTCAGTGGCAATAAATTGCTGAAATTAACGTGTAAAACGTTATAGAAGCAAAACTACAGTGCATATCTTAATCGCGTTTCAGATTACTATGATGTTTTGGACTTCCCGCGAGTGAAATGAGGATATTCATACTTTTGTATTTGGAAACATCTTGACCAACCTTGAAGTAAGTACTTGCACCATAGAACACCATTATAATACTAAATAATTCGCTTTGATTACAGACCATTTCATTATACTTACGTAATTTGGGTATATCTGCTTGAAGTGAATGTCAATTAGGTACCTATTATAGCATAGTAGGTCTTTACTTGCATCTAAGATAAAACTACTTAATACTATTAGCCTGTACAGTGTACTCTGTAGCCTCATCAAGTTCAAGGCTACACCAGAAACGGCACTATTATTGTTACAGTGTTTATTTGTATCCTGTTGCTAACCGCCATAATAGGTATTTGGTTTTAAAACAGGTTATTTACTTTTCAGAAATGGGCACAGAGTTGCCAAAAACTCATGATTCAAGTGGTGATTCAGACTCCAACAGCGATTCTGAGGTTTGTATTGTTATCATTAAAGAGTGAGAAGCTTTGGAAATTATAGGCCCAATCATTAGTCAAATAACATAACACTACATTAGAGAGATACAGCTATACAAAGAATGAGGTTGGGACAGACAACAACACCTGATTGAACTAATTGAAAACCTCAAGTCTAGGAGACTTGAGGTTTTCAATTATTTCAACAAGGTATAATGGAAGCCAACTCAAATAATTTTATGCAAGTCTATAAAGGGGATAATTTCTACTATGATTAAAAAACTATCTAATTTATTTATTTTTAACTCTAACAAGTACTGTAGAAAAACTTCTTCATATAATTAAATAGAAATCAAATTATAAAATTTTGATTACAGAACAGTAGTTCAAGTGATTCATCAAGAAGTGAATGGGGGTGCTCCGATGCCAAGCAGGGTACGACCCGGAAACCACATTTCTCTGTCACCTCATGTGACACTGGCTTGAAACTCAAAATCGCTGCCATTCCACATAGAAAAGTATCACCTAAGAGGACCGCTAAGCCATCTGTTAAAAATAAATCAACTAATAAGAGTAAAGATAAAACACCTGTGAAGAAGAAAACTCAACTATCTGACACCTCATCAAGCTCGGAGTCTTGCAGCAAATGCTCATCAGATTCATCTAGCGATGATGATATACCTCTCAAAGCTGTCTCCAAAACACTACCATCTAAATGTACCAAGAACACAGCAAAAGCAAAGAATACTATTAAAAGTGACAGCGAGGAAGAGAGAAAAGTGAGTGATGTTAAAGACAATGAGAAGGTCAATAACAAGGACAAGCAATGTGTCAAGAGCAACGGCAATGTGAAAAAGACTAAAAGTGAAGAGCCTACCCAGGAAACGACGGTAAAGAGGGGGCGAGGGCGTCCAAGAACTAAGGTAAGTCCGGTTATAAAGTTGTATTCAGTAAGAACCATTGCATTGGTCCTTCGAGCCGAATGTGTCGCTAGAATTTCGCAGCTAGTGAAAAATTTCTGGGATTCTGGGGCAAATGAGCTAAGGAACGTACCCATACTACGTGCCCGTTCAGGGGAGGGAGACCCCCTGGTCTTCAAAATACCACGCTCGGTCACAGGGGCGGGGGGGCTTAAGTTTTCGTCACGTAGTCAATATCCTCTAGAGAAATCTCGCGCTTTTTCGAGCTATATCCAAATAAATTGCAGCGTTTAGAGCTTTTTAAACAAATCTTGTAAGAAATGGGTCACGTAGTATGGGTACGTTCCCTAATGTGATTATGGTAAAATATTCGCGCTGTTTGAGGAGTTATTTACATAAGGTCATTTCAATGATTATTAGAAGGCTGAATCTATGCATGTTTAGTGAGCAATAAGCTATTTTATATCCCGCAGTGGATAAAAAGGCCGAAATTAAATTGTGCACAATAATTGTTGCGGCTCCGCCCTCACGGTACTTCGAGATATAACGTATTTAATTCAAGGATAGTATAACCTTTTATCAATGAAAGTATTTTCAGAATTGGATCAGTAGTTCAGATATTACCCCCGTCATGTAGTATTAGTAAATGTACCAGTTGCACATCGCGTTGATGTATGGGACTTCTTTTTTAAAATAACCACAGAGCGAGTGATACGCTGATTGTGAGTAACTAACATAAGAATTTTTTTTCTAAAGTATTTTACCATCTTATAGGTACGATAAAATATCTGCCTTAAGAGAATCCAAGGTCCGGGTTCTTTTTATGGACCTGGTAACCCTAGTTTTAACATCATGGGTGTTGTTATTTATCACTATAGTCCGCGCGTTATGAACTGTGTCGTGGGGCCATAAACGTCAATAGAGATAGGAATGTGGAGCGCGCCGGGACCGTTATCGATAAACGGCTACCTGCTCCCGTGGTGTCGATGAGTCACTAACGGTCTGTACGCTTATGATTGGTCGTTACCAAATGCAATTGAAGTGCGTGTTTTTTACTATTTTTTTGGTATTTTATTTAGTATCTTGTAGTAAGAGTCACTAATTTCATACTATATTAAACACACATAAAACCCGTAAATATAGTTTAATATCAAAACTTTGTTAACTCCTTAAAGTTTAAGAACAAGACACGATAATAAACGTTACTCATCGATATATTTCTTTCATTGTTACGCCCTTCACTAAGAGGCTCCATAAGGCTCGTAAGTACAAGCGAGATAGACATAGGGAAATAATTTATGGCCCGACGACTCAGTTCATAACGTGTGGACTATACAAGCCAGTAACTTGGTTAATTTGCAAATTTCTGCTGTACCCTTGAAAAAGGCGTGATGAAATTATAATCAACACGTCATGAAGTGAATCCCATTTTAATCGGCCATAACAAGACAACTTTTTACAAAGCTTTGTACAAATCATCATCATACACAGGACAAGTAAAGCGACATGCTGTACTAGGAATAATTGTTTCGGAACATTTTACTCATACCCATCTGTCAGGATCCTGCAGGAATATGTAAATCAATATCTTGATTGAAACAATCCATGCTACGAATAGTTAACGTTATTATGTTATATTTCCTGGGTACCTAATTAGAGAAATCCCTCGAAATCATTATGCGCTCTATATCGCTCTATATCCTTCTTTTAACGACGACTGACCATAGCATTGTTTTTGGTACCGGGCCATCTAGTTGATGCCCTTCCTCTAGCGAAGTCTAGCCAGTCTGCCTTCAATTTGACCTATAGGCGTGCTCGCCTCTAAGGACCCGCGTGATGTCAAGGTCTTTTTTTTGTTCATGTATGCTAAATTAAAGCACATGAATAATCGACGTAAATATTTTAGTTTTATGTCTCCTTAAATGCGTAGGTATTCTCCCAATAGATTGTTGTGGCCATGGCGTGGTTTCCGCTGCATGTATACACTACAGAAAGCAATGGGGTTCACCCGTTCAAAACACATTTGCGTAATGTAAAATATTCTTTAGATAGCTGCCAATATGCAGTAGGTGTGTATTTTAGTTGGTGAGGCAACGGAAGTCCCGTGGAGTCGAGTCGAGTGTCATATCAGGAGGTTTCTATGCATATCCTGGACTGGAGTTTCCTGACTCTGGTACAAATCATATTCACCTATGATTCCTCAACCACATCTGGTTTAAGAGTAAGTTCAAAATGATGTGTTGTCATTAATTCAGGGGTGGGGAAGGAGGCTATCACTATTTCAATATAGAGTGAAGGTTTCGCTTAATTTGTCATTATAAGTGCAGAACTAAATGTTAATGGGTAAATATATTAAAATAATGAAAGTAATAACAATAAGTGACGTATATAGCATAAGCACGGTGATTTGAATAATTTAAATTATTCTAGAATGTGTCCAGCAAATTGCTAATATCTCGAAATAACACACCCGAAAATAACACTTTTTATATCATCAAATTGAACAGATAGACAATGTAGTTTTTATACAGCAAAAAATGCCATGTTTTCCGCAACACGACGACGTTTTTATGACACAAAAGAAACCGTCGTCTATAATGTAATTCGGCTTATGATATCATACGTTACTTCAAAATGGTGTTACTGCCGAACTATTTTAGATATGGTAATAATATAAAATTTAGATTCGTTCGTCCCATAAATAGATAAAGACAATTGCTTCAAAAATAGTCTACGCCGTTTTGGATGCTCGCATCAAGGTTGGTTATTTTGAAACGGATACGCTATTCGGCAAGGTGACTACTTCAACGATTTAATGTCGTTGATTTGGGACTCAAATCAGTTTACCGAAATAACTTTAAAATATATAATAATAAACCAATGCATCATCATCAATGAACTTGAAAAGACCATTGTGGATTGGTTACTGTTTAACTTGTCATTGTTGCTTATATCCGACCCTATGGAAATTGAACGTGTTAGGCGAGGGGACTCCGAATTATTGTTGAAAATCAAAAGGGCCCTAACTTTATGTCGTCTTAATCTGATCCAGTTTTATTCACCTTTTATTATTCTTGTTTGAACCACATACCTTTGGTGTATGAGATATCGCTGCGTTGAGCAATAATTCCCCATAATTTATTAATTGTATCAACGCGACGCAGATGTGTCATGCTATCTTGTGGGGTTTAAAGTTTTAATAGCCGTGAATTATGCATGTGGGACTATTAACTCGTATGATTCTTCATGATAGTGTTGTATAGCTATCTTATTCTGTTGTTGAGGCAAACGAGGTACATTAATATTTTATTCTTATGTTGAGACGACAAGTGGGGTAAATCTATGATTGGCCTATTGAAAACATTAGAACTCATAGATGTACTTACTTGCTTGTGTGTGTGCGCCAAGCAAGGTAACACTCCTTTATACACCTTCCAAAGATAGCTCATAATTCGTAGCATCTTCTTTTTTACTAGATGACCCGGTGAACTTTGTACCACCTAAAATAATAAGTAATCCGAAGTGATAATTCTCATACAAAATTACCAATATACCTTTTTTTTTTAGAATTTTCGGCTGTTCCTTTGGATTTTCCTAATGTTCTTTTTTCTAAACCATCCATCCCAAGATTGTGGCTAACAAAACAAAAAATCAAATCGCTCGAGCCATTAGATAGATATTGTGTCAGCAGAGAAAAGAATATCCAGTATGAAAACAATAATTATGCATTCTCATAGTATTTCTAGACATGAAAAGGTAAACAGGAAGTTCTAAAATCTCGATTAAACTTATAAAAAGTTTACTAGATGACCCGGTGAACTTCGTACCACCTAAAATAATAAGTAATCCAAAGTGATAATTCCCACACAAAATTACCAATATAGATTTTTTTAGATTTTTCGGATGTTCCTTTGAATTTTCCGAATGTTCTTTTTTCTTAACCATCCATCCCAGGATTGTGGCTAACAAAACAAATAATCAAATCGCTCGAGCCATTAGATAGATATTGTGTCAGCAGAGAAAAGAATATCCAGTATGAAACATGAAACAATAATTATGCATTCTCATAGTATTTCTAGACATGAAAAGGTAAACAGGAAGTTCTAAAATCTCGATTAAACTTATAAAAAGTTTACTAGATGACCCGGTGAACTTCGTACCACCTAAAATAATAAGTAATCCAAAGTGATAATTCCCATACAAAATTACCAATATAGATTTTTTTTTGATTTTTCGGCTGTTCCTTTGGATTTTCCTAATGTTCTTTTTTCTAAACCATCCATCCCAGGATTGTGGCTAACAAAACAAAAAATCTAATCGCTCGAGCCATTAGATAGATATTGTGTCAGCAGAGAAAAGAATATCCAGTATGAAAACAATAATTATGCATTCTCATAGGATTTCTAGACATGAAAAGGTAAACAGGAAGTTATAAAATCTCGATTATACTTATAAATTCCAAACTTTTGACTTTGCAATTAAAAGGTGCATGCAAAACATAACGCGGCCGTTTAGTCTAGCTAGCCAGCTGTGAGCTTCCTTGGCGTAGCTCCAACATAAATAGTTTTTTTTTATCTAAGCATTGTTACATTCATAACGATAATCAGGTACATTATGGTAAATATTTCATTATCATTCACTCGCTTCTATGTTTGTATTAAATAAGATATCTTTTAACAGTTATTGTTTGAAAGGTTACCCTTATCACGAGCTTTAGTCGTCTATAATCAAAAAAATAATTAACACACTTAATATTTAAGTACATAATAAGATAATATTTAAAAGCAAAATAATCACAGAAGTTTTGAATAAATTCTGAAAAAAAAAAGCATAAGAGTCTTGAAAACATAAACTGTGTCAAAGGATATAGGTACAATGTTCATAGCTCTCGAGTTAATAGAAACATACAAAATATAAGAGCAGTAGTTTTGAATGCACAATCAATGGTTATAGATCAAGCGTTTGTTAGAAGTGAGAAAGTTTGCATGCGATTGTAGATATTGTTTGTGGGCGCCGTAACTGTTATTCGTCATTCAGAATGATTGATTTGATTCTCGCTGTCGAGGCTGGATTGTCCAACGTTTAATAGTCGGTTAGGTATGCGCGCCGGAGAAAGCCGTCCTGCACTATTTGCAATATCGGAATGCGGCGTGTTGTAATTTCTTATTGCTGTTCGCAGTTAGCGAACAATGGGCAGTGTTAAATATTAGCTATTTGATACAATTAATACAAAAGGGGAAATATTGTTATGATTATAATTTTTTGATTTTGATTTTATGTTTAATAAGCTACGTGATGTATATCTTTGATATGGTAGGTAGTATATTTTTATTCCGTAATTTTATTATGAATAAGTACGCGCGGTAATAACAAGAGAATTCCAATGAGAAAGTAGGTTTTAATTTCACAATAGCTCGTAATGCGGAGTGTTTTCAGTATAAGAATGAATCATTGCTACTTGCGTGAAAGTATGTATTTAGATCGATGGATGTTCACTTCTGTGGCATAATGTGCTTATTGAATTGTTATTCACTCGTGACCGAATTAAATCTTAGCGTCTCCGTTTGGCGAAATGCTTCCTATTTGTAGTGCAAACATTTAAAAGTGTACATAATCATATTCATTAAATTCCTATTTACGGTTAAATTAATATATTGCCACAGTCTCTGATAGTAGGCGTTTATTTATACCTACCGTGATTTGAGTGTTTTTAAGCTTAAGTAACGTATCTACTTATAGTTGTTTGAACATTAGAATGTTAAATTTTGCGGTAGACGGTGTAGGGGCAGCGTTGACGCGAGGCGAAGGGTAGGTGTGCGGCGTGCAGCTTTTAATTAAGGCGGTGGGTGCGCTTGGCTCGCGTGCCGGCCGCTCTGCACTTCCGGCTCGCCCCCGGGGCGCTGCGCTTTTTCCTAGCCGGGGGAGGCCACACGAGGAAAGCGCGACCGGTCGTCACCCGCGCCGAGGAATTAAAATTTTTCACGTAAACTGGTTTGATAGCGCGTACTGTAGCGGAGTGGGGGTCGCGAATACGCGCCACGCCGGTCATTAGCTGGCTCGCGGTGAGACGCGCGCGCGCGTTCCGACTCTGCGTACACGGTGCTTAGCGTGCACGCCGCGCCGATTCCGCCGTATGTGTACACACGCGCGATGTCGCCAACCGATTGATTGGCTAGTGATCATGTGCTTTTGTGTGAAACTGTGAATACGCAATTATTACAGTCGTATAGTTCGCTTTGTGTTCTAAATTTTATATATTTGCAGTGAGTGTGAATGAAATACTTTTTAATATTTTTGATTGACATGGGATTAAGATTTGTTGTTGAACTTTCCAAAATATTTTATCTCGCTTCATTTTCATATCGCATCTTGAATGTTCCTTATCACCGCGCAACAGTTCATTAATTCGTGATCATGTCACCGCATTATAATGTGTGCCGCGACATTAATTTCATGCAAAACAAACACGGCTCGCGATAAGCGGCAGTGAGAGCGGCGCGGAGTCGCGGGGGCAGTCGCCGAATTTCCCTTATCAAACGTTTAGTGCGGTCCAAGGTCGCGCGTTATCACCCGCGCGCGCGTCGCCGATGGATTCGTTCCGTGATTTCGCGCATCGCTGCACCAGTCATATCGATGCATTAGTGCTTTTTAGACCGTGAATTCATTTAATGAATATATTCGTAGTACAATTCGTAGTCCGCCAAATTCGCGATAAGTATTTTAATGATCCCAATTGCTAATTGTTTTGCCTTAGAAACTTGTAATCGCCCATGTTACTTAATGGAGGAAGGTATAAAATCAAAGTTATGGAGGGAAAACTGCGCGGTTAATACGTACGGAATTTTATATAACTTTACTATATGGCCAAATTGATTTAGTTTGTTACACTAACAATAACATGATTATGAATATTATAATTGATGTAATTAAAGAAACACTGAAAAATCTACCAACTTTAAAACCTTACCGAAAGAGTGGCTTACGCAAAACAGATTTTATTAAGTCAATAAAATATGTAAATTCGAAGACACGTTCCATTATCAGTCTGAATCCCATGAACAAACAAAAATGTTATATTTTTGGTAATTGTTTACAATAGGTGTGCTGAGGTTCGCATCGACGTAAATCTGTTTCATCGTGTGTGATGTAGATCGCGACCTAGTTGCGCGTGATTGAGGATTAAACAATATAAATAGCTCGTCAACGCCAGTGGACGTGAGCGGCGAGAACTAACCGCCCGCGTAACGCTAACTAGTGCGTTACGAACAGTGTTTGTGTTAGTGAAGTGCCTGATATTTGGATTAGTCGCGCGAGACATTCGGACGCAGTGAGTAATGTGGGCATGATGCGGCACGCTGCGAACGCGCCATCTGCGTGGACGGCGCCCGGCGAGGTGTGGGAGTATGTCAACCAGCTCCTCAGCTCCTACCCCGACCAGCACGACTGCCAGGTGCCGCTCTGACCCTCTCCTCCCTTACCACGCGAACATCGCTCGCTGTGCGCCTCGTATACCTACACGGCCACTGGAGCGCATCGATAATAACACAACACACGTGTGACTCACTGCGTCTATAGACGGTAGTAACTCACATTTTAGCATTAAGTATACCTACACAAGACCCATTTAACGCCATGTCTGATAGATAAAAGATAATTTTATTTCGTATAGCAGACAGCATCAGCAAGCAAGCTCGGAAAAAAAACGTTTTAAAATCGTGTCGAAACTCCAATGGTAATAATAATCCGCTAATTTGTTGGACACACGAGAAGTAAGCGTCGATGACTACTGTTCGTTGAACTTTATTTGTTCAAAAAGATGCGATGAAGTGGCACGTAATAGACAGATCAAACTTGGTCTATTTGACCGTGAAATTTTGATCGACCGCGCGTGACCGCTTCGCGTGCCTCGCCGAGGAATGCACTCACATTTGAACAAATTGATATATTTGTACCTATACCAGATAATAAATGAAATACTAATTGTATGAGAAAAGTACATCGTTCAGATAAAAGTGGAAGCGATGACTAACATTGATTCATATGACATGTTTGTAATAATTGCTAAATGAATAATACAAACTCATGAAATAAAAAGGTAACCAATTTCGCGGTTGACGACTTTAAACAAGAGGGGATAAGTCTAATATTGTATATGTATGGTATAATTATATAATAAATTATGTCTTACGATTAACTAACAATGAAACTATTTTTGTAAAAACTTTCAAAATTGGAATAATACCGATGTAAAAAAAAACTAAATTTACTAATTACACACATGACGTCATAAGTAGTTTAAGCAAACATTAATAGCGAATATCCTTGTAATGATTTATTATTGTAGAAAAAAAAATCACAATATGTCAAAAAAGAATTGGTATTTATAAGTTAATGAATAAAATATACTAAATTCGATATGAGGATTATCCCCTATTGCTTGACAAACCCATTTGAAAAGAATAGTGCTCTGTAATGGTACTGTAAATACATCATAACTTCCAATACATTTTGGGGTTCATATTATTTAAGTTACTATAATCGCGGTCGTCTCGACCATACAAGAATCCCGGGGAGAAAGATGTGATTATAAAAATATATAAGTAGATAGGTCGTTAATGTTTAATAGGAGTAGAGGCAATCCTGATTGATGCCGTTCGCCGTTAAAGCCCAGCTCGATCTTATCTTACCTATCTAAAAGGTTTAACGATGTTACGGTACCCACCGAGGAATTTACATAATATTCTCTGATAGTTGCGTGCCTGATAGGAGATCTTACAATAGCCTTGAGTTGACACTTATTCACAAATTACCACGCATTAAAAATATAAATTATACTAACAGGTATGAAACAGTCGAATCTTCACTTCCTGTGAGTACATATTTATTTATTTTAATGGTCTAAATTGTTGCGAAACCAACATTCGCACTACAATAAGCACATGTATGGCGTACGTTGTGTTTTGCCCCGCTACGTGTCGGCTCTTCATTATGCATGCTTCAATATTCTTTTGTTCCACGGAGTCGTTGTTTCTCATTGAGAACGATCTCGCCGTTATTATAACTATCTGCTTTAATGACTGATTACGCAACGTATACAGTTTCATCTAATATTGGCGATGATTCAATGCAGTTTCTTGCAAGTGCTCTTGTTTGTGCACGTATTTTTGTGCCTATCGTATTGGATTAATTATGTACACGTTCATTCTGGTTGTCTGTGCGATTGTAATCAAATGTATGACTTAAAATTTTCCTTTGTTCGTTATTTCCTGTAATATAATGTTCCTTAGTCTTATTTTAACATCATCAAGTCCGTAACATTATAGTGACATGAGTTCCCTGGTGTATTTATCAAACTCCTTTCTATGAATTAAGATAAACTCTGCAGACGTCTCGCAATTACATCTGTCAATTGTAGCGATGCACTCATAAAGATCATTGGACAGACAGGTAATACGCGACATTTAGTCGAGTCTTGCATTAATGCCGCAACGGCAAAGTGGTTGTATTGCATTTTGCGGTATTTGACGAGTCTTGAATTTGCAGACGCGCTTATGACGACGGCGGGAGGCGGCAACTCAAACCGGTTGGACACCTTTGTCGCCATGCAACCACCGGCTTTTGGGGATATTTGCAAAAAGTGCGCAATGGCATGTGATGTGCGTTTGGTTGGATCTTAATCGAAGCGCAGATATCGAAGTTAATGACCAACCGTCGTTGCTAAACTCGATCTCATTATACCAGGCATTGATTTGCTGGTATCGCTATTTGAACCGGTTGGGTCCCGTCTATTCCTTGTAAGTGTGTAGATGAGTGCGTTGTGTTCCGAGCTTCACTCAGCCCCACGTGGGATAGTGATGATGAAATAAGTCAAGGTACATTTGATCGCATTAATAATCGGAATGTTATATTGCTCGTTATTACTTGTCGCCATTTCAACGTTTGTGTAATTATCAACAGAAGCCAAATAGCGCGTGTCCAAACGGCCAGTTCAATTCCAATCGCTGACTTTTTATTATTAAACATAAAACTTTCGTAACTTTTATCTCAAACCGTTTAATAAACGTTCCAAAACCGGTTTTGGTCGTTACTCTTCAAGGTCAATTGGTGCTATTGATTAAATAATAATGTTGTTCCTACGAATATTTAATTAATGTTACTAGGTGCCGATGCTGTAATTTTTTAGATGTTCTAGAATTGGGCGAAAGAATTCATGTTGATACGGCTTGTTTTGTTTGAGGAGGTTTTCCTCGCCGCATTTTGCGCTCGACTTGGTCACATCGATTTTATGCACCATCGCCGCGTACTCATATTCAATCGGCCTCTTTATAAATAATTCGCCGACCCTCATAGGGGCCTGTTGTATTAATAATAAACGCGTTCAATCAGACTCGTCCTCATGTGCCAATTAAATATTTATAAAGACATTCTTCACTGCAATTCGTGTGACCATTATCTTGAACTTTTTATGATTCTGGCTGTTGTAATGTAGCTTTCCCTTTGAGGACTAATAAGGTAATCCCAGGTAACAGGTCTTCTGTTAAGTAATTTTGTATTAACGATGTTTGTTAATAATTGAATATAGGTAAATTTTCCTCTCAATTCTATTCACGGTGTTACGTGGTCAATGAGTTAAGGTTACTGAACTGGTATAAAAGTAGCATTGCGTTGAGTATTGATGTAATGAGAAGGGTGCGTCTTGAATCAGGATAAGCCGGTTCAACGGCTGTCATAGCATCGTTTACCAAACCGCCATCGACAATACTACGCCGCCGTCTTGAAATGGGAAATAATTATTCTCGCTGTTATTGATCTCAGATACATTTATCCCGAGATAAAAATGTATGTCAAAAAATGTAATCCCGTGTTAAAAGTACCTAGCAACATTATTATATAGATGCATATAAAACAGTAAAAACCTGCAACCTGCAATATTGTTTGCTGTGACGGTGATCCAGCCCAGCCCTGGCTTCCGATCGGGTAATGCAAAACGAGACTCGGGAATAAATCGTTTACATGGTTGTCGGCGTAAACTGGTCCCGCTGGCTGGCTCGCCATTCGCTGGAATGCTACACAGACAAGTAGGAAATCACACTCGATTAAGTAAAAAATGTTCGTATTATATCTTAATTTTGATATTTACAACATATCAATCTTACGGAAGTAACGTTAATTCAAGTAAAATAAATTACCGCTATTGCAATGAGCAAGTAACTAATTGACCCATAATATTATTATTTATATTATACTGAAGCAGTGATAGCGGATTGGTTAAGCACGCGTCTTGCGGGCTATGTCCTTAGTCCTGGGTTCAAATCCTGGTTCAACCCTCTGGATTTTTCAAAATCTATGTGTGAATCATAACTTTAATATGATTATCACTTGCTTACGGTGAAGGAAAACATCGTTAGGAAACCTGCATGACTTAGACATGTGAAATCCACCCAGGGGAGGCCCGTGCCCAGCAGTGGGACGTTAAATGGGCTAATATTATTATATTATACTATCCCTATATTAACGAAACTAAATACCGCCTGGAATGTGCGTACGCACATTGTTGGAGTACGTTTGTGCGGTCGGTACTCCGTGTATCTACGGCAGTCGCGGTCTTATCTCACCATTAGAGTTATTACGGGCTGCTATCTCGCCCATCGCACCGCTTCGATTGTTTCTGAACGCGCCACAGAGCCGGGCGCTACCACCGTAATTGACCACTGTTTACTTCCACAACGAGGTCTTATTTTATACACTATATTCTGTGGTTTTGTTGGGTTTAAGACATCTAAAGACTAATAGGGAAGTATTGTTAAAGAGGTCCACCATTCCCGCCGCAGACTCGTCGGTAAGTTTGCTTATTTTAACGATGCATTATCTTTTACTTTTATCATTCGGTTTTTAATTGGCAGTTTTACTAGCAATCGAATTATTTTTGTTGATAGGTTTTGTTCAATGATCGAATTGTTACATTCCATAATTAAAAAAAAAACGATTGGTTGTTTAATTTTGGTGATACTTCAGCCATATCAAGTCAGAGGAGTACTTGGGATAGATAACATCGGGTAATCGGCGCCCACGCATCGTTTTGCCGATTCTCGCTGTCTCGTTACTTATGATCAGGGTAACAATAAGCTTTTATTTATTCGCGTTATTTTCCAAAGGTTTGTCTTCCCTGGTAGCGATTTATCTATTGGCATGTAAGCGTAGAAGACATCATCTACCGTTATAACCTAGAATATCGCGTCAGCAAAGTTATTCGTCTATTTTTATTTAATTTTTAGATATAACTGCTTCATAAATAGTTTTTGAGATTTAGTTGAGAAAAAAAAATAGAGGCAACTGTTAACACGTAAAAAAATTCCATTGCATTGGTTACCAGATATATATGTTTCATTTTTTCCGCAAGAACTGTAAACACATCATCCGTATAACTAGCACCTGCTACGCTTGTTAGTCTTCAACTTGTTATCTCATTATTGAGATGAGCGTCGTCTATTGTTCAACTTTACTATGTATTTACAATTTACAATATTTAGTCACTCCTGAAAGACAAAATATAGTTTTAGACCATCACAGCTTTATTCACACAAAATATAAACTTATAATGTTCGATAAAAAAAATGCTTACGATTATAAAACGCCAAAGTCACACATGCCTGTAATTGCAATTAGTGTTGTTTATTTACATCGATGTTTTTGTTCTGGTTGCCGAGATGATCTCGTTGTCGACATCGTCTTTAGTGTCCTTGTTCATAGCATCGTCTACTCAATTAGTGCGGGCGGTGATCGGAACCGGCGTATCCGCGTATGTCGGACTGCATGCGTGGGAATGCCTTAGTAGAATTGCTCCACACCCTTTTTACACGCGGACAATACGATACAAAGGATATCTGTGGGGTTCTAAAGCTTAGCATTCAGAAGGAATCGTCGTCATTATCGTTTGCAGGAAGATTTTAATTATACTATAAGTAGGTTTATTTCTAAAGTAGTCATACTTTGAAGAAATGATTTGATTGTTTTATGTAAATATTTTGATCTTACAACAGATTTAGATGAAGTATATTACTTGTGTGCCTTATCTAATTGTTGATAGATGCTCCAACTCCAAGCCTAGTTCAAATTACTCGCAAATAAAAAATCTACAGGCAGCGATAGACTTCTTAAAAACTCGTTTGTATACACATGTAAATTTTACCGAGAATTTGGGATCCTTGCCAAGTATTCTTGTGGAATCTGTGCTATTTTCAACCTTTAAAAATTAGGACCACGCTTTGATGAGAATTTAACATTCGGAGTGTGCCATAAATTTTTGTGTGTATTTTGAAGCGTGTACTATTATTCAGTTTATGATGTAAAAGATACTACCCCTACAATTGCCAAATTGATGCATAATTATTGTTGAAAAACTTACCTACTACCCATGGCGGTGCTCACCGTAGTGGTGGCACGCTCGGTTGGGGCAGGTCGGGCATCCTTGCGGCTTCGCGCTAATTGTAGGTGTAACTTTATGATCGTACGCTTCTGCGCGCTACTATTGTTCTAATGGACCCTCAGCCCTCGGTCGCGGCTCCCATACTAACACCCGTCTCGTTACTCGCCGACTTAAGGTCACGCGTTCAACTTGATCTTGCCGATTCCTTACGCCTATATGGGAATTGTTTCACCGATCGTTGTATACCGCCACTATTGTTTTACAGCTCTCAATTTTTTGTATTTCGCCGGGCCTCTTTATTTTGGACTCGCGGCCATTTATAAAGTTTTCCCCTTATATAACGAGTTTGCTAAAGTCAACGTGGAGCACGTTTCCAACATCGAATAAGGCTTAAAGTTGCAAGTGTCGACGACCTTTATCGTGATGCAGCTATCGGAGTCAATTAATCTTGCACTTCTGCGACTTTTGACGTGCGGTCCTGATTCCGTGTTGCAGTGACGAGGCTCGGCAATATTTTACACATGATTAGAGCGGCGGCGCACAGGCACTGTATGGGTAAGCAAATTGCGCCGACGCGACGCGCAGTCACGATCTGAACCTCGCGGGAACCCGGGAGAGTTTCTAGAGAATTCCAAGGTAAATGCTACACAGATATTAATGGTGGTATCTCCCTTGATACACACAGTCTCAACTGTTTTAATTTAACGACTCGATTTTCCTTAGTCGTATTCCCTTATATAAACTTTCTAATCAAGAATGAAATAAACGTTATGGTGTTGACTCGACATGCGTGCCTGTTTTAAATTCATATTTATTATAGGTACATTAATTAAATTCTCACCGTTTTTATAATGAGTTGTATATGTCGGAATACTTATTTTCCTCAAGGATGCCAGTTATTTTTTCTTAGGGTATAAATGCAGGTCGGTAGTTATTCAAATGAGACATCGCCATTAGATTATATCGCGTAACGGATAAGGAAGTTGCAGGCCGCTATCTTGTCATCGTGGAGTATGCAGCCACCGTGGCTTCTACTCGAGTTTCGGTAAAAATTAATACTTGTGCCTGCATACTTACAAGTGTTTTGAGTATAATTATGGCCAGCATACACCGTTGAATTGATAATTATTATTATAAAATATAATATCTGCCTGTGTTTATTGGTGCAAAGCATGCAGATGTTTCCTTAAAATTCGAAATCGTCATAAGATACCCTTCAAAAGTAGCCTTTCGATATTTAGTCCCTAGCGTATTTTTTTACTGGGTCAACAACATAACATTATAATTGCTTATTACTGTACGTATGAAATACAATAACACGAGCGTTTTAGAAACGCTTAGCGAATCCGTGGCACAATCTTTAATGCAGTTACAATTTCCTCGCAGTGCTTATCACTGTTCTGTCATTGAGTAGGCAGTCTCGTGTTAAATAGGAATGTTATGTTTTACATAAATGGGAATTAACATCGTCCTAGACTCGGTTTATAGTCCGATACGCGTCAAATAATAACAAAAGTTTATTAAAACAGCCTTCTTGACTGTGAATCGAACGGTGAAGCATAACAAACACGCCTTCCATTAAGCCAGTGTCATTGACTTTGGTGGGAGTTGTTATTATGTTGAGATTTTCCGAACATTTCGTACCCGGAACATGTGGATTCATCTATACTGGACCGCAAAGAAAACGGGTCGGTTAGAAAATCTTCAATATCTTCAAAAGTACCTGACCTAGCTTTGTGAAATAAAGACTAAATTAAATAATATTTTACTGGCTTAAATGAAAATAATAAAACCGGCCAAGTGCGTGTCGGACTCGCACATAAAGGGTTCCGTACTATAGTCTTTATTTTTAAAAATTATTTTATTTTTACTATTTGTTTTTGTAGCGGCAACAGAAATACACATTCTGTGAAAATTTTAAGTCCACCTATTACGGGTCGTGAGATACAGCCCGCTGACAGACGGACGGACGAACGGACAGACGGACAGCGTAGGCTGAGTAATAGGGTCCCGTTTGCATCCTTTGGATAAGAAACCCTAAAAAATGAATTGAAGCTTTTTATTTTTAATAAATGTAAAATAAATAAAATGTGATTGTAGATATTATTGAAGATTTTCTTACCGACCCTGTTTCTTTGCGGTCCAGTGTAGTACAGTCGTACGACAAAGTAATAACTAATGGCCGGCGCACAGTGAAGACGGCAGGGCATGGCATTTTATTTTTTATCAATCGAATGTAATACTTATCCAATCGAATTAAGGTATATATTTTAATTGACCTCGGAGCATCGCGGAGTATTTTCTCGGCGCACCCGCTGGAGCACCTTATTTCGATTGGATAAGTATTAAATTCGATTGATAAAAATTAAAATGCCATGCCCTGCCGTCCTCACTGTGCGCCGGCCATTTAGCTACGCTTTGTTGATAGGGGTTGGTCAGCTGCAGGCTAAACTGTAGCGAACGAGCGATCATACTACGCCGGTACGGCTCTCGGTTTTGCTGTCTGTCTACTCCTCACTGTGTAGCAGTCACCCGTCTGGAACGGACTAACCCTCCGATTATGGTACAAAAAACTTAAACAAAACCGACGACCCACGTGGGTTTTACAGCAATAAAGTCCACTTTTTATGTTAAGATAGTTGATATTAAAACTAAGAACTTATTAACCCACTCAAGTATAAAAGTAATTATGTGAAGTATAAAAGTGATTATGTGATGTGTGTATTAGTAAATTTCTCGCAGGGGGAAAGCAGAGCTTTAACGCGTTAAAAAGCACAACGATTCACGAACAAAAATCGGCGATAGACATCTTAAAAGGTTCTTTCGTTATCCTTGTTTTATTTCCGTTTATGACTTTAATGTGGTCAGTCGACTGCGTATACGATCGTAAGATGATCATTAATTAGATAATTACCTTCTACTTTAACAACCTGATGACACGGTTAAATTGTGTCTTTCATAATTACACGCTATTTCTCTTGTAGTTCCATTATTTGATCGGTCAAATGTGATTGAATACAATTCTGAATCACTTCCAAAAAAACATTTGAAATGTTTTTTTGCTCATGTTCGCAGCATACACATTAATGCATTAATAAAAGTAGCTGTCGGATGAAAAGTACTGGACTATTAAGTATATAATCATATCGCAATCTATTTCCAGCTTTGCAAGTGTGTCGCCAAGCCTAAGTGCATTAACGATATTGAAATACGTAGTTACTTATATTGCCAATGGGTTTCCAGCACTAGATTTTGTATAATTGAACTTTGTAAACATGAAACGTTATGTTATACTGTAATCGCGTGCGTAATATTAATTGCGGGCTAGAATCAAGTTTCAAGATTTCACTGATACCACGGAAAATAATAACGATGTTATATAAATAAACTAGCTTTTGCCCGCGACTTCGTCCGCGTAGACTTCAAAATAAAAAAAAACCGGGCAAGTGACTTAAGACTTTTTAGTACTTTTTAGTGCGCCAGGGTTTTTTAAGTCAGTATTTGCTTTTTTATAAAAATAATTTTATTTCACGATTTTTATTGGAGCCATACAAACTTTATCTCGGTACCTAATTCGGTGAATGCGTGTTTTGGTAGGTAGGTATATAGAGCCAAAATCCCAAATCCCCCTCCCCTTCTCCACCCTTTTCCTCCCCTCTCTTCCTTCTGCTCCCTCCCCCTCCATTTCCCTTTCCCTTTCCCCTCACCCTTCCACTTCCCCTTACCTTACGTCTTCCCCTTCCTCCCTCACCTACCCTATGCATACTAAGTTTCAAGTCAATCGGGTACAAACATTTTTCTGCCGTACTTTTCTACCTTTAGTTTCCCCCTTTTGGGTGTTGATTTCCGAAATGATTTTTTATGGGATCAAACTGAAGTAGTACCTACCATATTCAGCTCGGCTTATACCCCAATTATTTAAAATGAATAATCATAACCAATCTCGAGATATGGATGACTAAACATTCGCAGACCCCGCTCTCCCCTTTTCCTTCAAAATATTAAAAACGCTGAAACCCCAGTCTGATTATTTAAAATGAACAATCATAACCAATTTCGAGATATGGATGACTAAACATTCGCTGACCCCGCTCTCCCCTTTTCCTTCAAACTATTCAAAACGCCGAAACCCCAGTTTGATTATTTAAAATGAACAATCATAACCAATTTCGAGATATGGATGACTAAACATTCGCTGACCCCGCTCTCCCCTTTTCCTTCAAAATATTAAAAACGCTGAAACCCCAGTCTGATTATTTAAAATGAACAATCATAACCAATCTCGAGATATGGATGAATAACATTCGCTGACCCCGCTCTCACCTTTTCCTTCAAAATATTAAAAACGCTGAAACCACAGTCTGATTATTTAAAATGAACAATCATAACCAGTCTGATTATTTAAAATGAACAATCATAACCAATTTCGAGATATGGATGACTAAAAATTCGCTGACCCCGCTCTCCCCTTTTCCTTCAAAATATTAAAAACACCGAAACCCCAGTTTGATTATTTAAAATGAACAATCATAACCAATTTCGAGATATGGATGACTAAACATTCGCTGACCCCGCTCTCCCCTTTTCCTTCAAAATATTAAAAACGCTGAAACCCCAGTCTGATTATTTAAAATGAACAATCATAACCAATTTCGAGATATGGATGACTAAACATTCGCTGACCCCGCTCTCCCCTTTTCCTTCAAAATATTAAAAACGCTGAAACCCCAGTCTGATTATTTAAAATGAACAATCATAACCAATTTCGAGATATGGATGACTAAAAATTCGCTGACCCCGCTCTCCCCTTTTCCTTCAAAATATTAAAAACACCGAAACCACAGTTTGATTATTTAAAATGAACAATCATAACCAATTTCGAGATATGGATGACTAAACATTCGCTGACCCCGCTCTCCCCTTTTCCTTCAAAATATTAAAAACGCTGAAACCCCAGTCTGATTATTTAAAATGAACAATCATAACCAATTTCGAGATATGGATGACTAAACATTCGCTGACCCCGCTCTCCCCTTTTCCTTCAAAATATTAAAAACGCTGAAACCCCAGTCTGATTATTTAAAATGAACAATCATAACCAATTTCGAGATATGGATGACTAAACATTCGCTGACCCCGCTCTCCCCTTTTCCTTCAAAATATTAAAAACGCTGAAACCCCAGTCTGATTATTTAAAATGAACAATCATAACCAATTTCGAGATATGGATGACTAAAAATTCGCTGACCCCGCTCTCCCCTTTTCCTTCAAAATATTAAAAACGCTGAAACCCCAGTCTGATTATTTAAAATGAACAATCATAACCAATCTCGAGATATGGATGAGTAAACATTCGCTGACCCCGCTCTCCCCTTTTCCTTCTAAATATTAAAAACGCTGAAACCCCAGTCTGATTATTTAAAATGAACAATCATAACCAATTTTGAGATATGGATGACTAAACATGCGCTGACCCCGCTCTCCCCTTTCTCGTCAAAATGATTAAAAATACGGAAACCCCAGTCTGATCAATTCAAATAAGCAATCATAACCAATATCGAGATATGGATGACTTATTAAAACATCCCTTGACCCCGTTTTCCCCTTTCCCGTCAAAATAACAAAACTCGACCACCCCTATACAAACTTTCACTCCACATTTCACCCCTTAGGGGTTGAATTTCCAAAAACACGAAAGAAATCTAAACACAAACTTTCATTCCCCTATTTTACCCCCTTAGGGGTTGAATTTTCAAAAACCCTGAAATTACTCTTTTTTATTTTTGATAAGACACCTAATCACCAATTTAAGTAATTCTAACTTCAAAAATGACGGAACTTCCATACAAACTTTTATCCCCTATTTTACCCCCTTAGGGGTCGAATTTTCAAAAACACTGAAACCCATATTTTTTTATTTTTCAAAAGACACCTAATCAGCAATTTTCATAATTCTAACTTCAAAAATGACGAACTTCCATACAAACTTTCATCCCTTATTTTACCCCCTTAGGGGTTGAATTTCAAAAAACCCTTTCTTAGTACACCTCTACACATCAAGACAAACCCACCCTCCAAATTTCAAGTCTCTACGATAAGCGGTTTAGGCTGTGCGTTGTCTGTCAGTCAGTCAGTCAGTCAGTCAGTCAGTCAGTCAATCAATCAGGACTTTGATTCTTATATATTTAGATTAAACTCGTTTTAAACGCGTGCCTAGACTAGACTTAAAACTGTTTAAAAAACGAACTTAAACGGACTCCAAGTTATTAAAATTGATAAAACAATACAATGTTTTGGGAAAACAAAGATAACATCTCTTATTAAATTTAAACATATCCGTACAGTTTAGCTGCGGAACATGACAATGATTTTATGAATGGTTTAGTATTTAGGTTTTCCTTTTTAGTCATCTTCCTTTTGGTTGTTTCAATCCTTTGGAGTTTTATAATATACCTATCTTATAAAGTCCGTAAACATTATCATGTTTTTATTTCGGTGGTCGTCCCAGTGTGCACAACGTGACGGAGGGAATGAGTGACATCACGTCTCATGAATGTCTGTGGTTGTGAATGACTGACTAAAACTTACATTGTTTTGTCACCATTTTATTACATGTCCACATTTGCGTACGTCGACTAGTGTAGATCATGAACCTTTAAGAATGATTACCGTTGCCGGATTAGAATCCATACTGAATAAACTTAGATTGATTCAATTACTTAATTCACTAACAGTCTCGAGCTCGCAGCACAACCCACGCTTGGATGTAATTTTTCTGGGCTTGTTTTACGATGACATTAAATGATTGCCCAATAAATCTTTTTGAGACTGTGTTGTTTGGTGCGTGTCTAAAATTGTTTGGATGTTATTGTTACAAATAAGATACGTGTTCTAATTGATTGGAGTGGTGTATTGGGCGGTAACGCCGGCGCTGGCACGGGTATGCCCGCCCGGGAACACGTGATTTATTTGTTAGCTCCTGACCACAGCCGTTTGGCAGCCCCCATTAAATTAATCTCTTTATTCCGGTCGCTAGGTCAACGGAATTTCAGATGTTTAACATGTGTTACAATTCATATCACCTTGTCCAGTATTTTGTAAATACTACGAATTGGTCATATTTTATGTTTTCCGTAATTCGTTGTCCGTAAGTCGATATTATGTTTTGGGATCAAGTGTCCAATGTCGTTCCTTTGGATATTTGTACACTAAAATTAACATTAAAAAAAAAAAAAAAATATAACGTCACGACTTTTACCCCCATTCGGGGGTAGTCAGAGGCTTGAGTGGCCATACACCACCACATTGTGGAGGTATTAAATCCACTCAAATCCCACGTTTCACCAGACATTCAGAACCCAACGAGACAGGTGGTGAACCTTGTCGCCGTGTATACAGGAACTGACTATTACCTAAACCCGAGGGATAGGTAGGTTTCCTCACGATGTTTTCCCTCATCGTAAGCGAACTGTAAATTATGCACATAGATGAAAATTCATCCATTGGTGCATGCCCAACCGGGGATCGAACCTGGGACCTTCTGATTGCCATTATGCGGGATGTATGGGATGTATTATTATGCGGGAAAATTAACATTTTCCCGCATAATAATACATAGTTTATAACATAGGTATTGAAGACGATTCCATTGACCAACATGTCAATAAAATGGTAATTTAAGCAAAATAATTGTCGTTTCAATAAAGTCTTATCCAGTTACAATAACTAAAGTGTCTAGTTATAGTTAAAGTTTGAACTGATGCAGGATCTGAACTTGTCTTAATTTATTGTGGTCTTGGACATGTTTCAAGTTTAATCAATCTTGCGGCCTATCAACCGGCCGTACTGTGGACCTTCATAATACTTAGCGATTATTATAAAAGTATTAACTTAATCAAGCTCTGTGATATTATGATAATGATGTCATGTTCGTTGCGTCCCGTCTGAGTTCCAGTGAATCGTGTAAATAACCTTCACGCTAAACAGCACATGTGGTTGGCAATTATCACGCTGTTTTGACTTCGATAATAAAATCATTCCCATAAGGTCGCATCTCTTTATAAAAAGATCGGATCACTGATACCAATATTATATTGAATAAATTTACGGATTGTAGGTATGCATAACAACTACAATCCGTAAATTAATTCAATATAATATTTGCATCAACTCGACAACACATTGTCAAATATTATTCACAACCAATTTCAGATCCCGAGCCCGAGTAACACATTGACATTATTCAGTGTCAATTTAAATGGACTTAGGTATCAAGTTTCCAGTTGGATTTTTTTAAAGTGAGATTTCAAAATAATAAAAAGAGCTGTCATCATCCCATGTTATTTATGCAGTTTCATGTTTTTGTGTGCCGTATTTAATTCAACTGACGACTAGGAAGCTCTTTCGGCGCAAACGCCGCCATAAAACAAGTACGTTACGTGTGCCTGGGATTATATAACGCAAAATTCGTTTTAAATGTAAGCAGCAGATGGACACCAATAAATTATTACCTCTATGTTAACGTCTTGCTAACTAACGAAAGCTGTGAACGTGTCAGTCAAGGAAAGAAGCGTGCGAAATGTCGGCTTGTTTACGTTTGTCATCTTGAATGTTATGCAGTATGGATATCAATGGAATACTTACAATTATATTCCTTACTTCTTGGACGATGGGTAATTTAAAGAATTGTCTACCGTATTTCCAGCATTTAGGATTAACCAAAGATCTCGAAACCTATAACCGAAAATTATTAGACATCTATGCTCGAAACGCCCCAACCAAATACCTAAATCTCCCTTTTTCAAAGTCTGTCTTGAATGCAGCTTTCAAACAGGCATTTACTTATATCAGAATATGTTGCAAGGTCGATTCAATTATTTTCTTTACTCACCAATATAAAGACTTCAAAATGTTCCGTACATGGTTAAGTGGTCGTAATTGTGGTTAGTACTTATACACACATATCGCGTGGGTTCTTTGTTGAATTATATGGAGTATGCAAGTGTACTGCAAATTACTCTTATTTACTCAGCGCAGTTTTGCCGCGACGAGTCCATTGACGTTCTACATCCGTCGTTTGCCAAATAAAATAAATTAAGATTAATCTCGGTTAAGAAATCCTGTACAACTATAATTTTCGGCTCCTAAAACTACACTAATATCAAAGTGATTCTTCTGCTGAAATATATTAGAAATAAGAAAGGATTATCATGAAGTTTTTATTCAGTTTTATAGTCTGGTATTTTTTTTCTAATTTCATAATTTGCCATATAATTGTACTTGTCACAAAAATAACGTACAAAAACATAAAAAGCTACTTATATCATTCTTTACTTGCTATTTGTTTGGCAGTCCTTTTGTCCTTATGTTATGCTCGTTTTATTTTTTGGGTCTGCCTGCAATGCGCTTTGTTGACGTGACGCGTATTTGCATATACCCTTGACTGGACTGATGCCTTGTCAAACGTAAACTGCATTGTTCAGCCTATCGCGTTTTCATATCGTATGCATTATAACAATGTTTCAAATCTTAAATATATTCGCTACAAAAAAGATAAAGATTTGAGTCGTAATTACGATATAGAGTCCGTGATATTACCATCTGCTTAAATTACCATGAACTGGCCATACGCCACAAAAAATAGTAGCAGACAATGAGGTTCGCACATTCGAAAATATCGAGGTGAGTGAACCTCTGCACAGAACATAGTCGATAGCTTTTTGTTGATTTACAAAAACCGCTTTAAATAAATTGCCCCGAGCAATGAGATGGAGCTTAACAAGCGCACCTCGCTTGTTTTGTATTCCATATCCTATTGAACCAGAATAAGTGGCTAATGGCATTAAAATGATATAGCAGCTGCTAATTATAGTACTTCTATGTAATTTTAAACACTACTTTTGTAGACTTACTGAATTAGGAACTCATGTGTTTTAGATATTTTGTACCTTCATCAAAACTTTTTGGGGCGATAATATAATTAGGTAAATAACATTTATGTTTATAAAACGATATATGAAATGTCAAAAATATAAATGGATTCATTAAAACTGCACTTAACCGTCTAGCGACGTTTGAAAATGTGTTGATGGACAGCAGTCTAACGAACACTCAAGTATTTCGCTCGTCACATAGATTTCCATCGGAGGCGAATGGAAATATTTTAATTTATAGAGATAACCGTCGATACGTATCATGAATATAAATGACTCAAGACAAAAACGAGATGTGTCTGAGGAGAAATAATAAGAGGCGTTCGACAGCTACGGTCGTCTAGCCGCCATCGTCCTTGAGTGCAGAAATCCTTGATGAGTACAATCAACCGCCACCGGATAGCCGTCTCCGTTCAGGGCTGCCAATTAATAATTTAACTACATGTATGGCTAGGCTTTAAGTCTATTTCAATTCAACTAGTTTGAGGTTTACTTGTTACGTAAACTCGTTATGTGATTCATTTAAGTGACTTGCTTTTTGTTGCGGTTAGCAAGTGTAGATGACTTAATCATTATACAATAATAAGGTATTATGGAAAATTGTTTGATTATCGTGACATAAAGAGCGAGTATTTAACGTAATGCTCTATTGCAGCCCTAGATTATCGATGTTGCGTAGGTGCTAGCAAGTGTGACGACAAAAACTAAAACTGAAAATAAATGGGCGCGAAACGACTATTAGCACTGCGGTCGCCAGCGAACATGTTCAAATGCGGACTGCTCTCCGTATTTGTAAATAGGCGATTATACGCAGCTCGGTGTAATGAAATAAGTATCTCAAAGTTTCTTGATTGCTTATGAATTTTTACATACTTAGGTCTTTTTAAGAAATTATGCACCTAACATTTATGCATCAATTAAAATTGCAAATAGGTACAAAGAGCGAGGTGATAGAACAGTTATGTTATCATTAATGTAGGTAGTATAATCTAAATATGTCCAAATCTTATATGTTTAAACTTTGACGACTTAACTGTGAGCATTCATATTTATTTCATACGACATTATTTAAAAGCATTCTATTTCAAAGATTATCATAATTTGGAACCCATGTGACTCACCATCGCGATCTCCAGTAGTCTCAATGAATCTTGCCTTGTAGCACGATATATGCAGATAATAATATGTTTTAATCGAATCGTGTACGTAAACATGTCACGCGTAAAATCCAACCGTCGGCTTAAATTGAATTTAACTCGAACCACGACCTGTCAACTTATCGTATATAAATTCTCTTAATAATCGTTACCAATTACGTGAGCGTTCGGCCTCGTACCGCGTTATCAATCTTTGCAGAAAAGCTGCAACAAGCGATTACTGCGAAGGATTAAGATCTTTTTGTGGTGGCAAGTAAGGGAGAAAATGAATTGTCGAATGGGTCTTTGATTGGTCTTATTGGTATGAGGTGAAGCCGTCGTGAGGCGCGCCGGAGCCGGTCTGCCGCGCCGGCTCCATGAGAAATGTTGGACGTTATGAAACCATCACTGACAAACTTCGAATAAGAGAATGCCTAAGCACTAGAAAATTCAGCCGGTATTTGATGCTGTCTTGAAGCTAAATCAAAACTTGTGTCGCATAACAAACCAAGTCATGAATAGAATATAACGCATCGTTAACTCGCATATGTCCGCACAAATGATTATTGCTTTTATAGAGTACCCAGTAACATACCCACATGTTTAAATTGGTAGCTGAAATAATAACGAGATTAGTCATAAGAGGATAATCTTAGAGGACAGGATAGGAGGAAAATCTTGATCTTTCACGAATAAATTAAGTAATATAAGCATCTCTATCTTCGTAATTAAAGATTATTTCTAAAATGTAATAATTTATATGTATTTAATCGTGCGCTAGCGCTGTGATGTGAACCATTCTCACCACGCGGCAGTATCTGACACCGGCTCTGCCTCCGGCGCGACGCTCGATATTCTGTCACAGTCAAGTTCACGGCCTCCCCGGCCAATGTTCCGCAACATTTCCTCGTTCTGTCTCGTTACTCAACATTGTGTTGTAATCAAACGAAAGTATTGTATATTAAAATCCCTCTCTCGTATATTATTGCGACACCCAATTACTACTGTTTAATGTTTTTCCTCAGATAAGTTTATCATAAAGCAAAAAGTTCCTCAATCTGTCTTTCTCTCAATAACGGAGCGTTTGTCGTCGAAGTAAAATACAAACTGAAGAAGCTAAGTATCTGTGATATTCATCACGACCAATGTAGTTTAAAATACGGCAATATACAATCATTCAAAAGCGTTCCACGAGTATTGTTCTCGACATTTGGCGCGGGGTCGACGACCATATCTATCAACTGTTTACTGACTTCTAATGGCAGAAATAGATTTGACACAAGGCTCTTTTTAGCATTGTAGCCTTTTCAACGAATTAAAATGTATTACTTATTTTACGTTATAAGTTTTCTTAGTTCTGTGCTCTGTAAATAAATTATTTTGCTATAATGCTTTGAACACTTAGATTGTTGTCTTTTACCAAATTTCCGTTACTCACTCATTAGACCTATCTGTTCATAGGAATGACCGCGCAATGGTTTCTCTTATAAAAAGTTGTTTACGACTTTTCCAGTCAAGAGAACCTCTAAAATTAACTACGGTGAACAGCACTTGTATAACAGTTTACGATATTCGTATATGTATTGTCGATATTCATTATTTCTATTCTCTTGATTGAATAAATTTACATCACGCAATATTGACGTTGTACATCAAACGATAACGTTTTCCGTTTGTTTAGCGTTTGGTGTCAGATATAAATCTCCGTAGATCACGAGGTCGTTAATGTGATATTCGTGTCGGCGCCGTCTCAGATGGGTACTGTTATCCCATTGTCGATTCAAATGTTCCGCGCTTTCATATTTGTCTATGTACAGCTATTGTACGATTTAGTTCCGTGCACCAGATCGATATCTTTCCAATACACTCTACTCTGTAACTACGATGTATGTAATGTTACTATGTATTGTAATTCTTTGTTTAGGATACATAATCATTTTGTTTCTTAGTTTATTTTCATGAAATACTAAAACATGCGTGTTGATTTTATATTTTCTACCAATTTAAAAATAATACTTTATCACCCTGTCATTAGTGATAACATCTTTCGGAGGGATATTGTGCCTAACAATTATTTTAATTAAAGTGAAATGAAATATTTCCCTGTTCTTACCTGTGGTGTCTACATTGGGCACGGGACTTAGGGTCGGTAGTTTCCGCTGTATTTGATATGCTAGCTGTGATAAGGCCGGCGGCCACGCGACACTTGCTCAACCCCTTCCAGTGGCGAGGGTTGGCCGCCCTTCCGCCTTATTGATTAACACCCTCGGAGAATCAACATAATGGTGAAAACAACACTACAAATAAGTTATTAGTCTGATTAGTCATTATTCCATGTCACAATTTTAGACATATAGGATCATTCGTTACTGTAGTTGTCTATCAACTATCATGGACTAGGGACTATGATAGTGACGTTAAATTATCCAAATTTTACACACTATAGCATTGCTTTGCATGAAGTGAATTTAGAGTTTGTTATTTTATATCTAAAGCACCATAGCATAAAATGAGAATATTGTATTTGAAGCTGCATATAAAACGTCATATTATTTATCACATATTTGCAACTGCATTTATGCAACCAGGGTACCGGTTTCATCCAGATCTTGAACGAAACCATTTAATTCATCCGTTCATTAGTTCTTAACGGGACTAAATCGCTCAATGAATTTCTGAGCAAGTAATGCTACTTGATGGAGATAAAAGCATTCCCTATTATTAGTTATAGTAAACCGTGCGAGAGGAGGCCAGTTACACCGATCGAGCCGTGTTAGTCGAGCCAAATAATAAGAGCGTGTTGTAAATCCCTTGCTTTCATTGTGCTATCGAGAATCGTGAGTTGTACATTCATTCTTGAAAAGGCGACTTGGGGATAGAAGGACAAATACATGCACGGTGTATTTGTCTAATCGCTCTTGTATGCGTTTCGGCCAACTCCTGACTAATCATATATCAAGTTGTAGTCACGATCATATTATGCTTTTGTCTGTTTCATCACCAACTCTTTAAAACTCGTCTGTAGAATGATCTTTAATGTATATCTCATCAGACATTCACATTTAATCATTAATCGATTCTAGATTTGTAATTGTATGCTAATTGTCGAAGAACAACATTGTACATGTTCAAATAACGAGAGTATAAATTTTACAAAATGAAGTCCTAGATATGTCTTCTAATTTATACAAATAAATAAAATTATAAAATGAAGCGAAAAATAAATTATTAAGCGTCTGTAGCCTAGGGGTGAACACGTTGGGCTAGCAATCAGAAGGTGCCAGGTTCGATCCCCGGTGGGGCATGCACCAATGGATGTGTTTTCATCTATGTGCATAATTTACAGTTCGCTTACGGTGAGGGAAAACAACGTGAGGAAAAGTTCCTGTATACACGGCGACAAGGTTCACCACCTGTCACGTTGGGTTCTGACTATCTGGTGAAACGTGGGCTTTGAGTTTGTTATTACCTCCACAATGTGGTGGTGTATGGCCACTCAAGCCTCTGACTACCCCCGGATGGGGATAAAAGTCGTGACGTTATATTATATTATTATTATTAAATAAAATTATAGGCAACGTTCATTTAAAACTTCATAGAAAAAACCTGGATATAAATAAACCTCAATCAGCGATCGTTAAATTTTATGCAGCTGTGTATGAGATCTGAATGGGTACTTACGAGTATAAAGGTGTGTATTGCGGTCAGCCAGGGACTTACTCGGCGGCGTTGCGTCACCCCACTGTCGGCGCTGGTTGCGCCAAATCAATCTTAGGCTCTAATAGCACCTCTCGCCGTTCCGTCAAAATGTGTACTAAGAAATATGCAACTATCGGTAAACTAAGTCACCAATAACGAGTTCTAAAATATATTGCATGTATTAATTAGAAGCGTATTTGCAATCTATAATACATCGTTAAAAATCCCAATCGAGATTATAAATTCATGTATAGTAGGTATTTTAGCTAGTGAACTATGTAGTTATTTGGAATTAAAAGGAAGTTCTAAATATTGTATCTTTTTGTCGACAGTTCACGCCCACGGCGGCAGAGAGCGTTGCGTGCGGCAGCAGTTCCTCTTCCTCCAGCTCCTCTTCTTCGTCATCTTCGTCTTCATCTTCCTCTTCGTCATCGGACTCGGACACCGCTGATGCGGCTGGCGGCTCCACGCATGCCTCCGCTGATGACTCTAATGCTGTGCTTGCGGCAGCGTGTCAACTGCAGGTAATGGTGGATAAAATTAGCAAACCTTAATAATAACCCTTTTTTGTGTCCGCGTAGACAGTATGGCACAGTCTCGGATTCCAGTGTCTATTTGGGGCGATACACTGAAATATATTTCTCAGGTCATCGACGATGCAGACCTCGCGGAACTATTTCCAGAACAAACACCGAGCGCGCCGGCGCAACAGCCCAATTTCCCGGCCTTCGTGCACAACGCGGCGCCGGATAATGACGACAAGTCTATTGCTGATAATGGTGAGTTTCAAGTCATTGCATTCTGAACATTATAACAGGCGTTTATTTAACTTTATCTAGAAACATGTCTTCCAGATGGGTCCAGTAGTGAAATGGAGCTGACACCTCAGCTAGTGACAGCTGCGATACAAAGAGCAACGGCTGATTCATCTGGATCCGAAAACGAGTGTTCTAACTCGGAGGTTGGACTTCCGAACACTACTCACTACGCGTGCAGCCTATTGCAGCAGTTCGTAGCACAAACGCAATTGCTGAGCAGCACAGCTCCATTAACAACTATTAATCCTGCTGCCGGATCCACGCTAACATGCGGATTAAATACAAATCCAATAGACGGAGTCGGTGCTATAAGTGATTGCGTACTTGGACAAATTAATAACCTACCAGAAATAACGCCGATTGCTTCAAACTTTTTAACAACAACACAGCACTTGAGCCCACAACAGACAGAAGAACTCTCGCTAATCAATAAAGATCTTGAAGAAATATCTGTGACTGATCCTGTGGGCATTACAATACCGCACCCTCCTAGTCTTGATGATTGTGTCGACAACAACGACTTCATGACTCTAGATATAACACAAGGGGGCTCAGAGTTAGGAAGTGCCAGTGATTTGTTAAAAAGTTCTCCTCTTACTGTTGTTATTACTGAAATGAATCCTATAAATCAAATTGATACACACAAGCTGGATACAATCAGTACAAATTCTGTTGAATCTCAAGAAGATGTGAAAAATGTAATCGTAGAGTCTAGAAGAAAAAGAGGACGCCCTCGAAAAGTAAGAAAAGCTGATGAATTTGAAAGCAAATCTACAGAATCTCAGAAAGAAGATAAATCAGTAGTTAACGTAATTAATTTCCACAATGGCAACGATCCTCCGAATGTTTCTCCGGATTCCGGTATTCTGTCGAATCACAATTCACCTACACATTCACCATTACGGCGACATGATGTAGATGAAAGTAATAGAGTAGCTAGAAAATCAATTCAAAAAGAAAACACTACAAGAGAAAGAAGAACAATGCGGTCTAAGTCAAAAAGTAGGCTCCGAGCACAGAACAGGTCTGATTCAAGTGATTGTGATTTTCAAAAAAAGAGGATAGAAAATGAAATAAAACAGATAAAAACGGAAGCACCGTCACCAATTCCACTTAAACAAGAACAAAATAAATTTGAAAAGAATAAGAGAAATGATCACAAATTAGATATCGCAGCATTAGATAGAATGTTATATGCTACTGACAGGGTATTGTATCCACCCCGAAAAAAAGCTGGGAGAAAGCCACAGAATAAGGCGAAGTCCACAAAAACAGCCCCTAAGACATTGAAAGATAAGAATCAATACGACTCCGGTGATAGCGATGAGGATTCTGTTCCATCTAATAGGTCTGTACTATCGGGAGTCTATGCAAAACGTAAAGAACTCAATAGTAAACTTGCAAATATGCCCAAAAAGAACAACAAAACATTCGGTAATGCGTGGAGAGATAACCAGAGTGAAAACGAAGCAGCTGTAGATGATCCCTTAGACCCAACTTGGAAACAAATTGATCTGAATCCTAAATACAAAGATATTTTATCTGGTTACAAAAGTGACCACGAATTCAAGCCGTATAAAAGCTGTAGTCGTCTCATAGAGTCGGGATACAAAAGTGATTATGGATGTAGATCTGGTTATAAGAGTGATTATTGTCGCTCAGGGTATAAAAGTGATCATAAATCCGGTTACAAAAGTGACAAATCTGGTTATAAGACTGATAACAGTGTTAGAAGTATGCGCAGGCGCATGAGAAAACTAAAGAAAACTAGATCAGTGAGAGACAGATCCTATTACAAAAATCAAAAACATTTCGTCTCTGACCAAGAAATTTTGGTACTAACGAATAAAACGTTTAGTACTTTGACTCTAGGCCACAGCTCAAGTGATTCTGAATGTGAAAGCTATTTACGAAAACCCGCCGCTAGTCCAAAATACATAAGCGTCTGCACGAAATACCCACTCTCTTCGAAGTATAACTTTGGTTTTACAAAATTAAACCAAAAGCATGTATTGCGACTCAATTCTTCAGACCCGTTTGCTCCAGGCCCAGTGTTTAGTGGACTGCAACGGCCAGTGACGACTTATAACATATTCAAAGTGAATCACAACAATAATAACACCTTACTTAAATCGCCAAATAAAGGACACTACACCGGTAGCCCCTTACCGTCTCTAAAACCTGCATTCACACACAAGTTTGGATCATCCCCGATTTGCACTGCTGCCAAAAGTCCGGGATCAAAAAAGGAAATTAACAGTTTAAAGTGTTTCCCGAGAACACTTTCACCTAAAAATCGTAAACAGTTAAAAAACGGTAATACTTCCCTTTCAAGTGGATCAAAAAAAGAGCCGACTCCAAAACCGCTACCGAGTATTTTTGAAAAGGCCAAAAACAGTTATGTTCCGAATAAATCATTAACCCGAAACGTTTTTCTGAATTTCAAAAAGCCTCACTTAAAACCAACATTCCATATCAAAAAGCACAGGAGAACTGTTGTTTTAGCTGCACCAAAAATTCATTTTAAACCAACAGAAAGGCTGTCAAGGGTAACAGTAAAGACGGAAAACAAACATCATAGGCACAGAAGCAAGAGAAGACATCGATCGAGATCAGTTTCAAAGTGCCGAGAATCGTACACTAAAGCTATAGACTTGGTCGATCAAAAATTTAGTCAAGATATGGATAGTCTCATATCAAATTTTATTAAACTCTGTCAAGTGGCTCCTAAACTGATCACAAATGTGGCCCCTAATCCGCCTAAAACTACAGAGAAAACCACAAGTGAGCCAGTTCCGTCTAAAGTGGTCAAGAGAGGGTCCAAGAAACGTAAAACTTCAGACAATCAAGAAATAGCTACACCGACTTCGAAACGAAGACATAAGAAGCAACTGGCAGAATCTCAAAGCAAAGGTGGCAAAGATACTAATGAACACAAATTGCCACTTAAGAAACGTCATTATCATATAAACTCATCTACTGGCAACTCCTTAAGCTTAAGTTTAGTATCCACTGAATTCGACGAAAACGCCAAAAATTGTACTAGTCCAGAAAAGTTTTTGTGCACGGAAACGGATTGCACGGGTGATGTTCAACCTAATACACCCGAGGAGTCGCCTAAAAATAAAACCGCACATGAAAAGGGTAAGAAAAATAACGATAACACGAAAGCTTCCGTGCAGGTTAATGAAGCTTTGTCGAAAATTACAAAACCAAATAATGTCGCTACCGATAATTTAAGCATCAAAATAGACGACGCACACACCACACCCACCAAAAATCAGTCTCCAAATTCCCATAACGCAACTGATGATGAGCTTTCTATAAAAAAACCGAGTGCTGAACAATCAGAACTCTCAAAGAAAATATACGAAACATCTGTGAAACTGAAGGCTGTACATAAAATGGTACATGACCTGGAAAAATCATTACCGAAGTCTAAAGACTCCGACGTTAAAGGTGAATCTAACAAACCAGATACTAACAAAATTTCGACATCTAGATCTGAATCTAATTCCTCACCCACAAGACACTCCGCGCCTATAGTAACGCCGAAAAAACGACATAGGATGGAAGCAGAGAAGGTAATAACGAACTCAAACTTAGATCTAGTAGTGCAGTCTCTGTCTAAAAAGCTGTCAGATGAAAAGCCGGTGACATGTTCGAAAGAAACTAAAGACATTAATCAAAATAATTCTAAAGAAGACTTAAGAGAACTTGAGAGAGCTGAAACTGTAACACCTAATACATCTACAGATAATACAGTTGACCCGCTAAAAAGTATGTCAGCGCGTTCTCTGTATAAGAGCTCTATTCCACCAGCACAAAAGTCTGAAATAATGACACGGAAAAAAAATAGGCTGGAAGGTTTAACGAGTAATTTAGTATCTAAGATTAATCCAAGTGCAGCTACAAAAGTTTTAGATACTCTTTTAAATAATAATATCCGTAAATCTATAGAATCTCGTATTTTAGAAAAAGAGAAAAATAGCACAGACTCTCCCAATAAAGCGTTCGATGACAAAATTAAAAATAAAGAACTGTCGCAAATGAGTACTCGAGCTACAGTTATAAAGTCTCCAGTATCAAAAGGAAAAGTTTTAGATGCTAAAAAGTCTAAAGCTCCAGAATCTCCGGCTATACAAACTGTAGTCGTCAACGTTGACAAGCCGACAGGTATTTTCGAGCCTTCTGTGGATTTAGAAGACCAAATACCTAAGTCGTCCATTTGCGTGAATAATGTGCTAGCCGATGCTGGTAAAGGCAAATCCAGGGCAAGAAATAATGATAACAAAGCTACAAGTTCTTTGTTGAGCCCTATTGATACCGAATCTGATATACCTTTAGCCCTAATATCTGAAACGTCGGATCCAATAATAAGACCAAAAAGAGGAGAATCTATAGCTGCGGTGATATCGGATAAGCTCCAGGAAACAACGGGAGGTCATAATTTACGTCAACATAAAAGAAACCTGAGTAGTGAAAACGATGAGACAAACGATAAAAAAAAGAAAAAGCCTAATAATATTCTACGAGAAAGTAAATTGGTTTTACCCACAAGAGTTCTGGTTCCTAAGATACAAGCGGAACGATTACCGATACCAGATATCGTTAAGAAAGTCGCATCACAACCTAAGAAGACAGAAGCCAATGATTCTAGTGATAGCAAAAACATCGACACGTCTAATAAAAAGAAAACTAGAAGGCGCAAAGCGATCAATAGAACAGGATTTCCCAGTATTAAGAAGAAAAAGAAGAAGGTTGATAGTATGCAGAATGTCACGTCTGATAGTCATTTCACATCTGACACTGATAATAATTCCGCATTTGAGAGAGTACCCAAAGATGGGGAAGCAACGAGTAGTTTCCTGGAACGCACTAATAACAAGAGACCGGAACTCAAAATAGTACTAAATAAAGATGAATGTCCAAAACAAGGTCGGCTAACCGTAGTTGCTCTTGAAAAATTACAAGGAAAAGAAGTTCCAAACAATAACAACACCAAAATATGTAACACTACAGATAATAAAGTTCCCGAGAAGAAGGTGACGAATTCATCGATTTTGAGAGCTCCAGCATTGCAGTTGAAACAGACTAAGACTGATAAAGAAAAGAATCACATAAATAAGTGGGAAGTGCTCAGTGAGAGTGACAGTATTCCTTCCTTGACCAGCTCTCTCAGCAATGACCCTGAAGACAGTATTCCTTTGAGTCTGTTGAACTTAAAAGCCGACAGATCTGGCAGTCGTTTGGATAATTTAGAAAGATTGAAACGCAAAACTCGAGCTATATCACCTTCGCATGAAATCGAAGAAATATTTTCAAAGAGAAAACTGGTAGAGAAAAGCTGTAAAGTAGGTCTGAGACCGAAATCTAGCCTCGCAGTTCTGTGCCCCAGTGAGAGGCGACTCACTAGAAGTTCCGAAAACAACAATGAAGAACCGAAGAGTAAACCGAAGAAAATTGAAACTAAGAAAGCAGTTATTGAAATCGAAAAGCTAACTAAACCTGCCAACATAGCTACTAGACGAAAGTCGAGGTCGTGTCAATTTAACAAAAAAAGCCGAGAAGCGCATTCCAGTTCTAGAGAGAGTTCCCTGGACACTGTCGTGAGCCGGAAACTTTGTTCCAAGTCTCGGGAACCATCATTGGATACTCTTCGCGATCATGACGAGAATGATCCATTGCCGCTTAATGAAAAAGAAATTGACTTTGAGAAAAGTATCGATGTGCTGTCCAAGAGCATTATATGCAAAAAGCGCGTCGCTGCCTCTCGCGATGACAGTCCAGCGAGCAGTGTGGACAATAGAGATAAACCAGTTATATCGAAGAGGAACCCGAGGCTTCGAAAGAAATTCTTGGCCGCCGGCTTGTTTTCCGACTACTACAAGGACGAGTAAGTTCTTTTACAACATCTCTATTACTTAATATTAACCGCTTGGCACTATTTTCATATTATCTGTTGTATTTACAGCCCTAGGCCTGAAGGTAAAGGGAAAAATCTCGTGACGCAAACTGAGTTCCCGCCCGGGTTGCTGGCTCCACCGCCTTATTGTGAAAGATGGGTTCGGCGAAGACAACAACATTTTAGTCTACCGTACGACATTTGGTGGCAACAACACTACAACCAACCCGTTCCATCTTGGAATTATAAAAAGATTCGCACAAGTAAGTAGATATTCTAATATCAATTTTATTTGCTTGCAGTATGACATAGTAGTTCTAACAATGAATCAAATTGTGTTTTAGAATTTATATTTACACTCATTTTCTCCGCTACTCCCAACTCATTTACATGGCAACCAAATCGATTTTGGCTTGCATTAAATTGCGTTATTCAAAACGCATTATAACCACATAGTTACTCGAGCAAACGATTTTTTTATGAACTGGTTCAATTGATTGACATGATCGTGTTATACAAAATCATTTCGATCAATTGAAGAGTTATGCTTGACCAGTTCGCAGCGCAGTACGCTTCAATTTAGTTAATTCCAAATACTTATAATTCGTAATATTTCAATACCGAATCAGCAACTGTTTACTGCAAGCACTAACACCTATGGCATAGCCGTACACGGAGCAACTTTAGTTGAAGAAACTAGCAACTTATTTGCCGAAACTATCAACTTTTTAATGGTTTTGCAGCAACAGTTGCCCAGTTGACAGTTGCAGCAACAGTTGCCAGTTGCAGCAACAGTTTCCAGTTGCAGCAATAGTTCGATTGTTTTATATGAAAACAGCTAGTTGCGAGTTGTCAGTTGCCGCAAAAGTTGCCCGTGTGCATGGGAGCGGATGACTCTATGTTACGTGCGTTTGCTCCAGATGTGTACTACGACGTGAAGCCGTCCGCGGAGGAGTGCGAGAGCGTGGCGTGCAACTGCGCGCCGGCGTCGGGCTGCAACGAGGACTGCATCAACAGGCTCGTGTTCTCCGAGTGCTCGCCACAGCTGTGCCCTTGCGGGTAATTGTTGTTGTTGTTCAATTGTTACCTACTTGCGCCTCATTTTACCTTTGATATGCCGGGGATTGCGCTTGATCTTTCCTCGCTCGTGTCGGATTGCTGCCCCATCGCACTTTGAGAGTGAATCCATCTCACTCTCAAAGTTACAATACAATTCCTATGGATGTACAATTCACACAATTCCTATGTCTATTTAGTCTATTTTTGATCTTTCAAGGTGGTCCGAAAACTACCTTGCCGAATTATTTGCCGAAGTAACGTCCCGGTCATACAGAAACTATTGACAGGACTTTCGGAATTCCGGATCCAATAACCGATGAAATTTGTTTGCAACGGATCCATTTTTAATAGATCTGTTTTTGGATGGATTTTAAATGGATGTTTAAGGGTTCTGTAAAAAACGCGGGCGTTCCGTGTTCAGGGGGTAAAAGCACTTTCCGTTCCATAAATATGCTGAAAGTGCAAAGAAAATAATTCTAGAAATTTGTGGTGACAAGTACTACTAGATGGAATTTTTTCAGGGACAGATGCAAAAATCAACGCATTCAACGCCACGAATGGGCATCGGGGCTGGAGAAGTTTATGACCGAGAACAAGGGCTGGGGTGTGCGCACTAAACATAAGATCACTTCTGGGGATTTCATACTGGAGTACGTCGGAGAGGTGGTGTCCGACAAGGAATTTAAGGTAAACTAGACATACCTTTGTATCAGTACATGCTAAATTGACGCAAATTCTACTGGTACACAATTAACCCTGCGTTCACACGTAGCCATGCCGGATAGGATTTTTAACGTATGCGGTTCAGTCACAATATAATTATAAGTATGAGTTCACACGTGTATACGGTTTTAAGATCCCGAAAATAACCGAAACGGACAAAAATTTACATCCGGTTTTGCGATTGCAATCAGATTCAGTCGCACGGGTTCCGAATACGGTTCAGTGGCAATAGTGGCAATTTAACACATGCGTTCACACGAGCGAAACAAAAACCGAATTGCATATTCAACCGTTGACATACCGTTCGGTTTTATTCAGAAAAGCAAACCGAATGCCGTGTGAACAGAGCATTCGGTTCTGTCGTATACGGTAAAAATCCGGATGATTTTGAAAAAAAACAAAAAAAACAACCTTATTATTCAACTCAATTCAATTCAAATCCCTTTTTTTTTGTTTAGGCCTACGGGGGCACTTACAAATTGTCATTTTACATTTTTTCCTTAACTTCTACCGCCGGATCGGAAACGCGACCTCGACTGAGAAGATCCGGCAAGAAATAGCCAAATAGCGTCGCTTCTAAGTATCAAATAGTGATGTGCGTAGCCAAATGATATCGTATGTACCAGGAGCGCATGGCGACGCGGTACGCGCGCGACACGCACCACTACTGCCTGCACCTGGACGGCGGGCTGGTCATCGACGGGCACCGCATGGGCGGCGACGGCCGCTTCGTCAACCACTCCTGCCGGCCCAACTGCGAGATGCAGAAGTGGACATCCAACGGTAGGCTGTTCATACACTTTGCCCTCTAATAACGCTGATATTCTTCTTCTTAACGTATGGTTAGGGGCCATCCATAAATTACGTCACACGTAAAGGGGGGGAGAGGTCCTAAGTTAAGTGACGTCACATTTAAAAATCTAATATATCCAAGTATTAAAACCGAAATTTGAACTGTAAACAAAAAATTTTTTTTCTGAAAATTGAATAAATATGTGACGTCACACAGGGAGGGGGGAGTCTCATAAATGTGATCAGCTGTGACAAGGGGGGGAGGGGACTAAAAATCATGAACTTAATGTTACGTAATTTATGGATGGCCCCTTAGTGGCCAACCCGGTGTCAGAGTTGTTTAAGCTGCCCAAAGGCCTCTAACATGGCTTAACGACTGCTATCTAAATGGCAACAACCTGGACCGACTTTTTACTTGCCCTCTGAAGCATGGAGACCCTCAGATGACATGCCACTATATGGTCACCCAACTCTGTCTGACCTTGCCAAGCCTTGCTTAACCTCCGATCGTTTAACGAGCAGTGCGCACATGAGTGGTGATATTAAGTATTTTTTTACGTTACTCTGCTAGAGAAAACAAAATAAGTTACCTATAGTTCTCATTGTTCTTTTTTGTTGCAGGTACATTCAGGATGGCTCTATTCGCACTTCGGGACATCGAGCCTTGTGAAGAATTGACATATGATTACAACTTCTCGCTATTCAATCCTGCTGTGGGTCAGGTAAATAAATAAATATTGCCAGACTAAGATACTAACTGTATATGTTTTACTTTCTTAACTAACTATAGGTATACCGCAAGCGCGGTACCGCGCCTTAGGTATGTGCGTGGAGGTGGGAGGTTGGGACGGCGAGAGCGATAACGGGTGGGGGAGTGGGACGGCGAGAGCGATGAACCCCCCGTCTCGCCGCTCGCGTACCTAAGGCGCGGTACCGCGCTTGCGGTATACCTATAATATTTGTTATCTTTTTTATAGCCATGCAAATGCGATTCGGAAGACTGTCGCGGTGTCATCGGTGGCAAATCTCAACGGATCACCAAACAACCAGTGAAGACCCAATCGCGTACACCATCGAACGCGTCCAACCAATCGCAGGGCTCCAACGGCAACCAACCGCGCGTCGGCAGGCCTAGGAAAGCGGTCAAATGTAACAAGAAATCCGAACAGCAAGCCATCACGTCCTGCGATATTAAAAACATGACGATACTGAAGTATCAGCAGCATTTGAATAAACTGTGGCAGGAACCTCAGATGAAGCCGTTGACGGCTAAGGAAAGGAATGTAGTGAAGGAGCGACACTGCTTCTTGTTCAGAAATCTGGAGTGTGTAAGTAATTTTTTAATTATTATTAGTTAATGATATGAAATATCATTGAGCCAGATAGGTTTTTTTTTATAGGACTGCCGTGGCAAATAAGCGTACGGCCCACCTGATGTTAAGCAGTTACCGTAGCCTATAGATGCTTACAATACCAAAGGCATTGCTCGCACATTGCCGACCTGAAGGGGAGTGGGATGGAGGGAGGGGGAGAGGAGGTTTGGCTTTCGGCTCTCTCACTCATCTTACGAAACGCAGCTGTAATAGCTGCTTTACGTAGATCTTCTGTGAGAGGGTGGTACTACCCCGGTCGAGCCAGCCCGTATATGAGCTGCAGTCAGTTGGCTACAGCTTGGCTCTACCACCTTTAAAGGTGAGAGTTTAGTTAAAGCGCGCGTTCAAATCTGTGCGTTAGCACTGGCGCGGCGCTTTTGAGGTCGCAACTAGCCCAAGGGCACTAATGCCTGCTACACACAACAATGTATTGTAGCGATTTATCTGTAGAACCCGATATGCGTGGATTTATTTATAGTGTGTATGACGAATCGTTGCAGATTGTGCAACGAAAATGTGTGTGGTATTGTGCAGATCGATCTGCATCGATCATTCGTTCCGTATATTCCAATTCTAAGTAGGGAGATACGGGACTCGGCTTGGATGTTACAGGAGAGGAGCGGGACCTAGACGTGAAAAATTTTATTTGCCATTGATTCTGCGTGTTTGACTTTCTGCGTATAATCTCAAATTACTCAAAAAGTTTGATATCGATGTTCGCTATCGACGAGTTGGTGCAAAACCATACAAAACTGGCGATAGCTCTTCGCTTGCAACATTACTTAAGCGTGACTAGTGACTAGCGATCGCTGATATAGATTTGTACCGTTAGGTGCGTCGGATCCGCGAGCGCCTCGCCCTCGCCATGCCCGCGTCTCCACCGCCGGCCGCCCCCGCTACCGCCCCCGCCCCAGCGCCGGCTCCGCCCGCCCCCGCCGCCCCGGCCGCCCCTGTGGTTGCGGAAGGTAGTGGGGCGGGCGGCGGCTGCGTGATGATAGACCCGCTGGCGCCGGCGCGCTGCGCGGACGAAGCGGCGGCGCTGGCTCGGCTGCGAGCGCTGCGAGACGCAGCACGCGCGCCCATCCCCAACGACGACCCCGCCCTGCCTCGCCCCACCCGCCTTACCAACGTGTTCCGAGCTATTTTCACAGCTATACGCGATTGCAAGGGTGAGTCCATTGAATGTTGATTCCTTTACATTTTTGAGAGGACTTGAGAACATTAATAATGTTGGATCTTCGCCGATATAATAGTAAAAGTCGTAATGGTGATGGTGTGCTAGTATATTACGGTCAGAGCGAACACATGAATTATATGTTCCGAAACTAAGCGAAGCTCTACTCTTATAATATATTACATAATATGATTATAGCCCACTACTTTGCTGCTTAGAACTTGAAATGAAAAAGATTATAGGCCTAGTGTAAACCAATTTTCTTCGATAGATTAGATTGTCTCATTATCCTTGCTGGCATGTAATAAAGTCTAGAGTCCGACATAATGATTACACTCGACAATACCACACATATAACCCGTATACTTCATTTACAGATGACAATGACAGGCCCTTATCCGCGCCGTTGCTCCGTGCGAAGGGCGAGCGAGCCAAAGGGCAGGACAGCACGACCTCGGCCCTAGACCTGGCCGCCGTCGAGAGCAACATCGAGAGCGGGCACTACGAGACCGTCGCGCAGTTCGACGCCGACGTCAACGCGACGCTCAGCGACGTCATACGGGAGCATGGCAGGGCCTCCACCTTGGGCGCAGTCGCCGCTCAACTAAAAAAAGTACATAAAACAATTAGTTGTTTTGTTTCATATCTATAGAAAAACTTGAACTTGAAGCAAAAAAAATAAAATGTCATCAGTGTGTTCTAAAATACAGATTTTCTCAATAAGGTTTATAGTGCCATTTACAGTGTATTTTTATTTGTAGGTGTACAACTCTGCGAAGTCGGATTGCGCAGACATTCTGACCAAGATCCTCGGTCCCGACGAACCTCTGCCGCAAGGATTCTTACAAAAAACTAAGACCGGTAAATATCTTGAGGCGGTTAGGCTATTCGTCGGCGGCGCGTCGTGGACGAACCACGCGCAACTAAGGCTTTAGTTAGTAATTTTAAATACTAAACTGTTTGTTGTCTCGTGTGTTGTGTAGAGGAGGTGATAATGTGCATCTGCGGCGTGCATGTGGAGGAGGGGCTGATGGTGCAGTGCGGCGGCGGCGGCTGCGGCGTGTGGCAGCACGCGCGCTGCCTGCGCGTCGCCGACACCACCGCGCCGCACCGCTGCCATCACTGCAGCCCGCGACAGGTACTACACACAATAATGTGCAATTGCGGCGTGCACGTAGAGGAGGGGCTGATGGTGCAGTGCGGCGAAAAAATAACGAATGTGATACATTTTTGCTACTCGAAAAACATGTTTATTTTTGCTAAAATATCGGCGACATCGGGGATTGTATTGGCTTCTTCTATTATTATCAATCGACGTATTTAAAACTAGCTTCCGCCCGCGACTTCGTACGCGCATAATTAAAAAAAAGTAGCCTATGTGCTATTTCAGACTATAATCTATCTCTGTGCCAAATTTCATTCAGATCCGTTCAGCTGTTCTGGCGTGATTAACAAACATCCATACATACATCCATCCAAACTTTCACATTTTTAATATGAGTGGGATTGTGGAGGCTGACGAATCGAGAGTGAGGGACATTTCTCGCGAATAGTCTTTGCTTCGTTCCATTATTGTCGTTTTAACGATACAAAATGTTCCGAATTCCTCGCAGGTGGACCGCGAGATCCCTCTGGACGAGTACACGGAAGAAGGGCACCAGTTCTACCTGTCGCTGATGCGCGGGTCGCTGCAGGTGCGGCAGGGCGACACCGTGTACGTGCTGCGCGACATCCCCATCGACCCGCGCCGTCCCGACCTCAGCGCGCCCGCCGACACCGCCGACACCGCCGACACCGCCGACAAGCCGCACAACACCAACACCAAGCGGCTCGACAGGAAGAAGCTCAAGAACATCGCCAAGGGGAAAGATAAGACTGATGAAACTACTAATAAAGTGAGCAATGATTTATGGCCTAGAAATGATCTCCCAAATTTATAGAAAGTTATTATGGGCTTACGCTGGCATTACAAATCACTTTTGTTCCTAGAAATGCTTTGTAAAACAATTGTAAACTCGCTAAAATCTCTATAAATTTGGCGGTAGTTTTTTGGCGTACTTACTGGTAGAAATATTTATACACTAATATTTTATTCGATACTCGTAAATAAATTATAGCGAATCGTATAACATAAAATATTTAAAAAGTCATAGTAGCACTAGTCGTGGAAAACATACGCGAATAGCACGAAAACCACTGAACACATTTTAATGAAGCTTGGTATGATCTGACCACCAAATCTCAAATCTCTCCGTTGGTCAATTGGGACGAAACACTTTCCATTTTATCACTAGTAGTAAATGAGGGGAAAACATTTTTGGTGCAACAAGTGTAGTTTGATTGGACTGGCCTGTCGTTATCTGTCACTTCACCTTTGCCAGTGCGACAACGCCCACGCCAACTTTGCGCCGCCGACTTTTTTGTTCTCATTGGGCACATTTTTTACCAATTCACCACATCTCTGAGACACTATTGACTGGTTAAATTTGTGTCAGGAGGGCGAGGTGCGCAAGCACACGTACCAGACGATCGGGCCGGTGCCGGTGTCGGAGCTGGACATCTTCCGCGTGGAGCGGCTGTGGAAGCACAAGGACACGCACGAGCGGTTCGTGTACGGACATCACTACCTGCGCCCGCACGAGACCTTCCACGAGCCCACCAGGAAGTTAGTCATACTGTACTTTTTAAGCTCGCCATGCGTTTTTATTCATTCTGTCTGACGTATACCTATAATCATTACTAATAATATCCGTCTATACAGCGCAACGTGGCGCTAAAATGACATCCATTAACTATTCTTGGAGTCGGTACCGAGTATTTATTTCTCGTATTTACTCAATCTTAAATCGGGACCAACCTCAAATAATAGAATTAATGGGGTTTTCCTAGCCTTAAATGTTCTGAGATTATTTTTGAAGTCCTTTTTTATATTGCTACTAAGCATGTTTGTTAAATTAATGTCACCATTGTAGTGCCGCATTGTAGAACACTTGTGAATGGGAAATATAGTGCTATTTACCTTTCAGATTCTTCCACAATGAAGTGATGCGCGTGCCTTTGTACGAAGCGGTGCCGATAGAGCTCGTCATGTCGCAGTGTTGGGTCATGGATCTCAACACTTACTGCAAGGTAATTACACGCTGTTTGATCCCCTCGGTGCCCTTAGTGAAGTCTTTTACTTTTTATTCCTGACGATCTGAATTTAACGTAGCAAACTGGTCAACGAATTAAAACCTTGCGAATTAAAGCCATCTTTTTAACACTTGATCCGTCATTAATAAAACTATCGCTGCTACCGCAATTCCTATGATGTGTCCTTAAGGGGCCATCCATAAATTACGTCACACGAATTTCCCCCCTTGTCACAGCTGGTCACATTTGTGTGACGTCCCATATTTTTACAATTTTCAAATTTTTTCGTTAAAAGTTCAAATTTCGGTTTTAATACTTAGATTTTTAAATGTGACGTCACAAAACTTAGGACCCCTCCCACCCCCTTGTCACACAATGTCACATTTCGTCGACCCCCTCCCCTCTTTACGTGTGACGTAATTTATGGATGGCCCCTAACAATTTCTCCATACAAATCGCGGCGACAGATCCAGGTTTGATCCGTACTGGCAGCTAAAATAAAGCGCGTTCTTGGCACCTAGAGACATTCGGTCTTTATTAAACAGAGATATTTGTTGTTTACATAGTAGTACAATTGCTCTTATTCTTATTGTATACAAGTCATGTTTGAGATAAGCTATTCAGGCGCCCGCCTTTATAAGCATTAAACAGAAAATTATACATTTTTGATACATACAGTAAACTGAACTGGTACAACTGTAAGGTGTTTTAAGTAATGAGCAAGGCTTGGTATGGACACACATTATATATTTTAGCAGCACGTTATGATGGCCGTTTTGACATGTAGAGGGGGAAAGAGGATGAACCTTATTGCAACGGAATAAGATTCCATTTAGCATTCATTTTTTGACATTCCTAAATTTTAAAACTGTCATTCTAATTACGTTACAATAAGGTTCATTTTTTCCCTCCCCCCACATGTCAAAACGGCCATCATAGCGTGCCGCTACTGTAAAGCTAAGTTAAATGTGTCATATTGAGAATGTTAACGTGTTGTTGTGTCAGGGTCGTCCGCTGGGCGCTTGCGCGGCGCACGTGTACATCTGCGAGCTGCGCGTGGACCGCACGGCGCGGCTGTTCACCAAGGTGGCGCGGCCCAAGTACCCCGTGTGCACGCGCCCCTACGCCTTCCGACACCACCCGCACCGGCTCAAGATCACGCGCACATACGCGGTATGTACCATTGACCTAAGACTAAGAGGACTGGGTCTAAGCACCCGGGCCCCAACACTCCACTAGGCCCGTGACGTCATCACAGGAGGCGTGGCTTAAGTCAGTGTGCTGTCGGCATTCGGCCTGTGCAGACGTCTTGCCAACGTTCGCATCCCAAATATAATTCTACTCGACACTAGATGGCGACCATTTGTACGTCTCTTTTACCATCCTACACTCAGTGACACCTAGTGTGTAAAAGTTAAACTACGTAGGAACATCGACATAGAACGAAGCGAGTACTTTTGCTATTGACCGGTAGATATAAAATTGGAAAATAGGCGTTATCTGACACCCCATCACCCACGCACATCCTACGCGAATTATCAAGCGTTGTTTCATAGGGAAATCTAATAAGAACACCTCCACTTACTAATAGCCCTATGGTACGTACCAATACTATTCACATACATAATATGTTCCTTCTACATAATAGCTGAATAAATATTGCAGGACGTATTTGCGTATAAGCTTTGTGTTAAAGGCACAAGAGCCTATAAGTTTTCTATTTCTTCCTATCGTATGGTTAGTGGCCGACCTGGAGTCAAGAGTTGTTCAAGCCACCCGCCCCAGAGCTGTGTGTATGTGAGCTGTGTGTCAAGAGTTGTTGGAGCTTATAAGGCTCGTATTATAATAGATATATCGCAAAGTTGAGATCGATCTTAAGATGCAGTTTTGACGTTTAATGTATGGAACATATGTCAAAAACGACGTCTTAAGATCGATCTCAACTTTCAAGATGCATTTATTGATACGAACCTAGGAGTAGTCATCACAGGTTGAGTCGAGGCGAGCCGAGAAACGTAATAAAGCTTTTATCCCCTGTTAACGTTTTCGTGTCAGTCAATTTGGAGTGACCCTTATGATTACTGTATTTGTGCTGCCTGTAGTTTAAATGAACTAGTATTTCTCTATCCGACATTGAGGACCGCTTAGCGCAGAGGTTCGAGCGTAGGCCGCTCGCCGCACTGCATCGGGTGGTTGCGGGTTCCATCCCGCCAGAGGCAAATTTCGGAAACGACCTTCTCGTAATTTGGTCTGGGTGTAATCGCCCCTACGGTACCCATAGTACAAGCATTGCTTAGTTTGGGATCATACAGTAGGTGTGTAATTCTGGCGATATTTATTTATTATTATGTCTTGATCCAGCCACACGAGGTCTCCCCGGAATACCTGAAAGGCAGGACGGGTAAGAGTGCAGCTGCCGACAAGACCAATAAGAACGTGCCCAAGGAGACCAAGAAGAAACCTCTCGCTATTGCGCTCCCTGAAAGCTCGAAGGTAAGTCACATATTCACCATAGTCTGACCGCAACCGCTGTGCCGCGCCTTAAGTACGCGAGTGGCGAGATGGGGGGCTCATCGCTCTCGCCGTCCCACTCCCCCACCCGTCATCGCTCTCGCCTTCCCACTCCCCCACCTCCCCGCGCATACCTAAGGCGCGGCACAGCGGTTGCGGTCGGACTATAGTTGAATATTTTATTAATCGTTTCCTTCAGTTAGGGTATCGCCTATCCCGGCATCATGTGATATGTTGCGGTGATGAAAAAATCGTGAGAAAAACCTGCATGTCATAGAAAAAGACATGTAATCAACCAACCCGCTGGGCTAGCGTGGTGGATTAAGCCTAGCATTGAGGGGAGGTCCATGCCCAGAAGTGGGACGCTAAAGGACTATCCACATATATTAGGGCCCTGCCCGGGACGTGGACGAACCGTGCTCCGTCAGGGGCTCAAAAAAAAAAAACATTTTACATTAACTCGTTTACTTCCCGGGCATAGCCCTGTAGCCCGATTCACGTAATAAAAACCGTAACGATATCGTAGCGACCATAGTCGTTGATAGCCTTTTCGTCATAGCAACAAGTCGTTGAGTAACCGTTATTCGTTGAGTAAACGTTTGAGTTGAAGTCCTATCGAGCTGCATTCAAGGAACACGTGAATACCAACTTTTGATAGGATTTTGATCGATCGACTTTCGAACTTCAGCGTTATTTGGATTGTTTGTTTTTACGTGAATCGGGCTACAGAGATCTGTGGATAGTCCTTAAAAGGGCTAATTTTATTTCGCTAAAGTTGTAGTGGTGTGTGTGCAGGGTGGTGGTATAGTCGCGCGGCGCGAGGCGCAGAAGGAGCGCGTGAACGGCATCGCGCGGCGCCTGCTGGCGCGCGGCGGGGAGGGCGCGGGCGGCGCGCGCGCGGCGCTGGACGCGTCGTACCTGCTGGCGCCGCGCCGCGGCCGCCGCGCGCCCTCCTGACGCGCGCCCGCCTGCGGCAGCGGCTGCTGCGCGACTGACCCGCCACCGAAGCCGCAACCGCCTCGCACCTGAAATCCGCCGCCTCGGCTCCGACCATCGACCACAAAACCAGTAGACGCCAAACAATTCGCAATGGAAACTTGCATTGATAGGGAGAAAAACATTTATGTGACACAGCTCAAAACACACAATACAATTGAAATAAAATAAACAATTGGTAGACCAACAAAATAGAACAGGAAAAAAAAGAAAACAACAGAAGAATGTGTCTCACGGCTGGACCAAATAGGTTCCCAGATCAGCCTAATGCTGGCATTAGGCTGATCTGACGGCGACTTGTGCGAATGTATGATAGGTACCTAGTACCATAGGTTTGTCAATGATTTACTTATTTCTTACTCGGCCAAAATAGAGAAAATATTATTCTATTACTGATATAGAACAACATCAAAAAATTGCGCACTGGTTAAAAATGTTTCCTGTATAACTAAGGCGGCAAACAAGTAAAATAGTTGTTGTAGCCTGTAGATGCCTGCAATACCAAAGGCATCGATGCCTTGAGTCAACAATTTAAATATCAGTGCCGTCACACATATACAGTGGTAATGTTAGGCGAGCGAGGTGCCCGGCGTCTATGGTTTATTGGTCTGTAGACGCGTGGCGTGAGTGTCGCAGGCGGGTGCTAGTGAAGACATCCGCGGGGTGCGGAAGGCGGAAACTCCCGTCGATGTGTATGAAATGAAATTGTATTTTTATAATGGTCGCGAGTTCGCCGCTCCGGTGACGAACTCCTAGTGTATCGATGTATTCGGGGAGAACTAATTTATTAACTTTTCTGTATCGTTTACTTCTTCGGAGTGACGTCTATTATGACTTATTATGACGTATTTATTTATGCTGGCGTGTCGCCGATGTAATCTCGAGTAAGTATATTGATTATTGTAAGTTCCACGTTTACGTTCTCGGCGCCCGCGCCGTTTGTTGTAAGTTGTAGCTGCATAATTTTTTCGAATTAACTCTTGGACTATATTATGTAGTATGAATAGTTATATTTTTACATAAGACCGAATATTGTTGTAATTTATATAACGGTATGTAATAAACGGTAGGCTAATGAATTATTGGTTAACGACCACTGGTGCGAACTGATGTTGAATGTTGAAGAGTTTTAATAGAGGTTAGATACAGAAGCGTTGTTTGGGAGGTTGTTAATTTAATATTATATTAGTGATTAATTATTATTACTTTAATCTTCCGTTAAGACAAGCCGGGGGACATAGATTAAGTTTAATTCGTCTGGTCATTTACGGTATGCGCCCGCAGCGTACGGGAGACATGCATGCTTCGTGTTGTGCACTAAAATCTCTCTAATTTTTACACGTTTGGTTTATTAAGTTGTACATACGGTAACGTGTAAGGTGGTTGGTTGTTTTATTTTTAAATCGAGATGATAATATATTGCTTACCTCTACGGGCCTTAAGTTAGTCCGCGATGAAGTTTCTCTGCCTCTTTTCGGTCGGTGCCTCGCGCACGGACGCTTCTCATGCCTTTGCATTGTGATTACAGAGAACAAAGTTGTTTTTGTTTCTAATTTATTTGTAAATTACTGTTAGTTTTATACTTTTCTTAGTAACTTTCACATCAGTGATTTTTTTATTATTAAGAGAAGCCTTTATAGTATTTTTCTTTACTATGCTTTTTACACTTATTAATCTATGTATTAATCGCAGTAGATTATGTTAATAAGATAATTTGGTCCCAAAATCTAGTACAAAAGTTCACAATAGTCATTCTATCCGTTGTTAAGCACTGGAATGTTAGACTATTACCAACTGAATGAATTCTCATAAGTAATATTACAATAGTGTTATATCCCAATGTTCTTGTTAATCTATAGAGTGCACTTATAGATGAATGGTAGAAGGTATATTGACAGTATAACTTAAGTTAAGCTTCTCCAAACTGACGTGAGTGTGAAATTCGCTCGCGGCGTTTGCCTGCATTGTATGTAAACTGGCAGTGAATGGCCGCATCCACAAGTCCCGAGCAGCCACGCCTGAGTAATTAAATATGACGTTGTGTCTTCTTGAGCAGACGTCAAAACTGTTGTTCGAGTGCGCTGCTCGGTTCATGTAGACGCACCTTATCATGTAGGCTGACGAGATCAACGTGAGCGAATCGCTCGCGCTTGCTATCTTGCTTGCGACAGTTTGGTCAATCTTTAACCGAGTCTTGAACACTTATTTATATATTTCGTTTGCACTTGCACCATGCTTAAAGATCGACTTTGCCTTGTAGATAGTAACAATCCACTATACCATTCACAGATGCATGTTCACTTAAAATATCTCTATGAATTATTTATCTATAGTAACAGGTAATTCAGGAAAATTCCAATTATGTACTTAACTTAATGAAGGAAATAGTTCTCAATAGTCAATAATTATAATAGTCATAAGTTTTCACATTTCATTTGCTTTATTATACTTGTGTGTTATAAATATTATATCAAATAGACAAAACTTGCTTGAAATAGTTTCATTAGTCTATTCCAAACATGAATCGGCGATATTTTGGGATCAAGATTTGTACTTTTTTTTCAATTGATCGTCAAAATTTATTGTTCACCTTATGTAAGTGTAAATATCTTGAATTTTTATATTAATACTATAATACTAATAGAAATGATTTTTTAATTAATCTATAAATTGATCAACCACATGATCTAAAAATTAACTAAGTATTATATTTTTTTAATTTTGGTAATTATGAAAATTACTTTGATATTATTTTTATTTTTTTCTATGAATTCAACATATTTATACTGATATTAGGGAACTATTAAAAGTGTTATTATAAACTCTTATTTGATATAACGAGCAGCTTTACTATTTATATGTTTTAAGAGGCCATTTGTTGTAACTCATGTTTTATTAATAAATTAAACTGGATCAAGATTTATCTTGTTTTATTTGGTCAACGCCCTCATACATTTAAACTTACTTGCATAATATCATGCATTTATTTATAAGTATACAAACATTCTAGTCTTGCCTGTTATGGCCATAGGATATGTTAGTTCGATAAGATTATAGACATGGAGTTTGTTTTGTGATGATATGCTATGCTATTTGCTACTTGGCACCAGCGAAATATTCGTACCTAATAAGAAAATGGATCAGGCCATATGTTTAAAGAAGGAAGACTATTTAAATGACTGGAAGATTCAGTACCAGGCTTGTCGGCCAAAGGACTGCCAACAGATGGCCGACAACGTGTCTACCGCCCAGAATTGATTAGCTTTTAGAGCTCGGCTTACAAATGTTGGATATTTGTTACCATATTATAGGTGTAGGTGACTGTACTATTATATATTTTGTGGTGGTGTGGTGGTTACCTAGCACTACACTGGGGTCATGCTGGGGTGTATAGCAGTACATACCCTAAAATACCACCCGAGGAAATACACCGTGATCGAAATGACAGTACGCGGTGAAACACACGTAGCATCTGTTCCCACGCTTCCCACTTCTATCCGCTTGCCGAAGCAATTCTGAAGATGCATACCATCTATGTAATGCGTCACACGGAACGCGTCACGTTGCTCGTAAACAAAATAATTAGGGTCCCACACATGAACCTAAAAATCTATGTCCCGTACACCTTAGAACTACGAAGTATTTACAGTTTACACCTACATTTAACAACTCGTCCCGCGAAGTAAATTAGAGCAGCCGATTGGTTATGTATGCGTCTTGCGGGCTTATTAAGGTCTAGGGTTAAAACCCCGGATAGCTGCTCTGGATTTTTATAAATTACGATAAGGCCGTATCCGAAATTTACGTCTGGCGGAAAACGAACCTGCACTGCAACTAAAAGGTGGTAGAAGGTGGATTTTAAGGTGGTAGAGCCAAGCTGTAGCCAATTGATTGCAGCTCATAAACGGGCTGGCTCGACCGGGATAGTACCACCCTCTCACAGAAGTTCGGCATAAAGCAGCTATTACAGCTGCGTTTCGTACGACGAGTGAGAGAGCCCACCCCCACTCCCCCTCCTTCCATCCCACTCCCCTTCAGGTCGGCAATATGCGAGCAATGTCTTTGGTATTGTAAGCATCTATAGGCTACGGTAACTGCTTAACATCAGGTGGGCCGTACGCTTTTTTGCCACCGCAGACCTATAAAATTTAAAAAAAAAAAACCATCCGATGCATTGAGCGGCGAACGCTAAAACCACTACGCCAAGCGGTCGTCAATGGTAATGGTAGTTTGTTTGTCTACACCAAAATATCTGGATTAGCATTGACCTTAAATAACAATTTACGTTTACGATGTGCCCTGGGGCTGCGTTGCGTGACTGGGGTCACTCGCAATGAGAAGATTGGGCCCAGCGTCCGCCTCCGCCCGCATCTGAAGCCGTGCTACGGCGCACGCATCGCCACACTTAGGGCCCTATCGCACTAGGCAACCATGGTTATGCTACCAGCGGGTATTTCAATGGCTGACACCGAATTGGTTGCGACACCAGGTGCGATACCCTCCATACAGCTCTATACATTTTGTTGGTGGAGCGACCGGTCGCGCTACCGCTGGTTGCCTAGTGCGATAGTATCCAAACATAATCACTACTACAGTCTGTTCTAGATGACTATAGTCTGATTTTTAATTAGACGAAGCCAACTGACAGCTGAAAATGTCACTGCTCTATGAATTTGAACCTTATTTGTTCTATTTATATTGAAAAGTGACATAAGCACCTGTCAGCCCACTTCGTCTAATTAAAAATCAGACTATAGTAACCACGTAAGTTTAAATCATTCCTTCTACCTTTAGATAGAGGCGCTCATAGCCAGCTGCAATCACTGATCGGTAAACAATCGGAGGTTAAGCAACGCTTGGCAAGGTCAGTCAGAGATGGGTGACCATTATTGGCATTTGAACTGACCGGCTCCGTGCTTCGGAGGGCACGTAAAAAGTTAGCCTCGGTTGTTGTCATCTAGGCAGCAGTCTTTAAGCCTTGTCAGAGGCCTTCGCGCGGCTTGAACAACTCTGAAACCAGATTGGCCACTAACCACACGTAAAGAAGAACTTATTTACTACGGATGTTAGTAAATAAGGTCAAACGTATTCTACGTAGTATCAATGAGCATAGAGCGAGTTAATAAAAACATAATCAATCTACATCTTGAAGTAACCTAAAGGAAAACATTTAAAGAAATGTGTCCGGCTCTCTGAGGTAACTGCGCTAGCATTGTGAGACCGGAAGGTGACGATTGCCTGACTCAAGTTTCGCATCTACCCGACAATCGGTATCTTAATAAATTCTGTGTACTTAAGTGTAAACTTCCACGATATAATGTGGGATATATAAACATTACACTACCGAGTGAACGTTATCTTAATAGTTCCCCGTTACATTGAAATATATTAAGCCTACTCTTATTATTGCGGCATCTTGGGAACTATATGTATGTGGGCTTTAAACTCTCTGAGGAGCATACTATAGGATACCTAGTGGTATACTTAAGCCGAGTACAACATTCGTTCAGTAAGGCGGTAAGGGCCTCCGCAGACTTGCTACTTTTAGCATCGGCGATCGGCGATTTTGATGCTGCGTCTCGCTCGTTCGCGCTCGAAGAAACGCGACGCAGCATCGATACGTCACAAAATCGCCGGTCGCCGATGCTAAAAGTAGCAAGTCTGCGGAGGCCCTAAGGCGATTGCAATGCGAAGACGATTTCTGTACGAAATTTCGCACATGTGATGCAGCCAACGCTTTATGTTTATCGGGGATTGACCGCTGTCTCGTCGCTATTGCGTTGCTGTCGCATCGCAGTCGCCTCACCGCCGGATCCAATTTCTATAATTTACTATTACAGACTTTGCTGTGCCATAAATCAGGAACGCTTAACGCCTTAAATCTTCTGAATTGCGTCATGAGTGCAAATAAGCAGGCGTTTGTCATTCGCCCGGTTACCTATTCGTTTGGCTGTTTTCTTTACAAGTTTTTCTTATAATAATCTCATAATTAGATATAGGTAATGATTACATCATAACGGCGCATGCAACGTATAGAATTCGCAATGATTCATTTAAGAAAATCAGTCCCAGAGACATTGGTTTATTATTTTAGCAGATACGGTACATGCTACCATTGAAATCACTAGACTTGTGCTCAGCGCCTCACTACATGCAGCGAAATTTACACATCTGTTATCGCACTAGCAATTCGAAAATCAACTTCAAGGCATTTTGCAAGCTGAGCCGTATTGGCAATATCGACATGTTTTCAGCATTATTTTCCGCGAAAGACTGAGTCGTACTGTGTACATAGACTCCGTTTAGCAAGACATACTTGTCTGGACAGTCACATATCTCCCTCGTTCTTGGTAAGGTCTTTGCCCAGAGACAATTATTCGTAATAACGGTCATTAGGTACGCATGAGTTAACGCAGCTACGTACTTCGGCAATATAATTTGATACAGTAAAATGATGTAGGGTCGACGAGTCAGCAGGTCGTGCGATCCTGGCCTATTATTCAGTCAACGGCAGCACTCGCAACGGTCCACGGCACAACCATTCGGACAACACACTTCTTATCAACCAGCGAAATACACGCGTGTTACGAACCAATTCGAATTGAATGTGCAACCAGTGACAAAATTTTCTAAGTCGCGGCATGAAAACAGTCGTAGTGTTCCGTGCTTGTGATTTTCCTGGAGCGGCGACTTCTATCTCGACGTCTGGGCATCTAATAATGTTCTCGTAAGTCTCATTTTATGTACGTGATCTTGTAACGTTTACGTGTCGATGATGGAAGCGGAACAAATAAATAATTCACGTGCACCGTAGTTTGGTAACTCGCGTTATCTTTGCGTCGACTTCTTCATTGTTTAGTTTGTTGAGCGACTGCTTTGTTTTAAAGCTTTTTATCATTGACTTATTACGTCTATGTTATTCCGATGTGCTGTTAGTAGACATAGGTTTATCATTGCCTAGGTATTTTTAAAAATAAACACGTTCACGTTTGATTTGAAATACTCTACTTATGCGTCGAAACTAGATTACAAATGTTTTTATTGTCGTGTAAACCTGTATTATCATAAAAATAACCCATTAGTTCACTTTCAGGTGTTTTTACTATCTACTTACCTACTATTATGTATTCAAAACCGAAATATCCTGAAATATCAAAATGGCAATGTTAAGTATGCCAGTTTGGATATTGTAATTAATAGAATACCAATAACTAAATATCGCCAGTCAAACACACCAACTGAATTGTCCTAAACTAAGCAACTCCTGTACTATGTGTACCGGACAAAAGACTGGGGGCGATTCCAGCGACAGACCCAGACTAGGTCAAATTACGAAAAGACTGATTCCGAAATAGGCCTCAGGCGGGAACCCTACCAGTAACCATACGATACAATGAGCCGAGCGGCCTACGCTCAAACCACTGCACCACATGGTCGTCAATATTTTCGCAGTCCTCTTGCCAGCAATATTTCATCATCCGCCAAGATTTCACGATTTCTTGGTGGCAATAGTTTTTTTTTTATTTTTTATAGTCCGGGCGCTTTTTGGCCCGGCCCGCGATCTCCGTCTGATGTGGGGGTCAGAGTCTTTTTTATTTGTGTGAAATAATTGTTTCCACTGTTTCTTTTATTTAAATAAGGGGTGGCAATGGTTAAAAGTGAGCCGACTTAGGGCCCAGGAATAGAAGTATCGCATCGCGTGATCCCAAGGCACAGTGTCGAGCGGACGCGACAGGCTGATGATGGCCGAAATCGCGTCGCACGCCACTCCAGCCGGAACACTTCATACTGTCGTTATTGATAAATTGCCTCGCGTCAATTTGTCGCGTTCTCTCGAGTGCACCATCCAACACCAGCATCAGACTAATTTTACAATGTCACATTGTCGTCTCGACACGTGAACTTTTTCTGAATGATAATATTGGATAGGTCTCGTCTCGGTTGCATTTTGATACAGGCTGTCCGAAATAGTAATTTAGGTAGAACTATACATGTACGGTAGTAGTTGATATTGCTCCTACCTATATCGATCGATCTTCTCAGCCGAGGTCGCGTTTCCGGCGGTAGAGTTTAAGGAAAAAATTTAAAATGACTATTTGTAAGTGCCCCCGTAGGCCTAAACAAAATAAACGCTTTGACTTTGACTATATTGCCACGGATTAGGAACTTAGTCCACCACGCTGTATGAGAAGTTTGCGCAATTTATATACAATGTTTTCATATAACTTATCTATGTATTACATACAGGGAAATGCTATTGCATTTTTAAGAATATCTTTGTATTAACTAATACGTAGTAATATAACTCTATAGATATAGAACTACGTATTAGTTAGTAGAGCCATATAATATTTGTTATGTATGTAAGTATCTGTGTTATGTACCTATGTAGGTAGTGCAATATTTTTTACATAATTTGGAAGGAGAATCTAATACTCTTTAGATACGCACCTCGTCTTACCTAACAGCCTGTATATTAAGGAGTAAATAGAGTAGTAGGGTCGGCGGACTGCGAAATCGTGTGTATTTTATCAACTCTGAGCTATTACGGTACTCTGTTATCAACCTCGTGAGCGTTAGAATCCATAAATTACCATTTTATTACAGGCTGTTATCCTACCAGAAGTCTGTATGCCGTATGTCAGTAGACTTAAAATAGCGACAAATAAACAAGACTAGTCCGAAGGCCCTAGAATCGTAGTTCGTAATACAATATCTTCCATTCTTCATAGAGTTGTAGAGTATGAGTTCATAGAGACACAAGTATTGAGTAACAAGGAAGATAGAGTCAACTTATGATTCGATTTTCATTTCTTTTCAATTATTTTATTTGTCGTTATTTTACTGGAAACGACTGCTTATTTAATTTAAATCTTCTTATCTTTGAATTAAGGTTACGATCCCAGTGTTTGAAATCATTATTCAAATATTTGAGAAAATTGTTAGTTTATCAGCTACCCAAAAAGAAAATAGTCACTTATGTAGGAGCAAAGTAATGAATATTCACTGAAAGATACTGATACATACATACAAATACTCAATGAGATATAGGCGAGGCGAGGATATTATGAGGCGTTAATAGCCTCATGAGTGGCTAGAATTGAAAATCAGCGATGTAGAGTCTCAGTCATTTATACTATCTTAAATATTAAATAAATTTTATGGATGATCTCTCTCCTGAAGTCTGTCCTTTGCACTACATCATAGGGTTCTTCAAAGGACATATTTACAGGTCCCTTAAAGTTTTTGTTCTGTATGTGTGTGGTGTACAATAAACTGTTATCTATCTATCTACTTCCGTCCTGGGCGGCGGTTTCCACTTACCATCAGGTGGACCGTCTGTCAGTGTGCCTTTCTAAGCAATAAAAAATAATAACACGTTAAACGTGTAGTTTCAGTTTGTAGTATTTTTAAACAGCATTTGATAATTGAAATTCCTACTTCATCATAAATAAATTAACGATACAAGTTAAGGATTGATTATAACTGATTTCATGACGTTTTTGGATATTTTTTCGCGTTACCTAACTATTTCGGAGTTTCCATGTTTGTCACGTTTATTTTCAGGCATGCCCATAAATTTGTGTTTATTAGTAGAGCGCAGATAATACGGTTCTTCGTACTTATGTACTAAATCTACGGTTCATAAACGTATTTCCTGCGAACCGTTAAAATTAGTGTGCGCCTTTTATTGAGCATTTAGGCATTTAGGTGCATTGTTATAAGATACATGTATTTATTTAGTATATTAGGACCAAGGCGGTGGATGGTGCAGTGATGATATCACGAATGTATTCAAGTGTTAATAAGTGTGGTACCCGTCAAACTGACTGACACACAATGCATGCAAACATAATATTTATTTAACAAATTGCTATCGTGGAATAATATACGTGTTTCTTCTCGATTTCAAGAAAAAAACATTCACTAAGAATATTATGTTTTTTTCTTCAATCGGTATAGAAAGAGTTAAACCCCTTCAGAAACCTACCGCACACTTTGCACGCCGACGTAACAAATCTTAGATCAAATAGCATTTAGGTGTTTTGCGTATTATTTACTATAGGATCGTCGGTGTTGATTCGCGACGAGGTCTATCGCTCAATATATAGAGCAGATGCGGACGTATGCAAGCTCACACTCTTTCGAGAGTGTTCCATGAGACGACCGCTCTAGTGTTAAGTTCACCTCATCTATCACAGTATCGTTCATAGCCACATCAGTGGCGGAACACTCACCGACGTCACAGAAGCAGGAGAGGCACATCAGATCGACACCGGTAAGTGATCTCGATAATTGGCGACGCACGACCGCGCCGCTCGCGACTCTTGCGAGACCTCCAATGCGCTAAATCCCTCATAATTAACACTAGCTTCGTAGCTGACATACCTGAATTTTGAACGTCACTGAGATTCGTGTTATCTTGATGTTATTAATGTATTTATGTTTTCCAAGAACAGATTTCAGTGGAAATTGCGTTTCTTTTCGACAACAAATAAATTACTTTGTAGAGTTTGCATAGAGTTCTCGCTTTGAATCGAGCACGTACGCGTTTACTTAGGCAACCGGTGTGTCCTATTTCAACAAGTGATCGTGGCTCATTATCCGTCATTACTTACTTTGTGAGATGAATGTAGGACAGGACTTTATTATCTCTCTCCCGTAGGGTCTACTTAAGACAAGATGAATATTCGACTAGGTAGTTCTATCTCACTTTGTCATTAGATCTTACCTGTTGTTTTACAGTTTTACCAAAGTTTCACTTTTTATAATATTATCGTAAGTAATATGATGCAATGAAGTGTTCATACATTGTGTTGGCAAGGTGACGCATCTATGTTAACGACATCCATGTTTACAACTAATCACTTACGAAGGAAAATATAAGGTAACGAAGCGAGATAAGATCTTTTCCCTTAAAGTTATAGGTAATGTTAAGAAAATATACCTATATTAAAAACTTTTCTACAAGTACAAATTTTGGCAAACGAATTGCCGTTTCGAAGATTAGCCGAACCAAACAGACAGGCAGACAAAAAAAATATTTTTTTGTTATTTAGTACTTTCATATGTTTATTAAAAAGCTCTTATTTTGACATAACAGGCACTTCAATTAGGGCCTCCGCAGACTAGCTACTTTTAGCATCGGCGACCGACGATTTTGTGACGTATCGATGCTGCGTCGCGTTTCTTCGAGCGCGAACGAGCGAGACGCAGCATCAAAATCGCCGATCGCCGATGCTAAAAGTAGCTAGTCTGCGGAGGCACTTATATGTATTTTTTTGTATGTATGTAAAGACATTGATGGCGTCAACAATTTTTCTTCATCAATGGTAAAATGCCCGACTCGACCTTTTTAACCTCGCGTGTGATTATTCCGCGAAATCTTCTAATTTCGTTCCTATCACTTGTTGATTCTGTTCGGTAGTTGACAGCATCCTTCGCGCTATCTCTGATCAGCAGTCGTGAGCACAAACAGGTATATAGTGACAAACAATGATAAATCATGTCGACACACATCGCTAAGTCAATATTTGATTCATCGCCCCCGGAGCGCAGCACAAATACCTTTCGATGTTCCTAATTTTATAATGTTTTGGTAGATTTATTTATATTTACAGTGCAAAATTGTTGTACCACCATATTGAACTTAATACTTTCTTAGGGCCATAACGCACCGGGACGCCAGGCGACGTCGCTGGCCACCGTAGCCAACTAATTCGTATTAAAATGTATGACAGTTATCACACGTCGCCGGCCACGTATCCAAACAATTTGTATTGAATGGCGAGTGGCCAGGTGTGATACCTGTCATACATTTCAATACGAATTAGTTGGATGCGTGACTGGCGACGTCGCCATGCTACCCGGTATGTAATGGCCCTAAGGCCTAGACTTATGAATATATATTGACAGGGGGGTCGAGCCAGCCCATTTATGAGCTGCAGTCAATTGGCTACAGCTTGGCTCTACCATCAGTAAAAACCTTCTTGTAATTTACTAATAACGGTTATCTACAGACACTATTATTGTTCAGTCTCGAAAAACTTCCTACTCGTGCCTACTGTAACGGAATTTGAGTTGAATATACGTTTTATATGTATAACCAATATCAGTCCTCCAATAACTAATATTTATTGATTTATTTGGACAACAGCAGATAACAATCTCTGAAGGTACTTATACTTTCAAGTTTAACAGTGTAACGGCCGAATAATCGTACGCAACTTAAATTTGAGAGCTGCTTAACTTTGACGCGCCATACAAAAAATGACAGTTAACGTCTCAAACTGCTAAGTGGGACTTTGATATTTGATTAGCCTTTGAGAATTCGGCCATAAGTTTAACAGTGTAAAGCCGGGTCTCCACCAAAGGAAAATTGACAATGATGTGATCCAAAACGTAAAACACACACACACACACACACACACACACACACACATACACACATAAAACAAAGGGATAGATACAAGCACAATTAAAATACACATAAAATGTTAGAATTTAGGTAAAATTATGGATGTTTATTCAAATTCTTTCAACATAGATTTATGAAAGTTACGTCCGCGCGCTCCCTCGCGGAAACCAATTTTATTAGTTTATTAGCGCACACTACAAAAACATAAAAATGGCGAGTTATACTTACGCGCTTAATTAAGCGCATTTCCATTTAAGCTTTTATACAATAATAATAATTTTAGATTGAACAGAGGCCGATTTTTTGTTGTATATCTTTATAACAGCGACATATTATTGTAAAGGGGTTAGGTACCTACCTATATTAGATCGATGATTATAATGTATGTATGTGACATCAATGAACTTGAATGAAACCGGTAGTTTGTGCGTTATTTAGTTAAAAAAACAAATAAATATTCAATATTATTATTTAACCAACTAATCTATAAAAACCTTGGATTTAGCAGACAGAAGATAAAATATTGTACATAATATAATAAATATGTATTTATTTACATATCTGTAAATAAATACATATTTATTATATTTGGGTGAAACCAGAAATTAGTTTTATATAGGTACGTTTACAACTTACTGTACAATTAAATTTAATGGAAAAGACAAAAACTCCTGATTGTACCGTTTTCTGGTATATGTTTCAATTATCGTTTTTTCTGTTTATTCCTTTGCTTTGTAAATACCTACTCATAATGATTATCACTTCGAAATTATCTATTATTGCAGATTATTATCTCTTAATGCAATGCAGTAACAACTTTTAAAAACATAGTGCCTGTTTACCTACCTACTTGTTTTTTTACCTGCAAAGAAAAAATAAGGTAATACTGCTATTCGTGTATCGTATCAATGGAGCTCCGTATTTATCACGTGACAAAACGTTTCCTGACACCTAAAAAAGATACAAACTGTCTATGACACCAACATTATAAGATATCCGTGGTGGACCACAAAGGTTGCCTGGAAGAAATCTCTAGATTGGTGCGTCCGGATGCCTCGCATACCTCGCCCGAGCATTCAGTTTTGACGTCAGAACGCATAGACATAATGTGACATAATGTCGTATGTGTGTGTAATAAAGAGTATCCGCCAAATTAATATAGATTTTTAACCAGCTTACAATGGTTTTACAAAGCATTTCTAGGAACAAAAGTGATTTGTAATGTCAGTGTAAGTCCATCATAACTTTCTATAAAGGGTGTCTATCTATATATATGTCTATATGACGACTTATATCACCCAAGCGACGAGGTATATCTTGCGATATGTTCCTCAACTTTGTCTTCAAGGTTTGTTGTTAATATAAATCTAAATATTCAAATTAGGAAGCGACAATACTTTCGTGTCACGAGAGCGGCGCGGGCGCCGGCGCCGCTAGCGCCAATAGCAATAAATAATAATATGGTAGTATAGACAGCATATGAAAATATTTAGGACGTCTTGTACCTACATGTCATGCAACTTGTTCTATGAATAAATTCTGAGAAGTCCATTTATGCCGCCTAATTACCCACTTATTTAAAAAACGAAGAGTATGAAGATTCTAAGGCACGTAGAGAAAGTAGAGAAAGCTTTCTAAATAAATATTTTTGTAGATAGTTACTTCAAATGCCTAAAATCCTTATAAGCCTTAGATGCATTTAATGCCATCCACTTGAAGGAACTTAGGTAATATGATCACTTTTTAACGTACACTGATCTAATGCAATTTAAGATAGTAAATGAAACAAATAAATTATTTCCATGTCCTTTATATTTATTAATGTTGATGAAATTTATCTCAATCCACATATTCGTATTAAAATTTTAAAGTGCCTAGGTACTCTTCAATCAGAGTAAACAAAAGTCCAGTACATTTAAGGTACAGGCAGAACAGACAATACTCTCTATTAAAGGCAATAAAAGCGTAGGGGACTGCACTTACAAAGTTGTCAACAATACCTAGCATTTAAGCCATAACAGCCTTCACCTTGCTGGACCGGTCCCGCGCCCGTCAGACACGGGACCGAGGTCGCCCGTGATTGATTAGCACCAACCTGTAGCATCTGAACACCAGAACACTTACGGAACTGTCTATACGTACTTGTCTATTAATCTGTAGACTACAACTTACAGCAAGATGTTCTGAGTTGTATCCTATTAATGGTATTTTGGACGCTATGTTACTGTGACTGATGTAAACAAGGATCCAAGAAGCTGAGGTTGAAAGCAGGGAGAAAAGCAAAATTATCTTGGAACCCGCACGAATTTTATCGAAAGAAAGTAAAAGGTATGAGTGGTAGACTCCATAAATAATACTAATAATTGGCCTATAATATCCCACTGTTGGGCACGGGGCTTTTATTAATGCAAGGGGATTAAGACGACAGTCCTCCATGCTTGGGTTAAGGCGGGTTGACGGGATACGGGAGTAATCCCCTGCGGTCAAGTTCTTTCAGATACACACGTGTTTTTCTTTTAACAATTATTAAATTATTAGGGAATGGTGATTAAAATGCGATTTGCACAAGAAATGAGACAACATGTCGACCACTAAGATAATATTAGAGACCAGATGTTTCGCAATGGACAATTGTTAAGAGACTAGCCTCAAAACACCAATGACACTTTTTATGCTAAGACGACGATCTGACCAGATTGCCCGTCACTGCTTATTTCTACAACATGTTAAGAAAACCCTGTCCGAGCCGAAACCGGTAATTAGGTTCCCCAATCAAATGACCAAATAAAATAAAATAAATTAAATATTCATGATAGTAAACATATTAATGAACATTTGAAGTGCCATTTTTTTTTGCCTTTTTCCCGCCTAATGTAGCTAATTTTAAAAATATGACAACACCGTTACCGGAAGTAATGATGTTAGATCGTGTGGCGGCACCTCTGACCACAAAGTATGTGATGACGTCATTTTATGAAAAAAAAAAAAATATCTAAACGGGGTAATTGTTTTCCAAAAAAATATGGGAGGCCTTTGCCCAGCAGTGGGACACAAACTATGCTAAAAAAATGAAAAAAAAAAAAAATTTTTTTTGAAAAAAAAAAAAAAATCAAAAGAATCTAATCTCGATACCCAACAATACGTTTTCGGGTCGGACAGGGTTTTTTTAACATGTTGTATAAGATCACTTAAATTTAAATTAAACTAAAACCAATCATTCACGCGAGGAATAGCGCTCTATTTGCCCTTCTCTGAAACCCTAATGACTAAAAACTAGATTACATTCCGTGAGAATATTTTACCGATTTTCCAACTAACCAATCACTTAATTGTCTTGATCTTTAATTCAACATCGAGAAAAAACTGTACCAGTTCATGACAGTTTACTGAGTGAAAGAAGGTTAATCTCATAAATAATTCGAGAAAAACCTGGTCACGATCGGTAGCGTGACGATGATAAGTCATCAAGGACCATTCTTATCATCACTAGACGATGCCTCCCGACATTGTTCATGTAAAAAGTTTACCATCTTGGAACCTCCCGTCTTTTTGTTGAAGAATGCAAGTGTCACAGGACCGGTCGTTGTGGAAAACAGTGGACGTCTTTTGGTTGACATGATGATGATGATGATGATTCTACGACGTGTGTTGTTCACGAGTTTTTGGAATAATCTTATTTTATCAATTTAGCCGTAGAATCATCGGACCCAATAGGTACAGAGATACCGTGATGGTACAAAACACTAGTGCCATTTTTTAATATATGACTTACAGCTCTACCATGAGTCTTCTGCTCGGTAATCGCTGGTGTCTTCGTAAAATATTTCTATGGCAAATGGTAAAGCCTATCGGCCATAGGAACAAACTATTTGCCATGTGAATACTATACGTATGCTACCAACTATCGACTATTAGTTTACTTATAGTCATGTTAGAGCTATTGTGTAGTCTATATCGCGTCCAGAATGTGACTACATGAATATCGAGGTACCGTAGACACTTTTTTGGTGAATCTATGTAGAGACGCAAATTATGAAGCTTCACGTTTAGCCACAAACGTTTTAAGGGTAGGATTTAGGGTGTCCTGACCCTCCTTAGCCTATTTTAAAACGCTTATATTCGCGAAAATGCTGCCACAGCTCTACTTCGCAGTTATTAGTGAGTTCGAAAGGTATTACCGATAGATTAATCTTAACTAGGAAAGAAAATCTCGCGAGTAAATATTGATCGTACCAATTATCGACAGATTAAAGACTATCAGCAATCGTAATTACACCTCGACACAATTAGCGATTTAGAAACTGAATGGTTTCATTATGGCGCCATTCAAAGTGTATGGACAATGTAAAGTGTTCTTACAATTGTGGTTATTCCAAGGATTATTGCGAAGATCTTATAGAATAGTTATTAACGACCGTTTACGTATAATCTACCATCAGAAGAGTGATTATCCATCCAAGAAACTTAATTAGGTGAAGTGAAATTTTTTTCTTATCGCAGCTACGAGGAACACAGAAAATTATTCTAGAAATCTATGTTAAATGGCAAAAATCTTATTTCTTTCTAGGCCAAAGGGGTTAACAATCATTTTTAGACACAAGTGAATGCTTAATTAACAAGGTTTTGCAGAAGTTAGCAGACACAACAGCTTAGCTTAGCATTTCCCCGGGACTCGTCGAGAATCGAACCTTGGCGTCAACGTTGGACACCATTGTTGATCCTGGCTTACAGGAGTAACAGTGGTGCGAGAGTGTTGCGGGACTAGTCCCAAAAAAGAAGATACAACAACTTAAAGATACATATCCCCTACCTCCGTCATATAATATCATTTGATATATCATGTGGGTAGGTACAGATAAATTACAGAAAAACCGATGAGTAAGCCTTATCTTACATAACCTTATAGACTTCTCCACAATTTTCAATAGTATTAATTTGGAAACCCCGGAGCATGAGCCATGCTGTGTCTGCACTGTACGCATTACTTGCCAAAATAGGCATGGGCACTATAGAGTCAAGACCTCAAAACAATGACGTTTTATATTATAGACCTGACATACACACATCAGTGCCCTAAAAATAGCATGGGCGTGCGTGCGCGCAGCCGTGCAGCCGTGACGCTGGGTGGCGCGTGACTAAGTGAATATCAGGTAGTTACCTTGCATTCATGTCGCCAAAATAAGCGCGATAGGTCCAGTGGCGTAGTTTGAATTAGACGGACCCGTATAAAAATTTGTTAGGGGGCCCAAATAAAAGGTAAAGATTTTTCACAATTGAAGCGTAAACAATTTTCACACACTTTCGGGGCCCCTGTAGCCCGGGGGCCCCGCATCATTGATACGGCTGATACGGCGGTAGCTACGCCCCTGGGTAGGTCCCACCTAAAGGTTAATACATCTCTGCAAAACAAGTGAATTACACGACTATGTGACAAACACGTCACTTTAGCACGTCATCGCAAATTAGAGTGAACCAGCAAATTCTGTTTCTCTGTATCACGCTGAAAACATCACACGTTGGTTAACCACACCATATTCGGTAAATGTATAATACCACAGAGTGGTTGGTATACATACTATATATACTAGTTATTTGATGGAAAATTATAAAGTTGTGCATATCCACACGAATAAGTTGTTATACATAAATGTGTTGACACATTTATTTTATTATTTATTTATTAACATTTCGTGATTTAAATTTTTTATTATTTTATTTTGTTATACGTGAAACAATACAAATAAAATGAAAACTGCACGTCAAATGTACTGTAAAAATACTTCCCTATTTATAATTTTAGGATCTTGGCACATATTTTATTATGTTGTTGTTATAATAAATCCACGTGTAGAATACTTTTTTCTATTACTTCGAAGAGTCGGTCTAAGGGCCTCCGCAGACTAGCTACTTTTAGCATCGGCGACCAGCGATTTTGTGACGTATCGATGCTGCGTCGCGTTTCTTCGAGCGCGAACGAGCGAGACGCAGCATCAAAATCGCCGATCGCTGATGCTAAAAGTCGCTAGTCTGCGGAGGCCCTAATAAAAAATGGGTTGAATCATATAACTTAGTTAACGGTAACTAGCGCTACATGCACTTCGTATGTAGAACATTTTTTGTTCTAGCGAAATATAAATTACAAGGCAACATTGCAGATCTCGAGGTCAGAACCCGTTTCTACATTGACATCTCATTTGAAATAATCTATAAACATTGTATTATGTGTTTTTATCTGCACATTTAAATGCCTCTTGAACGGTTGGAAGAAAACTGACTTTTCCTATATTTGAAATATCGCGGTGATGCAATCCTGTAAGATTATTAGTTTTTAAAATTATTTCATGTCTAGAAAGTACAAAATATATGAGATTTTCTGACAGAAAACAATTTTTTTCCTTCCGTCACGTGACTGTAAAACGCCCTGCTTTATCTGAAATGGTTAGCAGAAACGTGTTAACATGCCTATTGTAATATGTATGTGCTTACTGGCAAAAGTAACCAGCAATATAGAGAGAAAATATATAAAAACCGGCCAAGTGCGTGTCGGACTCGCACATAAAGGGTGTTTCTTGTATGGGGACCCCCTTTATTTTTAAACATTTATTTATATTTTTAGTATTTGTTGTTGTAGCGGCAATAGAAATACACATTCTGTGAAAATTTCAAGTCTCTACCTATTACGGTTCGTAAGATACAGCCCACTGACAGACAGACGGACGGGCAGCGTGGGCTTAGTAATAGGGTCCCGTTGGCACCCTTTGGGTACGGAACCCTAAAAAGGGAAATATGTAACTGTCCAAAATATGTTCTACTAAACGGAGGCGTGGACACAGTACGACTCAGTCGTACGCGGAAAACATTGTTGAAAAACATGTCCGTATTACCAATATACCTAATATGATCACGTTTTACAGGTTTTTATTAATATGGATGGTTTTTATGAATGTGGATGGTTTTTTTTGCATAAATTTGACGGACTTATTAATAACATTTATCAATTTGGATTGTAATTTTAATTATAATAATTAATATTTATGTTTGATTTTTTTAAATACATACTTATTATGAAAATGTGTAGAATTGCTATGTGGCGTTTTTAGCCCCCATGTATTTATGTGATGACAATCTATACAAATAAATAAAATTGAAGTGTCTGTTTGTAATGTCAAAATAACAGCTTTTTACTAAATACATAATATGAAAGTTAGGAATAACAAATACACATTTTTTAATTTTTTGTCTGGCTGTCTGGATGTTTGTTCCGGGTAATCTCCGAAACGGTTGGACCGATTTTGACGGGACTTTTACTGGCAGATAGCTGATGTTATAAGGAGGAACTTAGGCTCCTTATATTTTAGAGAAATAATTAGGGTTCGACGTGAAAAAATAAAATCCTTTGAATTCCACGCGGGTAATCTTTTTACGCGTATGAAGCCGCGGGCACAGCTAGTAATAAACAATATTTCTCTCAGCCTACATAGGTAGGTGCATACAACGCAGGCTACCCTTGTGGAGAATTCACAAGTGTCGTTGACCGCACATAATGAAATGAAATTATTCACCAAAATATGACTGTCACGATTTCTATAAATAGTCATAAAAGGTTGTGAAAGTTCTGTCCTCTAGTCTTCTTATAGAATTAACAGTAAGTACTCAATGAACATTGAAAGTAAATATGGAAGTACCTACAATATTGGTTCAAAAATTGCGCAATAATTTAACAACAGATTTTAACTGCAATTCCAGATATTTCATAAAATTACATAAATAAGAAAATTAACGTAAATTATTAAAGAAAACTTGTAATCTATTGCCGTCTTAACGTTTCTACAAATTGTCTCTACAATCGTCTTTACAAATCTATAACTTCTATACGAATGTTATAAATACAAAATTATTCTGTCTGTCTATCTGTTACGTTCACGAATAAACAGCTAAATCAATTTATGTGAATTTTGGTGTTGGGCTACTCTTTATCTCGGAAAATATTAGGTTCCTATGGGATTACAAAAAAAAAATACTACAGGACGTTCTAAAGTCAACGCAGACGAAGTCACGGGCATAAGCTAGTAACAACATAAAACTCTATATTATACATTGCTATATGAGAGCACTACTAACTATATTTACCTAGCTCTATCATTGAATATTTTACTCTGTGAGTATCTATTAGTATGTTCTACGAATCTAACAAACACAAATATTTCCTGAAATATAGAGATGGCACTGAATCGGTTTGAGGCGCTCTTCCTAGTTATTTGCGAGATGTCAATAAATCGTTGTACCTCTAAATTGGCGGAACTAAAGATTGCAACCTTAAAATGAGTTAATTATCAGAAACAATATCGAAGGTGGGGACGTTGGTGGCCGCCGTGGATGAGGCAAAACTATAGACGCGAGCCTTCAAGCGTCACAAGTCCGCGCTACCTCTGAACGATAGCACGCTCCAGCCCGCGCTTTCCATCCGACCTGCCAACCTAATAACGTTCGAAACGGGAAAATAAGTGCTAGATTTTCCCGCCATAAATATTTTTACTGGAAGAAAACACCCATGCATTTAAGGACCGGAAGTGACGTGAAATGTTTCAGGAAAGTGTTATTTGACGCGTGTTTGTGACGTTAACGAATAAACTTTAAAATTTAGAAAAAAAAACATGTTCGTATTTGGAACTTTTTGCTGATAATTGATTTTGTTCATTTGACAGCGAACTATTGTTTCGGTAAGAAGGTTTTTTATATATTAGTTTAATAAACTACATTATCGTAGAATATTATATTAACAATGTATTACTCTCAGAATCAAAGATATTTTAATAGTGGTATATACCTAAGTAAGTACTTAATCTTTCTTGCCACTGGCGACGAAATTGTAATTATACCTACACGCCATGTGATACCATGGGGGAATAAAAAAAAGACTTGATTGAAACCAGTACGCGAGTAGGTAAACAAATCAGCACTGGTAGCACAGCCGGCTGTGACAATACAAAACGTGTGATAGGTAAATCGATTTTGTCTTATTCCTTTCTATGCACTAAGTAAGAGGTAGAGCGACTCGGTGCGATATAAGTCGCATTATTGCCAGACAAAAGTCTTGACCTGGTGCGTGTGCTATCCCTACAGTACTGGTGATTCATACCTTGTGCTATATCATATATTATGATTGCAGTAGAGGCACCTATTGTAATTACCGTATGCTGCACCTGTGTCCATACATATTTATCAATGAAGTAACCTATGCGTAATGCAAGAAACTCCGCAAAAATAACACCTAAAGTTAATAGTTTTGACAACAAAAAAACAAACATTCTCATGCATTGAATGATGTTGTTATGGTACCTAACCTTAGATATAAGATATTGTATTCACAGCATCACTTTTTGCGATTGAAGTGAGTAGGTGCTTACCTTAATATTTAACTTAAACAATTAAGGCCCGTATTAATAAATACATCTCAAAGTTGAGATCGATCTTAAGATGCAGTTTTGACGTTTAATGTATGGAATATCTGTCAAAAACAGCATCTCAAGTTCGATCTCAATCTTGTGATCGATTTATTAATACAGGCCTTAGATTTGACCTTCCTTCATTATATTAATTGATTTATGCTACTCATTTATGAAGTACGGTCAGTAACATTAGTTTTCAAAATCGCTCGCATACTTTAGTTTTGCACCAATTCCATTATATTTCATGATCTAATGAACTTTTATACTTAAGTATTTTGCTAATATTTTATTTAGACAATCTTCACCAACATTTGTAAAATAAGGAGTAAGTACCTATTGCTTAGTTAAATAAATATTAATAAAGTTCAGTGACTTATTTTGCTGACTATACCTACCTTCTTACCCAATAATTATAATAGCTACGTTAATAGGTAAGTTAAATCCAGCATTTTTTTATTCAACAGTAAAGAAAAAAAAATGAAATAAAAATAATCCCAACACAATTATTTATAAACTTCATTGGTAGGTACCAATAGGTACATTAAATTCAATTTATTTAGTAGTAAATTTTAGGTATTGACACAGTGTTTTTATCTGTAAATACCTCAGATGTTTTTTTTTCGCGGAGGGTAAATCATCACATCCACTTTATTGAACTCGGCTAGAACATCCTTGAACCTCGGCCTTTAAGAAATATTTTTAATCCACAATTTATTGACTTTAAAAAGTTTTTTTTACCTAGATTTTCTACCTACTGTATATTTCGGAAATGAATTTTGGTGTAACATTGTGACCTTTTAAGGCCCGTAGGTCAACGAGCGACCTACGCCTACTGACTAGGAAGTGTCCACGGTATAAATAGTACCTATCTACATGCTGGTATGTGTACTCGTGTGAAGCTAGAGGCCAACTACAAAGTGCCATGTCATAACTTTATTAAATTATTCATTAATAACCTGCTCGAAACAAAACTACTTTCTATTAAATTGAGTATAATTTGGTTTTTATCTACCAACATCAATCAGGATACATGTAGGATTAAAAAACGGTCAGGTGCGACTCGGGCTGGCGAAGTAAGTTTTTTTTAACCGGCTACGATTTTGTTTATTATTAGGAAATAGGTACTAAAACTAAATAGTAAAGGTTATTTTTACCGATTTAAAGAAGGAGGTCTTCAATTCGGACTACATGTTTTTTTTGCTATGTAGGTACATAACCGGATAGCTTTGGCATATGTACATAAGTGAAAGTATTTTAAAATGTTATAATAGAGTTTAGGAATAACGGTCTAGCCACATTACATTACTTCTTATCTGGCTGAATTCACAAAGTCCTACACGAGACTGTCAGCATAAAATTTCCATTTCCCGGCACATCGACAAGCCCTATTAACTCAATCGAGATAACGGAAATATGTATTTCGTCGTGATTCGCATTAGAAGCGCTCAAACAATACATAAATATATTAAACACGGTAATATTAAAGAATTTGATAAAAGGTATGCACGTGCTTAAATAACTAAACAATTCCGTACTACAAATTGCTTGGCTTTTAAATAAATAAATATCGCCGGACTTACACACCAACTGTATGGCCCCAAACTAAGCATCACTTTGTACTATGGCTACCGAACAATGGACTGGGTGATCCCCACGTTATCTGTCATTTTTTTGTATGGTGCATCAAAGTTAAATACATCAAACACATCGGTTATAGCATAACATTTGTTTACAATCCAATACCTCTATTGATAAATACTTATATTTCCATATCATGTATTTTTTTCATGAAGGTTCAACACGAATCAGCAATTATACAGCAACATCAAACCGGTTTAAGTATACTTAAACTTTATATACGGTAACAATAATTAACTTAATGTACACATCATATTCAATATGAATTTTTAATTTGAAATTACATTGATGTATTTTAGTAGATATGGTACCCATCATAATCACAAACTTGTGCAGAGTGCACCACTACTTGCAGCAAAATTCTAACATCTGTTATCGCACTCGAAATTAGACTATTAGGTAATTTATTCATGCTTACACTTAACTTGAAAATAATATTAATAAATAAAATACTATTAATTAAGTGACAGAGAAAACTCAACAACAATATTGCAAAGTTTCGCAACGCTAGCGAGCGACTAATTTTACTCGTGTACATGAGCTTTATCCGTTTTTCCTTCATACTTCATTATATTCATTAATTCATATTTTAATTCGATAATTAGGTAAAAAAATTAAGATAATATTTTTCAAATATTTGGAATGAGAATCCAATACTGATTACCTTCCTTCAATACGTCCGTCGTATTTCCAAACACCCTGTATAAATCGGGCAAAGCGCTAGTAATTCGTCCGAAGAGTTCTTAAAACTATGAACATACAAAAACTTATTCATACACAAAAATACACTTATTGCTCACATAAATCGTGTGTATGCTTCATCTAAAGTGCTCAGACGTCATAGGGGAAGTAAGTCGTAAACACAGGATTTGGCGAAACTATTTTTTGCCAACGCTAATGCACTACCGTTCAGAAAGTTACTGACTGTAATCTATATTTGTAATAAATAATATGAAGCGATAAATATTTTATTTCGTAACGTATTCGTAACTTAAAATTGAATCGCTTGTAACATCACTTCTCACACATATTTTTATTGGCTGATTTATTTTTTCGACTAGCTTTGTAAATACCGTATCCTTAAGTGATATTTATTTTTTACTATGTTTCTTGAAGAGCAAATGCGCGTATCCGAAATACCTACAATATTTTCAACATAAGATGCTTTGCCATGTTATTATTTTTATAATCACGAGCAATTATATAGCAATAATTAATAATAACCACAGTACAAATTGCATCCATTTATTATGTCAACAATACATCAACAAGTATAATGACAGGACCGATCTGTAGGTCATCTAGTTACCTATTGTAATAAGAAAGACGGGAATTAGCTATAGGTATGGGCGCATACATTACATACTTTTCCAACATACGCTGCGCTGTATTCATAATAAAAAAAAGTAACTCTCTTTCCAACATTATTCAGTTCATATCAATCAGGATGCACTCTGCAGGGGGTCATGACTCCGGGTGTATAAGTTCTACGTAATACATTATACTTAAAGGAATTCAACTAAGTACTACCTTCCTTTCCACTTATCCAACGAGATCATTCTTGTAGGCGTATATTAGGTGAATCACGCATGATCCAGTACACAAGTGTGAAGTAAGTATCTATAGGCACGTCCTTTTGAACGAGAAGCTTCGAGCAACAACTTTGTTGATCGGACCCTGGAAATGTACGATTGATGTATTATTTAAGCAGAAGTGGTACCTCCTAACATTCGATTTATTAGACTTATGCTTAGGTACCACACCACTACATGCAGCGAAATTCACACATCTTTTATCACACTCGCAATTTGTTGCGTATTATTCGCCTGCACCTCCGGCAGATTCCGTTTAGTAGGACATACTATGTATTTTGGACCGTCACACATATCCCTCTTTCTTGGTAATGTCTTTGGTTTATACTAACATAATTATTGTCAGGTGTCTTGAAGGATACAATTAAATTATAATATACAATTAATAATAATTAATGAAATACAAAATCTTCACATATTCAAATGTGACCTGTATTTTGTTATCCTATAGGTAGGTATTACTTCCTACTTTAAAATAAGTAGATACTAAACTACCAAGCCAACTGCCAACTAGATGCTCGGGTATAAATATCAAATGATAATAAGTCAATGATTCCGCAATCCTTCCACCACGTAGTGGGAGCTACTACCACAGGAGTGCCCAGGCATTTGCCTAGGCTCACTACGTTGTGGACGGACCGCGGTATCATTTGACTTATTGTCATTTAATATTTATACCCGAGTGTTTGGTTGGCTTGTGATGTAGTAGGTAGGTTTTAATCCTCCAGAACTAAAATATTAGGGACGCTATGCTACCTGAGTACCTGACCTGTACCTAGATACCTAGTCGCTTGACGCGCGGTGTTCGTGCTAGGGCCTGTAGACATAGCCCGCTGTGACGTCATTTGCGCGATTGTATGTGACAGTTAGGCGCGAAATAGCGCTTGTCTTCGGGTTCATGCTAAGCGTGCTGAGTTACATACATAGTACCTTCACGCGGACCCATGTTTATGATTTACCTAATACAGGTAACTAGAACTCCAACTGCATTGAATGGATCAGTTCATTCAGAACGATTCCATGAATAGAGACAACTTTTCAAATCTCACTGAATGGGCGGATTCATTGTGAATTTCAGGTACATAGCTTTGGTACTACGGTCTTTGTAGTCTATGCTTGACTTGGCGGGCCCATGGCACGCGCCAATGATGATCAATGACTGTGTTGTACGTCATGGCCGAAAACACAAAAGATAGTTCACAGAACTCTAAGAGGTTGTTTTAGTACAGAAGGAACCAGTAACGAAGCGCTCGTTTTCAGGGAATGTGCACTTTCAGTCAAATGAAACTGGAATGTAATAAAACAATTAACTATACCTATCTGGGGCCCTACCACCACCTCTTATAGCAGTATTGTTTTAACGTTTCAGCGGCCATTTGTGCAATGACGTTTCTTATTGTCATGACAATAAGGTACGCCATTGCACAAAAAGTCGCTGAAACGTTAAAACGTTCCTATAATTGAATCGCGATAAGAGGTCGTGGTAAGCCCCCAGATACAAGTTAGCACTCCTTTACACTGACAAAACACTTGTACTATCGATTTATCAGCTCTAAAATGAAACAACAGCATGAATCGGAAAAAGTTTTGCGTCAGTGTAAACTGATTTTCTTTACTGTATTCTTTATCTCTATGCTGTGGCTCTACCATGGGAGTTCAAGTGGAATAGAATTTCATTAACTTATTGATTTCAGTCAAAGAATTTTAAAATATCCTGCTCTATAATTTTAGTCCTCCGCTATCTGTGTAGCTTTGTATAAATAAAACCGGGCCTCGTGTGAGTCTTTTGCTCTACACGCTACTTAAACAGGTCCACGAAAAACATTTTTTCTCTACATAAAAACAATATTTTTTCTTTTCATGCCCGCTGAACTATATCGCTAAATATTTTCCCCAAATTATTTCATTCAAAGTCATTTTTTTTTATTCATGTAAGCTAGAGTAGGTATGCACTTGTGAATCGAACCGAATGATCATTTAAAAAAAAATACAGACGAAAATGTGTAACGAATCAATGTTTGTGCAGATGATTTTGTGTTGAATTTAACTTAAAAATGTAAACTGAATCGGATCGAAAAATTGTTTATCGTAATCTTAAAAAATAGGTTCAAGATTTAACTTGCAATTAAATATTCGCTTAGGTACTTCGGTAACACGCAATTTGCTGGCAATGATCGTCGATACAGATTGGGAAACCAGCGTGTTTCATGCATAGCATGATACAATGCCAAGGACTTCAGCTAACAGCGTCTGGTGCATTGTAACTGCTAGATAATCTAGCCAGTAACTATGCAAATTAAACAACTATGTATAGGTACTTTAAATGCCAAACATTTATTTCCTACTGATACTATCTTAATAGAGATATTAAAAGAAAAATCTTGAGGTCAAGAATTTTTCTCATTTAACAGTAGTTTTGATAAGACAAAAAAGTGGTTTTGTAATAAGATGAAAAACACTCAGGTGATTGAATTTATTATGGTAGGTAGTACTTAGGTAATAGCAGCATCTAATTAGGATATAAGGTAGGTACTTAATGAGGAAATAATAAAAAAAAGCACAATGTTCCGTTTTTATTCCATTTGAATATGTTTATATGAAACCATAAGATTAAGCATAGGTAGTAACGTATATGAACGATAGAATGAGTGAGTTTATAGATTACTTTTGATTACGTTTACAGATTACGTTATGATATTAACTCATACTACCACCAAGTAGTGAGGCTGGGCCAATGCCTGGGCACTGTGGCAGTAGCTCCCACTACGTGGTGGAAGGACCGTGGAATCATTGACTTATTATCATTTGATATTTATACCCGAGTGTCTAGTTGGCTTGGTGGAGCAATGAATAGTAGGAGTAGTATGCTAAAATTATATTCTAAGAATTTGCCTCCAAGTGCACCTGAGTGCGCTGATGTCATTTAACATAACATGATTTAATGAACACTTAACAATGATAGCAATGAATACAGTTTTCAAAACTTGAAACATTGTTACGTGAGGCCGGCTCCGTGGCCGGCGCGGCGCGGGCGCACGCCGCGTCCACGCTTTGACGGCTGCTTCCCGCTTATTGTTATCCACATCACCGCCCATTTGTGTACAAACTCGCTATCATCTTAATTTTAAACACCACTAGTTTTTCAGCCTAGAGAAATTAAGCTGTCTTTAGCTGTAGCTAGGTTTTAGGTAGCTGCTTTAGGTAAGTTACCTTACTAGGCCTTATATTTGGTACCTAGGCACCTACATTCTAGTATACATTTCACTTCCCAACATCTTTAATTACCACACATTGAATACGTATTGGCCTACATTTTATGGTGCTTATCTTTTTGGCTCCGATTATGCCTGTTTCAGTTAATTTATTACGCACATTGTGATAGATTGCAGAAATAAATTTATTCGACACAATGTCAGAAGCAGGTGACGAAATTTATACGAAAAACGTGGAAAATAAAAGGAAACAGGCTAACGGTAGCTATCTGTTGCTCGTCGCAAGTTTATGGTCACAGTTCGGTGGAAACCAGCTCTATTTACCAAACAGTGGGAGGGCCATCCTCCTAACCGAGAAGTTCGATCCCCATCCGTACTTTTTAACTATGCACGTTAGTCCATTCCTAGCACAAGCATTGGCTTAGCTAAAATGGGACTAGTCATGATGTTATAACTGTTACTTATTACTTTATGCTCACGTCATTTCCAAAACCCCTACGTTACCAACGGGGTGGTCCATTTTTTCTTGCTCTCCGTTTTGAGTTCTTGCACAATTTTGATGATTAAAAAATTCTTAGTTCTTGGACAATTTTGGTGATCAAGAAATTCTTGATGTTACGTTACGAAAAAACGTGACTGTTTGGTGTCACATGGAGTGCGTGACAAAATGCGTATTGGCCGTGACAAAGTAACAAAACGGGATGTACTGACAACACTCGGAAGTTGTTCATACTGTTAGCACAATTTACAATTGGGTTGTAATTTGGATACAGCTGTTTGTTAGGGTGTTGTACATAAATAGTTACCGAAGTATAACGAATCCAATATATGATTTGAAAGAGTATTAGGTACATCTTAGATTAGGTTAGTTACATTTGCACTATAATATCTTAATTAACCACGAAGTAATTAACGTATGTAATTACCAATTTTTAAGTAAGTAAGTAAGAATATGAGGAAGTAATACCTACAATTTACACATACATATATTGTATAGAATATGTTACACACAAGTTAATTTATCTTTTTTACAACCGGATGTAGTTTTTCATAATTGATAGGTCGTGAATTTATTTTCAGCAAGATACATTCCACATTCATGAACTATTCGAATAGGTAATAACTAGTGATATTCAATTTTGAAACTCAGCGTGTTAAATGTTCTAAATTATTTTACAAGATCTTGATCTCACCATAACCTATTCGTAAATTGTAATCAAAAAATAAATATTATAAATGTTAATGTCTCATTATTTGGAAAATATTTTATTATTATTGCTAAGAATTTACTTAAGAACAAGTAATAATTTTGTTTATAAATACGGGGGTGCGGGTTCTAGTTATAAGTATAGCTATAGAAATATAATGTGCTTAGTTAAAAGAACACCAAGAAAAATACATAAAAATCCGAAAAACGTTTGCGTCATCATCGGTTGACTAATCTTCTAATCATAATTCATAAACACATCCATAAAACAAAAATAACAAAATTTAACTTTCACTAGCAACATTGCGCGATTTTGGCACACTTGAAAATAAACAAGGCGTGTTTATAAACAGTATTTACTGGATTTAATATATTTATATAAAAGGGGTGTCTGTTCAAACATCAGGAACAACTCAGAAAAGTCCATTTATTTTTACGATCGACGAACCTCGTAATAATTTCAATGTTAAGGCTATAAAACTCGATTGATGTTCCGAATTTAGAACTATTTTACAGGCTCGGGATACGAACGATTTTTCAACTACACGTCATCTTCGCATAACATTTTGCACATTTGACATTGCCACTGACACTGCCACTGAAACTGTAACAAGGTGTCGCGGTGGTGGACACATGTAGACACTCGAGGTATACTGATCGCCAAATTTAAACAGAGATTTTAGTCAGTTTACAATGGTTTTGAAAAACATTTTTAGAAACAAAAGTGATTTGTAATGCCGGGCAAGTCGATCATAACTGTCTATAAGTTTAGGGGTGAGTTTTTTTGTCTAGTGTCGTCGTCTATCCTTAGCATAAAAGAGTGTCCATTGACGCAACACGTACAACTAAAAGATATTGAGCACTCAAACAATCATTGGGCTAATAATAATGAACCGTAAAAATTCGTTGCAATTATTCACGGAGACGTTTTAAGTATGGCACAAGATTATTATTTAAAACAAAGACTTTACCAACAAAGACAGAGATGTGACTGTCCAAAATAGTATGTCCCACTAAACGTAGCTCAAGGACACAGTACGAATCAATCGTTCGTTTAGCGGAAAATAATGTTAAAAACATGTCGCTATTGCCAATACGAATCATCTTCTGGTGAATAACACGCATCAAAATATACCTTTAAGTTGATTATGGAATTGCGAGTGCGATAACAAATGTGTGAATATCGCTCGATGTAGTAGTGGACTGAGCTCAAGTCTAGTGATTGCAATGTTAGGAGGTAACATATCTGCTTAAATAATACAGCAAAGATTTAAAATTAACATTAATACGGAAGGTATGTCTAACGGATGAGTTTGAACGGTCACCCGAGGAACTAATAATTTACTTTAAAATATTACACGTAAACACTACCGACTAATGACTTGCTAACGAGCGTACAACTCGTGGTAGAGGTGTTGTATGAAGTCATTCATGTAAGGTCATAAATAATTGCAATGCATTCTTATATTGTAGGTTTGTAGGCTAAACCGGAACAGACCAGCGATAAATAAAATAAGAAAGCTTGAGTTTTCTCTACGTATATTTGATTAAATAACGACATACAATGATGCTTGTGTCTTAAATATGACGACCGCTTGGCGCAATGGTTCGATCGTAGGCCGCTCGGCTCATTACATCGGGTGGTTGCGGGTTCGATTCCCGCCAGAGGCAAATTTCATAAGCGGCCTTTGTTTTTTGCCCTGGTTTGAGTGTCACTGGGATCGCGCCATAAAATATTGTAAAGTAGAAAATATAAAACTCGGCGGTCCCCCGACATGACGACGACGCTTGAATGAAAATATTCTACTTAAGTAAAACGTAAAGGGACAATAATTGAAGTAGATATATTGTTTCCTTTTTAGACATTTTTTTCCGGATTTTTTTAATTTTTTTATGTTTTTTTTTTTAAAGCTTTTATTTTGACATTACAAACAAACACTTTAATTTTATTTTATTGTATAGGTAGAAGATGTCTGGTAGCAGATATGTTCGCACAGTGCATGCAATAAAATGTTGACGTAATTATAGTCAAGGAATACCACTTTTCGTTAACAGTTTGCCGTAACTCAACCGTATCTCCATTTATTTAAACACCTGTGAGAACCGCCAGTTTCCGATAAAAACTACGTTTGGAAACTCAATTCATGGATGGTCGTAATGAAATGGCCCCGCTCTACTTAGTTAGGTACCAACGTAGTTGAGGGGGCTTCGTCGATCTATGGTCTAGGTCAGTGGTGGGCAAACTTTCTTAATGGGGGGGCCAGAAAGTTTAAGAAATCTCAGCTGAGGCCCAGAAGTATAGAAAAATGCATTTTGTGTTGAAACTTTTAATCATATCACTTCTCCACGCTTCTTTGCGCCCCGCGCCCCGCGACCCGCAACACAATCATGAACTACGCGGCTAGTCTAGCTGGCTTCTTTACCTATGCGTCTATTATTCTACTAAGTAGAATCTACTTTATACTTCTGGACCGTCAAAATATAATTATCGCGGGCCATATACTATTCATGTCGAAGGACCGTCGGCGGGCCGGATTAAATGCTTTCGCGGGCCAGAGCTGGCCCGCGGGCCGTACTTTGCCCATCACTGGTCTAGGTTCACATCCACAGGGCCACGAGTCGCTTAACAATTGTCCATTGCGAAACCACTGGACTCTAATATTATCTTCGTGAATTCTTCATTATAAATCGTAAATTCTTGTCCTGATACTGGGTCGTGGCTCACAGGGTCTTTAGAACCTTTTAGAAACGCCTCGTATTGGTGGTAACTCTTTGTAATTTGACAATAGTAACAAACGGGCCCGTTAGCGTGGTTGGCGCGGAGGCGCCTTTCACGCTGCAGGTCGTAGGTTCGATTCCTACCCGGGACATACATTTGTGTGCATGAACATGTCTGTATGTCCGGAGTCTGGGGGTATATGTATATTAAGTATGTATTTACAAATAAAAAAGTAGTATATGTAGTAATATCAGTTATCTGGTTTCCATAGTACAAGCTCTGCTTAGTTTGGGATCATGTAGCCGTGTGTAAAAAATGTCCCAGGATATTTAAACCTAAAACGCTTTGACGCGGGAATAACTTTGTATGTTTTTTTTTTGCTGGCTTTGCTTTTAACATTTGTTTTGGTTGTTGCAGACGAGCCGTGCGCCGTTGGAAGCGACCCACATCCCATTGACGTCAGTCCGCGACCCCGGCGACATACACCGCAGCCCGCCCGCATAGGATGGTAGAAACTGACCCCGGGCCTAAGAAACCTCACAGTGAGTACATGCCCTAATATGCGGGTCCCTCTCGTTAGTCAGTTGAGCAACTGCTGTTTTAGTGCGGGCGCTTAACTGACGTATGTCTGTAAGTGTTTGTACGTATGTCTGTGAGTGTCCCTCTGTTCCACTCCCCTTCAGGGCCTTAAGTCACTTACGACCGAATACTCAAAGGCTACTTAAATATATAAGTCCCACTTAGCAGTTTGAGACGTCGTTAACTGTAATTTTTTGTATGGCGAGCTCTCAAATTTAAGTTACATTATACCTATTCGGCCGTTATGCATTGTGGTCGGTATGTATGCATCCGACCAATCAGAGGGTCGATCACTATAGCAGCTCAATGGCAATGGCACAGCGACTTGGGGCTCTGTGGATCGATACACGTAACCAAAACCGTAACGATATCTCAGCGATATAGTCGTTGATAGCCTTTTTGTAAAAAATATATTTTATAGCGAGATAAAGAGAAATGTGCATTATCGCATAAGTAGGTATTTCAATTGCAATAAAGGGATTTCATGCGTATCGATACGTACTACGTTTCGGTGTGAAACATAACTTCAACATTGTGAGGCCCCCATCAAGACCAGGACCCATGGCTCGTACTCCATGTCCCCATAGAAAAAAAGATGACAATGAGTTTGTTTGTATACAAACTTAATAATAGACAGACATATAATACCTAGACTACGAAGTTAACAGTGTGAAAAGATTTACAGCAGTTACAATATTCCTCAACAGACTATTGTCGTATTTTTTAAAAGTCACACGCCTTATTTTAAACAAAAGACCATTTAGTCGAGCGAGACAAATAGGTATAAAGGCATACGAGTCGACCTCTAGAGAAGAAAATGTACCTACTAAGTAAGTAGGTACCTACAGTTTCGACAAAAGTAATAATAGTAATATCTTGGGACATTTTTTACACACGGCTACCTGATCCCAAACTAAGCAGAGCTTGTACTATGGAAACCAGATAACTGATATTACTACATATACTACTTTTTTATTTGTAAATACATACTTAATATACATATACACCCAGACTCGGGACATACAGACATGTTCATGCACACTTATGCATGTCCCGGGTAGGAATCGAATCTACGACCTGCAGCGTGAAAGGCGCCATCACGCCAAACACGCTAACGGGCCCGTAAGTACCTCCTCATATATTATTTAGGGCTTAAATTCTGAACAGGCCCTAAATTCTAGGCCCTGCTCAGAATCGACGGATAACTGTAATCCAACAAATTAATTTGACGTTTTGAGATATTCTATGGAACTTACAAAACGCCAGAATTATTTGGTGAATGAAAGTTATCCAACGCCCTCGGTAATTATGTAAGTAGATATGGAAGTACTCTTTCATTAACAGAAAATGTTCATTCATGCTTATACCTACATGCTTACTTATGTAAATCATTTAATTCATGCTTATACCTATGTACTTACCTATTTTAATCATTCATTTTATTTTGATATAAGCATGGGATATAAGCACAAAAAAGTGTCGAAATTAATTTATTTATCTGATTGGATTTTTTTATCCGATTTGTAAAATCGATTTCAGGTTGAATATGTAATTTACCAAGTTAGACTAAATCTAGATCATTGCACGTGTTAGGAAAATACGACTACTTATTTATTTATTACTACTTATTCTATTGTTGTAGCAGACACAATGTACATTTTATTGTTTTACATAGAAAACCTCACATGATATTCAATTACCGACAACTTCGCGCCCATTTCACACTTCATCGTTAATCTATACATCTATGTATACAAATAACTAAAATTGGAGTGTCTGTTTTAACTGCATTGAATGTACGGAGGGAAGTCACTGAATCGGGGAGAATCTTAAAACCGCGCGCTAACTCGACTCGTGTGACATCAGTAGCCCGATTCACGTAACCAAAACCGTAACGATGTCTCAGCGATATAGTCGTTGATAGCCTTTTCGTAATACAAAAAGGCTATCAACGACTATATCGCTGAGACATCGTTACGGTTTTGGTTACGTGAATCGGGCTACAGTTGGGAGTCTGAGTCTGTCTGTCTGTATGTTCCGGGTAATCTCCGATACAGCTGTACCGATTTGGACGGGACTTTCACTGGCAGATAGCTGATTTTATAAGGAGTAACCTAGGCTTAGTTCGTTTTATTTTAGAAATATAATTAGTGCTCCGCGTAAAAAAAAAAAAAAAAACACATTAATTTCCACGGGGGCTTAAAGGCGGTAATCGTTTTGTAAAATTTACGCGTACGAAGTCGCGGGCATAGCTAGTTACTAAAATACAATTACATATTCTGAACATTCTGAACCAATCCGTATGTACCTACGTACAGTCAGCAACACAAGTTATCACTAACATTGAATTATTTTTCATTGAAATGTAAACGAACTTACCAAATATTGTCAAGACCTTGTCGGTCACCTCCCGACGCCGTCGGTAAATACGACACACTTATTATGTAAATAGCCCTTCAGCATATAACCACCAGTCTCAGATTATATACTACCTACCTACTCCAATTTTACATAACCAGTTAATAAAAAAATAATCAATTCGTATTACAAATAAACCATGAAACAAAACTCGACCAAAACCCGACTACTCGCTCTGAAGTCAAAATGTTATTTGTGGGACTGTTCTCTTAATATCATTTTCTTATTTCTACTATCATTGACGTTAAGTCGCTTAGCCATTGTGGAACCACTGTGGTGTTTTGCTATAGTGATCGAGCCTCTGATTCGTCGGTTGATTCTGACCGACCAAAGAAATTGGAATTAATAGAGGTTGACCGACCAATCAGAGGCTGATCAGCCGGTCGGCCAACCAATGAGAGGGTTGATCACTATAGCAGCTCAATGGCAAAGGCTAAGCGACTCATGGTCCTGTTGTTTCTAACTAAAGTGTTATATTTTTATTCCAGACTGTGATGTAAAAAGGGACCTCCAACTAAACGGGCCAGGTTCCAAAACTGCCGAGCTTGGTAAGTACCTACCAACTTAAGTAACTGATTACTTTGAAAATAGTAAATATAGGTACGATCCCGACTAAATTCCTAAAGTTACGATTCCTAAAGGTACGATTCCGACGAATGCGGCAGACAGCAGACGTCTGTCGGTCTCATACAAATTGTGGCGATGAGATGTGCCGCGACGGCAGACGATTACAATTGTCGGTCTCATACACGCGGCAGACAGCAGACGTCAGTACGTCTGCTGTCTGTCGCATTCGTCGGAATCGTACCTTTACAGTCAAATTTCATTTTTCTCGCAATTTTTAATTTAAAGCTACTATATACAAAATGTTATGCGATATGTTAGTAAGATAGTAACTGATTGATTACATTGTAACCCTCCATTTGCGCTGGGCTTCGAGTCTCTTAATTGTCTATTGCGAAAACACTGGACTCTAATATTATCTTCGTGAATTCTTAATTATAAATCGTAAATTCTTGGAGGGTTAGCAGTCCTCTAGCCAACAATCGACCGCCAAGAATTTGCGATTTACAATGAAGAATTCACAAAGATAATAGATATTAGAGATCAGTGATTTCGCAATGTTGTGGTCTCTATTTTATGACAACAAAAAATATGGACAACAACGTGTGTCATTCGAATGTTTCGTCTAGTAGCCCGATTCGTAATACAAAAAGGCTATCAACGACTAGGTATATCGCTGAGACATCGTTACGGTTTTGGTTACGTGAATCGGGCTACAGTGCAACCGCAGGGTTAAATGTTTCTCGAAATCCAGTGAAAATGTTCATAGTAAACCTTTAGTGTATTCTCTTTTAGAATTGAGTAGGATCATATTGAAATAGAGATACTAAGACCGTTTCTGATTCTACCACACTTACAATGTCGTTGTCCACAGGCATCGTACCTTCCTTGAAGACACCAGTCAAGCTCGACCCTGAAAAAGGCTCGAACTCGGAGAAGGCTGACTTCGAAAGGGCTATAGAACTAACCGGTAATGTCATAAGCATTTGTATTTTAATCAATCTTTACACGCTGGTTTTGTTGGCGGAGACGCAAGTGGCTTTAGCACAATCTTCTGACGTCGTATCGCCACCGAGAAACCTATTGTCACCGTCGTGCAACAGTGACGCAACTTCCTACGTTGAAGCCTCGTTAAAACGCTACCTCACCCTTCGAGCGTTTTGGCTGTCTGGATTGGTCGAGATCGCTCTAACCCGGCCCACATTTTTTGCGAAAATATCGAAAATAATTAATTGTGACGTGAAAAACTATTGCATCACAAAATCCGACTATGTTTTTTTAGGTATTATCTTTACCCATCTTTTGGAAAAAATATTAAAAATTCCAAGCCGTTTAGAAGGAGATATAAATTTAAAGACGAAAACAGCTTCACTCTATATTTTTTTACACATAGTAAAATAGACGTAGTACTTTTTCCTACTTAAAATTTAAAAATGTAGGTTCAATAAATACTGTGTTTTTTTTTTCGAAATTTTAAGCCCACTCGTCTAAGAGGAGATATAGCCTCCAATTATGCCTGTTTTCTGCAAGCCCCCTCTTATAGATTATGCTTAACTTCTGTTAACACCAACTTTTCGCGGATGTTGTTGAATATTGAAGTCTCAACTAATAGGTAGGTAGGTATACCCAATAGGGGATGAACTTATTGCTCTCCTTCCCCATGTTTGTCGGTGCGTGGTAAAAAAAACTCCAGGTACAATTTGGTGACCGAATTTATGGTAAAAACAATGCAAAATTACCTTAAAGTTTAAGCCTTAAAACACCTGAAATAAATTATCTTAAATAAACAGAGTTCGAATGAACTTGTAACAATTGTATGATTGGCAGCTCATAAATATCCCATCGTTGACCAGATATTGATTATACCTAATGATCCAGATAAATCATTGGAATGAACACCACGATTGAGTTAATGAATACTATTAATCATTGTCTATTGTTAGCAGTTTCGTTTTCCCGACGTAAATCACGAATCAGGTAAGTTACTAGGTAATCATTATCTGAGTTCTATTCAGAATAATGATTGATTATACTCTGAGTCGTACTCAATAGTCAATTATCGGTTAACATTGTTTGAAGAGTTCTTCATGTCTAGATAAGTACCTAATTACTTACCTACTTACTTTTTCTAGCTACCGCTACTGAAATTAGAATTTTATTTTTATCTTCATATAAAAATAAAATAATAATATAATATTTTCATCTATGTGCATAATTTACAGTACGCTGACGACGGTGAGGGAAAACATCGTGAGGAAACCTATCTATCCCTCGGGATTAGGTAATAGTCAGTTCCTGTATACACGGCGACAAGGTTCACCACCTGTCACGTTGGGTTCTGACTATCTGGTGAAACGTGGGCTTTGAGTTGGTTAATACCTCCACAATGTGGTGGTGTATGGCCACTCAAGCCTCTGACTACCCCCGAATGGGGATAAAAGTCGTGACGTTATATTTTTTTTCATTTATTATATCTTCATATAACCGTCAAGGTTTAGTTCGGTCATGTACCTAAGTTCTCTCTGATAACATGTTAATTGTGTAATACACTATACAACATTATTGTCTGTAAGCCCAAAACCTGGAATAAGTGTGTTCAGAATCACCAGGGGAAGCCAATGCAACGATTTTTACATGGTGTTACATTTTATCCCGAAAATTATTAACAAATCCTAAAAAGTGAGTACAAAATCAGCTGGCTTCAATCACGCGGTCACGGAAAGTGCAAAACAACACATTCTCACCGCCCGCCCAAACCGCCCCGCCGCGAACTAGGGTAAACTGTGGGGCGGACGGTAAAATAGTAGCTTTCAAATTATAATTATAAAATATCGCCAAACTTACACATCATCTGTATGGTCCCAAACTAAGCAACCCCTGCGCCAAGCAGTCGTCATTAAAAGAAAATCTTTTTAGGTGTTCCGGTTTTTGGGTATCCAAAAAATATCGATGTATATGGTATATCAAACTAGCTCTCTGAAGCCCGCTTTAGAGAAACGAAGCATAAGAAAATACAGTTAGGATATACGGAATTACGATGGTGCAGATGTTTCTTGGCATAGCTCTGTTGCCCCCATAGATATGGGAACTACTGCCTCTCAGGCCGTGGGAGCGAGATTACAGACGCCTACAGACTTATTTTTCGGATTAGCTAGAACTATGACGCGAAATTCTTTGGTGTTTACAAATCATAGTACTTCCGTGATAATTCAGTAACGTTGTTTTATAAACAAAGCAGAGATCACACCAACATAACACTAATTATGACACTTAATACCTCTGAATACAGCCATTATGTAAACAAAAGTACCATATTCTGACTTCCGTAAATAAATAGCTTGACCCATAAAAAGAAAGACAAACGATGTATAACAGGTAACTTAATCCGTGACGATGTAAACAATTCAGGAGTAATGTTTACATTCAATTAAGTTAATCAAGCCGTGAAATCGGACACGCTTGTAAATAAAGCGGTTGTGCGAACTGCAGTGCAAAATTTTATGAATGGGACATAGAGATAATATGTACTTCGTACTAGAGGCGCCACGTCAAACAAACGAAATGTGCCACACGTAATATGGCAGGACTGTTAAGGCAACCGCGATGTGACAACGACGCGACAGCGATCAAACTCCTAAACATTGGTGGTCGCCGCATCACACAAACGAAAATTTGAATAGAAAACGCCGTTACGTAGCAATCGTCAACGCGGCTACGACCTAAGAGCACGGGCGGGTGAGAGAGAATAAGTAGAAAGAATCAGTGAAGTTCGGTCCTAGGATCACAACTAAAGTCTGATTAATAATTCAGTGGAGTAAAATTACAGCTATAAATGTTAATTTATATTTTAATTGAATCCTTTTTTTATGAGTGATCATGTTTTTCTTATTCTTTGGTAAAAAAAATTGAATTGATTTGAACCAGAATCATAAAACAACATTATTCACGATGAACGGATCAAATTAATTTTACGTTTGATATTAAAAAAACTGTAATTTTACTCCACTGAATTATTAATCAGATTTTAAATGGGACATCGTAGTGATGCGCTGTGCCTGCTCTAGCACCGTAGTATGTAGTAGCTCAATGGAATAGGAGCGCTTGTTGCTTGGATTAGTGGCATTTCCGCAGTGTTGACACGTTTGGATAACTTCCAGGAACATCGTACGATGTCACCTGATTGAAACAAGACCCTTCACACGCGGCTCAGTGCTACATTACCTTTAACACTAGAAGCTTCTTGTTTACAAAACATGTTTGTTTGTAATGTGATAGATAGACCGTATAAGTAAAAAAAAAACAGTGTCGCGGTAATGTTTTCATTTTCTGAGATTTAGAAATATTCATAATCAAGAACATAAAGTAAACTTACTTCATAGACAATAAAAATTCAAGAAAAGAAGGGGCGTAAAGTAATTCGGTTGTTCGATTTCTTTGCTACGGGGTGCACAATGGATGTTTCCAAATAGTGTTTTAGTTCATGTATAGACCTAAGAAGTTAAACGGCTAGGGTAGCTGCTTAACAATATGTGGGACGTAGGTAAAAATAGGTACGCTTCTTTACCGCCAGTCGATAAATTACGTGACGTGATTTTTCGACCCCCCTCCCCCTTGGTGAGATTTCGTGAGATTTGGCTCGACCCCCCCCCTCCCCCTCCAATCTCACGTGAGATTTTTCAAAAGCCATATTCTAGTGGAAAAACATGTTTTACTTAATTTTAGAAGTAGGTGCTTAAACGAAAAGCCGTTTGATAAGTTCGCTTTTTTAAGTAAGCGCCTAAGCGCGCTTACAAATTTAAGCGTGTTGCTTTTAAGCAATGACGGCAAGAAAGAGAAAGAAATTCCAAAACAATTACAAAAAGTAACCTTATTTGTATGACAATACAGTTCAAATCAATATTTAATTAAATTTAACCTTATTTCTTTACCCATAAGAAGCAATAATTTATAATACATTATTTTAGATTAAAAACCATATTTCCATGCACATAAGACTCACTATCAATTTTTCAGCGCGTAAGTTTTTGGCTTTTTGCTTGAACTTATGTTTAGTAAGCATTTTGCTTTTGTTGTCCGTTTATTGACGGACGCATTTTTGTTAAAAAAAGCAGAAAAGCAGAAAAGCACTTTCACAACAACTTTTAAAAACAAGCACAAGCGTAACAACGTGCTTTTAATATAAAGCCGTTTATCACATCTTTACTTAATTTAACGCAATTTTACACTGTTTCTTGCGGTAAAAATAATTCCGTGAGATTTGCCGAGACCTCTCCACACGTGAGATTAGGTGAGATTTGGGTCGACCCACTCCCCCCGCTAAATGCTTCGCTGATCGTAGTTACGTAACATGCTCTACGTGCTACTATTTTGTTATTGTTTACATCGCCACAGCGAGTACAGTGTGTGTTTCCATTGTCACAGGATATGGACGGTTCCACTACCTCCTGCTGGCGGTGTGCGGCCTCGTCAGCACCTCCGAGGAGATGGACGTCATCTCCATGTCGTTCATCCTGCCATCGGCGCAGTGCGACCTAAACCTCACTACGCAGACCAAGGTGAGTTAAAAAAACCGACCAAGTGCGTGTCGGACTCGCACATAAAGGGCTCCGTACCACCGTAGAATAAAAACGTCAAAAATATCAAGTTTCTTGAATGGGGACCCCCTTTATTTTTAAAATTTATTTTAATTTTAGTATTTGTTGTTGTAGCGGCAACAGAAATACACATTCTGTGAAAATTTCAACTCTCTACCTATTACGGTTCGTGAGATACAGCCTGCTGATACGGACAGCGTAGGCTTAGTAATAGGGTCCCGTTAACACCCTTTGGGTACGGAACCCTAAAAACATAACGAAATATACATACAGGGTGTAATGCTAAGGATACACTAGACACTAATACACCCAATTTCATAGAGATTCTAGCCAGTTTATATAGGTTTTGAAAAGCATTTTTAGGAACAAATGTGATTTGTAATTCCACTGCAAGTCGATAACTTTCTATTTATTTGGGGGTGAATGTATACATCGAGTGTCTACGTGTGTACACCACCACGACACTTTGTTACAGTTGTAGAGGCGGTGTCGGTACACTGAGATACACTGAGCGTCTTGTGTCTAGTTTCGTGTATCCTTAGCTTTAGGCAAGACGAAGAACGTGAAGGAGGGTATTCAGTATTCGATTCTCGTTCTAAATATATTTTACTTACTATAATTTTTGACCTAATTATCCAATAAAATAGATCATCTATTCAGTATATTATATAAAGGTCATCGAGACTGATATATGTTTTATTGTGACATACCTAAATGTTAAAAAACTTGTTTTCAAATCAAAGTTAATCTCCATATTTAATGTATGCAAAACGGTTATATTGCATCCATAATGCAATAATGACGGGCCCGTTAGCGTGGTTGGCGCGGAGGCGACTTTCACGCTGCAGGTCGTAGGTTCGATTCCTACCCGGGACATGCATTTGTGTGCATGAACATGTCTGTATGTCCGGAGTCTGGGTGTATATGTATATTAAGTATGTATTTACAAATAAAAAGTAGTATATGTAGTAATATCAGTTATCTGGTTTCCATAGTACAAGCTCTGCTTAGTTTGGGATCAGGTAGCCGTGTGTAAAAATGTCCCAGGATATTATTATTATTATTATTATTATTATTATTATTATAATCAAATAAATTACGTTTTGATTAATTTTACAATAATCACCTCGTAATACGTATTCGTGATCTGAGGCCATCCATAAATTACGTCGCACGTAAAGGGGGGAGGGGGTCGACGAAATGTGACATTGTGTGACAAGGGGTGGGAGGGGTCCTAAGATTCGTAACGTCACATTTAAAAATCGAATGTACCTATGTAAGTATTAAAACCGACATTTGAACTGTTAAAGAAAAAAATCTGAAAATTGTAAAAAATATGTGACGACACACAGGGAGGGGGGAGTCTCGCAAATGTGTCCAGCTGTGACAAGGGGGGGGAGTTAACCCATGCCATGGGTTTCACCTATGTACTAATGTTGAAATTATCGTCACCCTAGACTCGTATTTGTTACACAAAGGAAATAAACATGATCCTTGAAATGCGTAAAGCATAAACGCTTAGCATAGAACTGTTTTGACAGGATAATAATCTACTTAGATCATATGAATTTAGCATAAGAAGTCTATTGCAGATTTTACGCGATGTTTTTTAATAACACCTGCCTTCTTACTACTTTATCAATATTTGTCTTCAAGCGACACATTTATCAGTTAGGGTCCGTTCACACAGACCGGCTCGGAGAGGAGAGTAAATATTTATCGCGTATAAAAGAGTTTTGGGTCATTAAAATAAGGTTGATTTTTTCATTTCATTCCCCTCCCATCCCTTTCCTCTTCAGGTCGGCAATGTGTGAGCAATGCCTTTGGTACCTATTGTAAGCTTCTATAGGCTACGGTAACTACTTAACATCAGGCGGGCCGTACGCTATTTTGCCACCGCAATCCTATTAATAAAAAACTCTTTTTTAAATAATAATGCTTAAGAGCCGATCTAGCGCGCTCAGTGTAAAACAATAAGAGGAGCCGATCGGCCGCCTCCAGTGATGGCTTGGTAGGCTTCGGCCTCCCAAGCGTACCTATAACCCGCGCCGGTCTGTGTGAAAAGAAGACCGCCGTCCGATGCTCTCCGAGCCGGTCTGTGTGAACGGACACTTATTCGCACATCTATGTCAGATGACATACCTATTTATTGTGTGCAAAATACGAATTATCAGTAACTGTAGTACTTCGATGCCTCAAGGCTCTACCTTCCTTGTATTAGGTAGATCGTCCGATATTATTGACATCGATCATTAGAACATTTGGAGGTCTAAGGTTACAGAATAATGAACACCTATTTTTAAGTGTGGTCTTACTGGCTACGAGCACCGGAGCGAGTTGAGACTAATTTATTCTGTGGTCGAGCTAGTGACTCAAATGATTACAAGCTTTGGTTGAGGATTCACTAGCCTTCCATCAGTCAGGCAACATCTAGACCAACGGTCGGCAACAGGCGGACCGCGGTTCGTTTGCGGACCGCGAAAGGTCGAACCTCGGACCGCCAAATATTGTAATGTATTGTATACCAAGTATAAATTAATACGCAGATAAGGTTTACTATACCTTTATTAATTGACATAATAATTTTAAGCCACATAGAATACTAACTTAGTACTTATTATATTTTAAGTTGCCTAGTTAACCTGTTTCACAAGTACCTACAACTGATATTGTTTGATTAGTTTCCTATCTAGCCTGTGTGTGTGTGTGTTTGTGCGAATTAGTTATAACTGATGTGATTTAATTATTATCAGTTGTTTTTTCTAGACCTCGTTAACATTTTCCCTACAGTATCCGGACCCCACCTAAAACTACTTGCCGACCCCTGATCTAGACGCATAGACGAAGCTACAAAAGCCATAACAGCAATTTGAAGCTATAACAGCAGCGTACTTAACGCTAGCTAAAATCCTAAAACACAGAAGACTAGAAAACTAATCGGCGTCCAAGCTGCAGTCAATGCAGAAAATCCCTTTTTCTGTCGCGTCTTCATGTGCCGAGCGTTCCGCCCGAGTATCAGTTTTGACGGCTGACCACATGTACATGATATCATAACTGATTGCTTGGGCGCAGCTGCTCGGGGCTTATGTGGGCGCTCCTAATAGCTCGTGCCAATTGGTGCGTCTAGATGCCTCGCATGCCTCGCGCTAGCACTGATGTTATGATATTACATCTGCGGCATGCGCCTGATGCAGACGCAGCGATTGACTGACGTTCATTCGTTCGCTTGTATGAGTCAGTGGCCAACTGGCCAAAGGCCTACGACATGGCGTGACGTCATATACCTATATTGCTTCGAATAATGGCTGGCTCGGTGATCGACATCGGAGCATTTTCTCTTGCTCCGATGTCGATCACCGAGCATTGAAATATAAACCATATTTTAATTGGATAAGTATTGAATTCGATTGATAAAAAATTTAATTCCATGCCCTGCCGACCGCAGTCTGCGCCGGCCATAAATCAATGCATATGCACAATGAAGAGTTGTTTAAATTGGCTCATGTCTTTGTATTCGTGACAAAAGACGCGCGATGTCTTTGGTAGGTGCATTGTGGACACTATGTAGACATAGGTAGGTTCGAGGACTTCTGAGCTCAGTTAACTAAGTCCTAATATTGTTCGGCAGATAGATATATTTTCTTTAAAAGTAGTCTCCCGTTGACAATACATCTTTCATCTTTAGATCTTTCTTTCATCGAGGTGCTCATAGCCAGCTGCAATCACAGATCGGTAAACGATTGGAGGTTAAGCAACGCTTGGCAAGGTCAGGCAGAGATGGGTGACCGTTTAGTGTCATTTAAACTGAGCGTCTCCGTGCTTCGGAGGGCACGTAAATAGTCGGACCCGGTTGTTGTCACCTAGGCAGCGGTCGTTAAGCCTTGTCAGACACCTTCGGGCGGCTTAAACAACTCTGACACTGGCCACTAACCATACGATAAGAAGAAAAAGAATACATCTTTGCTGTTGCTTATAAGTAGTTAGACCTAGGCCGCACCGCGGTTATATCCACGCTGTTAAAACCGCGTTAAATCTGTGTCCTATGGAATCATATTAACCTATCCGCACTTGCGATTCATATGATTCCATAGGACACGGTTTTAACAGCGCGGATATAACCGCGGTGCGGCCTAGGCCTTACTCGCTTATAGTGAGGCTGCATTGCGCATGCTCTTTGATGCGTCGCCTTGAGACGAAGTTGCGTCGTAAATAATTTGATCCATTGTAAGATCGGTATAAACGGAAAAAAACTCGTTTGCAACTGCATTAAAGTTAATCTGATCATCTCATTCGTACGAGGTCCAACTGGATTCAATGAACGTTGTAATTGATATCGGACCAGCGTAAACACGATAACAAACCTTCACAAACACATCAGCAATGAAAATTACTAAGAAAAATAATACGTTAGATGTTTTTTTCCATAAATTTTGTACCTACCTATGAAGTACTAGGTTTCTTCTACAGTTTAAATAGCTATATTGTTTTACAGGCGTGATTTTTTTACAACAGTGACAGACTTGTACGATCTGTAACTTTTCTCTGTTTTACGCTCGCTAGGAGCTAGCGTTCGTGTAATATGTGGAACATTGTACAGCACCTGTGTATCACACGGGAAACAAACAATTTTTCATACATTTTATGTAGAATTACTTATATAGAAAAAATATAAAGTCATAGTAGAGACACTAAGCCAAAAATCGTAAGGTATGAGGGTGGGTACGTACGCGTTTTCTACGTAGATTTGCTACCTGTAAAACGCTATCGATCTCGAAGTCCTGAAAAGGCAAGTTGGTCCTTTAAAGACCGGCATCGCATGCTATATCCTGGCCCTGGGCGACGGTTAGCACTTACCATCTGACCTCTCAGTGTGCCAATAGGCAATAAAATACAAATAATAAAACCGTGTACACACTAGCTCGAACTTCGGCTCGTACGATAGTACCCGGCTAGGTTTATCACAGGAGTGTTACATTCCCAATCGCCTTGTCTACAGGGATGGCTGAACAGCATAATCTTCATCGGCATGATGGTGGGCGCGTACGCGTGGGGCTCAGTGGCAGACTCGGTGGGCCGCAAGCGCGTCCTCATCGCCATCTCCGTGGTGAACGGGCTCGCCATCGTCGCCTCCTCCTTCAGCCAGAACTACGAGCTCTTCATGCTCTTCCGCTTCATCAATGGTGCCGCGTAAGTTACACTTTCTTCCCTGGTTTAATTTGCCACACTTTGTACCTAAGGGTGGTAAGATGGCCACTATAGAAAATCTAAGTAGTCTTGAGGGGAGTGCCCAGGTTTAATAATAATAATAATAATAACCATTTATTTTCAGGCTACTAGGCCCATAGATACATACCTTACAGACTAACATACATATATATTATTAAACTTAAAACTAATTTGATGGTGTTGGTGACGGCAGCTTCCCCCGAAAGCGCCTGAAAACCACACCTTTCGGCCAGTACTGCTCCTGCATGAAAGTGGCCAGCTTTTCAGTAGGGACCAAGACCACAAACGCCTTGAAACTGGCGTTGTGACTCGAGGCCAACAGCTGCACTCTCAATGTGACATTGCTCTTCAAACTGATGTACTCAGCAATGTCCCCCGCCTTCATGGTGTAGTGGAGGCGGGACAGGTAGACTGGGGTGGTCGGCACCGCAGCACGCAACAGGAAGTTCGACCCTGTTGCCGCCGTGCCACAGTGGTTTCGGTTCGCCCGCCGCGTGCGCTTCTTCTGCACCGTGATGAAACCTTCTTCATCTCGGTGATCGGCGCGCGCACAATATAATAATAATAATAATATCCCATCATCATGAACGGGTGCAGCTTTTGGCCTAAGGGGAGGGGGTGAATTCTGAAACCATTGAGGTACCCAGCAACGGGGCGATCTGCACCGCGCTGGGGTTTATAACTTAACTAACTTAATAAACTTAACTTAGTAAACTAGTAACTAAACTTAACTAAGTTTATAACTTAACTAACTTTACTACTTAATTTAATTTATCCCGAAAGCACTTCGTGATACGAGCTCTGGTAGTTCTATATTGGCCAATGAGTTGGAGCAAAAAATTTTAGTAATTTTCTAAAAATTACTTAACGCTAAGAAATTACATTTAAAAAACGGATCAACTTTGGATAATTTCTACTTAATTGTCAAAAGTTTTTTTTTAAATGTTATGACATTGTAATTTATAGCCATGTATTTCTCTGGCTACAGGTTAGGTGGTTCAGGTCCTGTGATCTGGTCATACTTCGCGGAGTTCCAGCCGAAGAAGAAGCGAGGGGCCATGTTGAGCTTCATGGCTGCCTTCTGGACGCTCGGCAACTTGTTCGTAGCCGGTTTAGCGTGGGTCATCATACCTAGCGGTGAGCACAACTTCCAGTACAGCTTTATCTACATTCTCGCGTCAGCTAACCAACTTTCCGCCTTCAGCAGTAGGCTTTGGACTTATAGTGACTACATCTACCCTCGCTCTGTACATTTCATCTTTGACCAAGTTGAGATGAAAAATTACTTAAGTCTATTATGCCATTTTAAACTTACGCACTATCAAAGACATAACTGCCGGGACATTTTGAGTTTTGTAAAGCATGCAGTGGAGGCAGCGACACAGATCGTAACACTCCTTGCTGGTGGGCAGGCAGTGCGATGGCTGATAGATTGTATTATAGAATTAATATCTTTGATTCAGGCTTTCAATTTTATCTAGTATCACACACGGATTTACTAATAAATTTTCTTATGTGCTACGAATTTTATTCCAGAAATCGGAGTGACAACCGGTGCCTTCGTATACAACTCCTGGCGTATCTTCCTGCTGGTGATGTCGCTGCCTTCCTTCATTGTAGCAGCGCTGCTATTCCTACTGCCAGAGTCGCCCAAATTTCTCATCTCCTCCGGCCGCCATGAGAAGGCCTTGGAGGTGTTCCAAGGGATATACCTCATGAACACCGGGCGGAGTAAAGAGGAGTATCCAGTGAAGCAGCTGCTGGTTGAAGAGCCGCTGCACACGAAGCCGGAGAAGCAGCTGGAATCAAAGGAGCCCAAGTCCAAGCTGAAGAGAATGCTCGGGGACATCGTGGAGCACAGCAAGCAGTTGTTCGTGCCGCCTATACTCAAGTTCACTACGATCTCTATCACAATCAACTTCACATTTCATATCGGGTGAGTTTCCTTTCCAAATACATCTACTAGAACCGACGATACCGGCCGCCAGTCTGTGAGATACCTGATGACCTACGACTTGTGTAGTTTTGGTAAATATCGACAATTAAAACAGTTTTTAGGGTAGTTTTGCCCCTATTTACAATGTATGTAGGTTCATGAGGGCTTAACCAAATTATGCATTTGTATGATCAGTAAGATCAATGGTACCTAGTTGATCGAACGTTAAACTATCGATTTTATATGGGGGGAGATTAAACTCTCTCCCTTGATTGGGAGGTTAAGCTCCATTTGATGTTACGGCTCTACTATTATATTAATAAATATTGAAGTTTTTGTCGTTTTTGTCCTGTATGCAATTCAATTGCGATGAAATTTCAGTAAATTGTACAGGGCACGCTTACAAAAGTTTTGAATGACATTGTAACGCATGCCGGGATCGCTAGTCTTAACAAAAGCCACGTCCCCCAGGTACTACGGTCTGATGATGTGGTTCCCGGAGATGTTCAACCGCTTCGACGAGTGGTCGCGTGCGCACGACAACGCGGAGGCGGACATCTGCCAGGTGACGGCCTTCGTGACGCAGGCCGGCACGCACCGCGACGCCGCGCACTGCGACGCGCACATCCACTCCGACGTGTTCATGGAGTCGCTCATCACCGTCGCCGCCGCAATACCCTCCAACATATTCGCCGTGCTCGGCATGGACAGACTCGGCAGGAAGTTCTTCCTTGGTGAGACCAACAATTTAATGTAACCTACCTATGAATTTTTTGTAGGGTCGATGTGGAAATGGTTGTAGGGATGTGGATGAGGATTTCTTTTAACTCTACAGGGTTATTGTAAAAACATCAACAACCTTGCAGGACTGTATTACTGGCTTCAAAAACAACAACTTTTGTTCTATGACTTTTTACTAAACAAAAAGTAATAACAAAAAATCACACTCTAAAATGTATGAAACAAGAAAATATGCTCATCTAGAGGATAACCGTGGTCCGTTTAGGTACTTTAGGGCAAAGCGGAATACAACCACGTACCATGGCTTTCCTCTAGATGAGAATATTTTCTTGTTTCATACATTTGAGAAAGTGATTTTTTGGTAAATGTATTATGTTTTGTAAAAAGTCATAGAACAAAAGTTGTTGTTTATGATGTCAGTAATACGGTCCTGCAAGGTTGTTAGTGTTTTTTCAATAACCTTGTATATGAAATCTATATTTTCTTCTAGTGTTCGCAACTTTCTCCGGCGGCCTGTGCTCAGCGGCGATGTACTTCGTGTACAACAAGACCAACAACTTGATTGTGAGCGCCATCTTCAGCTCGGTCATATCTTGCGGCAACGCCTCGCTCGACTGCCTCATCACAGAGGTCTTCCCTACGAACTTACGGTAAGATATTTGAATTTAGGTATTCGCATCTCCAAAAATGTTTAAAGATTCAGAACATAAGATTCTTAAAAACCTAAAGGTAGACTGATCTAAGTATGAAACACCCAATGGTTTCGTCTCACAGTACCTTCTTACGGTGAAACTGGTGAAAGGTAAAAATGTGGGTTTTTTTTTATTGCCTTTTTCAAGGTACGATTCCGACGAACGCGGCAGACAGCAGACGTGAGTCGGTCTCATACAAATTGTAATGCCGTCTGCCGTCACGTTACATGTCATCGCCACAATTTGTATAAGACTGACTGACGTCTGCTGTCTGCCGCGTTCGTCGGAATCGTACCTTAACAAAAGAGAATTTGCGTAGGTATGACCTGCGCCTGCGGTATAACCAGGATGAAATGCACCAGACAAAATAAATATTTATTAAAAGGTTCCCCCCGTGGATAAACACGTTTAAAAACGTATTGTTCTAGTTTGTAGCTTCAAGCTAGCCTAGAGTTGAATGTGATATTGTTATTCGCAGCGCCACCGGCATAGCAGTGTCGATGGTGGCGGCGCGGCTGGGCGGCATCATCGGCAACGTGGTGATCGCGGCGCTGCTGGACACGTACTGCCCCGCGCCCACCTTCATCGTGGCCGTGCTGCTCGCCAGCGGCGGCCTCATGTGCCTCTTCCTGCCCAACACCACGCGGCAAGCGCTCTCCTAGCACTCTTCTACAGTACCAGCGCTGATCAACGTCGTAGGCTATAGCCCTAGTAGCAAATCTTCGTCATAGACGTACCTACGGTTACGTCACTGACCCTAAATTGATGTTAGATTGACGTCTTTTTGTCGTCTCCGACCTTATTTGCTACTAGGGAGGGCGACTGCCAGGATCGCAAACCTCAATAGGTACTCACACTCGTTTTACCCCGGGACTCGTCGAGGGTCAAAACTTGGCGTCATTGTTGGATACCATTGTCGAGCTTACAGAGTAATGGTAGGAGTGTGTTGCGGGCGTTCTATTAAGAAAGTCCGCAGTTGCTGACCCGCGGGTATATTGTTTATCTTTCTACAAATAAAATTTTGGGAGGCGCAATGTTCGGATTTTCTCTGGGTGGTCATTATAGCTGCGACACTGCACGGCGATAACTCACATAAGGCTGTGTACACTCGTGCGCTTCTGGCTTCATCTTCTCTTGCGTTCTGGCGTAACCCCTCTGGAGAAGCCAAGACGCAAGATGAAATTTTAATGCAAGATGTATAAAGCTAAAATCACACGACAGCTACCTTCTTGCCTCACGTAAAAATGTTGTCTTTATACCTTCTATAGTTCCAACTAGGTACTTTTGAAGAAGGCTAGGTTTGAGTTACTGCGTTTGCCATGTGATATCATTAGTTTAAGCGTTAATTAATAATCTCATCGAAAGATCCATTGATGTAACCACAGAACAAATGTTCAGTGGATGTAACTAGTTTTTGCATATTTGTACAATCGTTTTATATTAATTTATAACATTCTTTTATTTATGAATTAAATGAAAGTACGAAAGTAATGGCTAAGTAAATAAACTTGACTGTTGTAGGTTGTTATAACTTATTACGCTATTTTGTTTGAAAGTAAATCACACTGAAACAAAGTTTCGCATCAGGATTTGAATAAAGTATTATAGGATAAGAATCATTCATTAACTTGTTGTAATATTACAACGCTATTTTCATATTACGAATTTATAAATTACTATTGTTACCATAGTTTGTAGTTGACTAGTTGTAGTGAAATAAAAGAGTTGTGATTTATTAGGAAAATTTATATATCGAAAGCCTCTTGCAATGTAGGTACATAAGTGAATTTCTTTAAAACAACCTAGGCTTTGTATGTAATATTACAATGCAATATATTTTCCGACTATCGTTTCAGTTCCTTAGTTTAATAGATACCTATTAGTAAAATATCACATGGAATAGAAATGAGTAAATCATCAATGACTTAAAAATGTGTTTCATTTACGTCTCCAGTCGCCTTCTAGTCCTATACCCACGGCTTACCAAACTACACAACCGAATGTATTCGATCTAGGGTAAGATTATCCCTTCTGATTGATTATGCAAAAGTTCTAGACTAATATTCTAGAGTCACAGCTTCACTGGATAAAGAGCGATCGCAGTGTGCTCCAGAGTCCAGCCCGAAGTTGGTAGCATTAAGGGGCTCTAAGACGGTCGAGCAAGCCTTGACGTTAATCAATCACTTAGATCAGACACATACCAATATATATAGGTCTGAATGGTATATGTGTCTGAACATATACCATGAATGAATTTAAAATGAAATTAATGAATGAAAGGAATGAATTTTATTTGATAAAATATAAGTTTGATCCGGTAAGCAGATGGGTGAATGTCGCTCTTCAGTGTATCTTAGACCATTAGGTGTAATAGACGACGAGTTTTGTTTATGTTTACTCTCCTTGAATGTCATGCTATCCTAGTTGTCCTCAGTGACTACCCTCTATAGAATCCGGAAAATGTTTTCCGTACCCGTAGCGTAGTTTAGTCGAGAGTAAGGGCCATAACACACCGGGTAGCCATGGCAACGTCGCCAGCCACCGTAGCCAGTCGTATTCAAATGTATAGCAGGTAACACATCTGGCGATGGACTGGCGACGTCGCCTTCAATACAAATTGTTTGGATACGTAGCTGGCGACGTCGCCATGGCGTCCCGGTGTGTTATGGCCCTAAGGACCATCCTTTCTGCCGGAATGAATCAAACAAGTTGCTGATTAAAATTTATTTAATAAAACTACACAGCGGTTATTACTAAGACTTCATTTCATAGTCCGATCTAGATTTAACATAGATCACTCAAACAAATCAATAAGGGTTTTGACATGTATGTTTTAAAAATTACTTCAACAATATTGTACTTAAGAATAACACTACTTTATTGATATAAGAAATCATTTTTTCGACTGACGACAGATAAACACTCACGTCTTATAATAACCCACGACTCCTCACATTGTGAAAGAGTTTCACTGTAACTTTAATAGCACTTTTCATGTATAAATCTGCGTCATCACCATAGTCCAAACTCGCTAAACATTATAAAAATAATATATAACTACTTTTTTATATATTACACATACGATCCAACAAATATCATAATCCAATTTCAATTTACAATCGTAAATCCTTAACCTAAAATATGTTATGCAATAATGCATTATACTTAATTGTTGTCTATGAAACAAGTCCGAGGTGGACGCGTCTCCGTACGCTTAGCTTCTCGTTCTATATAATAGACATATTTACAAACACGCCTCTGTGTGCGTTTCAAACGCACCAAGTCGCTTTCGAGATAATAGCGGCATCAACGTAACAATCCCGCGGATGAGCTTTCACAACAGTTTAAAACCATACAAAACAATAGATATTCGACACGCCGCGAACGAAAAAAAATCAAGATATAACCATATTCTATTGCACATGTATTAAAATATTAGGAAATTGTTGCAAATAAATAGCAATTCCATGAACATCAAAACATAATTTTAAACCTGCCTTAACAGAGATGCCCATATTCTCGCTTAACTGTGGCGAGATAGCTCGTTCACTGAGAGCTGAATGGCCGGTTGCAGCGGGATCTCGGCGGACGCCTCGGACGTGTCCGAGCCGGGCGTCAGCAGCCGCCGCGTCCACAGCCCGCTGCCCTCCTCCGCCTCCGACTCGCGGACTTCGATCGACGACGGGGAGTCCACTGTGGACTCCACCGAGGAAACGGCTCGCTCCGCGACCTCGTCCGTCAATATCGGCATAGACTTCCCGACCGATTCGTCATCTGTCAGTAACGGCATCGAGATCGGCCCTCCCATCGGTATCTCCGTCTCTTCTGTTGTCACGAATGTCATCTCTGTATTAGGTGACGGTAACAACGCCGCACCGTAATTATTACCGCTCAACGGATCCGTCGTTTTAGGCGCTATTCTGGGGTCCGTCACCGTAATGGGTAGCTCTAGTGAAGTCGGTACCGTGTGGGGGGTGACGCCGATGACTGCGAGTCCATCCTCTAGATTCGCTGGCACCGCTGGTTCACTGTCAGCGTTCGTCGGGACTTCGACCGGAGTCATGATCGGTTGATTCAAAGTGGTGCTGGTCTCTGAGACGCGGCAATGCACGGACACGTTGGCGTTCAAATCGCGAAAATCGAGCCCTTCGTCTCGCGTCGTGTCCGCGTGGAAAACGTCGCTGTTAGCCAAAGCCGCCTCTAGAATGTCTCGGCGTTCCGGTTGCGTCGCGAGGACCGGCAGCGGTTCCACCGCCATCGGTACCAGCTGATTGTTCTCCAGGACTAGAGGTCGATTGTCGATGGGGGTGAGAGTCCCGTTGTCCTCGACGCAGAGGTAAAACGAGCCCGGAGGACCGCCGAAATGTTCTCCGGGCACCGCTAGCAGCTGGCCGTCGGATAGCTGCGTAGGCGCCGGGTCCGGCTGCGCGGGCGGCGGCAAAGGCGCAGCCGGCGGCGGCGCGACCGGCTCTGATTGCCGCACGATTGCCGTTGATGGTAGAAGTTCTTCGAAATTCTCAAATTCCGGATAGGCGCTGGTCGTCGATACGGATACTGTGTTTGACACTGAAGGGACGACGGCCGGCGTGTTAGTATAAGGCGTTAGAGCCGGTAAAGGCGACGCAGGCGCTAGCGCCGGCGCCGGCGCGATGGCTATTTCTTGCTTGAATTTTTTCACTGGTGTCGGGGACTCTGTTACCGTTTTTCGTACTCTCGGCTTGTGGACTGTGGTGGAGGCCGATTCGTTAGGTGAAATTGTGATGGTTTTCTGCATTTGCACAACCTTGTTCTCGGCTGGTGAAACAGTTTTCTGTACAATTTGACCGGTTCTTTGTAAATGTTCGAATTGAGCCGCGGTGAGCTGCATGACTGCGCCAGATTTCTGTTGTAAAAATATCAAAGTTTCCGACGATGACTTTTGTATAGTTTGTATTAGTTTTTTGGGTTCAGATGCCATTATGCGCTTCGGAACAGGCCTTATTTCGGGCATCGGAGCAATATTTTGCGCGGTTGTGGCGACGCGACCTCCAACAATTAACTGGCCTTTTGATGTAATTATAGCACTCTTTTGTTTCGGCACGATTCGAGCGGGAGATTTCGCGTGTGTCACGTTTTGAGCTTTCGCGAGCGCCAAGTTTTGGCTTTTCGTAAATGTAACGTTTTGACTTTTCGGAGCTATCAGGTTTTGGGTTTTCCCAGCAACGACGTGTTGCGATTGCGCAACTCCCACGTTTTTGGGTTTCGCAGTCATGAGGTTCTGAGATTTAGCAGCTATGATGTTTTGTGTCTTCACCGGCGCTGAAGTGACGAGTGTTTTCTGTACAGCTCCTGGGTTTGTTGATATTCTGTGAGCAACCGTCTTTAACTGTGACACGTTTGATTGTTGCTTCTTTGGAAATAGCATCTTCTCATGTTCAGGCGTAAGGACTATTCTAGACTGCGCGCCCTGAGCGTTCGTTATAATCATAACGGTATTTCCGGGGGTACTTGCATCCGAGGACGGTTGAATTAATTTCGCTGACACGGGTTTATTATCGGAGGCACTCTGCGGCTCTGGCCCTTTTGAAACGAGAACGTGCGCTTTTCCTGTTTGAGGGTCGATTACGATCTTTTGCGTCCGACCGGGCCGGGGCGAACTGGGTGTAGGCAATATAATGAATTTGTCAGCCTTCGCTGTGTTTTGGGGTACCGACTGTATTAGCGTTGGCGCTGGTTTAACTTCTTTAACTGGCGGTTCGCCTTTAGCCATAATAATTTTCTGTTTCCCGGTCGTTTTATCAATAACCAACATAGGTTTGGCACTTCTAAGCTTTGAAGATTTCGACAGAATATTTGGAGTCTTTGTGTTACTACTGACTTCACTGACTGGATTCATCAATAATGTTTTTACTTCAGATTTCTTCGGTGTGGCGCTTATTGCGACCTTCTCAGTTTCTACTGGCTGTTTTGTTTTCACAAGTTTAGGCGGATCGGGCGTGTGAGTTATGAGGTTGCCATCAGACATGACGATAGGCATTTTTTCAATGTTTTCTGGGGTTAACAGACCATCGGAGATAACAATAGGCATCGAGTTTATATCGAACATGGAGTCATCAGACGCGGCTTCGTTTATAATCTTAGATTCAGTGATCGGAGCTACTAATGAATTTTGCGGTTTAATTTTCTGTAACTTAGAAGGTGGTTTCGCTAATTTCCTGATCTTTTGTTGGATTATGATAGTATTTGCGTCAGATGGCACTTCTGGAGACGTTTGAATAGTGTAAGTTTGGACCGATCCGTCCGATGCAGAGTTGTTACTGCGAGAGAGGATGATTTTGTCAGAGGTGCCGATGTCAGTCATGTTATTGATGATACTCTTGGTCGGAACTGTTCGACGGATGATTATTTTCTGCTTGGGCGATTCGGGCTTCGCTTTAAACGATGATTTAGCAACATCAAAGTTTAAAATCTTCTCTTTTCCTGAGATAACAATTTGTTTAGTTGGTGTTGATTTATGCACCGCAACCTTCGGAATGCACGGCTCTTCTAAGATTTTCAACAACTTCGATGAAGATGTGTCCATTTTGATCGTTTTGGTGCTCTTAGTTTCACTGTTATTGTCATTGGACAACATTGCCACTTTCTGTTCCACAGTATTCACGCCATCTAGACCATTATTTGGTTTGACATCGCACAGCTCCTTACTATTTACAGAATTATTTAAATTGTGATCAATGCTAATCTTGTGTTCTACAGATTCCGACATTTGAACTAAAGATTGAGCAGCATTCAAATTTTCACTTTTCTCTTGTTCAGTTTCATATCGAACATTTAACGGCTCGTTATTTGAAATCAAAAGGGATTTGGATTGGGTTGGTGAGACTCGCTCTTGAATGGATTCTTGAGATTTTTCATCTACAATCATGCTTTCAGTTGAATGAATCACTTCTTCTTGGCTAATTTCTTGCGCCACTGGACTAATAAGTTCTAGTTGATGCTCATTTGATGGTTTACTTTGTATCGCAGTTGCTGGCAGGTTGATTAAAGCCTCTGCTATTTGAAGATCGGATTCTGATGGAACACTTTCAATATTTTCCGGGACACTATCGATTGTTTCTTCTCCTTCAGTACTAATTACACTCTCCTCCACTAACATACTTTCACTAACACTATCTTGTGATTTTTCATTAATTGTAAATACATCAAAATTTTTAAGCTCGTTATTACCTTCGACCACCTCAGGTTCTTTGACAGCAATTTCGCTTTGATCTACGTTTGCAGTTTCATTGTAACCATTCATGTTATTGCATGATCCGTTATCCCTAATATCGTCTTCAAATAAGTCCTCAGGAGGATCGTCGCTAATGACCCTCGTGACTCGGTCCGCTTCTCTGGACACGCTCAATAATGCGTCGACAGCTGACGCAGTGGACTCATTCATAAAAGGTTCCATTGACTGATCATATGCTTTCTGAAGACTGGTTTCAGGAAATTTAACAACAGGCGCTGGCAATCCAGGATCTTTGTCGGGGACTTGAAATGTTTCGGTTGTCGATGTATGTGTTATGTCATCTACTACTGTTTCAGTTTCAACGATTGATGTCTCGACTGTCGAGGTATGAGTTACGTCATCCACCACCGGATCTATTTCTTTTATTGATGTCTCGACTGTTGAAGTATGAATTACGTCATCAACCACCGGATCTATTTCTTTGATTGATGTCTCGACTGTCGAAGTATGAATTACGTCATCAACCACCGGATCTATTTCTTTGATTGATGTCTCTACTGTCGAATTATTAGTGACGTCATCCACAACCGGATCAGTTTCTTCGATCGATGTCTCTATTTCAGCCGTATGAGTTACGTCATCCACCACCGGACCTATTTCTTTGATTGATGTCTCTACTGTCGAATTATTAGTGACGTCATCCACAACCGGATCAGTTTCTTCGATCGATGTCTTGATTGTCAACGTATGAGTGTTGTCATCTACCACCGTAACAATTTCTTTGACTGCTATGTCTTCTTTGACCTCCGCTTTATTGAGTTTGGGTTTTATATGATCCACTACATCAGTGTTAACTGGCTTTATTTCTTGTGTTGGGTAATTATATCCACTGTGTGTGGGATTGAAAGTATTAAAATCTAGTAACGGTTTCTTTTTCTCTTGTGATTCAAAACCTTGCAATGTGTTGTCTTCAAACTGTTTGTCTTCACTTTCCTTCGCTGTCTGTGAACTTTCAGATAGTGGACTTGCAGTGTTAGCCATTAAATCAACAAATTGATTGAGATCATGAGCTTCATGGAACTGCTCAAAATTACTTTTCTCCTTTTCCCGTAATTGTGCTGCTTCAGCTTTCATTTTCTTCAGTTGTATTTTAGGTGCTAATCGAGCCACCTTCACATGCTCAATAGGCGGAGAATCTCTGGCTTCAGGTGAGGACACAGCTTCACCGCCGTTAATATCACTCTCAGCTATATCCATTCTCTCCACTGCATTTAACTGTTCAGCAACATATTTTCCGATAGCATCTTGACTTCTAGAGTGTCTGCTACGAAAAAATGTTTTAGTTTTAAAAATAGCTTTAGTTGGTTGGGCGTCAGCGGGCTTCTCGGATTTCTCGGATTTTTCTGGCGTCTTCTCTCTTTTATCCGGAGATTTTACGACCGAAGGCTCAGGAAAATTTTCCTCGACTTTCAATGGTTCGGGTGCAGATGGTAGTTCTGGCACAGTGGTCTTATTTAGTAGCTCGGCGACTTCTCTCGCTACGTCGTCGTCGTCTAAACTGAGACTCTTTGTATCTTCTTTGCGTTTGGGATTCTTAACACGCGGAATTTTTCTACCACCGTCCGCTTCTACAGGCCAGTCTTCATCCTCGCAAAATTCATATTTCGAATCGCTGGAACATTCTGGTTTTTCACTCGCTGGTGAACTGGATTTCTTTTCAGTGGGTGATGATACTTCAGCAGGCATTTGCGAACTTGATATTTCAGCTGATGTTGGTACTGCGGGAGACTCGGCAGCTGCCGGTATCTCTGGGGAGCCAGCCATTACCATGGTGGAAGATTCATCATTGGACTCGTCATCACCATCGTCCCAATCGGCCAAAAGACTGCTTTTGATTTCTTCATCAGTCTTCAATTTTTTCGCATCCACATTGGCCTGCTCTTCTGCTGCGCGTTTCTTACTACTCTGAGATTTCTTCGTATTCTTCGCGTCCTTTTCAGCTTTTTCTTTGCGTGGTCGTCGCTCACGCGGCACTTTGCTTATCTTGGATGTATTTGGAGTGGATTTGGATGATTTTGGGGAAACTTTTTTCCGTACCGGCGACGGTGTGTATGGAGTAAATGAAACACTGTGTGTTTTGTTGTGTAGAATTAGAACGTTTAGACGGGTTGTTGTAAATTGGCATGCGTGGCACGCGTACATGCCAGAACTTGAGGCTGCCGGGGTCGCCGCCGCTGCCGGGGTTGCCGGTGTTGCCGGTGTTGCCGGGGTTGCCGGGGTTGCCGGGGTCGCAGGTGTTGTTGGTGTATTTTCGTCTTGTTCAGGTTTCTGCTTTTCATCAATTTCCTGCTGCGGTTGAATTTCCTCTTTGTTGTCAGATTCTTGTTCACCACTAGTTGATGGTGTCACTTCAGTTTCAGAAGCAGAATTTTCTGTAGTGGGAGCTGGAGTCGCCTTTGACCCTTGTACCAGAATGTGCACTTTGTAGTCAACCTTGTCTTTGAGCTGGAACAATTGATAGAAATGGATTATAAATAAAAACCGGCCAAGTGCGTGTCGGACTCGCACATGAAGGTTTCCGTACCAATGTATAATAAAAACGTCAAAAATATTAAGTTTCTTATGTTTATTGCCCCCCTTTATTTTTAGATTATATTTTATTTTTAGTAGTAGTTTGTAGTTTGTTGTTGTAGCGGTAACAGAAATACACATTCTGTGAAAATTTCAAGTTCTATTACGGTTCGTGAGATTCAGCCCACTGACAGACAGGCAGACGGATGGACAGCATAGGCTTGATAATGGGGTCCCGTTGGCACCCTTTGGGTATGGAACCCCTAAAAACGGATATATTAAATTGTGTGGATAATTGTATTATATTGTAGGTACCTTTCTGATTGGTGTCATCCTTAGAGAATCTCCCGATGGTCTTCCTCTACCAGGCTTTCCTGAAGACAGAAAATTACATTAATACTTGTCCCATTCTTCACACTCCTGTGTTTGCTTGTATAATGAATCATTTACATCAATTTTTGCTTGCTCTTTCTGAGAATTCTACCATTGAGTTTCCTGCTGGCTGTTCAAAGATGAAGCAGCATTCCGTACCAATGGTAGATTTTGATTAAATATAATTTTAAATATTTTTTGATTTTGTTATTTTGATGTTTTTTTTTTGAGTTTGAAACAACACTGATTTATGTAAATACTTGGGCCAATGGAGATCCGTAACGAATGTAGTTGAGAATGTAGATTTATAGAGCTGAGAAATCCATAACATACATTGCAAACATTTTTGGTCTACGACAGAAATTGACGAAATTGTGAGCAAATTACTAGCGAAGTTTGCGCGCGGTTGTTGTGACGTCATTTGAGCCACGCGCGCTTTGTAATCAACGGCGGCGCGGGCCGGCGCGGGCCGTCGCGGGTACAGCGCGCCTTCAAACCGACGGCCCCGTGTGCCGTCACACGCACATGCCGCACATTATACTGGGTGAAATCGTGGGCTATATTTTAAACGGTGATTCTACACTCGATTCAGAATATTTAAGAAATATTAATCAACAAATAAATTGATAAAAAATTATTGCCTAGGTAAGGTATAACAGTTAAATGGTCTGCTTATTTGCTTACCCGAGCAATGTTTTTTATCAATAGATTTTTTTTATTTATTGTCCCAGAATATTCTGAGTCATATGTAGGGTCATAGTTCAAAATATTGCCCACGATTTCGATTTCACCTAGTATAAAATGTGTTATAAAATAGCAACAGATGGACCGATTTCGATAATTTCAAAATTATATTGATTAGAAAGCTTAGTTTTTACTATAGTGTTGGTTATGAGTTGATTTGTTGACCTAGTATTGATTCTCATTATTACCTTTTTTAGCAGAGCCAGGTGTTTTCTTGGACGAGTCACCGAACAGACCTGCATAGCTTTCCCTCTTCTTCTCCTGGAACTCATCTCTGGTGAGGATTTCGATGTCACCACCAACAGCCGTCTCTGCACGGATTATATCTTCAGGAAACTTCTCCATGTGGCCATGTTTGGTTCGGTACATATCTATTGGGAAAATAATATCATTTTGTCTTATCTTAATAAAACATTTACAGCCGAATACCGAATATTTGCCATACAGATGACATGACTCTGTACTCTGTAGAGTTCTTTTGAGAGATGATTGAACGAAGAAAATAAATAAGTCACTAGCAGCAACCGCAAAGAGCTACCTCTTTGCCTATCTTTCAGGCATCACATCTAATTCGTCAAATAGATACTGACTTTATTTTGTTTATTAAAATCTAAAAAATATAATACTAGAAGTAAACCCCGGCATGGACGGCTGTGACATGTTGTTTCTTATTTTTTTATTGGAAAAACGAGTGTCTTATGCAACAAAATCTGTGAGATAACATTTTTTTGCGTTTTGTGCTAAGTCTATCTATCAATGATATAATGATGCCAATTCTGTTGTCATCAAATCACAACTAAACTTATTTACACAACCATGATATATGACAATATTAGTTAAGTTAACCAACAAAATCAGCATCATTGTCTGATAACTTACATAGTCCTTTGTTGATGAATTCATTTTTACGGCTGCAATTATACTTGAAGATAAGATTGACATTCTTCACATATTCACTGAAAAAAAATATGAAAAAATTAGGTCTCTGTATAATAATAATATCCTGGGACATTCTTTTACACACGGTTACCTGATCCCAAACTAAGCAGAGCTTGTACTATGGAAACCAGATAACTGATATTACTACGTATACTACTTTTTGTTTGTAAATACATACTTAATATACATAATTACACCCAGAATTGTGACATACAGACATGTTCATGCACACAAATGCATGTCCCAGGTAAGAATCGACCCTACAACCTGCAGCATGATAGGCGGAATCTTACCAACCACTCTAACGGGCCCGTATGCATGAATAAAAAAGTATAAATTAAAAACTTTCATAAGTTAACAAATTATTGAGGTGGAAATTGGGGCAATAGTAGATAACAGAAATCTCCATGTATTAGGTAATAATAAAGATGTATAAATTCACAAATCCCATTACGTATATTGTCGTTACTTTCAATAACAGTATCTTAGTCCAGCAACGCACGATGATGATGAGATGTGACAGCAATTAAACTAAACCCCTATGAGAATATTGTGGCAGCATCACATGAGGCAAAATTATTTCGAAATCACATGTGCAAGGTATAATATATAATACTAGCTGATGCCCGTGGCTTCGCCCGCATGGATGTCGGTTATCGCGACCAAAAGCTCCCAGACGGATTATTTTTTTCTGACACCTCCAACAAATATCATTATATTTTAGCCAATGTATACAAAAACTTGACAAATTATATACTAAAACCTTATTCGAGAACCACTCTATCTATTGGTGAAAACAGCATGAAAATTAGTGCAGTCGTTTTTGAGTTTATCGAGAACAGACCGACAGACAGACAGGCGGAGAACTTTGTTTTATAGTATGTAGTGATAGTGAAGATCTCTAGCACCTTCAAACAGTGAAAAGAAATCTTTGCACAAGTATAAGTAGAACTATACCCCGTCAAGCAATGATATCCGTATACAACTGATTTTCTACATCTGACTTCTAAAACTTCTTGTTCTGTATGATTAATTCATAAATGTGTGTGTCGACTCGAATAATTTGCTCACCATGAGTACTATATTCTATCATATTACTACCCCTGCATGCTCTTCATGGTAAATGGACAAATCTATAGACATAATCAGTTTGGCTCCGCTTACAAAAAACATAACAATACTATAAATAATTATTAGACAATACTTATTTTTTTAATTGGAATACCCCAAACAACAAAGATGTTATAAATAATTAACCAGGAGACCTGGAATGCGCCTTATGTCATTATAATTATGTAAATACGGGTGAGCTCCAGGTTTTAGAACAAAGAAAGAATAGCACCCATGACCTTTACTATAGCACATAAATATCAAATATACGTTCGCTTCATCGTTCCCCCCAAATAATGTGCAAACTTACTATGTGTCCTCTTGGAAGAACTTGACAACAGCTATCGGTGGCTTCCGAAACGAAGGCAGCACATCTGGCGGCAGCTTGTCCGGGGAGACCACCTCGCCGGGCCACCAGCACGAGCCCAGCTTCACCCATACCACCTCACCGTCCAAATAATTCACTTCACCCTGCTCACACATCACCACTAAATGTTCAAGCAAAACGCACGACCATATTTTGTCAAGTAGTCACTGAATGCCGAGTGCAACAGTTATTACAACATTTCCTCCAAATCAATTCATATATCGACACCCATCGCACTTCCCTTATCAGATGCGTTCTGAATAAAACGGAATAGTAAGATTTCTACGTTTATTTGTCAAAACATTAGCAAAATATTACTTTGTAAATATCACCGACTGCGTACGAAATAATTTTATTTTCCACTTATGGTGGCAGCACTGTTTATACCAAATATTGTATAAATCATATATTTTCAGAGATAAATATAATAAAGATGTATCAAAATTTATTAATTTATTTTACAAATACAACTGTGTGTTGTTGATTGTAATTTTTGCTGGAATATACATCAAAAAGATGTTCGCATGTATACCGGAAATGTACAATATAGTCGGCGTCAGCAGATACCAACATGGCGAACTGCAATTGACCTGGGTTGCCAGACGTTCAACCATAAACAAATATTATTATTTTATCATAGCTTATTTTACGTGAATACAAGGTGATTAAGACGATACATAGGTACTCTTCCTCCGTGGAAAATCCACATGCATCATTCACTTTTACATTTGGGATTTGGGAATATTTACGGGCTGCGGCCGTTGTTTGTTTGCGCAGTAGAATAGCGTAATATAATTATTTATATGGGTGTACAGCAAAGGTAATAAAACACGTCACTATAATTTAAACGGATTTGGATTTATTACATTTTAATTTATATCTATCATCCATAAAATATTGGAATTAATAATTTAAATACCTAGTACATTAACAAAATAATGTTGTACTTATTTACAAAATAACTAGTGTATGGGATACCAAACAATATAATATTTATTTTTATATAAATGAATTCCTGATACAGCCCCACTTAATAAATAGTTCAGTTATATAATATTTTTTTTCAGTAGGTATAGGTACAATAATGATAAAAAGAATCTAGGATTTGGGATTTATATTTTTACAAATTATTACTTACCTACCAAAAATAAAATAGAAAATAGAAGTAGGTACCTATCTAGAGGTACTTTAATTTTTCAATAAGGTTAGTACCTATGTACATTATTAGTTGCCACCTTATTTAATTTATATTTGATCAAATAATTTTTTAATGTTTTGATTTATCGATTTTTATTTTTATGGTGATGATTGTGTTCTATAAATAGGTACACTTAAAATACTAATTTATACAGACAAATAACATTTAGAGGTTGTTAGCCGGCGTATTGGCGTACAATCTTTGCCCACTGTTGGGGGAAGTTTCGTTGCACGTACGCGAGCGTGCGCTGGATTTGCTTGGTCTCCTGTGGCGAGCACTGCGGGCAGGAACCGCGGAGCACCAGCGGCGCCAACGCTGAAAACAATAATGAGAACAACGTTAGGTAAATAAATATACTTTTAGCCGATCGCAAGTCGGGCACCTGAGGTATAAAAAACAAAAGACGATCTATTGTGTTTTTTTGCGACATTACACGGGTTAAATACCTACCAATAATCAGCCTTTCCCATTTAGTGGGTCGCGACCCGGTACCGGGCCATCAAAATAAACTACCGGGTGAAGCTGGGCTTTCAACACTAGTTTACCTTAAAAATAAATATAAAAATCGACTTGAGGTGGAACCAGATAACTCAGAACCTCAGGATAACTTGGATTTTCGGGTAAAAAAATATTGAGTGGGTCACGAACAATGTTTGGGAAACACTGCCCTAAATAATCTTGTACCCAAAGACTGAGTAAACCAACGCTGTAGCTAGCTCTATTTGTAATGGAGTCCAATGTATAATATTTACTGCCGGATAGTCAGGAGCAGTCGTTAAGCCTTGTCAGAGGCCTTCGGGCGGCTTGAACAACTCTGACACCAGATTGGCCACTAACAATACGATAAGAAGAAGAAGTAGACTATCGGATACCTACTGTACCTAGGTGTAAACGAAAAAAATATTACTTTGCCGGACACGAAAGAACTTCTTCTTTCGATTTCTATTCTAGAATATACCTAGTTTAAAGAAAAATTAATATTATCTTTGCCAGACACGAAAGAACTTCTTCTTTCGTGTATGGCAAAGATAATATTATTTTTTCTTTAAATTAGGTATATTCTAGAATAGAATTCAGGAGGAGGTCGTAACCTAGTAGGTAAGACGCGCGATACAATCGGCGCGTTAAGCCACGTTCGGCCATATCTGGGTAGACTGTAAGCCTACCCCTCATAATGGGATAAGGCTAGGAAGAAGAAGATTCTAGAATAGAAGGTAACTAACTCTTCAACCGCTTTCCGATGGGGTCGCAAGGCGCCTCCCCGAGCGCACACTTGAGTTGCCTCTGGATGAACCGTTTGTCGTTGAGCGCCTCCTCTAGCGCTGTGTCAGACACCGGGGGCCGTTGCGTCTGCTGCGCCCAGCACACTGCCACCAGCGCGCATATTACTACCACGTGGGAGACCTGGAACGAGTGATTTAGGGAAGTATTAGTCATAGTTAGTACCTATTAGACGGGCCCGTTGGCGTGGTTGGCGTGGTGGCGCCTTTCACGCTACAGGTCGTACGTCCGATTCCTAACCCGGGAAATGCATTTGTGTTCATGAACATGTCTGTATGTCCCGAGTCTGGGTGTATATGTATATTAAGAATGTATTTACAAACAAAGAAGTAGTAGGTAGGTACTATATGTAATAATATCAGTTGTCTGGTTTCCATAGTACAAGCTCTGCTTAGTTTTAGAACAAGTAGCCGTGTGTAAAAAAATGTCGCAGGATATTATTATTATTATAATATACTGGTCGTAAGGTTCGCAAGACGCAGCGTGGGTAGGCCCCACAAGGTGGACCAACAACCTAGTAAAGGTCGCGGTAAACCGCTGGATGCAAGTGGCATACCGGTCGTTGTGGAAAACTTTGGGGGAAGCAAGTCCTACAGTGGACGTCTTTTGGCTGAAATGATGATGAAAGTCCTAGAGGTCTGGGACTTTGCGTAGAGGCCGGCAGCTCGTATGTTGGCGGGCTGTATTTTTTATTGCCTAGGATGGCACGCATGACAGACGGTCCATCTCTAGGATGGCACGCATGACAGACGCTCTATCTCTAGGATGGCACGCATGACAGACGGTCCATCTGAGGGTAAGTGTATCTATTCACAAGATTGGTCTTTTCATAATTTACTCTGACTAGTGACTGGAATCGCTTGTCCTTCTGTTGTGACATTGTATTAACTAGGTATATTTCATTACAAGATCTAGGTAGTTTTGTGCATCTTTGTGCATCTTGTGCCTACCCTGCAGTACTGCAGGGTAGGTACAAGATGCACAAAGAAAACATTTTTGAGCACATTGAGCATCGTCATGAACCAGGACAGCTAGGTACTATAGGTACAAGCGTGCTCAAACAGCAAAAGGCTTGCTATGAGGACAATTCAAGACAAATCATTTATTACGCGTAATCATACGGGAGGCACTTACAAATACATGTACGCTAAGTTAAGACATTCCTAAACTTAACGAACGAACTTAGCAGGTGCGTGGTAAGTTAAAGTCTTGATTGCATAAGGTCTGCGAGCATAGTAAGGAAGGACGAAGCTGTGCTGTGGCCCGCGCGCGCGCACATGATTTGTCAGTGCGTGTACACTTAGCAACAAAAGTATAACTTAATAAAAAATCGATGCGTGATAAGAAAATAATCGTCTCAGGAATATCAGCTGGAAAGCAAAAATAGTGCTGGAATCGGTGCCCGTACAAAATATCGTTTATTGAATAAGAACAATTCTGCGAATGATCTAAATTCTAAAGTTATGTTGTATTATGTTTGTCGGTTGCTACTGGCTGCAAAGAATTGTAGACAAGGGGACTTTTAAATTAGGTACGAATTGGATTTTCTCAAATCGACCAATGGGATTTGTAAAAATTGTGTTCATGTTTATTTCCATATTACTATAAATCTTCTTTACACTTACAATCGGAATTGTACCACGCTGACGACCACGGTGTGGCAAAACACGGCATCGTGGACGTACGTGCTTGGAAATTGAATGAATGTGTAATCGAAATGATCGATGACCATAGAATAAAATCACCTAAGCCGAGCCCATTGTATTGCTAAACACCAATATTTATATATATATATATATATATATATTATATTATTTATATACGTCACGACTGTTATCCCCATTTTGGGGGTAGTCAGAGGCTTGTATGGCCAAACACCACCACATTGTGGAGGTATTAAGCCAACTCAAAGCCCACGTTTCACCAGATAATCAGAACCCAACGTGACAGGTGGTGAACCTTGTCGCCGTGTATACAGGGACTGACTATTACCTAATCCCGAGGGATAGGTAGGTTTCCTCACGATGTTTTCCCTCACCGTAAGCGAACTGTAAATTATGTAAACATCAATACATTGGTGAATAGATCTAGCAACTCCGTCTAGACATTAATGTTCGACAAGAAAAAAATCGGTCAGGAGGATTATTAATTTTAAGTAGGTACAAGTAAACACAACTAAAGGCAGCCTCTAATTGTACGTTTAGAAGGAATCAACTAGATATATACCTATATCTTCCTTCCTATGTTACTTACTACGTAACAGTTCGACAAAACAATGTTTGATGCCATTGTCTCCTGCGAATTATTATAGCTATTCTGTGCTACTAGGAATTGTTATTGCTACTTGTAGTAGGTAAAATAACATAAGTAAGTACAATGTATTACAGCCCTTAATTAGTTAGAAATACCACCTACACATTATTAATTAAAGTAATTTTATTTTACTAATGGAGAATTGGACCGGGACATTTGGAATGACATCCTCAATAGCCCGCGTTCCTCAGAATTAAGGGAACGACGAAGATGAAAGAAGAATGGAGAATAAGGTTCCTTCCTAACAGCTAGATGTTGTTGGTAGAAAAAGATGCTAACAATCTAGAATTGAGCGCAGAATCAAAATTTGGAGTGATTTGTGCGCTGCGTTTATTTGTATCGATTGATGGTGTGGCTAATTCAACATGTGCGTGCATATGAATGCATCCACATTATCTTGCCCAATTGCCATACCTACCTATGGCAGTCTGCAATTACTAACATACCTATTTATCAAGAAGTATTACTGCATTGTCAGCTCTACTTGACCCCAGCAAAATGGAAGACCTAACGGGTTTATATTGGAACAAAAACTAACACAGACCAGATTCTGCCGTTATTTACTGCACTTCAAAAACAGTTTTATATGAGTAAAAGGTGTTTGTTTCATATGGAAATGCCCATTCTTGTGGAGAAAATGGCCTACATACACCAACCAAGACTTTTACGCGTCCCAAATACAACTTTGACAATCATACTTCACATATTTTATGTGATACACTTAAGGTACGAGGTCGGCTTCTAATCAACCCTTATTTTTGGCTACAATTAGCATCGGCCCTCCGATATACAATAATGGGACAATCGGTTGAAGAAGGACCGGTAACCATTAATCGGAAAGGAAGGAATGAAGACCATTTTGTTACATTTTTCTTTAGGCATCGAACTCCAGGCCGTTAGCTTTAATGCCCTCCGAAGCACTGAGAAGGTCTGATGTTATAATTCGGTCACCCATCCAAGGTTCGACCTAACGCGCCGATCAGGCGTTTTATAAGAGGCAAAAGGCCACCTCTGTATGATATAGTATCTATACCTATAGTATACTATAGGTGTATAATAATGAGTCAGCTATTGTACACGGAAATACTTCTTTTGAGGCTTGTTAAGCTTCTAAAACTAAGTCCGGGACGTTTTAACTGAAATGCATGGACTTAGTAGTAGTCCGGATAGACGTACCTAGGTAGAGTCACGCTTAGTAGGTACTTATCTACTACAAAAAGCCTTGTCTCTAAGTACTTAGGTTTTTACCAACGGCCATGTAATACATTCGAGACAATCCTATAATGGGTGCCAGCGGCGTTCCCACAAATGATGTAAAATCGCGCCCGCGACTCGTCCGTCGGTTGACCGGCGCGGCGGCACCTCGCGGCGCGAGCGCGTGGAAAATAAATAAAATTACCGCCCTTCGCCTACTTAGCTAACCGTTACCAAACACTGGCACGGTGACGAATCCAAATTATAGGATTAAGATTTTTATCTAGACTTCAGTAGAAAACGATTGGTGGGAACATACAAGAGGAACAAAAAACTGTGGTCGATTTAATTTGAGTAAACTTTTCCGGTTGCTTTTAGATGAAGATGAAGTAGATGAACGCGATAAAGTAAAAAAATATACCAATAAGTATATAAATAGGTACCTATCTGTTAACACCAAATATAAATAAATCAATTTTATTACAACCAATTTAAAATAACGCTTTAACTAAATAAAATTGATAACATAGTGGGAATATCAAAACAAAAACATCTAAACAAGTTTTGAAATCGTCTGTAGGTACGAGAGGCTATATCAGGCTGCTTTTGTGAATTTTATGATCCATTGTAAAGAAATCGATTGACACTGTATTATAAAACATTGAGTTGTTGAAAGTATTAAATTAAATGTATTTATATTATTGAAAATAATTTCAGCGTTACGATTAGTCAGATGCCTGAAATATTTCGGACCTAGATATTCAGTTTCAACCCAAATTATCCTCAACTTACAAACACGTAAAGCTCTTAAGCAATCATGACGGTTCTTAGAACCATTCATGTTTATTGACAAGCCACATTCGCGCCATCACGGTATTGCGCAAATTTGGAGACGCTGATATGTTTTTTAATAGCGAAATTAGTGGAACATAGGTACCCGTAATGCGATTTTAACTAGTACACTTTCGTTATAGTTACATAACTACCATTAAATATTAGTGTAGTCGTCTAATACGTAACTTAACTTAAGCGTGGTAAAATTAAATTTAACGATAACGTATTGAGGTTGACTAATTGACGTTGTAAATATCTAACTCTACATAAGTGATTACTTAAAATTATTCTGATTTTAGCTAACTTACTCATGATTCCAAACTGCACCTACATGGAGGTAAGCATAGTTACAATAAGTAGGTATAAATAAATATCAACAAAAACCTGTAATCGATTTATGTGAGTTCGCCGTAGCGGGTAAAAGAACCTACCGTCCTTCGGCAGCCTACAAACATTAAGAAAAGCTCAAATCGCGTCACCAACAGGAAAACCCGTAGAGTACTTAATAACTATGGAGAAATTTGCAATAATCTGCACTCACCTGCATATTGGAGTGACGTCGAACTGAACCGAAACACTTTTACTTTCCGTGCACTGGTACAGTCGTTAGCAATCGACCCGGATCTCCGTATTATGATTTCTACAGTATTTCACGATGTTTTCTCGGGCTCAGTGAAGCGTTTAAGTGTACGTCTGGTTGGTGAATGCTGGGACGGACAGTGCCGTAACCTCTTACTTAACTCTACCAATCCCCTCTATTCGTTGTACGCACTCGGCGGACTGCATCGTCGACTCAGCCGTTACGTGAACACTCCATGCGAATAAAACACTAATAATTGTATTCATTATATTATTTTTATTCGGTTTTAGGCATAGTGGAACAGGAACCGGAACGCATGGATGCAGAAATGTCAGTGTTAATTGCCATCTTTCCGTAAAGTTATCCTTAACATTTGGACGATATTCCGAGATCTCTTGAGGATTTCGTTAATACCATTTTATAGAGGAGTAATCATTGATTACTACGTAAATATATCCATTAAACGTGAATCGATATTAAGGTCACACAGTTGATAAGAATAACAAATCCTACATTACAAACAAATGAAATAATACACGTACTCTATTGTTCCGATCCGTTTAATTTACCTAATAGCAAATGTACATAATTATGGCACAATTCAATAACATTTACTTATGATATACAGACGTAATATTATAATATGACCTGTTTTCTTTCCATTATTTATGTTGTAAGTTTTAAATCGAGCACAAAATATTTAACTGCGATCAGTAAAGTTGATAGCCCATATAAAATACAGCCATCAATGAAGTCAAGAGCAAAGTCTTAATAAAAAAAAAATGCGCCTAGCAAACTACTTACTTAATTGTAATTTTTTGTAAACATTGTATAAAAAAGTAAATAAGTAAGTTATGGTTAGCTGATTCTAATTTCAACTTCAACCGTACTGGCGCACGATTTTGGCCCACTCCCAGGGGTAGTTCCTCTGCACGTAGGCCAGGGTCCGCCGGATTTGGCGGGTCTCTTGAACGGAACACTGAGGACATGCTCCCCGGAGCACTAGGGGAGCAAGAGCTGGAAGCAATTAAAATAAATTTAGTTGGTTTATTGCTTATGATGGGTCCCACGTGCGAAAGTTAGGCCCTAAGGTAACGTGTGCGTGCGATCCATAATTCGGCGGATGATTTTACTAAATCTGAATAAGGTAAGTTCTTCTATATACATACCAACTTGACGATCTTGTCGGTACGAATAGTAACTTATTTTGCTACTGTAAATAATAAAACATTAACTACCTACCTAAGTATCGTCGTAAGTCGTTTAATCAATGTTCCTACTATTAGGTACACATATAGAGGATAACGAGAGGATTTTATTTTATATCGATCATTGAAAATCCTGAAATGATTCCGGAAATACCTGAGCGTAGTTAGTTTTATTTGCAAGGTTCGATGTGACAAAAACATGGCACCTTGAAAGATTGCTTTTTTTCCGGAATGAAATGTTTAGGCAGGTATATAGCGCTTAGGTCAGTCTCGTATCGCCTATACTAGTAAGATAGCAACTACTACTTAAGAAAGACGCGGCCGTCCTTCGTAGGAAATATAATTTTTACAGATTTCTTATCAAAAGTTATGATCAAATTAGATTTCAAACATTAAAGCCATTGGGGGCCATCCATAACTTACGTCACACGTAAAGGGGGGGAGGGGGTCGACGAAATGTGACATTGTGTGACAAGGGGGTGGGAGGGGTCCTAAGTTTTGTGACGTCAAATTTAAAAATCTAATATATCTAAATACTAAAATAAAAAAATTGAATTTTTATTTTTTTACTCTCTGAATAAAATTTAGGGTATCTACCTCACCTCTAGGATTTTCAAATTTAACTCGAGGATAATAATTAATCGCTAAGCGGTGAACTTCTTGAGAAAACCGGCATACTTATAAGAACGTGTGAAGTCCACCTACTTATACTGTGCCAACCAACACGGTGTAGGTCCTATAGCCTGAATCCCCCTTGCATTGGAGAGAGGTCAGAGCTTAGCTCTAAGACAGTTTTATACTTACTTAATCCGAATTAAGATTGGTAGTTAAGCAATTCGTCAAGTTAGTTGAATTTTTGCCACAAAACACGTTAGAACCTTCACCTACTTACTTCTAGAGAGTTTCTGAAATCGTTTAGATATTGTGTCTAAATATAACAACAATGTCTGTGTGTGTGACTAGCCAATAAATTAACTACCACCGGTTTAGACTACTTTTAGAATACTTCCATAAGGTGGATTGATGTGTGGAAGTCATCTGGTGCGTCTACATCAGGCGCATGCTGCGCCCTAGCAATGAGTTTTGACGTCGAAACGCATAGACATAATGTCATAACATGAGTTTTCGGGAGCGGCATACGCCTGATGTAGACGCACCATTGACGGGCACCTATAATATGACAAACGTTGAACGTTTTCCGTTGGATAGAAAAAAATAATATTAACGTACCTATGGGGCCATCCCTTAATTACGTCACACGTAAAGAGGGGGAGGGGGTCGACGAAATGTGACATTGTGTGACAAGGGGGTGGGAGGGGTCCTAAGTTTTGTGACGTCACGTTTAAAAATCGAATATAGGTATCTAATTATAAAAACCGAAATTTGATTTTTTAAGGAAAATTTTCTGAAAATTATAAAATATATGTGACGTCACACAGGGAGGGGGGAGTCTCGCAAATGTGACCAGCTGTGACAAGGGGGGGAGGGGTCTAAAAATCATGAAATTCGTGTGACGTAATTAATGGATGGTCCTATGTTAGGTAATAAAACAGTAGGTAGGTAAACAACTCAGTGGAGGTTGTGGTGTAGGGTTCGTTGGTCATAAAAACGAAGTTCTTTACAATAAGCAAAGTGAATAATCCATGACTAAGCGCTACTAACAAAGGATCCAATAGACACCACGAAGTAATGATGAAAAACCACAAATGATGACAAACAACCACATTGCTGATGGCATTTTAACCGCTTTTGTAGCTACACCCACCGTCCCTGAAGACAATATTTACCCCCAAATTTAAAGAAAGTTATGTTCGACTTGCACTGGCATTACAAATTACTATTGTTCCTAGAAATGCTTTTTAAAACCATTGTAAACTGGCCATTGTAAAATCTCTATAAATTTAGCGGTATATGTACAAACGGGACCTCGTGGATGGGTCCAAGATTCGACTTTATCATCAAAGTAGGACCCATTCGACTCCGTGTTAAAACTGTGAATCCCATTTTCCACTAAGGCTTCTCTATAAGTTGTAGAGTAGGTCGTATCCATTATAAAAATACAGACAAGGAGAATGGTGGAAAACGTCAACAATTAAATGAATGTGACACAATTAAGTGTTTATTACCCGTTCGTAACTGAGCAATAAGTTCAGATAGGTATTGTCTTAGGGTATTGTAGTATTATTATATTTCTGGTACCAAATCTGAGAACAGGAAATATCATGTAGGGTTAAAAAATATAGGTAGACTTACCTATTAGCTTTGCTCGATGATTATGGACTATTAACGCGAAGGTAACCTACCTACCTACTTTATACTGTAATTTCATATCTATCTATGATACTATTAATGATTTTCTCTACGTTACATACCTAAGGGGGCGTCCATTAATTACGTGAGGTGATTTTTGAGATTTTTCTCCCCTTGGTGAGATTTTGCTCGACCCCCTCACTCCCCCTCTCATCACACGTGAGATTTTTCAAAAGCTATATTCTAGAGGAGAAACATGTTTTACTTAATTTAACAAAAAAAAGTCAAAGTTTAGTTTAAAAAAAAATTAAATTAACCCAGTTTTCTTGCAATTTTACACTGTTTCTTGCGGTAAAAAAAAAAGTGAGATTTGCCGAGACCCCCCCTCTCCCCCACGTGAGATTTGGTGAGATTTTGCTCGACCCCCTCCCCCACATAAATGCCTTACGTAATTTATGGACGCCCCCTAAAGCACAACACTAACTAATATCTATGGGTGTATCTACTTCTATTTATTATCAATCGTGTGTAGGTAAGCAAATTATGTAGGATTCTAATAGCTTACTTCTCAGCCTGCGTCCCACGAGATCGCACGGGCCTTCACTGAGTGCGCATTTGAGGTGTCGTTGTATAGTGCTCCTGTCAGCCAGGGTGTCTTCCAACTGCGCGTCGGTCATATGCGGGGCGCCGTCCACTAACGCACACACGACCACGTACAGGAAGCTTATCAAGACGAGACCCTGGAACAAGAACCAAGAAATAAACAAGTATTCTTGCCAATAAATTAACAAAATAGACTATCAAGAAGTCACGCTTTTGTGAAGCTTTTGTGCAAGTCTTAAAAAAGAATTTACAGACCGGAAGTTTGAGGGTCTATGGCTAGCAGTGGCGAGCAGTGTAGCATATAAAGGGAACCCAGCCCAGTGCTGCAAACTTCTGGCTGGCTGAAGAGGCTCGGGCTTCTAAAAGGACTATATACCTACTTAATTTTAAATAGAATAACGTCACTTGCATCGACACTGGCGACGCTCTCAGCGCGCCAGATAACTTTGTGCAACTGAATCTCTTTAGAAAGGGGGGAAAAGCTATGATGGCTAGAAACTACGAATGATAGTTGCTGAAAAAAACCTCGGGAGTTTTTCATTTATTTTGTGGGCTGTGCTTAGTTCGTATAATTAACACGAGCTAAGTAGGTACGTGAGAAGCTGTCTCGATCTGCGACAGAGATTCTCGAGATTGGTGCAAGAAAGTTGTTAATATAATTTATTGAGAAATGTACTACCATCAAAAGTATTATCTGGTGTATAGTTTCTACATAAATACTATACTTAAAATAAGAACTACCTACTGTTCGTCTATGTAAAAATGCACGTGAAAGAGATCATGGTGTGTGGTATTTTTTATAAAGCACTCTAGTTTAGCATAAGTCTTGGCTGAATCACCAGCCAGACAGTGATTTCGTACGCGTTTCTTCAAATTACCGAGATCCGTTCAAACTGATTAAATAACGACCACGCAATACACAACACAACTTCGAAATGGGGAATTCCGATCTGTGAAAGACATCTATCGTAACTAATCAACACGGTTAAAATTACCTAACTTAATTTCTTACCTATTAATGTTAGTAGAATTTTAGTAGAATACCTACTACTTATACTATCATTACTGACTCCCCACACATTAGGTTAACGTTACAAATTAAATATGTAAAATTGCTAATATGTATAAGCATAATGTTGTTTAATTATTTTTAATGACGAATCAAGGTCATTTACTAAATACAACAAGAAAAAATACATTTTGGGTACCATTCCATCACTGGATTTTAACTGAAATATGAAGAAGCGAGAACAGAGATTAAAATATTTACCTGCATATTGAGTGTATCACTTAATCACAGATCTAACACAACTTTGAACGGAGCGTGGTGTAAAAATATTCGGGTTGGTTCCTGCCCGATTAGGGAACGACTGACTACAATCATCGCATTAAAATCGTCACGGGAATGCGGTCCCTCCCCTCTTTGTTCGGTGATTATCTCTAAAACCAGCCAAGTGCGTGTCGGACTCGCGCCTAAAGGGTTCCGTACCACCGTAGAATATATAAGATTAACGTTAAAGAAATAAGTTAGAATAAAAAAATACTTCAAATATATCAAGTTCCTTGTATGGGGACGGAGACCCCCTTTAAATTTAAATTTTTAGATGTGTGGCAACAGAAATACACATTCTGTGAAATTTTGAACTCTCTACCTATTACGGTTTGTGAGATACAGCCCGCTGACCGACGGACGGATGGACAGCGGAGACGTAGTAATAGGGTTCCGTTGGCACCCTTTGGGTACGGAACCCTAAAAAGGCTTTGGCGATAAGAAGTTCTATGAATTGAATTTTAAAACGCATTCTGTATGCGTATAGTCAACATACACAAGTTAATTATTATTATTCGTAGGAATACCTTGTTACTCTTGGCGCCTGTTTCAGAAACTTTTATCCACCAAATAAATATGTTGCAAAACTGTTATGTTAATATGTTATGCATAAAAGTTATCTGACGATTCTGAAACAGGTCCTTAGTTAGTAATTATGATAACCGAATAGGTAATAATTCCTCATTATCCGTACCTAAATACATAGGTATTTATACTGTAAATTAGTTATACATTGAGCGAAAGACCCAGAACAAAACAATATTCATTGTAATGTAAACTAATGAATGTATTTAACTGTTGGATAACATAGTAAATAAATAAAAACATTCGATGTAGCGTAGCAAAGGTGTAGGTTATTGGCAACCACATTCGGACAAATGCTGCGTTCCATTCACTGTAATTTTTGCTATTTTCGTCCACAAAAACTGTTAAAAACGATAATAATGATCACTTTCGGTACAAGTTGGTGTGAGTGGAACGAGATTTGTGATCGAAAATAACAAAATTAACAGTGAATGGAACGCACCATATGTGGGAGTTAATATCGACCACACGTTGCAAATTCGAGAAATTCTGAAACAAGTATGTGTTCATTATGGCAGAACTAAATAAAACCCACTTTTAAATGTTATTCGGAATTATCCAAACATAGGAATTACACTCGTACAATAAAAATATAATCAGATTTTGAAATTCATTTATTCCGAGGTTATTTTATAAAAGTTAGTGAAAGAATTAACTCCACCAATTCTGACTGGTTAATAAAAATGGAAACGTCCTGTCAACTCATCAAAATTCCTTTTGTGATTACCTACATAGACTTTACCCTATAAATTTTAATTTCAATTTTTACCGCGTAGCTGAAAGGAAGTAGTACGGAGCCATAGACTAAAGATTGTTTGCTGACACGGAAATGGCGTAGACATTATAAATTACAAACTGTCCAAGGTAGGGAGGTACGTCGTATATTTGTCTATGGCTCTTTCTATTATTTGATTTTAAAAATCTGTTGTGATTTGTATCAAAATATAGGTAGTATTTTTATTCAGAACTTATTTTTATAGAACAGAATATTGTAATTTATTTTCTTTTAACATTATTACGGAGAAAGTTGTCGGTTGGAGGGAGGACGAGGTTCAGCACAGATTATAGAATGAATAGCTAGCACTGTCTATAACTAGGTACCTACCTTTTTTATAATTTCTTACCTACCTAATACTTATCTACTGTGAGCAAGCTGAAGGAAGCTCCTATTTATTTATTATTATTATTTACTCATTAATTTAGATTTTGCGTGAATGACGGTGAAAGATTATTAGATTAATCAAGAAAGTACCTAAAAAAATAAAACTTTCAACTGAAGTTAACAACAGTAGTTACCGTGTAATTATTTACTTGTCAGTCAATCATATGTTAGCAATTAGCGATGTCAGTTTGTTTTTTGTTTACTAATGATAGTTTAGGGAATAGTGAGTTTAATTTGTGAGTTTTCGCGATGAATATTACGGAATCAGAAGGAGAGTCGTCGTGTAAAGGGCAAGAAAATGGCGACGCATCGACTGGTTCTGAGCGCCCACTCAAGAAAGCACGATTCGCGTGGCAAGTTAAAGGAAAATATCACTTGAAAAACGACACCAGTGAAGCGGCTAAGACTACTGCAGCATTACCTACAGATCCCGACAAAGCTGGTTCTTCTAGAAGCGGGGCAAATGAGCGGGTAGACCCAGAGCAGAACCTTGAAATATTAGGGGATTACTTACTCAAACAAGACTTCAAAACATTCGACTCCGTGATTGCGGATACTGATAAATCTCTTAAACCTAGTACCAGTGTATCAAATGAGAAGCTGCAGTATCCAAGATATGTTAGTTCTTACGAAAATGGTCACACTAGCAAGAGAAGGAATTATAGCAGTGATGATAATATTATGCCTTTCCCAATGTCCATGGTAGTTACACAGAGTTATATGGAAGATCAATGCATAGCTAGGTGGCAAGCTAGACAGGTAAGTTTTCCTTTTTGTAATAGGTATTTTGATTTTCTTTTATGAAATTCTGTGAAACAACCCTCAAATAGTTTGGGGTTGAGTGAGTTGTTCTCCGTTTAAATTGGCAAATGAAACAAGTTTATATACTTAAGTGATAAATTATGTTTTCAGGTGGCAAAAGGATTTGTTGACAATACAATCAATAGTGTCTTGGACTCGTGGATTCAGGTACCACTACCAGCCGAAGAAGATAGTACCAGATTCCTAGCACTTGATGTTGCCGACTTCATCAACAACCTGCCCGGAGACAATACCATTGAAAACGAAGGAATACTCATGGCAATATCCGCTCACGGCTTACAGAATACATCAAACTCTAGTAATGATGCAAATGTTGTAGAAGAGACTTCAGAGATTATTGCCAATTGTCCACAAAGAAGTCCTTCGCCACAACGGAGTTTATCACCACCACCATCTCAAATCATTAATCTGTGTGATACTGACACATCATCCAATGATTTAGACATGCCATGGTCATATTCTGAGGAACAGAGAAATGAAAATGACACGACTCCATTCCCTCTGTTTCCAGACTCTTCTAGCTTAACATACCCATACTATGACACCCATCAAAACTCTAGCACAGAATGTGGAGATAACAATGTCAGAGATAACCATTGTGATTTCCTTGATGCAGCAGTCTTATTTGCTATACAGAGTAAAGGACTGACTACTTTTGGCACAGACTATGGCTAACAATTTAGTATCTAATAATGATGAAGTAGAGATCATATTTCTATATCTAATCATTATTATGTTGCTTGTAAAGACTTAATTAGGCACAAATGGCTTTATGGGAGTGGTTCAGTATTGCCATAAATCACAGTATTTTAACATAATTTACCCCAAGATGTACATTATATTATTAACGAAATTATGTAAATAATAATGTATTAATGTGATATTAAATAATTCCTGAGAGAAAGTATTGTACTAAATAGTGTCAAAATGTTGTAGTAAAGTACAAAGTTTCAAACATTTTGAAACATATCATAGGTGGTAGAGCCAAGCTGTAGCCAATTGACTGCAGCTCATAAACGGGCTGGCTCGACCGGGGTAGTACCACCCTCTCACAGAAGATCGGCGTAAAGCAGCTATTACAGCTGCGTTTCGTACGATGAGTGAGAGAGCCGTAAGCCCACCCCCCCTCCCCCTCCCTCCATCCCACTCCCCTTCAGGTCGGCAATGTGCGAGCAATACCTTTGGTATTGTAAGCATCTATAGGCTACGGTAACTGCTTAACATCAGGCGGGCCGTACGCTTTTTTGCCACCGCAGCCCTATAAAAAAAAAAAAAAAAAAAAAGGGACTGATTCTGGAATGTCGACTTATTTTATACTAATCAATATTTTTTACTAATATTATGTTACTCATGTAATAAAGCCTAATCTGATAGATTTAATTTGATTATGTATGTATCGGGTTTATATTTTTTATACTTTATTAAGATTTTATTGTTCTGCATTTGTTGTAATACCTTCTAAAAGTTATTTTTTGTACATAAATTAGGTAAATTAGTTTTGGATATATTACCAACTTGTATTCTATATATTTTAGTAAGACAATGTGCAAATGTTACAGACGTAAATGTATGCCATACATTATGACATTACAGTCAATAAAATGATACTCAAATATTTCTAAATAATATCGTTTCAGTACCTACATTATTAATGGGAGTTAAGGGTTGTTAACTGAAATAAAATTCCTCAATAACAATTTTATTATTGCTTGTTATTATTCACATAATACAAAATAAACTATGCACAAGTTTTAAGACCACTGATATTCTATTTTAGACTTCATAAAATATCCAGAATTACAACTTACCGTCATTCGCAACTGTTGTTGCATTCATTACATAATTATAGTGTAACTTATGTACCATTTACAGTGAAATTAATATACAACAGCAGCAGTCTCCCGTCAACTGATTGTGATGTGCTCACGGCGTTAAAATTATTATTAATTACATTACAATCATGGCCGATTATTCTAGATAAACTTCTAAACGTGACTATACAAGTATCGGCAAATATTCGTGGATTCATAATTATATTATTTACACTTTAAATAATTAGTTGCATTTCTCTCTTTCAAAAATTGAATGTGCAAAAATACCGACACAACGCGAAATACGTTGGCCGCTTGCCAATATACCATGGAACAATATTAATATTCGTGTCTATTGTGTATAATTATATTACTAAAGTTCTAGGCTTTCAGTTAAAAGGGGCTTTCCACAAATCATAACTTAAATCAATGTCATGGATGTGAAATAACCTAATCAACGAATTGATTACATATCAGAAACTTGAATATCGCCTTATGTTTATTGTTGTATGCAGCAGACTCCTAATTATTTATTGATTACTAAAGAAGCGAGACAATGTTTACTTAGTGTTACAATCACAACACAAGAATATTATATAAGTATCAAAAATAAATTAAGTCACAACATTAGAAAATAAATAGATACTCGTTATAAATAAAATAGTTGCGATTAAAGGAGTAAATATATGTAAAACTCAATCCAGATGTGTATATTGTCATTTTACAGTATTTACTATTTTTCCACTATTCAAAATAGCATCAAACTGTTTAGCTAGAATTTAGGTAATATTCTTTATAATAATAACTATGAACTACAATATTCGAAGATAACATTTATCAAAACAATTGATTGCAAGTACATTATACTTACATAATAATAAACATAAATTAAGTCATATCAAATTATTAATATTATAATTTGATTCCTTGATAAAAATGTATATTAGATAAACGAAAGCATCACCTACATCAGCGTCAGCACAACCTAAGTAGCAATACAATAAGTGCGTGTCCAAACGTTATCAACTAAAGTTTTATTTTATAAAATTACTTCTACAGTGGAAGTACATGTATAATTAACGTAGGTGACAGGCTTAGGGACCTCTCCCACGAAGACAGTCACAAGCTACGCGACTGAGATGCAACCCATCGAAGTCAGAAAGCGACGACGCGTCGATTACGTGTTTAACGTCAGTCGCATATCAATTAGCAAGTTACATGTTACACGCCTATCAGTCTCCGGAGCGTGTGAATATGACCGTGGGAGAGAGGACATAGACATTAGAGGTATATTAATCGGCCACTTAAGAGACACCTTTAGAACCACTACACACAGTAAATTAGTACTAATAATAGTGCATTTTTTACGGCATTACATTACAAGTAAAAAGGAATTACCTTTAGAAGTTATGAACTGTGACAAAGATAACTGTAAGTTTAGAGCCTGGTATCTGTATATAAAAAAAAAAAACTTAATTATACAATTCCTTCCAGTCCACAAATATCTAGCTAATGCATTTTATTCTATAATTTTAAGTTTTCTTAATTGAAGTTTTGAAATAAAGATTCGTAATAAGTTGCACTGGCTCCTAAAAATAACTACTAGTCAACATTTCGAAATGAAACAGCTGCTCGAAATTACACAACGCGCCACGTGACAACCACGCGCACGTTAGGAGCCAGCCGTAGCGGTGTTTAATCTCAGTTCACTATAAGCTATGTGTATATTTACATCACTTATGTTACACAACACTATTAACTATAAAAAAAATCTCCAAAAGTTAAAAAATTGACAAACACATTAACACCCTTACAATTAAGAAAGCGTATGGATTCATCATATTTACAAGTACATAAAGATAACACGCGTAATGTTACATGCAAACTAGGGTACCGAAATAATAAGTACATTATTATAAATATAGTGAAACTAAGATCGATTAAGGCATTCACAAACTATACAGCCACGGTTCCATTCATACACCTATGGTAATACAGTGTGTAAAACGCCTATCGTTAGATCTGTCGCATACTCCATTCAAAATTGAATGTACACATAGGTCACCATTTTTATAAGGCGGAGATTGTTTAAAACTTATCTATCTAAAAAAATATATTTACAATATGCACAGAGAGTAAAGCGACACATAGCAGGCTATAAAAACTCCTTGGGCAGACATTATACTTATTGCTTATACCTTGAGTTCTGTGCCCATTTATATGTGCGAGTACAACACTTTATTTGCTTGAACAGATATGCATAATGGCAGCAAGGAACACATGCTGTGAATATTCAATACTAAATTTACCAACCATGATTCCTTAATTTAGATTTAAAAAAATAAATAAAATGATAATCATAACAGACTAGACATAACAGGACAGTCTGCCATTTTATCAATAACAATCATCATTCATTGTGTGGAGTTATTAGCGATCAGAACTTCGACGTATGATTCAATTAAAATCAATACATATAGCTTTCTTAATTTTATGTAACTATCCAACATGAGATCTTTCTTAGCGCAACTACCGACAGACCGATTCTTAACAGTTCAGTAAAGGCGGAAACCCACCGCGGCGTACGGAGAGGCCACGCACGTGGGTCAAGCTTCGCTTTGCAAGAAAATTATGTAACCGTGTCCACCGCGGCGCGCGGAGGCTACGCACGAAATGACGTCTTACATACATTATCTTGCAAAGCGAAGCGTGGCCTCTCCGTGCGCCGCGGTGGGTTTCCGGCTTAAGACCAACTTCATGCCCATGTGATAAATAATTTATGTTCACAATACAGTGTCCATGTTATTATGAAATAGTGAAATAAATACTTGTGATGTAACAGGAGGGGTTTGACTCAGATGGGTGGCAGGAGTAGAGGTGAGGAGGGCGCGGCACAGCGCTATGGCTTGAACTTAACCAGGGGAATGTTCTTAGAGTGCAGGCACTTATCGCACACCCACTCTGCATACACTTCCGCCGTCAGCAACTGGAACGCCGGCTCTGTTAGGCCCGTGCAACCCCTGGAGACATTATCATTTCATCAATGTTATGTACGCTACTTATTCGTGTTACGATAGTGGCGCCGTTTCTAGCTATTGGACGAAAATTGGTATCAACACCGCGGATTGGTATTGCGCCACTGCATAATCGCCTCTAATTTGATGATATTATTATTTTATTTAATATGAGAAATATTACTTCAATCTCATAAAGGCGGAAACCCGCCACGCAGAGGCCACGCACACGGGCCACGATTCGCTTTGCAAGAAAATGTATGTAAGACGTCATTTCGTGCGTAGCCTCTCCGTGCGCCGCGGTGGGTTTCCGCCTTTAATGTTCAAAATCAAGAATATAAACATTGAAACTTACCTGTGAAACCAAAAGTTGCATCCAGATTCACATAAAATTGCTTGATCATTATCATGTACTTCTTTATGACATACTCCACATGGGTATATGGGTGGAGCATTCGGGTTCTGTGGGTTAAACACCATCGGTTGATCAGGTGGATAAACCTTGCCAGCACTAACTGGCATTGGTTTAGGTCCAAACATACCCATCCCCTGGCCCATAGGCCCTACACCCTGCCCTCCAGGCCCACCCATTGCCATGCCACTCATTCCAGCTAATGGCCCACAATTACCCATATTACCGGGACCTGGGCCCATTCCCATTGACCCACTTCCTCCCATTCCCATAGGTCCTCCATGACCCATATGACTGCCAGAGTATGGTGGGCCCGGACCCATAGATGTCATAGGCCCATTACCACCCATTGGCCCACCCCCCATGCCTGATGGCATTGGACTTCCATGTCTCATGGGACCACAATGGCCTGGACCCATACCTCCACTCTGCATTGGGTTTGAGGACATTATGGAACTACTGGGCCCCATGGAACCGTTTGAACAGCTAGGTCCCATAGGTCCATTCATGCGAGGTACATTCATGCCAGGCCCTCCACCACCCATAGGACCATTCATGGGTCCGTTCATAGATCCTGCTCCCAGAGGACTGTGCATTGGTGGTCCCATAGGACTGTTGGCCATGTGGCTACCAGCCATTGATCCCATATTCATAGGACTTCCCATGGGCCCGGAAGACATTGGGGACCCCATTGGCATAGAATTCATAGGACTCATTGGACTACCCATTGACCTTGACGAGCCCATACCTGGACCCATACTATGATTACTCATTCCCATACTAGGACCTCCCATTGGTGACATGCCACCTATATGACCCATAGGACTCATGTTGCCCATTGGACTAATTCCACTTCTTGGTGGCATTTGCTGGTTCATAGGACTCATGTTGTGGGGCATGGGGCTCATATGCCTCATTGGTGGCCCACCCATGCCATGCATTGGCCCCATCATGCCCATTGGCCCATTCTGGCCCATCATTGAACCATTCTGACTCATCATTGGCCCATTATGTGAAACAGTTGATGGTGAATCATCAAAAGGGTTTGATGCAACAATTGTATCACCATATCCCGTCAATGGAGGAGGCAGGAGGTCTTGTGCCGTGGGGGGCGGCTGTGGAGGGGTTAACGCATTATTGGCATTCGAAGTTTTCCTCCTTTTTTTGGGATTACTTGGTGCTGGTGCCGGTGGTGTTGGCGTGTCCATCGGAGGCTTGAAATCCGGAGGCCCAAGTCCCGGCCCTGGGAGCCTGTAGGATGGCATTCCAGCCAGATTGTGACTCATCCTGCTAGTATTCAGTTTCAGCTCTAACAACCATTATGAGGAATTGTGAACATAGATTGTCTACAAATTGTATTCACACCTAAGGCACCGCATTGTCACGAGAAAACGCAATAACGTGCCGGAAGACTGGTTGTGTCTATTTCTGTAACAAAAAATACATACATGACTTTATAATTTCTTTACAAAACTTAGCTGCTGACAAAATATTGACCAATAGGTATGTTACATTGTGATTGCAGATTTCAATTTTGATAGCAGAGATGCTGAGTAGGTATTCAAAATAATTCCCAGTTGACACCAACATAAGTAACCTGCCAATATATAAAAATACAGTTTCACCACTAAACCTTTATGCTTTTAGCAATTATTGGCAAGATATATAAATGATGATAATATAAACTTACCGCATTATCAATATTTAGCATCGGAATTAGAGATTATTTTTTGTCTTCATTGAGATCCCAAGGCAGGCGTGCAACATATGACAAAATACCAAATATAATCCAGTTTTTCGCTATAGTTCTTGATATCAACAGGAAGCTTCTTAACTGTTTTATATTCTAACACATTTAAAGTTCGATTATATTAAGAAATACTAATGCATCAAAAGCATTTTTATTTACGAATCCAAACAACACACGCCACATTCGCGATGTACTTTCATGAAAATTTGCCGCTAGAGGGCGCTTTCGGTTCTGTTTTTTTTTTCAAAGGGATGGTCGATGGTTTTGACAACTTCTTGGTCGCATTGAATTTTTGACAGTGAGGGTGTGTGTGTGTATGGGTCGATGGGGTTTTCTCAACGGTATTATAAATTATTGTGTACTGTGTGTGTATACTACACACATTGCGTTGTAGAGTGGGTGTCATGCTTTTGAAAAACCAGTTGTCCCCAATCAATCAAAGAAGGATCCCAAAAAACCGTCATCATGCCGCATAAATTCTCATTGCGCATTGTGCGGATGTACAGCAGGATAGATGGATTGTGAATAAGATTCTTTATTCTATAAACTCGTACTCTTTTTGATAGAAGATTTCTCTATGGATCGAATTCTCTATGGTTTATGGTTTTCGATTTCTCTGTTTGACGTTTAACTTTTAGGTTATGTATGTTATATTATCAATTATTTATTAAATAATAAGGAGAAAATACAGAAAGTGTATACATCAATTAAATGTTCAACGATGGCTTTAAACCGATTGTTTTCTAGTTTAACTATAACACCTATTCTAATAAGCAGACGTTCAATTCATATTGCGGCAGTAAATTTCGCTAGTAAACCTAATTTTGAGCGACCTAAACCTGGGTTCGGTAAGAGTTTTAGGAGAATAGTACATTTTCCCGAAGAATATACTGTGAAACCATTAGAGGTAACCAATCTTGCGGGTAGAGATCCAGTATCAGGTTAGTATACAAGATATAATCAAAGAGTAAATCTATATATCCACCATCACGACTATATTCCCGGAAGGTGTAGACGGCACAATAATAATATGGCCAGACTAACACACCAACTGTATGGTCCGAAATTAAGCAACGCTTGTACTATGGCTACCATACAATGGACTGGGGGCAATAGGGAACGAGCCTATTGCTATTATATCAGGAATACCTGTAATGCGAGGGGGATTCAGCCAGCCAATAATCAGATTCACCTACCATTCCAATTACTACACCATATTGAATTCACTTTTTCTTTTTTTTGACATTTGTGAGTGGAAAAATGTCGGCCCACAAGACATTTATTATCAAGCGAAGGCTTGCCAAAAAGCTAAAACAAAACTGGCCTATCCCGCAATGGGTTAGAATGCGCACTGGGAATACTATAAGGTGCAACGCCAAGAGGCGTCACTGGTGGAAGACCAAGCTCAAGCTGTAAGCTTGTAATATTACTGAGTTAAGGATTAGGAACCTCCGGATTAGGTAATAGTCAAGTTCTTGTATACACGGCGACAAGGTTCACCACCTGTCACGTTGGGTTCTGACTATGTGGTGAGACGTGGGGTTTGAGTTGGTTAATACCTCTACAATGTGGTGGTGTATGGCCACTCAAGCCTCTGACTACCCCTGAATGGGGATAAAAGTCGTGACGTTACATTTGAGTTAATAAATTCCCATACTTTCAGACAACATTTTGAAATCTAAGGTTTAAGTACCCATTGTAGTTTCTAGAGTGTGTTACCCACAAATTGTCAAGTGCTGCACTTAATTTCAGGCAGGGTGATTGCAAAAGGTATCGGTGGTGGTATTAAGCACAAGTACCACTGGATAGACTGGTACAGAAATGGGCCCACTGAAGGACCACCGCAACAAGAGAAAGTGATACAGGTATAACTTCTGCACACCCGTTAATGTTAATTTGGATGTAGTTATGCAAAGAACCAGCCTACCATTCCTGCAAATAAAACCCAACCATATTCTGGGTTATGTAAGAGTTGGTTTCAGTTTGCAGACACATGGGATGGTTTGTAATATTCAATGGGTCGTAGACCAAACATTTTGAACCAAATTTCAGTCATTTAAATATATATGATGCAGTACATAAATATACATTACATAAATATATATTGCTAGTCTTATCATCTGTATGGTCCAAAACTAAGCAACCCTTAGTTTGGGACCATACAGTGGGTAGGGTACAACTGGCTGGGTTATACAGGGTTATTGGAAAAACATTAACAACCTTGCAGGACTGACAACTGATATCAAAAACAGCAACTTTTGTTCTATGACTTTTTACAAAATAATAATAAATTTAACAAAAATTATTTTTATAAAAAAAAAACAAACCGACTTCAAAAAAACCTGGTGCACTAAAAAGCCTGAAATAATATTTCTATTACCACCTCTGCCTACCCCTTCGAGAAAACTAGACGTGATGGTGTGTTATCGAGTATTTGGGGTCGGTGCCAATCTATCTTCTTACTTTTATAGTAGGTAGACTTGGCATACCAAGATTGGCACCGACTCCAAATACTCGATAACACACCATCACGTCTAGTTTTCTCGAAGGGGTAGGCAGAGGTGGTAATAGAAATATTATTTCAGGCTTTTTAGTGCACCAGGTTTTTTTGAAGTCGGTTTGTTTTTTTTTTATAAAAATAATTTTATTTCACGATTTTTAGTGGCGCCATACCAATGAACATTTTGGCATATTGAACCGTATGAAGTAAAGGTAACTGCTGTAAATCGTTGAAGAATTCCCTCGACTGTCTATGGTCTCCATCATCAGACCTGTAATGGCACTTATAAACCATATGGGTGCAAAGCTCTCATCAATAGAAATGAATTAAGTCCAAACACAAGGTAGCTACTGTAAAACGTTGAGGAGTTCCCTTGACTGTCCTTCATCTTCATCATCAGACCCCTAATGACAGTCACAACCGATCTAGGTGTAAAGTTCTCATCAATATAAATTAATCAAGCCCAAACACCAGGTAATTGCTGTAAATCGTTGAGGAGTTCTCTCGACTGTCTTTTGGCTCCATCATCAGACCCCTAATGACAGTCACAACCCATCTAGGTGTAAAGTTCTCATCAATACTAATTAATCAAGCCCAAACACAAGGTAGCTACTGTAAAACGTTGAGGAGTTCCCTTGACGGTCCTTCGTCTTCATCATCAGACCCCTAATGACAGTCACAACCCATTTAGGTGTAAAGTTCTCATCAATACAAATTAATCAAGCCCAAACACCAGGTAATTGTTGTTAATCGTTGAGGAGTTCCCTCGACTGTCTTTCGGCTCCATCATCAGATCGACTCCAGACCTTCATAAAATAGTAGTGCTTTAAAATACTTAATGAAAAAAATTACAAACGCACTAGTCGCTCCTACGATTTTCGAAGGTTCCCCTCGATTTCTCTGAGATGCCATCATCAGATCCTGGTTTCCTTATCATGGTACCACACTCGGGATATCTCCTTTCCAACAAAAAAAGAATCATCAAAATCCCCGAACACACATAAAAAAAAAAATATATACGGTCGAATTGAGAAACCTCCTCCTTTTTGAAGTCGGTTTAAAAACATCACACACACACTTTAAAATGTATGAAACAAGAAAATGTGCTCATCTAGAGGATAACCATGGTCTGTTAAGGTACTTTAGGGCAAAGTGGAATACAACCACGTACCATGGCTTTCCTCTAGATGAGAATATTTTCGTGATTCATACATTTTAGAAAGTGATTTTTTATTAAATCTACCTATTATGTTTTGTAAAAAGTCATAGAACAAAAGTTGTTGTTTATGATGTCAGTAATACAGTCCTGCAAGGTTGTTAATATTTTTTCAATAACCCTGTATAATGATGCTGATTATACCAAGTGATCATTGAATTATATTATGAAATGATGTTTCTGTAGTCAGGACAAGGAAATGGTTCTTAGGTTTGATTAAGAAAATCTATAGCTATTGTATTGAAAATTCCAGGTAATGGAAGATGGTTGCCGCACAGCACATATAGCATTAGTTGCTGTTGGTGATAAACTGAAATATATTCTGGCAACTGAGAACATGAAAGCAGGGGACATTATAAAGACGTCTCGTGAGTTACCAAGGATACCAGGTAAATATTATTTAGTTTTATCCGATCCATAGATCATAGAAATTGAAGAGGATACAAAAATGTAGTGGTAACTTTTTAGGATAAGCATAATTAAACCTGGTTTAATTATGCGCATGCATGGGACTCAATGTTTTCTTTTTAGACCAATTGATATTACTATTAATTTATCTGGTTAAAACACTGATACTATTTTTGTTTCCAGTGCGAGCCAATGAAGGTGATGCTTACTTGCTAGGTGCTTTACCAGCTGGAACTATTGTGCATTGTGTCGAAAAGGAACCAGGTATGAAATTGTATCATGATTGCTTTGCTTCACACAATAAAATGTATCCCATATCACTACATATAAAACAAAGTCCTCCGCCGCGTTTGTCTGTCTGTTCGAAACCGAACTCGAAAACTACTGCACAGATTTTCATGCTGTTTTCACCAATGGATAGAGTGGTTCTCGAGGAAGGGTTTAGTATATAATTTGTCAAGTTTTTGAATACATTGGCTAAAATATAATGATATTTGTTGGAGGTGACCGACATCCACGCGGCGAAGCCGCGGGCGTCAGCTAGTTTTTAATAAATTCCTCCATTGCTAACATGAAATGAGGAACAAAAGTTGATTTGTGAAAACTACCAGCAGAAGAATACCTGAACTTTCTCATAAGTATGTAACGTTCAAATTATAAGACAGTCAACAAAAAATAATGTTTTTTTCTTCAGGAATGGGAGGACTTTACATACATGCAGCTGGTACATTTGGTACTATTCTGAGGAAGCAAGACGACCGTGTTATTGTCCAAATGCCGTCTAAGAGGCAGTTCAGCTTCAACCAGAATTGCATGGCTGTTGTTGGTATGTCTAAAACAATCCTAATGGTTCACAGATTTTTAATTCTAATATAATATCCATACATCCATGATTGCTACATCCATACATGCATGATCCTGACACCTCTTTTGCTTTATCCACATTCATACATCTCATATACTGCCATTGGTTGATGGTGCTATGGACTTGACCTTTCTGAAATAACAATTAATTTTCGTGAAACGTTCTAATTGGGCGCCTCCTTCCGACGCTTGCACTGTCATCATCTGCCTTACCTTATCCTATTATCTGGTGTCGGCGCATTATGTCTTAGTGTGTGTTTTCACTCATGCGGAGCGGACCGTGAATTGGCCAATCACAGTGCTCGAAATCTCCACTCCGCTCTTCGCCCATCACAGTTGGCCAATCACACTCCGCCGCTCCGCATCAAAGGAAACGCACCCTTATTCTTCCATTCATCGATTCATCGCGCTTTGCTGTCATACTTACATCCACTCCAATCTCATTCATATCACTCTTTATACAATCCATCCATCTTTTTCTTCCTCTCGCTTTGTATCTTTGTACTGTAATATCTTATAATTATTTTTTTCCCAGGTCGCCTATCAAACATATTACACGGTAGTACCCCAATAGGGTCTCCTCAGCGCAACAGATGGCTCGGCAACCGGCCACGATCTGGTCTGTGGCAACGGAAGACAGGCCGACACGGCAGGAAGATCAAACCACCGAAACCAGTACAAGAAATCCATTTAAAGCCCAAACCAGCCCACGCTGTCATTAAAATGAATATGCACCCTTAATTTGTAAATAAAAAATAGTATTAGAGATTTGATATAATGTTTTTATTTTCTAAATAAAGCTTTAAACAAATATCACAATATGCAAAGCCGCCTTTTTGTGCTTAACGAACAACATTTTATGCTTATAAGTAAGGCCCGCCACATACATACGGAATTTCCGTACGGAATTCCTTTTTGAAATATCGAATCGGGGTTTCCGAACGCGATACGTCCATACATTTGGATGGATTTACTGCGTTCGGAATCCCCCATTCGATATTTTGAAAGGGAAGTCCGTACAGAAATTCCGTATGTATGTGGCGGGCCTGAAAGCTTTAGCAAAAAGGGAAGCTTCTAATAAACGCGCAACTCCATTTTTTCTTACTCTTCCTCGTCATCAGAGAAAGTTAATATCTGTAAAAACAAATTGGAGTAAGTTTTACGCTGTGGCATTGTAGCTCCAGAATGGATAAACCTATTATGATAAAGTTTTTTGAGTGATAGCTAGTGTGATCCTTTCAATGTTATATGGAAATAGGACGGGCCCATTGGTGTGGTTGGCGTGGTGGCGCCTTTCACGCTGCATGTCGTAGGTTCGATTCCTACCCGGGACATGCATTTGTGTGCATGAACGTGTCTGGGTGTATATGTATATTAAGTATGTATTTACAAATAAAAAAGTATATGTAGTAATATCAGTTATCTGGTTTCCATAGTACAAGCTCTGCTTAGTTCGGGATCAGGTAGCCGTATGTAAAAAAATGTCCCATGATATTATTATTATAGACTCAGCCAATTTTTGGACTCAACATCAACAGTTAAGATTAAAATAGTTATCAAAACTAACTTACATCAGTCATTTCCGCCGTCAAATGCAATTCAACTAGCCCGGTGACCTCTTCCAAATAGCTTCCACTATTAAATACTTTTAATAGGAACTCAATCCCCTCTTCCTTGTACTGATTTATGACAACATCAGAACAGGCTATGCACTGTTTGAACTTGGCGCACGTTGGTACCAGCGTCTGGTAGGAATGTAGGAAACCTCGAATGGAATGCGGTATGGGACCAAGTACGCCTTGAAATTCGGGTGGTAAGTCGTTCTCTGTTTCACTGTTTAGATTGTACACAGCTGGGGCGTGAACCCTGGAAAATAGAATTTAAAGCTTGTTTTATTAATGGCCACTTGCACCATATGCAAATATGCTGGATAACGGTTAGCGCACAAAATATTTTGGTGCAAGAAACATGTTTGATTTAAATCAGAAATGTTGTTTAATTAAAACTTAAACATATTTAAGATGGATGGTGCAAGTGACCCTAAGTAAATGTGAAATAATAAATAAATATCGCGAGACTTACACACCAACTGTATGGTGCCAAACTAAGCAATGCGGCAACATTTGTACTATGAGTACGAAGTACGTACTATGAGTACGTACGAAGGACTGTGCGATCTCAGCGACCATACCAGGGCAGATTACGAAAAGGCCGTTTCCGAAATTTGCTCTAGGCGGGAATCGAACCCGCAACCACCCGATCCAGTAAGCCAAGGGGCCTACGCTCGAACCACTGCGCCAAGCGGTCGTCAAGTATCGTTGATGAACTATTTTCTACGTTTAAAAGGGGCCATCCGTAAATTACGTCACGCGTAAAGCGGGGGGGGAGGGGGGTCGACGAAATGTGACAAGGGGTGGGAGTGGTCCTAAGTTTTGTGACGTCACATTAAAAAATCTAATATATCTAAGTATAAAAACCGAAATTGGATCTGTTAACGAAAAAATTTTAAAATTACTGTAAATTATAAAAAAAAATGTGACGTCACGCTAGGGAGGTGGGAGTCTCACAAATGTGACCAGCTGTGACGGGGGGGGGGGGGGGTAAAAAAATCATGAATTTCGTGTGACGTTTATGGATGGCCCCAAACCACTGAGTAAGGTGTTACCTTAAAGGGTGTTGCAACAACCCCATGAGTATTTCAACGGCCAGCGCGCCGGCAATGGCGGCTACGCCGGGCCGCGTTACCGTGCATTGTTGATCTAATGTCCGATCCTTTAACGACTGGAATTGAAACACAATATTAAACTCTTTTCGATAGAGGCTCAAAGTAAAAATAGCCGATGGTAATTAAGGCGGTAAACAAGCGTACGGCCCGCCTGATGTTAAGCAGTTACCGTAGCCTATAGATACTTGCAATACCAAAGGCAACACTCGCACGTTGCCGACATAAAGAGGGCTTTGGGCTTCCGGCTCTCTCACTCACGCACGAAACGCAGCTAAATTAACTACTTTACGCCGATGTTATGTAAGAGGGAGGTACTACTTCAGTCGAGTCAGCCCGTTTTTAAGCTCGTTTGTTGTCATCTAGGCAGCAGTTGTTAGCCTTGTCAGAGGCCTTCGGGCGGCTTGAACAACTTAAATAATAATAATATCCGGGGACATTTTTTACACACGGCAATCTGATCCCAAACTAAGCAGAGCTTGTACTATGGAAACCAGATAACTGATATTACTACATATACTACTTTTTAAATACATACTTAATATACATATACACCCAGACTCGGGACATACGGACATGTTCATGCACACAAATGTATGTCCCGGGTAGGAATCGAACCTACGACCTGCAGCGTGAAAGGCGCCATCACGCCAACCACTCCAACGGGTCCGTCAAACACCACCCATGGTTTCACTTTGACACCAGTTTGGCCACTAACCATACGATAAGAAGAAGATAGCACCAAAGTTCAAGTACTACTTACGTTACCAGGTGCTGTGACGTCATTGCAGAAGTAGCATCCCAGTTCTCCCCCCGGTATGAATGTGGTGTTCACCGGCGTAGTGCTGCCACCTGCCGTGCCAGCGACGCCATGGCGCATCACTAGATAGCTGTCGAAACCTAACGCTGCGTTGATTACTATCTAGAAAAAAAAGATGGGTGATAATCCTACTTAATAACATATATGCTAAAGTTTGTGTGTGTGCTCCGTAACTACTAAACCGATTTTAATGAAATTTGAATCGTAGATAGTATAGGCTCCCGAATAAGGGGCTATCCATAAATTACGTCACACGTAAAGGGGGGGAGGGAGTCGACGAAATGTGACATTGTGTGACAAGGGGGAGGAAGTCGACGAAATGTGACATTGTGTGACAAGGGGGTGGGAGGGGTCCTAAGTTTTGTGACGTCACATTTAAAAAAATAATATATCTAAGTATTCAAACCGAAATTTGAATTTTTAACGAAAAATTTTGAAAAATTCTTAAATTTGTAAAAATATGTGACGTCACACAGGGAGGGGGGAGTCTCGGCAATGTGACCAGCTGTGACAAGGGGGAGGGGTCTAAAAATAATGAAATTCGTGTGACGTAATTTTGGATGGCCCCATAGGACATAGGCTAATCTTACACATCAATTTCCACGCGGGGGAAGCCGCGGGGCACAGCTAGTATTATTATATACTAGTGGTAGACCAAAGCTATAGGTAGCTTATTGACTACATCTCACCGGGGTTACTACCACCCTCTCACAGTAGATTCGGGTAAAGTAGCCATTACAGCTGCGTACGATGAGAGGTTGGTCCTATATCCAAACTGCAACGTAGCGCCGCCGTGGTAGCAATGATATCCTGGATCCCTATTGCTCATAATTACCTTTCCATAGTGAGCCGCTATGAGTGTCGGTAGCCACCTCGCCTCCCTAGTGTCCAACAGTAAGAAGATAACATCATGTTCTGCGATCGCCTCGGTAAGGATCTTGATGTTTGAAATCGTCTCTTCCTTCATGGATTCGCCCACTGGATGCCCGGGCATTGGTATATGGGCTACTATGCCTTTTGATTTCTGAAAAAAAAAAAAAAACAAAAAAAAAATGTCAGACTAATTCTTCCCGTTTCTGTCTCTTTAGGGGACGAACAGGAATAACAAGTTCGATATCACCCCTGTTACGTAAAAGGGGACAGATCGAACTAATTTAATAATTTCCGGTCTGTCCCACTGATGTTTTAATGGGGGGACAAATGGGAATAAAAATATCGATCTGTCCCCTCATTGGCCCTCATGACATCATTCGCCAGATGCATAGGCAGAGGATATGGACTGGTATAAAAGAGGAGAGGCCTACTCTAAAATCTCCCAAAACTGTTGGTGAACGATATGTGGCGTTTATCCAGTTGCAAAGATGAAAGCTCCCTGATTGAAGCAAAGATGCGAGATAAAGGTCGCTACCACCGGCACAGTGCCGTGGGCCAGTCGAGACGTACTTGGTACCCAATAGTTGGCGATGGCCAATGTTTGTACCAAAGGTGGTAATTAAAAAAATCTATGGTCTATAGTTTGGACCAATGTTTGGTCACGCTGCAGAATAAACTGACGAAGTTTAAATTTACTTACAACAGTAGGCAATATACATTGCAAGTTGTCGGCCGCGGCTTCGGCTTTCATGCGGCCTCCGTTGGTGCAGTCTTTGAAGTTGAACAGAACTTGCCGCGTTGGGTTCGAGTACGATACTTTCCCATTGTCGATGAATGTTATGTGGCGGAAACCCCAGGCCTGAATGCACAGAACATATTCTATTAGATTGATTATGAGTATGAGTTAAAAGTAAGGTGGAGCATAACATTGTCCCTTATCAAGGCCATCATTCGCTATTAAGGGGCCTTCGTGGCCAATGATGACACATGGGCGGAAATGAGTATGGGAGCCTTTTAGAAAATAAAAACATTATTTAAGATGGTTTCCAGCGCTTGTAAACAGCTCGGCGAGGCAAATAAAATTGTCCAAAGATGCAACTAAGCTCCGCCAAACTTAGATGGCACTGTAGGACCAGTCAAGTCGTTTTCATACTTTTTACAAGTTTCTATTAAGATGCATTTTAGATTTTAGTAAAATTAAATTATTCTCACCAATAAATCTCTAGCCACATGGCAGCCCAATGTACCAGCTCCGAGCAACAAGCATTTGACAGATTTCATCACATCCACATCGATATCTGGCACGAGGCGCCATTTCATTAACTTTATATTGAGATCAGATGATGTGTCGGCTAATCTAAAAATAATATAGCATCCTCCATATGTTTAGAGTAGTGTAATAAATGAAATTGGGCGGGACATGCAGCCAGACTAAAAGATAACCGCTGGAGTGAGAGGATTCTACACTGGTACCCCCGGGAGGATAAGAGGAAAAGAGGAAGGCCACAACAAGGATGGAAAGACGACATTGTACAAGTAATAGGAAAAGTTTGGACCCGAGTGGCACAAGACAGGGACAAGTGGCAAGGGATGGAGGAGGCCTACATCCAGAAATGGATGACCTTAACTTAACTTTAATTTATATATTGCTTTTCTATAAGTGTAACATTTTTAAGGAAATAAAAGGCTTTTTATTTATTTATAATAAATGAAATTCACACACTGTGAATTTATAATGGTTTTATTAGCTGGAATGAATTTTCAATAATATATTCATCATCATCATCATTTCAGCCAAAAGACGTCCACTGTTGGACATAGGCCTCCCCCAAAGTTTTCCATAACGACCGGTCCTGTGCCACTTGCATCCAGCGGTTTCCCGCGACATTCACTAGGTCGTCAGTCCACCTTGTGGGGGGCCTACCCACGCTGCGTTTCGGGGCACATAGCCCGAAGAACTGATGGCCGATGGGGCAGAAAGGTTCTTGAGTAATAATATATTATTAATAATCAATTATTATTTGAGTTTATCTGTGTTAAATGCACATGCGTTTAATGTGAACAGAAAATTCCATTATAATTTATGCACAGTGGGCCAGATACATACATTACAGGATCCATTGATGCAGACATATTGGCAAGTTTGGGTCCAAAGTTACCTTTGTCATTCCTTTCCCAGCCGACCCACCCAGCGCTTTCCACTGATTGGACATCCTGAAAAAAGAAAAAACATCACAAATATAAAACAACAAATTCAGCATGCATTTAAGAGCCGTGCAAAAAAAGTGGTATCCAAGCAAATGCTATATTCTCTTTTGCTTTCCAAGTTATGCCTTGTAAAGCAAGTTCAGCCATTTCAGTTTTTTTTTATTAGCGCGGTTTTTACGTACCTCCGGTATATTTACAATAAAAACTCGACTATTTTCGACACTCCCAGTCATACTACACCTCAAGCCAATAAAACTGATATTCAACCCGACCAAACTTGGGCAGTGGTCCAATAGAACGGCCAAAAATGTCCTCAAAGGCCATCCAGGATTGTTACCATTGCTAGGGTCATTGAAAACAAAATATATCTTTGCCATATCAATATTCAACCCTTGATTGTGTTGTAAAGTACTTGATAATGTTTTGATATCAACCGATTCATCCTCTTTTGATAAAATGAAGAAACATTTTTGGCTGACATCCAGTGATTTGTAGCACTGTGCAAATTGATCAATCTGTTTGTTACTAAAGTGCGTTTTTATGTTTGTGCTTTTCTCCTTTAGGTATACTGTGGGTTGGCTTGGTGCGGGGAATGCAAACCAGTAAAAGTAATTAAACTTTTTTAGGTCCTGAAAAATAGAAATTAATGTTACATTTTCAATAAACAATACTCTCAATATCTAAGATTATTTTCATAAAAAGGAGTTTAATGCACCATTACACCTGTATTCCCGGAAGGTGTAAGCAACAGTGCACAGTAACACATCCATCGTTTTTTTACCCACATTCCACGAATGGTTTTTTATGGTCCCAACATAGCACAGGACCAGTCGTTGTGGAAAACCTTGGGGGAGGTCTATGTCCAACACTGGACTGGTCTTTTCGCTGAATTGATGATGATGGTAATAAATAGTTTTAATTTCTTTTATTAATATCAGAATATTACTTACCGCAAATGACAATATAAAAAAGTTTAACAGCCCGCTAGGGTTCTCAATCCATCTCTTTTCTTTCAAATTTGCCCAAATTATATCTCCAACTGAATTCAACAGTGACGCTTTATCCATGGTTTTGAATTCTTCTATTGTGTTCTTGTTCATTATAGTTCCCTTTATATTTGTGTAGAGTTGCTCCATTTCAGGATTTCTGTGGTTTAATAAAATTTATTAAAGTATGAATACATTTAACTAGCTTTTGCCCACGACGTTGTCCCATGGGAACTTATTATCAGGATAAAAAGTAGCCTATGTGCTATTCCAGACTATAATCTATCTCTGTGCCAAATTTCATCCAGATCCGTTCAGCCGTTCTGGCGTGAAAGAGTAACAAACATCCATCCATCCATCCAAACTTTCACATTTATAATATTAGTGGGTATATTGGGATTATGTATGTATAAATTGGAATAATGTGATTGCGAATCTGCTGAATGTGGTTGTAAAACTAACTGCACATCGCTTGCGGAGTAGCTATTCAGAGGTAGGTACCTAAAGAAAGTTACCTTCTTTGGACCTCTAGCATGGAGGTACCTACGAATAAACATTATACCATAAAATTAGTTCTCAAGGATTTTACTTATTAAACGAGGTCCCGTCGACTTCGAAGACAGCCCCAATATCAGCACGATAGGTAAAACGTCCAAATATTTGCTTCGTCGTCTCGTGGAGTTTATCCACGTCCAATTTCATTTCTGTAAGACTGTGCCAGAAGGACGGGTGTACAAATGACATGAATGGGACATATTGAATAATTTCGCCTTGCTTTTCTGGTGCAGACATGGTAATTCGCTCAGCAATATCTTTTATGTTCCTATATTAGATTGTTGGAATTATAAATATAAAGGTCTGTGATCTGTCTGACAAACTGACTGACTCTTGTCTTGTTTGTTTGAATTGACAATGACATGACAGTGAGTGACAGAGATACCTATATCAGAACCACAGAATAAAAATACTCCATCGGAATCGGAGATTGGATAGTAAAGCTAGGGTCCAATGGTGCGTGACACCGCGGATTACCTCGCGCACGGCCGAGACGACCGCGGACATCCACGAATCGCGCACGAGGCTGTTCCCACGGTGCGTCCAGGTGCGCGATATCACGCACCAGGTCTGTCATTTTGTCATTTCAAAATGCAAAGTGAAAGAGTACGAATCGCGCACCTTTCAAGTTACATATATTTTTGACATGCTCGTCCGTGTCATGTTTCACGGACGAGCGGGCTGGTGCGTGTCCGTCCGTACACGATATCACGCACCATGGGACCCAAGCTTTATAACCAAGACATAGACAGAAACCAAGAAGTATAAAATTCTCGTTACTCTTATTGAAACTGGCTGGCAAATCAATTTCCGGCCAGACATTCTATTTCCTAAATAATAAATGATTACTTATTTGAAATTTCAGGAATGTCAATAAATTGCGTCAATGGCTCACTTTCTACTAAATTTGAATTTATTATAAATTTTATTATTTTAAGTATATTTTCATGTAGAGAGTGGATAATTTCGCTCCGGATATTCGAAATTATTGTACATTATAATCTGTAAGTATATGCCACCACTACAATCACTTCCCTGAGGTCCTCTATCAGTATGTCTGGAGAGCGCGAGTATAAACGCCTCGTTCACTTCCCTCACGTGCTCAAAAAACCACTACCGACGACGCGTGAGCCGTGAGGTCCGAGACGAGATACGAAAAAAGCATGAGTCCACTGATTACACTCTTGCCTGAGTGTTGGCTCTTGCCGAGTCTTGCTTCGCGTCTAGTCCCGCATCTCCGCCACAGAGAGCCTACTCTGTTTCAAACGAAAACGAAATTTCAGACGAAATTCGCATATTTCCTACTACGTTTCTCATTGATTCCGACATTTCTTACGAACGAAAATTGTTTGACGTCTTCGTCGTCGTTGAATCTAAACGTCAAACAATTTTCGTTCGTAAGAAATGTCGGAATCAATGAGAAACGTAGTAGGAAATACGCGAATTTCGTCCGAAATTTCGTTTTCGTTCGAAACAGAGTAGGCCCTCAGATGCGGGCGTGTAAACGGCTATAACGAATGTTCGATAATTGTACAACCATTGAGTTAGGTACCATTGCATACCTATTACTTCTATGCCTACTACAACTGAAGACGTAAGTCGTTTTTGATTGCATATGGGATTTGTAGGGTAGTATATTGGAGGACAGTCTTATGGCCGAAACTCAAAGGCTATTAAAATAAGTTAAGCTTTAAGTTCCAGCTTTAAGTTCCACTTGGCAGTTTGAGACGACGTTATCTATTATTTTTTGTGTGGCGCTCTTAAATTTGAGTTGCGTTCGAGTATTCGGCGGTTAGGTTCATAAGTCCTAATTCGTTATTATTGTTGTTTCAGTTTAGATATTTTCTTCAGGCCGCTTCTATTTTATAATCATCCGAAATGGCCATCACGTCATTCGATGTCAATTGCAATAAACCATCTTCTCCTAATAGCATCACGAGCGGCAACGTACTGGGTTGCCGCGTCGTCAAAATAAATTTCTTGACCGATAGCAGTGCAACTAGCACGACGAAAAGTACAAAATCTAAAAAAAGTCATTCGAAGTCTCCGTACCTGACAAATGATAGAGTACAGCTTTTATCCCGAGTTACCGAAAAGAGACTAGTTCACAAAAAGACGACCGACTTCGTCTCTTCATTCCCATTAGCGGCTAACATTTACAAAGCCAATTCCGACGAGTTGAACTCGTTGAGGCGGGCCAATAAAAAAGCGAAGAAGTCTGTCCTCACACTTCCAAATGACCCGGCTCCTTTGCCCCAAGTATGCACAGTGAGTGACATGAACGATTCTGAATATCACGATCAGAAGGATGAGAATCGAAAATCCAAAGTCAAGAAGAGACTACTTCCGAATACTAAGAAAATTCGTGTCAGAAACAAAGACTTTGAATTCTATGATAGAGATGCGCGTTTCTGTTCCCAGCTGAACATCGATCTCGACTGTAGCTCCACTGATATGATCAATTACAATGGTGATAATAAAAGGCAAGCTAAGACAAAAAAACCAAAAAACCTCCAAGGAGAAGACAAGAATGTACAGGCGCACGACGTTTGGGCGGTACTCAGAAATATAAATAGATTCCAATTCAGACCTTCCCCTCCTATGTCCGAAGAAAGTGCTGTATTACGTAAAAAAAAGAAAGGTCTAAAACGGCGTAACAACTGCAAAGACACACGGTACTTAATTTATTCAATATTTAATCATTTGTATTGCTTTATATGGCTCGTATTTGAACTTCTACGTAGGAAGAAAGGTTAACAATAAAATATAATAATAATAATATCCTGGGATATTTATTACACACGGCTACCTGATCCCAAACTAAGCAGAGCTTGTACTATGGAAACCAGATAACTGATATAACTACATATACTACTTTTTTATTTATTTGTAAATACATACTTAATATACATATACTCCCAGACTCCGGACATACAGACATAAGGTATCACAGTAACTGTGGCATAAGGTACAATATTAATAATCTACTTACTATTTTTTTTAGTGTTATTGAAACCTGTCGAACCGAAGAGTTTGCATATATTTCAAGTTATGAACTAGAGGGAAAATCTAATAACACATTCTCGCAATCGACCAGCGTTGATCGTATTACAGTTATCGATAAACAAGATGAGTTTAGCCATCTATGCGAAGAATTTGAGAAAAGAATTCTTACAACAAAAGACTTGTTTAAAAACAGTCAAAATTTAAAACGCCGAAATCAAATTAAAGGTAAAAATGTAAACACATACACAAAAAATTACATGAAATCTCTGGGATATAATACAACAAAAGATAATCACAATCGTGCTGTGGTTTTGTGCAAAAATAATTCAATGTTAAGACCTTTTAAAAACGATATCATTGGTCAAGAAAATTGCCAGAAACTAGATAATGCTGACATTATATCTTGCACAAGCAAACGAAGCACAATTTCTATAACACCTGTACATACGGACGACATTGTTGGATTGTATCAGTCCAACTATTCAGGATCTAGTAAAGCTGGACTCGAAGCAGTAACAGTTCCCTTGAAAGGTAACTAAAACATCTGTTTAATATTTAGGTTCATTTTAAAGTTAACTATAAATAGTGTATTACTTGCAGATAAAAAACTGTTACTAAAAGTTCCATCTGACGAATCTGGCCCGCAATTCAAAGGAATATCAAAGGTTGTCTTGAGTAAAGTTTTCGAAAAACCTGTAACTAAACCGTGTGATATACAAAAAGATTTATCCAAAAGGAAGCTTCGTTTAGTAACGACAATGTTAAGTAATGCCATAATGCCAAAGCTAACTCAAACTGAAATCAAAAGAAGACTTGCGCGCATGAAATTCCCTATAGTAATTTTAGGGAAAGATCAGGTCAACACCAGCAACATAGAAGTAATGGATTACAATCCACCGCAATTTGATGGTTTGGATCAACATATTTGGCCGTTTATGCTTGATTGGAGCGGTAATAATAAGACTAATAAACGCGAATCTTCGCCTAATAGAAGATGCTCTCCAAATAGATGTTCTCCAAAGAGTTGCTCTCCAATTAGATGCTATTCAAATAGAAGCTCTGCAAATAGGTACTCCCCAAATAGATACTCTCCAAATATTTTGGAATCCAATTCGATTAATCAATCGATCAATCCTCTGAAAAATAATATCGAAATATCATCTGAGATCAATCAATCGATCAATCCTCTGAAAAATAATATCGAAATATCTTCTAACAAACAATCAAGCGTTAAGGAGAGGAAATATTTAAATATTGAGCCTGTTAGGAATAAAATTAAACCGGAAGATAAAGAACCATCATCGTTCATAGCACCTACACCTTTTGTAGCAATCAACAATCAATTTCAGCAATATAAAAAGCAGAAACCAATACTTCAGTTGAAGGAGAGAATGTTAAATTTACTGTACAAGAAGTCATCGAATAAAAGTCTTACCAAGGAGAATTTACACATGGAAGGAAAAAAAACAACTTTGCCTGGTCTTGTAAATAAAGTTTACATAGGCCCTGATATTCACATGGCGTACGGTGATCCGATACCTGATGATTATATGAAAAAAAGGTATATTAGTCCAGATAGAACTCCTGCTGCAAATAAAAAACCTCAAAATATCGCAAAACCACGATGGGCGAAAGCAAAGTGGGCAAGCGATTTTATAGAAAATGTCATTAAGAAAATTAAAACTGGAGTTTACTATACGCAGGATCATAAAGATTTGAACCGGAAATATAAAATTAGTAAGTACATGCATAAATACAATCCTGCTTCTTTATCTCGAAAAAACAGATTTATATTTTTATTTGTTAGATGGTTTTGTTGAGACCGCTATAATAGATTGGTGGAATACTCTCATTATTCTTCTTTACCCATTTGTACATTTTACAAACGTTGACGTTATTTACTAAAGTTAATGTTTTAATAGGTGATAAGGAGATTTCAATTGAAACCACATCGATGCCAAAGCCACAGTATATTTGTAATGAGAACTATGAGCATGAGTTTTCTCCAGAAAAATCGAGCAATGAGCCTTATGATCGTTTAAAAATGATGTCAGAATTCAATAACACTCTGTCGGCAGTAGAAATCAAAACTTTCAACAGGAATCAAATCGCCATCAAAAACTGTGGCACAAACGTAATAGTACAATTTGATGTGTCAATTCCAACAGAAGCGACTCAATTTAATATAAACACAAAAATGTCATCGTCTTTAATACCTATTGAGGTCACAGAAAGTCATACGAAAATATTTAAGTCCAAAACTACTATTCTGAATGCTATCTTGCCTGCCGAGCTTTGTAGTATTTTGCCCAAAATGATGCGCAACTTAATCGATGGAAAAGTAAAATCTGTTCAGGCAGCTGCTGTAGTAGTACCGTGCCCGCCAGCGATGCTCGATAAAACTGACTCCCACCTATCAACGATATCAGAATTTACGCGTTGTGAGTCTCCAGAATATTTCAAAAGATTAATACTATCGTTTTACTTATCACCTAAAATAAGGAAATTGCTTGATGGCATGTTCCCGAAGAAAATGATAAAGTACACGGGGACCTTAAACACTAACAAGACATTCCGGAAATTAGAGTTTAATTCCAATTTAATATCAGGATTATTACCAAGGGTACCGTTGAGAAATTTGTTGCCTTGTGAAATGACTCTAGCGAAGATGACGATTCCTAGAGAGATACAAAGTGAGAGATTGCCTATATGTCAACCTAAGCAAGAACTTTGCATGGCAGATACAAAAGCTTCAACTGCTTTGGAACCATACATTGCGTCTAATCATAGTTTGATTCCAACTTTTACGAGATATGATTTCATAGGAATGGTAGAGAATATAATGAAACATCAAAGTTTCCAGATATTCTTCAAATCAATTTCTTACATTGACGAATTTAAAATACAATACGATGGTTCAAACGTTACAGTTAACATGTCTACGCGAAATAATGACGGTGAAAAAATTACTATAATAGTGGACAACTTGCAACGTGACTTATTACATCATGAGCATTTGAAGATAAAAGATGAAGATCATGAAATTAAGAATAATCTTTTCAATGTCACAAAATGTATAGAAGACATTCATGTTCCCCGTGGTAAAAGAATAGGAGGCAAAGAGAGTAAGGATCGCATGATTGTGTGTACTACTAAAGGTAAAAGAAGAGGTTTCTTCAAACTATACAGAAAATGCAAATCCGCGACAAACATACCATCGGGAGAGAAATGTTTCAGTCTGAGCAAAATTTCCAATTTGGAGGACTTTTTCCAAGTGTTCGGGTCCAGAAAATGGTTATCCAGCGTATACGATGGTTATACGACACAGAAAATACTATCATCTGTAGTAGAGGTAAGTATGAAACTATGAATAATAAAATTAAGAGTAGGTAAATCAATATAATTAGTTTGGGAGAACCTTAAATATTATATCAATCGTGTTTTTTTACAGATGAGAAACTGGATAACAGATATAAATCCCAAACAAGCGCTTTTGGTCCTGCTACTTACTAATAAAAAAGACACGGCGAATCTTGTGAGATTCAGGCCAATATTGTTGCAAGGTATTGCAGTGAATAGGATCACTCGTGCCACTGAATTGGACTTGGAGATAGAAGTTATAGAAAGGGAAAATTTTAATAAACTCTCCCAGGTAGGACTTCTGGTAGTCGACGGCGACGTACCAACCACCCTAACCGCTAGGCCCGGATCTAGGGCGATATAGGAAATTGAACAGCACCCCTAGCAGACAACATCCAAAACATTCAATTCTTCACCCAAGCAGACAAATACGCAGACTAGAAATTATTCAGTTAGCTTGCGAGAAAAAATACACTACAAGCACAGTAAGGCGTCGATATCACAGCTACATAAATATAAATTTAATGAACACACACCAGAAGCTGCTGTTTCGTATATCTCTGTCTCTTGATCGCGTATGTCGTTAGGGGTTTCAATTTGCTTTTTTATACACTGCTTTTCTTTTTTTCAACACAGTACGAGGGAATATGTTACTTGCCGGCTTCTGTAGAAAATCGTGACACCCTATTGGAAGAGTTATACTGGATTGCTAAAACTACTGTAAGCTTTTTTTGTTGTTTTTTTTTTGGAACACTATAAGAACGAAAGACTGTCCTACTGGGCGTGTCCGTCCGCGATATGACGCACCATGGGACCCTAGCTTAATGAGTGATTTTTTTTCTCCAGGCTTCCGATTACCAGAGGCCATTCGACGATTCATCAGAACGACTTCTAAAATCCCTATTGGAAAAACGAAAGAAACTTAACCCTTCATATCTTCGTGTAATGGCGAGATACGTGGGGCTCGGACTTTTGAAGTCACCGGTTATAAAGTAATTTTAGAAATGTATCGTTAATGATTTGTTTAGTAAATTATTTTGTTTTGTTTATAATTTTTGTATCTATATTGTCATTATTATTTATTCTATAAATATTTTTTTTGTATTGGATTGTTTGATTGAATTCACTCGTGGCACGTGGTCCGTTCAAACACACGGCCTAGGTAGGTTTTTCAAAATCAACTGGTTCGATTCCTGACTAGGATTATTGATATTTCAAAAATCCAATGATGCAGTTTGAGTTTTCATCCAAATCGGGCCCGAGACTCCTAGAAGTAGTTACTTTTAGCTATTTCTCAGTTTCGGATTTGGCCATGAAAGCACACTTGAAAAATTCACCTGTATAAGGGGGTTTGTTTAAGGTCGGCTTCATTCGTGTCGCTGCCTTCGTTAGTTTTGTTCCCAACCAACAGACTATCTGTGGCTTGCGGATTGATTTGATATTATAAGTACACTTCTCATCAAAAAAATCGAAACCAAGTTAGGTTTTGAATGAGTTTTATGTTTTTTTTACATTAAACAAAAAATAATTATAATGCCAGTTAATTGCGGATATTTTATGGTATCGTTTAACGAATATTAATGTTTCAAATTAAAATTACATTTCTTTAGCTATCGTATTTTCTTCAACAGGTACCTATGTTTTTACCTTATAAGAACAAATGAAAAAATTTAGAAACAAAGGCATAAAACAAAAAAAAATATAAAAAGTTTATTCAGTATCTCGTATCTCCTGCCCGGGCTCTAATGACTGCTTCCATGCGGAAATTCCGAACGGAGAAAATCCGACGTTAAAAACATACTGTTGTACAAAACACGATAGCTAAAGAAATTTAATTTAAATTTGAAACATTAATATTCGTTAAACGATACCTTATAATATCCGCAATTAACTGGCATCATTATTATTTTATGTTTTATGTAAAAAAAACAAAATATAAAACTTATTCAAAACCTAACTTCAAAGGTGTTTAGATTTTTTTGATGAGAAGTGTATAGTTAAAGCTCCTTGTGTCTGCTGCTAGCGAAATGTGTGCTATCTAGACTCTAGATAGCACACATTTTGCTATAACTACTAGATAGCTCTAGATTCTAGAGCAATAGTGCTATAGTTACTATAGCACTAGTATAGGTAGTAGGTAGCGTAGCGGTAGGACTACAAACAGACTAGCCTACCGACTGATCACTTTTGTTCTCAGAATTGCTCGTGAAACCTATTGTAAACTGACTAAAAATATCTATAAATTTGGCGGTAGGACAACAGACTATTTAAAAAAATTAAACGACGGTAAGTAAATAGATTTTACATTTTTTTATTGTTATGTATAAATCACTTCTGCGGTCCACTATGACTGGAGCTCTTGGAGTCGCGCATTGAAGCCGATCGCCTGCGTTTCAGCTCTTCTTGGCGACGTACCTGCGAAACAGACGACGCAACTTTTAAATTCCACAAAAATGACTCGTCATAATAATCCCGCGTTAGGTTTATTTTGCAATGTTGCTGATTTAATACCTTAATCCATATGGCTGATAGATTAAGGGGTAAGACACAGCACCTCACTCTTACAGCCTGATATGATTAGCCACAAATGAATTGTGGTTATATAATACCAGCTGTTCTTTGATGGTTCAAAACAAAATACCAAGACCCCAAGTGGAACAAGAAATATGAACTACTCTAATCTTTATTTTTGTATGACAATGGGTCTCATCTCATTATTTCATTTATTTTCATTTAGTCCAGTATATACAAGTTCCAAAAATGATTGTGTTGCAAATTACCTTGGATTCCTTCTTTCTTTGAGCGAGCAGTTTGGCGTAGTCATTCTCGGAGGCCTTGCGCTTAGCGAGGCGCTTCTTCTTCAGCGCCAGGCGGTGGCGTCTGCGCTGCAGGACCTCGGGGGTCACTAGCCTCTGGATCCTGGGGGCCTGGACAACATTACCAAATAATTAATATTCACTTTGAAGGTTCTGGGAATGAAGCCACATCAACTGTCTAACGTTAGTTCTGATTCGGTTAATTTTTATGGGGTTTATATGAGTTATAGGGGGTTGTAGTCTGGTTTCTTTGACCCTAATTTAATTGTAGAGTTACTAGAAACAAGTGCTAAACCAGTTTTTTTTTAAATAATGACTTCTTAACATTAATAATGATAATTTTGTCCAGCACACTGTAAAAGTAGACAGACACCAGTCTGAATCTTCTGCTCGGCGCCGATATAATTTACCCTGAAGCTGCTGATTCCAAGTATTTAAGAGCTTGGAAACAATATTTAATTCAGGGCATCGTGTTATTTACTTTGATATAACCATAATAATCTCACCGGGTCGCTATGGCGACGACGGTAATCAACTGAGTTTATCAAACAATCAGAAGGCAACCTTAGACCTTATAAATGAAGATGTCTTGAGTCACCTTGCTTGCTACGATAGGTTCTGTTTAAAAAGCGGTTAATAGCGGTTTGACGGCCCCGTTCACGCTGCAGGTCGTAGATTCGATTCCTACCCGGGACATGCATTTGTGTGTATGAACATATCTGTATGTCCCGAGTCTGGGTGTAATTATGTTTATTAAGTATATATTTACAAACAAAAAAGTAGTAATATAGTAGTAATATCAGTTACGTGGTTTCCATAGTACAAGCTCTGCTTAGTTTGGGATCAGGTAGCCGTGTGTAAAAGAATGTCCCAGGATATTATTATTATTACCTTATATCTGGGTTTCGCGTTCTCCTTGCCCTCCTTGGCGGGCAGGAGACGTTTGACGACGTAACGGCGGACATCATCTTCCTTAGTCAGGTTAAAGAGCTTGCGGATCTTGGACGCACGCTTGGGACCTAGACGACGGGGCACATTGCCATCAGTCAAGCCGGGGATTTCCTGATAAACAATATCTTAAAATTAACTTTAGATATGACAAGTCATATGTAAAAAGCTCCAAAATATACATTTTAAAAGATATGAAGGTCTATTATTTTAGGAACAGCTTTTTTAAATAAATAAATGAAATAATAGAACTTATCTTCTTAAAATAATGTTGCAATACTGTTTAAAAATGTCAACTCTTCATCACTTTTAATAAATAAATGAAATAATAGAACTTATCTTCTTAAAATAATGTTGCAATACTGTTTAAAAATGTCAACTCTTCATCACTTTTAATACTGAATATACCTAGTTAAGTAATTAGAAATAAACTGTTTGATATTCAAGAAAGGTTACTGAACAAGTTATTCATAACCAACGCAAATATCATATTCTTTCCCCTGTCGCATATAATTACCAAGATGTGCAGATCTTGAAAACAGTAAGATCAGGGTTATAAAACTTAATAACTGTATTACAAACAAATAGTAGTACATCATACATTAACCCCCAAATTCATAGAAAGTTATGATCGACTTGCAGTGGAATTACAAATCACATCTGTTCCTAAAAATGCTTTTCAAAACCATTGTAAACTGGCTAAAATCTCTATGAATTTGGGGGTAATGGTATAGGTGCTAACATTATTTTGAAAATGAAGCTATATGTTTGATTTGGTGTGTCCAGATACATGGCATCGCCAAGCACTCTTGTAATGACCATGAAGTAATAATAATACGTCAATACTGAGTGCTCGGTCGCATTAGGAGGCATCTAGACGCACCAAATGAATGTAAGTTTAAACTCACCTGTTCACCCTTGCGGACGATGACAAGAGCCAGAACGGACAGGTTAGCATCAACAATGCAACCGCGAACGGACTTGCGTTTCCTCTCGCCGTCACGACGCGGTCTGTAGCAAGAGTGACCCTTGGACATCAACAAACGGACACGGCCTGCAAGAGATACCAAACATTAACAGTGCAATTACAAAAAGTTACTCTTATACTGAAAGCATGGTATTTTTCCAAAATAGGAGGTAGGTATACGTTTAAAATTGGAAGATAGAATAGAACTTACTGTTGGTGAGGACTCCCTGCTTCATGGGGAAGCCCTGCTTGTCGTTACCGCCGGCAACGCGGAGGACATAGCCCTTCCATTCATCACCTAGCTGATCAGCCTCCACTTCAGCGCCCATGCGCTTCTCGTAGAAGATGCGCAGCTTGTGCTCATCAACCACCTCGAATAACTTCTGGCATCCCGTTGCCGGGAACGAGACGTTCAGCTACGAAAACAAAGTGAGGTTATAAAAACAATTCACATTTTATTTGTTCTACAAACACCGATGTAACCTTCACAGCCCTAAATATATACGCAGCATTACGACTCTAACTTAGTTATGAATGTACTAAGGACAAACAGCACAAAAAAATTTATAGCATGATATTTTCACTTTCCACAACACGGCACTAATAATCTAAGTTTTTCCCCAAAATCTCAATAAGTTTTGACTAACAATGAATACTAAATATTAAATTTACATTTCCTCTATCACATCGTGGTAATATTTTGCTTGAAATACGAAGAAAATAATAAAAATCATTATGAGAACCTTCATGACTGCGGCTAGACTCCGTGAACGTCAGCCATGAAAAAGACCAGAGAGAACCATAGAGCTATTGACATAAATTTATGTGTCAGCTTGCCAGTAAAAAGAAAGAAAACCAACCATAGATAGGTACTTGGCTGCAGCTTGGCTAACAAGCTTGCTGACTTTTAAACCCACACACACACGGGCTATCCAAATATTGCTTGCTCATTCATTATTTGGATTAACCACAATACCAGCCAGCACTGGTAGCACAGCCGACCGTGATAAAATTAAACAAAATAGCGTTACAAAATCTTATCTTGGCGCGTGTCATCTGCAGAGTTAGGTAGAATAGGCCATAACATCCATGAGTAGGTATAGGTAATGTTAAAGTTATATATTTTTACTTCTTTCTACGACATGTTGCCCCAGTCGGAGCGATATTAAATAATTAATAATTTTGTGATCGCATTTGTTTGAATAACTTTTTTTTCGTATGAATGCATAAATTTATTTTTTGACAATGTCAAGTTGACATTCAATGCCCCACCCTTCTTGACATTGACAAAAGTCGTAGTTGGAAGAAATAGAGCGCATTTTGGCTTATTTTTTTAACAAACCATTGGAATAGGTTGTGTGTCACAGTGGCGTTTTCAGTATTTTCGAGTTTCTAAAATTACAAGTGGTCTAAAATAAAAATGAAAAATACAACCTAAGTATTGATTAATTCCAGCACTTTGCTCAACATAGCAAAGCACACGTATTCTAATTTCTTACAGTGAATAACATTATACAGGTTATAACATAGTAAAAATTAAACTGTGCGAATTTTCGTTATAAATTGAGAAAAGTGACCTATAAATTAATTAAAATGAATAGTGAGGAGAATAAAATTATGGCTCACCGGCAGCACGTCAAGTACTTTATGAGATTTCTCAATATTTTACCGTCGTCCTTGTCCTCGCATGATACAACAAGGTAACTATTATCTCAACGATCTTAAAGCTAGGACTGTTCCACATTCACCACTTTCTCAATAGAACATGTCACGTTGTAGTGTTTATAAAATAACAAACAGGTTTTTTAAATTGCACTATAAGTTCTTCATAGTCTGCACTTCAGAATGGTTATTAAATTTATGAATAGGTAGCACAGATTCTTTTTATTATTCTATGGTGTTGTTTTGTAGCCTGGTGTTATGTTAACCATTATCATGTCTAAATAAATACCTATGCTATTCTCACCTGTCCTACACTTGGTACTAGCATATTCTTGTCTATTTTGTAACAAACAAAAGTTTACTATCTACACTTAATAGTATAAAGAGGTAAAGTTTGTAAGGTTGTTTGTAGGAAGTTATCTCTTGAACTACTGTACCAATTTTCAAAATTCTGTCACTAGTAGAAAGTGACATTATTCCTGGGTGAAACCGCAGGGAACAGCTAATACTTAAAAGATTTATGAACATTCTTGTTAGTAGTACGTAGGTACACTAATTACAATCATATGTATTAGGACCTTGACAGACAGCAAAACTTTAATTTTAATCTACTCTATTTCAACCAGAATTGTTCATAGTGTCTCTATTTACAGGGTTACAATAGCTTACTTTGCTGTGTCTGGTGTGGATGTCCTCGGAGCAATATCATCACTCTCGCAAGACCTCAGGTCCAGGATAATAGACTGGATCTACCAGCTACAAGTTCATCCTAACAAGGAAAGTGAGTAGAAACAGAACTCTGGCCCGAACCTATTAATGGAAAGTAGAGAGAAAGTAACAAATTGTTTACCAACTGCTTGGTCATGGTCATACATCATGTAGTAGGACTCTCCATGCAGTGGGGTAGGCATAAGCAGACATTGACATATTTTACAACTAGCTGATGCCCGCAGCTTCGCCCGCGTGGATGTCGGTTATCGCGACCAAAACTTGACAAATTATATACTAAAACCTTCCTCGAGAACCACTCTATCCATTGGTGAAAACAGCATGAAAATCGGTGCAGTAGTTTTTGAGTTTATCGCGAATAGACAGACAGATGTGGCGGAGGACTTTGTTTTATGATATGTAGTGATACTAAACTGTGTAGGTAACCACCAGTTGCAATGCTATATGCCAAATGAGAAGACAAAATAGAGAAGTCATGCATGCACTTGCCCTCACACCCATATGCATGCATGCAACTGCTTACACACTGGTGCTTTGGTAATCATCCTCTCCAGCCTATGTATTACCTTTATTCTCCATAGTATATCCTATTGACTTATACACATAAGTGACCCTTTAGGGTCTGGGCATAAAAGTAACTCCCTTTTTTTCTATATAAGAAACAAAGTCCCGACTCATTGACACACAACACACAGCCTATACAGCTGATCGTGGGGCTTGAAATTTGGAGGGTGTGTTTGTCTTTATGGGTAGAGGTGTACTAAGAAAGGATTTTTTGGAATTCAACCCTTAAGGGCGTTAAATAGGGGATGAAAGTATCTATGGAAGTTCGCCATTTTAAAGCCAGAATTATGAAAATCGGTGCTCTGCACGGACAAAGTCGCGAGCAGAAGCTAGTAAGTATCAATTAAATGGCTTGCCAAATCATTTTTCAAAACAAAAGTGTTTTACAATTCCATTTTATATTGATAATTAGACATAGGTATGCCAATTCCAAAAGATTATCTTACTACCACATAACATAATCTCTGTATAAATTATAGAGACATTTAAAGAGGTACTAGTGACATGAGCATGCCCTCTGTATAGTAGTATAGTGTATAAAGACTACATTTTGAATTAAAAGTGAGTGGATTACCTTGAACACCGTTACAAAACGAGATATTGAACTTTTTGAATGTCTGAACCCAAGTAGTTTTGTCTCCTTGGTACCTATGTTCAATGGTGGTACAATGATTGTGATTTGTGAGGTTCTGGGTTCAATTCCCGGATATTTAAATTTTATTAGCTCTAAATATGCCCAGTAGGTAATTTATCATCCTATTGATATTATATTACAATAGGCTTTGGTCACCTTTGCGGGAGATACTTGGTCTTTGACCGTTCAAAATCTTATTTTGTGGATAAATCAACGAGACGCCTTTGCTTAGGAGTGGGACACAAAAATAGGCTAATAAATAAAAATAAGAAAACTAAGATGAAATATTTCTCACTGTTCTACCTACCGTTTAAAGAAAACAGGTGTGATGACATGAAAATTAATAATTTAATTAAGTTGAATGCCAGGTTATAGGGGCAATATACTTCGTTATGAGGTCATTCAACACCTAGAGTAAATAAACATGTTGACACATAATGTGTCTGCCAAACAAACTTGGCTCCGATAAATAAATATGCATAGGACTTTATTTATCTTGTACATGTATTTGAACATGTTTCACTTGAGTAGCATTTTATTGCAGTGTTTTATCTTTATGCTAGAGCTCATATTAATTGCCTAATAATTAAATAGCTTTTTTAATTCAGCCTTGTTAGATTACTTGTAAAGTAGTTAATTCTTTTTATAACAGGTACTGTGTATCAAGTTCTCATTGTTAGTTTCACGTTCTAATTATCTTTTATGGCTGCATAAAAGATTTTTTTAAGATGATTCCAAGGGCATGTTAAGCAACAAACTATTTAATTATATTTATAAATCACTGGCTATGCAATTTAATAGAAATAATAGTTTAAAGGATTATAGTGTTTGTAGTTTATTTTTTACTTATTGTTACAAGACTTCATTATGAAGCTAGAGTCAGTACATATACATAGTATAAGTACAAATAAATTATGCAAAGGTCACACTCATCCTATGTTTTTGACACTGATTTAAATCACATTAATCCTAAACCCCAATCAGTCTCTCATATGCAACTAATAATGTAGTCATATGCTATGATAGTTGACCAACTGCGTATAGTGACAAATTGCGTTTGTGACGAACAGCGTTTGTGACGAACAGCGTTTGTGACGAACAGCGTTTGTGACGAACAGCGTTTGTGACGAACAGCGTTTGTGGCAAAAAGCGTATAGTGACAAACGACTTTTGTGACAAACAGCGCATATTGACAAACGGCTTTCCTGACGAACAGCGTTTGTAACAAAAAGCGTATATACCTTACCTTTGGTGAACTGCGCTTTTGATATACCTACAGCGTACAACTCCACATCCACATACCTTTTCCTGTTTCAGCTGGCGACATGACGATGTGCGGTTTCCAAGGCTCGTCGACGATTAACATAGATCTGGACCCGCCTAACAACCACTATAGATGCGGCCATCTCGCCATGACGTACACGGGCCTGTGTATACTGCTGGCGTTAGGGGATGACCTGTCGAGGGTTAATAGGAAGGCTTTAGTTGAAGGTAATTTTATTCATATTGTATGGTTAGTGGCCAACCTGGTGTCAGAGTTGTTCAAGCCGCCCGAAGGCCTCTGACAAGGCTTAACGACTGCTGCCTAGATGACAACAACCGTGACCGACTTTTTACGCGCCCTCCGAAGCACGGAGACGCTCAGTTCAAATGCCACTAATGGTCACCCATCTCTGCCTGACCTTGCTCAGCATTGCTTAACCTCTGATCGTTTACCGATCAGTGATTGCAACTGGCTATGAGCGCCTCAATTTGTATGTAATTTTTTTTTATGGGAGCGTTGGCAAACGTACTGCCCGCCAAATGTTAAGCAGTTACCGTAGCCTATAGATGCGTTCAATACCAAAGACATTGCTCGCAGCCGACCTGAAGGAGAGTGGAATGAAGGGAGGGGAAGGGGTGGGGGGGAGTTGGGCTTCCGGCTCTCTCAAATAATAATGGTTATTGTTTTGTTTCCACTATTTTGTCGATTATATTTTTAGGACGAATAGTCAATTCTTTTCATTGATCAATTCATTGATCCTCTAAACGAGCGGCGATCATTCGTAGATACGGAGTTCGATACGTGGAAACAATATGTGGACAAGCCTTTATAGTAAAATTACAAGATTGCAATAAGTAAAAAGGCACAGACGATTATTTAAATTGTATTAAGGTTTCTATTGCATGTAGGTACAGAAACTGGTCAAGCAAGTTATTTAAGTTTTAAAACACAGGTTTCCTTATTCAAGCGAATACCTAGAATATTGTGTAGTAGACTAATTACTTCACTGTTTAGTCATATTATTACTACTTCCCTTATCAGTAATTCGAAGAAATAATGTAAGAATACAGGGTATTATTAAGTTATGTAATCTACTAATTAGAAATATTATGTCGGTATTATTTGCATCAACCTTTTAAAATTAAATTACACGCGGACGTAGCCGCGGGTAATATTAAAAAAAAACAAAAATGTACGCGGACGAAGTCGCGGTCACAGCTAGTTTTGAAAAAGTAACACTGGCATTACAAATCACTTTTGTTCCTAGAAATGCTTTGTAAGGGCTATATCTCACTAGGACGCCATCGTATCGCCATCGGTTGCGCCACCACGGTGTTTTGAGCTACCAAGCGAGAAACACCAGAGTCGTCAGTTTGAATATTGAACACGTGCGAATGACATCGTCGACGCACGAGCAGTGTTCATTGTTGCGGGAGCGGTGTCCCTAGTAGCGCCCCATCTCTGGTGGTGCGACTGGTTGCGCCATCACTGGTGTCCTAGTGAGATATAGCTCTAAGATGCTATGCACACGGGCAAGCTTTGCGGCAACTGGCAACTCGCAACTAGCTGTTTTCATATAAAACAATTGCGGCAATCGCGGCAACCGTTGCTGCAACTGGAAATTGTTTGCTGCAACTGCCAAAAAACTTAAAAAGTTGATAGTTTCGGTAACTAAGTTGCTAATTTATGCAACTAAAGTTACTCCGTGTGCATAGCCTCTAAGTGTTCGATAATGTTGTTATAGGTGTGAAAGCGCTGCAGACGGAGGAGGGCAACTTCTCGGCGACGCTGTCCGGCTGCGAGTCGGACATGCGGTTCGTGTACTGCGCCGCGTGCGTCAGCTACATGCTCGACGACTGGTCCGGGTTCAACATCGACAGAGCCACCGACTACATCATCAAATCTATTGTAAGTTTCATACCCGACTGCCAATCCCACTAATATTATAAATGTGAAAGTTTGGATGGATGGATGTTTGTTACTCTTTCACGCAAAAACGACTGAATAATGGATTTGGATGAAATTTGGAATACAGATAGCTTATAACCTGGATTAACACATAGGATACTTTTCATCCCGATAGTATGTTCCCGTGTGATAAATTATGGGCGGACGAAGTCGCGGGAAAACCTAGTACGAGATATGGCCGATAACATGTCGACCGCCAAGAAGTTACGATTTATAATAAAAACATCATATAGATAATATTAGGAACCAGTGGTTTGTGGTTTTTGCAATGGTTAAATGTTAGCCGATTTGATGGTACCCAGATTTTGGTGGGTTGGGTAAATAAGGAGTCTTATCGCCAGACTTACACACCAACTGTATGGTCCCAAACTGCTGCTATGGGTACCATACAATGGACTGGGGGCGATCTCAGTAACAGACCAGGGCAAATTACACAAGGCCATTCCCGAAATTTGCCTCTGGCATTGCCTCTGCCATTGTTACGAGCGGCCTACGCTCGTAACAATGCGGCAAGTGGTCGCCAAGTGATCATCGGTCGTCAGTTATTAATGAAATTCTGTTCCCTCCAGGGTTACGACTACGGCATCGCCCAGTGTCCCGAACTGGAGTCCCACGGAGGCACGACGTACTGCGCCCTCGCCACACTGAGCCTTACAAACCAGCTACACAAGCTCTCCGAACAACAAACAGAAGGGCTCAAGCGGTGGCTCCTCTTCCGACAAGTCGACGGCTTCCAAGGTAGACCCAACAAGCCAGTCGACACTTGCTACAGTTTCTGGGTAGGAGCCTCCTTAAAAATCCTAGACATGCTACAATATACCAACTACGGTAGCAATAGAAGATACGTCTACGAGACCCAAGATACGGTGGTAGGCGGTTTCTCTAAATGGCCAGATACGTGCACAGACCCGATGCATACGTATCTAGGTCTAGCCGGACTTAGTTTAATAGGGGAAAATGGTCTGTTAGAAATAGAACCGACTTTAAATATAACTCAGCGGGCTCATGATCATTTGAAGACGTTACACGCTGAATGGAAAGGCCAATCAGAGCTCGTTGTGTTATAATACCTCGGGTAGAGTAACGGAGGGGCGCAACTAGTGACGTGTCAACTACTTTTGTTGTGATGTTCCAATTTAAACATAGAGTGTAATGTGACGACCGCTTGGCGCAGTGGTTTGAGCGTTGGCCGTTCGGCTCACTGCATCGGGTGGTTGCGGGTTCGATTCCCGTCAGAGGCAAATTTCGGAAACGGCCTTTTCGTAATTTGCCCTGGTCAGGGATCGCCCTCAGTCCATTGTATGGTATCCATAGTACAAGCATTGCTTAGTTTGGAACCATACAGTTGGTGTATGTCTGGCGATATTTATTTATTACTATTATTGTTTATTGTGCTTCAGTTTAATTTTGAAGTGGTTGATTTGTTATTATAAAGTTACGAGGTGAAATACTTATTTTCTAGTTGTGAATGATTTTAATAATACGAATACTACCGCCAAATTTATCGAGATTTTTGGCGAGCTTACAATGGGTTTACAAAGCATTTTAAGAACAAAAGTGATTTGTAATTCCACGGTAAGTCCATCTTAACTTTCTATAAATTTGGGGATAGTTTATTTGCGTTTAGCTGGTCTTAAGGATTATTTATGGAGATTTTTCTGCATTTAGTAGCATTTTTTTGTGAAATTGATTATTAATCTCAGTTAACAATCAACAGGACCAAATGTTATTAACTATCAAAAACTAATATCCGCGCGTTCTTGCCATAAGCATTCATAATTAGAAAATAATTTCAATCAAGTCTCATTGTCGACCTAAGCGTTAAGAATTTTTAGTTACCTACCTACCGAAATGATTTTATTCTAAGTTTTAAAATGTTCAGTAAACTTTAAAGGATTAGCTAAAGTAAGCGAGCGAGCAGTCTTTATCAATTGCGTTATACTGCATGATTCGCTCACGTCAGTCGCTCACGTCAGTAGTACCACCCTCCCACAGAAGATTGGCGTAAAGTAGCTATAACAGTGAGAGAGCCGGAAGCCCAACCCCCCTCCCCTTCGCTATGTCCCAGGTCGGCAACGTGCGAGCGATGCCTTTGGTACTGCAAGCATCTATACGCTACGGTAACTGCTTAATATCAGCCGGGCCGTGCGCTGGTTTGCCACCTCATGCTAAGGATACTCGACGACATCAGACACTCGGTGTATCGACACCGCCACTACAACTGTAACAAGGTGTCGCGGTGGTGGACACACGTAGACACTCGATGTATACACTAACCCCCTTATTCATAGAAAGTTATAATCGACCGGCAGTGGAGTTACAAATCACATTTGTTCCTAAAAATGCCTTTCATAACCATTGCAAACTGGGCAAAATCTCGATGAATAAGGGGGTGAGTGTTTTAGTGTCTAGTGCCGTCGTATTCGCCGCCATAAGGTACGGTTCGGAGCAACGCGGCTACGGCAGACGTCACTCGATCTCATAAAAATTGAGTGCCGTCGTGCCGTCGCGGCACATGTCATCGCGACAATTTGTATGAAACTGACGCCGGCAACTGACGTCGGCCGTCGTGCCGCGTTCAGGTACGATTCCGAGCAACGCGGCAGACGGCAGACGTCACTCGATCCTATACAAATTGTCACGATGACACGTGCCGCGACGGCACTACGGCATTCAATTTCTATGAGATCGAGTGACGTCTGCCGCGTTGCTCGGAATCGGACCTTTCCTCCGAACCGTACCTTTAGTATTAGTCACAAGAAAAAGTCATTTAAAAAAAAAGTTCGAACACATCAGCAGTAGTGGAGAAACTGCGGCCGAATACTCAAAGGCTACTTAAATATTTAAGTTCCACTTAGCAGTTTGAGACGTCGTTAACTGTCCTTTTTTGTATGGCGCGTCAAAGTTAAGCTGCTCTCAAATTTAAGTTGCGTACGAGTATTCGGCTTAAGTCGCATTGCTAGTGTTTTAAAAAGCACATTTTTCACGAACTCGTTTGTACTTAAAAATAGTCTTTGTTAATAAATAGGTGCTAATTTGTAAATAAGTGTCGTTTATAGGGAGGACAACGATGAAATATTTAGATTTAAAGTACAATAAGAGAATATCTCGCGACGTGCCATGTACGGTTCAGTAGTTAGGTGTTATCAAATTATTGCACAAAAATAACTTTAAGTTGTTTTTATCGTAAACAATCAACCGTTAGAGCGTAGTTGGTTAAATACATTGAGTTTTCTATTCACCCGAATTGAGTATTAAATGAGTTAAAATGTTTTATTCATGTATGCTAGGGCCACTTATGCATCGTTAACAAAAACATTTTAGCATTACCACCGGTTCGTAATGTTCCTTCCGTTGAGAAGAACCGGCAAGAAACTCAATGGTTACTCTTCTCAATAGAAAAAGAAAATTTGTATACATTTTCAAACAGCAACGCTATTTGAGGGTACTGTAAAGGTAGGAAGGAGTTCGATCACGACGGCAGATGACGGACGTCAGTCGATCTCATAGAAATTGAATGCCGTCGTGCCGTCGCGACAATTTGTATAAAACTGACGTCGACAACTGACGTCTGCCGTCGTGCCGTCTCGATCGAACTCCTACCTTTACAGTCATGACGCGGGAACGCACAGACATTATGTCATAACATGAGTGCTCGGGCGAGGCATGCGAGGCATCTGAACGCACCAATTAGGTTTTAATGTGAAAACATTAGGTTTTAATTTTCAAAATAATGTTGTTGTTATGTAATCGTGTCGATTTCTATTCTATTCTCAGGAAAAATCATAAGTCTGTCGCTCAACTTAAGTATTCCTCAATGTGGACATGTCCTTTTCTTAGGTACGTTTGTTTATTTACTTTTTGTTGTATGTTCTTTAAGAAGGTCATAATGTGGTTGAATGATCGTTTATTGGTAGATTTATAGGTGACCGATTTGTAACAATAGCGCTTCGGAATAATACCTACAATTGATGTCCCTGGTAGAGGTTATCGTCAGTAGAGCCAAGAGTCTACCAAGGTCAAGACGTGGCAGACACGACCGCATTACAGGTTATACGAATAAACATCTAATCTTAATATTATAAATGCGAAAGTAACTCTGTCTGTTATGTTTTCACGACTAATACTCAAAATTTTGATGAATTTTGGTATAGCAATAGACAGGACCTCAGAGGAGGACATAAGCTACTTTTTATCCTGGAAAAATGTTAGGTGTCGTTTATAAGAAAACTAAGTACAGGAAGTTCCAAAGTAAAGGCGGACGAAGTGGCGGGTAGAAGCTAGTAGCATTATAAATATAGCGATCATATCATGTACATTATACAACTGCGCTCTAGCAGGTTATAATTATAAGTAATTTGTAATGACCAAATTGTATTTTTCGAAACTAAATTATGAAGTTAATTTAATTTTTAAGTTTCCGGTTTTCGAATTTAAGCGTCCATAGCGTTTCCGTCACAATGGTTGGATTTTAAAATTGTTTTTTGTGAGTTAATAAATGCGTGTGCGTCATGCGTCCAGTTTTGTTGTCGAACAATTTTTTGTTTACAAAGCTGTTGTGCTCAGCTTAAAACGCAGTAATATTAAAACTGACAACTGCGTTACATAAGGCCGGCCGCACATTATCAGAAACATGCTGTCATTAAACGCAGAAAAGCATTTTGTACTACCAGAAATGTGGTCTGCATAAGGTCGTCCACAAAATTTGTGTTAGAGTTTCTGATAATGTGCGGCCGGCCTTAAGGTCTAACCATTTTCCTTTCGTTCAAGAATCATGAATTTATTTATTCCATTGAATTTGTCGCATAGTTTTTCAAATTCAATTTTGTGATTAGATTAGTGTTGTTTGTGTTTATTATGTATTTATTAAACACTTGTTTCGATGCATTTTAATATTTTTTGTTTATTAATGGTTGCGTTATAAATTGTGTAAATGGATAAAATGAAATGTTGTTTGAACATTGATGATCTTACTCAATCTGGTATTGATTGTTGACCTTGAAATAAAATTAAGAGTTAAAATGTATTGCAAAAACTGTGCAAGCGAGCCGTTTTTTGCGACTAGGCAATCTACATACAATTATTGTTAATAGGTATTTTATTGTATTTAATCTTTATTTGTTTAAAATTTTTATTTAAAATTAGAGGTTATTACTTTTCACTTTCATTATTATGCAAATTAATAAGTCGTTACTCTGAATTGTTGGTTACTATTAGCAATGGTCCGCGGCTAATGGTCTAATGTACCTATCCGTCTTATAACAGTACTGCACAGCTAAAAGACACCCGCAGCTTTAGTGTGACTTTTCATTTACGTGACAACGCGTTTGTAGAGTAAATGTATTCATGAACTCGCCGCTAGGTGCACTATACGAGTCACTCATACAAACTTCGCGCATACTACTCAATCGCGGTAGCTTAGAAAAGTCGCTCTAAAGCTATGGTTGCCTCCGATAGTGGTGCCGTCATATAGCGGCCGTTAATAGAACGTTGGCTATGTAAACTAAATGGCGCGGTTTCCTAGAGAGCGGTATTGGATACCGTTGTTTACATAGTCAATGTTCTAGTGACGGCCGCTATATGACGGTACCGCTATCAGAGGAAACCATAGCTTTAGCAAACATATCACTTGCGAACGAACAACCAATAGCAATCGCCCATTTTCACGTCAGTGATGCGTCACTGATGACGCTATTGGCTCGTTTCGTATAGCTAAAAGCGTGATCGGGTTTTCGTATTTCGAATGTTTCTTTTGAGCTGTGTAGCATTTGGTAGACAAGTATATGAACTACTTTAAAAATATAAGAGTGTCACACTTGCGCGATCGGCCAAATCGATTAGACATTACACGATGAGCCAAACCTATGAAATACCGGACGGGTAAAATCTGATGGCACTCCAAATACACTCATCATAAATGTCTAAGCAACAAGGGTATTATTAGTGTTTAATTTGTGTGTTTTAGCTGATGGAGAGCCATCGCTAATGGCTTGGGAGATCCAACAGATTATTAAAAAGTTGCTAGAAATATATTTTTTTTATTTAATTTTTATTTATGCGTTAGTATTTTTTTAAATACAGAAAGTTGTTTTTTTTTTCAGTTTCAGCAATATTTCAGTTTTTCATAATAACATTTTTTTTCACTAGCAAGCCTTTTATTAAATTACTAAATTAAAATGAGCATTAAATTACGCTTCTATTGACGTAGGTATAACATCTAAAACAAAAACTATTGAATTTAAAATAAACACTAATAATACCCTTATTAGACTTTTTTGATGAGTGTAGTTTTCTACAAACGTCTTGGGACAAAATATTCCATTAGTGTTGCCTGGTTGTAGCCACAAGATTGTGAACAGTGTATTTTTATTGTATTTAAATTATTTTTATGTATTAGTATTTAAAACGCTAGAAATAATTTTATGGAAACAAATTAATTTAGTTGTAGTAGTGTATATTTTGACGGTTTATTTCGATTCGTTTAAAAAATCTCGAAAAATATAATGAAGTTAAAATGAAAAGAGTTTTTAATTGTTGAGCTCAAGATAATTCAGAAGGGCTAGACAAGTGGCTGACGTCTACAAGCGTTCGTTCAAATCGCTACGCTTCATGTATGGAAATGACATAAGTCACGTGGTCTACATAGCACCTTGTTGTTGATCTACATAGCGACGTTTGACATTTCCATACATTGTGAAGTCTATTCTATTCTATTCGATTAGCGTTTATGCCATTTGGCTAGCCCCTCAGATCCCTTTATTCCTTTTGAGAGAAATTAGAGCGGTTAGAGTAACGTCACTAATTACGCAAGTCTGTGATGCGTGTTGGTCGGACGGGCCAGTAGGGTGACCACTTGGGACCATGTTATGCTGGAAATCCCGAAAACTGTGTGAGATAGAAGGATGGGAAGGGGGGGGGAGTGGAATTTCATTCGACTAAACAACACGGGATGATAATAACCAATTGAACCATGGCTGAAACAGTTACAATCGCTCTAGGCCACTGCTGCTTCACGACAACGCAAGACCACATACTGCACAACAAACAACCACTAAGTAAGATGAGCTACAATTGGAATGTCTGCGACATCCACCGTACTCCCCGGACCTTGCTCCAACAGATTACCACTTTTTTCCGGAATTTGGACAACTTCTTACAAGGAAAAAAATTCAACTCCGATGCGGCAGTCCAAACCGCCTTCAAAGAGTTTATTGATTCTCGCCCCCATGGTTTTTTTAGTAAAGGGATCAATGAACTACCTATGAGATGGCAAAAGTGCATAGATAACAACGGTGCAACTGATAATTTCACAAAAAAAAAATGACTTTATATTCCTCCCGTACAAAACGCCAATTCCATATGTAAGGACCTAATAATAAGTAAGTTTAAAAAAAACCTCTATTACGTTTTGTTGGCTAGTCATCATAATTGTTTGTGACAATATAGACTTATCCCTACTACACGTTTATGAAGCCTGGTAACCCTAATTCCGAGCCATCGAATTGAGACGACCTGCGACTTGGGGAATTGGCACAATGCTACCTCCTCTAAACGCTGATCCATCACATTAGCGCCGTGAAATTGCCTGCAGTCACGTCAGTCTGCGTGATTAGGTTCACTTGAGTTCCTCATTGATTAGACTGTCTGTCTTGTTTACACATGTTGGTAGGAGAAATGTTGGCATGGTTTGAATACGTAGGTCTCAGGAGAAATATGTAGACGAACACAGATTGGGAAAATACGTCTCCTTTCTTTAGAGAGTATAAGTATATATAACGTCACGACTTTTATCCCCATTCGGGGGGTAGTCAGAGGCTTGAGTGGCCATACACCACCACATTGTGAAGGTATTAAGCCAACTCAAAGCCCACGTTTCACCAGATAGTTAGAACCCAACGTGACAGGTGGTGAACCTTGTCGCCGTGTATACAGGAACTGACTATTACCTAATCCCGAGGGATAGGTAGGTTTCCTCACGATGTTTTCCCTCACCGTTAGCGAACTGTAAATTATGCACAAAGATGAAAATTCATCCATTGGTGCATGCCCCACTGGGGATCGAACCTGGGACCTTCTGATTGAGCCCAACGTGTTCGCCCCTAGGCTACAGTCGCTATCTAGTCCTATCCTTTCTTCTGATTAAATTCGTGTGGGTTCCAAGACAACTAAGCTTTTCCCCGGGACTCGTCGAGGGTCAAACCTTGGCGTCATCGTAGGACACCATTGTCGATCCTGGCGTAGTAACAGTGGTGGGAATATGTGGCGGGTTTAGTCCCAAAAAAAATAATCTAAATATATAAGAATCAAAGTCCTGATTGACTGACTGACTGACTGACTGACAGACAACGCACAGCCTAAACCGCTGATCGTAGAGACTTGAAATTTGGAGGGTGGGTTTGTCTTGATGTGTAGAGGTGTACTAAGAAAGGGTTTTTTGAAATTCAACCCCTAAGGGGGTAAAATAAGGGATGACAGTTTGTATGGAAGTTCGTCATTTTTGAAGTTAGAATTATGAAAATTGCTGATTAGGTGTCTTTTGAAAAATAAAAAAATATGGGTTTCAGAGTTTTTGAAAATTCGACCCCTAAGGGGGTAAAAATGGGGATAAAAGTTTGTATGGAAGTTCCGTCATTTTTGAAGTTAGAATTACTTAAATTGGTGATTAGGTGTCTTTTCAAACATAAAAAAGAGTAATTTCAGGGTTTTTGAAAATTCAACCCCTAAGGGGGTAAAATAGGGGTATGAAAGTTTGTGTTTAGATTTCTTTCGTGTTTTTGGAAATTCAACCCCTAAGGGGTGAAATGTGGAGTGAAAGTTTGTATAGGGGTGGTCGAGTTTTGTTATTTTGACGGGAAAGGGGAAAACGGGGTCAAGGGATGTTTTAATAAGTCATCCATATCTCGATATTGGTTATGATTGCTTATTTGAATTGATCAGACTGGGGTTTCCGTATTTTTAATCATTTTGACGAGAAAGGGAGAGCGGGGTCAGCGCATGTTTAGTCATCCATATCTCAAAATTGGTTATGATTGTTCATTTTAAGTAATCAGACTGGGGTTTCAGCGTTTTTAATATTTTGAAGGAAAAAGGGAGAGCGGGGTCAGCGAATGTTTAGTCATCCATATCTCGAGATTCGTTATGATTGTTCATTTTAAATAATCAGACTGGGGTTTCAGCGTATTTAATATTTTGAAGGAAAAGGGGAGAGCGGGGTCAGCGAATGTTTAGTCATCCATATCTCGAAATTGGTTATGATTGTTCATTTTAAATAATCAGACTGGGGTTTCAGCGTTTTTAATATTTTGAAAGAAAAGGGGAGAGCGGGGTCAGCGAATGTTTAGTCATCCATATCTCGAAATTGGTTATGATTGTTCATTTTAAATAATCAGACTGGGGTTTCAGCGTTTTTAATATTTTGAAGGAAAAGGGGAGAGCGGGGTCAGCGAATGTTTAGTCATCCATATCTCGAAATTGGTTATGATTGTTCATTTTAAATAATCAGACTGGGGTTTCAGCGTTTTTAATATTTTGAAGGAAAAGGGGAGAGCGGGGTCAGCGAATGTTTAGTCATCCATATCTCGAGATTGGTTATGATTGTTCATTTTAAATAATATATATATATACTTTTACGGGCTAATACGATACGGGATCCGATATCCGGGATACGGGATCTGGGATCCGGGAAACGGATACGGGATCCGAGATAAGGCTCTGGGACCCGGGATCCTGCAAACGGAAGCTGGGATCTGGGTATCGGGATCCGGGATTCAGAAAAAGAGATCCGGGATACGGAACCCGGGAAACGAGATCCGGGATACGGGACCCGGGAAAGAAATCCGGGGTATGAAATCCGGGATATGGGATCCGGGATCCGGCAAACGGAATCTGAGATCCGGGAAACGAGATCCGGGATACGGGACCCGGGATACAAAATTCAGAATATTTGATACGGGATACGTGATCCGGGATTTCGGGATCCAGGAAACGAGATCCGGGATCCAGGAAACGAGATCCGGTATATGGGATAAGAGATACGAGATCCGTGATATCCGGGATACGGGATCCAGGATTTAGCAAACGGAATCTGGGAAACGGGATCCGGGATATTCGGGATACGAGATACGGGATACGGGATCCGGGATCCGGAAAACGGGATCCAGGATCCGGGCAACGAGATCCAGGGTACGGGGACCGGGAAACGAGATCAGGGACATGGTATAGGGGATCCGTGATATCCGGGATACGGGATCCAAGATCCGGGAAACGAGATCCGGGATACAGGATCCGGGATCCGAAAAACGGGATCCAGGGTCGGGGAAACGAGATCCGGGATATGGGATAGGGGTTCCGTGATATCCAGGATACGGGATCCAGGATCCGGGCATCGAGATCCGTGATACGAAATCCGGGATATGGGATACGGGATCCGTGATATCGGGGATACGGGATCCGGGAAACGAGATCCGGGATCCGATTTTTATTAATTTAAATTCTGCGCTGACGAAGTCGCGGGCAAAAGCTAGTATATATATATGTAGCATTTATAAATCGTCAAAAAAACAATACTTTAGCGTTACCAACCGTTAAGTATTTTAATCACAATTTAAATAAACGTTGTAACGCTTAATTAAATTGTGCTATGCATAACTTGGGGCTCAAAAACTTGTCATGTATCGTTTGTGTGTTGGGATGTATTGTGTGTTCTGTAAATAAAAGTTAACGAATCAATTCTAGTTCAGTTCGTATTCGACGAGTCGTTACACTCTGCATCATTGCCTCTGAAAGTACAGTTCTACCCAGACTAAGCCCGGCGGACTGTCGGCCAGACTTAGTAAAGTATTAGCGCTGGGAGCCCTATCTCGTCCGCACAGAGCGCCTGGCGTTGAGCACACGGGAATAGAGGTGTATTATCGGCTAATTCACGTCCACGGTATTATACTAGCTAACATCCAACGTGTTATATTCAAGTGGGATTTGTTGGGGATTTCAGAAATGAACAGGTAGAGATGATACCTACAAGCCCTATTTTGCCTAGCTATCGTATTACCTATGTAAATAAAAATGGACTTCGTTCAGACTGAAGAAGTACTAGGATAACATAGCATTTGGTGATAGTTTATGTTTACCTACTTATTTAGTATAGATTTTATCCTAGGCCCGCGACTTTGTACGCGAACATTTTTGAAAAAAGTTCACCCGCGACAATCACATCCGCGTGAAATTAAATGGGTTTTATGTTTTTTTTCAAAAATTAACTTATTACATCTATTTTGCATTCGCAAGGTAATTGCCTGCCATCCACTTAGGCCTTACCCAGTGTCGCAGCTGCACGACTGCACGCGCGCACGCGCCAGTTTTATATGTAGTGTAACTAAATAACCCTACAATTTATATTCATCTCTTGTATTCATTGATATGTATTAGTTTAATGTCCAATATGATAGGGCAGTTACGTTCGTGTAGTCGGATCTATTATATAAAACGTCATGGCTACAGAGCCGTCGCTGTTCCAATACCACTAATTAGTCCACTCAATGGTAATAGCCCGACGAACCGTGACAGCCTATTAATCACGCCCGATACCTCTCTAAAAACATTCGCGGTACATTTTACCAGACATTTTCTCCTATCCCGAATACCTACGCACAAATAAGCAATTTACAATTCCGATCCGCATCGTGAGCCTACCTATTCATCATTTAGATTTATAGTCCTTTATCTAGCCGATCTTCTTGTTTAATTAATGGAAGTAGGAAATTTTCGTCGCGCGAACACCCAAGCTTTGCTTGATTCCGATCCTGTGAGGTTACGGTGTGATAGACCATCGACCCTCGTTGTTGCCAGTAATACCGCGTAATGATTATCGCGACTAGTATTGTTTAAAATCGGCTGCCCATCGCAGGGGACATGTCCAGCATAAGCTGATCTCTCTTTATTATTGACACCTGTGAAAAAGAGAGCTCACCTTATGCTGGAAATTGTCTTGAGAGTTGCAAGCGACTGTACAATCAAATTATAGTGGGTACCAACGTTAACTAGAATCTCAGAAATTATAAAAATAATACAAAAAAAATAAATAAAAATATGTATTCACCTACGCGTGTGCTGGGTGACAAAAAGATAATTCTCTTCTTAACTTACTAAGTTCTAGTAAGTAACTAACTTAAAGTTTTTATTACACAGAAGTGTAGGTAGTTAGAAAATACACCTTCCTACATCTCGAATATCTAGAGATTAGTTTTTCACGAGAAAATATATTTAAAACAACTTTCGCCCTCCGTTGATAACTTCGCTACAAAGTTCCTTGATAACTAAGCGACGAAAAGTCGAACTTTTTACCTGAAACCCTGTAAAATGGAATAACTTTTCGATGCCCATTAAATTCAATTGTTGCTAAATTTCTCGGCTTGCGGCTCTCTCAGGTGCTTTCTTTTAAAACTCTACCGTGACTCTACCTACGTTCACGTCGTCGTGAAGTCGCGTGAATGTGAATGTATTTCACGAATCTTCAATTCCAACTCTTTATTTAATTCCATAGACCATAGTGTTTTACCGGCGTTAATGTACATGAAAATAAGCAATATGGATCGTCTGAAGGTAGTAAAGGAATTTACCTACAAATTTAATTTTTGCAATAATAAAATATTGTTTTTGCCAATATTGAAAATAGTACTAACTATTTTATGGCGATTTTCTGTGAGAGGGTGGTACTACCCTGGTCGAGCCAGCCCTTATATGAGCTACAGCCAATTCTCTATCACCAAATTCACCAATAAGTGAGTTTAGAAAAATATATTTGTCATCACTTAGGTAATTTTGATAAGACAAATAATAATAAATGAAAGTGGATAAGACAAATAATAATAAATGAAAGTGCCTAATAATGTAAGGTTTAATACCATTAAGTAAGTACGCTCGTCCAAATTAATTTGAAACGGTGTTTACAATAGGAATCCCCTGCGTGTTCTATCTACTTACATAATTTTAATAAAACTGGCCTCACGGGCAGCGCTGACTGGCGAAAAATATGTTTGTTTTACACACCATTTATCGCTTTAAACGTACAAAATGTAGCACTATTTTTGGTGCTTAAGTAGTTATACATTAGATGTGTATTCACTAGCTTAAAAATCGAGCAATATCACCAAGTATAGGTATATGTATATTACCCACATTTTTTTTAAAATGTGACTAAGTTGGGAAACAACCGTACCGCCTGCCTGATGTTAAGCAGGTACCGTAGCTTGTATATGCTTGCAATACCAAAGGCATCGCTCGTACGTTGCCGACCTGAAGGGGAGTGGGACGGAGGGAGAGAAAGGGGGAGTTAGGCTTCTGGCTCTCTCATCACCTCATCTCTACCTACATGCTCTGGGAAGAGCTCAGTTATCTAAAAAATATATTTTTTAAGGTATTTTTATCAGGGTTGTTACGAAATCATCTTGTTTTAAACACCGTGTTTAAAACATATTTTAAACATTTAAAAACAATGATTTTTTTATCCACTTGTTTTAAATCCATGTTTTAAACAATGATTTAAACACGTTTTAACAATTTTCATTTTAAATTTCCTGTTTTTTTGCAACTCTGATTATTATTACTTATACCAAATCTCATTAGTTATAGTATCTTATTAGTATATACTTATGTATAAATATGTATATCTCATTAGTTATTATTATAAGGGTTCAAAGCGACCACGGAACCCAAAAGCGTATAAAGTGACGTCCTCTCCAAAAATGAATACGTCCACGCTACTCAACGGTCAAAGCAAGACTGAAACTGTAACACCGAGAAAGCACTTGAGTGTCGTCCCGACCTCGCCTTTCTTTGTCCATTTAGAAGGTAGCCTGAGAAATGGACGTTTTAGCCAGTGATAAAAGGCAACTTTTATTTAAAAGGACTTGAATGTTAGAGCCAACTTTGTTGTATCTCGCCTTCGGAGTAGGCATTTCCTTTGAATGCTTTCCTTTTTATTTTCCTAAGCACGCAGAGGAAATGGGGAGTTTCATTACGCGCGCCCATAACTCTGGATTTCTTTTTGTTCTTAGCTTTGTTGATTCGGTGGTTGTAAATAGGTTTTATTTACGTAGCGCCATTGAGCTCGTGTTGGAAATAATACTTAATATTATGTTGCATGACTTACGGTCAAATACGTACTCAAACGCTATTCATAAATATTTAAGTCCTACTTATCTTTATAGTATTTAATTTGCGTTGATTTAGGTAGGTACCTATGTATTTAGCGGTAAGTAGGTATGTAGTTCTAAGAATTTAGTTTGTTCAAATTCTGTTAAAATAAATGATTTAATTATTTCTCAAATGTATACGCCTCTTTATGGCATGAGATCAATTTAGTATTTCGTAAAAATTGTTTACTCGGTTCGTTTACAAAAATGATTGATGAGTGTGATAAATATTGTTATTGACGTGTTACAAAGCCCTTTATGTACTTATCTACTTTGCGCGATAACTATGTCGGTAAGTGCTTACGTAATAGTTCAGTACTAACTAGGTACTTACTTATTTCTTCCTTCTCAAACAAAGTCGCTGTCCGCGTCTGTCAGTTTGTCCACTTAGTTCTTCTAAACTACGCAACGGATTTTGATGCGATTTTCACTATCACTGAGAGAATTTCTTCCGGAAGGTATATAATGTATGACTCGTGTTTTAAAAGATCAAAGAACAATGTTTTTAGCAGTTCATATACCTGTTCAGTTAAATGGTTGAAAGGTGGGTATTCTAAATGTAAAGCCGAATGCGCGGAGTGCATTTTAATATTACAGTAAAAATAAACTGGTTCACTGTTGCAAGCTAAAGCTACCTGAAGTTGCAGTAACAGTTACAGTAATTGCGACGCGTACTAACAATAATGCTTGTGGAGAATAGTAAGACCGGATTACGCGGTGTTAGAAAGTATGTGTGTAGTAACAGTTACCTACTTACGTCTGTATGTGCGTGAAATTATAGTTGGCTCACATACAGCTTTTCGCTCGTTAGGTATCTATAGGTATTCCTGTACCTATAATCCCTAAAAACCCGATTTATTTCAAGCTTTATCTATTTTTTTTTAGACAGGAATTTCCTTCCAATTGATTTTATACAGCCCCAAAATATTGTTTTCCTTTTATGCGTAGAAAGCATAAAATAATGTAATATTTAAAAAAACTTACTTATTTACTTATGAACATAGATCATACCTAATATTTTTTCTAGAATGTTATTTTACTCGTTAAACCAAATGCTTTCGTCAAGGAACACAGAGGCATACATTATTGATATGCCCAAGACACCTACGTATGTAAATCGATTTTTCGAAATCGGGGAAAAATAAAGGAGTAGAAACCTTACTATTGCCACGTGTACGCTCTAGTGAAAACAGGTACACGAAGGATGTGCAACGATAGGGATTATTTATTACATAAAATATGTTTTAAGTCGGTACATACTAGGTATTGAGCAAAATCCAAAATAATCTATGTGAATTTCACATTCCTTTCTAACAAATTAAAATGATTTAATATCAATTCAGTATTTTTGGAACAAAACCAGAGGAAATCGAACGCACTCTTTGATTTAAAGTCCTGACTCAAGGTACTATACCAATTTTCGGACCAACAACATTTTTGGGCGTCAAATAACAAAAGATTAGAGTTAGTTGTACACTCAGCAGAGCTGTGTGTCACACGTGTTCGCATGAAAACCCCGAGAGGCGAACGCTCCACCACTTTTTCAGGACACGAAAAATGCATTTGTGATTCTGTCATAAACGTTCTTAGCGCTAGTGTCGCACGTGATACTGCCTGCGCGTTGCCCAGCCCGGGTGGAAACTATGCCGGCTACGGAATATGACTGTAGACTCTACATCTAACAGTATAACTCTACAACGTAGAGTAGGTATGGAAAATAAAAATAGAGTTCTAAAATGTACCAAGGTAACAAAGAAAAAAGGGTTACCTCCTAACATTTCATCACAAAACTTGCTCAGCGCACTACTACATGTTGCGAAATTCACACATCACACTCGCAACTTAAAATGCCGTATGTGCCGTATTGACAATAACGACATATTTACAACATTATTTTCTGCGAATGATTGAGTCGTACTGTGTCCATGGACTCAGTTTATTAGGACATACTATTTCGGACAGACACATGTCTTCCTCTTTCTTGGTAATGTCTTTGTTCACACATAAAAAAATGGGTGAGAATGTTTTACCGGCAAATGAACGAATTTACACAAACCCTTTTTTGTTACCTACAGTAATTACGTAGTGACCTCTACTACGATTTTGTCACCGAAATATAATTGTAATTATTCCCAACATCTGCGTATTTAACGAACGGCAATTAATACGAAACTCGCCCTAAAGTATTCAGGCTTTCCGTTTTGACCCCAATAAGTTGCGACACAGAACTTATTGGTATTAACAACCAGTGGGATTAGTTCCTAGACGAGTGACCCCGCTGTATCTTAAAGGCGGGGTTAATGGGGCCAAACCGGAACAAACGGGGGTCATTCGTCTTAGTAACGGAGTGCGCTGTGTTTCAGCGGTTACTGAACGTTTTGTCGGTGTTAATGTTTCATCTCGTTTTTGGGTGTGAATGGGGAAAGTTTTTGTGTTGGTTCGGGCGTTTGTGCACTACAAGGAATTTTACTGCCCGGCAGTCCGATTTTTTACGGTCTGATATGGCACGCCATAAATGTATATACTAGTTTGTGCACTATACGTAATTTTACCGTCCGACATTTTACTTTTTCCCATTCCGGGCCGTTCCAAGAAACTCATTGTTCCTAGCGTATAATTACGCGTGCGTGGCGATCCGAGTAAAGGCGGATAAGTGCACAAACCAATCATCCGATTTTTTCAGGCCACATCGGACCGTAAAAAATCGGACTGCGGGACAGTAAATTTCCTTGTAGTGCACAAACGCCCTACGGGTATGTTACTTTTTTGCCCGATTCATGACCAGTATTTTTATCAGTACAAGAACAGCATTTTTTTTTGTATATGACTAAGGTTGTAAACAAGCGTACGGCTCGCCTGACGTTAAGCAGTTACTGCTATTCTATGCTATGCTCTGCTAGAAACTATTATGTACACTGTATATTCTGTTGTATCGTAGTTTATAGGTACTTATTAGGATATATAACGCACAAAAGTGGCCACAAATCTATCTGGCCTGAATTCCAGGACCATAATCCATCACCGCGCTTCTGTAGGTAGGAGAAGCCTTAATTAATTCGTGTACATACATTGTATACAAGGCTTTAGGCATTTATTTACAGTGGGCTTCAACTAGATCTTTATTAGGATTTGTACAAGAAATATGTGGCAAAATGAAAATAATGCAGATATAATACCTACTATTTTATTATGTTACTATGGTGGCGAACAAGCGTGCCGGTCAATTGATGTTAAGCATTTACCGTAGCCGATAGATGCTTGCAATACCTAAGGCGTCGCTCGCACGTCGTTGACCTGAAGGGAAGTGGGACAGAGGAAGGGGAAGGGGGATGTTGGGCTTCCGGCTCTCTCACTCATCGTACGAAACGCAACCGTAATAGCTACCTACTTAACGCCGTTGTACTATGCATGTAGGTCGGTCGTGTAGGTGTAGGTCGGGGGAGTGACCATCAACTCCTCCTGGTTGGGACCGCGTCACATGAGGGGCACCGGTGGAGATCCCGGCGATCCCGGAGCCCCTCCGACATCCTGAAGGCGGCCCCCGGGAGGTTTTAGTGGGTAAGAATCCCACATACCCCAGGCCTGTCTAACAAGAGGTCGCTAGAATAAATGTAAGCAGTAACGTAGGTACTAATGAATTAATACTCATATCGATTTATCATTAAGATTTATTGTGTAACGGAACGCGGGAAAAAATCAGCAGATACCCTTATTGATTAATTACAACGGCTTAACGAAAGCTTACGGCGTGCGGATTGCGGATTCATTATAACGGAAAGGATTTTTCTAAGTAGTTACTTTTTTGGGGTTGTTGGGGTAAGAATATGCCGAATATATGGGGGTATTATTATAGGCACTTGTGAACAATATACAGAGGTTGTGGAGCTTCGTTTAATTCACTAAAAAGCTTAACTTTATTTAAAGCTAGGTTCATATTGCTGTGTCGGGGTGTGTCGGGGCGCGCCAGGACGAAAGTGTTTACGTTCATTTAGGTACTACAACTAGATTATAATAATAATATCCTGGGACATTTATGTACACACGGTTACCTGATCCCAAACTAAGCAGAGCTTGTACTATGGAAACCAGATAACTGATATTACTACATATACTACTTTTTTATTTGTAAATACATACTTAATATACATATACACCCAGACTCCGGACATACAGACATGTTCATGCACACAAATGCATGTTCCGGGTAGGAATCGCACCTACGACCTGCAGCTCGAAAGGCGGCCGGCGTCCGGCGCCGGCCTGCGGCGTGGATTATCACCGTGGCAAACAAGCGTACGGTCTCCCTGATGTTCAGAAGTCGATCACACGTTGTCAACCTAAAGGAGAGTGGGACAGAGGAAGAGGACTTTTGGGCTTCCGGCTCTCTCACTCATCGTAGACAACGCAACTGTTATAGCAACTTTATGGAGATCCCGATCGACGGGCCCGTTAGCGTGGTTGGCGCGGAGGCGCCTTTCACGCTGCAGGTCGTAGGTTCGATTCCTACCCGGGACTTGCATTTGTGTGCATGAACATGTATGTATGTCCGGAGTCTGGGTGTATATGTATATTAAGTATGTATTTACAAATAAAAAAGTAGTATATGTAGTAATATCAGTTAGGTATTGTATTTCCATAGTACAAGCTCTGCTTAGTTTGGGATCAGGTAACCGTGTGTACAAAAATGTCCCAGGATATTATTATTATTATTATTATCCAGCCCATATATGCGCTGCAGTCAATTGGCTACAGCTTGTCTCTACCTCTAATCAACTCATCACACATACTTGTTTGTTGAACAAACTTGTTAAAACACATTTTGAATGCAATCTTAACAGTATAACAATAGGTATTATATTTCAATGATTGTTTTCTAGCGTGAACGCATTATTATTCCATGGATGAATATATTTGGATAACAGTTCGATACTATAATTTATGACGTCAACGGATCATCATTAATAATATTAATTAGTAGCATAACAAAGTTATACGGCATTCCTGGATTGAATACTACGTGATTAGGATGGGTACACACTATCTATTGTAAACGAGTAGGGTTACCAGTTTTCAATATAAATAATAACATATGTATGCCTTCTCAGCTACGTGAATATACATAGATATTAGTTGGTATTTGAAACATATTTTGTTCTACCAAATTAAACCCGAGCCCAATAAAACCCGACGTCACAAAGTAGAGCTCTTCAGATTCAGATTAATCTCAAAATGAATAGAAGCAAGAGCAACTACCAAACTAAATTTTCTCCAATCAAATTATCTCTTATAACAACTTTAAAATCTCGAACCGGTCTATTCCCGAGCGAGACAGCCCTAATTAAATCAAGCCGAGCAGTAAATCAGTGTAGAGATAACATTCGCTCGCTCGTGATAACGCTGACGTGTCCGCTACGTGACAATTTACACCTCCGGGAAACTCTGTTTAACCTGCTTACCGTGGTAAACAGAGCTATCAGTTTAAAACTATAAGTAGGTACAGTTCTAGGCGTAAATACGAGTGTACCTAACAATAAAGGGCCCGGAACTCGGGAAATTGATATAATGATATCACATTCGATAAACAACTGCTAAGTTAGTGACTTGCGATATTTATCTAACGTGATATTCTATTACCCGAAAATAACCCTCAAGGTTTGTTACCAGAAATAGGGATATTCTTACGAATTTGCAACGCAGTATTGAGCATTTTGATAATGGCAAAAGGTGGTGAAATTTCCCATCGAGTTACCGATTAAACCTAACTGAGAAGCTAATAATAGGTAACATCTAAAATACACTGGCTGGTTGGTGATCAATCAATCCACCTTCTACTCTGAATCTAAGTAGGTAAATAAAATACCTAAGGTATACCTAAGGTAACATCTATTAGTGTAGGCACCTCCTAATGTTGGGATTTCGATCTTATTTTCTAATAGCTCCCGCCCGCGACATCGTCCGCGCATAATAAAAAAAAATGTGTGCCTATGTGCTATTCCAGACTATAATCTATATCTGTGCCAAATTTCATTCAGATCCGTTCAGCCGTTCTGGCGTGATTGAGTAACAAACATCCATCCATACATCCAAACTTTCACATTTAAAATATTAGTGGGATTAGGTATGTAATCATTTTTAATCTGGCTTATGTACCTTATTCTTGGTCTTCCTCTTCCTCGCTTTCCTTCTATCTTGAGAAGGTCGGTGTCATGTCGTAGGCATATGAAGAGTTATAAGACACTGCGCTAGATAGGGCAAAATGGAGAGAGCTCCATCAGTTATATCGTTAAAAGTCTTCGGACACTTAAATAAAAAGAAGAAGAAACATTACAAAGAATTTTATAAAAGATCTCCAATTTATGATGCGGAGTGTATCCCCCTTATTCATAGAAATTTATAATCGACCTGCAGTGGAATTACAAATCACATTTGTTCCTAATAATGCTTTTCAAAACCATTGCAAACTGGCCAAAATCTCTATGAATAAGGGGGTATGTGTTGTTGGTCATTGTTGTTTTTGTATTTGTTCCATTGGTGTACAATAAAGTGTTATCTATCTATCTATCTATGTGTGTACTCCTTGTTTATCAAAGTAAACAGGTAGTTTGCAATGGATCATTTTAAGAATTGGCTGTTTGAGTACATATATGAGGGGGTTTAGCGGTTTAACTTCTAGTGTTCGAGGCTAGTCACGTACGCTTCACGTTAAACTTCATGGCGGAAGGATTTCTTAGCGGATATTTATTTTGTTTAGATTTTATAACAACATAATACATTACTATTTGAGGTTTTTACTTTAATAGTAAGTAGACTTAGAGGAGGCCTTAAACCTTGCCCTTAAGCCTTGGCCTTAAGCCTTAAACCTTGGCGTCATCGTTGGACACCATTGTCGATCCTGGCTCACAGGAGTAACAGTGGGGGGTGGGCGTCGCGCGCGGGCCTAGTTCCATTTATAAAAAAGTAGACTTAGAGGGGGAGACTAAAAGTAGTCTTATCCTCTAGCTAAGGGGTATGCTCACGTATTGATCTTAAATAAAAATAAAGAAATGATTAGCCCTTGTAACATCCCACTTCTGAGCACGGGCCTCCCCTTAATGAGAGGGTCTCTTTAATCCCTAGGCTCTCTCAGTCTTTTACACTGTAATATAAAATGTTTAAAACAATGCCAAAGGTATCAAAGCTGAAACATAAATTGAAGCTGAAAGTGCTGAAACTATTTCAATTCAGCTAACGTTACACCGCTTAAAACGGATTGCACTTCTGTTGTAAGCGGTACAAAATACCAAGCAAACACACTCATTACGCAGTTCTACTGAATACGTAAAAGCATACAGTGAAACGAAACTTAATTTAGCAAAACACAAAGCAAAGAGGCCACGTTTAAAGTTACAAGCGCAATGTTGTAAACTAAACGTTTGTGGTGGGAATGTTATGTTCTACAGTGAGTGAAACTCGGAGACGAGGTAAACTAGAGGACGATCCTTGCTACTCCTCCACCAAGCCAATTAGGAGCCTGTCAAATGTGACGTCATCTGCACAAAAAGGCGGTGGGGCAGTGCGGGAGGTGTGGCAGGCGGGAAGCCGCAGGCAGTGCCGGGTGTGCGGGCGGTATGCGGGCGGGGTAGCCGCTTTTAATCCAAGTTCCTAGTTGGCTCAGACTGTGACTTACATTGGATGAAGTATGCTTCATCCAATCTAAGTCGCAGACTATTCATAAGTGTTTCATTTAGCCTACATGAATAAAAATATGTTGACTTTCACTTTATTGGGCACCTTATGAGAGAGACATCCAGAGTAAGTGCACCTTTAGGGGAACCCAAATCACCGCCATATATGTTCTGTGATTTTTCCAGTTATAAAATTGTTCTCAAGGAATTTGAATTGTTTATAATGTTGACCATCTTTGGGTTTCAACATTTTTTCTTGTAGCGCTACCACAATCAGTTTTTTATCTGCGAGGCATACTATTCAGTTTATTCAGTTTTCTATGTTACCAAGCTGGCAAACAAGCGTTTGGCCCGCCTGATGTTAAGCAGTTACTAAAGGCATCGCTCACACGTGGGACTGAGGGAGAGCAAGGCGGCTTGGGCGTCGGGCTATATCTCTCATCGTACTAAACGCAGCTGTAATAGATACTTTACGCCGGTTTTCTGTGAGGGGGTGGTACTATCCCGGTCGAGCTAGGTCCATAAATAGCTTGGCGCTACCAACAAAAAGTAGCATGGCATAAATAAATTATTTTTCTTCCTGGAAATTCAATATAAATGATGAATCGTAGAGACGAGCCGGTATTGGAAATAGATTCTCGGAAACTTGTAGAAGTTTTAGGCTTACACAATATATTTGAAGTCTACAGCGAACTTAGGTACATAAAATTCAGCGTTATTCCTGAATAAGCAATTATTGGATAACTTTTGGCCTCCAAACTTATTACAGACAACATATTTCTTCATAAAACTTTGTGTGTAGGCTGTGTCGCAACCATGAGTTCAGACCTTAACTTATAACGTTTCGGGAAAATAATGTTTCAATTCCTATTTTTTTCAGCCAAGGATGGCACACTGGCAGACGGTCCACCTGATGGTAAGGGGCAGCCGTCATCCAGGACATTTGCAACTTAAGGGGAGCAGACGCGGCGCCGACCTTTTAGGGACCTGTAAATATGCCTTTGAAGAACCTCATGTTGTAGTGCAAAGGAAATATATCAATCAATTCATTTGGTTTATAATTTTTTGAGGTTGACAATTGACAGTGAGTGGTGGGTCCCTCTCTAAAAAATTGTTTGATAATATTTCGATTACCACCAACCAGTAGGTAAATCTCGTGGTTGGGGTGTAGACCCCAATTTCGTGTGGCACTTCGTAAAAACATAAATCTTAAAACTTCATTACTCGCTGCCGTGTAAGTTGTTTTTTTATCCAACAAAAGGCGTTGGATGTTTACAATTTAAAAGGATCCCGACGTGAAATATTACTGTTGCCGACACTTCGCCGCCTGTGGCTAATGGCGGGGGCGTCAGGTAGCGGAAATGCAGGCAGCGGGTTCGATCGTATACGTAAGTATTTCAAATTCAAAGTAAATAAAGTAAAGAACTCACCATTAACATTGGGATAATGATTGAATGTGACTGTCCAAAATAGTAGCTAGATTAGCTGTCCGGCTATCCAGCTGTAGGTCTTGGGTAGGTGCGTTAGGCGTTATGCGTTGCGTTGTGCGTTGGTTTGCGCTGACGTTTGCGTAGAGCGCTATGCGTATCGGGAAGTGAGCGTGCCGTACAGAGGGGCTAGCCAAGCGGCATGAACGCTAATCGAATAGAATAGAATAGACTTCACAATGTATGGAAATGTCAAACGTCGCTATGTAGATCAACAACAAGTTGCTATGTAGATTACGTGACTTATGTCATTTTCATACATGAAGCGTAGCGATTTGAACGAACGCTCGTAGAGGTCAGCCCTTCAGCTCCGGCACCATTCAGGGATAAATGGTAGTCGGCTTCTCTGGCGTACCTATAGCGGGAATTGAACCGTTAGCATTCTTCGGAGTGCGGGTGGTGAGCGATTCACGGCTCCGATACCATTCTGGATAAATGGTAGTGAGCGATCACGGTGCAACTCACATTATGAGTACTAGAGCGTATGCTTTGGCGGCAGGACCTACCGTAGATGGTCCCTGACGCCTCGTAAGGGGTTGCCAGGTATAGTGTGCCTCCTTTTACAAGCTCACAGTTGGTAGGGGGGCCACTATAGTAAATCTCTTATACAACTATGGGTCATGTCCAAAATAGTACTATACCTCAATAAACTGTGTCCATGGACGCAGTACGACGCAGTCGTTCGCGGAAAATAATGTTGAAAACATGTCGCGGTATTCCCAATTACCAATTATGATTTTGATAATAATGCACGTCCATTTTCATGATGCTCTTGTTACAGTTGGTTCCTTTTGTAAAGCACAAAGAAGTTTCAAACATGAATATTTTCCCGTATAAATTAATTTGAAGCAAAACATACAGGCAATATAGGAGCAAAATAAATATTTTGTAAGTACAAGGCAGCCAAAGTGAACTCATTTTTAAAATAATAATTATAATGCGAGGTTATATATTCGTCTAGTAAGGGGCTATGCACACGGGTAACTTTTGCGGCAACTGGCAACACGCAACTACCTGATTTCATATAAAACAATTGCGAAACAGTTGCGGCAATCGCGGCAACTGTTGCTGTAACTGACAATTGTTTGCTGCAACTGCCAAAAAACTATGAAAAAGTTGATAGTTTCGGCAACTAAAGTTATTCCGTGTGCATAGCCTCTTAAGGTACCGGGGGCCTAAACAAGCTTTCCTTCAAATATTTACGCATAGATATAGTGATTTTGGTTTCCGTTATGACGCTCCAACTAGATGGAGCATACGTACCAATAAAATGCGGCAATTGATACTACGCCGAAGTCAGCGTGCTTCACACATCTGATAGCAATCGAACTGCAAATAAAAAAACAAAGAAACTAATGTTTCGCGACGATAATAATTTACCGCATCGTACGCAACGCAGTAATGGCGGAAACCCACCGCGCCGCACGCTACGCACGAAATGACGCGGCTTCCACTAGCTGCGTGGTTTCATGACGTCAATTACTTCATTTCGTGCGTAGCGTGCACAGCGTGCGCCGCGGTGGGTTCCCGGCTTTATAGCTACCTCACGCCAGTCTTCTGTGAGAGGGTGCTACTCCTCCGGTCGAGCAAAGACATGAACTGCCGTCAATTTGCTACAGCTTGGCTCGACACTGACTGTAGATATTATGGGTTGGTACAATTATGGTCATAAAAACATGATAAAAATGTTAACTTTAGTTTTTAAGACGAGGGTTCGAAATTTGGTTGATTTTCTATTCTACTTTTTCTTTAAGTAAGTATGTGGACTAGGAATCTTATATTTAGATGTATGATTTTTGACTATATTATCTTGAGTATCTTTAAATCCAAATCACGATTTGACGAAATTTTCTCGATAAAAAAAAATTATGAAATGAGCTCTAATTATTTACAATTTTCCTTGCTACCACGATGTTTTTACGATTTAGATCACGAAATTATTTCTAAAACATAGCAAATAATGATATCTAAACTACCCTTCAACCATATTTTAATTCATGAAGTAGTTTTTTTTTAATTCAAGAAAATGTGGTTTGGCGCTTACGTTGTTTATTTCCGAGCGCGCGCACAATATCGCCATCTCACATTTTAAGTACTTGAACTAACCATGTCTCTCTCTAACTTTGTATTGTCAGTGTCCGCTCGGACTTGTTCGACGTCGGACCTGTGAAGGATTTTTTTAAAAATATTACGAAAAAATATTACGGTCGTGCCACATTACAGGTACAGTACAGTATTTACAGTCCGCCGACGCCTATGATAAATAAATAAATATCCTTGGAAATTCTTTTACACATGACTACCTGATCCCAAACTAAGCAGAGCTTGTACTATGGAAACCAGATAACTGATATTACTACGTATACTACTTTTTGTTTGTAAATACAAACGAAATATACACTTAATTACACCTAGACTCGGGACATGCGGACATGTTCATGCACACAACTGCATGTCCTGGGCAGGAATCGAACCTATGACCTGCACTGCAGCGTGATTTTCGTTTGCTTTTCCTTGTCTTGTGTAATTTCTTTTCATCTCTTGTCATTTTGTGTCATCTCTTGTCATTTCATAGTTATTCGTGTCATTTCTGTAAAAACTCCCTATTTCGCTTACTGTTATATACTTGCAGCATGGTCTTGGGCCGACAGTGGGAATACATTGCTTGTCAAAACAATGGAGTCGCTTTATTGCGTTTGTTGTAGGTATGGATGGGCAAGTAATAAATATATCATACATCAATAAATTATCGTACAAAATAACATTACAGATATGGATAGGAAAATGTTTGTCCGTCCTATTCAATCTATTATATTATAAACGAAAGTAACTCTGTCTGTTACCTTTTCACGGCTAAACCGCTGAACCAATGTTGATGAATTTTGGTATGGAGATAGACTGGGTCTTGGCGGAGAACATATGCTACTTTTTAGGGTTCCAAAGGGTGCTAACGGGACCCTATTACTAGGCCTACGCTGTCCGTCTGTCTGTCTGTCCGTCTGTCAGCGCGGGCTGTATCTCACGAACCGTAACAGGTAGAGAGTTGAAATTTTCACTGAATGTGTATTTCTGTTGCCGGTGCAGAACAAATACTAAAAATATAATAACATTTAAAAATAAATATCAAGTCTCAAACTTGATATTTTTGATGTGTTTATTCTACGGTGGTACGGAACCCTTTATGTGCGAGTCCGACGCCTTCAGATCTTATGAATGTTTTCTTGAAATAAATATAGTGTATTTTAAGTAATTAACTGGCCAACCCTCAGGTCCTACCTACCATGTTAGGATCTTTTTAGTTCTAGCGGGTGTAAACCGTGATTTAACGAGTTAATGTGATAATTTTTGTATTTATTAAATTATTCAATTCAATGTTTTTGTTTCAGACATAGTCCAATATTGATTATTAAAATTATTATAATTTCACAATAGATATATAACAATAAATAAAAGTAAAATTAAATTTAAAAAAAAAATATATATTTATTTTTAAACCGACTTCAAAAAGGAGGAGGTTTCTCAATTCGACCGTATATTTTTTTTTTTATGTGTGTTCGCGGATAACTTCGTTGTTTATGAACCGATTTTGATGATTCTTTTTTTGTTGGTAAGGAGATATCCCAGCGGTGGTACCATGATAAGGAAACCAGGATCTGATGATAGCATCCCAGAGAAATCGAGGGGAACCTTCGAAAATCGTAGGAGCGACTAGTGCGTTTGTAATTTTTTTCATTAAGTATTTTAAAGCACTACTATTTTATGAAGGTCTGGAGTCGATCTGATGATGGAGCCGAAAGACAGTCGAGGGAACTCCTCAACGATTTACAACAATTACCTGGTGTTTGGGCTTGATTAATTTGTATTGATGAGAGCTTTACACCTAGATGGGTTGTGACTGTCATTAGGGGTCTGATGATGAAGACGAAGGACAGTCAAGTGAACTCCTCAACGTTTTACAGAAGCTACCTTGTGTTTGGGCTTGATTAATTAGTATTGATGAGAACTTTACACCTAGATGGGTTGTGACTGTCATTAAGGGTCTGATGATGGAGTCAAAAGACAGCCGAGAGAACTCCTCAACGATTTACAGCAATTACCTGGTGTTTGGGCTTGATTCATTTGTATTGGAGAGAACTTTACACCCATATGGGTTATAAGTGCCATTACAGGTCTAATGATGGAGACCATAGACAGTCGAGGGAATTTCTCAAAGATTTACAGCAGTTACCTTTTGTTGGGCTTACTTCATATGGTTCAAAATGCCAAAATGTTCATTGGTATGGCGCCACTAAAAATCGTGAAATAAAATTATTTTTATAAAAAAAAACAAACCGACTTCAAAAAAACCTGGATCACTAAAAAGCCTGAAATAATATTTCTATTACCTACCACCTCTGCCTACCCCTTCGGGAAAACCGGACGTGATGGTGTGTTATCGAGTATTTGGAGTCGGTGCCAATCTTGGTATGCCAAGTCTACCTACTATAAAAGTAAGAAGATAGATTGGCACCGACCCCAAATACTCGATAACACACCATCACGTCCGGTTTTCCCGAAGGGGTAGGCAGAGGTGGTAGGTAATAGAAATATTATTTCAGGCTTTTTAGTGATTTTTTTTAATTTTTCATGTTTTATCATTAAAATACAATATAATATAACATAAATTAAAATAAAATACAATAAAATAAAAACCTACCCCTAATTAAACAAATACCGTCCGCGTGGGATACTGGCTGCATGTCCTCCCTGTATTCAAGCTGTTCCTGTTGTCAAGCGAATTTTTTGAGCAAGGAAAGAGCCAGCCCTCTTGTCACCTGTGGCGGTAACCAGTCTAAGGGTGATTTTGATAGATAAAAAAATAAAGATAAAAAGATAAACAAAAAATAAATGCATGGTTAAATCAATAAAATTAATAAAAACTGAAAATTAAATTAAAACATAAATTAAATATGGTAAAAAAAAATATTATGACACCGCTGATGACTTCATGATCGGCATCGAAGTTAAGTACCAAAGTATTCCTTAGCCTACGAAACATGAAAAAGATACTCATATCCGGCAGTCAGTCACTGACACAGAGTATGTACATTTTTACCCGACTACGGTGGGCGGAGGGTTATGATTTTGACCGATATGTATGTATGTTCATCTGCTCCCGTATAACGTCCAAACTATTTTTATATCATAATAATTTGACTAATGAGATATCGTTGGACGCGTCTGGATCGTCCGCTGGTTATAGGCTATTATACGATCGAAGTATTGTTATACGTATCTATCAGCATATTGTAGGTATCGTTTGTCTTCTTTTGACTTACTTTGTCTTCAGCAATAAAAACAACATAGAAATTAAATTATTTTTTTCAAATACACTCGACATAAAAATCCCATATAAAACGAAAAAAATATATTTGAATATTTTCATCCATTTCATCTATTTTAAAAGGTGCACTGGGACATATTATTTTAATTGTACGAATTAAACAATATTGTTCCTTCAAAAAATAACTATACTATAGTCTACTCCATAGCTGTTCTGTCCTAGCTAAGCGAGAGGGATATATCCTTCGGCAGCTCACGCGACGCCAGCCACACCCCGAAACTAAAATTCATTTTTTTCTTGTATCGTCTTAATGCATAAAAATAGTGAAGTACACGGTAATATGAAGCCGTGCCAGAATGAGCGCGCCGGACATAACAATGTTATCTGCATCCAATTAGTTCGGTGGACTGAACTGTAGGTTTCCTGTTTTATAAATCTACTAGCTGTGCTCCGCGGCTTCGCCTGCGTGAAAATTGGATTAGCCTGTCTTATTCCAGAGCCTTCACTATCTACGTTTGAAATTTCATTAAAATCGGTTGAATAGTTATGGAGACAAGTGGTAACAAAAATTCACACACACTTTCGCATTTATAATATTAGTAGGATTTAGTAAAACGATGTTATTTTGATATTAAAAACACACACTTCAATGTTATTTATTTGTATGAATAGAACGTCTGTGGACCCATGAAGCAAATAGAGAGTGGAGGTGTTCTTATTACATTTCCTTATGAAACAACGCTTGACAATGTCGATGTTAGTTCGTTCTATGTCGATGTTAGTACGTAGTTTAACTTTTTCACAGTAGATGTCACTAAGTGTAGGATGGTAAAAGAGACGTACAAAGGGTCGCCATCTAGTGTCGAGTAGAATTGCCCGGTTGCTTAGACCCAGTCCTCTTAGTCTTTGGTCATGGTAGTACCCATAGACGAAATTACTCTATGGTAGTACCCACCGACGTAGTACAGTGTGAACTTACGTTTTTGTTCCTTCTCTCTCTCTCTCTGTACAATAAGGTGTTATCTAAAATAAAAATTAAAAAACTTTAACGTCACGACTTTTATACCCATTCGGGGGTAGTCAGAGGCTTGAGTAAATTGTTATCTATCATTAAAATATATGTCGTTATTTTCAGAAAGTGGTCGTGCGAAAATGTCAAAACTTCAAATATTTTTCTCGCCTGGAGACAACTCACATACTGATATATTATGTAATTCATTAATTAACGTTGAAATAATAGTCAAGTATTCTCTGTCGGCAACTCAAGTATTAATGAGAAAACGGAAGACGTTTAATTAAATTATACCTACCAGCAATGAGAACAGAATTACTTATTTATTAGATACTTAAGTAGAAATCTCGGGTAATACGATATTGAGTAAATATATGATTTCGGTTCTCGTCGGCTCATCTCTACTTTGGTATGTTCCACGGTTAGCTACACGCTCAGGAAACATTTCCAGTATAAGTTGAGCTCTCTTTGTTATTGATTCCCTTGATAAAGAGAGATCAGAACAATATACGTCAAAATCTGGCTGAGTATGTGCCTATTAGTTGGTATTAACAATAAAATTATGTAATTAGGTACTTACATGAGTGGCCATTAGATATAAAGGCTTTATAAAAAACAAAACAAATAATTTCGTATTTCAGAAAAATTATGTCGCCTTGAGTAAAAGGAAAATAAACTTTTAAATCCATTCGGCTTGCACATGTACCGAGCAGTGCAACCAAGCAATTATATCTGACGTCTGAACCACGTAGATGTCTAAACTCCTTATTTATGGACAAGCCATTACTTATTCTTGAGTAAATTCAAAGCAAAAATCCTACCTCACAAATTCTTTACAGAATCTGTCAGAACGTCGTCAGACCAGTTTTTGGTTTAGAATTTACTTAAGAATAAGTAATGACTATAATAATAATAATATCCTGGGACATTTTTTACACACGGCTACCTGATCCCAAACTAAGCAGAGCTTGTACTATGGAAATCAGATAACTGATATTACTACATATACTACTGTTTTATTTGTAAATACATACTTAATATACATATACACCCAGACTCGGGACATACAGACATGTTCATGAACACAAATGCATGTCCCGGGTAGGAATCGAACCTACGACCTGCAGCGTGAAAGGCGCCATCACGCCAACCACGCCAACGGGCCCGTCAACTTTCTTGCCGGGGACTTGCTTATAAGTAGATACGAGTGTACAAATATAACGTCATAACTCATTGCACAGGAGCGCTGCTCGGTATATTTAGAGGCTTATTACTATATCATTTTAAAGCTCACGGGAATCAAACCTTGCGTGATCGCTTCTCAATTACGATCAAGCCACTTTTGTAAGGGTAGAGTTTTAATATCCCATTTGTTCTGTCTCTACGATGCTCTCTACATCGTGAAAGTGGTGATTACGTCAGTTATCTTCCCCCTTTGTCCCGCAACGGGTATTAGTCGTTAGTATACTGTCCCGGTTCGTTCGGTATGACCGGCTTGGGACTTCGTTAATAGTCAGAGGACTTGACGACTCAATTATCGTCAAATTTAGAATGACCTTTGTATATTGTTCTTTGTTTGCAATGTACTTAAGTTATGCATCGGCAAGTGATACGCAATTCATTTTTCAGATTTTCTAGCAGAATCCTTAGGCAATGTGGCTAAATTTCCGTGAAATGGTCACGAAAAATGTGTGACTATTTTATAGAAAGTTAGCGGAATTGCTAATGATTCTGACAGAAAATCGTAAAAAATAATTGCGTTTGCAGAATTGCTATGGTAGACCCCAGGCATTTCCGGTAGCACAATTTACTTTCGGCATAGCAAAGAGCATATTGGCGTCTAGATATTGAGTCAACTTTAGCTTGATAAAGTGTCCGTATGCGTTAACTTTGATCATAAAACATGGTGATTTAGGGCCTTCAAATATTCGAGCGTGTGGTCTCAGTCGCATAGAAGGTTCAATCCCTTCTACTAAATTTCAAATAATGCGTACAAATTCCTCGCTTGCCTCGCCCTAGCACGCATGTTATGACATTATGTCTAAGCGTTCCGACGTCAAAACTGAGTGCTCGGGCGCGGCATGCACCTGATATAGATGCGACCAGTGAAATACATAAGAATGTTTAATAGTAGGTACCTAACAATATTCAACAGATATTTATAAAAGAAAATAATAATATAACTAATAACTTTCCTTTACTTATGTTTCCACGTGTAGGAATTTACATACTCGAGTCGCTAGACCGAAATAATGATATGTAATGAGCTTATACCTAACAAATATCCCATTTTATTTTTACATAACATTTATATTTGATTATAGTGGTTTCGCGGAAAAACATCTTTTACCAAAAATAATTAGAATTCAACTTTTTTTTAAATTGGGTTATGTCCCGACATACTTCAACTACTGTTGTTCTTGTAATAAATATTAGTAGTAATACATTTATGGAACAGATTCAGAACCAACCCTTAATTCTCAATTTTAAACAAATCCCGTCCCATAAATATTATTTAACGACCTAATCGGCTATATTTTACCATCGGTATGGTCCTGAATCAGTTAATTTACAAATTAATAGCCATTACGTGGATTAACAAGCTTTTGAGCTCAAATAACAGCATTCGGGTGACGACCAACGAGTGGGCGTCGTGGACGATATTAATTAAAATTGAATTGAATCTAAATGCGATTATTAATTAATTGATCATCAGGTTGTCGGCATCAATGAGGCGCTGATTGAGTGCATGAGGGGTATATTTATATTCGTAACGAGATCCAGCTATCTAAATTTACATTTAGGATTCCTAAATGATATCTGATCACTGACTATACTGGTGGACTGTTAAATGCACGATCCGGGAATCGAATGCAGAACCGCATGCTAATATCATAATCGTCTATCGACTACATTAATTTTTTTTATAGGAGGTGGCAAAAAAGCGTACGGCCCAGTTACCGTAGCCTATAGATGCTTACAATACCAAAGGCATTGCTCGCACATTGCTGACCTGTAAGGGAGTGGGATGGAGGGAGGGGGAGGGGGGGTGGGCTTACGGCTCTCTCACTCATCGAACGAAACGCAGCTGTAATAGCTGCTTTACACCGATCTTCTGTGAGAGGGTGGTACTACCCCGGTCGAGCCAGCCCGTTTATGAGCTGCAGTCAATTGGCTACAGCTTGGCTCTACCACCTTGAATGCATGGGATAATTATTTTATACACGGGAAGTAGACAAAAATAAATTCTATTTCCTCCTATTCCCGCAGTAAATAAAGTCTAATGGGTTGTTATACATTTTCAGTATGTCTTAACAAAAGTTTTGTAAACAATATTTGTCTTACATGGAGTTGGGAGAGGTTCTCAAAGTTTTGAGTCAACAAGCAATACGCCGGTCCCGCCATTAATATTTTACGAACGAAGTCATCGATATACGACAATCATAATAAGTTGGTGGCCATACGTTTGTTTGGCCGGGCTCACTTGGTAAAAACATCTATGGTGGCGCGCCCCCTCGAGGGCACACAGACCCGTATACTTATGTTTTATACGACACAAGTGCGGCCCACTTGATGTTAAGCAGCCGTAGCCTATAGATGGTTGCAATACCAAAGGCATTACTCGCACATAGCCGACCTGAGGGGGAGTGGGAGGGAGGGGGAGGAGGGGTGGGCTTTTGCTCTGCATAAAGCAGCTATTACGAAACGCTGTAATAGCTGCTTTACGCCGATCTTCTGTGAGAGGGTGGTACTACCCCGGTCGAGTCAGCTCGTATATGAGCTGCAGTCAATTGGCTACAGCTTGGCTTTACCAACAAGATTTTACTACCAAGGTTCTACTACTCAAATTAGAGTGTATTCTTGGTTGCATCTCTGTCGCGTAGTTTGTGAATATCTCAGATCGAATATGAATACCGCATTTGAGAACATTATTAAACAAACAGATCTTTTCTTCTCAACCCATTCCATTCCACTGACTTTGCCTACATAGATGTCTAATTAACTTTTTTTGTATGTTATTGTGTTGTTTATATACTCTATATTTTATCTTGTGAATTTTTTTGAACGTTTCTTGTTAACTTTTGAATCATATTCTTACTCTCTTTCTGCGGAAACAGAAGGCTTATTATGTATATATAAGATTGATGATCTTCTAATATGGCTAATATCGTATCTTTCAAATAAAACTTTAATGTGTTGCTCTGAAAAAACAAAGATTTATTTAATTAACTTAATCAAGATATCTTACGTACCACGTTACGCTATAACACTAATACTAACCTGAAAAAACAAAGAAACGACATTTAAAGTCTATTATATAATCTTCTGTAATATAAATAGAAATTAATTTTATTCCAATGTTTTCATTGTCTTTACGAAACGCCATATTGTTCAACTCCGTCTCGCCTGCTTTATCGACATTCCTCAATTAACCAATGACGAGCGAATGCCATTAATCCGAACTGTTTTGCCGACAGCGCCAGCGCGGCAAAATTCAAATTAAAGAAAGGAACTAAACTTTCTTTACATATATTTGTATAACTGTTACCACCACTGAACTTAAAAGCTGTTGTTTTTCCTAGCTATAAATAAATAAACAATTGAACAGAGAAAGATTAATATCATGCCTCACCCAATACAAATCTACACTAAACTGTTACGACAAATACTTCCCTTCAACATCCATCCATCCATCCATTAAACCCGGTCCGTCATTGTCTTAATGCCGATGTAACATCGCTCCCGGAGTGCAGCGCAGTGGATGCGGCATTTGTCCCCGCACACCCCGGTAATCCCCCATTTGTACCCGTCCCGGACTCCTCGCGTCAGACAAATTGCTCCAGTAAGTGGTTGACCTAAATATCTATTGCTGCGATCGGATGTAGAAAGATTGAAATTTAAAGTAAACCGGCAAACCGTATTTTAGGTTGTCACCGGTGGCAGTTGGGTCACGGAAGATAGGCAGAATCAATCCAGGTTTGTCCTCATTCATCCTATGACGTCGCATCCCGTTTAATATAGTTAATTCCAAAACTATTCCTGTTTCATCCTACGCTTTTTTTATTACTAAGTCATCCCATACCGTCACCGATACCTACCGGTTTTTAAGCAAATTAGTCTGTAAACCGACTTCGAGAGAATTAAATAAATGTATACCTACTCTATACTCTATATATTCCAGGGTTGTTACGAAAAAATCATCTTGTTTTAAACACCGTGTTTAAAACATGTTTTAGACATTTAAAAACAATGATTCTTTGTCCTCCTGTTTTAAATCAGTGTTTTAAACAATGATTTAAACCCGTTTTCATTTTAAATTTCCTGTTTTTTTTGCCACTCTGATATATTCTATGAATAGTATTAGGAATGACGAAATAAGGGCCTCCGCAGACTTGCTACTTTTAGTATCAGCGACCGGCGATTTTGTGACGTATTGATGCTGCGTCGCGTTTCTTCGAGCGCGAACGAGCGAGACGCAGCATCAAAATCGCCGAACGCCGATGCTAAAAGTAGCAACTCTGCGGATGCCCTTAGATTCTATTCAGTTGGCTAGGTTACTGTTGACCCTTCCAAAGACAAGAACACACCACCAAAAAATTTAAGTCACGTGAAGTGACCAATAAATTACAGTAAAATAATTCGCTATATACATAGAGTTAAGTTTCTAGAAACCGGGTGATAGAGCTTGGATTTTCAGTTCTGACCTGCCTTTTAACCCAATAAATTTACAGGCTCTACTTACACGGTTCAAAATTCAACGGCGGGAGTGAAGCGGAATTAGCCACAACGTGCGAATTGAGAGAGGTGGTCCTAGGGTTAGTAGAGTTAATTAATAAAGGGACGACGCCGCTTTAAAGGTTGGCACTCATCTATCAACTCGGCACCCGACCAGCACCGCCTCGTCGGTCGGAATCCTCTAACTGAACCGGAAATAAGTGGACCACACCTGTTGACAACGAGTGGACGCCAAGCGGCGAGGCGGTGCTGGTCGGGTGCCGGGTTGATAGATGAGTGCTAACCTTTAAGACGATACAAGAAAAAAATGAATTTTAGTTTCGGGGTGTGGCTAGCGTCGCGTGAACTGCCGAAGGATATATCCCTCTCGCTTAGCTAGGACAGAACAGCTATGGAGTAGACTATAGTAGTTATTTTTTGAAGGAACAATATTGTTTAATTCGTACAATTAAAATAATATGTCCCAGTGCACCTTTTAAAATAGATGAAATGGATGAAAATATTCAAATATATTTTTTTCGTTTTATATGGGATTTTTATGTCGAGTGTATTTGAAAAAAATAATTTAATTTCTATGTTGTTTTTATTGCTGAAGACAAAGTAAGTCAAAAGAAGACAAACGATACCTACAATATGCTGATAGATACGTATAACAATATTTCGATCGTATAATAGCCTATAACCAGCGGACGATCCAGACGCGTCCAACGATATCCCATTAGTCAAATTATTATGATATAAAAATAGTTTGGACGTTATACGGGAGCAGATGAACATACATACATATTGGTCAAAATCATAACCCTCCGCCCACCGTAGTCGGGTAAAAATGTACATACTCTGTGTCAGTGACTGACTGCCGGATATGAGTATCTTTTTCATGTTTCGTAGGCAAAGGAATACTTTGGTACTTAACTTCGATGCCGATCATGAAGTCATCAGCGGTGTCATAATATTTTTTTTACCATATTTAATTTATTTTTTAATTTAATTTTCAGTTTTTATTAATTTTATTGAATTAACCATGCATTTATTTTTTGTTTATCTTTTTATCTTTATTTTTTTATCTATCAAAATCACCCTTAGACTGGTTACCGCCACAGGTGACAAGAGGGCTGGCTCTTTCCTTGCTCAAAAAATTCGCTTGACAACAGGAACAGCTTGAATACAGGGAGGACATGCAGCCAGTATCCCACGCGGACGGTATTTGTTTAATTAGGGGTAGGTTTTTATTTTATTGTATTTTATTTTAATTTATGTTATATTATATTGTATTTTAATGATAAAACATGAAAAATAAAAATAAATATTTTTTTTTTAAATTTAATTTTACTTTTATTTATTGTTTTATATTTATTGTGAAATTATAATAATTTTAATAATCAATATTGGACTATGTCTGAAACAAATACATTGAATTGAATAATTTAAATACAAAAATTATCACATTAACTCGTTAAATCACGGTTTACACCCGCTAGAACGAAAAAGATCCTAACATGGTAGGTAGGACCTGAGGGTTGGCCAGTTAATTACTTAAAATACACTATATTTATTTCAAGAAAACATTCATAAGATCTGAAGGCGTCGGACTCGCACATAAAGGGTTCCGTACCACCGTAGAATAAACACATCAAAAATATCAAGTTTGAGACTTGATATTTATTTTTAAATGTTATTATATTTTTAGTGTTTGTTCTGCACCGGCAACAGAAATACACATTCAGTGAAAATTTCAACTCTCTACCTGTTACGGTTCGTGAGATACAGCCCGCGCTGACAGACGGACAGACAGACAGACGGACAGCGTAGGCCTAGTAATAGGGTCCCGTTAGCACCCTTTGGAACCCTAAAAAGTAGCCTATGTTCTCCGCCAAGACCCAGTCTATCTCCATACCTAAATTCATCAACATTGGTTCAGCGGTTTAGCCGTGAAAAGGTAACAGACAGAGTTACTTTCGTTTATAATATAATAGATTGAATAGGACGGACAAACATTTTCCTATCCATATCTGTAATGTTATTTTATACGATAATTTATTGATGTATGATATATTTATTACTTGCCCATCCATACCTACAACAAACGCAATAAAGCGACTCCATTGTTTTGACAAGCAATGTATTCCCACTGTCGGCCCAAGACCATGCTGCAAGTATATAACAGTAAGCGAAATAGGGACTTTTTACAGAAATGACACGAATAACTATGAAATGACAAGAGATGACACAAAATGACAAGAGATGACACAAAATGACAGGAGATGAAAATAAATTACACAAGACAAGGAAAAGCAAACGAAAATCACGCTGCAGTGCAGGTCGTAGGTTCGATTCCTGCCCAGGACATGCATTTGTGTGCATGAACATGTCCGCATGTCCCGAGTCTAGGTGTAATTAAGTGTATATTTAGTTTGTATTTACAAACAAAAAGTAGTATATGTAGTAATATCAGTTATCTGGTTTCCATAGTACAAGCTCTGCTTAGTTTGGGATCAGGTAGTCATGTGTAAAAGAATTTCCAAGGATATTTATTTATTTATCATAGGCGTCGGCGGACTGTAAATACTGTACTGTACCTGTAATGTGGCACGACCGTAATATTTTTTCGTAATATTTTTTAAAAAATCCTTCACAGGTCCGACGTCGAACAAGTCCGACTGGACACTGACAATACAAAGTTAGAGAGAGACATGGTTAGTTCAAGTACTTAAAATGTGAGATGGCGATATTGTGCGCGCGCTCGGAAATAAACAACGTAAGCGCCAAACCACATTTTCTTGAATTAAAAAAAAACTACTTCATGAATTAAAATATGGTTGAAGGGTAGTTTAGATATCATTATTTGCTATGTTTTAGAAATAATTTCGTGATCTAAATCGTAAAAACATCGTGATAGCAAGGAAAATTGTAAATAATTAGAGCTCATTTCATAATTTTTTTTTATCGAGAAAATTTCATCAAATCGTGATTTGGATTTAAAGATACTCAAGATAATATAGTCAAAAATCATAATCTAAATATAAGATTCCTAGTCCACATACTTACTTAAAGAAAAAGTAGAATAGAAAATCAACCAAATTTCGAACCCTCGTCTTAAGTGATACCTAAGCCCATTCGTCCATGACGCTACTCAAAAGGAACGCAACTTCCCAAGCTCCGTATAAAAAAAACCGGCCAAGTGCGTGTCGGACTCGCACATGAAAGGTTCCGTACCACCGTAAAGTTTCTCAAAACCAGTCGCGCGCTACTAATTACTAACTAAGTACTAATAAGTTTCCTTTAAATAGCGTCGTGTTCGAGCCGCCATAAAAAGTAGTGCAATTACATTTTAGTAACTCATTAGTAATTTAAATTAGTAACCAGTTTCTTTTGATCCGTCGTGTGTGATCACAGCTTTATATTACGGTCGTGGTCAATGGTTGGTTAAATACTCGACCCTTTTTATAAGGCTAAGGGCATATAAGCTGCTGATATCGACAATGGTCATTTGGCTCGCGATAATCTTGGGAACAATGAGCTTTATCGAGATGGGATCAATGTAACTTTGTATTTGATGCGAAGTTGTTTAAAAAAACAGCTGCGATATGTATTGAGCCTAATTCAGTTTAAATAATAATAATATCGGGCACGGGCCTCCCCTCAATGCGAAAGGGATTTAGGCCATAATCCACCTGGCTACTTATATTACATATCCGCTAACAATTTCGTGTGTGTGTGTGTGTGTGTGTGTGTAAAATGTGTAACGTCACGACTTTTATCCCCATTAGAGGGTAGTCAGAGGCTTGAGTAGCCATACACAACCACATTGTGGAGGTATTAACCAACTCAAAGCCCACGTTTCACCAGATAGTCAGAACCCAACGTGACAGGTGGTGAACCTTGTCGCCGTGTATACAGGAACTGTCTATTACCTAATCCCGAGGGATAGGTAGGTTTCCTCACGATGTTTTTCCTCACCGTCAGCGAACTGTAAATTATGCAATAAAAACAAATTTCAATTCTTCAATATTCGTACAGGTGACAAGCTCGCTACCGACTATGAACGATATTATACATAGGCCTATCTCTATACCTAATTTAATTATTGCCATAACGAACTGTCACGTATGATAACATCAACTGACCAACAAATTGTTAATTAGCAAGAACATAACACTGGATATAACTCGTTTTAATTAGTTTAGGCCTGTTGTTTTGTTATCAAAAACACAGAGGAAAGAACGGACACTGGTGGTACAGCCCAGCTGTAGCCAATTGACTGCAGCTCATATACGGGCTGGCCTGACCGGGGTAGTACCGCCCTTTCAGAGAAGATCGACGTAAAGTATCTATTAAAGCTGTCCCTTCCCCACCCTCTGTCCCACTTCAGGTCGGCAACGTGCGAGCGATGCCTTTGGTATTGCAAGCATCTATCGGCTACGGTGACTGCCACTGGACCACGGCACTATGTTCACCAGTTTTCACATTCAGTGCGGTTGAATTTCAGAGGTAACCCACAATTACTTAAAAGGTTACCACTCGCGCTATCAGCAATTAAAATTTTAATTACTGGCCGCGGATTGAAATTCCAGCACCGACGTGCAAATTAAAAACGAGACTCCAGCTTACCTGCTTATAAATACTACTTCTGTCATATGGGGAATTCTTTCAATCTATACAAATTCATAAAATTAAAGTGTCTGTTTGTTTTGTCAAAATAACGGGTTTTCACTAAATGCATATGAAAATACATAGGGCCTTATAACAAAAACGCAATTTAAAAAAATCTGTCTGTCTGTATATTTGTTCGAAGTAATCGAAGTAATTCGAAACGGCTGGACCGATTTTGACGGGACTTTCACTAGCAGATAGCTGATATTATGGAGAGTAACATAGGCTAATTTTATTTCAGAAAAAAATATTAGCGTTCCGAGGGAGATAAATAAAACCCTTTACATTCTACGCACGCGGGTAATCTTTTTCTAAAATTCACGCATACGAAGTCGCGGGCACAGCTAGTATTATTATAAATGCATGTAGATGTAGGTAAGTCAGGAAATACAGTGAACTAAAACTTATGAAAGTAAAGCCATAAATATTTGAGTGTGCAAACGACCATACGCGACCTTTCTGTCTGTTCTTTCCTATGTTGACTTAGGACTGCACACACTACACAACCGGATAATATTTACGTGTATACATTGTTTGGGAAAGTTTATGTAAAATTTCTCTACCAGTGTAGTGCTCTAGATAGCTGGAAGTAAACTGCAAAATGTTTAGATGTTTGGATGTTTGTTACTCAATCACGCAAAAACTTCTGAATGAATTTGAATGAAATTTAGCACACAGATAGATAGATAGATAGATAGTTTATTACTTGGATGAACACATACAATACATTTTAACCCGAAAAAATGTTAGGGTCCTGCGGTATTATCAAAAAAACCGGCCAAGTGCGTGTCGGACTCCCACATAGAGGGTTCCGTACCAACCACCGTATAAATTTTATTTAATTTTTAGTAAATGGCGGCGTCTTCATCAGGCGCATGCCTCGCGCGAGCACTCAGTTTTGACGTTGAAACGTATAGACACAATGTCATAATATGAGTGCTCGGGTGAGGCATGCGCGGCATTTGGACGCATCTATTGAAATTCATTCTGTGAAATGTTAGTTTGCACATATGCGACTAGATGTACTAGACTACTGTCGCTTAAAAGTTATTGATTGCTAAAAAAAATAGTTTTTTTTTTAAACAATTTATGTAAGAGCTATTATAATGATCACTAATGGTTAAAATATTAGTTTTCCCTTTATATAGTTTAATTTATGAATTATAAATAAAAACGCCAAAAACATCGAGTTAATTGTATGGGGACCCCCTTTGTTTTTAAACTTTTTTTATTTTTAGTATTTGTTGTTGTAGCGGCATCAGAAATACACATTATGTGAAAATTTCAAGTCTCTAGATATTACGGTTCGTGAGATACAGCCCGCTGACAGACGGACAGACGGACGGACAGCGTAGGCTTAGTAATAGGCTCCCATTGGCACTCTTTGAGTACGGAACCCTAAAAACGAACTACAGGATTTATCCAATTGAAATCTGGTATAGTTGTTTTGTTTGTTAAAGTCAATGCGGACGAAGTCGCGGGCAGAAGCTAGTATTATATGAAAAGTAAAACATAGACTGTTCACTTTATTAGAAATAGTCAAACAGGCAGGATCATAATTTTAGCATTCATATTTCACGCTACCATAGTCACCCTTTTACCTCACGTTAACATGCTGTCACCGCAGACCTGATAAATTATTCTTTTCGTAAATTTATTTGCGGTTAATGTAGAGATCATTTGCGGAGCTGTGTTATATCAAACGACACTAAAACGTGGCTATGAACTCTACTTGGGTATCAAAGTGGATTATGTTTGATGGTTAGTCAGGCATATTATAAAGATTTTTAACTTTGTTTTTAGAACTCAAACAATATGAATATTGAAGCGCTTTGTATTTTAAATATGACAACAAATTTCCATCAAGTTAGTTTAATTACATTTTGACTATCAACTATCAAATAAAGAATACTGGTCAATATTTGATTATCAGTTTTGGAGATATGTGATGCGACAAACTGGGGTTAATTCTTTAAAATATATTTTCATTTCCTCGAGAGCTGTTAAGTTGGCAGTCAGTAAAAGGTATTTTTTGTTACCTCTTATGGTGATGACGAAAAATATTATTGACAGGTTCGTAAAAGTGCTTACCAACCCTCCATTAATACCTGTTTTCTTCGTGCTTCATTTCGTGATTTTAACACTAATTTACTAGGTAAACTTGTCAAAATTTAAAATTCGAAGACCAAACGAAACATATTGACGGATTTTAGCAAAGCGAAGTTAAATTTTTCTATTCGTAATATTAGGGCTACTCCAAAAACATCTGAAAATCAGAAAAAAAAATTATCTGCTAGTAAGCAGGTAGTTCGAACTGACCCTGAAGCCTGAAAACACCATGCAAAGTTACACATCAGCAACATATTCGCTTATGATAATCAAAAACACGGCGACAAGCATTTCCGCGTCACCACAACGTTACACGGTAGTCGTATCCTGGTTAATGTGCAATGTACACGATATTTTACGTCCGCGCCACGTGCGAACGAATGGCCTGTACCACAGACACGGAGAGGCTAGACAACGCAAGTTCATTAGATAGTATGAAAACCGAGCGTGCCATCTTTTTTATATCTTACGATCATGTCACCTCAGCCATTTAGTCATTTGCTTAACGTAAACAGAATCGTTTCAATTGCTAAGGGTGAGCCAACATAATTACGACTAAATCGATTTTAAAATCGATTCGATGACAAAGGAATGACAATACAAAAGTAATAAGCGCGTCATGTTTGCACTGCAATGCAAGCTTTCGGGCACGCTTGGTCGGAAGGTTTGCGTTGTCTAGCCTCTCCATGTCTGTGGCCTGTACCAATGAACGGTTTAACGGCATGACGCTTCACGACGAAGCGAATGGCCCCTAAAACACGTGGCTCATTAAACCACGGTGACTCACTGTTCATTATTTGTGTTACCTACACTTATGTTATGGTTCAACCTTTTTCTGGCTAAAAGGTTTGTCTGTACTTTTCTCGTTATTATGACAGTTCCGAGCTTCTTATAATAAAAGGATCAGATTCGATGGTTAATGTTATAAGAACAGTTACTTAAATATGGTGTAGCACCTAAAAATTTAATATTTGAAGCATATTAATGTGGGTCAGTACCTACATTAATATACTTCAAATATTATTTTTTTCCACAGTTGTAAGCCTTGTTAAGCTGCTTCTACATCAGGCGCATGCCGCGCGAGGCTGCGCGGTCACATGCCACGCGCGGCAGCCTTGGTCATGCTCGGGTGAATCAAAGAGCGACCCAAACTTCACTCTAGACAGAGCTTATCAGCCGACATTATCAATATAATCGTTCTGTCTCATGACTAGGCGGCAAATGACAGCGCTCGGTTGAGGCAGGGCGAGCATTTGACTCTGGCGTGCTGTTAAACTAAGTGAGACAAAGCTGCCTCGCACGGTATGTGAGACAACTAGACGTGGTTAATGAACCAACAAACAAATTACTAAACATTGTCTTTAAAAAATACACCTTGAATTTTAAAGTAACGTTATAATTCGGCCATGTTATCGGCTCTCACAAAGGGGGTGAGTTCTCACGACGCAAGTAGTCCTATTTCAATTAACATGATACGAGTAATTTGGTCCCCTGTACTTCTCGGTGATATATGCCTTATCCTACCCTAATTAGTTCGGTAACTCATACGGGTCCTAATTTAAAGTTAATATGGGATGGAAGACCTTTCGCTGATAAAATATAAGGCCTTAATATAAGTTTACTCTTCAAGATTGAGAACGGTTCGATTGTTAATCAACTTTTCCGGCTTATTGTCTTGTTTAACAGATCCATTGTTTGAACTATAGTTTTCGACTAGGTAGGTACCTACTATGAATTAATCAGCGTTCTTCAAGAGTTGGTCAAGCTTCTTTGATGTTCGCTTGAAGTGGCGGACGCAAGGTTCAACAGTTCCAAGTAACTGTTCAAAGTTAGTTAATACTTGTTCCCAAGTAGTATTTCAGTGGGGTACTTCTTGAGAAATCTTTAGTGTACTTTAGTGTCGGAATTCTGGGTTTCTGGAATAGCATTACTATGCTGAAGTAAGGCGTATTTATTTACTTTCGATCTTAGTTCCTACTTTGCCAAGTTACAAAGATTGGAACTTGTTTTATTTGGAAGTTCAGTAATCAAGCATTTCTAAAAATTGTTACGCTTAAATGCTAAAATGCTTTAATTTAATGTATGGGAATGACATAAGTCACGTAATCTGATTCTCGCCAGCTAATGTGGGTGCGTCTAAAACGCACATACAGTTAGGCGTATGATACAAAAACGCATGTACTACCACCTCTAGGTGGTAGGCAAGTTCAGGCATGCTATTCTGTAATCAAACTAGTATTTTTCAGTACCGCGTACCTATTCAGTGATGCCTTATAATATCCTTAGCGCTGACTCCGCGCTACCACAGAATTTCTTTATAGAGTAGTACACCAAGTGAAACCCTTAAATATTAGACTTACGCTAACTTTGCTAGAACGGAAGCTGAACTTATCGACGTACGTTATTTGGTCTACAAGATTGTTGGGTCAATATATTGTGGCTAATAAGCCACAAATTCTGGCAAATTCCGGGTTGTTGACAATCTTACAAGCCAAATAACGTACGTCGATAAGTTCAGCTTCAGTTCCAGCAAAGTTAGCGAAGACCTTCTATAAGTGTCTGCGACAACTGCATCGGCTAAAGGTTCACTTAAACTGTCGTCATCCCCCCTCCCCCCTCTACCTCTCCTGTGGTGTGGTAATTAATCGCGATCGTGCTGTCAGCAATCGGGATATTAGAAGTTGGCTTTATAGAACTTTATCAATTTATTACGAAGCGAAGTTTGATGATCGATTCAGATGTGAGATGTGAGATGTGAGGCTGGGAATAGACACCTATGTGGAATCAATATGATAAATTTGTAAAAAGATGGATAGAAATAAAAAAATATGGGATTATTACATCGGAACCAAAATACTTAACCTAACGTAACCCTTTGTGGAATATACAAGATAAGTAAAACCTTTGTGAGTAAAACCAAAGATACCTTTTATACAAAGATATAGATAGGTTGTACGCGCTCCGTAAATAGCACATAAAAACTTTGCTAATTAACAAACCAACTCAGTCTCGCGTGGATTCGCGTCACTAATGGACGCGTTGGCAGTGTTGCTTTTGTGCGTTATTACGTACATTGTTTATTTTAACAGGTTGTTAATGTAATTTTTTATGAAAACAAGGAACGTAGATTCAGTCCGTTGCCGCTGACCGCGAGTGTGCGCGCGGCATTCGTACCATTTGTAAATACTTTTGTCTAGGTAACTGGTCTACCTCCTTTCTTATTATATCATTGAGTAAAACAAAGCCGAGAGCACCCCACCTCCCCCTCCCTCCATCCGACTCCCCTTCAGGTCGGCAATATACGAGCAATACGTTTGGTATTGTAAGCATCTATAGGCTACGGTAACTGCTTAACATCAGGCGGGCCGTACGCTTTTTTGCCACCGCAGTCCTATGAAAAAAAACTAAATCCACGAGAACTAAGGCTCGTATTACGTTTATGGCTTCCCACGTCAAAACTGAGTGCCCGGGCGCGGCATACGCCTGATATAGACGCAGCCATTAGGGATAACTTCCGTAGATAATAAATGCATCTCAAAGTCGAGATCGATCTTAAGTTGCCGTTTTGACGTTTGATGTATGGAACATCTGTCAAAAACAGCGTCTTAAGATCGATCTCAACTTTGAGATGCATTTATTAATAAGAGCCCACCGGCCGAATACTCGTACGCAACTTAAAATTGAGAGCTGCTTAACTTTGACGCGCCATACAAAAAATGACAGTTAACGACGTCTCAAACTGCTAAGTGGGACTTAAATATTTAAGTAGCCTTTGAGTATTCGGCCGTAAGTCACGAGCACCACTAGTTTTAAAATAGTGTATACCTTCAATAATTGAACTGTAACCCGGGTAAACGTTCTCAAACCCGGTCATTGAGTAATCAACATTTATTATTGCGCTCAACTGAACCGGGTTGTTTAACGAAACGCTACAATCACAGCTCTGTCCAGATTAACACTGCATATTGATCCAATGATTCCGGTTGGTAATACAATTTGTATAAATCGGACTCGTATTTCGTCAATACAATGTAGACAAGGTGGGATTAAAATACTGCTTTATTGTAGCGGGGTACTACCACCCTCGCACAGAAGATCGGCGTAAAGTAGCTATTACAGCTGCGTATCGCACGATGAGCCGGAAACAACAACTCTCTCCTTGCCCTCCCTCTGTCCTACTCCCCTTCGGTTCAGCAACGTGCACGCAATGCCTTTGGAATTGCGAGCCTCTATAGGCTAGAATAACTGCTAAACATCAGACGGGCCGTACGCTGGTTTGTCACCTTAGCGCTAACATACACGGACTGCATTTTGCAGTTTGGTTGCAGTCGACGGTACGCGACTGCACACGGACTGCATTTTGCAGTCGGAAGCGACTGTAAAATGCCGTCCGTGTATGGCGGCGCTTAGTCACATAAAAAAATTGCATACGCGAGATACAGACCCAGAGATACAACCCTCTTTAGAGTTGTTCTCGCACTTAGACAAGTATGGTTTGAGAACCTTGCTTATACTTACTTAATAGTAAGAGCTATAAAATATTACATTATCTCGTGTAAATTGGTTAAGAATATGCAATTAACTTGATAGGTATTTAATGCGTCATAAGTAGGTGCAGTAGGTGTATCCAACTATAAATTTTAGCTATAAGTACATTACCTACAAGTACATTGTAAAAGCAATTTCGATATTACAATATTAAAGTACAATGTTCAACAGTGGTCCCTTTATAAAACGAAATTGTTTTTAATGATTGGTAATTACAAAATGTTCTAATTACCTGGTTTTAAAAGTATATAACCTACCCATCAAACAAACTAGTTTGTTGGTTACACATTATATTGCGAGGGAAAAAAATATCGATGACTAAAATCAAATAAATTTTTTAAATATAATTTTAAAGTTTTTATTTCTGAAAGACGTAAATTTAGAAAGTTAATCAAAATATTTGATCAAACACTCGGAAAGTTGAAACAGTTAATTCCCACTCGTTTGATATTATTAAAGTTTAAAATTCGAATAGGTTATGCGGCCTGGTTTTAGGCCAATATTTGAGCTCTCATGTCGAAATACACAAAATATTCACAACTTCCATTTTTGTTTACCATCTACGGCGTAGCCACGTAGAAAACGGGCGTAGTATCTACTACGCAGCTTTGCTACGTTGCTACGTCTCTACGTCGTAGTACTAATAAAATTGGCCCATAAGTAGACTAATTTATTTCATTATATTATCCATTATCAGTAAAATAAGGTTCAATACTTAAATTAAGAGCAATCCCAGTCCTAGTTTAGAGCTGCCTTTGTGTGTTCCAGCTCAATGGATTATCCAATATATCAAGATGCCTCCATGCAGTCTCCAATTAAGGAGGCTAGTCCTCAGCACAAAGAAATTGAATCTGCTGTATGTTAGTGGAGGTAACAAGATTTTATTCGTAGTGGAGACCTGTAGTACTTCTTAGAGCTGAAGTTTACTTCTATTTCATCCAAATTAAAAGAGATTCTTAATTAAAGAGAGTTCTTAATTAGACTGAACAATATTTATGTTTGTTATCTTCATTAATATTATACCACAGACGAAAGTAATTAGTCTGTGAAGGTTGTTCTACTGTCTTTCTGTATACTGTGTAAACTTAGCGCGTACATATTATGAACAGTACAGCTGTTTAGCTAGGCTTTTCCACGTTCTAAACAGAATCATTACAAAGTTTCAACACCAATTTTCTCTATTTTACGTAGACCCAAAGTGGGTTAATTAAATAATTTAACACAGAAATCAGACATCAAAGAGTATGTGCGCCTATTAAAACACAAAGAGACGGTTTAATTACGAAATGTACAAAGTAAATGAATATTATTAGATGTTGCGCTTTATGTATGCTTACGTTATATAGACTTGTTAAGATTGAATCATTAATTATAGATAGCTGTTTTAAATGCGACTGTAGCCTAGGGGCGAACACGTTGGGCTCATTCAGAAGGTCCCAGGTTCGATCCCCGGTGGGGCATGCACCAATGGATGAATTTTCATCTATGTGCATAATTTACAGTTCGCTAACGGTGAGGGAAAACATCGTGAGGAAACCTACCTATCCCTCGGGATTAGGTAATATTCAGTTCCTGTATACACGGTATACACGGCGACAAGGTTCATCACCTGTCACGTTGGGTTCTGACTATCTGGTGAAACGTGGGCTTTGAGTTGGTTTAATACCTCCACAATGTGGTGGTGTATGGCCACTCAAGCCTCTGACTACCCCCCGAATGGGGATAAAAGTCGTGACGTAATATTTATTTTTATTTATTTATTCTAGCTGTTTTATGACTGTTAGGATGATACAAGGTTCTCTTGAAGATGAGGTATAAATCTTAAACCAAACTTACTACTACTCGCTTTATCTGAGTGATTAAATTACTTTCTACTTAATGCTCCGGAAGGTGTAATCACTTAGGGTTAATTGTGCTGACTAAGCTTATGCTTGTTAGTATTAAGTTCAACCTGTCTCAAGGTAAACGTGGGCGCCTTGATTATATAGATTTTGGGTTAGATGGTTTTACAAATTGAATTCTAAGCTGAAGACAGGCGGATAAATCATACTTAATCATTGACGCCAGACTTACACCAACTGTATGGCCCCAAACTAAGCAACGCTTGTACTATGGCTACCATACAATGGACTGGGGGCGATTCCAGTGACACCAAGACTAAGGCAAATTACGACAAAATCGTTTTCGAAATTTGCCTCTGGCGAGAATCGAATCCGCAACTACCCGATGCAGCGAATGGGCTTCCGGCACTCTCATACATCGTAAACGCAGCTGCAATAGCTACTTTACGCCGATCTTCTGTGAGAGGGTGGTACTATTCTTGTTAAGCCAGCCCGTATATGAGCTGCAGTCAAATGGCTACCGCTTAGCTCTACCACTAAGGGGCCACCGCAGACTTACTACTATTAGCATCGGCGATCGGCGATTTTGTGACGTATCGATGCTGCGTCGTGATTCTTTGAGCGCGAACAAGCGAGACGCAGCATCAAAATCGCCGATCGCCGATGCTAAAAGTAGCAAGTCTGCGGTGGCCCTAATAAATGTCAACCAACGCTTAACTCTGCTCTTTCAATGCCAACCGCATAAACAAATGTCCTATCATTTCACTTGTCCGGCCAATGATTCGGCGAATACCGCACGTCTAATCTAATTAATGATTGTTTTGTCACCACGGTCGACTTACGATCCAGCGTGCGATTTACTCATTTATATTTACAGTCCACATGTACTTTATTCGAACACGATAAAGGTGATATTGGTTTGGTACGATGGAGTTATGGTTGGTCAGGGGTAGGTAGGCGTGACGTGTACAAATGGCACGCAGATGGACACAGGGTTAGATCGCGGACGACATAATTGATGGGCCGATGCGGCCGAAGCCTTCCGCAATATTGGCAGCGACACTGTTCAGGGTATAAAGGGCCATGAATATTTATATGCAGGGAAATCTTTTGTTGTAACGCGGTTACATAAATGTTTTATTAATATGTTGGGTGTGGGCGTAATCTATACTATCTGTACTAATAGTATAAACTCGAAAGTAGGTAATTCTTGTCTGTTTTTTTCGCTACTTTTCAAACTACTTTTAGTTAAAAAAAAAAAATTCATGTAACGTCACGACTTTTATCCCCGTTCGGGGGTAGTCAGAGACTTGAGTGGCCATACACCACCACATTGTGGAGGTATTAACCAACTCAAAGCCCACGTTTCACTAGATAGTCAGAACCCAACGTGACAGGTGGTGAACCGTGTCGCCGTGTATACAGGAACTGACTATTACCTAATCCCGAGGGATAGGTAGGTTTCCTCACGATGTAGCTCACTTTTAGTAGCGAAACTAAAACTTGAAGCGGATGAAATAGGGGATGAAAGTTTGTGTGGGAGTTAGTAATTTGATTCGCTATAACAACATGAAAGATTTTTTTTAGATTTTTGAAATACGTTAGAAGTTTTGAGCTTATAAAACATAAAACACCTGAGTAGTCGTTTCAGACATTCGAGTGAGTTTTAAAAGCCGACAATTTAGGCGTTGTTTGAAAAGCAAATAAATATGAAATGTAACGTAGATACATAATAATACATAGTCTAGTTCATAAAACAATCTTGCTCGCCAAAATACCTAATAATTTCCAGTCCGGCGGCAGCTGTAAATGCTCAGAATATAAATATAATAAAGCAGGCGTCGTCTGGCGGGCGTAATGCCAACATAAATCATAATTTACCTTATCTTGATCGCGGCTTGTCGATAAAATGCCGGTGGAATAGGTATCAGATTGGCGGAGGGATCCTATGAGGGGCATAATAGGCATATTTACGGGAGACAGGAAAATGGTTTATCTACTTCTGTGTACCCGTATTTTATCTTTGCTTCAAAATACATGTTGTTGTCAGCTTCCCATGTGTTTAATGTTGAGTATAAACTTGAGCATTTTCTTGAGCATTTCCGTTTAAAGTATCATTCGCACGAATGGTACAATACAGGCAAAAGCTCAATTTTAAAATGCATTTCCATGTAATGTAACGCTATAATAACGATAAATGAATATGCCCGATGTATGATTATTCAGATTTGGCTACGTTATATTGCTTTTTAGAGTGGTGTTATGGCCCACAGGCAATTTTGCACTGGACAATGCATATCAGAAAGTTTACGAGCAAATGTTTCACAGAGTTATTTTCATGTGGGCTGGATTTTCATTTTATCAATTGAATAACACCACAGAATACCATATTTGTTAACATTTCCCTATATCGATAGGTAACGATAATATGTGACACTAGTGGTGTATATTCTGTGATAACGTTCAGCCGTGATAACGTACCTCTATTCTTATACTAATTTTAACATAAAATAAATGTCTTATTATCCTATCTATTGTCCTATCTGGTGAAACGTGGGCTTTGAGTTGGTTAATACCTCCACAATGTGGTGGTGTATGGCCACTCAAGCCTCTGACTACCCCGGAATGGGGATAAAAGTCGTGACGTTACATTTTACGTTACATTTTAAATGTCCTATTATCTTTTTGACATACCTATTTTATTCTATTCGTGCTCCAAATAAAATATTGTTTCAGACACTTTATGAAACCTGAAAAATATAATGTTGATTTTATCGATAGGTAAACGCTCGAATAGTGTAGTCTACGTAAACTAATCGATATCGATTCATACCAGCACCGCGTCGAGGGAAAAGTCCTTTTCTAGCAAAATATATGAGAACTGAGTGTGAGGTTTTATTTTCTTTTGTTATTCGCATTAAATTACGTCCCGAAGATAAAATATGAAATGTGTCCATCCCACATTTGTGCACTGAGTCGCGATGCGCCTAACCCGATTTAAGTAAATTATTTACAACTGACATAAATATACGAGTATACGAGTATTCCCCCTCCCACTCCCTCCATCCCACTCCCCTTCAGGTCGGCAATATGCGAGTAATGCCTTTGGTATTGTAAGCATCCATAGACTACGGTAACTGCTTAACATCAGGCGGGCCGTACGCTTTTTTGCCACCGAAGTCCTATAAAAAAAATGAAATATTGCCATATTCCTAGCACACATTGATCATTTATTTTAGCAGATATGGTGCCTTCTAACATCGTAATCGCATTCGCAATTTGAAAATTGATTCGTAATGTGTCGTAATTGGCGGCGTCTTCATCAGGCGCATGCCTCGCGCGAGCACTCACTTTTGACGTCGGAACGCATAGACGTAATGTCATAATATGAGTGGTCGGGTGAGGCATGCGCGCCATATGGACACATCTACTGAGTCGTACTGTGTCCATGGACTCCGTTTAGACAAATTATTTTGGACAGTCACGTGTCTCCCTTTTTTGGTAATGTCTTTGCTAGCACAATATATTTTTTTATTTGAAGGCGTTTCAATCATAGACTGCATCAGTACTATAGGACGGTTGTACACTGTTTGACCACTACAAGCACTCACGTCTCACGTGCACCCCTTCTACACCCGTTACCGTACTATTGTAGGTTTTATTTCATTTTCCCGCAGCGCCGTGGGAAATTCTAGTTTCGCTGACAGATATTGAGTTACCAGCCGAGTTTTACCAAATAAAAGCATCGTGTTCACTGTAGCGAGGTGACGTCATAACGTGAACGACGTAGTATCGAGAAGCTTTTGTGGCGTCACTATTTTACTGTCTTCTGGGAACGATGCCGCTTCGTTTTGCATTACGAGTTGTGAATGGTATTCGTTACTGTCTAGACTGTATATTATGTACTATGACTACTGACTATATTACTACTGTACTATGACTATTATGACTTTTTGTTTGTTCCAAGACCGTTTATTGATGTGTGAAGTATTTCTTGTTTGTAGTAAACTCACGGGCGAGTTTGAGCGTGCCTTGTCACTTACTCCGAAAGATATCTATTAGGTACGGTCAGCAATATAATTTTCTGAACATTCTCAGTTTTTCAAACCCCTTTCAGATTTTTATTTTGGATCAAATATTACTTTTTGGTCTGAACAATATAAATACATATGTTACTAATATTTAGTTTTGGCAATGTTCACCAACGCTTGTAAAATAAAGAGACTGTTAAGCGGCTTATGTTGCTGACTGTACCCGAATACACATAACACCCTTCTTCTTTTGTTCAACTAGTGCTACTACTCATTTCTGCAATATCAACCTGCAAATATAGCTACAAGTTACTTGGATTTAGTATGTGTCAGACACATTTCATTGTTATAATTAATTTGAATGAATTATTATCCCATCGTTATTTCATGCCAAATAATGATCTGCTTACACGTACTTTATGTGAATGCATCGACAACATTGTATGTTAAATATATGTATATGTTATGTAGTGCATTGTTGTTTGTACTGCAATCAGATTCTATGCAATTCCATTTGATAATTTGAAATGGAGCCTTCAATGAATTAAAAAAAAATATATATTAATGGTATGGTCAGTGGCATGTTTAGACATAAGCGTTGTTGTCTTTGACGAAATACCTGCTGTTTATAGGTATGTGAACATGCTTTGCGTTTTCAGAATAAGAGTTCACTATTACTATTGTGACCGTGCCTTGTTCACGATTGGCTGGCCCTTAGGGACACTATAATAGGTAGGCATGTCAGTAACGTATTCGCCCTTTGGCCTATGAAAAGGGTCAAGTATTTAACCGACCGTTGAAAGATAACATTTACGTTTGGCTGGATACTAGATTTCGTGCAATATTTTCCGGAATTGATTTTATGTTGTCTATAGGATATTGTAGAAGATGCCGGAGGATAATCATGATCTATGAAAGTCATTTAAGGAGGCCTATGTCCAGCAGTGGATTCATCTGGCTGATGGTTGGATGAATGGATATCAACAGTGCCTTACATAACACCAAACTTATCCAGGTGCCTCCACTTGTTGGACCTGTGTCCCCAAAAGTCCAGGTTTAACCCGAGTGGACAAAACTGAGACACATATTAATATATCCCACTGTTGGAGACAGAACATTTATGTTAACGTAGCTATAGGTGATGAGCTCTTTTAAAAAGTGCCACGTTCTTTTCCCGTGCGGAGAAAATGTAATAATTTTCATTTTTCTGCCATGCTCGGGATTCTGTAAATAACCACATCTGTGGTAGCGTGGATTCACTGCAGTGTGCAGACACTGATGTGAGTTTGGTCTAAGGGCCATAACACACCGGGACGCCATGGCGACGTCGCTGGCCACGTATCCAAACAACTTTTATTGACTGGCGACGCCTCCAGGCTGTCGCCAGGTGCGTTACCTCCCATACATTTCAATACGAATAGTTGGCTACGGTGGCTGGGGACGTCGCCATAGCTAGCCGGTGTGTTATGGCCCTAAGACAAAGTAATACTAATCCCTAAGATCATAACCCTTTGCTAATAACGACAAAGAAGAAGAGTTAAAAAATCGTCTCCAAACCTTAACTCATTTAATTAAAGGTACCTTACCTATCCATATCACTTTGAAATGACGTCGTCCCTTTATTAATTAACTCGGCGTGTGTCGGCCGCTAACTCCGGGCACACCTGACTCTTAATTCACACGATATGGCTAATTTACTTTCGCTGCTCTCGTGGAATATGCGTTCCACGATGAAAGCTGGGTTTAACCGCTTTTGGATAATTAAGACACATTTTGTGTGATTAATTTGTAAGTGAGCATTATAAACAAGCATTCAACAGCGAGGGTTCACTTGTTTTTAACACTCTTTTGCGAGCAAAGCATTCGTTTGTTACCTTTCTGGATGTGATTGTTGCAACGTCCTAACGAGAAGAATTGCGTGGTGGCTAGTGGATATTTTAATGCTGCTCGGATGCTCAAATCAAATGCTTATTACCACATTACCACGTACTTACGAGCGAATGTTCGTTATGCAAGCTTTTCCTGGATGGCGGCAGTGTTGGGCAAAATTAAATTTCAGAGCAATTAAAAATTAACAATAATTTTGTGGAAGTCACAATTAGTTCATAGTAATTGTGACTTCCAAAATTCATAATTAACTTGATTGTTTATCCATAATTGAATGTAACTGGAATTAAAAGATTAATTGCAATTAAATTCAATTGCAATTAATTAATTGTTTTTTTGTATCAATTACTTAATCGATTGAAAATTTAATCAATAGGTGCCCAACTCTGGATGGAGGTATACGAAGTCCAGTGCTTATCACCACATATTACGTACTCACCAGCGAATGTTCTTTTTGAAATATTTTCCTGAATATTTTTTAAAGGTGGTAGAGCCAAGCTGTAGCCAATTGACTGCAGCTCATAAACTGACTGGCTCGACTGGGGTAGTACCACCCTGTCACAGAAGATCGGCGTAAAGCAGCATTTACAGCTGCGTTTCGTACGATGAGTGAGAGAGCCGTAAGACCACCCCGCCTCCCCCTCCCTCCATCGCACTCCCCTTCAGGTCGACAATATGCGAGCAATACGTTTCGTATTGTAAGCATCTATAGGCTTCGGTAACTGCTTAACATCAGGCGGGCAGTACGCATTTTTGCCACCGCAGTACGATAAAAAAAAAAAAAAAAAATGCACTTGTTGCAAGGACCTTACTGGAAGAATTTTATGCTTATTACGAGTTAGCCCAATGCTCGTTTATTAGCGGGAGTTTCATTCAGTTACATCAATGTAGGTTATCAATCCACAAATTGATGTATATAGTACGTTTTTTTATACTTGTCCTATTTGGTAAGCAAAGATGGCGTCCAGCGGGGCGATTGCGTAACTTTTTTTCAATTGGTTTCGTATATAATTGACACAGGATGAACGAAACCAATTGAAACATTGACAAAAAAGTTACGCAATCGCCCCGCTGGACGCCATCTTTGCTTACCAAATAGGACAAGTATAAAAAAACGTACTATACCTCATACATTCGATTGTACACATTTAAACCACAAAATGACAATGGATTCCTGATAATTATTTCCGTTTGTGTGTGTAAATTGTGCGTTGATTTGCTGGAATTAGGTTATAAGCGTGATCATGTTATATTTACTGAGCTTGCGGTCCATGTAATCGGCCGGCTCTGTTATTTATTGAATTGGTGCAGTCTAGCTCATATTTACTATGTTCCAGTTAGTCATGCCCATGGACCAATTACTAAGGGGACTGGCCCTAAGCAACTCGGCCGAGTGGTCGGCCTAGTACTAACATCGACATAAAACGAAGCGAGTAGTTCAACTATTTACCGGTAAATAGTAAAATGAAAATGAAAAAACAATGACCACGTTTTGTTTCATACAAATATCTAATAAGGGCACCTCTTTCTTTAGTCTTTACTCTGTGGTCATGCCGCTCGATAGACCACTATAGATAGTCTATCGATAGCATAAAATATGGTAATAGTATTTATAGTATCGATAGTAAACTACTACGAGTTAATGTCGATACTATCGATACTATTGCAAGTCATCAATATTATTACAACAGTTTATACTATCGCTAGTAGCCATATCGATATCCTAACTTGTTCTAAGTCAATTACCGATAACTGAAACTGCCGATAGTTTGGCATTAATAGTAGTTCTAGTAAAAAAAAAAGACATTAATATTAGATGGTATAGCCACCTCATACTTAGTGATGGGATGTTCTCGAGAACATTCTTACCCTTGGAAACTAACTCGTGAGAATTTTTGAGAATCTTATATTTTGGGTGACGTTATCCTAACTTTAAATCTTAAAAACAATTAAAACCACCATACTTGCATGTTGAATGAGGTTTATGACAAGTTTAACATGCTTCAGAAGATAAATTCTCAAATATTCTCACGAGTAATTTTCCGAGGGTAAGAATGTTCTCGAGAACATCCCATCACTACTCATACCTATTGCGTGCTCACTTCTTCGTTCCCTCAATGTCACGGTCATATGCGATGTGTACCGCAAACACAAACACTGCCTTTTACAGCGTATTTTAGGTATCTGACCATCTTGTTGGTACCCTTCCGCTGCCTTCATTCTTGTCAGCTCACTGGAGAAAGAACAGAACAGAAGAATGAAGCATTTGGTTCTCCAATCAATAAATAACTCAATGATTCTGAATCTTTATTACTTAACTAGCTTTTGCCCGCGACTTCGTCCGCGTAGACTTCAAAATAAAAAAAAAACCGGGCAAGTGACTTGAGACTTTTTAGTACTTTTTAGTGCGCCAGGGTTTTTTAAGTCAGAATTTGCTTTTTTATAAAAATAATGTTATTTCACGATTTTTATTGGAGCCATACAAACTTTATCACGGTACCTAATTCGGTGAATGCGTGTTTTGGTAGGTAGGTATATAGAGCCAAAATCCCAAATCCCCCTCCCCTTCTCCACCCCTTTTCCTCCCCTCTCTTCCTTCTGCTCCCTCCCCCTCCATTTCCCTTTCCCTGTCCCCTCCCCCTTCCACTTCCCCCTACCTTACGTCTTCCCCTTCCTCCCTCACCTACCCTATGCATACTAAGTTTCAAGTCAATCGGGTACAAACATATTTTTCTGCCGTACTTTTCTACCTTTAGTTTCCCCCTTTTGGGTGTTGATTTACGAAATGATTTTTTATGGGATCAAACTGAAGTAGTACCTACCATATTCAGCTCAGCTTATACCCCAATTATTTAAAATGAACAATCATAACCAATTTCGAGATATGGATGACTAAACATTCGCTGACCCCACTCTCCCCTTTTCCTTCAAAATATTAAAAACGCTGAAACCCCAGTCTGATTATTTAAAATGGACAATCATAACCAATTTCGAGATATGGATGACTAAAAATTCGCTGACCCCGCTCTCCCCTTTTCCTTCAAAATATTGAAAACGCCGAAACCCAGTTTGATTATTTAAAATGAACAATCATAACCAATTTCGAGATATGGATGACTAAACATTCGCTGACCCCGCCCTCCCCTTTTTCTTCAAAATATTAAAAACGCTTTAACCCCAGTCTGATTATTTAAAATGAACAATCATAACCAATATCGAGATATGGATGACTAAAAATTCGCTGACCCCGCTCTCCCCTTTTCCTTCAAAATATTAAAAACGCTGAAACCCCAGTCATTTAAAATGAACAATCATAACCAATTTCGAGATATGGATGACTAAACATTCGCTGACCCCGCTCTCCCCTTTTCCTTCAAAATATTAAAAACGCTGAAACCCCAGTCTGATTATTTAAAATGAACAATCATAACCAATTTTGAGATATGGATGACTAACCATGCGCTGACCCCGCTCTCCCCTTTCTCGTCAAAATGATTAAAAATACGGAAACCCCAGTCTGATCAATTCAAATAAGCAATCATAACCAATATCGAGATATGGATGACTTATTAAAACATCCATTGACCCCGTTTTCCCCTTTCCCGTCAAAATAACAAAACTCGACCACCCCTATACACACTTTCACTCCACATTTCACCCCTTAGGGGTTGAATTTCCAAAAACACGAAAGAAATCTAAACACAATCTTTCATTCCCCTATTTCACCCCCTTAGGGGTTGAATTTTCAAAAACCCTGAAATTACTCTTTTTTATGTTTGAAAAGACACCTAATCACCAATTTAAGTAATTCTAACTTCAAAAATGATGGAACTTCCATACAAACTTTTATCCCCTATTTTACCCCATTAGGGGTCGAATTTTCAAAAACCTTGAAACCCATATTTATTTATTTTTCAAAAGACACCTAATCAGGAATTTTCATAATTCTAACTTCAAAAATGAAGAACTTCCATACAAACTTTCATCCCTTATTTTACCCCCTTAGGGGTTGAATTTCAAAAAACCCTTTCTTAGTACACCTCTACACATCAAGACAAACCCACCCTCCAAATTTCAAGTCTCTACGATCAGCGGTTTAGGCTGTGCGTTGTCTGTCAGTCAGTCAGTCAGTCAGTCAATCAGGACTTTGATTCTTATATATTTAGATAAAGAAAATGTCATGACTTATCTGGCAATCAAGAACCTATAAGTTCCTGACATACACCATAGTACTCCTAAAACGACCTCTTGGTGCAGTGGTATGAGCGTTGGCCTCTCGGATCACTGCATCGCGTGCTTGCGGGTTCGATACCCGCCAGAGACAAATTTCGGAAACGGCCTTTTCGTAATTTGCCCTGGTCTGGATATCACTGGGATCGCCCCCAGTGCATTGTATGGTAGCCATAGTACAAGCGTTTGCTTAGTTTGGGACCATACAGTTGGTGTGTAAGTCTGGCGACATTTATGTTAAATATTTCGTTATGTCCGTCACTATCTTGAGAACCAATATCACTTTCGGTTGGCTGCAGTGCATTGGATGCGGTAAAGTCCTTCCCAGCACTCTCCCAGTTATCTGCGATTTGTACCCGTCCTGGGGTACTTGCTGCAGACAAATTGAGTCTGAGGGTCGCCGGTTAACCCAACTCAGTCGTGGCAATGATGCATGGAGTGAGGAGTAAGGTATTAATTATTCTGCAAAACCCTTTAACCTACACTAGACTATTTATACAACATTAATTACATAAAAACCATCCATGCATAAATAATAAATATATTCTTTCTTCTGTTATACAGAGTGAATTTTTCAAGTGTGCGTAGATGGCCAAATCCGAAACTATGAGGAATATCGAAAAGTACTCAAACTCAACTAGCTGATTTTGAAAAAAATACCACATACTGTATTATTACACCATTCGATAGTGTTGCTGATAAGGAACGAATTCTGGAAAGTAATGACATACGGCAAACTTAAGGAAAGAGCTCATTTTAAACAAAATACTATTTTATTTCTCTTAAGTTGCCTACCTATTAAACCTAAACTGATTAATTGACCAAAAATAATTGAAAATTTGTAATTAGAACATAATGTTGTGAAGAAGACTGCGCTGCGAAGGTAAATAAAAAAATTATTGAGCATAATTTCGAACAAGGTAAAGGTAATGTACGTATGATTTATTAAATACAACTTGAAAATATGGAGCAGTTTATTAAAAACCAACACTTTCTTTAAGTTTGCCGTATGTCATTACTTTCCAGAATTCGTTCCTTATCAGCAACACTATCGAATGGTGTAATAATACAGTATGTGGTATTTTTTTCAAAATCAACTAGTTCGATTCCTGGCAACGCTTTTTGTTTTTTCAAAAATCCAATGATGCAGTTTTAGTTTTCATCAAAATCGGCTCCGAGACTCCTTTGAGTACTTTTCGATATTCCTCATAGTTTCGGATTAGGCCATCCACGCACACTTGAAAAATTTATCCTGTATATATAAAGTTAAAGTTTTTATCTTTGTATGTAGGGATAAATCTTTGAAATTACTGATCTGATTCTGAAAATTCTTGCATTAATAGAAAGCTACACTATCCCTGATTGATATAGGTTATATCTCAAAGTATCATGCGGGCGAAGCCGCGGGAAAATGATAGACAAACTTAACTAAGACCCATTTCAGCATCACAAGCTATCTAACAAAAATAATAAATACTTTATGCAATCACAATAGGGTTTTAACCCCATTAATAATAATATTAGCTCTTTTTAACGTCTCACTTTTGGGCACGGGCCTTCCCTCAATACGAGAGGGATTCAGTCAGAGGGATTCAGCCTAGTGTGGGTTGGCGGATTTCACCATGTCTTTCGAAAATGGGTTAGATTTTCAAAGGCGTCTAGGTTTCCTTACGATGTTTGCCTTCACCGTAAGCAAGTGATAATTATATTGAAATTATGATTCGTACATAGATTTCGAAAATCTCAGAGGTGTAACCCGGGATTTAAACACGCGGGACGCCTGCTTAACCAATCGGCTATCACTACATACACTTCAACCCCATTATGTATTTTTTTCAGCCATGTCGATCAATAACGAAAATGCATTAAAAAATATCGTCATCGTTAAGCTGACTGCACGAACAGTCACTATTTTGAATCTGTCTATCCTATTATTTTTCCAGTGATAGGTATGCCTCCCGGCTCTATCAGACAAATAAAGAGTTAACGCGAAATCGTTCCACGGGTCTATTTGCATGGCGGATTTTAATTTAATAAATTGCATGAAAATTGACTGTTTGCAATTTGTTTGATGGGAAGCGATTAGATGTGTCCATATGGCGCGCATGCCTCACCCGACCACTCATATTATGACATTACGTCTATGCGTTCCGACGTCAAAAGTGAGTGCTCGCGCGAGGCATGCGCCTGATGAAGACGCCGCCATTGAGGTTTAGTGAAATAGAGTTATACACTTCTCATCTAAAAAATCTAAACAGTACTGCAAGTACTATTTAGGCATTTAAATAAAAAAAATGATTGATATCATTAAAAAATACGCCAATAAATAACTGGCGGTTTACACAATGGTGTACCACAATTCCAAATTTGAATTTAAATTTTAGAATTTTCATTCAATAAATGAATGTAGGTGTTTTGATTTTTTTGATGAGAAGTGTATTTTGTACGTATGCCGAATACCTGACTTATTAATCAATTGATGCTTCAACCAGGCACGAGAGTTTAATCTCCCGTCATTCATAGAGCATCATCGATCGTTTAAATTCATTCAATCATTCATTGATCTTACGGCCGGCCCTTAGGCGAAGGCTAGACGTAAAGTATATACTGTGGTCCGTCAGTATGGTACATAATGATGGATGTCATTCCATCGACGCAGGCTACACGTTCAGTATTTATTCCGTCAGTATTGTGACGTAGTTCGTACAGTCCAGACGTAAATTGAAACACGAAAGCTTGGTATGGATATTACCTTAGCGCTTGGTTTAATCTGCAATCTCAGAAGACATGTCCACTCTATTGCTTTCGCGACGTGGAACGCCAAACTGTCATTTTGGAATTGAAATTCCAGGCAAATACCTATTGTCATCCATCAGTACACTAGCCTACAGGATTCGTTTGGACTAAGGTATTTGAAAAATAATGGCGAATCACAGTAAATACTTTACGTCTAGCCTTCGCCTAACACATCACAGCCAGCCGTGCTGGTCCAGCAGTAGTTAATCTCAAATAACTTTTCAATGGATGCGTCCAAAGACTACATAATAATGCCAAGGAATATTTTATTACCTACGCTTATTTTCGTTTAGTTCCTAGCATCCCAACATCTTGATGTAATACAGCAAAGCTCTTAAGTCGGTTCGCGTGCCGAGTGCCAACTTGCGAGCGAGGATTATTCTAACGGAGTGACATTTTATTGTTGGCAATAAAAGCCGGACGAAAGGTATGCAGTAAAACTAATGCCTGCAATTAATCTGGAAATGCTTTCACGCCTTTACTCAGAACTATATTTTTATATGCATCAGATTGGTTGAAATACAAGTCGTTTGCAATATTGTAGTTTCTGTTCTGCAATATGGTCCATATTAAATATTTTATTGCACTCATATTTGTTTTAGGTAGATGATAACATTAGTCTGGAAAACTTTGTGTAATGTTTTTATTTATAGCCTGGGAAGGAACACGAACAGGGCCTCGCTAAAGGTTGGCACTCATCTATCAACTCGGCACCCGACCAGCACCGCCTCGCCGCTCGGCGTCCACTCGTTGTCGCGCGACAGGTGGTCCGCGGGCGGACGCCGCGTGGTCCACTTATTTCCGGTTCAGTTAGTGGATGCCGACCGACGATGAGGTGCTCGTCGGGTGCCGAGTTGATAGATGAGTGCCAACCTTTATCAATTGTCCATTTTGAAACCACTGTTCTCTAATATTATCTTTGTGAATTCTTCATTATAAATCGTATATTCTTGGTGGTCAACATGTTGTCAGCCATCTGTTAACAGTCCTCTGGTCAACAAGCCGATCGCCAAGAATTTGAGATTTATAATGAATAATGCACAAAGATATATTAGAGGCCCGTGGTTTCGCAGTGGTCAATTGATAAGAGGCCAGAGGCCCAGACGGTGCACTGGATGGTAAATGGTAACGGTCACCCAGGATGCTGTAGGACAACTTTATTTTGCTTCATTTCGAGTAATGACTAGGTACTGTTGGCTGCAAATCACCTCGAATATTCATTCACCTGAGCAACCAACATAAAGTTACATCCATCTTGACTTGAGCTTCGGTCAGTAACTTAAAGGTAAGTATTTCTATTTAATAAATTCATTGCAACCAAAAAGTTAAACTACTGCCACCAATTAAAAGTCACATCCATCCATAGTTTCGGTCAGTAACGTCTACTACTCCACCAAGCCAACTAGGAACCTGTCAAATGTGACGTCACCCGCACAAAAAGGCGGTGGCGGTGTGCGGGAGGTGTGGCAGGCGGGAAGCTGCAGGCGGTGGCGGGTGTGCGGGCGGTATGCGGGCGGAGAAGCCGAATTCCATCCGAGTTCCTAGTTAGCTTGGTGGAACAGTAAGTATTTCTATTTAATAAATCCATTGCAACCAAAAAGTTAAACTACTGCCACCAATTAAATTTATTATTATAATTAAATTAAGCCAAAGTGTGGCTGGTAATGTCTGTGTTGCCTCGACATTGATTGATTGTGTCACGGCTTGCGAATTGTAAACTTGGCACAAATATTTACAGAGGTGGCCAAACTTGGCCAACTCGCACCCCATTTTTAGACATTGATCTATTGTTTCTGCCTATACAATGTTGTATCGGTTTAAATGTACAAGAGTTTGAATTAAAAACGGGCGATTAGTGATCTTTTTATCTTTTAAGGATTAAAAAAAATCGAGCAGTCTATAGTTTTGAAGTCTTTTGTGCATGGTATAATTTATGGAATTGAGTAGTAATAATAAAATGTTGTTGTTCCGAATGGATGATCCAAATATCCGAAATAAAAAAAATGAACATTGGCCGATATGCAACATGGTCCGAAAAAGTGCGGCAATTCGCCCCGTGGGGTGAACCGCTCGTGGTGCGAAACGAAGGGTCCATAGTTAAGGAGTATTTGACGTTGGTAGTTAAGGGGCAGTTCTCTGATTTCGCCACGATTCGGAAAAATTGAGAGAAATTTTAGATTTTGAAAATTTTGATGTAGAATCAAAATATGACTAAAAATAATTGACAGGTATTTTTTTTTTCTTAATTGCACCAATAAATATCGGAGATATAGCTCTCTAAATTTTATATATGTGACGGTAATGATATTTCGTCTTATGGTAATGACATTCGTGTGAGGTTTACTTACTAAAATGACAGCTTTTTATATCAAACGTAAAATTAATTTGTTCTGTTCATCATGAATTATGTTGTTTTATGATTCTGGTTCAAATTAATTCAATTTTATTTACTAAAGAATAAAATAAACAAGATGACTTATAAAAAATAGATTTAGCTAAAATATAAATTGACATTTAGAGCCGATTTAGATATCCGTGCAAATATAATTATAAAATTTAATTGGGTTTAATTTAAAAAAAAATATATATATTAGAAAAACTCTAAGAAAATATGAAAAAAATCTTTTATGAAATTAACTCTAAGATTTTATGGAAATTAATGAAATAATATTGTTATACACTGAAAATAAAAACAAAATATCGTTTCAGAATATATGTACAACATATAGGTAGTATAGTAGTATAGTATATTCTTATTTTTAAGTTTTTTGCTTGCAGTGTTTTACTAGTACTTTGTATTATTTCAAACCTCTATTATTAACACAAAATATGCAGTCTTAGTTTAATTTGAGGTATACGTATTCTACACAATTAATATAGGTAACCAGGAAACAACTTTTTAAATAATATTATAGATATTGCAGCAGACATAAGTAATATGTACTTATTTAAAAAAACAGTTTTATAACATTATCATTATATTTTCAAACTATCCTCAGCATCCCCTTTCTTTTCTATATCTTTTATGTCATTTGTCTCTATTGCCCTCATTTTTCCTAAAACAATATATTTTATTTTTTGTGGATCCAACTTTTTTATTTGTACCTTTATTTTCATACCCTTCACTATACTTAGTTTCAACTTTCTATTTTTTCTTTTCTTTTCCAAAAACAGTCCTAGTATGTCTCGTGGATCCAACTTTTTTCTTTGTATCTATATTGCCATCCTATTCAATATATTATGTTTTATTTTTTCCATTTTTCTCTCTTGAAATTTCTCAAAATACTGTAGAAGTCGTGCTGGAGCCAATTTCTCTTTGCAGGTTAAAAATTGTCAATCTTCGGTATAATCATAGGTACCTAAACTCTGAGTCTATAGTTTTTTATTAGGGTGTTTATAGACATTATTACCAATATATAATATCTAAATATTCATTTTTTTTTTTAATATAAAAGAAGAAAAGTAAAAATACATTTTAGGGTCACCACCGTCAGTTAAGCGTCATTACCGTCACTATAAAAACTGATGGTAAATTACGGTAATGACACTTACGGTAATGACATTTTGTGTTATTTTGCTTATCAATGCTATTAATATTTAATATTCAAGGAATAAATATTATAATGGTAAAAGTAGACCTAAAAACCAATGACATAGAGGTGGAATTAAAAATTAAATCGATTTGCTTACCCAAAATCTTGCGATCACGGCGAAGACCACTTTTTCGTGACAAACGTCATTTTCGAGATGAATATCCAAAATATTTTTTTTTACTAAAGCTCCTAGCCTCCCGTTTTAACATCTCTGGGTCGATTGACCAATTGGGAAGCGTGCGGGGTGAGGGGTATGGGAGTAGCATGTACACTTAAAGAGATATTTGCATTACCACCTCAGCTTACGGTGATGACCTTTTTTTGATGACAAAGTTAATTTTATTTTTAAAAAGTTAACTAACCGTTTCGTATGTGTAAAAATGAAATTAGTTTCTCCTAATAATTGGCATAACACAAGGGACTAATTACAGTTACATCAGACGACGACTTCTTTGAAATTTAATACGATATTCTTCGGGACATGTGTGAAAGACACTGATGGTAGTGACATTTAGGCATAAAAGTTGTAAATATTTTTTTTGTTCCTACACTTATGCTTTTGAATTTTAGGGCACAACTAGATAAATGTATTACAAGCCGACAACAGTTATTGGATCTCCGAAAATATCGATACTTTTTTTTATTTGCTACCGGACATGTGTTTGGTGCGAAATCAGAGAAATAGCCTAAGAATCCTTTAAACGCATTTTCAACAAAGAACTAGCAAAACACATTACAATTTTATTTCATTTTTATTATTTTCCGCTACAAAAGTTAAGCATGCAATTACGAACTTTACTATACGATAACATTTTCGTAATACAACACTAACACTGTTTGTTTGTCAATAAAATAAGTAAATAGCATTCTAGGCATCATAAAAATGATATAATCGCCGCATAAAATGAAAGGGTGCCAATAAACCGACCCTTTGAGAGATGATATTATTTACTGATGAAATAATAAGGGCATTCGGTCGCTATAAATCCACTGAGTCGATTTTATTTGAACTAGGATAGTGCGGTTTATCGCTTGCTTATTTCTATTCAGTACAATTTAGTAGGTTACAATTTAATAGACGCGATTGAGTGATAAGTGTAAACATCAGACAAAAGATCGACGTAAAGTAGCTATTAATTACAGCTGCGTTTCGCACTATGAGTGAGAGAGCCGAGAGAGACTAAACGAACGCAACCGGTTAGTAACTCCCCAAGTTCCATACAAAAAACAAAACCCAATCACTCGAGTACGCGGTGCAGAAAAGTTCTCGAAAACAGTCGCGCGCGACCAGCATGTCGAGTCGCGTGCTACTTACTAATTACTCATTAATTTTATTAACTAGACGTGTGTCGTCACATTATTTTCACGAAACGTAACGTAACCGGTTACGTCAAAGGCGTCACTGGTTATTTAATAGGTGATTTTTGTAACTGGTTATTTTTGTAACCCTATGGTTTTCGTCACTACTAGCTTCTTGTATACAAAAATACAAACATTGTTATTTGTTACTTTTAGATGTCTATGGTTGACCAGTGACATAATACCTATGATGTAGTTCAGGCTACAGCTAAATAACCTGTTACAAAAATCACCAGTTCGTCGCCTAAACAGTGATTCGGTGAATTAGCTCGTAACCAGTTAATGTAACCGGTGACGTGAAATAACGCTCACGCCTATTATTAACCAGTTACTTTTGAGTAGCGCTGTGGACGCATTTGGATCTATTGTACTGACTAGGATCCTGTCTAATAGAATGGAATGGAATGTCTGGTAGAATGGAAGGAAAAAATTCATAATCGCTTCAGTTTCATTGCAAAATTCTTCATTTATTCCATACAATGTATAAATACAAAACCCTTTGAATAAGGCACTAGCCTTAGGCAGCTCGTTCAGTAAACAGACAATCTAATTAACCTTTGTGCTGTTGTATTCAAGGAAACGTCGTTTGTTTATTATTGTAACCCCTCTCTTAGGGTAGAGCCACCTGTTTGATGCTGTTCATTTATTTCAAATTATGGTTTCAAATATAGATTAAGAAAACATTTATGTATCTACTACCTTTTTTATGATATTGAACTTAGACCGTTAAGATATTGAAGTATTTTTTTGGAAACTGAGAAAAACCGTTGTTACCACAGAGTAAAGACTAAAGAAAGAGGTGCCCTTATTAGATATTTGTATGAAAAAAAACGTGGCCATTGTTTTTTCATTTTCATTTTACTATTTACCGGTAAAGAGTTGAACTACTCACACACGACACGACACAACGTCACGACTTTTATCCCCATTCGGGGGTAGTCAGAGGCTTGAGTGGCCATACACCACCACATTGTGGAGGTATTAACCAACTCAAGGCCCACGTTTCACCAGATAGTCAGAACCCAACGTGACAGGTGGTGAACCTTGTCGCCGTGTATAATGAACTACTCGCTTCGTTTTATGTCGATGTTAGTACTAGGCCGACCACTCGGCCGACTTGCTTAGGGCCAATCCCCTTAGTAACTGGTCCATGGTTGTTACTGAGGAAAATAAGTTGGCTTTTATATCGCAAAAATTATAAAGTTGATGTTGCATATAGAGTTGAAATTTATTTTCTAAAGGCGTTTGCCCGGTGGAATTTCAAATGTTAATTAACCCTATTAACCACTTGCGGGATGATTTTTCTAAAATCTTTTCTTAGTGCTCACCTTCCGTTATAAAGGAAACCCCTGAGCAAAATTTCATGCTTCTAGCTAGACACATCTGTTTAGACTGTTTAGGCCTGTCAGTCAGTTGTTAGAGTTCTATTCAGTAGAATATAGATTTGGGTTATATCCCCTTTTATTTTTCAATAAAATTTTTACAGCGTTTGTTTGTTTCAAGGACCAATTTCACAATCCGTGTATAAAAAATAGATATAAACGAAATGTAAGTGAATAGTGCTGTACGAATATCGAAACGTTTGTTTAATAAAATCCTATTTGAATTGTGGATTGTATTGCTTACATAACATCGCTTTTATGTCCGTATCCACTCGATCTCTTTACTGTGGGGCCATCGCTTTCATTCCAGAATAAACACATTTTTATTCCGATCTCATGCTAATAAAATGCAAATTGGCCCCTTTCGGCTTAGGGTTTAGCAATTTTCAACAAATGTTTCCTATTGAATTTTATTTGATTTCCTTAATTGCCGGACCGTACAGTACCTCACAGATCGAAAGTAGCATCGGTAAAGTTCGAAAACTCGTTCACTGCCGAACGAACAATATCAATAGTACTTGCAATTGTTTATAGTTACACATCACTAACACTGTTGGATGTTACGCCTTGAAATCAGCCAATAGCGTCGATGACGCGAAAATGAGCGATTGCGATTGCTTGTTTGTTCGGAAATATTAAAGTTTCCGAATTTAAACGATGTTGCCTTGGAGTTGTGCAGTACTGTCCCTATCTGTGATACTTATTGGACCGTGGCCTCGTTTTAATTCAACGTTCGACACATGTTTGCCGTTCATTTTGGAAAACAAACCGAAATGTTTTATTCATTAGCGTCAGTGGAAAATGTTAGATATAGAAGAAATCGTCATGTATATTTCATGCGACGCTAACGTGATGTCGAGTTGTTATTTTCCTTTTCGTTTTTCTTTACTCGATCCAAGTTTGCTTTGAAGAAAATCATAGCGTTGAATATACTTCCGACATGTTGCGTGGCCGGGGTGAACCGATACAACAATTGCGTTGCGATGGCGATTTATTATCAAATTGTCTCTTATGTGATGCGGCCACCTTCATATATTTATAGAGGTTTGTTTTACCGGTGCGGCCCAGGAAGTACAGTTATCAAATTGTAACCAGATGTTAAAAAAGTTCAGGTTTGCAAAATGTAGAGCAAAGGTTTTGGTAAACTTTTAGCAGGTTTCCTCAACAATGCTAAAACTTAATTCCGAGTGAAATAGATCGTAACTCAATTGTGAATGTTCGCATTCCAAGACAAATAGAAATGTTCATCACATACGTATTCTGTGTTTCTTGCTCAAGATATAGCGTTTACCGGGCCGGATTCCATTACAATTTTGATTGCTATGTTTGGAATATTCTAAATAATAGGTCTATATGATTCACTTGTAATCTAGAAAAAGAATGAAAAATTCTATTACCGAAAATTAAACTCTTCTTTTGAAATGTTTGTCCTTTGAAAACATATTTCAGATAGGTACTCTTAAAATAAAAAATAAACTATTTTCGCTTAAGTCCATCTGCTCACCAAATCTTACCACCAGTAGTCAAATGGGACTAGAAAATTCCCATTCAACTTCTGGTGGTGTAGAATAGGAGCACTTTTACCCTAATTCACCATCAGAGGTCAATTGGTACGAAACATGTCCCACATCAAAGCCTGCCATACATCATTTAAATCGTTTAAACTCCGCCCCTGTCATCAGATTACTGAGTGAAGCCACGCAGCACACAGTTTCCAACAAATTATACTCAAGACGTACGCTATCCGACATTTTCTGTTTCATAAATCTCCATTTGGAGGCGGTGCGCGGTGAATAGGCTCGTTAGTCATAAATAACCGAACTCTGGTCGTTATCTCTCATTCAGACGGCCATAAGGTGTGCACGATGCCTTATAACGCTTTTTTCTTTGAACAAACTTTAAATTTCTGTTTGCTTTTATTTTGGATGCCTTTTTCGAGATTTCGCGAGGATTATGATTTATGAATGCAATATACTTCGGGAAAATAAAGCTTGGATTATTAAATAATCTGCTTTGAAGTAATATGTGTCTATATATGACTGATAGATCTCATTGAAATAACTTAATATTAGGTATTTAGGATGATTCCTAAATACCTAACCTACCTACCTAACCTTCCTAATGACATCGTGAGGAAACCTACCTAACCCCCGGGATTAGGTAATAGTCAGTTCCTGTATACACGGCCACAAGGTTCACCACCTGTCACGTTGGGTTCTGACTATCTGGTGAAACGTGGGCTTTGAGTTGGCTTAATACCTCCACAATGAGGTGGTGTATGGCCACTCAAGCCTCTGACTACCCCCGAATGGGGATAAAAGTCGTGATGTTATACATTTTTATTTATTTATTTATTATAGTCCGAAATGGTTAGATTTATTTCCTTCGAAGAATCAATCCATTAAGAAATGAGAAAAAATAAGTAAGTACCTATATCCCAGACTGAGTTCGTGTTATGATGAAAGTGTTTTTGATCTAATTTAATAAAATATTTATTCTGGTTTTCATTGAAAGTTATTTGTAATTTTCCTTTAATAATTTTAATACTATGTGATTGGAGTTCTAAAGGAGTGAGAAACTAGTGGAGTAAGTGATATTGTAAATGGGGAAAATTACTTTTATTAGCATACCCAATTACGCCTTTATTCCCCGAAGGGGTAGGCAGAGGTATACCTACTGCATTAACAGATACTTTTACGATGGTATTTTGGTACTGTTAGGTGTATCTACATATGCCGATCGGCGCGCACGCACAGGCGGTTATTACGTCTGACCACGTAGACATGTCAGGGCCCTAAGTCGCTTAGCCATTGCCATTGAGCTGCTATAGTAATCGATCCTCTGATTGGCCGACCGACCGACTGATCGGCCTCTGATTGGTCAGAATCAACCGACCAATCGGGGGGTCGATCACTATATCAAAACGCCACAGTGGCGCCGCAATGGCTAAGCGACTTAGGACCCTGATTGCTCGGACGTGGCTGTTCGGCGCTTGGGGACGCGGCCAATGTAGGTGCAAAAAAGTACCTTAAATAAATAATAACAACTCATACACGAGCCAAAAAAAGCAAACACATATCATATTGAACATAACATTGTACCGAAACCTCAGTACTGAAAATATCCCGCTAAAAGCTTTTGGCTGTAAAACGTTAATGTCTATTCACCCTTCTGTTGTGCCTTTCATGATGCCAAGACACCGATGCCTCATGCCTGCGATGATGCGATACATTACTTTCACCTTTATGACTTTGGTGTCAGTGTCGATTTTTATTTATTTACTTCGGTACCTACTCAATATGATAGGTAATTAGATATGTACGTTAGATACGTTACCTAGATACCTTCGTTATTTTTCTAACATGTTTTGCCATAGATTTTATTTAAAACGCAAGATTTTATTTGTAGGGATCCTTATTTTTAGCTCTTTCAAAAAGAAATTCGTCATCCCTTTAAAACACTTGCAAAAAATTATTGCTTGCGAGGTTAAAAAACTATGTTCGTGTGTGATCAAGATTCACCGCTAGATATGCCAAACATTAAATACAAAATAAATAAATATAACGTCACGACTTTTATCCCCATTCGAGGGTAGTCAGAGGCTTGAGTGGCCATACACCACCACATTCTGGAGGTATTAACCAACTCAAAGCCCACGTTTCACCAGATAGCCAGAACCCAACGTGACAGGTGGTGAACCTTGTCGCCGTGTATACAGGAACTGACTATTACCTAATCTCGAGGGATACGTAGGTTTCCTCACGATGTTTTCCCTCACCGTCAGCGAACTGTAAATTATGCACATAGATGAAAATTCATCCATTGGTGCATGCCCCACCGGGGATCGAACCTGGGACCTCCTGATTGCTAGCCCAACCTGTTCAATCCTAGGCTACAGTCGCTTTATTAAATACATACCTACTATATTACTCTAACAACGTGTGTCTTTCCTTGTGTGTTATTTCCTTTTATTTTGAGGTCCTAGGAAACCCTCAAAACGTTAAGAAAACATTCTCATTCACTCACCTTAAAATATCGCAACGTTGACGCCACATTTGCTTAAAAGCGTAATTTCGAGTGCAAATGTAATTTAAACCTGTCTAAGCTCAATATATTAAAAGTCCACTTAACAAGAAGTGCGCCATTCGCCGCGGAGCAACGATTGAAGTTAATGAAGTTCTCTACGTGATATCTTCATGCGAGAGACCGGGGCGCAGTACCGCCCGCCCTCGCTCACCGGGGCGGGCGGCGCTACAACTCGCTACATTTTGAGAAATTAAGCAATTTTAATTGTAAAACTCGTTTTAGGGCACCGCTACACATACTGCACAATGCGATTAAAATAAGAACAGGACGGGCACGCGGCTAACTTCACTCATATAAGTACGGTACCAAGTAGGTACTGTACTTTTGACTGAAGTTAGCCGAAGGCCTGTACAAGTTCCAGTTGTGACGTCACTACATGGCGCTAGGCCGCCCCGCCGGTTCTATTCTTATTTTAATCATAGTACCTACGTCGAAATTAATAAGTATCGTAGAATTATCGCTGGAATTATATTTGAAATTGAATGTAATGCTTGGTAGGTATAAACAATGTGTCTTTTGTAAAGTTTGCGGTGTAGTTGGCAAGCAGAAAAATATAGCATCACTACTAAATCGACTAGCGATGCTCAGTAAATTTTTTCTTGAAGGGATATGAATGAAAATTTCGATACCACTGTAGGATTTTATTTTATAGGCATCACTGGTCCACCGGTGTGTAATTGGAAAATGAAAAATGATAGTCAATAAAGGACCACCCACGCATAAGTTAGTCACAGTTAGTAAATGAATTATAGGTACGGTAAACTAACATTAGTGATTTGGTGCATATACCTCGCATACCTCGCTCATTCACTCATGCACACATTATGTTTATCCGTTCCGACGTCAAAACTGAGTGCTCGTTGCATGCGCGTGATGTTGACGCAGCCTTGACAGAAATATTACCGCAGCCGATGGACTCCGACCTTAACCGCGAGTGGCAGCGCGCAACTTGCCGCAGAGTTTGATGTCCATAATTAGCTTTACTTAATTCTCTAATACCGTTAATGCTACTGCTCTTATTAGAACTCCCGTGTCCAATTAATGGCTGACTTTTTAATTGAATCAAATATGTATCATGTTTGTTTTCGAATAGTCGAATTATAACTCTATAACTCGGTTCTGCGAATTGAATTATTTTGACAGTTGGGTATTGGTAAATTAAATTTTACTGTTCGTTGTTTTTGAGGTTGTATTAATTGTGAGGTTCCACGAATATGTAGCATTTTGTTATTAAAACAATCACTAGGGTAGTTATTATTATTATTACTAATATTACCGAGGCTTCTGGCTCTCTCACTCATCGCCGATCTTCTGTGAGAGGGTGGTTCTACCCCGGTCGAGCTCGCCCGTATATGAGCTGCAGTCAATTGGCTACAGCTTGATTCTACCACCAATAAAATGATGAATTTTTCGAATTTTGTATTTTAAAAGCGGTGTCAATATATTAACTTGCTACATTAGCTCCCTGGCCGCACTTTACTTACATTTTAAAATAGTTATTGATGACATAAAAAAATATCAACAAGTGAATATTAACATAATCCGCTATAACTATAATATTTCCCTGGAACATGCAGTTTACAATAACGATCTTATAAACTAATAAACGGGTCGATTTGTTTTGGCGCTTTACCAACTTCATGTTAAACACGGCCAGCGGGCAGTGAGGCATTGAAATAAGCCAAAATAGGCAACATTCACCAGGTTAGTGACAAGCAATCAATAACAGCATCCACTGCCGCTCTATAATCGATTCCATTTCCGATATTGTACACGGAGGGTGTCATGAAAATCGCCACCTTCGACGACCACGTGCAAAAAGTCCGCGTCCAATGGATATTCGACTCTATAGTCTGATTTTTAATTAGACGAAGTGGGCTGACAGGTTCTTATGTCACTTTTCAATATAAATAGAACAAATAAGGTTCAAATTCGAACTTTTCAGCTGTCAGTTGGCTTCGTCTAATTAAAAATCAGACTATAGTATAACCATATTTGCTTTCGAGTATAGAATAAATCCAAAGTAAGTATAGTGATTATTTCAAAAAGGCACTGTGAGCTTTTACGGAGCGTCTCCGTGCTTCGGAGGGCACGTAAAAAGTCAGTCCCGGTTGTTGTCACCTTGGCAGCAGTCGTTAAGCCATGTTAGAGGCCTTCGGGCGGCTTGAACAACTCTGACACCAGGTTGGCCACTAACCATACGATAAGAAGCAGATTTCAAGATTTTTTAGGTGAAGGTAAACACGTAGTATCATTGATGTATTATTTAAGCAGATATGGTAACTCCTAACATTGCAATCACTGGAGTTGTGCTCAGCGCACTACTAAATGCAGGGAAATTCACACATCTGTTATCGCACTTGCAATTTCACAAAAAACAAAGGCAATTTGATGCGTGTTATTCACCAGAAGATAAACGTTATTGGCAATACCGACATGTTTTGTACCGAACGACTCCATAGACTCCATTTAGTAGGACATACTATTTTGGACATTCACATATCTCCTTCTTTCGTAATATCTTTACGAAAATTGTGTGTAGTTAGCCGAGACACTGAGAGTGTGGTGGACTATAACCCGTTACCCGATCCCCTCGTATTGAGGGGTGATGCGCCCGGAATAATAGGACTTCGCCCTCTTTACATTAAGATCAAAATGCTATCGGTGAAATGTGGTACATACTGAGATTTTTTTTACGACAGCAAAATGGTTTTTGTAATTCCTAGTAGTAGTGTTTTTAATATTTTTTACTAAAAGTTTTGTATTTACAGCAAATGTTGTATGTAATGTCTCACATTTATAAAACATTTTCTGTAAATACAAAACGTTTAGTAAAACATACTAAAAAGACTACTAGGAACTACAAAAACCATTTTGTATCGTATTTTTTTTCTCAGTGAGTGCATCTGCCTACCCCTTAGGGGAATACAAACGTGGTGTTACGTACATATATTTTCACCCTATTCGATACATTTTCTTCGAGAAACTTACGGAATCGATGGATCATTGTCGGTATTTTGCGGCGCCGCATCTTTCTCAACTTTTGTAAATATTTGTGCGGCGTAACCCGTTATTTTGTGGACTATCTATCACTGTCCAGTGCAGAAACTAAAAAGGAATTGCGAGAGAAATATTTCTTGATGCTAATCTAAATGTGTCAATAAGGTTTTGGTATGGGAATCTATAAATAAAGGTATCTAGGTATATAATTGTATTGGAGGTTTTATAAAATAGGTTTTGTACCTAAGTATGATATAAATAATAGACTTTGACTAATGACTAACTTTTGACCGGGATAAAAGGATGTACGAATTTCGCTGCATGTAGTGGTGCGCTGAGCACAAGTTTAGTGATTGCGATGTAAGCGGTATCATATCTGCTAAACTAATAAATCAATGGTACGATTGCTACCTTACCTATGAGCGCCTCAGTAACTATAAGAAATTATGGATTTATCGGCGAGCGTGACTGAAAACTTGTAATGAAAACTACCACACCAGCTAGGCTATTCTGTAACGACAAACTCACTTCGCGCGCGTGATATGATATGATATGTCAAATTTTGTATTGAAATTTGACATTTCACTAGAAAATTCACGCGTGCGAAGTGAGTGTGACGTTACAGAATAACCTAGCAGCTTCTAGATCACAGAGTAAAGACTAAAGAAAGATGTGCCCTTATTAGATATATGTATAAAAAAAAACGTGGTCATTGTTTTTTCATTTTAATTGTTCTATCTACCGGTAAATAGTTGAAATACTCGCTTCGTTTTATGTCGATATTAGTACTAGGCCGACCACTTGGCCGAGTTGCTTAGGGCCAGTCCCCTTAGTAATTGGTCCATGTTCTAGATACACAAATAAATGTAACCACCACGTAACATTATGCGCAAACAAAACACAGAAAACAACGAATCTCGATTTCTGAAAAGCACGTGATTTCTTCGCAACCCGTTATAATTGGATTGTCAGCGAGGTAACAATAGCCGCAACTGGACTCGTACGGAACCACGGTTCCGAGTTGGAAAACAAATAAGGTTAATACAGCACGAGTTGAATTTCCATTCGGAATCCGCGCCTCTAATTGGATGCGGAGTTTGTTTGAGTGCGGACGCCGAATGAGGCGATTTCCATGACACCCGCCGCTCGACGCTGTAATGGATCCATGTATCCCGATACTACTGTTTACTTGCCACTAACTAACCTAACTGTTGGTCTAATTTAGGTGCCCCGGTGGGGGTTTTGGATAGGCTTTTATCGCAACTGAATTGGTTAACCCAAAAATTTGGGGTTGATTATTAGTTTATACAACAAAATGTTTATTATTATTTTGTTTTGTATTTTAAACACACTGAGAAAAAATTTACCACAACAAAATGGTTTTTGTAATGCCTAGTAGTGTGTTTAATATTTTATACTAAATGTTTTATGTAATATCTCGCATTTGTAAAACATTTGCTGTAAATACAAAACTTTTAGTAAAACATACTAAAAAGACTACTAGGAACTACAAAAACCATTTTGTTATAGTATTTTTTTTTCTCAGTGCACTTTATTTGAAATAAAGAAAGCTTTCTAAACACTATATTTCAATAAGGTTCAAATAACAAAAAATATATTTTGAAATCTAGGTCCATTTTCAGCTGAATAAACAAATTAAAATGACTGGACATCAATAACAATAACTTTTCCACCGTCAAAACTTTAGTGACATATTTATATAGAGGCACCGAATAAATTTCTGAATTTTTGTTTAGTTCGCATTGGACAGTGATAGATATACCAAAATAAAGGGTTATACCGCGCGAATATTGACACAAGCTTAGGAACTGATCGACAATGATCTATCGTTACTCTCGTTACTGTCATGAAGTCCTGGTGAAGTGAAAAGGGCCGAGTCTGCTAATTTTAATTTTATTGGTGGTCATCTGTAGCCAATTGACTGCAGCTCATATATTAGCTGGCTCGATCTGGGTTGTACCAGCCTCTCACAGAAGATCGGCATAAAGTAGCTACCCAAGCTAGCGTAAGAAGCCCAACAATAACAACAAGCACCATGCACGATGAGATATTTGTGTTTACTATTCCACCAAGCCAACTAGAGACCTGTCAAATGTGACGTCACCCGCACAACAAGGTAGTGGCGGTATGCACGCGGGGGTGCGGGCGGGTAAGCCGCAGGCGGTGGTAGGTATGCGGGCAGGCAAGCCGCATTCCATCCGAGTGTCTAGTTGGCTTGGCGGTGAAGTATTTTTATTTACTGGAGCTAAAACATGATGTAACATTCAATATTGGAGTTACTTGTAAAAAATATATTTCTTTTACAAAGCATAAGCAATTAAATCTTGTACAATACTACTTATTTCAATTCAATACTTTCAATACCTACTTCTTTTAAACAAACAAGTCACAGAACGCTCTTCGAAGCATCGAGAATTTTGTAGAAAATTCTGGATAATGGAATTGTGCAAAGAGTGCTCGAGCGTGTGTTTCAGTCACCGAAGCGCCTCCACATCAAATACAGAATGCTTCAGCGCACAGATGGCTCACGCAGCTTGCGCATTGCACTGCATTGAAATACACTCACCATGTGTTAGGGAGACAATAATGGGATAATAATAAGTAGGTACTATTGGCATGAAAAACTTATTTTGAATCAGTTTAATGTGTAAGAAAACGATCATCATGGTTTTTTTGTTACTACAGTAGCGGCATTTTACGATGGCCGGTTTGACATGTGGGGGGGGGGGAAGAAAATGAACCTTATTATAACGGAATAAGACTGGCCGTTTTAAAAAAATAAGAATGTCAAAAAATTAATGCGAAAATGAATTTTATTCCATTATAATAAGGTTCATCCTTTCCCCCTGTCACATGTCAAACCGGCCATCATAACATGCCGCAAGTACCTATAAGGTGGCAAACGAGCGTACGGTACTGATTTTAAGCAGTTACCGTAGTCTATAGATGCTTGCAATATTAAGGCCTCGCTCGCACGTTGCCGACCAGCTAGGCTATTCTGTAACGACAAACTCACATCGCACGCGTGGATTTGCAGGTGATATGTCAAATTTTGTATTGAAATTTGACATTTCAATGGAAAATTCACGCGTGCGAAGTGAGTATGACGTTACAGAATACCCTAGCAGAAAGGAACTAGAACGAAGGGAGGGGAAGAAGAGGGGGGAAGAATTTGGCCTTCCGGCTCTCTCATTCATCGTACGAAACGCAGCTGTAATACTGCAAGCTACTTTACGACGATCTTCTGAGAGACGGTGGTACTACCCCGGTCGAGCCAGCCCGTATATGAGCTGCAGTCGATTGACTAGCTTAGCTCTAACACCATTACTCGCTTTAGAATATTCGTAAATATTTGGCTAGATGGCCTCACTCCCCTTCGCATTGAGGGGAGGCCCGTGCCCAGCAGTGGGACGTTAAAGGGCTAGTATTATTATTTGGCTAGATACCATAATCTATTCTGTGCCATGGTATAGATAAATTTAAAAAATACCGAAAACTGACACTAATCCCATTTTCACTCGTCTTTTATGGTGTCAATACCCTTCGTTCAGTAATTGTATTTACTGAGAGTAAAGAGACTGCAGCTTGTAATGAAGATTTGTAAGGGTGAATTGCCTTTATTGATATACTGAATACTTAATCGTTTTGGCTTTGAAAATGTGTATAAGAATATTCCTTATTAATGGTTTAGGTATCTACTTGGGTAAACTGAATTCTATAATGGAACAGAAATCGATACCGAACAGATACCGCCCGTTCGCATAAAATACATAATATAAGACTTTTGGCATTGCGATGTTCAGAGTTCCGCTCTTGTCGATGGAGATTTTTCCAGTTCTCTCTTCTTCCTGCCTGCCATCTTTGCCCTAGACGGCTAGAGTTTTAAGCCGAATTTACATTACGAAATTAGTGGCATAAAATTAGTTTCACGACACTAGTTTCTTCAACAGTTTCACGTGTAAACATCAAGTTTTACAATGCATGCATTAATTTCGTAACACTAAAGCAGTTTCGCGCCACGCGCAATTTTTTGATAAAACTACTTTTACCGTGTAAACGCAACGCGAAACTACAGTCGTTTTACACTACGTAATAAATCTTCGATTCCGACGGAGCCATGATCACAACGATACTGTTGATTTCACGACACTAATTATTTTAACGTAACAAGTTTTCCAAATACTGCCACAAGTTTCATGAAATTAATATCATCATGCATGCCATTAATTTCGTAGTAATGTAAATTCGGCTTTAGATACTTTTTACTTGAAATAATTTGCTTCTTCCCGGCTACAAATCAATTTCTATGGACCGACGGCAAAGCCAATAATATTGTGATCTAGATTTTACCTCTTTATTATAGATTTTCTTTACGAATCACTCTTTATAGAAATACAAATTCATAATCTACGGTGTATTTGTGTATTTACTGAGATTGCCAAGTAAGTACCTATTATTCCCAAACATATCCAGTTTACTTAAGGAATCGAGTTGACTTAGTTGCACTTTACTAGACTCACTCCCAAGAATGATGTCCAATTGTGGGCTAACGTTAGCGAGACAAGATTTAAGGAGACTGCTCGAGATAGAGACGAATGATGTTAATTCATCTCCGCGAGCTCAGAGATTGGGGAAGTAAGTGCCCCTTGAGCTATTTTATATGTGCCTGTAGGAATTTTAGGGTTCCGTAGTTCCTACGAGGAACCCTCATATGATCATCCAGTCAGTCCCAGTCTGTCACAGTACTATAACTTCTACAATTTTCGACGAATTTTAATGAAATTTGGCACAATGACCTGCATTCCAATAATATAAAATGTTATCAAATTAGTTTTTATAAAAAAAAACGTAATCGTATCGTGTAAAAATTAAACCCCATCACCCGATTTGTTACCTACAATAAGTTGTATGCTAATAATATATATTTTTAATACCAATTTTATGGACCAAAAGTAAGCAACGCTTGTACTATGGGTACTGTACAATGGACTGGGGACGATCCCAGTGCCACACAGGGCAAACTATGAACGATGGTCTACGCTCGAACCACGTGCCAAGCAGCTGTCAAGTTACAAATCAATTGTGGATTGGACCTACATTATTCGCAGACCAGGCGTGGACCACTGGTCGCACGCTGCGTGCAACCACACTGTTCAGACCGCGACTATTGATGAAAGCTCTGCGCATATTAATGGTCATTTCACACTGTTCTTTACCGCAGACCAATTGGAATCGTGAATTTCAGTGAACGGAATCTACTTATTGGGTATGCGATATGGCATAGGTATACTAAGTATAGGTAGGTAAGGAGGTATTTAAGGCTTTATATTATTGGTAGCTTTCCCCCGCGACTTCGTCCGCGTAGAATTTAAATGAAAAAAAAAATCGGATCTCTGATCCCAGAACCCGGATCCCGTATCTCGGATCCCGTTTCCCGTTTTTACCGGATCCTGGATCCCGTTTGCCGGATCCCGTATCCCGGTTCCCGTATTCGGGATATCCCGGATCCCGTATTCCGTGTCCCGTATATCCCGTTATTGATGAAGTGTATTAGAACCGCTCTCTTCTTATATCCGAGATTCTGAAATAAGGGCCTCCGCAGACTTGCTACTTTTAGCATCGGCGACCGGCGATTTTGTGACGTATCGATGCTGCGTCGCGTTTCTTCGAGCGCGAACAAGTGAGACGCACCATCAAAATCGCCGATCGGAGGCCCTAACGGCACAAAAAAAAAGAATTAATCCATATAAGACTATAAAATCATATTCTTTGAACGTTTGTTAAGTATACCAACAAATTTCGTCATACGTTATTTGGTGCATCCAGATGTCTCGCATGCCTCGAACACTCTTGTTATGACATTACCGGCCGAATACTCGTATGCAACTTCAATTTGAGAGCTGCTTGACGCGCCATACAAAAAATGACAGATAACGACGTCTCAGACTGCTAAGTGGGACTTAATTAAGTAGCCTTTGAGTATGCGGCCGAAAGTCTATGCGTTCTGACGTCAAAACTGAGTACTCAGACGCGGCATGCGCCGGATGTAAACGCATTCATATAAAAATATCCGTCTACCACGTTTCCCGTAACAAAGCACTCTGATAGATGGCATCAACACATCCCAGATATTGTTTCCAATCAATAATTCAATAAGGTCTGCAAGGGTCGACGCTCCAGTGAACCTCCCGATGTCTCATGTTAGATGGGACACGATGACTCAGCAGGGCAAGGGTTCTTGAAACATTCCCTAGTCCCACCGAAAGAAACAACTCCCTCAAGAAATAAACTTCCTTGCAATAAAACAGCCCGGATTGTTTTAAACCACAAACATTTTCACAAAAGGAAAATTAAAAATACTTCAGTTTAACGGAGTGAACTTCCGAAGCCACATTCAGGAACGCTCATAAAGGGAATTAGGAGTTTTAAAGTTTTTTCATTACTCTCTAGAAGTATGTTTGTACCTGAAACTCTTAAAGCTGAACCGACTGCCGCTGAAAATTCGCGCGAATTTCTGCACATAAAACACAATCAACGAAAATGTAATCATTGCATAAATAAAGATTATTTTTTTCGGTTTAATGCAGTTTTTGGCGCTAATGTGTTGGAAAATCTTGCGATATTTTAGAAAAAGTGCCAAGTGAAGAAGTGAATAAACTAGTTCTAACTTTTTTATGTGACTAAGGTGGCAAACAAGCTTACAGCCCGCCTTATGTTAAGTAGTTACTGTAGCCTATATCGCTCACACGTTGCTGACATGAAGGGGACAGAGGGAGGTAAAGGGGGAGCGGGGATTGGGCTTTTGAGCTTCCGACTCTCTCACACATCGTACGAAACGCAGCTGTAATAGCTACCTTAGGCCGATCTTCTGTAAGAGGGTGGTACTACCCCAGTCGAGTCAGTCCGTATATGAGTTGCAGTTAATTGGCTACAGCTTAGCTGTACCACCAATAAAACTTGCTTTGGCAAAGAGACCTTTGCGGATGATTCGCATGTATTTTCCGCGACAATCGGTCGGTTGGAGCAATTATCGTGTCGCACAGCTTTGCACTAATCCATTTTCCCGGCACTTGGTGTATTTGCAGTACCACTACACGGAATGGGATTGGTTACTTCGGGACCGAAGATTGTTTTACGTAATGAGTTTTATAGCGGAGAGCACAATAGGGATTCTTGAGTTCGGAGAAAGAAAAAATAATCTGCGAAAGAAACTCATTTCGAAGATTGCAGCGGTTTTGTAAATGAAAAGTTGTGTTGCATTCAATTTTGTAAACATGTTTTTGAAACATTAATGTTATTAACATCTTACAGACAATGGTATAACGCTATATAACATTTTATAACTTTTACTTTTTTATTTTATTTATACTCTTATGGAATCAATCAAATAAGGTTGCGTACAAAAAACATAAGTTAACATTTTTATAGCATGTTTTTGTTGTGTAAATAATGTGCAAAGGTGGCAAATATGGAACCATTATAACAATTATTATTGCCTTTCATCTCCGCATCTACTAATCAGATGAAGACAATTTATAGTTTTCTCCGTATATTGTGTGCGCTCGACAAAAATAAAATTGTAAGAAAAATATTAGCAGATCACATAACCGAACATCGCCACATTTCGTATTTCATCGATTTACAGATGAAATAAGGACAGACAAAAAATTGGGGCCGCGAATATTGTATTTGGCTGTAGGGCTTTTTGCGACGCCATCGGAAAATTGTATAACACATACTTGGGCTCTTTCCTTTGTTATTGTTAAATAAATTCATAGCACAGAGAAGAATAGATTTTGGTTGAAATATATATTTTTCATATATTAGTTCTTGCGATTCACGAAGGCGAGTGGCCCTTGGTTGTTTTCGACATGTACATTGTGACAGTGTGCGGTACGTGGCGGCGCCGTAAACGCACACTGTCACAAATTGTATGTACATGTCGAACACAGCCAAGGGCCACTCGCCTTCGTGAATTGCAAGAACTAAATTATGAACATAGTTTATTTATACTAAACAATGCTGTCGCAAGACGGATTGATAACGCCTGGAAGAGCTACTGGTCCATGGGGGATACGATGAAGGGTAACCTTCCAATATCCCTCAAACGTAGACTCAACCCAATACACTAACGGACCGTTAGAGCAGTAACCATTTTTTTGATGTACTGGTGACAGTAGTTTACTACTCAACTGCGTTTAGTGTTTTTGGTGAGGTTTGCCCTTAGACAACGATTGTTTGTTGAATACAGCCGATAGTAATATAAAAACCTGTTTTTACTATATTAAAGATTCATGCATTTGTAGAGAAAACAAAACTGATTCCACAGAAGGGCTAGACAAGTGGCTGACGTCTACGAGCGTTCGTTCAAATCGCTACGCTTCATATATGGAAATGACATAAGTCACGTGATCTACACATAGCAACTTTTTGTTGATCTATATAGCGACGTTTGACATTTCCATACATTGTGAAGTTTATTCTATTCTATTCGATTAGCGTTCATGCCACTTGGCTAGCCCCTCAGAATTGATTCACGGCGTGATTGTCTTTTGTTTCGGTTGCTTTCGTGCAAACTTTTCAAACGTCGACCGAACAAAATATAAAATACCTATAGCTTACTCTATGTACCTATTGGCGCCGTACATTTTACTAATGTACCGTCATGTCACCGGGAATTGGACAAAGCGGCACCCACTCCCTGCGGAGTGGGTCCCTACTATCGCAACTGAAATATTTCCAGTTATTGGTTTTTCAAATTTATATCGAACGGCCTTTGAGTTATTGGAGACCATTCAAACTTTGTACTAAATTCGGGTCGTGTAACTAAATCATACATACATACATATACTCACGCCTGTATCCCAAGGGGGTAGGCAGAGACTATTGATTGCCACATGCTACGATTTTGACACACCTCTTTTGCTTCATCCACATTCATACATCTTCTCATGCACTGCCGTCGGTTGAGTGTGCTACGGACTTGACCTTTCTGGAAGAGACCATTAATCTGGTCGTGAAAAGTTCTCCTTGGGCGCCCTCTTCCGCATCCACTTACTTTCGCTCCGTATATCTCTTTCGTCAATCGACTTTCACTCATCCTCTCTACATGACCAAATCATCTTAGCATAACTAAATTATTGAAGTATTATTTTAGTAAATGTTGTACCTTCTAACATTGCAATGACTAAGTGCTATATCGCACGAGGACACCAGTGGTAGCGCAACCAGTCGCTCCCCCAACAAAATGTATAGAGCTGTATGGAGGGTATCGCACCTGGCGTCCGCTTGGTATGACGAACAATTCGGTGTCGGCTATCGAATCACCCGCTGGTGGCGCAACCATGTTTGCCTCGTGCGATATCGCACTAACTTGTGCTCAGCAAACCCATTGTTAACGCGGCAAAATAGTGGATTCGCGAATTACTTTTTTCGAAATACTTTTACAAGTGTACTATGTAGTGAAAAACTGTAAAATTCTTAATTCTCTTTGTACGTACTCTTAAATAGTCACTCGGAGCTTTATTCCTTTCATTTTGATTACCATAAACAAAGCATTTTTAATTTTCCTTATTACCCGGTTAAAGCCTTTGTGGTTTTAACAATCTGCAAAAGAAACAAACATTCTTTTTTATTGTGGAAAAGTTCGTGTCTTTAGGGAGTTGCTTTCTGCTCAGAATATCTGGACAACTCTTGAGTTGTTCTGTAAAGTAAGTACAAACTGTGGAAACCTCTGCGTTTTAATTAAATGCATGACCACAGTGGAAAGAGGTCCTTTTAATAAACGAGTTTTCTGAACTTATGGTACAACCTTTGAACTCTGGTAAAACATAACGTGGTTTGTTCCATAATGTTATGAATGCAAAGAAATACAACACATTATGTACCTACCTACTCATTTCTACGAATGTTTGGGACCATACAGTGGTGTGTTAGTCATGCGATTTTTTATATTTTTTATATTACTTATAGCTGTTGTCACAAACAATTGTGTTTAATTATTTAAAAGCGGAAATAAAAAAAAAACACATTATTTACTAACTTTTCATCTTTAAATTCAATCAAAAAGGAAAACCTACATATTTTTACACTACCTATGTGAAAAAATATGAAGCGGTTTTAGACTGTCTATCTTCTTCAAAACGGCTTGCAATTTTTTTTTTCTCACCAGAATATAGGGAAAAATAATACGTAAAAAATCAATGTCGGTTTTAAGACGCAATTTTTACGTCACAATTAATTATTTTCGCAAAAAAGCGGGCAGGGTCAGTGCACGGGCGACCAATCCAGACGGCCAACGTCATCGAGATAATCCAATGCTTTAAATACACCCTGTTTAAATGGTCCAAACCCTCAAAGTAAAGCTAACAATATATTTGAATTTCAAACGAGCATATCTGTTAGTTTGTTATGCCAACATCAAGTTTCACGATACAATAATCATAATCAAACATCCGATATAATTACTGACTACACAATTTACTAATCGAATATTGCGAGTAGCTCTGATTACTGATCATGTGTTTCATTAAATAGTAAAACCAACATTATAGCTCTCGTTATTGCTGTAATATACGGTTATGGAGTTTGAATTAATAATTTATTGATTATATTTTTAGGGTTGCGCACGGAGACCCAAATTTAGCTCTATTGCTGTACCAAAGTTGTCTATCCGTTGCTGCTAGACGTGAAATACGTACTTGGAATATAACACCATAGTACGGCATCCTGACCACTTGGTCAGCTTCGTATCTTTGGTGTTGGTGACGACAACTGAGGATCATCTGCCTTTTTTTGTTGGCGAGGAGGATATCTTTGAGGATCCAGACTTGTTGTGGGAGTGGCCAAGGGCATGTGGGATGCTTACTAACTAAAAGCTCCTCAGTGGCCGCCTTCAGCATGTTAGAGGAGCTCCGGGATCTCTAAACGGTACGCACCGTGCTCCACCTGCCTACGTATATCTAACGTGAGCACCCATAGTCAGATGTTTTGAGCTACTATTCCCCAAGCCAACTAGGAACTCGGATGTAATCGGCTTCCCCATCTGCATATCGCCCGCATACCCGCCACCGCCTGCGGCTTCCCGCCCGCCACACCTCCCGCACACCGCCACCGCCTTTTTGTGCGGGTGACGTCACATTTGACAGGTTCCTAGTTGGCTTGGTGGAGTAGTATATTATTATGTGATAGCAACGAATTCAATTTCAACTAACGTGAACTTACCCGGGTACTAAAATTATCTAATACGTTAAAGTCATATGTCTTTATGTCACTCCTTACTGCCACGTATAACACTCCACTAACAGTAGGAAAACTCGGAAGACAATAATAAAATGTTAATAGAATAGTGTCTAATAAAAAAGAATAGTTATTACCCGTCCGTGTAGAGACGCAGCAGGAATACTAACTGTGTAATGCATATGAAGCAATTTTATATGGGGGGTTTATATACCCGTCGGCGATCAAATTGCAACAGTTAACTGAATCAAGTCTAATTATCATTAGGTATACATGTATACATGTATAAATTAATTTTAATTAAGAAAACTGAATTTCCCCATAGTTTATACTCTGCATGCTCATTTTATACAGGGTGAATTTGAAATCATGGGCATCCTTTTAAACTATGACTCTACATATAATTTAGAATATTTTGGGAAAATAAATAAAATATCTATTGATGAAAAAATATTGCTCGAGTAAGCAAATAAGCAAACCAGTTAACTGTTATACCTTACCTGGGCAATAATTTTTTATCAACTGATTTGTTGATTAATATTCAATTCAGAATCATGTGTAGAATCACCTTTTAAAAGGATACCCATGATTTCAAATTCATCCTGTAGTGTAACTATTCATTCACTTTGTTGCTTATAAAACGTTATAGACCGCTAGAGACGATATTTGCCATACAAAACGACAAAAGCACTAACTATAAAGTATAAACTTTGTTAACGGGAAAACTTGCACTTGTACTGAAGAGAATAAGTATAGCAGTGCAGGTACTACTTTTCAGATTAATTAATAGATGTACTACTCCACCAAGCCAACTAGGCGCCTGTCAAATGTGTCGTCACCCGCACAACAAGGACAACAAGCACAATAAGGCGGTGGCGGTGTGCGGGCGGGGAAGCCGCATTCCCTCCGAGCGTCTAGTTGGCTTGGTGTTGTAGTAAACCGCACAAGATCAGTCCTGGCGTAGGTACTCCTAACTTTAGTTACGAAGGTACACGTATCGCCTTAGTGGGCCCACTCGTTGGCTACGTCTACATCAGTCAGATGCCGCGCCCAAGCACTCAGTTTTGACGTCGAAACGCATAGACATAATGTCATAACATAAGTGTTAAGGCGAGGTATGCCACGCCTGAGGCATCTGGACGCACCAAGAAACAGGTGAAAAAGGTTTCCCTGGTCGGAAAAGATAAGAGATACGCGATAGAAATAGAGATCTTTGTATAACTTTATTTAAATGATAACCTTATTTTTTTAATGTCTTTGCGGAATGAAGTGTCTGTTTTTATGTAATCTGTGGTAGATTGCAATTTAATCGCAGCATCGCCGCATGTTGGCCGTACATTTAAAAGCGGTCGGTTTGGACGAGTGTACGTTTAACATAAAGGCCCTTATGTATTCGGAGGGCGAGTTTCGTGCGTCGGCAATCACGGCCTTTGTCCCTACTCGACAGTTTTTATTATGAAAATCACGCCACTTGCTCACGGTTCACGGTGAGTTGGTTTGTTTGTGAGATCATCCTGTTTTCATAAACAGAAATGTGGTTATAAAGTATGTGCGGAGTAAATTACTTAGCATGTGTTCACTAATTTTGCCCTGATTTTTTTGGCAAAAGGTGGCCATGCCGCATTATTCTGTAAGTAAAAAACGCTATTGTGACAACGCGGGTCACGTTGTTGCTTTATGTCAATAGCACAACAGTCAGGAAAGGACTCACGCTGCCATCGGAGTGAGTTTAAGAATCCCAGCAGTAAGATTGGTATAAAATCTCAAGTACCTATCTTGTTAAGCATAAGATCTTTTCAGTACTATAGATAAAGGTATAAAAGGTATAAATAAAGGTAAAAAAATAAATTTATTCAGGAACTTACTTTACAAAGTTTGTACAGAGGGCCAAATGGTTCGTTGACTTTGTTTTGTAATGATCTGAAAAAACTTTTTTCATTGGGGCGATTCTTAGCTCATAATTACAAGGAAAAACCGTTAAAGGACAAAGTTTATGGGGCACTGTTCATTTAAATACGACATTTTTTTTATTTTCTTCTTTATCTTCTATTCATGCAACTTGAAATCTAACTGAGATCTGCTGGGGATAGCGACACTGCAACATTGCAACAATTCTGCAAAAGCAATTCATTTTTCCGACCTTCCCGCAGAATCCGCAAAATTTCCATGAAACGGTCACGAATAGAGTAAAATGTGTGACTATTTCACAGAAATTTAGCGGAATTGCTAAGAATTCCTCAGAAAATCAGAAAAATGAATTGCAAGGCAATGTTGCATAGCGTCGCTATTAACCCCCCTGGAAACAGGGTGGTTACTTTGAAAAACGAAACGAAAGTTTCGGCTGACGGATCGGGCGATTTCCTACTCCGAAAGTGTTACGGATTCGATTTACGATCAAAACCATGTCAAACGTTGAAATCGTAAATGTCAAATAACTTTCAGAGTAGGATCCACGAAAGAAGAAACGTCAAATCACGATCATCGAATCCGTACTTCGGACGATCCGTCAGCCGAAGCTTTGGTTTCGTTTCTCAAAGTAACACCCCTGATTCTGATATCAATTTAAATAAAGACAGGCGTGACAGCGCCACTTGAATATGTAAAAGTATCGTTTGTGGCTGGTGATTCCTTGATTCCTTGGGTACGGCTACAGAGTAAATACTAAAGAAAGAGGTGCCCTTATTAGATATATGTATGAAAAAAAACGTGGTCATTGTTGTTTCATTTTCATTGTTCTATCTACCGGTAAATAGTTGAGCCACTCGCTTCGGTTTATGTCGATGTTAGTACTAGGCCGACCACTCGGCCGATTTGCTTAGGGCCAGTCCCCTTAGTAAATGGTCCATGGGTACGGCTCACGTAAACTCTACCCGACACCTGCGCACAGGATTATAGCTTAAGACAGAGTTATGCATTAGGGACGATTTGCTTTTATTTACCCAATACTAAAAGTATGGCATGAATGGACTTTTCATTAAATGCTTCATGGACTTTTGGAAAGGTTTTTCGTCCTGACTGGTGATAATTTTGGTCCAATAGACATGTATAGGAAAACTTGATACATGGGATACTTTGCTTTAAGAGCCTATCTGCAATTATATACCTAGGTAACTCGCATATATCGACACTATGTTGGATGTATTGTTAGTTTTGGAAATAAAATTATGGTTCCGTAGATATATGTCAGTAATTAATCCAATATATCTCGTGTGTGTTGTACGCACGTGCGCGCCAATGAACGCCACGCGGTGACGGCGCGATGACAGTCATTTGTCTCGCGGATAATGAATTTATAGTCCCGCCACATTGCAGTTATAAAGCGTTATTTAGCGTTATATAACCACAACGTAGGAGCCAGCATATGTACACTTACAGCATATAACGTAAAATTAATCAGTCAGACCGCGATGCGCGAGCCGTCGATTTATTTATTGTGCATTCTTTATCACATTCAACTTATTAAGGTAACTTGTGTATTGAGCTAACAAATGTAATGATCATACAATTTAAAAATAGATACTCATATTTTAAAAAATTCAGATAAAAGGATTACTTAAATAAAGAATGAAAATTGATTTCACACAGGCACAATGTAAACCAAAGTTCTGTAATCTTTTCATTTTTTATTCTAAATAATGTAGGTATTTGGAGAGTACACAAATATCCAATAATTCGTCTGTACCTCGTCGTGAGAGGTCGCAACAAATTGGAGTGTCCTCTGTGTATGTCGAGAGCGCTGTTCACAGCCATTCGAGACCGTTCCACTCCGCATTATCTTAATGATGTCTTAAAATTAAACATTTTACAGTACTTATAGTCGAAAATCATATTTTCTACTGTCTTCCTTGTTCAGTTATAGCAAGTGCAGACTGGTAGGTAGATCGCAGTAGTTGTTTGTTTCTAGCATGGACCAATTATTAAGGGGACTGGCCCTAAGCATCTCGGCCGAGTGGTCGGCCTAGTACTAACATCGACATAAATCGAAGCGAGTAGTTCAACTATTTACCGGTAGATAGAACAATGAAAATGAAAAACAATGACCACGTTTTTTTTCATACATATATCTAATAAGGGCACCTCTTTCTTTAGTCTTTACTCTGTGGTTTCTATGAAAATGCCATCCTACTTTGCCTCTTCTACCATGGTCTAAGTTTCTACCATAATAAAAACGAATTGTACGGAACCAAAGGAAATTATATTCTAAGCTTGCCATGTTGTTCCAAATTCAAACTTGTAAACAATTGACAATCGATTGAATAAACCAACGAATCATTTTATTGGTTTTCAGGCCAGAATAGGTATCCGAGAGAAAAATTACGACATTATTAAAGCGGAATTTTATGCCCTCACATAAAAATTTATTCATACCGTTCAATTTCGCTCAAGTCTTGGCAATCGCTGCGAATGTCCTAATATGTATGAGGGTAATCAGAGGAGCTTAGAGCTTCTCTTCACAAAGATTTGTGTTAGCGAAAATACTTTAAGTACTCAGATGCGAATATTGAAATGTAGGCTCGGAGGATTTTGTGGGATTACGAACATATTAGATATATTTCAATTATGCATTAATAAGTGCGGCGCTCATAGCCAGTTGTAATCGCTGATCGGTAATCGATCGGAGGTTAAGCAATGCTTGGGAAGTTCAGTCAGAGATGGGTGACCATTTAGTGGCAACTTGCACTGTGCGTCTCCATGACCCGGGAGCATGTAAAGCCGTCGAACCCGTCGGTCCTTCACCTGACCTCTCCCTGGTCGTGTCCAATCAGACTAAAGCGTTGGGTTCTTCCAATAGCGGCGCCGTCATATAACGGCCGTAACTAGAACGTTGGCTATGTAAACAAAATGGCGCGGTTTCCTAGACCGCTACCTGTTTACGTAGCCAATGTTCTAGTGCGGCCGTTATATGATGGCGCCGCTATTGGAGGAACCCATAGCATAAGAGAGTGAGGGAAGAAACAGTATACCTACCTGTGCTTGCGAAGAACTATTAATAAGTAATATTAAATGGTACGCAAAAAAAGTATGTCTGAACAAAATGACACAAAAGCAAATTGACTAACACAGATTTATAGTCAGGTTAGCTTGATTTAGACGTATCCCAATACACATAGGGCATAAATAAAGCTACAAAACACCCGAAAACCGCCATAAAAATATTTGTCGGACAACCAATTTATTACATTTCGAACATTTATTGTCTATCCAGTGTGTGGGTTACTTTATCGTGGGTCCCCACGCGCGGGTGACCTACGTGCGTCAACCTGATTTAATATTTAAAGCAAGTGGGTTCATTCCGTTGGAAATGTCTCACGTATTCGTAATATTTGCTGAGCTCACGTTTCTTATCGAGAGCATTCACTTTTAACCTATATAGAGAACCAACAGTTTTTTGGCTGTAAAAAATGCGTCGTCAGTGCAGTAGAAGTAAAGTAACTATAGTATATCGCTACAAAATGAGAACGCTTCATGGAGATCTTAAAACTACCGCGAACCGCGAGAAAAAGCTTTATTCAAGCGCAAGAACCTTACATTCAACCGCGAGAATCGGATATATTCAACCGCGAGATCCAGATATATTCACCTCCTAGAACCAGCTGGAGTTAATTGCGAGATCGAACTATATACAATCGCGAGATCCAGCTATATTTAACCGTGAGAACCAGCTGGCCTACTCCGAAATACGAACCTAACGTTTCGGCTGACGGATTGTCGTGATTTGACATTTCTTCTTTCGTTTTTCTCTACGATTTGACATTGTTTTGATCGTAAATCAAATCCGTACTTCGGACGATCCGTCAGCGACGTATTTCGGAGTAACCCCCCAGATATATTCAACGGTGAGATCCAGATATATTCAACGGCGAGATCCAGATATATTCAACGGCGAGAACCAGATATAATCAACTGCAAGATCCAGCTGTATTTAATTGCGAGAACCAGCTAAGAACGTGAAACATCTGGCACTGTAAGAAGAAGTTTATTTAGAAATATTTCCACTATTATTTATCAAAAAAAGTATTTAAATATAAAGTATACTAGTATGTTTGAAATCATGTAAACCTGGCCTAATAAATCGAATTTAATTAAATGCTAAGTGGGTTCGTTCCAGTGGAAAAATCCCGCGCCCGCCAATTTGGCAGACACACGGGTTTGGAGCACGTCTGACACGTAATGCCCTATCATCACTCACTGTACGAATGGAATTGGGATTTTAAGTATCGGCCTTTAAAATCTAGGGTATCTTTAAAAATGTGTTGTAGGTAGGCCTTTAAATATGTCAAACGAAATAAATTTTAAACTATTTGTTATTTTATTAACTGACAATGAATTTAATTATTTAGGGTAGAATAGGTATAGCTTTTGAACTAATTTGGTAGGGATGAACGAAGTAATGTCTTAAATATAAAAATAATTGACAAGAATAAAACCAGATACTTAGTAGAGGTACTTCTTTATGTAAATATTGATACCAATTCTGTTATCGTGCAACCTACAATCGTAAGAAAAACTAAGTGAAGAACATAAAGTAATAAGCAAGTAAATATAAGAAATCAAGTTGGATGTTTGTCCTATTAAAGCGCACAGGAGGCGTCATAAACTGAATTTCCCGAGTGCTGTGCAAGCGTAGGGCGGCTCTGCCCCGACAGGTCGTCCCGACTCGTCCCGCCCGAGTACGACCCCCAGAAATTGAGTTAGCACTGCCAGTATTTCAATTTAAACGCTATACCTAATTTCGCACCCCTCGATAGATGGGGGCGACGTAACTGACGAGACAGGGGTGTACTTTTGGTTTACGAAAATTTGTTAAACTAGGGGTGACTAGGGGCTCTATTATAATACCGCGGAATAAGGAACATATAACTACACTGATAGCACAGCCGACTCTGACAAGATACAACGTGACGTCAGCGACGGAGTCCATGAAAATTAATAAAATTGTTAAGGGCCATAACACACCAGGACGCCCGCGCCATGGCGACGTCGCAGCCACCGCAGCCAATTAATTCGTATTGAAATGTATGGCAGGTAACACACCTGGCGGACTGGCGACATTGCCATCAATACAAATTGTTGGATACGTAGCCGGCGACCTCGCCATGGCGTCCCGGTGTGTTATGGCCCTTAAATTGGCAAAAGTTTTGGTTCTTATCGAGTTACAGTAGTAAGCACCTTGACTGGTAGTGTATAGTTGCGACCAAAGCGGGTCCGGTAAGTTCATTATAACATTTGAACCGACCATATACCTACGACATGTATCAGTTAACTTTTGATTATGCTTGCGACGAAAATGTAAGTAAACTCGAGCAGTTGAATTTTAGTCCCATTACTATTTAGTCATGCTTTGGATATGAATTTATGTGTGTACGTTTTTAAAAATTAGACTTTAGCAATACGTAGCCATACCTAGGTAGGTACCTACCCTATAAACACACATGGAATCTTTAATACTTATGAATTATTTACTTTTTACGTTTATTTATTTCATACAGAATATTAAATTAGAACCACTTACTTACTTGCATTTTTTAAATATCGAGTTTTGTGTATTGAGAACGTACGTTATTATGAAACTTTTCAAATACAAATACTTCAGAAGTTCAAAAAAGAAATGACAAAATACCTAGCTAGTAGCTAGTAACTTTTTTATGGACAGAACTATACCTACTAGTTTTCGTAGCGAACATTTAAATTGAAGGGTCTTAGACAATTTGATTTCCACCCAAAGGCGACTTTTTCTTGCTTCCCTCGTCGAAAGTGGTACTTATTCAAATGAACGCCAATAAAACGTATTTCATTGTATTCTTATTACGAATTTGACCTTTGAGACTGTACACAAGCTATTTATTTGATCTAAATGTACTTACTAGAAAATGTTATTCAAAGATCTAAATTATATTTACTTACTTAAAAATATTGACGTACTATTTACCAAAATTTCGCCTAATAAAGGATGAATTTTATTCAACTACTTCTATTGCCTCATCATTATTTATTTTCTCACGTTATTGTAACTATTATCGGCTGGCATTTTTAGAAAATGTTTACCTAAAAAGGCCTGCGACATTTGATAGTTCATTTTTAGGAAATACATAACTATAAACTCTCTAAACGACTATCCGACAGTAAACATAAAAACTATCCCCAAATTAGAAAGATATGATGGTCTTACACTAGCATTACAAACCACTTTTGGGTCCTAGAAATGCTTTTTATAGTAAAGCCACTATGAACTGGCTAAAAATCTATACACTAAAGGGCGTATAAATTTGCCGGTTAGACGTGTCGAAATCAACTGTATTTTTTCTTATAGCTCTATCCCGCTCGCACACGGCACCCTAATCAAGTTGTGGCTCCTATTAGTAGTAAAGCCTACTCGGACCTCAATAGCTGGGCAGTTAATTATCGTTTAGAAATCGAACCCTTTATAATTTCACGAGTCAGTACATTCGGATTGGAGGGATAAATTAGACTGTATTATCAGCCTCGTCACGATTGGGTTACGTGATATTGGCGAAATAACATTTTATTTTATTGGTTTTAGGCTGACTCTAGTTGTGTTTCGAATGTAAAATGAAACTCGGGAGTTCATTTAACGTATGCTTATGTTCTGATTTCATTCTGATTTATCTGGATTTTTTAGAAATCTATGTGCGAATCATAATTTCAATGTGATTATCACTTGCTCATAGTGAAGGAAAACATTGCGAGGAAACCTGAGATGTCTGAGAAAATCTAACTAATTTTCGAAAGACATGTGAATTCTACCGACCGGCGCTGGGCCAGCGTGGTGGATATGGCCCAAATCCCCCTCGCATTCACGTAATCTGTTACTAAATAAAATAGCATTTTCACCAACAGTACAGAAACCAAACAAAAAATAAAAGTATGTGTCTGGGAAGTAAATTCCGAGCCAAAAAGATTTCACATCACGCAGTTCCTGATTTAATTCCGTTTAGATTTCCCCGGACAATGAATTCACGATATTCCAAGCACACGCTTAGGCGGTGGTCTGCCAACACTGCGCTGGCAACTGGCAAGGAACCTGCCACCACACATAGCGACAAACTTGCAATTAAAAGTACGTCACGTACTGAACCATTTGCCAAATGCATACTCTCAAGTATTAGGAGTTGTGTTCGAAATCTAGCAATATACTATTTCTTTGAAGTGCTGTGGGGTACTGAATCATACAAATATACATTAACATTGCTTGACATAAGGCGGGTTATACGCTTGTTTATCACTTTAATAACATAAAAAATATAATTAATGAAATCTGCAAAGTTTTAGTACAACTCTACCAATTACAACCAAACAGAATTTGTGCAAAACACACCTGAAATGGTTATTGCGTTCAAACAGTTTCCTACAATAAACAGCACGAATTGAATTGTAACAAACGCTTGAACTTTTACTATTGATTCATCTGCGCTCCTGCGATTTTGTTGTAAAATACTCCGCGAAATAGGTCAGCGAAGTTTCTCTTTGTGAGAATGTCTAGGGTTCTGGTACCAGCTGTATAAAGATTTGAAGTAACAATAAGTTTTGCTGGAGACGTCGCCGGGCGCGTTGGTATCATTCGAAGTTACGAAGTGCCATCGATGCTTGCCTGATAAACGACAGCGCGACGGTGATATATTTGGGAACTTTTGCTCTCATTTTTCAAGTCTAAAAAAAGTTATCTGAGTTTTTTGTGTGATAGGTGATGGAATATTTTAGATACTAGGCACTCAGAACACACTCATAGTCTTTGGGTTTAGAAAAGATTAGAATTAATTTGTTTTCGTGTCTAATAATGCTTGTTTTTGTGTTATGCGTACGAGCAATCGCTACTGCTCAACTGTTCTAAAGAAAGGTTGAATAAACCTATAAGATTTATATAATAAAATTGCTTAATCTTTAACGAAATGAGTTGTTGAAGTGTATGGAAAGGCATTATTTGGAACAAGGCTACTCAGAACTTCTAAACAAAAGTCCTACGACGATATAGTTGGTGTGTATGTCTGACGATATGTATTAATTTACAAACATGCAGAAACCGCTTCCGTATTTGAAAAGAAAATAAAGTTTGTGACTGCTAAGATTAAAACTATGGAAAAATATTAAAATGGTCCTAGAAATACTGGTGACCCGACATCGGACCTCATGAAATACCTACTTATAATACCCTTGCCAACCCGAGCCATACATCTTGTAATTTATAACCCTCCACCTAACTAATTGAACAGATTGTATTAGCACCTCTACTAGTTTATACTGGCTCATATATTACAGAGTTTATAACCCATAGACATAATTATAAAATAGTTAGGACCCGGCGTAATTCCGTTAGGAGCGCAGTCAGCGGGGAGGACAAAGTTCGTACTAATTTAGCAAATAAATGGACAATTTAGTCGGGGAAACTTGTCGGGAGTTATCCCCGACTTGTAGTCGGGTTAGACGTGATGTCATCCCAACCTAATGCTTTGTGGCTACGTATTATCGTTTTTATTACGGTATTATTGTATTACATGGCTACTTCTCATTAAAGTTATGAGGAAGTTATGTAACATATATTTAACTTGGGTGTTTTACGACTTGCATATTACCAGGACTTCATAAGTGAGGAAGAATCATAACATCTTATCAACGAAATCTGTGAGTAAAATATTAACACGCAATTTCTTTCCTCGTCCATTTGACACCATTACGTGAAGATATAACAAGAAAAGTGATAGATCGGTTACCTAGACGACAAAACGTATTAAGTAATCGCAGGAATACCGTGCGCACACACGCGGTCAGCGGCGGTGGACTGAAAAGTACGATTAGATTTCATATAATATTGTATTAAACACGTGTGAAAATCGTGCCTATCAACGACGAGAGACCACGTGAAATAAAAGAGAGGTTTGCCAAAAAGCAAAGTATTTATGTGCCACTGACGGAGCGCGTATAACCTATCTATAAATGTTATTTAATATCTTTGCCATTACGTCACCACAATCGAACGTCACTCGGCCCATTATACCACAAACGTTAAGAAAATCGCGAGGTTCGTTTTGCTCATTGAAACGCAAATTGATTCCGTTTGCCACCGAATATGGAAGATCTGACTCCAAATGAAATCGAGGCATATCGAATCTATGAAAACAATTTTTCCTCCTCCCGGTGTTGATATAGGGGGCGGGTATAAAGATATTTTTCGACACCATTTCGTTCAGAAATGTGTACGAGTGTAATACGTGACTGTGCGCGATGAGATTAGATCGATGGAGAGGAGCAGCGAATATAGCGGAAATGTTTGAAGTCCTTAATTCAGAGTCATTAATGATTAAAGAGACGAAATGTTAAAAGCATCTTGAGTGACGTCATATGGCTTTCGGCGGCAGCGGTTAGAATTGTAATAATACAATTAGCTGGGGTAATGAAGCGAGAAATATTAGTAAGGAGAAGAGAATTGGGTAACTGATCGCGTCAACTGGTGTTTGCGGGACGAGATTGCCATTTGCTTCCGTGAATACACATATTGATTAAGCCTACTTAGTTCTTAACATACTACCCGTAGTTTTACACTCGTATCTATAGCTAAGATTATAAGCCAAAAACCTGTCTCACAATTTTCCATACGATATGGCAATTTTCGATAGAGGATCTGTGAAAATGGAATTGTGAAACGGGATTTTTGATTAGAATTTTCTTAAGAATAAGTAATTACTTGTTTATAGATATGGGTGTTAGAGTCTGAAGGGCTATAATAATTTTATAAGAACAAATAATCTAAGCATAAACTGTATAAAACGCACGTGTTAAAGCAATGGATATTAATTCATTTTTCCGTTCGTTCTTAGTTTAAAGCGATTTAATGAGATAGTTGTAGCCTCGGCTTACTAAGCGCTGGGTTCCTCCAATAGCGGCGCCGTCATATAACGGCCGTAACTAGAACGTTGGCTATATAAACAAAATGGCGCGGTTTCCTAGACCGCTACCTGTTTACGTAGCCAATGTTCTAGTGCGGCCGCTATATGATGGCGCCGCTATTGGAGGAACCCATAGCATTAAGGTTTAAAGCCGAGCCAGCGCTGACGTTGCAGCGTTTAGCTGCAGTGAAGCTATGTGTAATAGACTAGTACAAGTATTGCTAACTATCCTTTGAAACTAATCTTAGATGGAGAGTCATGGCGATCATAGAGTTCCATTGAGGCATGTTGATTAGAGAATATTTTTTTTAAAATTTATTCTTTAACTAGACACTACTCTAGTTAAGTTTTTCTTTATGTATTTTTTATTTATTTGGGTAGATAGGTATTATTTGAAAATCAGGTCTGCTTTTTAGGCTTAATTTACATTGTAACAGGTAAGTGACTAAGGTAAGGGAGTATAGTTTGTAGTTATAGCTAGGAATATTGACATATCTCGCTGAAGTGAACTCGCTTAGCACTTCGCTAAGTCCTCTCGGAGTTAAGTTTGGAGAAATAAACAAGGTTGGCTTAAAAAGTTCTTTTGGTACGCGCACTCGGAGATTTTATTTAACAGTTTGAGTACACTGCTATATACTTGATATACACAGTATGTAATATTAGGTACCAATATTAATATCATATGTTATTACTAGGTAAATTATTCATAGATACAATCAGTGAAGTAAAAACCTTAACAGATTATGATGTCATAGAGTAGCTTTCTGTTCCATTATTTACATGTATTATCTAGCTCATTAGGTGCGTCTATAAGACCCGAGCATCCTCGCACGAGCAATCAGATGATATTCTACGTGGTCAGATGTCGAAACTGATTTCTCGGGCGCACCGTGCCGATCGGCACTTGTGGACATCACTAATCGGTAACAATAAAAAAGATTTGATACAAATACCTATTACAATCTGGTGAGTATAAAATAAGTTGTCTCCAGTGTACACTATTCGTACGTACGCTACTTCGCAAAAGTTGGTCGCACGACATGAAAAATGCATTTAGTTTCAGCAACACGCTTCGACCCGGCTGTCTATTGGACGATGCCATCCGTTAGTGCATCGACGAATACCAACCAATATAAACTTATATTATGTTTTATATACAGTAGCAGAGGTAAATGCGCACATAGATTACGGTTCACTAGACGGTGTGACGGTTGGTGCAAAAAATATTGACCACACAACAAGAATACATACATATATACTCACGCCTGTATCGCGCGGGGGTAGGCAGAGACTATAGATTGCCACATGCTACGATTTTGACACAACTCTTTTGCTTCGTCCACATTCATACATTTTCTCACCCACTGCTGTCGGTTGAGGTTGCTACGCACTTGACCTTTCTGGAAAAGACGAGAAATTAATCAAATCAAAAACTTTTTATTCATATAGGCCAACAAAATGTATGAATAGGTAGTCAGAATCATGATAATTCTGTCAATGGAAAATAAAATACCTATAACGATAGTTCCATATCAGGTATTACTATTCTCATTCAGAGATTGTTAAACTAATTCCACCCATTACATTCAAACGTCATTATTACATTCCAATTTCAAATGTGGCTCACGTAACAGATACATGCATGATATATTATTTACATGCATATACGTACAGGTAATGTGTGTAATCAGCCTAAACACATAAAGGATAAATATCATCGTCAAAGGTTAACACAAACGACGTTAATTGCCGTCAAGCCGGATGTACACGTGCGCTAATCATGTATAATTGGATACGGGACCTTTGGATACAGAATTTCCTATTTATTGAACTGTATAAATTTTACACGTTCCTTTCGTGTGATCTGAAAAAATATGTTTGCTTTGATTTCAGTACACCTAATTGAAACGATTCAAAAGGTCCCTTTAATTCGCTTTTGATAACTTTAATATACTTTACTCGTGAAAAGAACCTGCATTAAATACACACATAAAGCCTGGTATTCATGATACCTGGTAAAGATTTCTAAGTCGACTTTGGCCAGTCAAACCAGGCTATAAAACCAGTGCGTGTTGGACTCGCACATAAAGGGTTCCGTACCACCGTAGAATAAAAACGGCAGAACTGTCAAGTTTCTTGTATGTTGTGTGTTCTTTATTTTTAAATTTTATTAGATTTTTAGTATTTGTTGTTGTAGCGGCAATAGAAATACACATTCTGTGAAAAGTTCAAGTCTCTACCTATTACAGCTCGTGAGATACAGCCCGCTGACAGACGGACAGACAGACAGACAAACAGACGGAGAGACGGACAGCGTAGGCTTCGTAATAGCACAGTAGGGTCCCGTTGACACCCTTTGGGTATGGAACCCTAAAAATACTACAAGAAGTTTTAATAATGCAACTATTTTTTTCTTTTAATTATACCTGACCATAAATAGCCCTGGATCGGGATCGAAGGGTGGAGAGGGGGCACCTAGGTCAGGATATTGTTGTCTTGCATATGCCAGTCCCGTAACCGTAAGCCTAAACAAATTAATGAGCTTGTTTCTTGCAGTATCGTTGGATAAATTGTTCTAGCAATTAAATTTTTCGGCTCTTCAGTTTGGATAACTCACAACTACAAAGTACTAAGCTAGATTACAAACAAGTTGTTAATTGTCGGGAATTACGAGCGCGGTCTGGTTTTACTAATGAGTTTCCTGGGGTCTTGGCAAGCACATATCTTAAGCTTAAACTGTGCGAAGTATACGGAGCATTGGCGGGATTGCAACTGGGGGACTGCTTGTTGTAACGATTATAATAGTTAGAAATTACGATGTGACAATATTTATCTAATGTATGTGGGACTCGTATCATTTATACAAATAAATAAAATAGAAGTGTCTGTTGAACATAACATATACGTCACGACCTTTATCCCCATGCGGGGGTAGTCGGAGGCTTAAGTGGCCATACACCACCACATTGTGGAGGTATTAAGCCAACTCAAAGCCCACATTTCACCAGATAGTCAGAACCCAACGTGACCCTACTTACCTATCACGGAACGTTACCCCTTTTGTCACTGGGAAAATAATGAAAAGTGTATGGTCCTCCACGGAGCTACTTAAAAGAAACATAAGTAATTAAAATTACTAAGGGCCTCCGCAGACTTGCTACTTTTAGCATCGGCGATCGGCGATTTTGATGCTGCGTTTCGCACGTTCGCGCTCGAAGAAACGCGACGCAGCATCGATACATCACAAAATCGCCGGTCGCCGATGCTAAAATTAGCAAGTCTGCGGAGGCCCTAACTGATTAGTAACGCCAGACACGCGTGGCTCGTCCAGCCGCGCGGCACTTCCCAAAAGGAACGCGAGTCTCCAATCTCCATACAGGAAAAAACAAAAAACTCAAGTACGCGGCGCAGAAAAGGTTTTCAAAACAAGTCATGCGCTACTAATCAGTAGTTAATTACTAACCAGTTTCTTTTGAATAGCGTGGTGTACGAGCCGCTATAGAATTACTAGTGCTTACATTTTAGAAACGAATTAGTAATTTAAGTTAGTACCCAATTTCTTTTGGCGCTGTGGACGAATGCGTTAACTGATATTTTTTATGTATATGGTGTAACTATTTAAAATACATACTATATACCAACCTTCTCATAACATAACTAGGTAGTGTACCTAGAATTGTGTTAACTTTTTTAGGCCTTCCGCGTATACATTTGTACTATCGCCTATACATCTATGGTAACATTTCCAACATAAGCTGAGCCCTCTTTATTATTCAGAAAGTTTCTGATAATGTGTGGCCACCCTTATTGCAACGGAGCGTTGAAATTGGTTTAGACAAACATTTTGTTCTGATAAAAATATGCCGGAGGAAACAGAATGAATATTAATGTTCGATCCAATTCGTTTTGATAAATGAACTTGTGAAATTAAATAAGTTTCCAACTCCCCTCGCAACAATCAAGTTACTTAGTTATAAATTTAGATAAATAACCCGAACAATAACTTATTTAATTTGTCATAATTAGAGGATTCCACAAAAATGTGACTAATTGCTTATTAAGATACTGTTTATATACAATATGTTAAGAAAACCCTGTCCGACCTGAAAACGTATTGTTGGGTATCGAGATTAGATTCTATTTTTGTAAAAAAAACATAAAAAAAAAATTTTTTTAGCTTAGTAAGTTTCCCACTGCTGGGCAAAGGCCTCCCGTATTTTTTTAGAAAACAAATACACTGTTTACATAAAAAAAAATCATAAAATGATGTCATCACATACTTTGTGGTCAGAGGTGCCGCCACACGATCTAACATAATTACTTCCGGTAACGCTGTTGTCATATTACTATCATGAATTTTTTTATTTTTTTATTTTATTTGGTCATGTGATTGGGAAACCTAAATACCGGTTTCGGCTCGGACAGGGTTTTTTTAACATATTGTATATGTATTTTAAGTTGACGTATGTATTCCATTGATTGGCTCAAAATAAAATGAGTATGTTGGTACTATTAGAAATGGGATTAGAAAGGAATCAGTGTTTGAATAACACCACTAAAGAATTAGTTTACCAAAATATGTTTTTCCATAAAAAGGGTTTAGAGGAATAAAAGAAGATATTTTCGGAGGATTTACTTTCATTCAACTGTCTGGGCTTTTGTTGTGGCATCTTTTGTAAGAAACATAAGGGTCTTTCGGGTGGCCGAAAGGGTCGGATCTGTTCTAGTAAATAGTTTAACGTGGTGGTCTACATATATTTTAATATATTGTGACACCTACTATATGATCACTTTGAACTAAGTACTTACCTTCATGTTTTGTTAAACAATAACCACACATTTCTTGAACTGGGCCGTGGATATAAATATATTTGAAAATATATGCCTTAGTAACCTATCTACTAAAAGATGGTAGTGTATAGGTGCTTCCAAACTAATCCCCGTGTCTTTAGACAAGTGATTACTTACACAAAACATGACTCGTCTTGACAGACTCTTTTGACCCGCTACATACATACGGGATTTCCGTACGGAATTCCGTTTCGAAATATCGAATCGGGGTTTCTGTATGCGATACATTTTGATGGATTTACTGCGTTCGGAATCACCGATTCGATATTTCGAAACGAATTCCGTACGGAAAATTTCGTATGTATGTGGCGGGCCTTATAGAATAATATTGTCATATTGTAAATCTGTCAAAACGGGATTGTGGAACAGGTTTTCTGCTGAGAATTGACTTAAGAACAAGTCTATAGATACGTGGGTAAGGTAATATAAATCAGTCATAGGTACGTATACATATAAGTGAGAATGGACCACTAATTTAATAGAAGCGCAAAATTTAGTTCAAAAATGTTTTTAGTAAACTTATAAATCATTATGAATAAGACTCGTTTTGATTTACAGACTTCATTCAGAATATACAAGACGACGAGGATGCTTTGCGAAGTCTTTTCAGAAGCGTTTTTCATCGGAAAATGGCTCTAAATTTAGTAGAAAATGAATAGGCCAATCTGCACGCTACGGTTAGAATGATTCGCATTTGTTCGGCCGATTTGGCGGTGGTAATGCGGTCGGTAATGACGTCATGAGTATGGAGGTCCTCATTTGAAGCCGTTTCTATGTCTGTATTTTAGTTGTGTGACGACCAGTAGCCCGTTTCACGTAACCAAAACCGTAACGATGTCTCAGCGATATAGTCGTTGATGTCATTTTCGTATTATGAAAAGGCTATCAACGACTATATCGCTGAGACATCGTTACGGTTTTGGTTACGTGAATCGGGCCACAGCTCCGTGGTGAAGGCACTAAAGTTTGTTTGTGTGATCATGATCTTGTCTGGCAGACAAAGTTGATTAGTTTGCTAAACTAAAACACCAAGTGATTTTTGCTAAAATTTACGTCACGACACTAGAACATTTTTAGAAACTGTTTTCGACTAAATCGCCCGATGCAAAAAGTAGCAAGTCTGCGGTGTCCCTTAATGGTATTTTGAAATTATATTTCAATATAAGTAATAGTCATACTCCATATAATTGTGCAATATTTAAAAAACAACATCCGAATAATTGCTAGAAATGTCAGATGCAAATGTTGCCTTGCACATGATAAATCTATCGTAGCCTTAACGTGACGCAAACGCTGCGAGGCATTGAAAAATGACACCAAAAGCCAACATCGCTTTAAAGCGATGAAAAAGCGCCACAAGATGCACTCAGCACCGCGCAGTGCCTGCACCGAACAGTTTACAGCGCTGCAGCATATATTGCGTCGAGACCGCTCCCCATTTCCGTTCCATTTTCCACGATTTTTAGCCAAACTACGTTCCACATAGCCGATATTGAAAGCGTAGGGAATTTGGCAAGGGAAGGCTTTGAACAACCGGAGAGTTGGGTATATGAGACACTGTTGTCGCCTCCAGTGGGTATGTGTTCATTTGCTTTTTCGACGGAGTGCTGTTTAAATTCTGGCGTGGATAAATGATATTGAAGGCCTTCAAAAGTATGTTCCGTATTTTCAAAAGTAGGTGGAACATAAGATCAGTTGGATAACTTTTTAATTATGATTAAATAGGATGGAACGTATACATGGGTATGCGTCTATAAGAGGCGAGTGGCGCGCCCGAGTTGTAAGTTTTGACATCGGAACGCATAGATATTATAATGTCCTAAATGGTAGCTCGGGGCATGTGTATGCACCCAACGATGTTAATTTACGTTTATGTTATTCTATTCATATTTTAAAGAGTTTATTAGTAGACTGAAAAACCGCTTCATCATAAATTGGGCATAAGCCAAACAAGTATAATTTAAGAAGGAACCTAGCTTCTTATGTCGCTTGAGGCGCTCATAGCCGGCTGCAATTACTGATCGTTAAACGATCGGTAAGGTCAGTCAGAGAGGGGTGACCATTTAGTGGCATTTGAACTTAGAGTCTCCATGCTTCGTAGGGCAGCCTAAGTCTTATCAGAGGCCTTCGGGCAGCTTGAAAAACACTGAGACCAGGTTGGCCACTAACTATACGTTAAGAAGAAGAGATCGCTGTACCTGTAACATTTATAGGTACTTATGAATAACCTACCTACTCTACTGAGTTCTCAAGGACTGAGTTTTATTATAAACTTGGTCAAATTTAAACATAGATCGAAACAGCTTTGTAAGTGAGCGCTTCACCAGTCCGCGTCACTAGTTATGGCCAGTTGGACGTCTAGCATTTGCTTATTAGTTCCAAGAGCAAAGTTCCTAAGTCGGACCAAGTTCTTAACTCGACGCAAGATTCGGTGCATGGCAATGAGTACTAAAACGGTTTTATCGGCTTACGTTGCCACTGTACATAAAACTCATGGTAGGTTATATGTGTGCAAATATTGAAAATATAACGCCCTATGTATAGAATAGACGTCCTGTATTAATATCAAATTTTGGATCATATTATTACGCCTCCATTTATTTTTAGTGTCTGTAACAAAATTATTTGGGTTGGGTATTGTTGGTTATTGGTATTGTTGGTTGAGTATTGTAGGTATTTATGTAACTGGTTTTGGTTCTTTTTATCTTGATTATCAGATTCGTGACTTTTTATTTATTCTATATTAGGTACCTACAATTTTTTTTTTATTGCCTCGGAGAGTATATTGATAGACGGTCCGGTCCACCTGTACCTAAGAAAAGCAGACTCGGCGGCCACCTTTACCTAAATACCTTTTAAACATTCCCTTTGAAGAAACCCATGTTGAAGCGCAAGGAAAAGACTTCATGAGGGAGATAATTCCACAACTTGCACGTGCGCGGGAGGAATATACGTGATTCACGTAAATTGGGATACTAACAACCCACAGTCATGATAATGCTGACTTTACCCATATGTCTCTAATTCCCGATATCAAACTCTCTACGACTCTACGACCTAGAGACAGGTGACGATAATAGGTTTCTATCGATATGCAACCTATCTCCTTCTTCTTATCGTGTAGTGGCCAACCTGATGTCAGAGTTGTTCAAGCCGCCCGAAGTGCTTATCAACTGGTGCCTAGATGACAACAACCGGGACCGAATTTTTACGTGCCCTCTGAAGCACGGAGACGCTTAGTTCATATGTCGCTAAACGGTCACCCATCTCTGACTGACCTTGCCAAGCGTTGCTTAACCTACGATTGTTTAACGGTCAGTGATTGCAGTTGGCAATGAGCGCATCGCTATAATAACTTATAACAATAAAACATCAGTTATAATTTAATCGAGACTAACCCTTAAAACATCAAGCACCCTCTCAAGTGGAAAACGGCTCCCAAAAACGCTGAATATTTTACGATAAGGCTTCGACCGTTTAGTGTTATCACAGACACTATTACCGCCATAACTCCGCAGAATATCTCCGACTAAAATTTTCTTTGTCATTCCGAAGATGGAAATGATAAATAATTCATCATTCCAGCCTTACTTAGTCTAAGTACACCATATTTCACATCGGGCCCTTCTGTGAATGCGACATAAAATACAGCCGAGGTAATCCTATCCATCTATGATTTATATGGAAGAAGGGTCAATGAGGAAATTCCATATGCGATATATCACCGGCTCGTATGCAGAACTATTAAAAGAGACACGGGCGACCTTGCTGGGCGATATCGATGCCTTCCGAAATTGATGATTGAGGAAGGAAAAAGGAAGGTAGGTTCATTCGTTTTTCCCATCGTCTTCCTGCTATCTATTAGTAATAGTTTAGTGAATAACCACTTCTGTATTCTATTTGGATTTTGGATCTTAGTTTTAAGCAAGCAATTTTAAACTTTATGAACCTACCTATCTGTTAAAATAATACATCAATGAAATATTCTAAATATTAGGTCACGGGAATCCGCTGGATGCGGGCAGCGCAAGACCGGTCATTGTGGCGAACCTTGGGGGAGGCCTATGTCCAACAGTGGACGTCTTTCGGCTGAGATGATGATGATGATGATGATGAAATATTCTGAAATCATCACAATTCGACAAGGCAGAACATTAGCCGTAGGTTTATTATTAGCAGTACCAACGATCTTCAAGGGCAGTACCGACATGTTTTCAACATTAATTTCCGCGAAGTCGATGGACTCCGCTTAGTAGGAAATCTTTCTAGTAATTTTTTGACCTCTACAATAATAATAATAATATCCTGGGACAATCTTGTAAACGCGGCTATCTGATCCCAAACTATATGGAAACCAGATAACTGATACTACTACATATAGGTACTACTTTTTGTTTGTAAATACATACTTAATTTACATAATTACACCCAGACTTGGGACATGCAGTTCGTGCACAAAAATGCATGTACCGGGTAGGAATTGAACCTACGACGTGCAGCGTGAAAGGCGGATCTTAACCAACCACGCCAACGGGCCCGGATACTTCTTATATCAGCTGCTTCTCCAAAATAACTTGGCTGAATCTGAAAAGTGTGAAAGAAAAAGTGGGAAGAGGGTTATATTATAATGCTTGGTTCCCTTGTAATCTCTTCATTCATTACCGAATTTTATAAAACAAAGGTTACATGTTTGATGTAAGGCAATCATTTTATTCAGCGAAGAGGAATATTAAATTAACTTGTTGAATACTAAGCTCTTCGTTGCTTTCAATCAAAACACTTTATTTATTTTACCGTCAAAGGAAAATAACAAAATTGGAAATACCTTCCTTTGTAATTAAGGGCGCCGCTGTAGACGGTGCGTTTACATTTTCGAGGAAATAGGTGCCCAGAATTAAAATTTGTTGGTAGCTGTTCGTTTCAATATAGTTAGAATGGACATTACACGCTGTTAAAAGGATGTTTATTAAGAAATGAAAGGTGTTCTAGTAACTTTTTTTTTATATTAAACTTTGTACTGTTTTTTTCGTCCTGGCTTCGCTTTTCGCATATCAGTTTCAAGTAAAATATATATGTTCTAATTTTTGAATGTGTCAAGCACTTTACAGGAAGGCCTTTAAGGCTAGGCCTAAAATACCCCCCGACCCTATCAATACTGACGGATACATTACTGACAAATTACCAGACTTCTTGGGGAACCTGATATTCATGTTTCACCACTTTTGTTCCTGTACCTAGCGACTGTAGCCTAGGGGTGAACAGGTTGGGCTAGCAATCACAAGGTCCCAGGTTCGATCCCCGGTGGGGCATGCACCAATGGATGAATTTTCATCTATGTGCATAATTTACAGTACGCTGACGGTGAGGGAAAACATCGTGAGGAAACCTACCTATCCCTCGGGATTAGGTAATAGTCAGTTCCTGTATACACGGCGACAAGGTTCACCACCTGTCATGTTGGTTTCTGACTATCTGGTGAAACGTGGGCTTTGAGTTGGTTAATACCTCCACAATGTGGTGGTGTATGGCCAATCAAGCCTCTGACTACCCCCGAATGGGGATAAAAGTCGTGACGTTATATATAACGTCACGACTTTTATCCCCATTCGGGGATATACCACTTTTGTTCCAATTGCCCACACTCACACACATGTTGTTTGTCAATTGCTTCTTTCCAATAATGACTTATGACCATAGATTTCTTTGTTTATAAAATGTACAGATAAGTTTGTTGACATTATTCGATCCTTCCGTGTTACATACTTACGTGTTACTCCTATAAGCCAAAAAGCGCTGCCTGCTCCAAAAAAGCGCTAGAACGCGTTCATAACACACTGAGGCAAACGGGAACATGCATTCACCTCCGGGCGTCTATAAGATTTAGCATAACGTCGTCAGATATTCCGGGGCACCCTCTTTACGTAAGCGTCGAAAAGTTGTTTACGCAACTTTTGATTGCCTCACTCTGTTTACGTTTTTTTTACTTACAACGGGGAAATATTATGAAACTTTTTTCGTTAAAGGCTCGAAGATACATAAATGGGTTTAGAACTCGTTCCACTCACTAAAATGTTGTTTAACTATGCGTTGGCTTTTTGTTGGTCTTCCGTTACTCGCTTGAAAGGTTTTCGCTAATGGAAGTCGAGGGTCCTACATTATTATCATAATGCCGTCATAACGCCACAGTCCATTTACAAGTCAACAACATCGATGCCTGATTTCTATTAATTGTCATTTTCTTTCGATGGATAACAGCAGTGCCTACTGTACATCTAGGTACCTATTATTTAGTACTGTAGTGATGTCTGATGCCACATGCAAGCTATCCACAAGAGACAAGCTGCACGCCTGAGCAGTCAGTTTTGACGTCAAAACGCATACTCATAATGTCATAACTGAGGGCACGGGCTTGGCAGCTCAGAACACGCATCCAATATATTTTACTCAAAAAAGTTTATAACGTTGTCATTATTTCACAAAACTTCTTCGAGCAAAATCGGATTTGTCGTACTGCAAGAGCTTCTAGACATACAATGTATTATTACCCGGTATTATCGTCATTATATTTGTTATTTGACCGTTGCCATAGAAACGTAACAAACAGGTCTGTTTATGGTTCAGGTCTGTTTATGGTTCGTAAAAAAACTGATGTAAGGTTAAAAACGAGTTGGTCGTGCCGTTGCCATGGAAACGTAAACAGAGAAAATACACAACTATAGATATAGTTCGTAAAAATATAAATATAATTGTATTAATTGCTATACCCACTAAGCTCGTTTTGTTTAAACGAATAGTCGCATTTTTGAGTAAAGCACTATACAAGCCTTGGTCTCAAATGAGTGTACTGCTGACCACGATATACTGGCCTCAAGCTAAGCTTCGCTACGCTCACGGCCTCCAAGCTTGGTCATCATTAGCAACCCTTGCTGGCCGCGCTATAAAGGCCTCGACCTTTGGTCTCGGCCTTTATTTTAGCTTGTCCATCAAGTGTTGCAATGCTGACCGCGCTGTGGAGGCCTGGAGCTGCGCTGCGCCGCGCATCCGGCCACCAACAACGCGGTCAACAACACACTCATTAGAGACCGCAGCAGTAATGTACTAATTTAACCCTCTGTAGGTATGCCAAAACGCATATTATGCGAGTCATAATTTGATTTTCTTTAAATATTTCTAAAATGGAACTTGAATGTGGTACACCGATTGCCACAAGCGCTGTTAGGTATATGTCGTAATTTGAGGCACTAAGACCGTGGTCTCCTATTAAATGTCATGCCGCTTACAGCGCCACGCGTTCCATTTTTGAAATACATATTTAGATGCATTTGTTTACGACTCCTCCAAAAAATCTGGGAAAGAGGAACGCAGAACTCACAACCGGATCCCAAAACCACTGGCGCTTAGGGTCATACCACACCGGGACGCCAGGCGACGTCGCCAGCCACGTCGCCTGTGACGTCACCGGCCACGTATCCAAACAATCTGTATTGATTGGCGACGTGGCCAGGTGTGATACCTGTCATATATTTCAATACGAATTAGTTGGATGCGTGGCTGGCGACGTCGCCATGGCTACCCGGTGTGTTATGGCGCTTAAGCGCTAACTTTCCACCTGAATTCCGACCAAAACAAGCTCGCAAGCTGGGCCGAATCAAATGCGTTTTTGCGTGCGCTCTGCGGCCTTCTATCCCCCGACCAATTAGACTACTTCAGTGCTTTAATTACACAACTTGTTCGTACAAGTTCAGACCCAAATTAGATTTAAGGAAATTTATTACTTAATTCCCACTTTATAAATTACTTGGCGTAATTACGATCTCAATTAAAAAGTTGCGGTCTGACAGATGCGTGTGAACAAACGGGGAATCGTAACTGGAATTCACACAAAAAATGGGAATTTAAAAAAATCGCTCTCAAATAGCAACTATAATTATATACAGGGTTACCCTAGGGTAGTACCTACCTAGGGTACTACTGCTACTAGGTTAGACGAGAGACGTATTCAAGCCTATGATAATTTATGCTTATGCATGTTACTATGAAAAAATATAGGGTTGGATTTCAAAAAATATACAGCACTAGCACAGTCGCCCGTGACAAGACAAAACGCGAGATAAATCGATTTTGTCTCATTCTCTCATGCATTTAGAAGGAAAGAACGACTCGGTGTGACATAATGCGTGGCAAACGTCTTGTCTTGGCGTATGTGCTAAACCCACAGTGATAGATTTAAGTAGCTAGATTTCTCAAGCGATTATGTTTAGGTTTATGGGACTTTTATTGGTCCACAAGTACGACATCTTAGGATCTTGGTTCCTAGTGATTTGGCACAGCCTTTAGTTTGATATGTTATTTGAAATGAGTCAATTTGTCAGGTCTGGTACTAGTAAAGTTATTTTAGTTTTATATCGTAATTTCCTCTTTATGAAGCTATAATATATAGAATTACAGTGGATTGTTGGATAATGGAGCGGTAAATGATAACTTCACATGATACCTACTTCCGTCAAAGTGAAATAAGGAAGAAATACCTGTAATATAATGTCAAAGTCAAAGTCAAAAGGTTTTTATTCATGTAAGCTCATTAGAGCATTTATAAATAGTCAATATAAACAATATTTTAGCGTTACCACCGTTAATAATGTTTAAACCAAAAAGTGTTATCCAGTGATATCAGATTGGGGGAATCCCGAAAAATTTGTGGTGATTTTATAGCTATGGGATGAAAATTGGGTGAACAACATATTTACAGGGAAAAATATTGGCTATTCACAGTGTCAAACCCATTTCGAGGATAAGGCCTAACCATGCATTATTGTAATTTTGTATTTAGAACATTCAAATATTGAGGAGGCAACGGGACTTATTAACTAGTCACGCGATAACTTCACATGGGTAGTGATATAAAAAAAACCCATTGGGATTGTGGGTTTTTTTTCTTCAGAACTTGTAGTTTTGGGGAATTTTGGGATCAGTTTGCGGAAAACGAAAGACGGTCATGCAACACTGGTTTTAACGGGTAAATGCCGAAATGTGTGACGATGATAACATTGTAAGATCTTATCGCGGTTGAGTGTACTCGCCGCCAGGAGGGGAAAATAAATTAGCTATCAGGGGCAAATTGAATCCTGCATTTTCCCAGATTGTTACCTCTCGCCCGGGGGAGAATTATGAGAGAAATGTATGTAAATAGCACCGGCGGGGTTCTTAGATTGGCAAGCAAACAGACATAAGTACCTACAGGATGAAGTCGTCAGAATGCGTATTTAAATAATTATGTCGAATTTATTTTGCCTAACTGCGCCTTATATAATAGGGAATATGCATGATTTTTTGGTCACCAACGTATACCTACTTCTTTGAAAACTAAAATTACCTAGTTACTATGTTTAAATTATTTAGTTTTTGAGATTTTTAACCTGTCGAAGCCGGTCGGTACCGCAGCCGGCGCCGGCAAGTGTGGTCTAGGTTAGGCCAAGTCAGCATAAGCTCATACATTACGACCATGATAAGGACGGTAATATTTCAAACACTTTGTTTAGTCAAGATTAGCTTTTGTAGCATCATAATTAGCACCAATCAATGAATTTTAATCATAGATCTGGTGATCGTAGGTTTGAATCTGTGTGAATCTGGTGATCATAGGTTATCTGCATACAAATGGCGTTCAAAACGCACCCCACCCAAACGTCTATCACACGCACCGTCAACCCTTTAGTCGGCGACACAATACTAAGCTCGGCTTTGCCAATAATATGCCACACACGAAGCGCGTATAACTTATCTACAGTTATAATATTATTTCATCAAAGGCACCAATGCAGCAAAGGAACTAAAACAAAAGAACTCCACTCCCAACTTGGATATCTTTCCAAACTTTATGCGAAGTGTATTAATTTTATAATAACGAAAGCGGATATAATGTAATCTTACGCCAAACTTAGGGCACAGATTAAATAATGAGTGCGAACACGAAGAGAGGACACAGAATCCTGCTGAGATGTCTGTGACACTCTTTAGTAGTCAGTTTGCATAATGCGATCCTCGAGGAATACAATATAACTCGAGCAGCAGCTGAGTTAAGCAGTCATTTGTATTTTGCTAACTTTACATTTAGTTATGATAGTGGAACAACTTTGTGACGTCAGTAATAGTGACGTAATTAGTCTGGCTCTTCAGTCGACAGGTTGCAGATTGATGGTGTCATGAATTTGACGCAATCCTATAATAGATGCATTAGAATTAACAATGGTATTTGTTTTGTTCCGACTAAGGGCGTTTGTGCATTACAAGGAATTTTACGGTCGCCGCATGCGGCAGTCCAATTATTTACGGTCCGATATAGTATGAAAAAAAGGGATGATTGGCTTTGTGCACTTGTCGGTCTTCGGATCGGTGCGGCGCAGTTTATAGTACGAGATACGCTGAAGAAGTGGGGCCCGTCCAAATGACCGAAAAACGTTTCACAAATTTTCATTTTACAAACCACGATTGGCAAACACATCATTTTATATTTCATCATTATACAAAAAACGTTTCTCAAATTATTATGTTCATAAAATAATTACGTGAAAAACTTTTATTTTACAACGTTTCATTTGACAAACTATTCATTACTCAAACATATCATTTAGAAAAACAACGTTTCGAATGAAAACGTTTCACATAATGCATTATAAGGCGACTGGCTTAAAATAAAAGTCTTTAAATTAGCAAATGAGGTGCATTATTCTAATTAATAAGTCAACAAATACGTACTATGTAATATTACAACGATTAGGGTAGTTTTAAATGGCCCGCTAAGGATTTTAATAGTTTTATTTCCGAATAATCTTCTTTCTGCATCAGCGAGCGAGCGAAACGAGCGAGCTAAACCCCCGTCATTCCCTTCGTGTTAGGTTACTTGTGACTCTGAGCGCAGAAATAGGAGCCCCGCGAAGCGGTGCTCCGTCGACTTTCTCATCACTATGACTACATAATATTATAAAACAAAGTCCTCCGCCGCGTCTCTCTGTCTGTCTGTCTGTTCGCGATAAACTCAAAACTACTGCACTGATTTTCATGCTATTTTCACCATTGGATAGAGTGGTTCTCGAGGAAGGTTTTAGTATATAATTTGTCAAGTTTTTGTATAGGTACATTGGATAACATATAATGATATTTGATGGAGGTGTCGGAAAAAATTGAGATATATAACAAAATCATGTGTGGTGGAATTGGTTTCTTTATATAGGTCTACAGAATAGTCCGCGATGCCATATGTCTATCCTTTAGGGATAACATACTATATAGGTCTACAGAAAAGACCGCGATGGCGTATGTCTATCTCTTAAGGATAACATACTATATCCATTTTAATACTTAAAAAATAGGCAATTATAAAGCTGTAATTGGAAAGCTATTTACACAAATATGGGATATGGGATACGGGATCCGTGATATCCAATCCGGGAAACGAGATCCGGGATCAGAGATCCGAATTTTTTTAATTACATTCTGCGCGGACGAAGTCGCGTTCAAAAGCTTCTTACGTCGGGGTTCGACGGTGCGCGATTTTGCGCACGGACACACAGCAGCCCGCACCGACGCACCTAGCGCAGCCACGCTCGTCGCAGCGCGTCCGAATCCCCGGCAAGTCGGTAACTTCAAAGGTGCGGTGCGCGCTCGTGCGGGGTGGTCCGTCCGTCCGCGTTTTTACGGACGAGCATGTAAAAATGTATGTAACTTGAAGGGGTGCGCGATATGACAGACCGGGTGCGTGATATCGCGCACCGTGGAAACAGCCTCGTGCGCGGTACGTGGATGTCCACGGTCGTCGGCCGTGCGCGAGGTAGTCCGCGATATCAGGCACCGTGGAATCCCGCCGTTATAAAACATTCTTCTTCATAGCGCCGTCACCTACTGGAGGTTGGCAATGATTAGGGCTACTTCCACTTTAGAGACAGCAGCTCGGAATAGTTGTAGGTACTGTTGTCTTTTCGAACCGCTGTCGTAAGTTTTACAACCACGATATACTTCTACGACCAAACATTGTTAAGAAACATCATGAAACATTGTTAAGAATAAAGACTACGGAATACTAAAAATCAAAAGAATTAAGCAAGTCGTGTTTCTGGAGCGGCGCAGGCTGGGCAATGACAAATGCTCCCCGGGGCCCGCTCTACTGAAACTTGGAGAGAAAGCCCCGCAGAGCTCACTAACTGAGACCCAGGTAGACGGGCGACATCCGCGGATGACGGCAATGTTCACTGATATAGTAGTGTAGTTTTGTAGCCTATTGACTGCAGATATGGGCTAGCTCGATCGTAGTACCATGATCTCAAAGAAGATCGGCGTAAAGTAGCTATTTATTTTCTTGTTTATGTAATGTAATTAATGTGTATGTATAAGTGGTAATTTATGTAAGTACACCCCCGTATTATTTTTTCTTTAGATCCTCTCCATCCAAAAGTTGCCTGGTAGAGATCACTATTAGTGATAAGGCCGCCCATTTTCCACTTTCTGTGTAAATTGTGTAATTATTTATAAATGTTTCTTTTTCTAGTGGTGGATTAATAAAGAGTTATCTATCTATTACAGCTGCGTTTCGTACGATGAGTGAGTGAGCCGAATAATTTTTAATGGGACTGAGGTGGCAAACAAGCGTACGGCCCGCCTGATGTTAATCAGTTGCTATAGATAGCTAGCCTATAGATGCTTGCAATACCAAAGGCATTGCTCGCATGTTGCGGACCTCAAGTGGAGTAGAACGAAGGGAGGGGAAGAAGGGTGGGAGTTGGGCTTAATTTAGCGGCATTGCTAAGGATTCTGCTAGAAAAACAGAAAAATGAATTGCATTGGCAATGTTGCATTGTAGCGATATCTAGACACCTAGTTATGCGGAACCATAATGCAATATGATTATTGAAAGATAAATACAATTTAATTTGAATTAATTATTACAATTTATTTAATTACAGAAAGTTTACAGCATGCAACGACATACATTATAAAACATTATGAGAAGAAAGCATAATATTGATACCACTGTGCTCATGAACCTAGAAAAGACGACAACTTCGTTTAATTAAACTCAATTACTGTTGTTGTAATTTTAGATAATTTCGGACGGTTACAATTGCATTTATTTTCGTTTTCAGTTAAAAACCTTTTCAAAAAGTTAGGTATACTGCTTTCAACCTCAGTAGGTATATCTATATCAGTCTTGTTTTCTGTAGTTACATTATTGTTTTGCTCAACGTCTTTTAGTGTCGCAGTGACATTGTTTTGCTCGATAAGTACATAGTCATATCGCGTCGAAGTTTTATTGTTTTTATCGAAAAGTACAAAGTCATATCGCGTGGCAGTTAAATTATTTGGTACATTATCATTTCGTTTTGCAGTTGCGTTGTTTTGCTCAAAAGCTACATCGTCATATTGCGTCGCAGTTACATTATTTTGCTGGATAAATACATTGTCATAATTTGTGGCAGTGAAATTGTTTTGCTGCATAAGTACATCAGAATATCGTGTTGCAGTTTTATTGTTTTGCTCGAAAGGTACATCGTCATATTGCGTCGCAGTTACATTGTTTTGCTGGATAAATACATTGTCATAACTTGTGGCAGTGAAATTGTTTTGCTGCATAAGTACATCAGAATCTCGTGTTGCAGTTTCATTGTTTTGCTCGAAAGGTACATCGTCATATTGCGTCGCAGTTACATTGTTTTGCTGGATAAATACATTGTCATAACTTGTGGCAGTGACATTGTTTTGCTGCATAAGTACATCAGAATATCGTGTTGCAGTTTCATTGTTTTGCTCGATAAGTACATCGTCATATCGTGTGGTATTTTCAATTCTCGTCTCAAATGATACATCTTCAGAAGTTACATTAATATTGTACTCAGATTGATTAACATTAGCCTGTGAAATAATCATTTCACCAATCGTTTCAGGTGTCACGATGCAATATGAAGAATCGTTTTCTCGCTTTAAATGATAAATTTTATTAGAACTGGTATAAATTATATTGTTTTCTTTATCAAATACAACACCCTTGATTGAATCTTTGTTAACACCAATTTTGGATAATTGTTCGGTGTCATAGTTGACTCTGTACATGGCGTGTGAGTAAGTATTGATGAAGTGAGCATTTTCATCCTTATCGAGTGTTAATAACATTAAACCGGAATGCAATTCAGTTGCGGTGTTTAATCCATTTTGTAATCGCCATAATTTCATAGTCTCGGTTAAAGTTAAGAAATAAATATCACTCTTCTTGTCGACGATAAAGTCTTCAACATAATGTGTTTCCGTTCCAGGAACTATTTTTGATTCCTTATCCTCATAGGAAAAAATCCCCCTCTCAGAATCAATTGTGAAGTAAAGTCTGTCTTTGAATTCAGCTTTATTATAGCGTCTCTTAGGAAGTCCTACAGACGTTAGCTTACCGAATGGAGAAACGTGCCACTTGTATAGATTTTCCTTCGAGTATTCTATTAAGTAAATATCGTTTTCATGTACTGTGAGGTCCATAAGGCGCATGTGATTATAATCGAGGGTGCGGTTAGTGTCCAAAGACATTTCTCTTACTTTAAATACTTTTTCGTTAGCAGTTCTATGTGCGATGTTGAAATAGATGTTATTCCTTTGTCTGTCGATATATAACTCGTTGGTGAATCTGCGGATGCCTGGGTAGTGTGCGTCTTCATATTTACTGAGGTAGCTCTTTGTATAGCACTGTCCATCGAGGCAGCTATCGCAATGTCCGCGGACCGCACTTGCGAGCGTAAACCCAATGAAAAACAGAAGAACCGTCTTCATTGTGCAGCTGAAACAAATGATACAGGGTAGAAAAAATGAACGAGACATGGAGGGGAACTCACTTAATCACCTACTTAAAGTAGCTGATTTAATTCAAAAGACACATTCCTTTATTAAAAAACTGCATTTAAATATTTTTGATAAATCACTTGTTTGAGCTTGAAATCGCATAGGTGAAATGGGAAAAAGTTTATATTTTTATAATACCCATTGAAAGGGTCAATCGTAAGGATCAATTTCTTCTAATTAAAATATTCGCATCAGAAGCTTTTATGTATATTCTTTGTAGTACCCTATAACTGACTCTTTAACGATAACTCACCTTTGATAGGACCGCTTCTCGTGGTGGGTACTCTGGGAATGTGATATATTTTTTCCTGGACAAGCTTTTGAAGTGATTACTCTGGTACCAGGTTATTGAAATAACCAACATAGTAGATAAGCACATCCATACAAATTCAATTTTCCTGTTTAATGACGAAATTAGATTACTACTGACGTTAATTGTGCTCGTTGTTAAACAGTTTATATTATATTTCCTCTATTTATTGTTCACCCGATATATCGCCAGACACATAGCAACTGTATGGCCCCATACTAAGCAAGGTTGTACTATGGTTACTTACCATACAATGGTCTGGGGCGGTCCCAGTGATACCCAGACTAGAGAAAACTACGAAACGGCCACTTCTGAAATTTGCCTCCGACGGAAATCGAACACGCCACCACCAGTGCAAAAACGATCTTAAAGTTTTTCATGTACTTATGTCCCGAATGTTAGGGCCTCCGCAGACTAGCTACTTTTAGCATCGGCGATCGGCGATTTTGATGCTGCGTCTCGCTCGTTCGCGCTCGAAGAAACGCGACGCAGCATCGATACGTCACAAAATCGCCGGTCGCCGATGCTAAAAGTAGCTAGTCTGCGGAGGCCCTTACCTACTTTATTTTATCTCTCTTTCAATTTAACGCCATCAAGTTGTGTCGCCCGTCTGCACGGGTATATTTCTTCATCTTCCGTTACGTTTCATTTGGGTCGAGAGTTTAATGAAAATGATAACAGTGTGCAAGACCGCGGTCCCTTATTGTTGTCCTTTTATATTGTTATCGCTTGTTGTCCTTGTTCTCGATACATTATATAAATGAGAGTTCATTCCTCCGCAAAGAACAACAGTAATAAGTAATGATCACTTGGCGCAGTGATTCGAGTGAAGGCCGCTCAGCTCACGTCGTCGGGAAGTTGCGGGTTCGATTCCCGGCAGAGATAAATTTAGGAAACGACCTTTTGATTAGCGGTGAATTAGTAAATTTTCAAGTGAAATGTCGAATATTGTATTGAAATATGACATTTCACTAGAAAATTCATGCGTGAGATGTCATTACAGAATAGCTACACTCCATTTCCGGAATCGTCAGCTAATCCACCATATGAATATTTAATATTTTTTGATTGATTCCTCCATAGAATACTTGAAATTATATCGTAATTTTTCGTATTTTTGGCGGATAAGAGTTATTTGTAGGCAGAATCTAATTGGGCCTGACTCAATGGAAAGAGGCCATTAGGGAAAATATAGGGTTATTTGACGATTCTGAAACCTAAACCTCACATGACGTATTTCACCACATTTCCCCGATGAGAATTTAAGGTGGGGACATGAGCTGGAAATTTTGGCTGAATGGGCGGAGCTAACGCATTGCGCCCCGCGCACCCCGCGCTCCCCGCGCCAGCTCTGACAGCGCGCGTTTATTGCGTCGCTTGTATTCTTATTTCAACGCAAACCAAGCCGCAAATTATCACAACGTAATAGGACTGCAAATAAGTTCATAATTTCGCCCTGAAGTGCTAATCATAAATAGCTCAGTAGAAAAGTCTTGGATATTATTCCGAAAGACGATGACGATGACGAAGGTTCGAATCCCGTAGTTTTTTTTTTCTAAATTATTTCTTATTATTGTAGGCATGATCTTTTTTTTTTTTATTAAATCAAATAACTTATTCTTTATCAAATCGATCACATAGGTCAAATAACGCAGGAAAGAAAACTCAGGGAGCTATCTACGATACGATACGAGTGCGAGCGAATCCCACAGCATATACAGATAGTGTTGCAAAAGACTCGAGTTCTTTTAGCCCTCTCAAAGAGGCTCGAGCTTTTCTATGGGGCTCGTCGAAGAAAAACGACTCCGAATATTTCAAGGCTAAAAAAGGACTCGAGTTTTAAATAAACCTCGAGCCCTTTTTGGGCTCGGAGTTCTTTTGGAGCTCCGTTGTTGTGAGCTTTCCAAGTCTTCGCAAGTATAAGAAGGAGTCGCCTTATAGCTGACTATTCCTGGCTAGCCTATTGTATTTCTGACTATTCTTGACTTTTTGACTATGCTGACTTTTCTTGACTGTATTTGACTGTTTTTGACTATTCTTGACTATTCTTGATTATTCATGACTATTCTTGACTATTATTGACTATTTTTGACTATTTTTGACTATTCTTGACTATTCTTGACATGCTCGACTATTTTTGACTATCCTGACCTTTCTGGATTGTATTTGACCATTTTGACCATTATTGACTATTTTTGACCATTGTTGACTGTTTTTGACCATTGTTGACCAATGTTGACCATTTTTGACCATTGTTGACTATTTTTGACCAATGTTGACTATTTTGACCATTTTTGGCCTATGTTGACTATTTTTGAACATTGTTGACTATTTTTGACCATTGTTGTCTATTTTTGACTATTCTTAACTATTTTTGACTATTTTTGACTATTTTTGACTATTTTTGACTATTTTTGACTATTTTTGACTATTTTTGACTATTTTTGACTATTTTTGACTATTTTTGACTATTTTTGACTATTTTTGACTATTTCTGAATATTTTTGAATATTTTTGACTATTTTCGACTATTGTCATTTTTTGCCAATGTTGACTATTTTTGACTATTCTTGACTGTTTTTAACTATTTTTTAATCTTTTTGACTATTTTTGACTCTTTTTGACTAATCTTGACTATTTTTGTCAATTTTTGACTATCTTTGACTCTTTTTGATTATTTTCAACTGTTTTTGGCAATTTTTTGCCAATGTTGACTATTTTTGACCATTGTTGACTATTTTTGAACATTGTTGAAAATTTTTGACCATAGTTGACTATTTTTGGCCAATGTTGACCATTTTTGACAATTGTTGCCTATTTTTGACCAATGTTGACTATTTTTTCTTACAATAGTTGTCTATTTTTGACCATTGTTGGCTATTTTGGCCATTCATGACTATTTTTGACCAATATTGAAAAATGTTGGCCAATTTTGACCATTTCAGGCCAATAATGGTAAAAAAAGACAAGAATGGTCAATTGTGGTCAAAAATAGTCAACAATGGATAAAAATTGTCATCATTGGCCAAAAATGGTCAACATTGGCCAAAAATGGTCAAAATTGCCCAAGAATTGCCAACATTGGTCAAAAATAGTCAACATTGGTCAAAAATAGTAAAAAATTGTCCAAATAGTCAAGAATAGTCAAAAATGGCCAAAAATAGTCAACTATGGACAAAAAATAGTCAACATTGGTAAAAAATAGTCAACAATGGTCAAAGATAGTCAACATTGGCCAAAAAATTTCAATGGCCAATAATGGTAAAAAAAGACAAGAATGGTCAATTGTGGTCAAAAATGGTCAAAAATAGACAACAATGGATAAAAATTGTCATCATTGGCCAAAAATGGTCAACATTGGGCAAAAATGGTCAAAATTGGCCAAGAATTGCCAACATTGGTCAAAAATAGTCAACATTGGTCAAAAATAGTAAAAAATTGTCCAAATAGTCAAGAATAGTCAACAATGGCCAAAAATAGTCAACTATGGACAAAAAATAGTCAACATTGGTCAAAAATAGTCAACAATGGTCAAAAATAGTCAACATTGGCCAAAAATTGTCAAAAATAGTCAACATTGGTCAAAAATAGTAAAAAATTGTCCAAATAGTCAAGAATAGTCAACAATGGCCAAAAATAGTCAACTATGGACAAAAAATAGTCAACATTGGTCAAAAATAGTCAACAATGGTCAAAAATAGTCAACATTGGCCAAAAATTGTCAAAAATAGTCAACATTGGTCAATAATAGTCAAGAATGGTCAACAATGGCCAAAAATAGTCAACTATGGTAAAAAAATAGTCAACATTGGTCAACAATATTCAACAATGTTAAAAAATAGTCAACAATGGTCAAAAGTAGTCCACATTGGCAAAAAAATAACCAAAATAGTCTTACATAGTCAAAAAGAGTCAAAAATAGTCAAAAAGAATAAAAAATAGTTAAAAATAGTCAAGAATAGTCAAAAATAGTCAACATTGGCAAAAAATGACAATAGTCGAAAATAGTCAAAAATAGTTAAGAATAGTAAAAAATAGTCAACAATGATCAAAAATAGTCAACATAGGCCAAAAATGGTCAAAATAGTCAACATTGGTCAAAAATAGTCAACAATGGTCAAAAATAGTCAACATAGGCCAAAAATGGTCAAAATAGTCAACATTGGTCAAAAATTGTCAACAATGGTCAAAAATGGTCAACATTGGTAACCATGGTCAAAAATAGTCAAAAATTGTCAAAAAAATTAAAAAAAAATAAAAAAAAATAAAAAAAAACAAAAATTTTCAAAAATTTTCAAAAATTGTCAAAAATTGACAAAATTTGACAAAACTTGACAAAAATCGTCAAAAATTGTTAAAAATTGTCCCAAATAGTCAACAATGTTCAACAATGGTCGAAAATACTCAACAATGGTCAAAAATAGTAAACATTTGCCAAAAATGGTCAACAATCGTCAAAAATAGTAAAATATAGTCAAAAATTGTCAACATTGGTCAAAAATAGTCAAAATAATCAAGAATGGTCACGATGGCCAAAAATAGTCAACTATGGTAAAAAAAAGTCAATATGGTTAACAATGGTCAATATTGGTCAAAATAGTCAATAATAGTCAACAATTGTCAAAATAGTCAAAAATAGTCACCAATGGTAAAAAAAAGTCAATATGGTTAACAATGGTCAATATTAGTCAAAAATAGTCAAAACTAGTCAACAATGGTCAAAATAGTCAACAATGGTCAAAAACTGTCAACAATGGCCAAAAATAGTCAATAATGGTCGAAATAGTCAAGAATGGTAAAAAATGGTCAAAATTAGTCAACAATGGCAAAAAAAGTCAACAATGGTCAAAAATAGTCAAAAATGATCAATAGTAGTCAACAATAGTTGAGAATGGTCAACAATGGCTAAAAATAGTCAACAATGGTAAAAAATAGTCAACAATGGTCAAAAACACTCAACAATGGTCAAAAATAGTCAAAAATGAGCAATAGTAGTCAACAATAGTTGAGAATGGTCAACAATGGCTAAAAATAGTCAACATTGGTCAAAAATTGACAAAAATGGCCTAAAACAGTCAACAATAGTCAATAATGGTCAAAATAGTAAAAAATGATCAATAGTAGTCAACAATCGTTGAGAATAGTCAGCAATGGCTAAAAATTGTCAACATTGGTCACAAATGGCCAAAAACAGTCAACGATAGTCAAAATAGTCAAGAATGGTAAAAAATAGTCAATAATGGTAAAAAATAGTCAATAATGGTCAAAATAGTCAAAAATGATCAATAGTAGTCAACAATAGTTGAGAATAGTCAACAATGGTAAAAAATAGTCAACAATGGTCAAAAACACTCAACAATGGTCAAAAATTGTCAAAAATGATCAATAGTAGTCAATAATAGTTGAGAATGGTCAAAAATAGTAAATAATGGTCAAAATAGTAAATAATGGTCAAATAGTCAAGGATGGTCAATACTGGTCAACAATTGTTGAGAATAGTCATGCATATTCAAGTATAGTCAAGAATGGTCACAAAGGGCTAAAATCAAAAAGGGCTCAAAGCCTCTTTAGAAAGCGCTTCAAAATAAAGGCTTTATTTCCGAGAGCCTCCTCTTCGCCGCGAAGGCTCGGGGCTAATTAGTTCTTTAGCCTCCGAGGTTTCATAAAAAGGCTCGAGCCCTAATAATAAGCCTAAAAGACTCGTTGAGTCTTTTGCAACACAACCTGCAACACAACCTCTGACCACCTGGGTGATCAAAGTGGAATATTGCATTTTTTAATGTTTTCTAATGTGATATTTTTAACCGCCTTCAAACTTTTTTGAAGTCGGTTTCTCATATCGACTGTATTTTTTTTATGTTTATTACCTCAGAACATCGACGTAATACCATTGAACATGACTGTGGACTACAAACTTTATTTTCCATTCATTTAATCAAGAATAATCCTTATGTGACGGACTTAACGCCCACGATGCACGCATTATAAAAACCGGTCCGAGCCAGATACCTATAACTGCGCCTTCTTTCCCTTTCTAACAGTACAACCTTTCATCCCTTGTGTTGCCAGTTAATATTTATTCGATCACCTTAAACTTGGTACATTTTCATGTTAAGAATAATAAACAATAAAGTCGATTAATGAAATACCTATGGTAAAGTATAAGAATATCCTAAGATTAAAATTTCAAATATAAATAAATATCTGGAAATAAGTACTTACCTTCTTTAATAATTCGCTTGTAATTGTCAGTTCCGTGATGTCTATAGGAATCGTAGCAGAAATAAAATTAAAAACTTGAAACACAGAACGTCAATTTGCGTGACACACGACATTTTCAGCTAATTTTAAATCTAGAGGATTGTGCTAAATTTTCTCATAAAAATGGGTAGAATATGCGTAATGGAAGGGTGTAAAAGCGAATATTATTCGAATTAAGGATTATCTTAACATAGGTAAGTGGGTAACTATGTTTTCCACGTTAAGTACATTTTAGATGTTCGGGTGACATAAATTTCGCTAGTAAAAAGGACTATAATATAAATCTTATTATGTGTCTGTGTTAACTGAGGAATATCGTCCACGGGAACTGTTTGCAGCGATAAAGTCGCGCTTTTCGTTGCCGCACGACTACATCGCTACTTTTTGAAGTCGGTCGCATTTGCAACGCGCGACAGACCACACGCTGGTAAAACGCGACGCTCACGCCGCGTTGTCACGGCTCGCCGGGCTCGCACACGGCGTTCGGGTCGTTCACACGCTCGAGGAACGCGCACGTCTAGGGCCAGATTAACCCTTTCAGGCAATGTAATTCTCGGGGCCCCTTTCCTTTACCCTTTTGTTACTTTTTAATAGTACATTACTGCCACGGTCTGTAATGAGTGTGTTGCTGGGCGCGTTGTTGATGGCCGAAAGCGCGGCGCAGCGCAGCTCCAGGGCTCCACAGCGCGGTCAGCATTGCAACCCTTGATGGACAATATAAAATAAAGGCCGAGACCGATGGTTTGTCGATTGAAATTGTTTGAAATCGGGACGACTTTTGACTTAACACTTCCCGATTACACCTAAGCAATAAAAAACAAAAAAACAATTTTGTCTTTTACAGATCCCAGGCGTGTAAATTGGTTACAACAAATACCTATTGGCTACAGAAAAATTACCCAAAATTCCGTCATATGCAGCAAGCATTTTAAGCCGACAGATTATGTCCCTAATTTAACACAAGGAGTTTTAAAAGAAAATGCCCTGCCCTCACTGTTCCTTTTCGTTAGCACAAAGGACAATGGGCAAAAATGGTCCAAATGTCCAACACTTGCGAGACCTACGTCACTCGATAGACCACTACATACTGAGTAACTTTTGCAAAGGCAGTTCAACAAAATAGGTTGTCAGTAAAAAATGTGTAGTTTAAAAGAATGTTTTTATTTTTTTATTTCACACTTAGTGTTATGTCTTATACATTTTTTTCGAAAGGCAACAATATAAATACACTTTCTAACATTAAATAAAAATAAAAAAAGCTGTCAGAAAGCAAAAAATGCCGTGAAACATATTTTATTATTATTATTGTTACCTGATGATAAGTGAAAAAGTAAGGTAACGCATAGAAGGTACCTGCTTATTTATTTTATAGAAGCGCAACATCAGAAAATACGTAAGAATGCTGCTGTTGTTGTTGTTGTTCACTTTTCATCAGGTAACAAAAATAATAATAAAATATTTTTCACGGCATTTTTTGCTTTCTGACAGGTTATTTTATTTTTATTTAATGTTTGTAAGAGTATTTGTATTGTTGCCTTTCGAAAAAAATGTATAAACATAATACTAAGGGTGAAATAAAAAAAAATAGTTTTTTAAACTACCCATATTTTTTTTACTGACAGCTTATTTTGTTGATCTGTCTTTGTAAAAGTTACTCAGTATTTAGTGGTCTATCGGGTTACGTCAGTGGTGTATATTTGGACGAAGTCCCATACAATTTTGCCCATTGTCCTTTAATTTTGTCTTATGGTCTAATTTGTTGGATATTCTTAGGGTACCGTACCTAATAAGGAAAAAAAACTAAACCCTAATATGATCACTTTGTTGTCCGTCTATCTCTCTATGTCCGTCTGTCACAACTTGCACAGCCCAAATCAAACATAACATGTTAACAGTACTAGGTACCTTTTATAGCATAGAAAAAGAGTAAGTATAGGAAACATAAGTATAGGAAAACCCATAGATATGGAGAGCCTAGACAACGTCCAAGCGTGTGAAGTGTCATGTTACTTTATATTACAAAGTGGCAAAATCTACGATCTTAAATACTATTTTGTAACTTCATTTAGGTTGCCAAGATACAGACAGGCACTCGTGTGGTTTGGCCACCGCAGACTAATTTATTGTACCTACTCATGTTCTTAAGAAAATAAACATCCTTTTCCTTATTTTATTATTTTCCTATCATAACAATCTCGGAACAAAAGCACGTTTTCACTAGATGTCCATGGGGACGTTCTCAAAATTTCAAAATATTATGGTCACTCTTGTTGGCAAAGGAAACAACGTTCAGTATGGTATCTCGCTGTCGGCTTCACTTTTGCTGCCAAGTCCGCATTCCAGGTGTTAGAGACTTAAAACTTCCTTGCCTCAGAACTTGCGACTGGGTTTACAGATTTTGAAAATACTTTTTTTTATTTTGAAGTTAGACATCTTGATAAAACAGAGAGAATTACATACGACGCGGGTTCAAATCCAACCATATTTAGTTATTTAAATATATTTGGATTTATTATAGTAATGGTATTTTTCAATGGTGCAGAATTTATCAGAATATTTACACAAAATTATTATTTTTTAATGCATATAATTTATGTATTTATTCCTCATAGAACTATAGCACAAAATGTATATCATAGGGCTAGTGAATAATTTCATCCACATTCGCAATGTCTCATTAGCGTAGTGGTAAAGCATTAGCAATTATTCCATGAGTTCGTACCTCACCTTCGGCAATTCTATGTAATAATTTTTTGGTGATAATATTGTTCTTATTTGTAATAATATTGTTTTTTTCTATTTATTACATGTTTTATTACATTTTAATCATTTTATAAATTATTTGGATTGACAAACTAATACGCCAACTGAATGGTCCCAAACTAAGCAACGCTTGTACTATGGGTACCGTAATGGCCTGGAGACGATCCCCGTAATCCTGGGATCAGGAAAAATAACGCATAAGTCAGTTTCTAAAATTTTCATTTGGCGGGAATCGAACCCGCAACCACGCAAGCAGTGAGCCGAACAGCCTACGTCAAACCACTTTACGAAGCAGGCGTCAATTTTTCAATGCATGACGAAGTATATAGTTCATAATTTCGCCGATTCAAGTAATATGTAAATAGCTCAGTGAGTCAATGTGTACGCGCGACAGTATGTAGGATCGAATCCTAGTTTTATATTTTGGTTTTTTTTTTCATGTTATTCAATTTTTATATTATTTTAGGCAATTGTATTTGTATCCAATTGTATTTTTTATATAATAACAAAGAATTGTAATTTATGTTCTAAATTACAACTCTTTATCACAACTACTTAGGTACAAAGGCGTATAAATGCGCACAAATATAAAATCTAACAAATGCTAGCTATCTACAAAATATTCTAAACCACTGCAATATTTTTACGTATTTATTTATAAAAAAGAGATACACGATAATTGAAGCGACTGGAGCGTAGAAAAGTGACACAACCTCCCCGTCCAACAGTCATCGCGGTACTGCCGCCCGTCGCCCCTCGCACCGGATCCGCCCACTTTGTTGGCGAATATTTGGAAAATCATGAATTGTGACGTGAAAAACGATTGCATCGCAAAATCAAGCTTACATTTTTTAGGTATTATCTTTCTCCATCTTTTGGTGAAAAAACTATTTAAAATTTCCCAGCCGTTTGGAAGAAGATAGAAATTTAAATTTGAAAATTTCTACATTTTGGTAATTTTTTTCACATAGTAAAAGAGCATTTTTCACATTTTTCAAACTTGTTTTTTAAAGAAGAGGGTATAATAAATACGGTGATATTTTTTTCAAAATTTTTACTCCACTCGTCTAAGAGGAGATAGCCTCCAAAAATGCCTCGTTCGCTACCTGCCCAGTCTTAATCCCAATATAATTGTATTCTGCGAAGTAACGATCAGATTAATGCAAAAATATCAGCGAGGAAACAAGATAAAAGTTTTCATTCTTACCGCAAAAATCCATTTCCAAGTTAAACAGATCTTCTCGAGGTTTTTGCTCATTGAATCCCGGAGTTTCTTGTTCCGTATTTTTGAAGATTATCGTTCAAGTTCATTTGAAGTTTTTCTTAATGAGATAGGTATGTTAATTTTAACAGCTTAGTTGCAAATTCAATGAATCCTATAAATTATTTTTAATGAGTATTAAATATATGGCTATGAAATTTCACTTGCCTAAGTTTTTTTTAAATAAACTGTACATCAAAAAAAAAAATTGCCGTACTATTTAGTTCAGATACACTTGGATAATTTCATTATAGTTTCAAATATATCTTTACAAACACATCAGACATTACTATCTATTACAATTATGACTATTACGTACTCTAATTTTTTAGCCAGTTTACAATGGTTTTAAAAAGCATTTCTAGGAACAAAAGTGATTTTAAAGCCATTGTAAGTCCATTATAATTTTGTATAAATTTGGGGTAGACTTTAACCCACGTGCCGTCTTGCTGAATAGACTTCCCGCATAGCCTATTCTAAATTAATTAAGCGCAATATTTTAAAGTTCACCTTTGTTCATATGTTCCCTAAGGTTCACAAAGGGAACAAACCCTAAATCGGCACAAGAAACGGCAACAAAAGCTCAAAAGCAATAAATAATATGTGCCATACAGACATTCGGGCCTCTATGTCTTCCATAAAGGGTCTTAGATGAGAGAATGCGAAGGACAAGGCTGATTGATGGGATTATTAAACTACTTCGGGCCCGGACCTTTGAGAAAATGACCTAAGCTGGGTCTAAGAAACGTCGAATTTCACAAATGGTTGAAGATACCTATGTATTAAAGTGTCAGAGGGATTTGTGAATATTAATACATATTTTTTATATAAATATGGCCATTTTAACACGCCAAAAGGGCCATACGTCGCTTAGCCATTGAACTGCCATTGCCATTGAGCTGCCATAGTGTGAAAACCTCTGATTTGTCGGTTGATTCTCACCGTCCAATCAAATGGGCGGTCCGAATCCCTATATTTTCGAATATGGCCATCCACACTCTGAAATATTCAGTCTGTTCTGAATATGATACTAAATTATTTAATTAAAACGTGACCGCCAAATTTAATTTAAGTTTACAATGGTTTTACAATGCATTCTTAGGAACATAAGTGATTTGTAATACCAGTGTAAGTACATTACAACTTTCTATAAATTTGGGGTACCTAAATCTGTATTTTTCCTGTACATGTATCAAATGTACAGGAAAAATACAGGTTTACATTTTGGGTACCTACCTTTGAATAAATACGTCACCTGATATCGTTATCAGTCAGACGTGAACACATTTAAGGAAGTTTTGTTAAATTGGTACGTACGTAATTGAATAAGGACAATAGGTATTAGCAGAATTATTAATATCACAAGAATTATGTAGGTACCTAAACGTATATATTGAGTAGATGGGTGAGTGTGCATTTTGCTGCATCTAGTGATGCGCTGAGTAAAGTTTTATTGCGATGTTAGAAGGTACATAAGGGCCGCCATACACGCGACTGCTTGTCGAGAGCTCTAGAGCAGTTGGTTGCAGTCGACCGCAGTCGGAGCGGGCCGCTCATGCAGGCGACCGCATCGACCGCACGCCGACTGCTTGAGCGGTCCGTGTATGGTGAATGTCAATTTTGTATTGAAACTGCGGTCGACTGCAACCAACTGCTCTAGAGCTGTTGACAAGCAGTCGCGTGTATGGCGTGCTAAAATAATGATATATTGCAAAAATATCATGACTTGTACATTTCAACACTACCCAGATCTCAATATCGAAGGGACAAGACAAGAACCCGACCAAGATTTATGTTCGAAAATTCATCTTTTTCTTTCGACCGACCCGTCGACATCCAATTACCTTCAAAGAATCCTTTTTTCACGAACTTGTCACTACCAGATATTTTAATAGCTTTCAAACTTCCCAAAAACCAATTAATGTTAAGTAAGAAATGGTGTTTATTTTTCTAAGCCCCGAAAATAACATTTATTATCGTTGATATGTACGCGACTTAAACATGGACACCTTTTAGCGACGAGGAAATTCATATTTTTCTCGTAGGTATCAAATGGTTTTGATTAATAATCCTGGCGTGAGCAGACAGCCGTATTTTTCTCAGCATAAGTTACAATTCATTCGTGTATATTAACATGGATACGCTGGAATCATATTAATTAGTTTAAAGTAGCAGTTTGTGCTGTGTATACCTATATTATAATCTAAGTTTAAAAATGTCATATTACGTATGCTGGTTTGTTATCTACGTATAACATTAGGATGCTGACAATTACACATTAACATATTACATAACGTTAGAGCAGTAAATAATTGTTACCAAGCTTGTGATTCTCTAGTTTTTACATGAAAGTCACGTTTCAACCTAGACTTCGCCCTTGAAAACAACTAGAGAGTTCACGGATGTACGTTTATTTAGCCTTAGTGCATCACATAAGCACATCAACTTAATTTGTATTCACGATTTTAAAGCGAGCATATTCTATCGACTTGGAACACAGCTTTAAACTATTAAATAATAAAGAATGTCCATATTATGCTATTCCGGGGACATTTTGAGGGCTGCATTTGTTCAGCGGTAATGAAGGAATAATGGTGGCCGCTACCAAAATAGATTGTGACTGTATTTTTTCCACCACATCGTCCACTTTTTTCACTTTCACAATAAGATATTACTCTCTGACTGAGCTGAATAATTAAATCTAGAATTCTATTTTATCAATGATATTTAGGAAGAAATTTTTATTTTGATGAACGAAATATTTCGTTACAGGAAAATAGTACCACGTTAGCCGTTCGTTCGCGGATTGCGGATTAAAAACCAATTACATCATGGTGTTTTTTTTTTCTACAAAAACCAGTCTTTAATTCAATTTTAATTTGATTTTGAAAATCTTTGTTTAGGATTAGTATAGCTTAGCTTTGAGTAGATAATTAAACTAGGTCCTCCATCCATCAAAGACATCCACTGCTGGATAGACCATCCCCAATGGGTGGGTCTAAAAGAGGCCAGCGCGCCGGAGCGCTCTTGTAGACAATCTTCTTCTGCCATTCTTGTAGTCTTGAGGTCTTGTTGACACGGGTGAGGCGGCTCGGGGATTGTGTGGCTAATGTTGTTTATTCTCTCGGTAGGTACACAACTAAACCAACATATTGTCATCCCTCTTGAGGTAGGTAAGTATTTAATAAACAATAAACACAAATAATATCGCCACACTTACACACCATTTGTATAGTCCCAAATTAAGTAACGCTTGTACTATAGCTACTATACAGTGGTCTGGGGTGACCCCAGTGACACACAGACCGAGGCTTATGAAAGGACCATTTCCAAAATGTTCTAAAAAATGAGGGCCATAACACACCGGGTAGCCATGGCGACGTCGTCAGCCACCGTAGCCAACCATTCGTATTGAAATGTATGGGAGGTAACACACCTGGCGACGGACTGGCGACGTCGCCAGTCAATACAAATTGTTTGGATACGGTGGCTGGCGACGTCGCCTGGCGTCCCGGTGCGTTATGGCTCTGACTCGATGCGATGAGCCGAGCGGTAAGCGCGCCAAGCGGTCGTCATATTTTTATCTAAATACTATGGTGTGTTTTTTAATTCCGGAGAGTAATTTGACAATAACAGTGTGGCTAGGTTATTGCAATTTTTAAATAGTGATGTCCAGCAATCGGAACTAATCGAAAAACCGTAAAATATTTTTCTGCAAAATCGCATAAACCTCAAGCAAACGTCTGGAATTCTATTTAATCATTGAAATTTGTAACAGTAAACAACAAAATCAAGTAAGGAGTCATAGACTTTTAAAATGAATTATTTTATTATGGAATATGTCTATACGTACTTTCACTGTGTCTATACTCTCATTTTTAGGGTTCCGTACCCAAATAGTGCCAACGGGACTCTATTACTAAGCCTACGCTGTCCGTCCGTCCGTCTGTCTGTCTGCCAGCGGGCTGTATCTTACGAATAGCTAGACTTGAAATTTTCACAGAAAATAAAATAAAATTTAAAAATAAAGGGGGTCCCCATACACCAAAAGTTTGATATTTTGGACGTTTTTATTTTAGTCCACAAAATAAAAAATCAAGTACATGTACTTTTATTTAGTCTGTATTGGCTTATACAAAAATTGTAGCCAACAAAGATAATTAAATGTATTTTCTTAACGTTGGCGTAACAAACATACACACTCCCACACCATAAAGTTCTAATTTCCGTCTCTAACTCAGCCAGCCAGGAGCCCAGCGTGCAATTCGTGGATTTGCATGAGCGTCGTCCAAACCTAGTAGATTCGGTAGATGACATGATAGGAAGAATACATTGTTCTAGATGTTTCCACTTTCAGCGGTGGGGGAAGCGTATACATGAGATTTTTTTTTTATTATAAAAACAATTACATAAAAATACTCAAGCGTGTCAGATATTTTTTATGCTCCAACATGATAAATTGAAAAAATAATTACTCGAGAGCGCCAGATTTTGTAAGCATCTATAGGCTACGGTAACTGCTTAAAATCAGGCGGGCCGTACGCTTTTTTGCCACCGCAATCCTATATTTACAAAAAATCTGAGGGGGTGAAAAAGTGAAACTTCCCGATGCTCCCATTTCTTAGACTGACGATCAAATTAGCAAAATTGACACCTTTGACACTTCTTAGCTAGTAATGAATCCCCCTTATCCCCCTTATCTTAATCTGACGAGTTCAAGTATTTTAAGATGGTCTATATTTTTTTTTGGTTGTCCTGAGCGAACCCACCAATATTAAGGGCTCATACTGGTTGGAGGTTCTTATCAATATGTAAGGTATCTCCCTTATCTTAATCTGACGCGCTCGTGTAAATCCAGAAACCTCTTCTATGGCTCCCCACCTATATTACATTCGCTTTGCTGAAGGCCGAATGAGGTAAACAAAATGCGTTGTCATGGGTCAAGGTCAAACCTTGAAAAAATGGACACGCAGTTTTTTTTACAGAATATATCAATTATGTAAAAAAGTAATTCATTTATAAAGAAACAGGAACATAAAAACAAAGAAACAATTATTATAATTCCTTTGAGTAAAATTTTCTATCTCCAGTATTTATAGTACTCCATGCTGTATACGCACGACATTTTTTATTTTACGGTTCAAATAATCGGTACCGGAAAAAAGCGGGTAGGACAACACTACATAAATAAATGTGGCAGCATTATTTTCGAGTTTGACATCTGGGGTTGGCAATTTACTCTCCGGAATTAAAAAATACACCATACCTATTTCAAAGTTCAAGAGAATAGCAATATAATATGAAAAGACTTCAATTCTGAAACGAAAAACACATCCACTAAACTAGTTTCAGGCACCCCACTACCGAAACTTTACCGTGTCATGCGTTCTGAAAATACGATATTCGAGTATTATATACCAACACGGTCTCGTACAAAATCTCCCGCTGAATAGTTCGTTCGAAAGCGGTAAATAAATTCCTCGGCTGTAACTTTTTATTCCAGCTACGTGTAGCCCCGGGTATGCCTGTTATTGAAACATAATCTCATTTCCTTTTTCAGTGCGAAATAAATTTTAGTGTTGGCTGATACCGCCGCGCGTGGCGCGCTGAATACAAAGCGCGTTTGGAACTGATTTTTAATACAACCATTTTATATAATACGTTCATAAACTAGGTGTTTATCGCGAATCGTGGCAGTTTGCCCTCGCTCAGCTCAATGTGCAGAAAAAGTCATTTGACGTCGTTTGGGTGATATTTTTTATAAAAAAATAGTTGGAGATAGGCGCGTTACATAAACGTTATTTTCTTACTAAAGAATGTGTCATCATGTCACGAGCTGGCACTGATAATGTTATTATTTGACGACCACTTGGTGCAGTGATTCGACCATAGGTCGCTCGGCAATATGCATTGTGGGTTCGATTCAAATTAAAAAAATGTAAATTTCCTTTAAAGTCAAACTTTGGAAAACGGCCTATTTACCCTGGCCTGGGTGTCACTGGGATCGTCCCTAATCCATTGTATGGTACCCACAGTACAAGTGTTACTAAGTTTGGAGCATACCAGTTAGTGTGTTAGTCTTGGGACATTTGAAGTAGGCAATTTTAATAAAAGTTCTGCAAAACGTGTGCCCACCCTTCGCGACAATAATTTTCAATGACAAATGTAAAAGCCCCATTTGGCCATATTAAACGTGCAAATAGGACGTCTGAATTTGCGCCCCCTCTGCAGGGAATAGGCAGATATAATTTAAAGACAAAAGTTCGGTCATTTTCCTCACTCGGGTACTTTTTATACCGGGGGAGACAATAGTTGTTCGCAAAAAAGAATAATAAATCTATTTCCGAGCTGTAAATCTTTGTGAAAAAGTAGTCCGCTGGTCCTTGTTTCAGGTAAATGTTTTACCTGCGGACAAATGAGGCTCCGATGTAGAAACTTGCTAACTCAAAGGCTTTCTTGCTTTATTTAAGGGTAATTTTATATTGGGAAGAGTCTTCGTAATACGTAGTTTGGCGAGTCAAGCTGTAGTCTAGCTCATATATGGGCTGGCTGGATTCAAGTTGTATCACCCTCTCATAGAAGATCGGCGTAAAGTAGCTATTACAGCTGCGTTTCGTACGATGAGTGAAAGAGCTGGAAGCCCAACACCTTTCCCCCTCCCTCTGTCCCACTCTCCTTCAGGTCAGCAACGTGCGAGTGATGCCTTTGGTATTGCAAGCATGGCCATTTTTCGTCTGACCCTTTGCCATGGGACCTCGGTGTCAAAATGAACCTTCTATGGAAATGAATGACCCTTCTATAGGCTACGGTACCAGTTCTATAGGTAACGGTAACTGTTTACCATCAGGCGGGTCGTACGCTTGTATTTCACTTTAGTCATATTAAAAAAATCTACAGATTGTTAAATAGTTTCCCATTTGATTCCTAAATTCCAGGGAAATCTCGGTACAGTGTCAGGCAACATTCGCCGCACGTTACAGGTGGGGCAAAATTGGATTCATCATAGATTCAGAGGGTCAACCCGCCGATATCCAACCCGTGTATTTGTGGATCGAGCCGTTTATGTGCAAATGCCACTTTTTATTCAACGCCAGGTATCTGATTGTGGGGTCAAGAGTAGGCCTACGTAGGCCAAATTTGGGTGTTTGTGGAAGGTATATGGTATATCGTGCGTAGTTTTAGCACAGACCTTGTTTTAGAGTGGGTAGATGTGTAGTGTGGCGTATTAGTATCTTTTTTTTTTAACTAAGGTGGCAAAAGAGGCGTCACGCTATGGGTGCCTGAAAATGGGCGGGAACGTTGGCGTGACGACCTGGACGCATTTTGCACCAATTGGCCAGAAATGGCCAATGACAGAGAGGAGTGGACAGTTGTGGGGGAGACCTTTGCCCAGCAGTGAGACGACGTGGGTTAATAAAAAAAGGTGGCAAAAAAAGCGTACGGCCCGCCTGATGCTACGCACTTACCGTAGCCTATAGATGATTGCAATACCAAAAGCATTACTCGCACGTTACCGATCTGAAGGGGAGTAGGGCAGAGCGAGGAAAGGGAGAGTGGTGGGGGTTGAGTTTCCGGCTCTTTCACTCATCGTACGAAACGTAACTAAAATAGCTACTTTACACCGATTTCCTGTGAGAGGGTGATATTACTAGTGTCCGACCGAAGATTCGGTTTCGGTTTCGGTTTCGGCCAGTTTCGGCTCAAAATTCTAGTTTCGGCACCAGTTTCGGTTTCGGCAGAAAACCCACCTAACCTTTCGGCCGCGCCGAAACTCTGCGATCGTGAATTATAGCGCGTCACTTAGTTGATTTCGCGAGAGTTCGTGTCTCGCGTTGCATCCGCCATCGTCAGCTGTCAGATCGCCGGCCGGTCCGGGGTGATTGTTTTGTGAGTTTAGTGTTATTTCTCGCTTTATTGGCCTTTATAAAGCATTTAAGTTCTTTCCGTTGAGTTATTCACTCGGATTTATGAATGATGAGAATTAAGTATGTAAAAGAAAGAGGTTATATTATATTATATTTGATTCACACATTCATCATTTATTTATTACTTATGTTACGGTACATTTGTTTTAGGTTATTGTTGTTGGATGAGGTTTTAAATTACTCAAACAACTACCAGCTATGATTTACCTGTGTGTGACCTTCAGATACATCATTTTTATTGGTAAAATAATTTGCTGTTGTCCCTATATTTTTGAGAATCGATCTGAATGTGACATACCTATCTACTTAAGTAGAAAATGAAAACGGGGGTTAAATATATTAAAATTACGATTGCCACCCTAAATTATAAAAAAATATGAAAATCCCACAAAAACCCTAAATTACCAACTGCAATTAAAATTTAAAATGATCTCAATTAATGTTAATTTTAGTCTTAAACATGTTGTGATTATAAACGCAATCGTAATAATCAAATAATGAGGTTCTTTTTTATAATGTAAGTGTTTATTATTGTCAAATTTTTGTTCCAAGAAGTGTTAACATGATTGTTATATTGTGTTTATTTTAATCAGAGCAGTAATATTAAAAAAGTATATAATAAAAATAATATATTAATATTATTATTAATAATTATAGTTCCACATACTTCCATTATTGTTTTTTATTTCATGTAACACATTCTAACATTTCTAACTGTCAATGTAAGGGTATAAAATAATCCAAATTTCAGTAAACAAAAGATTTTTAACTTGTCTGAACAAGGTTCGGTTTCGGTTTCGGTTTCAGCCGAACCTAAAACAGATGCCGAAGATTCGGTTTCGGTTTCGGTTTCGGCAGAAAATCCTGTTTCGGTCGGACACTAGATATTACCCCGATCGAGCCAGTCCGTATATGAGCTGCAGTCAACTGGCTACAGCTTGAATCTACCACTACTAGATGATTGCAATACCAAAGGCGTCGCTCGCACGTTGCCGACCTGGAGGGGAGTGGGACCACAGAGTACCTAAAGACTAAAGAAAGAGGTGCCCTTATTAGATATATGTATGAAAAAAAACGTGGTCATTGTTTTTCATTTTCATTGTTCTATCTACCGGTAAATAGTTGACCTACTCGCTTCGTTTTATGTAGATGTTAGTACTAGGCCGACCGCTCAGCCGAGTTGCTTAGGGCCAGTCCCCTTGGTAATTGGTCGATGAGTGGGACAGAGGGAAAAGGGAAGGAAGGGGGAGTTGGCATGTATTTGTTGGCACATGTTGGCCTTAGAACCACAGAATTTTGGAAATACTTATGAGAAAACAACACGTGTTTACATCAAACGTATAACCATAATAGGTAATTAAGCATGACACAAAAGTCACCCCAAAAATCTTTTCCACATTATTCTTTCATCACCCGCACTGGCCACATAGTAACTGAAAGCACCAGAAAGTGATATAACAACAAAATAAAACGTAAGAGCCCAATACTGCGCAGCCAACCCATTGCCTTTTACGGGAGGTCGAGCCCGTGAACGTAATGTAATTACGTACATATAACACATAGATGGGTGCAGTGATGCCATCGTCGGAACTTTTGTCGGGAAAGGGAAAACTATTGGCGTAGGTGTTTTTTATATCAGTAACTTCATTCATTTCTTATTTTCTTTTTTTATAGCCTAGGAAGACCCAGGGAATACTGTTAGTAGTCCTCTGGCGGACAATATGAGAACCGCCAAGTAAAGAATTCACGAAATTAAGATTTATTACACGACTGCCCAAAAAAAGGAGTGTATATGTGTTTAGGGTTCATGTATGTTTGTTTGTATGTATGTGAGATTCTTTATTCCACCATAACTTATAAATGCCTGAACGGATTTGGATGTATGGGGATTTATTGATAATGTTAGAGTTTGCAATGATCAAAATGATTTTCAGCGTTTCTGCCTTTGTACTGCTGTTTTACCTACATGCTGTGTTGATTAAAAATATTCTTCATTAATTTTATTTAGTTTCATTCCATTTAACGAAAGTTCTTATGGAATTCCCATCGAACACTCGGGTACTGTTTATTACACGAGTGGCCACGGCATAAGCACCTAATCCATATTACTAGTTTGCAATCTCCCGTTTCCGTATCCCCGTATAGTTCAACAAATTTCCTACCTTAATTTAGCTCTTCTAAAAGCGCGCGTTACAATCCAGATATTAAATTGAAAAGTAAATTCAATTTCAAATATTGAAGATAATACTGCTATCGTATCGAGCTAAACAATATTGTGTATGGTTTATTGATTCTTAGTCCTCTTTTATGAGATACTATTAGAATGCCTGAGGCAATGCTATGGGGCTGTGGCTAATGTAACTTGAGCTACCTGCCCTCCCGCTGAGACATCAAATACTGAAGATCCAGGGAGAGCTTAAGTACGGCCAGAGGTCTAAGCAATTGGTCAGGTTATTGTCTGATCGCATTGCGTCTAGTGGTTCGATAGGATCGCTTTGTTTGTACCGCTATCTTCAGCAGTCTTCCAAAGATGTACCGTTTCGATTATAAAATATAGCCTCTTGCATTTGAAATGTTTGATATTCATACGTCGTATTGGATTAATGATTAATTTCTTTATTTAAGGTGGTAGAACCAAGCTGTAGCCAATTGACTGCAGTTCATATACGGGCTGACCCGACCGGGGTAGTACAACCCTCTCACAGAAGATCGGCGTAAAGCAGCTATTACAGCTGCGTTTCGTACGATGAGTGAGAGATCCGGAAGCCTACCACCCCATCTCCCTTCCCCTCACTCTGTCCCATTCCCCTTTAGGTCGGCGACGTGCGAGGGATGTCTTTGGTATCGCAAGCATCTATAGGCTACGGTAAATGCTTAACATCAGGCGGGCGCTTGTTTGCCACCTTAGTAACATAGAAAAACATAATCTTGGTATCTATAGGCCTATACCTATAGGTATACTTAACTGTAGGAACCCATAAAATTGAATAGAAAACAGACTATTTAGGGCCACCACAGACTTGCTACTTTTAGCATCGGCGATCGGCGATTTTGATGCTGCGTCTCGCTCGTTCGCGCTCGAAGAAACGCGACGCAGCATCGATACGTCACAAAATAGCCGGTCGTCGATGCTAAAAGTAGCAAGTCTGCGGAGGCCCTTTATGGAATTCAATAAAGGTAATTACAGTGAACGGAGGATAGAACGCTTGGACATTTTAATATCTACCACGATTTTAAATGTGAATTGATAAACCTATTTCAATTTCATTTGGGAACCGGTAATATCAATAATGATCCTTATTTAATAAGGCGAAATTAAGTTAATGCTCGGTCCGCTATCTCGGATCCTCACTTATATAAGTAAGTTTACTCGGATAACGAGTCTATTCACTACAAAAAATTGCGTTAAATTGGAAAATCAGTGAACAGCGACGTCTGAGAAAATTATATTTCTTTCACGCTGTACTGTGGGTAGCTGAGCAATTTCGCTTTATTATATAACGAGCAATAGGAAAATATCTAATATAATGATATAAATAGGGCTCTGAGTGGCTCCCGGACCGAGAAATTGAGTGTTGATAGGAGCTGGGAGTCGTTTAATTAATACCTATGGGTACCTTAAATAAATTTGTACCGAAGCCGCATCGTACATAGGTAGAAGTGGGTGCTTAAACGAAAAGCCGTTTGAAAAGTTCGCTTTTTTAAGTAAGCGCCTAAGCGCGCTTACAATTTTAAGCGTGTTGCTTTTAAGCAATGACGGCAAGAAAGAGAAAGAAATTCCAAAAAATTACAAAAACGTAACATTATTTGTATGACAATACAGTTCAAATCAATATTTAATTAAATTTAACCTTATTTCTTTACCCATAAAAAGCAATAATTTATAATACATTATATTAGATTAAAAACCATATTTCCATGCACATAAGACTCACTATCAATTTTTCAGCGCGTAAATTTTTGGCTTTTTGCTTGAACTTATGTTTAGTAAGCATGTTGCTTTTGTTGTCCGTTTATTGACGGACGAATTTTTGTTTAATTTAAAAAAGCAAAAAAGCTAAAAAGCAGAAAAGCACTTTTACAACGACTTTTAAAAACAAGCACAAGCGTAACTACGTGCTTTTAATATAAAGCCGTTTATCACATCTTTATACATAGGCATCAATTAAATAATTAAAATAGGTATATTAAACTATCGGAGGTTAATCAACCCTTGACAAGGTCAGTAAGAGATGAGTGACCACTTACTATACGCTGCCACTGTTGAATGGAGAGAAAATAATTGTATACCTACCCTACCTAGGCGCCATCCATTAATTACGTCACACGTAAAGGGGGGGAGGGGGTCGACGAAATGTGACAATGTGTGACAAGGGGGTGGGAGGGGTCCTAAGTTTTGTGACGTCACATTTAAAAATCGAGTACATCTAAGTATAAAAACCGAAATTTGAATTGTTAACTAAAAATTTTGAAAATTTCTGAAAATTTTAAAAAATACGTGACTTCACACAGGGAGGGGGGGAGTCTCGCAAATGTGACCAGCTGTGACAAGGGGGAGGGGTCTAAAAGTCATGAAATTCGTGTGACGTAATTTATGGATGGCCCCCTATTTATATTTTTCTTTCGGAAAATTAAAGGCCTAAAGGAAAGTTCACGCCAATAGATATTCAGCATTAGTTACATAACTAATTAGACGCGTGATGTACAGTTTCTCAACATTCCGCCAACTACGTGTGTTGTCTCAGCTCACTCGCTAATTCCGAGCTCGAAGCGTAATCGAGTTAGCGCAACTTTGCAACTTATTCCGACGGTCTAATGAGCTACCTCGTTGCAAGTGCGCACGCGACATGTCTGCAATTATTATTCAACACACATACTTTATTTAATTATATTTTTTAATAATAACTCATAACATCACGAATAATCCCTGATGAAGTGGTCAGATATTCCAAACATTTGGACAGATTTACCACACATTTGGGTAAGATTACGACAGGTTATTCACCATCGCCCCTAGTGTTTGCCACAAATATACAGGTACTTATAGGTGGACTATTATCTGTAGAAGTACGGTGGAAACAATATTCCATCATCATTATTATTTATAGGAAAAGAAACTTATAATGCCAGCGTAAGTTCATCATAACTTACTATTTTAAGCCTTGTCAGAGGCAGGGCGGATTGAACAGCTCTGACACCAGGTTGGCTACTAACCAATAATAAGAATAAGAAGACTATAAATTCGAGGGTAAATATTTATTTATATTGAGCGCATAGACATTACATACACACATACACAATACATACACACATACATACACAACATACATACAATACACCATAATCATTTTCATCAATTGTGTTTTACACTGTCGGAGAATCTCGCACGATATTTCCGTGGCAGCTGGTTGAAAGATTCTACACACTGCTATTCAACCTCTTCTTCTTCCGGTCCGAGTAGGGACAGGACTCCTTGAAGAAAAGTAGGTTCCTTGTGAGGTACTCGGAGAAGGGCTCGCGCCTCACATGTGTCAGGCCAAGACCGTGCAGCGTAGCGTGCGCCACCTCCGCGGGCAGCGTGCAGACTGGCGTTATTAGGATCATCTGGAGGAACCAGGTAGAAAAATATTAGACACAATGTTATAACCAATGGTATTGGCACTCACGGGTAAAATCCGTACCATTGGTAAAATCTGTTTTGTAGAACACGTTGGACCAGCCACTTATTCACCAATTTTGATTCTCTGCGTCGTAATCCGAGCGCACTAAATTCCAAAACATCGTTTTTGTAACGCTGTTGTCTGTTTTTAACCAAATTTCAAAAAGTGGAGGTTCTCAATTCGACTGTATTTTTTATGTTTGTTACGCGAGTAATGGATCGTTTAAACAGGTTCAGCGTTTGGCGCCGAAATTATGAAATTGCGCCGAAAATACTGGAATAGTGTAAACGGGTGAAGTCAGTAAGTCAGTAGGTCAGTGAGCTGCCCATTTTTTAAACTGACGGCCGGAGTGAACAAACTAGTACCTACTGTCCGATTGCGTCTACACGATGCTAAATTTCCGCGCCACTCACAAGCCAGTAAGTCAATAAATCAGTTTGATATATATTTGTGTGAGCGTCAAAGTGGCGGGCTTCAGACCTCAGAATAAAAAAAAACAACTCATCGAGTATTTAGTGCTAAATATGTACTGATTGTACCCTAAACTTGAAATTTTTGCCTCCGAAGGCCAAAGCAGTACCTGCGATTTAAAAAAATCCACTAGGCCAAGAAGTGCTGCTCGCAGATGGATAATTCGGACTTGGGAATTTAGTACTATATTTGTACTAATCTGTACCAAATTTGATTCCCACAGGACAGGCTCAGCCTAGTATGGGAATAACATGTTTTATGTACCTAATATTCTTTTATTTTTAAATAAATATTTTTCCTTCTTTCTTTTTTCTTAACTTAATACATAGCATCAACCGAATTAAAATAATATGATGTTGCAACCAGTCCCGCTATCTTGACGATTCGTTTAAGTAAGTAACAAATGAAACGTGATGAACGTGAACGTGACGATGTTTCCTTAAAGCTCCTAGATTTAGTACGCGCTATGTACATAAAGATATATTATTTTCAGTTTGGAAATGAGGCAAGAAAAAGTTATCCACTATTATTTTCCTCAATAAGGTCTGGTTCCGCCATCGTGACGCTCACATTTTGGTCAAGATGGCGGCAATAGGCAATGTCAAAAATAGTTTTATCCAAAGAATTATGTCTATGATGACATGGACGTATTAAGTTAATAAGGATTGTGCGATCTCAAGTGATTTTTCTTCTTTCTTTCTCTAGCCCCATGCTCAGTTCGTGCTATCTCAAGATATGGTTTGCGGAAATAAACTCTCACATTGCAGAAAAACTTATATTTCTTTGAAGTAAATGAGTAGAGAAAACATGCCTAGTGAGTGCCACAAACTAGATGACGTGTGTGTCTTGTTCGCACAGTTGCCATTATGAATTTAATTAACGGTAAGGTAGGATACATTCTGAGGTGTAAAATCTGCCGAAATTAATACAGGCAACTAATGATGAAAATTCAGAATGTTAGTATATGTCGGAGAAAAAAGGCTGGGCCGTCTCTTTTTTCGTATTGTGGGTGTTTAATGGGACTTAGCCTGGTCCCAAAGTGATCCAACGCCTACAAATGGCGATGTCGTCCCATTTAGATCTGTTAGGGCGGCGGCTCGTGGGGTATTTTAACTAAAGCACTAATGTGCTACAAATACATTTATTTCACTGCACACCCTACATACAATGATGGATTGATGGTAACGGCGTAAATATTGAAGTTGACTCCTCAAGATTAATTACGCCATCAATAGTAATAATGCCGTCTAACGACAATATGCTGAAGTTATTTAGAATTACTATTAAACTGAAATCAAATCTTGACATCCTGTAATAATTAACCATTTCATTTAACAATTTTATTTATGTATATTTTAATTACGATTATTTATTTAAAAAGTATTTAAACCTTCTTTGCTCCCAAATGCACAATCCTGTCTGAACTTATTGCATCCATGGTCTATTGTCATGAAAACGTTTGACATTCGAAAATATGGCGGACACCGTACAACAAATTGTCGGTTAGGTTCTAACAGTGCGTAAGTAATTTTTGTATGGTTTTGATATTTTAATGTTATTGCTTAGTGTAGGCTATCCCGGACCATTTCAATGAATCAGACAACAGAAAACAGACCAATAATGATTCGTTATTTGAAAATTTGTAACACTATGTAAGGCATGGGTAACAATAACTTCATTTAGTTTTTTTGCTATTATGTAAAGTAGCTATTTTTGAGTTACGCACTTACTTACAGGGTTCCAAAATAGAACGGGTGGCTAGTCTGACTGGACTGACTTGAGATTGAAGTCAGCACTGGACTGGGTTGGAATTAGTGTTTACACGCGCGGATCGCTGGACTGGGTTGCTGGACTGTCCTGTCACTGGCCCCGTGTAAACATTACTGCCCGTATGCAGACAGGCGGCTAGTCTGACTGGACTGACTTGCGATTGAAGTCAGCGCTGGACTGGGTTGAAAATAGCGTTTACACGGTGCCAGTTACAGGTCAGCGCTGGACTGGGTCGCTGGACTGGCTTGTTACTGCCATAATATAAACGCGCCATAACTATTTGGAGTCGGTGCCAATCTCAGCATACCAAGTCTACATACTAAAAGAAGAAGATAGATTGGCACCGACTTTAAATACTCGATAACACACCATCACGCCTGATTTTCCCGTAGGGGTAGGCAGAGGTAATAGAAATATTATTTCCGACTTTTCAGTGCTCTAGAGTATATTGAAGTCGGTTTTTTATTTTTTATAATTCTGCATGCATTTTTTCGCACTTACAAAGTAACAAACACCCTCACATACATGTTAGGATAACATACCCGTCGACCGACCGGCCTCGAATAAAATGGTAAACAACAGTTCTCCAAAACGCCAGAGTAGCCGTAGTAGAGATAAGTGAAGTTGTCCCTTTTAGCCAGTTCCGCAGGGTTGTACTCCTTGAAGACCAGACAGGAGCGGTCCTCGAGGTAGCTGTGGCCTTTCTTGACGAGGCTGATGAGACGCTTCAGTCCAGCTGGTACGTTGAAGACAGAATTTATTGCTTAGACCCTACGTCATCATCATATGACTCCCACTCACCACGTCCACTCCCAAATTCCACTCCCCACTACTCACTTCCCACTCCCCACTCCCCACTCCCCACTCCCCACTCCCCACTCCACATTTCCCACTCCCCACGCCCATCTCCCACTCCCCAATGCCTACTTCCACTCCGAACTCCCACTTCCCCTCCCCCTCCCACTCCCCTTCAACGAACGCTTGCTTTCCACCTTTGTTGTATAGCAAATATTAGCCGAAAGACATCCACTGCTGGTGTATATAGGCCTGCCCAAGGTTTTCTACAACGACCGGTCATGTGCTACTCCCATCCAGCGGTTTCTTGCGATCTTTACTTGGTCGTGGGTCCACCGTGAAAGGCCTACCCACGCTAGGTACGTTCCGGTACGTGGTCGCCTCACAAGACCCACAATTACCCTATAAAGGGTATATAACGTCTAACAATGAATTAATTCGTAGCTTAAATTCCTAACAGACTTTGTAGGTTTAGGATAGACTTAGGTTAGGCTTTAGAACTCCGATTAGCCATACAAAATCTTGCTTTGTAAACCTATTTTGCATAGAATCGTATTAATAAGGCTTACTGCTACTGGTATTATGAATTTCAATGGAAACTAAAAATAAATCGTAAACAATAGGTAGTCCCACGCACTCGTAAAACGAATCGGGCCGTAAACATGTGAGTAGATTTATTCAAGAGATTGCCTTATATACTCACTCTATTTCAAGTATATTATAAGGCAAAATATTTAAACAAAGGAGTTTCACTTTGTTGTAGATTTCGATTTAACATAATGTTAACGATATGCCTAAACGTGGACGAACAGATTGTCAAACGCTGGCGATCGAACGATATGTTATAAGATATATTATAAGAAGCCATTCATGAAATAACTACTGCGATTTCATGATATTGTCGGCAATATCATGATGTGGCCAATTCTACGATCTTGCTACAACATAGACGGAATTTTATCCATCACATTTTGTCTAGTAGGTAACGAAAAATATGTAATTTACCGAGAAACTGGTCTATGAAATAGTTTTGTTTAAACTTTAATAACGTAGAATGTTTAGCACAAGGATAGTTCGGCGAAAGCTCATTAAGACGACATGTGCTCCAAATTTTACGAGTCCCTTCCATGTCGCCTTAATAATAACTGTCAAACACGACATGGTAGCGAAAAGCGGTAATGTACTGCATATTATTCAGCGTGCGCGCTTTCGGTTTTTAAAAAAAATTATTTAACTATTGTTTCTTGAAATAATCTTACGCTTTCAAAAACGTCAAAAACTGAGTTCACAGAAGTATTTGTATGTTTGTTGGGATTACACACTTTATATTTTTGTAAAAACATCTTTTATAGAAACTGAAGTTGATTCATTCCATCGACGGGAACGACAAAACGGGTGTTTTTTTAGGAAACTTTAGATTTTTTTCTATCGAGCCAAATTTATTTAATCGTGTATCGGTGAACACATTCGTATAAATTATTTTGTGAAAATTTATAACACATAAAAAAATTAAGTCAATTAACCTTTTTCAAAGGTCTAGTTTTAAATATTCGTTCCCGCTCCGTTCCACTTTTCGCTACCATGTCGCCTTAATTACTCATTGGATGCGTCTAAATGTGGCGAACAGCGCACCACGGTTCCTTTAGATGCAGCCAATCACTTAATAATAATACTTACCTAATGAATAAAAATTAAACACGAACGGTATAATGCCATCATTCCACTGGCACGGCCAAGTTTTGGGCAAAATGTAATTTGTGTCTAAAAATTAATTAAAATGAAGTTAAAACATTGTCCAAAACCAAAAGGTTTACACAAGTTGTTTACCACCAACCATTAGAATCGCAGGGTTGTGAAGTAATTATGTTGAAATTACAAAGTAAACCACACAGATTTATTATCCAATATGCGTTGGGTAGCGTTATGTAAAAACGGTCCATGTGGAGCGAATTTAAGGCGAGGCCTAAAAGGTTATTACACCTTCCTAAATTTAGTTACCTAAATTTAGAAAGCTTCTGATTCAGTCAGTCAGAAACCATCCTAGCTTCTAAATTTAGGATTCTAAGTTGCTAAATGCGATTACACTTGCCTAAATTCAGTCACGACTAAATTAAGTAGCCTAAATTTAGGAAGGTGTAATAAGCTCTTTATACTTTTTTATGTGACTAAAGGTCAACGCCCATCTAACGACTCGCACCCGACCAGCACCGCCTCGTCTGTCGGCGTCCACTAACTGAACCGGAAATTAGTGGACCACGCGTTGACCATGCGGCGTTCACTCGTTGACCACGCGAGGTCTACGCGGCGTTCACTCGTTGACCACGCGAGGTCCACTGGTTAATCACGTGACGTTTATGGTGACATCGCTGCATCCGCCCGCGGACCACCTGTCGACAACGAGTGGACGCCGAGTGACGAGGCGGTGCTGGTCGGGTGCGAAGTCGTTAGATGAGCGTTGACCTTTAGGTGGCAAACAAGCGTACGGCCCGCCTGATGTCAAGCAGTTACCGTAGCCTGTAGATATGCTTGCAATATCAAAAGCATCGGTTGCACGTTGCCGACCTGAAGGGGAGTGGGATAGAGTGGGGGAGGGGTTGGGCTTCCGGCTCTTTAACTCATCGTACGAAACGCAGCTGTAATAGTCAGTGTAATACCCCGATCGAGTCAGCCCGTATGAGCTCCAGTCAATTTGCTACAGCTTTGTAAAGACATTATATAAACTTTGAGACTAGACTTTGAGAACTAGTCTGAGATAATTAAAAATGTAGCTTGTGAGTACTGCATATTAAAATGTAAAAGAAGGTTAATGAGGAAGTAATATTCTAAGGTCCGTGTACACAAACACACTAGCGGACCGTTAGAGCGGTAATCAATTGTTTAATGTACTGGTAACTGATGTTTACTGATCTGATGGTCCGATATGCTAAGGACACACGACGACACTAGACACTCAGTGTACCAAAACTCAAAACCGCCACTACAACTGTAACAAGGTGTCAAGGTGGTGGACACACGGAGACACTCGGTGTATGACATTGAGTGTTTTATTGTCTAGTGTGGTCGTGTATTCTTAGCATTAGTGCTGTTGGTGAACGTCGTCCCTAATATTCTCACTGGTAAATGACTTTTTTAATAAAAAAACCTTAATATGGCAACCTACACTTAAGTAGTAAGTACAGTTCTCATCATAAAAAACGCTTTATATGTCGATTTGTAGACGCAATTAAATGTTATTTTTGAGATCGTTGTGTATATGAGGGTATTGATAGTATGCCGCCACCTTAACAGAAACTTATCGATCTTATTATTTTTCCGCCATAAAATATGATGTCGTATATCAAGGGGGCTACCATGAATCACCGCTGGCATACCATGAATATTGGTGATACATTCGCGCTTTTTGTATCGTGATATAACTGTTCCAAATTTGAACGGTGATATTGTATGGATTAAAAAATAGAACAAATTAAATTTAACTCACTCACAACTCGATCGCGTTTGCAAATCTTAATAACTATTTTTTTGACCTAGCAGATTGTTTTATAATCTTTATACATTGATGTATTATTTTAGTGGATGTATCTTCTTAGACCCCACGAAAATACCCCACTTAATGACAGCGTAGCCAAAAGTCGGCTCGGGACCCTAGACAAGTGGCTGACGTCTACAAGCGTTCCTTCAAATCGCTACGCTTCATGTATGGAAATGACATAAGTCACGTGATCTATATAGCGACTTGTAATGTCATTTCCATACATTGTGAAGTCTATTCTATTCTATTCGATTAGCGTTCATGCCACTTGTCTAGGGCAGTGGAGACGAGTTGTCAGGCTTCAATACCGTCACTTTTCAACGTTATTTTCCGCGAGCGACTGTGTCGTACTGTGTCCATGGACTCAGTTTAGTAGGACAAACTATTTTGAACAGTCAATTATCTCCCACTTCTTGGTTGTCTTTGGTAAAAGATCATATTATATTAGTTATTTTTTTTAATTTTACGGCTAGTACTCCTTAGGTACGTTTGAGTCCAAATACCATCGATATAATGTGGTTACACTGCAGTGCATGTGTACCTGCCCCTTCGAGAAATAGAGGCGTGATGGTGGGTTTATACTACTCCACCAAGCCACCAAGCCACAAGGTTCACCACCTGTCATGTTGGGTTCTGACTATCTTGTGAAACGTGGGCTTTGAGTTGGTTAATACCTCCACAATGTGGTGGTGTATGGCCACTCAAGCCTCTGACTACCCCCGAATGGGGATAAGTCGTGACGTTACAAAATTTACCAAGCCACCTAGGCGCCTGTCAAATGTGACGTCACTGGCACAACAAGGCGGTGGCGGTATGCGGGCGGTGTGCGGGCGGGAAGCGGAAGGCGGGGAAGCCGCATTCCACCCAAGCGCTTAATTGGCTTGGTTGAGTAGTACAGTAAGATTGGTTACGATCACAGCGAACATAAACAGTAGAGATGTCTGTGGAAATCTAAATTTCCCTATGAAACGACCCTTGATAATGTGCGCGGGTGAAGGCATGGGTGAAGGGGTGTAGATAACGCCTACTTTGCCATATCTATCTACCGGTCAATAGCAAAACTACTCATTTGTTCTATGTCGATGTTAGTACGTAGTTTAACTTTTTCACACTAGATGTCACGTAGGGTGATAAAAGAGACGTACAAATGGTCGCCATCTAGTGTCGAATATAATTATATTTGGGATGCGAACGTTGGCAAGACGTCTACACAGGACGAACGCCGACAGCACACTGACTTAAGCCACGCCTACTGTGATGACGTCAGTGGCCTAGTTGAGCCATGTGGCCGAGTTGCTTAGACCATGTCCTTTCTATGTGTGGTCCGTAGTTACGCTACTATGCCATCTAACATAACATCGCTTGTTTTCTACGGTATTTATATTAGAATATTATTAAGAATTCCGTACAGGCAGTTAGCACAGCCGTGTTTACCAGGCTCGTCGCGGCTCGTTGCCGCCGCCGCAAAGCTAATGAATAATTTCTTGTACCAAAGAGTTCCCACTTTGACTGCGGAACGTACAAAGAACGCGGTGTTTAAACTTCATGGTCGTCAGCGATACGGCGGCACCACTTTGACGGAGTAATTATCTAAAAGTGCAAGTTTAATAATAATAATATCCTGGGACATTTTTGTACACACGGATACCTGATCCCAAACTAAGCAGAGCTTGTACTATGGAAACCAGATAACTGACATTACTACATATACTACTTTTTTATTTGTTAATACATACTTAATATACATATATACCCAGACTCCGGAGATACAGACATGTTCATGCACACAAATGCATGTCCCGGGTAGGAATCGAACCTACGACCTGCAGCGTGAAAGGCGCCTCCGCGCCAACCACGCTAACGGGCCCGTCATTTGAAGCAAGTATTTCAATTGGTAAAGCGGTATTAATAGTGGTAGCTAAGTTGGTGGAACGGTGATCTATGAGAACCACGGTCTAGATTAAAACCCCGGCTCGTACCGCTCGGATTTCTGTATTTCATATGCGGATCTGAATTATCTATTTTATCTACCTAAACGGTGAAGGCAACATGCTAACAGGGCCCTAAGTCGCTTAGCCATTGTGGCGCCATTATGGCGCCAATGTGGCGTTTTGCTATGGTGATCGACCCTCTGATTGGTCGGTTGATTGGTTTGGAAGTTAGGCGGGAACAGATGAACATACATACATACATACCAGTCAAAATCATAACCCTCCGCCGTAGTTGGGTAATAAGAATAGTTCTGCAGAATATACAGCAACTATATTAGAACGAGGAGTTCTGGAACAAGTGCAAATTGGATCAGCGGCGTGTGCAGGTCGTAACCGCCCGTGTCCACCCCGTAGACTACGTGTTTGGACTTCCGATCGAGAATCCATTGATAAATGTCCAATTCCGTGACACCTTAACATGTCCAGAAATCTAATTTTATTTTAAAAGCAATTCCTTTCTCTATATTGAACCTGACTGCAAGAGTGTATAGGTAGTGTATAGGTATTTTAGGTAGGTTGGTAGGTTTTGAAGGCGGTAGAGTCAAGCTGTAGCCAATTGACTGCAGCTCATATACGGGCTGGCTCGACCGGGGTAGGACCACCCTCTCACAGAAGATCAGCGTAAAGCAGCTATTATTAGCCATTTATTTCAATTGACATAAAGTCAACATAGTAATGTGGATTCCAAGACTATTTAGCTTTGCCCCGGGACTCGTCGATGGTCAAAAATCAGCGTCATCGTTGGACACCATTGTTGATCCTGGCTAACAGGAGTGACACTGCAGTGGTGGGAGTGTGCGTTTTATAAGTTTAAGGATGTTCGTTTAAATAAATTATTTTATGTATAAAATAAAAATAAAAATATAACGTCACGACTTTTATCCCCATTCGGGGGTAGTCACAGGCTTGAGTGGCCATACACCACCACATTGTGGAGGTATTTACCAACTCAAAGCCCACGTTTCACCAGATAGTCAGAACCCAACGTGACAGTTGGTGAACCTTGTCGCCGTGTATACAGGAACTGACTATTACCTAATCCCGAGGGATAGGTAGGTTTCCTCACGATGTTTACGACGAATTATTTTATGTGTTTAATGAATAAGCTGCTTAAATGTTACCTACACATTTAAAGCTCTTTTGTAACTTACAAATGTAAAACGACTCTTAATTAAAGACATTAGAGTTCGCTGAATATTCAGCAAAGACGGACTTAATTAAACATTACGAGTTATTTTAATTAGACGTATTACGGATACTAAAGCAACTTGAAGTATTAATAATAATGATAGCTCGCGGCTATTTAGGCTAATATTTGAATAACAATTTAAAATGATTGCCTCTTGCAAAAACAACAAGGCTTTATCTATAAATAAAATTACCAGAAGAGCAAAATTTTGAGGTAAAAGAATGTACCAAATTTATTTTATAAATATTTTTTGTTAGATTATGACAGGTGCTTATGTTTTGTATGTAAATGGTTTTACACAAATAGGGTAACCATTGAGCTACTTTATACTAAGTACTAGAGCAGACTTCGTATATTATTACGCTGTCCCATTCGATTGTGGCGCTATCACCGCACTTCAGTCATTCTATTTATTTTCTCTCGCCCGACCGCGCTCACTACCTCCGTGTGGCGTATGACATGTCGTTTGTTTGATTTACCACCTCTAGTAAGTAGTACATTGTAGCTCAATGTTAGTAACTTGTCGTTTCAACATCATTGCTCGTTTAATTTTTCATACAAACACTCAAAGAAATTGATACTGCAAAGAAAAATATAAGAAATTTTATGCAGACGGTAATGTCCGTAAAGTGCAGTATTGCCAGATGGCCGTCTCGTGTTCCCCCTAAACTGTACCTAAAATACCCCTAAAATTCATGTTTTGTGGAAAAAACACCTACAATGGGATTATTTAGATTTGTCATTACTTAAAAAAGAATATACTAGCTACTTATGGCAGGTTATCACGTGACTATTAGTCCCGTTAGCGCCTCCAAAGAAGCTAAACACTTGTACTACATTTTCCACTAGTTCCATATTTTTTCCTCCACAAATCCTCCCCAACATTTTGACCTCCAAAATTCTTCCATATCCACAAAACCCCCAAATTTCAGGGAATTCCCCACAATCCAACATCACTTGTGAAGTGCCTGATACAAAAAGTACTAAGAGCACCCCGGTTCCAAGTTCCAACATAGAAGTTTGTCTTGAAATTCGATTAAAGGGTACCACAAGCCTTTTACTCGGGTCTCTCCGGGGAGTGGGTAGCTATATAGAAGTTTGTACTAACTCTATATGTTATTACTAACTTTTGCCCGCGACTTCGTCCACGCATAATTTTTAAAAAAGTAGCCTATGTGAAAGAAAGAAAGAAAAGAAAGAAAAACTTTATTACGACTAGCAAGACAAAACAATAGTAAATATAAAAAGAAAGAAAAACAATTATCGACTATGCTAGCCGCAAACGGACCCAATTCAGCATGTGCTGGTCAGCAAGAACCAGCGCTGGTCTTCCATTGGGTCCGATTGGCGATTTCACGGACGCAAACCGTTAAAAATATAATTAAATTAAAACTAAAATTTTATTAAAACTAAAAGGGCTCGTACCCAAAACTATAGAAAAACAAACAAAAAGTTGGTATATACTATGTCGTCTGTGGTCGACAAGACTGAACCATGACTGAACAAACCTCATGGAGTTTACAGTATAATCTAACCAGATAATTTAATGTGCTATTCAAGACTATAATCTATCTCTGTGCCAAATTTCATCCAGATCCGTTCAGCCGTTCTGGCGTTATTGAGTAACAAACATCCATCCATCCATCTAAACTTTCACATTTATAATATTAGTGGAATGGGATGGGATAGTAGTGCTTTATCAAATGATCTTCGTTATTCTGTAAATTCGTTATTAGACATTTAAATATTGCCAAGGATATATAACTGCATTATTTGTAGACGCCAAGAACAAGGGAATATGGCTGAATATATAAATTTTGATGCTTGGGCTTCCGGCTTTCATCGTACGAAACGCAGCTGTAATGGCTACTTTACGGCGATCTTCTGTGAGATGATTAGGCTAACTGTGCGATATATTGTTTAAAACCTAGTATACCTAGCTGTTATGATTAATTTCCGCAGTTACAAATAAATACATTTACATAGACTGAAGTGTTTTTTCACGGCATTTCCAATAAGGTAGGTAATTTCCCGGAAAAAAAAACATATAACGGTGTTCTATTCCGAAAATATGTCTTCGTTATGATAAATTGGTTTCGTGAATCGAGACTATTCGCATTCAAAGTCTTCCTTATCCTTGAGAAAAACATCTATTGTGTTCAAAAATGTATTAAACCTATAAATGCGCCTTTACGCGCTTATGTTGGTAAAATGATTGTAAGGTAACTGCCTGACATCAACTTAGTCACGCATCACCCAGCGTCGCGACTGCACGGCTGCACGCGCGCCAATGATTTTGTAGCTTATAACGCTACAATGTATAGATATCGCTTTCTAATAAAAGGTATTAGGGATATTAAAAGTAGTTTCAAAAAATAATGTAAAACAAAAGAAACATTTTAAGTAAATAATAATTACTGACACTAAAAAAATTGTCACATACCTACGTAGGTACATAGGTACAGTCCACACATTGTGTTTTGGCTACGTTTATTAATCTGCTGGTTCTACTGTGCACGTTTGTTGTTTTTGACGTTTGCAAAAATTGCTTTTTGTAATTTAATTTTCCTAACACCGAACGATGTTCAATTTCGGCAAAGTTGTAGTTGGAACATAATCGTATTGTTTACAATCCATGCGAGGTAGTTGTATAGTTGATATAGTTGGAATTTACATTGGGATGCTGATAGGAGGGTTTTGTAGATTTAGATAAGGTTTGAATGTAGTGTTGATTTTTCCGGACAGACAAACCACCTAATTGTGGTAACCACCGCTCATATGTCTTCAAGGGCATATGAGCGGGAAGGCAGCACACTGGAGCTATTGTTTACCAAATTACATTGTATTAAAATAAGTAAATGGCGATAAAAAAAAACAATGTAAAAAAGACAAGCCCGCTGAGTTTCTTGCCGGATCCTCTCAGTCGAGGTCGCGTTTCCGATCCGGCAGTAGAATTTAAGAAAAAACTGTAAAATGACAATTTGTAAGTGCCCCCGTAGGCCTAAACAAAATAAACGCTTTGACTTTGACTTTGACTTTGACTTTGACTCAACCTAAGAGGAATGCTGATATTTCAGGGACCTGTAAACATGCCTTTTGAAGAGCGGCATGTTATAGTGCAAAGGAAATAATTCATCAGGATTTTATTTAGAGGCAAAACACATGTCAAATTTATTTTGGATTCGCTTTGTCTACGGAGAATTGCTAATTGTTAGGGTCCATGACTCATGACAGACATACTCTCGACTGACGGAGTTCGGTCTTGTTGGCCTCTTCTATTATCGATCAATTCATTTGGTTTCATGAACCTAATAATACTCTTTGGGTTAATAATTTTGGAGGTTGACAATTCCGAGGGTAAGTGGTAGGTCTCTCTCTAAAATTGTTTAGGATTACATTTATCTCATCGTCATCTGCCAAGTATAAGTAGTATTTTTCTTTATTCATTACCTACAAGCATATGAGCAAACTTAGTTTGACGGGCCCGTTAGCGTGGTTGGCGCGGAGGCGCCTTTCACGCTGCAGGTCGTAGGTTCGATTCCTACCCGAGACATGCAATTGTGTGCATGAACATGTCTGTATGTCCGGAGTCTGGGTGTACATGTATATTAAGTATGTATTTACAAATAAAAAAGTAGTATATGTAGTAATATCAGTTATCTGGTTTCCATAGTACAAGCTCTGCTTAGTTTGGGATCAGGTAACCGTGTGTACAAAAATGTCCCAGGATATTATTATTATTATTAGTTTGAACATGACTTTCGGTTAGCAATTTGGCTAGATCTACGAAACGAATTCGGAATTCAAATTCCGTAACACAGTCCGCGGATAATCTACAATGCCGCTATAGCATTAGCGTCTGCAGCAATATCGCGATGATTAGAAGCGGCGGCGGGCGCGGGCACGTCGCCAAAGCTTGCGCCCCACTTCAACCACCTTATTATTTGCATCCACAAATTCGCGGCGTCCGGGTCTGCTACTGTGACAATCCCCGAAGAACTGGGGTATTGTACACTGGCGGACATGTTTACGGGGTGTAGGCATAAATGCCAGATTCTACAAATGACGGATCTACAAATGACGGATCTACAAATGACATATTCTATACTTAAGGGCCACCGCAGACATGCTACTTTTAGCATCGGAGAACGGCGATTTTGATGCTGCGTCTCGCTTGTTCTCGCTCAAAGAAACGCGACGTAGCATCGATACAGTCGCAAAATCACCGATCGCCGATGCTAAAAGTAGCATGTCTGCGGTGGCCCTAAATGACGGATTCTACAAATGACGGATTCTACAAATGATGGATTATACAAATGACGGATTCTACAAATGACAGATTCATTACTATTACAAACGTATTCCCTAAAAAACTGACTTTATATTGGTAGAAAAAGTTGGAGAATTGTAAATTATTATTTATGTAGGTATCTTAAGTTTGTGCCAACTAAACATGCAATGCAGTGTATTCAATTCACGACACCTAGCATAACAATGTTTTCTCTATTTTCTGAAAAATTCAAGATCATAATCTTTTGAGCATTTCGCGTAGGTTTATGATGTCTACGTTTGCGAACTCGTGGGTAAAGCACATGTACCTACCTAGTACCTATCCGGTGAATTTAATATGTAGGTATATGTTTCATAAAGCGGTGATATTAGTATTATGTAGTAACGCCTCATGATGTAGTTAGTAAGTACTTGGTAATTTAGCGGAAAAGGGAAGATCTTCAGCCAGGCCTGTTGTGCCTGGCGGGGTCGGCCGCTATGCCCCAAAGGTTATTAGCGGGGTCTTCTATGTATAGCGATTTGCTTCACGAATCTTGATATCGTGATTCTGGACTTCTATTTCTTACTGGACGTGCATTCAGTGTCATCTGGTTATGGCGCCGTGAATGCATAGTATGTAGCGTGCTGTGCGTGCTGTGTGTCACTACTGTAAGTACACACGAGGCGAGGCTCGGAGCTTATGCACGCACCTATTACATCTGAAAGTCAGGAAAAGTGCTTGAATATTCGTTCTTCTGGCTCGTACTTTAGCTTATTAATGCCACCGTCACAATGTCAGCGGTCACCGAACCCACGGGCAGGTATCTACTATAAATAAACTCCGGACGTTTTATTAGGGTTCCATACCCAAAGGTTGCCAACGGGACCCTATTACTAAGCCTACGCTGTCCGTCCGTCTGTCCGTCTGTCCGTCTGTCCGTCTGTCCGTCTGTCCGTCTGTCCGTCTGTCCGTCTGTCCGTCTGTCCGTCTGTCCGTCTGTCCGTCTGTCCGTCTGTCCGTCTGTCCGTCTGTCCGTCTGTCCGTCCGTCTGTCTGTCTGTCAGCGGGCTATATCTTACGAACCGTAATAGCTAGAGACTTGAAATTTTCACAGAATGTGTATTTCTGTTGCCGCTACAACAAAAAATAATAAAAATAAAATAAAATTTAAAAATAAAGGGGGTCCCCATACACGAAACTTGATATTTTTGACGTTTTTATTCTACGGTGGTACGGAACCCTTTATGTGCGAGTCCGACCCGCACTTGGCTGGTTTTATTTAATCCACGGGGTAAAAGGTATTTTTGCGAATTACTCGTGCGAATCCTTAATTGATACAGGTCGAGTTATATTCGGCGGATGGATAAATCCGTTACGAGAACAGCGGAGAGGGGTCGGTTAGGTGAGACGAGTGACAGGATATTATGGGAAGAAAAAACATGGCGCATTCCCCTTGTTTGTTGTGCTATGGAATTGACAGGCATTTTTACCATAGGTCGTGTAAATGTGTTCCTAAGCCTATACACATTTGTATACACAGCTCAAACTTTTTGTCATGCATGTACCTACTCGTACATAGAGTTGAAGGTACACGCATGACAAAAGGTTTGAGCTGTTTAAGTGTACCTACATGGATATTATGTAGGTATGTGTGGGTGACACATACCTGACATGACACATACATGACAAAAAATGTGAGATCGCTCATTAAATTTTTACCGGCCTGTCCCGGAAGGAGGGTTATGTTGTGATGTGTTTATTTCAAGTTATTTCAGAATCATGAAATGATCTGAAACTCTTTCTGATGTGTAAGTGGTTCAAGAGTGATGATGTTATCAAGCCTGTTTGGTGATAAAGGGTCATCCATTAATTACGTTACACGAATTTCATGATTTTTAGACCCCTCCCCCCTTGTCAAATTTGCGAGACCCCCCCCTCCCTGTGTGACGTCACATATTTTTTTAAAAATTTAGAAATTTTCAAAATATTTCGTTAACAATTCAAATTTCGGTTTTAATACTTAGCTAAATTAGATTATTAAATGTGACGTCACAAAACTTAGGACCCCTCCCACCCCCTTGTCACACCATGTCACATTTCATCGACCCCCTCCCCCTTTACGTGTGACGTAATTTATGGATGGCCCCTAAGATTCTGACCAAAGTACAGGTGGTATTTATATACGTACATGTACATCTATTTTGCTTTTCAGATATCTCAAAGCGTCCTTTAAAGTACAAACCGGAATCCCTTTAAGCCCTCCGAGCCGATTAAGATGCCAGAAGTGGACCGACAGTCTTCGGGACAGCCCAAGCCCTCTTCCCATTAGGACACCCTCTTGCAATGCGTGGAGCACCCTCGATTCCTCACAAACCCGGATTTTTACAGGCTAGTGAATTTCAACGGAGAGGACACTCGTGCCAGTGCTCTGCTTGTTATCCAATAAGATTTTCATGATTTTTCCTGTTTAAACTGAAAATATTGATCGCCGATACCAACATTTGCCAACATTTTGCTCATACCAAAATATAACAAACATTTGGGCCAAGCTTTATTGCTTTACTAATTTATAAGTAGGTACATAGTTTCATGATCTTTCATCTCAGAAGATCACTATTCTGAATATTTGTTCCAATCAGTAAGCTTGTTGTCTAAAGTAAAAGACCGGGGTTAATTAATGGTCAGTTAAACCTGTATACATACCTACTTCTTGCTAAATAAATAGGTATAAAACACAAAAAAACCGCACAAAGAGTAGAGGCTTTGTCTTTTCCTACAAAGGGCTGAATAAAATAAACACACAGGTACATTAAGGGAGGGCTAACGTGTAACAATGACTCCGGCATAATCACCGCAGAAGTTTTGATTAAAGAGGTAAAACACTCGAAAATGAAGGGCTTAAACAACAGGGGTAAAAACCGGCCAAGTGCGTGTCCGACTCGCACATAGAGGGTTCCGTACCACCGTATAAATTTTATTTAATTATTAGTTGTTGAAATTAATTCTGTGAAAAAAATATTTTACTACAACGCCATCTAGCTTTACTCTGCGAACACATTTGAAACCTTCACCTACTAGATGGCGCTACTGTCACTGGTATATATTTTAAAACTTAAATTATTATTTAAAAAATGTAGTTTAACAATTTTTTTTATCAACAATTGTTGCGAAAGCTATTATAATGATCACTAATGGTTAAAGTGTTAGTTTTCCCTTTATATATAGTTTAATTTATGAGTTATAAATAAAAACATCAAAAATATCGAGTTTATTGTACCCTTTATTTTTAAACATTTTTTTATTTTTATTTTATTTTTTAGTATTTGTTGTTGTAGCGGCAACAGAAATACACATTCTGTGAAAATTTCAAGTCTCTAGCTATTACGGTTCGTGAGATTTAGCCCGCTAACAGACAGACAGACAGACAGACGGACAGCGTAGGCTTAGTAATAGGGTTCCGTTGGCACCCTTTGGGTACGGAACCCTAAAAAGGAAGCGTTGTTAAACTGCGGGGAAAACCCGAAATGATTTATTTGACGAAAGGTGTGAGTTGCGACCGGAAAGAATTTTCTACGCTGTTAAGTATGCGGTTTTTGTGAATATGAATAATTTTAATCAATCCGTGGAGTGCGAGCGAAGATTATGCCCATCAATTATACGGATTTCTGTAAGCATTTAATCTGTACCGAGCCGGATGGAAATTCGCTTTGAGGGTTCCGTATTAATTTTCAATTACGTAATCAGGAGAATGAATGATGGATACAGCTGAAAAACGATCGGAAAATCCAGGTTATTTCATGGTATGACAGACTCCTAGATGGGGAACCGTAGAAGGATTTTCTGGATTTACTCGAACTCGTCAGATTAAGATAAGAGGGACTCATTACTAGCTAAGAAGTGTCAAAAGTGTAAATTTTGCTAATTTGATCGTTAGTCTAAGTAATGGGAGCATCTGCAAGTTTCACTTTTTCACCCCCTCAGATTTTTTTTATAGGACTGCGGTGGCAAAAAAGCGTACAGCCCGCCTGATTTTAAGCAGTTACCGTAGCCTATAGATGCTTAGAAAAACTGGCGCGCTCGAGTATTTTTTTTTTCAATTTATCATGTTGGAGCATGAAAAGTATCAATATCTGACACGTTTGAGTATTTCCATGTCATTGCTTTTTATAAAAAAAATAATTGAAATTGTCATGTAGACACTTCCCCCACCGCTGAAAGTGGAAACATCTAGAACAATGTATTCTTCCTATCATCTCATCTACCGAATCTACTAGGTTTGGACGACGATCGTGCAAATCCACGAAATGCATGCTCGCCTCCCCATCTATTAGATTTGTGATGTTGTCCCCGACAGTGAGTAGGAACGCCGAACATTAAGTCGAGATAAAGGCCCGTGCAGCCTGTGTTTGTTAAGCGACTTAGACAAGATAAAACATTCTTACATAAGTAAACGCCGTTGTTACCTCTTTGAGGTTTTAAGGAGCGCTTCGTTACGGAACGACCCTAATGGGATGAAGTGCGCAGTTTCCGGACAAAAAGTGTTTTGTTTCGGAATCTGTTAGTTGTCTTTTAGTGATTTAATATTATGGAATGGTCTGGTGACTTTATAATAATAATAATAATAATTTAGCCCTTTTAACGTCCCACTGCTGGGCACGGGCCTCCCCTCAATGCGAGGGGGATTCAGGCCATAATCCACCACGCTGGCCCAGTGCGGGTTGGTGGATTTCACATGTCTAAAGACATGCAGGTTTCCTCACGATTTTTTCCTTCACCGTAAGCAAGTGATAATCATATTAAAGTTATGACACACACATAGATTCCGAAAAATCCAGAGGTGTGAGCCAGGGTTTGAACCCATGACCTTAAGCCCGCAAGACGCGTGCTTAACCAATCGGCTACCACTGCTTATGCTTATGCTTGCTGGTGACTTTATTGGGTCAAATTACCTACTATATCTAATTAACGTAACACGCTTACATAACACATTTTTTTCGTGGTAGAGCCAAGCTTTAGCCAATTGACTGGAGCTCATATATTATGGGCTGGCTCGCCCGGGGTAGTACCACCAGAGGGAGCGTTATGTACACTCGCCTTCAGGTCAGGAACTTGCGAGCGATGTCTTTGGTATTGCAAGCGTCTATAAGCTACGGTAACTGTTTAATATCACGCGCACTGCACGCTTGTTTGCCATCTTGGTAACACTAAAAAAAAGTACTAGGTGAATGCTGGATTATTTCACGTAAAAAATATATACTAGATGAATGCTGGATTATTTAATGTTAAAAATATCAGTCAATTTAGGGTGATCATTAAGGGTTGATATTGTTTCTCATTCTCTGCACACATCGTTTTTTAATAGGTACCTAAATAACGGTTACCTTTCTGATATTCCAAGAGCTTTGTTACACGATAAGCCTAATGGTGACAAAGCGCTGTGTTAGCGGAAAAAAGTTCCTTTGTTTTAGCGATCTGTTGTAATATAGGGGTGTGAATATACTCTCAATATTCTTTGACACTTTTGTGAAGAAGTCATTTGTTTTAATGAGATGTTTAGGGAACATATTTGACGTCGTTGGGTTTGAGGCATGAACACACAGCAGGTAAATAAATAATGTCATACTATGCTTATTAATATAAGACCTTTGAAAATTTGATTAGTCCACCATGCCGTGTTTTTAGATATATCACAAAGAGTAAATTTCGAAAATGTATGGTTTTTTTTTTCATATTATATTGATTTCACCCCACTGGGTACTTAGGTAATACAAAGATCATTAGGCGAGTTCAGCTATAAATAGCAGCTTGCGCACGGCAGGCCCCGAGTAAACCGCTTAAGACTAACGTGAAATTAACCCGAAACTGCCGGTGCAACACGGATACCTTCGGTAAAGTTCGACTTTGCGGGAAATAAATAACCCATCTGTGTATAATTACAGCGGATTTGGTTCGAACGTAATTTAGTTGGCTCTTGTACAGTTGGGCGGTTATTTATTGTTTCAAAATATGTTTTCAAAAGTATGAAACACTCGATTTTATGAAAGATTGGTTCGATTTCACTTTTACGTTAGCTGGATCCTTCAATTCTTAGGTTTGAGATAATGGCCCCAATCCTACACCAAAACGTACCTATTACGCGACGTATTAGTATCAGCCCCCGCTATGACACATTTATATTACAAACTAAAGCGCCCTACACCAACCCCACAACACATTTAATATCAAATTCCTGTGAAAAAACACGCGACCACGCCTGTCAGCGCATGTACGAACATATTAAAACGCGGGTACCAAATGAAAATGTAAAACTCAAGCGAGTCACGCCCTTGTGTAAAGTGAATAAGATAAATGAACGCAAGCCCACTGTGCGCTGCTTTCGCTTCACGTATCACACAAATAAATTAACCACACGAACCACGCGTTTCATTTAAAACCAAATCGATAAAGGGTTGGTTTCATGGATGCGGTTGGATCTTAATCTGGCGAATGCATATGTCTTGGGTTTCATAGATGCGATAGGCAATATCATCGCGCAAAGATTTATAGTTCGTAACGGAACGAAAATATTAAGTTACCTACTGACAACATACCGCACAAAATGATGGGTTGTTCACGTTTACAAGAAGAAAGTCGACTCGGCTTGATAAATGTTTTTCTAGTTGAAAAACATAATTATTTTGAAAAAATATACTAATATAGGTACTTATTTGGCAAGTTAGATATATACCGTTTTTGAAATGTTATCCTCTATGGGAGGTAAAAAGCATTATTTAAGTAAACAGTTATATTAAGTAACCACGAAAAATCATGTAGGTAATTCTGGTGATTCGACAAACTGCACAACATTCATTCATTTGCATCCACCAGATCACACATTAACTTGCGTGGGCTTGCGACAAATTCTCGGTTGGTACGAAAAACGTCGTGATTTGTTACAATTTCTGTACTAACTCAGAACCCAAGGGTCGCTACCTGAACTGCGGTGGGAGCCAACGTCGTAACCGTAAAACATATACATTTAAATTCGACGTTTCTAGCTACGTTTTGGCAAACACCCCTGCAATGAATGGGATCCATTGATGTATTATTTTATATATGAGATATGGTACCTTCTAACATAATCAGTCACAGTAAAATTCACAAATCAGCGGGGCTAATATGGACGCTATGCAATATTGCCAATTCATTTTTCAGATTTTCTGAGGAATCCTTAGCAATTCCGCAAAAATTCAGTAGAATAGTGAAACATTTTACGACATTCGTGACAGTTTCACGGAAATTTAGCGGATTCTGCTGGAGGGTTGGAAAAATGAATTGCTTTAGCAGTATTGCTGCAATTCATCTTTGTGACGGTATTAGCCCCACTGGTATCGCAATCACAATTTATTCGACAAGTAACTTCTTAAATACATATAAGAAGGCGCAGAAGATGACCCCGTTTGGCTATACCGACATGTTTTCAACATTATGAAAAATGTATACGATAAGTTCTTGCAATTCACGAAGGCGACCGGCCCTTGGTTGTGTTCGACTTGTACATACACAATTGTAACAGTGTGCGTGCGTGGCGGAGCCGTAAACGCACACTTTAACACGTATACAGATACGTCTTTACACAACCAAGGGCCGGTTGCCTTCGTGAATTGCAAGAACTAACATGAAAATGTCCAAAACTCTTCTCTTTTATACGCACCCATTGATGGACTATTAACTGATGACGTCATTGGACCAATCACGTGACTCAACTGTCCCGGAAAGAACGCGTAGCTATTTTATCGAACCAGGCTTAAACTATCCAAGAATTAGGGTAGGTACGCCAGTTTGGCGACCACGTCCAGTTTCCGACCTTTGATGAAAACTTGACACTCAACCATTCATAAAAATATGTTTTAGTAATACCCAAACGTTTTGACTATACACATGCATGGATATATCCTCACTTGCGAAAGCGATTGATTGGCAAAAAAATAGTTAATCCGTGGTACGCAACGAACGGGTCCGCACCCGTCAATTCGTGCAAAAAAAATAGTGGCGCGCCGCAACTTTCACAGCAAGTTTTACTTAGATTATTATTGTTTTTAGCTTTGTTTCTTATTTGTAATCCTTATTTACGATCTTTAAACGATGGCTACACATGTTTTTACTTTGATTTCATTATTATAATAGTAATATTAGGTGGTCGAGAACAAGACAAGCATTTTCTTAGAAAATCCAGTTTCCGACCGGGCGGTCGGAAATGAGCTTATCGTGGCTAAGTAGATTGATTCTCGTATTCAGTTATGTATGAAAAGTAACGAAAACCATTTTATGACTTTGAACCTTATGGCTGCGTACATTTTAATAGCCAGTTTCCGTCCAAGTAAATCTGATTCTATTAAAAATTACAGATGTCTAAAATCGCTCGTGGTCGAAAATAAAACTAGCTGTGGAGCGTAGCCCAGTTCTCGACCATTTTTATTTCTTAGCTAAAGAATTGTAGCGAAAATTGTAAAAATAATTCACAACGTTAATCCCATTATACCCTCCAATATATTATTATATACAAATACATTTTCTTTCAAAATTATTTAAAATAAGTGGTCGGAAACTGGGTGTCTATAAAAAGCCCCGATTAGTTTTCGACCATTTGAAAAGCTATGTTTTGATGGCTATTTTTTAAATATTATTATATGCTAGTACTGTGATTATTGATTTACATTATGCTGAGAAATGAAATTAAAATACACTGGCCTTCAAAACTTAGTACGACACTTTTAAAATTGCAATTTCTTCTAACCTATAGAAGTTAGAGTTTTGAAATAAAAAACATTTTATATCAAATTTCAGCTACTTTCTTTGGAGTTATACATTATTAACTCTAAAAAGATAAAAACAAAAAAAAAATCATTTTTAACTTACTGGCCAAATACTTAACATTTATAAGTATAATTGATGGAATCGGGCGTAACTTTAGCGACTGAGCCCAATCATCAGCTGTGCTCAGTCGCAGCCCAACCATCCTGAGGATGCCTCGTTTAGAGGCGAAACACGTGTCGAATTTATTTTAGATTCGCTTTTTCTGCGGAGAATTGCTAATTGTTAGGGTCCATGACTCAGGACCGACATACTCTCGAATGACAGGGAGTTCGGTCTTGTTGGCCTCTTGTATTATCGATCAATTCATTTGGTTTATAATTTTGGAGGTTGACAATTCCGAGGGTGAGTGGTGGGTCCCTCTCTAAAAATTGTTTATTTATAAGTATGTTTTATGTACGTTTTATTTACATTATAATAACTGGTATTGCCCCCTTGGGCTTTGATTACAGCTTCGAGCTGATTTGGCCTACTGAAGATAAGGTTTCGGAGGCTATGTTGGGGAATATTCTCCCATTCTTACATTAAGGCCGGTTTGAGCGCCCTGAGGGTGGTAGGAGGTAATCTCCGGCTTCCGATCAGCCTCCAGAGCTCATCCCAGGCGTGCTCGATTGGGTTGGGATAAGGACCTCTTGATGGCCAAGCCATTAAGCTGATACCAAGCTCCTGAATGTACTCTTGTATGACCCGAGCGGTGTGTGGCCGGGTGTTATCCTAAATCAGTATCCATCCATCACCCATATTTACTAAATATGGCTCTGCATACTCATTAATGATCTCTAGCATTCCCCAGTCAGGGTGCTATTTTCTATGGCCACTAGCTCTATGCGACTTGCTGTACAGCCCATACGTGTAAAGACCCTCCACCGTATTGGACTCTTTCTGTGAAGCAGGCTTGAATGTTTAGCTCACCAGGTCGCCTCTAGACTCTTTGCCCTCCATCAGAAGTGAATCGAGAGAATTGAGACTCATCAGTGAACAAAACTCTTGCCCATTCTTCTTCACCCCACTTTATGTGTTCATGGGCATGGCGCAGTCTTGCTCTCTCTCGAGTTTGGGACCACTTGCTGGCCTTTGAGGCTTCCGGTTTGCATTAGCAAGTCTTATTCTCACTGTACTGTCACTAATGTAATTCGGGTCTGAAGAAGCTGCTGCTGGACTTTAACAGAAGTGAGGATGCGATTTCTCAACACAGTGGAAACAATATAGCGGTCTTCTCGGGTACTAGTGCACCTGGGTCTGCCATTGCAGGGTCTCCTCAGATGGTTTCCAGTTCCTTCGTGCCTTCGCTTCGCCTGCCGGACCGTTCTTGGTGTTGCATCCACCATTCTTCGTCGTGGTGGGTGTAACATTGGGTACGGCCCGGCGGGTGAAGCGAGGGTACGAGGAGGCTGGAAACCGTCTGAGGAGACCTTGTAATGGCGAAACCAGGGCAGATTAACATTTATAATAGCCTCTACCATATGTTTCCTATTGAACCTCTCATTTTAGGAAGTGGTCGAAAACTGGTAAATGGGCGGTCGTAAACTAGATTTTGCGGTCGAAAACTGGGCAAATCGCCATTTTTAGCTTTTTATCCGAATATAAAACAAACTATAGGCATTCATACAAAAATCTTTACTTTTTATGATAATAGAGTATATTAGAAGTAGACTGCAATAGATTCTTTACCAAAAATGTTACTTGAACATTTTTGTTTCGCTTCCCGAACTTGACAACTCCACTAACTGGTCGAAAACAGGCGTACTTACCCTACAATTAAGGACTTTGTTCGTATAAAAACGTTCGAGCGACATTTTTCTTATTCACTCTATATAATGTTTTATTTTAGTTTTCTCTACAGTTAATAACATTTAAGTACAATTCATTAAAATGAAGCCTTTGTTGAAGTTCATTTTAAATAAAAATGTTTTTAAAAACTTCACTTCAATTTTAGTTTTTCGAATAAAATAGCGAAAATTGATTACACTCGGAGAGTAAAAATGAATTTTTATTTTACTTAAAACTACAATATTAGATTTCTCGTCTCAATTTCAAGTTTGAGAATTTAATAACTTTCTTAATGAAGCACAAAATACATAAATTAGTTGCTTATTTTATTTAAATAAATAGTATGTATACTAGCATTGGGCGGGGCACATAGCCTGAAGAACTGACGGCCGATGGGGTAGAAAGGTTCTTGAGTGGCGACCACGTACCACGACCACCGGACGACGCAGCGTGGGTAGCCCCCCCACAAGGTGGACCTAGTGAAGGTCGAGGGAAGCCGCACGATGCAAATGGCACGGAACCGGTCGTTGTGGAAAACCTCGGGGAGACCTATGTTCAACAGTGGACGTCTTTTGGCTGGAATGATGATGATGATGTCGTGTTAAGCGGGCGTAGTGGACTCAAGTTCAGTTTGCTTTACATGGGTACACCTAGACTGTAGGGAGGTATTACCTACGATAAAAATATTTCCGTGTGTCTGGCGGATTCAGAATTTATGTTCGCTTCTAGGGGCGGGCGTTACCTACAAATTCTGGCTGAGTTTTGCAGAGATAGCGAGAAATGGTTTTCTGGAGTGTAATTACGTACAGTTATCACAGCGTCGAGCATGAAATCTGGGGGGTTACTCCGAAATACGTCGCTGACGGATCGTCCGAAGTACGGATTCGATTTACGATCAAAACAATGTCAAATCGTAGAGAAAAACGAAAGAAGAAATGTCAAATCACGACAATCCGTCAGCCGAAACGTTAGGTTCGTATTTCGGATTAGGCCAGCTGGTCCGCGAGCCCAGACGTGGAGAGGATAGACAACGCAAACCGTCCGACCAAGCGTGCCCGAAAGTTTGCACTGTAGTGCACTGTAGTGCAAACTTGACGCGCTTATTACTTTCGTATTCTCATTCCTCTGTCATCGACTCTATTTTAAAATCCGTTTAGTCGTAATTCTGTTAGCTCACTGACGCTTAGCGATTGAAACGATTTACGTTGAGCAAATCACTAAATGGCTGAGGGGACGTCATCGTCGTAAGGTATAAAAGAGATGGCACGCTCGGTTTTCATACTATCTAATGAACTTGTGTTGTCTAGCCTCTCCATGAGTCTAGCCTCTCCTTGAGTCTCTTAAAAATCGCCCATTGTGAAACCATTGGTCTCTAATATTAGCTTCTTGAATTCTGAATGGCAAATTCTTAGCGGTCGGAATGTTGTCGGACAGGGGACTGCGAACAGATGGCCGAAAACTTTATAAAAGGTTAAGAGCCTTGAGGCTCCGAGTTAAAGTTTAGGACTCTTTAAGAAACATACCTATGATATTAGAAATTTACCATCAAGCTTGTATTCCCAAGAAGGGCGCAAAGTTGTAACCCTAGCTATTTAAGTTCTACTTACCCATATAATAATAGGTATTAGTTCTTCGCTTTGAACGTCACATAACAGCCAACCTTATACCTACACAAGATAAGATATACATCAATTTCCTGTAAAACAAATATTTTATATTTGTTTTACAGGAAATTGAGCTTAATTATTATTTTTGCAGAATGAATTTACATTTTTATTGTTCACTGCACCGCAATTCGCAAGAGCAGTTGTTTTAATTGATGATAATTTTAATTGCACTGTGCGCAACTAAAAACTGTTTCTTCATAATGAACACGGTTTGTTGGCCACTATTACTTGTACTACACAAAGGACACTGCATGCTCTCTTTATCTTCCTTTAAAACACTTTTTGAATGACACTGTTAAGTAGTGGGTAGGTACCTACAAATTCAGTTCATTTTTATTTAAGGACTATTTGTGCACACGATTTCGTACGCGTTGAATTTAACAAAAAAATGTTTGCTGTAACAAAAAATAGCCTAAGTTACTCCTTATAACATCAGCTATCAGGCAGTGAAAGTCCCGTCAAAATCAGTCCAGCCGTTTCGGAAATTAGCTGGAACAACCAGACTGACGAATTGAGAGACATACCTACATTTTTAAAAATATATTGTTATTTGTACGCATATAAGTAATTATGCATTTAGTAAAAAGTTGATATTTTGATATTACAAACAGACACTTCAATTTTATTTATTTGTATAGATAATTGAAACTCATGTAATAAGCTCCCGTTGAGCTAAGCAGCCCACCTATACGTATGCAGTCAACTGGCTTGACTCTACCACCACATTGCAATCATTAATAAAGTCCTCATATTCCCGCAATATTTTTGGTCACTCAAACCGAATGTCACTCCCGGGACCGCCAGCTTGCCATCTCTACTTAATAATTATTAATTCTAGTTGGGTCCACATTCCACAAATTTGAGCGAAGAATTTTAATGAACCGCGGGCAGTGAAGTACCAAATGATTTGTCAAGAGGCTGCCAGTGACATCGACTTTTAATTAATTCTTGAATGTTAACATAAAATAAAAAAAATACAAAAGTTTTTTCTTGTAAAATCTGGGAATTCATAATTTTGTTGACAGTAGACATGGATGTATTATTTTAGCAGATATGGTACCTCTTAACATAGCAATCACTAGAATTGTGCTCAACGCACCACTACTTTTTTTTTTAGCCTATAGGGCTGTCCCACTCCTGGGCATAGGCCTCCCCTTTTTCCTTCCACACCACTCTGTCCATGGCAATTTCCGGCCACGTCTTTCCCACAAAAGTGTCCAGGTCATCTCGCCACCTTCTCCTGGGTCGACCTCGACGGCGATGGCCATTGCACCACTACATGCAGCTTAATTTACACATCTGTTAATGCACTCGAAATTCGACATTAACCTGAAGGCATTTGATGCGCATTACCTATTGGCAGCGTCTTCATCAGGCGCATGCCTCGCGCGAGCACTCACTTTTGACGTCGGAACGCATAGACGTAATGTCATAATATGAGTGCTCGGGTGAGGCATGCGCGCCATATGGACAGATCTATTCACCAGAAACGATTGGCTATACCTACCGAGAAGTTTTCAACAACATTTTGCGCGAAAAACTGAGTCGTACTCAGTAACTCCGTTTAGTAGTACATACTATTGTGGACAGTCACTATGTCTTTCTCTTTCTTGGTAATGCCTTTGAAAGAAGAGTTATTTTTGATAATTTTATAGTTAGGTACTCTGAAAGTGCCTACTTCCTACTAATTTTTATTATGAAACAACAAGCATGTTTTGATTTGTGTCGAAATTCTTAAATCATTTTTAAATGACCTCAAGTTTCTATCGTATTTAACATAATTACGATTCAGAAACTTAGCGATTAAGTATAAGTCCTATACTACTGTAAGGCACAAAAACTCGTCTCTTCGTTTTCGTTTAAATTTAAACCCACTAAAGATGTGGTTAATAAAAACCAGTAAGTACTGTTTAAAAGGAATGCCTTTTCTAATAAAGCGGAGAGGTAAATCTCGTAAGGCTCGGCTTGGCTCGGCTGGTACTTATGTACAGCCAGCGCTTAGACTGTTCTAAAGTCTAGGCACTTGTAAATTGCGGTGTTCGTAGGCACCCGCTTTATATGAGACTATTTAATTTACAACTGAAAAAAAAAAACCTTTTTTATGGATTTATTTACTTTTAGTATTTTTTTGTCTGTCTGTTTATTCCGGCTAATCACTGAAACGCCTGGACCGTTGTTGACGAGACTTTAATTGGCAGATAGCTAACGTTATAAGAGGTAACTTAGGTCTCTTATATTTTAGCAAACATTAGGAATATGTATTTTGATAAATTCCATGTGTAGGTGCGAAGTCGCAGGCACAGCTAGTCGGAAATATATTTTTCCTGACTATTTTCATAAATATTTACCTAGTCATACTATGCCTGAATCATGAAAATTGAGCGAGAACTTATGATGTTTCCATCACTTGTCCATAATCATACTGATTTATTCGTTAAATAAATATTGAGGTGCTAGAGCCAAGCTGTAGCCAATTGACTTCAGCTCATGTACATGCTGGCTCAACCGGACTAGTACCACCCTCTCACAGAAGATCGGCGTAAAGTAGTTAGTACAGCTGCGTTTCGTACGATGAGTGAGAGAGCCGAAAGCTCATCCCTTCTTCCTCTCTTTCCCTCCCTCTGTCCCACTCCCCTTCAGGTTGGCAACGAGCGAGCGATGCCTTTGGCATCTAAGGCCTATAGGCTACGGTGACTGCTTAACATCAGGCGTGCAGTACGCTTGTTTACCACCTCAGTAACATAAAAAAGTGATAGCTTGATCGGTATCTAAATAGTCTCTTTATTTCTGTGTTTGATTCTAATCATATCTTGCATCATAAGCCGAGTAACAATTTGTGCTATACTAGTTCTTGGTATACAGCACCAAAGGTGGTAATTCTGTTGCTACATAAACAAAACTAACTGGTCACAAGGTCCTGGGTCTGCGGTGACGCAATCCTTATTTATTTATTTGGATGTGTCAGCCCTGTCACAGCTAATGCATCGAATAATTACTTTGACCTTTCGATTTGACCATTAGCTGGATTTAGGTATCTTTCTGTCCCTGATGATATCGCGCGTGTAACGCCGATGCCCTAATTAGTATATTACAGGGTGATGAAGGTTCGGAGTAACCATGAATCTGGGGTTACTTTGAAAAACGAAACGAAAGCTTCGGCTGACAAATCGGGCGATTTCCTACTCCGAAAGTGTTACGGATCCGAAGTACGGATTCTATTTACGATCAAAATTATGTCAAACGCTGAAATCGTAAATGTCAAATAGCTACGTCCAGAAGTGTCACATGCCGCGCGAGGCTGCTCACCCACATGCCTCGCGAAGCACGACGTTTGCCTCAGTCGCATGCCGCGCGAGGCAAATGGCGAGGCAACTGACACTCTAGACAGGGAAAGGTATACCCGATCAATCAGTTTGACACGTTTGACATCGTTCTGTCTCACGACTGCCAAACTAGGCGAGGCAAATGTGAGTGCTCAGGTGAGGCAGGGCGCGCATTTGCCTCACGTGAGGCAAGTCAAACACCGCGAGGAAAATTTTCCTCGCGCGGCATGTGACACTTCTGGACGTTGCTAATAACTTTCAGAGTAGGATCCACGAAAGAAGAAACGTCAAATCACGATCATCGAACGATCATCGAACGAACTTCGGACGATCCGTCAGCCGAAGCTTTCGTTTTGTTTTTCAAAGTAACCCCAGATTCATGGTTACTCCGAACCTTCATCACCCTGTAATATACTAATTAGGGCATCGGCGTTACACGCGCGATATCATCAGGGACAGAAAGATACCTAAATCCAGCTAATGGTCAAATCGAAAGGTCAAAGTAATTATTCGATGCATTAGCTGTGACAGGGCTGACACATCCAAATAAATAAATAAGGATTGCGTCACCGCAGACCCTACTCAACCCGAGGGTGAACAAATAGAACAATTACACGCCCCTTGCGGTGGTCACGCGTTTATTATTGACGAATGGTGACTTTGTTGTGTCCGAAGCGTGATTGTGTGCGAAACGGGAAAGAATTCTGGAACAACGTGTCACGTTCGCGTTTCGAAACAACTTGGTATTAGAGTTGGGCAAAATTTAATTGCAATTAATTAATTACTTATTGCATGTGGTGTCACAATTAACAATTAATTTAGATTTGTTTGTCAATTGCGAACAAATCACAATTAATTGTTAATTGTGACATCACCTGCAATTTGCAATTCATTAATCGCAATTAAATTTTGCCCAACTCTGCTTGGTATCAACAACATATAATATAACTTAACCTAATTTAATTTTGCGTTTGTCCAACGTATTTTCTTGGGGCAACCCTCTATCCTATGGCAAGTGATAATCCAGATTTTTTGTCGTCCAGTGAAATCCGTCCGGTACGCCAAGCCAAATAGAGATCTGTCAAATGTGACGACACCTGCACAACAAGGCTATGGCGGTGTGCGAGTGGGTGTGCGGGGCGGGAAACCGCATTCCTTCCGAGTGTCTAGTTGGCTTGGCGGAGTAGTAATCCGTAGCCGTCTCTTCCACTCCGACACACAATGACCACATTCGATAATGACGACATCCTGATGTGGACATTTTGTCCACATCTTCAAAACTATGTAACATCGAAGGACTTGAGGGCCGTATTCACAAGCAGTACTGGTTGTAAGAGAACAAATCTCCAGAAAGTTTGACATTTCTCAATCGGCTGTACGTTCGTGCGCACCTTGAGGCCTCCATGAAGCTGTAGAGACCTCATAGCTAGGGCGGAAACCCACCGCGGTGGTCGAAGAGGCCACGCATACGGCCACGGCTGTTTTGCAAAAAATGTATGGATGACGTCATATCGTGCGTGCGCCGCGGTGGACACGGTGACGTACATTTTCGTGTAAAGCGAAGCCTCTCCGTGCCCCGCGGTGGGTTTCCGCCCTAACTATGAGGTCTCTCCCCCTTATGCTTGGGGCCAGAGTACTGAATAAAAAACAAAATGATGAACAATGAATAAAAAAGAAGGTTGCATTGTTTATTATTATTCCGGAATCGGGCCGGCCGACCTACAACAAAGCTCGTTTGCGCTGTGAAATAATCCAGGGTTTAAACTTCACTGTCCATCAGGGCTGTCGTTCAATCTGCGGGCTAAATCCAATGCATTACGAACGACCCAGGCCCAACCAGCAAAAACACCCTAAAGTTAATCCGCTGAAATGTCCCAGTATTCAATTCCAGCCGACAACTATTCTTGGCTTAATATCTCAGATATTACGCCATATTACTGGAGCAAGTTAGCTCTGTGGCCAATATCGTATGCAGTAGGTATTACCGAGCTTGCTAAAGCGGGATAAAACGACTACCGGAATTAATTTTCGTTAAACGAAATTTTAAAGACGACTCAAATTATAATCTCAGCAAAGGGCGGAAAATCCTTCGTTCAGGGTAATTACATAAATTTAAACACTATAAAAAATGGCCGTGCCGCTATAATTTATGACTAGCATTGAAAAGTGAAATTCTAAAAGGCCTATAAAAACATTATTCAGGCTCGTAGAAAAACGAACTAAGCCTGATTCAAAGCCGCAAGATTAATTCTTTGCGTGACTTTGAAAAGTTTTATGGTATAAAAGTTGTTTGTTTTTGCTAAGTTTTCATTTAATTTTGTTGAGATTAGAAAATTGGCTTACCTCGGTGGGTCGGATTAGGTGCCTACATTGAATTCAGTAAGTGCTTTATTAATTCTCGAAGTTATATCAAATTCTATTATACCGAACTTGTTAGAAGTTTGAAATCACAATCTTATTGTATTGAATGCGATTAAATAGATAAGCATGTTGTTGTCTGTTATAAAATTAATTGTTGAGATTGTAGAATTGAGTTGCTGAAGTCACAACTATCGATGTTTTGACTTCAGCAGTACGCTAGGCTCGTCACGCAATCCGTATTAGTTACACAGAACACCACTACGTAGGTGTGCGATAAAATCTCAGCTTTGTTCATGTCTCGGCTCGCGTCTTCGGTACTCGGATAAATGTACGCAAATCGTGATGGGAATACTCAAGGTTATGTATAACTTCATTTGCCTACACTATTAAGGGGATAGATTCTGGGGAGGTGACGGATCGGTGTAATAACACGCGAGAAATGTCACGACTCACGGTGTTGTAATGTTAGGGAAAATGATGTTGTCACGAAGTGTCGTGTAGTTTCTTGTTTAGGTACATCATTATTTATTATATAAAAATGACGACATTGCTCGTAGGTACATAGTAAGTTGGTAGCCTAAGGGTTTTTTTGTATCGTTTAAGGGCCTCCGCAGACTCGCTACTTTTAGCATCGGCGACCGGCGATTTTGTGACGTATCGATGCTGCGTCGCGTTTCATCGAGCGCGAATGAGCGCGACGCAGCATCAAAATCGCCGATCGCTGATGCTAAAAGTAGCAAGTCTGCGGAGGCCCTAAGAGCTTACATATTTTCATGGAAACGGAATCGTCTTACGATACATGTCTATTTCTTCATGATACTCCTGCTATTGTAAATTGTATTGAAATGAGGAGATCTGTAGACAAACTTAAGTTACCAGCTTAGCTCTAAGAATTGCAAAGTTGAAGTAACAGTGGGCAGGGCACATAACTCGGCATGTGGACCGATGATCTAGTACGCGTCATGGGGTTGCAGTGGATGCGAGTGACGGAGGACCGTGATGTATGGAAGTATTCTTATATAAGTACCTACTATTCAAATAGCCCTTAAAAACTTCGACCAATGTAAGGGTTGTACTCAATTATGTCGAGATAGTAATTGAGCCACAAACATCCAAGTTGACAATGAGCAGGATCCTCCCAAAATACACACAGAATAATGACGAACAATTAAGGCGATGGTGCCTCGGCGGCGTTTGGTGCAAAACAAAGGAATCTCGAAGACAAGACCCAGCAAGGGCTGACATTGTTATTGAGAATTATAAATCTCCCTTTAGTAAAAAAAATTTTCCTTGTTTATTCCACTTCGACTTGTAACTCACTCGGGGTGATTAAATATTTTTCCATGGGAAAGTCAATTACGGTGACGTCTTTGTTATTTGTTAAAAAATAACGCATTTGTCAGCTAGGATTTTCAACTGCATATTAAAAGGAAACATGGCGGGATGAGCTGGACTCCTACTTGACGGATTGGTCACGGGTAGCCATAGACCGGAGCAAGTGGAAAAAGGGAGGGGAGGCCTTTGCCCTGCAGTGGGACAGTACAGGCTAGAAATGAATTGAAATTAATATTAAATGTAGATGAAACATTGAATTTCACCCCGATTTTTTGTCTTTGACTATTTTTTACTACCGCTCGATGCGGTCAGTGTAAGCCGCTCGGCATCGGTTTGTTGTCGGTTCGATTCCCGTCAGGGATAAATTTACTAGGTGGTACTGAGATGGCCTCTTCGTCGTTTGCCCTTAGCAAAATAGCTATGTCCAGACCATATGGAGCAGCCGCGTTTAGTAATCAGCGTGTCGTCTGATCACGTAGACATAACGTATGGAGCGAAATAAAGCATCAGATTTTTCAGTTAGAACTTTCTGACTGTGACTGACTAGTCAGCAAGGTCTGACTAAGTAGTCACAATCAGAAATTTCTGATATACTAGTTAAGCTTCTGCCTACCTGTTACGAGTTATTGTAAATTAAAGTCAACCAGAATCCCTCAAAGGTACACGGGAGGGAGCTCTCCGAAATAATAAAATTATGAAAACTTTTTCATATTAGGAGAACACATACGACGGAACCAATTTCACAACCAATTGCCCACAAATAAGCAAGATACCTTTAAAACAACTTTCTGAATTTATTAGATAAATTGCCTCCATATTTCTCGTGATATCGCTCATATTGTCTAGGTTCTTATGAAAGTTCTGTCAAAGTCTGAATACGCTAGACATAAATGAAGGCACTTATACGAGAATGTTTACTGACTTTCCCAACCATTGCTTGAAATATAAAATAACTCTTATATTTTTGTTGCCCCGGTGGGGCATGCACCAATGGATGAATTTTCATCTATGTGCATAATTTACAATTCGCTGACGGTGAGGGAAAACATCGTGAGGAAACCTACCTATCCCTCGGGATTAGGTAATAGTCAGTTCCTGTATACACGGCGACAAGGTTCACCACCTGTCACGTTGGGTTCTGACTATCTGGTGAAACGTGGGCTTTGAGTTTGTTTTTAGTCTATACTAGAATCAGCGAAAGCCTTGTATAAACATTGTTTCTGATATAGGTGAAGCGATAGTGTCTAATTATGTTTCTCCTTCTTTTAATTTTTTGTCTTAATTTAATAGTGCACGATATGTTGCATGGCTAAAGATCGTATCGAAAGCATAAAATCGTGAACTATTAAATTAAGACCTTATACAGGTGGTTAAGTAAGACGACGGAAATTCAAGGAGGGTATTTAGTATTCGATTCTCATTCTAAAGATGTAAAAAATACCTTTATTTTTGACCTAATTATCCAATACAATACAAATTCATGAAATATAAATGAATAAAATGAAGTACCTTCAGTAAAACAGATTTCGTTCAATTACACGAGTAAAGTCCTTTTGATAAGATCGTTCATAGTCGATCGCTAGCGTAGTGGCCCACGTTGCGTAACTTTTTGCAATATTATTGTTAAGTTTCTCTGTAATTTATTAGTGTTTCTATTTATTTACGTGTAACAATGAATAATTATGGTCTTGAATACGTCCTTCGTCTAACTTAACACACTGTATTAAGTAGAATTTTGTATACAATTCAGAGAAATCGTTTAAGTTTGTCGTTACCATAATTACTCATTTACATGACCAGATAAACAGACCGCGTAATTTTATGCTCCGATAAATAAATTAACATTTAAATTGTATTTGTCCTAACATTTGCATCACAAAGCGTCTTGGCATAGCAGTAGGCGCGATGGCACTGACGGCATGGTGACATGTTTATCCTAAACTTCAACAGGCCCAACACCCCCCCATCCCCTCCCTCCTTCCCACTCCCCTTCAGGTTGGCAAAGTGCGAGCAATTCCTTTGGTATTGCAAGCATCTATAGGCTACGGTAACTGCTTGACATCAGTACGCTAGTTTGCCACCTCAGTCCTATATAAAAAAAACTTACATTTCGCAAAGTTACATCAATGTCTACATTTGGTGCCGATTATGTTGTTACACAACTAAACTAAACTAACTGTATTGCCTTCTCATGATCGCAACGTATGAGGCAGAGCGATTTTGTGATTTGTTCGCGATTGCAAACAAATCAAAATTAATTGTTAATTGTGACACCACATGTAATTAGTAATTAATTAATTGCAATTAAATTAAGCCCAACTCTGGTATGAGGTAGGCAGAAATACTTTACAGCTCCGTTTCGTCGTTGAGTGAGATGCTTTTGGTATTGCAAGCATCTATAAGCTACTACTCCGCCAAGCCAACTAGGCGCTCGGATGGAATGTGGCTTCCCCGCCCGTATACCGCCCGCACACCCGCCACCGCCTGCGGCTTCCCGCCCGCCACACCTCTCGCACACCGCCACCGCCTTGTTGTGCGGGTGACGTCACATTTGACAGGCGCCTAGTAGGCTTAGTGGACTAGTAACTGTTTTAAATCAAGCGTACCGTACGCTTGTTCAAAAAAAACTTTAAGATGTGTCAAAAGTTTATTCGTAACTTGTAGCTAACATAATAAGCACCATTGTTTTCCTAAAATTGATATTAGGCTTTCACGTATAACAAGTGAAAGTTTTAATGGAATCGCTGAAGTTGTAATTGAAAGTAATATGAACGGCGGCGCTTACCTGCGTGCAAAGACAGGCAGATTATTCTTATACAATTTTAAATAATGCGTGTATGACCGCTTGGCGCAGTGGTTCAAGAGAAGGCCGTTCAGCTTACTACATGGTGTGGTTGCGGGTTCTATTCCCGCCAGAGGAAAATTTTGGAAACGGCCTTTTCGTAATTTGACCTGGTCTGGGTGTCACTGGGATTGCCTCCAGTCCATTGTACGGTAGCCATAGCACAAGCTTTGCTTATTTTGGGACCATACAGTTGCTGTTTGTCTGGCCATATTTGTTTAATAGAAAATTTCAAAGTTCGTTTACATACTACATACAAATCATTCATACATCTTTTTCATTTACTTCAATATTAAAAAAATATTTTATCGGGATAATAATTTAAAAATAACTTGACAAACAGGAAACAAGAGCTACGCATCAAATCAACGTGTTCTCTCCAGTTCACTTCAACAAATTGCGTGGGAGGAGAAAATCAGCTTTACGCATTTTTTCATAGCCAAGGGACTCTGAATATTATAATCCTACATCCTAAGTGCAGGTATTTCTGTTTCAACGTAAATATTCAATTTCGGTACGTACTACCAAGGCTCTATGTAAGAGGAAAGTTAAAAATAAATACAAAATTAACTTCGGTCCCCGTAGCATAGTTTTCGTAGCAATATGCTTCGTAGCAGGTGTGCCTACGATGGCTACGGCGTAGACCTTTTGCATATTTTCTGTAGTTTTAACCTTTAGTGGGAGTAAGCCAAATATAGAAAAAATATGGACTTAATATTCATGAGCTTTGGTATATTTTTTAAACCGTACTGCTTGTAACATCGTTTGGGTAGACATTAGATTTATTTTTATATTCCGTGGAAACTTTCTTATTTTCTGAGATAGAAAATATCTTAAATGTTTGCCCGGACACATTCATGCCTAATTTCATTGATACTCTCTAACTAATGCATGTACAGATAGATAACATTCGCTTTCTAATCGGTAAAAGTGTCCACATCGATTTTATAGAAATAAAACAGAATGTGAGATAAGACCTACTTTTACACTGTGTGGCTTATGACAAAGGTCATTAGAAAGTGTGGAGTATGAAACAAAGCCACTGCATGAGGCAATATTGTAATATCAAATACTGTCTCTAGGTTTTTCAAATCGCTTGCGCACTTTTGATTTGCATCAAATATTTTTTTATCTGAACAATAGTAATTTAAATATATTCCTAATATTTGGTTTTATAATTTACACGAAGCGGACAAACGATTTGTAAATTAAGAATGCTGAGCGACTGATGTCGCTGTTTGTACCTACCTAGATATTTTTTGGGTATTTTAAATAAAACGAAAGTCATGAATTATAAATTGTTCGTTTAATGATATCTCTTATTATGTACATTATTATTTCGTGGCGATAATACCTGCTTAAGTAAATTATAGCGATTACGACTAGTCTAAGAGCAATATTTACATAACATTTTCCCTAAAACTAAATAACGCTTACATTAACAGAATTTGGCTTGGATTTAAAATATTAACCAAGAACAAACACCGACTAACCAACTTAAACCAAGAATATAATAAAATAATAGTGGTATCACATAAAAATGCAAGTGAAATATAAAAGAAAAGTTTTTTTCATTATTCTGTAAACGGTGACGTAGAGCGCTTTACATTTGTAATAAATATTGTACTAAAAAAATCCAATAAAACATCAAAGTTAAGTTCACTGGTAGTGGTTGCTGCGTTACTAATGGTAAATCCAAAAGGTGCTTTTCTAAAATCCTTCATAAATCATTATAATTTATAGAGATATTTTGTTAGACTGATCCTGTATCTACACATCCATCAAATCATGAATCCCAAACATAATATTTGAGTCAGGACATTGGAATCCAACTTGTCCATTATTGTTAATCCATATTTTGTCCCCGTGCCTATTCGAACGAGATCCCGCCCTAAATCGACCTTCCCTCATCCAGTTGCCTGATAATATGTATTTCTTTTAAACATCGCTGTGCAAGGATATAGGGTGGCAACCCTGGAATGTTTTGTTAATTGATATCTACATGGTATCGTATAAAAAAACATTTACCAGGAAACTGGATGAGGGAAGGTCGATGTAGGTCATATCCTAGACTATACGTCTTATTTGTCCAAACGATCACAAGGGATGTCCGACAAGCAATAGAATGTGTTTACACACGCGGTCATGTAGTTATGCATGTTTAACAACCGCCGCTGAGTGTGGGCTAACACGATAATTTATTCACGATATCGGAGTAAGAGACGTAAAGGGCCTTTGCCCAGCAGTGGGACATTAGATAGAAAAAAAAAATGATTAAGACATTGGTTATAAGGACACGCAAAGATTTATATTAGATTTTTATTTTGAGATTAAAAAGTTGACGAATGGTGCTAATTCTGTTGGCTGATGGCTACAAATTATGACATATCTGCCCCTCTAGGCAATGGCATGAACGTTAATCGAATAGAATAGAATAGACTTCACAATGTATGGAAATGTTAAACGTCGCTATGTAAATCAACAACAAGTCGCTATGTCGATCACGTGACTTATGTCATTTCCATACATGAAGCGTAGCGATTTGAAGGAACACTTGTAGACGTCAGCCACTTGCCCTTCTGTATTGCGCGCATTACACATATCAATGGCAAGGTAATGCACTTAGTTTTATCCAGTTTAGTGAGTGAACCAAAATAATTAGCACAAATATCTTGTTACTTTATCCTGTAGTAGACAACTTAAAGTATTTAATTAATAATCATTTTACAGTGGCGTTATAAATGATAAATAGATACATACTTATTCGTTAAAAACTTCTTAAAAGCTCCATGTTTCCGTCACTAACAGAACTATTAACGAAATAAAACAAAAGGCAGAAATAATAAAAGTTTCCTACCAAGTATTTAAATAGATTAAAAACAATTCGTGGACAGCTGTCGTGAAAGCTTCACGATACAAGTTAGTTCGAGAAACTTTGCCTGCGTACTAATTGTATCCTATGACTATTTACAATATGTATACAACATCTTTGATATGCTTAATTTGTTGATTATTATACGATGTTATACATATCGGTGTTATTATAATTCGTTTTAGTACAAAACATGTGTTTTTATTATTATCTTTTAGTATCTACTTATGAAATACTCATAATATTCACAGATATTCAATTTTATTACAAGCAGTTATATTCATGCAATGGTGCTAATTGTGGTTATGGTCAAACTAAGCACGACAAAAAATATTTCCATCTTACTCACGCACCACGACTACCTATGAGAAGGATGGCAATAAATTTATTTTATTTTAGTTTAGTTTGTACAACAAAATTAGCACCATTGTCGCTTTATTTCACTCTCTTGTCGATACTCCGAGTAATTCCTTTTTTTTTCTCGTATGTACTTTATAGTAGATTCCATAAGATAATACAATTAAACAAATCATCTAACCACTCATTAATCTGATACTATAAGGGCTTGTTACAGAATCTTCAGATAACTTTTATCAACCAAGTAAATTTGAAGCTGTAACAGTTTTTCCATAGGATATCTGTCAAAATGCCATATTTATTTGGTGGTTAAAGTTATCTGACTTTTCTAAACCAGGCCCTAAGTATGCCTATTATTACATCTCCCATCCCTGTTTCTACCACCTTCATCATATACAAAGTCAGTCCCTTTACAATACCTACCACATTTACAATTTTCTCACTCCAACTAAAACATTTTTATTAAGGGCCACCGGGTATCCATGGCGACGTTGCCAGCCACCGTAGCCAACTATTCGTATTGAAATGTATGACAGGTAACACACCTGGCGACGGACTGGCGACGTCGCCAGTCAATACAAATTATTTGGATACGTGGCCGGCGACGTCGCCATGGCGTCCCGTTGTGTTAAAGCTCTAAGGCCTGTTACACAATCCTCAGATAAAATTTAACCTTAATAGTTTTCCCGCAAAATATCGCTTAAAACTACAAAATTATTTGGAGAATACACTATATCTGAAGATATTTTTTTTTTGGACTAGGCCCGTCACACTCTCCACCACTGTTAATCCTGTAAGCCAGGATCGACAATGGTGTCCAATGATGACGGTTTAACCCTCGAGGAGTCCCGGAGAAAAGCACGAATTTAATCAAAAGAAATGATAGGAGTTGGAAGGATATTATCTACTTCCCTCCGTTTCAAAGCGAGAGACAAAAATAAAAGTAGATAAAAGACTGTTACAAATGATGGAACACAAGTTGTGAAGCACCGTGGATAGTAATTTGTCTATTTGGGCCTAAACTCGTAAGCTGGTTATACTTGATTCCAATACTAGGTATGGTTATATCCACAGAGTAAAGACTAAAGAAAGAGGTGCCCTTATTAGATATATGTATGAAAAACAACGTGGTCATTGTTTTTTCATTTTCATTATTCTATCTACCGGTAAATAGTTGAATTACTCGCTTCGTTTTATGTCGATGTTAGTACTAGACCGACCACTAGGCCGACCACTCGGCCGAGTTGCTTAGGGCCAGTCCCCTTAGTAATTGGTCCATGGTTATATCGGAGCATTGTAAAACAGACCCTTAAACAAACTTCTCCCATCAGTTCTTGTGTTCAAAACACGGTTTGTGTTCGGAGTTATTTATTATATTTGTACATTACATAGCTTAGCCCCGAGGCCACCCGAAAATATACCTTGTTGAAGCTGTTATAAAGCATCTAGTTAGTAAACTATAAGTTATTAGTAAGTTTACGAATAACAACAATTTAACAGAAGTTTGGTGGATGAAATAGGTCGGTTTTCGTTGAAAAATGTGTCTTGTTAGTTTGGAATAATGTATCACATTAATTACCTAAACCATTTCATTCTGGGAATTAGAAAACCAGAGGGGGCTTTTGGGAGTCAACGGTTTCTTAGACCCGAGTTTACCAACACATTAACGCACCGTTAAAACAGTAACTCATTGTTTGATGTTAGTACCGGTAGCAACACTTGACTGCTCTAACGATCCTTTATTGTGTTGGTGAACTCAACCCTAAGTATATTTTCGTGATGACCATTTATAATTTCTTATTAATATATAACTTATATTATTAGTTCCATCACAATAATTTCGAAACACTAATTCTCTCTATTTACACTCGCAACGTTTTTACATCACTTATTAGTAAAGTTAAATTAATGCGTTTTGGAATATTCTCATACTCTTAATTAGTTTACTAACAATTCGATTAAACTAAAACGACTTTTGATTCTCAAGTGGTTTCCGTGTTAGGGCTGCTATTACGAACCCGGTACGAAAGCAATAATTAGTTTCGTTCGGGATTCGAATTTTGAATTTTGATTCTCCATAATAAAATTTGTTTCATAATCACGAACGAACGAAACAAATGACACGGGTTAGTAATAGGGCCCCTGATAATTATCGAAAAGTGACTAATGTTCTAGTTTCATATCCAAAACTAAAATTCTGTGCAACAGCTACACCTTTGGCTTGTAAATAAATTATCAAATTATAGCAAAACCAATATCTATCCGCTTAAAACAACACATGACGTAATCAAATTGACACTGATTTTTCCTTATAAATAGCTCATCATCTCTCATTCTGTATAATTTCAAAATCCGTGCTAAGTTTTAAAATGATAAAGTATAACTTACTAAAAACTTGTTTTAGATATGGCAACACTGAGATGACCGCGAGGGTGGGGAGCGGCAACGCTTGATGTCCGCTGGATCCTGTGGATTCGGCAGTTGGCAGCCAGTTGTTGTCGAGAACGGACTGCTCGATCACATTCTGCATTGTATCTACGAACAATTAAATAAAATTTTGGTGGCAGAGCCAATTGAATGCAGCTCATATACGGGCTGGCTCGACCGGGGTTGTACAACCCTCGTTTCGTACGATGAGCGAGAGAGCCGGAAGCACAACAGAATTTACGATTTATAATGGAGACCCGTAAAGAATTTAGTTGACAACGCAGATTTATAGAGCTAAGAAATCCATAACATACAGTGCAAACATTTTTGGTCTACAACAAAAATTGACGAAACTGTGACCAAATTACTAGCGAAGTTCGCGCGCGGTTGTTGTGACGTAATTTAGACCACGCGCTTTGTAATGAACGGCGGCGCGGAAACAGCGCGGGCCGGCGCGTGTACAGCGCGCCTTCAATCCGACGGTCCCGTGTGACGCACATGCCGCAAATTATATAAAATGTGTTATGAAATCGCAACGGACGGACCGATTTCGATTATTTCAAAATTATATTGATAAGTAAGCTTAGTTTTTACTATAGTGTTCGTTATGAGTTGAGTTGTTGACCTAGTATTGATTCTCATTAGGAATTCACGAAGATAATATTAGAGACCAGTAGTTTTGCAATGGACGACTGTTAAGAGACGCGAGGTCCTGGTATTTAGGAGATGCATTAGGCAGAAGAAGTACCAGCGTAGCATATGACGAAAGGAAGCCTCATCTCTATCGCTATCCATTATTATGCAAACTACAGTCATACTAGATATGGCACAAGAGGAAAAACCGTCTTTTGTCCTCTGCTACCCTGGTATACCACAACTAACATCTACCACTGCGTTGATATTAAATAGGTTCACGATTAATGGAACTTACCGTATGTAGTAACATCTGGTGTATAAAACTTCTGCTCTGCAGGTTGTAGAGGTACGACGAAACCTAAAAAAATAAAGAGCTTTTAACGAAGAAAAAAAAACTTATATTTGAATTAGTGGTTATTCCCGCCCACAATTTCTTTCCGGAGGGCTCCATAGGTTATATGTTGAAAATATTAATTAAATACGTAGCCACTATTGCGTTCCCGAAGGCTCCAAAACAAATTATGTATGTTAGCAAATGTAGTCCAAACATCCATGTTAGAAGCAGAGAACTTACGCGGTGGCGGCTCCGTGGTGGTTGGTGGTGGAGTCGTGGTCGTCGTGGTGGTCGTTGTGGTAGTACTTGTGGTCGTCGTAGTAGTTGTGGTCGTTATTTTGATTTCTGTTCGAAATTCAAAAATATTTAATATAGCTGGCAACCCTACAAAGAAAGATGCCTATACCTCGCGGTCGCGGTCACTATCTCGATACCGCGAGCCCAAAGCAGCGCGTAGGCCAAGTCTAATCAGTCTAACTATAAGTTACGTCTAATGTCTCGACAGTGGTCCTAGTCTAACTAGTCTAGTACCACTGTCGAGACATTCGACATAACTTATAGTGTCTAATAAGCATTGGCATATTTATTTGCGACGTATAGACCAAATTTACGCTAACACTAACCAACTTCCAGGTCCGTGATGTTAACACTAAAATTATCAGCCTTGTGTATCTGAATCTAAAATTAGATCTAGACTTGGTCAAGGCCAACGACTGACATAAATAGGTAATACAGTGGCTTAAGTTGGTACTTAATATAGTGAATACGGTTCATACTAATAAATAGATAAAGCTTGGAAGTTTGTAAGTTTCTATGTAAGGGATAATCTCCGTAACTACTGATCCAATTTTGAAAATTATTTCACTTGTTGAAAGCTACACTAGCCTTGAGTTACATAAGCTACATATTGAAGTACCTCGTGTGTGAAGTGGGCCGGTTACTCCAGCTGGGATGGCTAGAGTAACCGGCCCACCACCCTCCAACACACAAAACAGGCGCACCTGAGTCGTCGATTTGTGGAAACCGCCCGTAGAAGAAGAAGAAGAAGAAGAAGAAGTACCTCGCGGGCGAAGCCGCAACAACAACTGTTTTATTTTTATATAGGACTGCGGAGGCAAAAAAGCTTACGGCCCGCCTGATGTTAAGCAGTTACCGTAGCCTATAGCCTATAGACCTGAAGGGGAGATGGATGGAGGGTGGGTTGGGCTTTCGGCTCTCTCACTCTTCGTACTAAACGCAGCTGTAATATCCGCTTAACGCCGATCTTCTGTGAGAGGGTGGTACTATCCCGGTCGAGCCAGCCCGTATATGAGCTGCAGTCAATTGGCTACAGCTAAAAAAGCTAAAAAAAAATACAAAGAATGAACTAGTTAATGAAACAGTATCGCTTTTGGGACAACTTACCATACAGCCTTAATGTTCCTTCGGCTTTGCCCATGGTGTTGGTAGCGACGCACGTGTACGTGCCGATGTCTTCGGGACTGAACTGTGACACCACCAGTATCGTCCGCAGCTGATATGATGAGATACGCTCTTCCGATATCTCGTGCTTGCCTCTGTGAACAAATATAGTACGTAAATGCTTTACCTACTGTTTTCCATCTAAAACATTACTCCACCAAGCCAACTAGGCGCCTGTCAAATGTGACGTCACCCGCACAAAAAGGCGGTGGCGGTGTGCGGGCGATATGCGTGCGGGGAAGCCGCATTCCATCCGAGCTCCTAGTTGGCTTGATGGAGTAGTAATAATAATAATATCCTGGGACATATTTTACACACGGCTACCTGATCCCAAACTAAGCAGAGCGTGTACTATGGAAACCAGATAACTGATATTACTACATATACTACTTTTTTATTTGTAAATACATACTTAATATACATATACACCCAGACTCGGGACATACAGACATGTTCATGCACACAAATGTATGTCCCGGGTAGGAATCGAACCTACGACCAGCAGCGTGAAAGGCGCCATCACGCCAACCATGCCAACGGGCTCGTCAACCCATTTTTTTCGTAGTTCCCACCGCCAGCGCTCCTATAGGTACTCTCCTAACAAAATGCATGGAAAATCGTTGTCTCCTTTGACATGTGAATGTACCCTTTACGTTACTTTCCACTGGGTATATCATTTTCTAATCGCCTACTTCGGAGAATATTATATTCTCGTAAAGACAAGTAAGTCACAAGCAAAACGATTAGTTTCTGGATAACTTAGGTAGGTCGGACTAGCATTTCAATATTTAAACAAGCCTTCTATGGGGGCTAAAATCGCCACATAGAAATTCTGCAAAAGAAATATTTTTTTCCGACTACCTCGCATTCAAATTTCTGTAAAATAGACACGATATGTGTGACCATTGTACGGAAATTTTGCGGAATTGCTTAGGATCCTGCTACAAAATCAGAAAAAATAATTGCTTTTGCTGAATTGCTATATGGCGTTTTTAGCCTTGTGTCACAGAATAGATACTTGTGTTACTTAATCTTCCAATTCACTTTCCGTCCGCAAACGTCTGTACCAGCGGCCTAAGATAATAAATAAGAACAATAAGAAAACGCTGAAGAACCAAATAAAGTTAATGGAGTGATCATCTGCAGTGGCTTTGAAAATGTAATGCTCCATAAACGTGTAAACGGTCCCGAGATTAGGTAGATCTGTCATAAAATGAATTCAACGAATTAGTGTAATTATTTGAAATGGATACTCTAGACACTGCGCTATCTACTTTATGAACACCATGTATCTTGTGCTTTTTGAGATAATTAGAACTCTAAATTGGATTAGCTTTAGTATTTCTGCTTTCCTTTTTGAATTGGTCTTTTATGTTTTGACTAGAAGGTTTATAAACTCCTGGGCCGTTGACTTTTCCTTGAACTATCTTTAAAACTATACCTGCCATCAAAAGCAAATTCAACCTCATACCTAGTCAGTGACATAAATTGCTTAACATTCTTAGTTTTTTTAGCTGCTTGCATACTTTTGTTCTGTATCAAATCTATTATTTTTCTTGACCTAAACAGTATTAAAATAAGCTTTAATATATGGTTTTTGTCAACATTTGTAAAATAAGGAGTACAAATACTGATTTGAAAAACTGAGAATGTTTACCTACTTACTGTACTGTACCTTATCAAATAGTTACGTACGGTCGCATGCACGTCTATGGTAACATTTCCAACATAAGATGAGCTCTTCGTTTTATTGAAGCTCGTAATTAAGAGTACACAGCTTATGCAGGAGATATTACTGTGGACTTGCTGGCAACTGTATTAAAAAGACACACTCCTGAAATAAAGTAGGTAAGTAGATTTTTTTCAGAAAGCAAATGAAAAAATCATAGAACATACCCGGAGAGTATCATCTCCTCTCCACTCTTGAGCCAGTAGTGTATGGCCTGAGGGTAAGCCTCAACGAAGCACTCCAGTCTGGTCTGCGAGCCGGTCGGCACACCGATCACCTTCGTCGCCACGAGAGTCGATGGAGGAACTAGGAAAAAATTTAATGAAGTTTTAATAAAAAAGCTGGATCCAAATGCCCAGATGTCCACGCTAGGTAGCTTTGCCTCGCTAAGTTTGCTAGCGCGCGCGAGGCAAATGCTCGCCCTGCCTCACCCGAGCGCTGTTATTTGTCTCGCCTAGTTTGGCTAGCCATGGGACAGAACGATAATGTAACTATGAAACTGATTGTTCGGCTATACCCTGCTCTACCTAGAGTGTAGGTTGGCTCACCCTTTGGCTCGCCCGAGCATGCGACTGAGGCTGCCGAGCGAGCCATGCGCGGTATGTGACCGAACAGCCTCGCGTGGCATGCGAGCCTTCTGGACCCCGATAATTCGCGTAGTTTCTGGATATCTCCGTGAGAGAAAGGCATGTTACCAGGTGACTGTTTAAACCCAGTTTACACGATTCAAGTTGGCAAGTCGATAAACACCAAGCGAGTCAACCATACAAGTTACCAAGTGGCACTGTGTAAAGGCGATCGCCTCAGAACTTTTGATACTTACAAGTAACGCTAAGCATGATCCTCTTGCTGACAGAGGGCGGCACGTCGTTGGACGCGATGCACAGGTACGCGCCCATCTGCCGCCGCTCCACTTTCGACAAGTTCAGGCTTGGCCCCATGAACATGTCCACTGATGACCAATATATGCATGCTAAGAATGAGGGAATCCAGGGTTTTTTTGCCACCTGGGCTCTGCCAGGTCGGATGGGTGATCAATGATCATAGACATAAAATTGGATACACATGTACCATAGGGTGTGTATGCAGCTGCTACCCCCTCCCCCCTTTGGCGATACCCATGGTCGGAGATTATTATTTTCAAAAACTATACTAAAATGCTAAACACTAACCCCCTTATTCATAGAGATTTTGGCCAGTTTGCAATGGTTTTGAAAAGCATTTTTAGGAACAAATGTGATTTGTAATTCCACTGCAGGTCGATCATAACTTTCTATGAATAAGGGGGTAAGTTATTAAATATACTCTGTATTGATTCGCGGAGAAGTAACATAAATCAAGCACCATATTACTGGTAATTACCCGACTCGAGAATTATAACTGAATATCTTAACGTGTCAAGTAATGAACTACCCTTGACTCAAAAAACAACTAAAAATTTATAAGAAACCGCAAATATTATTGACAGTAACAGCAAAACTATATAGGTAAACCAACTGCAGCTCACACTAGGAAATGAAAATCTCACCGCACGCTGACAAAGAGAAATTAAATTAATAGAGGGCGAGCGGAGGCGCGCTTCGTTGACGCCACAAATCGAAACTATTATTTTTGTTATTTGTTTTTTATTGTGGCCGTAACCTCTTCTAGCAATATGTGGCACACGGTATTTCCGATAAAATAATTTGATAATATCCCGAGTGCCCTAGTTCTGTTGGATGCTTACAAAGGCGATAGATATAGGTTCTTTTAGAGATAGATAGTAAAAGAAATGTTGGAATAATCTATAGAGCATAAAACGGTAAAGTTAACATAGCATTTAAACTCTATGTAAAGACGCTACGTGATGGAAAACTGTCCAGAAATCAGAAAACTTGGTTTGGAAGACCATTATAGCCAGTTGATCGTTGATCCAAAGAGAATGTAACATTTCAATAACAGTTGACAACCAACACGACTTGTGTTTGCTTTGAATTTGAAGCGACGACTACACGACTACGTAGTTCTTATGTCACATATATTAAATCACCTACATTTTCCAAGATAATAGCCAGAGCTAGCAAAAAACACACTAGGAAATGGGATCTCCACGCGCTGACAATGAGAAATTAAAGCCATAAGAGCGCCAAGACGCGGCTCGTTGCCGCCGCAAATCGAAACTGTATACTATCGCTCACGCTTGTTGTTAGACAGGATAAGCAGATGAGATAACAGTACTTCAGATAGTTGTACTTTACGGAAGCATTTCTATTCCCGAAGGACAGCTAGAACAAAATGTCGCTTTAGAAGGGAAATACTGAATTTAAGAGACATAAAGTAGGAAGGTAGTTTCATTACACAACCAGTTGTCGGCTAGCTAGCTTTAGAAAGCTTTCTTACCTATAAAAAAGTTATAGTGGACTTATAAGTGGTAGTTATAATGGACTTAATAAAACTGGCATTCCAAATCACTTTTGTTCCTAGAAATGCTTGGTAAAACCATTGTAACAGACAAAAAAAAACTATTTTGGCTGTTAATGTTTTCTTAGTAAATAAGTATAATAAATATAAAGCTATAGGCAATAGAAATGAAAAGGAAATTTTACAAGCCAAAATATTCAGAAGTGTAAACTTCTAATGTTACTTGTCGTTTTGTGTTGTTATGTGTAACTTGTAATGTTGTTCTAATGTTATGTTGAGTGTTGTGCGTTCATTACATTCATTAATTAACATATATTATTTCTATATCTAAACTGAATTCTAACTGTCATGACGACGGTCAAATAGGAATGGACTACTGAAATAATTTATTAATATTCTAAAATGCAAGTTCGCAACAGAATAGAGAACTGCGTTCATGACTCAAACATTCCCAGATTCCCAGATTACATCTGAATCCGTCACGAATATCATACCATAACTCTTCGCTCCAGTTTCGTTCCAGTTACAAACAATTAGGTACTATATGAATATTCATGATGCCTGCGGCCGTAACGATATAAGCGTGTCTGTGTATGCTTACATCCGTCCCGCCACACTGCTGGTTTTAATCTGGCGAAGCTTACATAGCTCGAAATTTAATTCTATTTTGCAATAATATGTTAACCAGGCTGCGATTTTGTGCTATGTGCAGTAAAAGTTAAGGTTCCTTAAGTACGACCTACCCCCAGTGAAATTCTATGTAAAGATGATGGAAAACCATCAAGAAATCGGAAAACTTGATTTGGCAGGCAATTATAGCCAATGGACCGTTTGTACACACTGAATGTAACTTTTCAATGCGACCTAAATCCACCCAACACGACTTGTGTTTGCTTAGTTAGAGTTTGAAGTGACGAGTATGTAGTTCTTATATCACATAATATTAAATCACCTACATTTTCCATGAGAATAGCAGAGCTAGCAAAAAAACACACTGGAAGGGCAGGGCAGGCAAGGTGCAGGGTTTATACTTTTTATTTCTTTGAATATTTTTTTCTTGTGACGAACAAGCGTACGATCAAACTGATGTTAAGCAGTTACCGTAGTTTATAGATGCTTGCAATACCAAAGGCATCGCTCGCACGTTGCCGACCCGAAGAGGAGCGGGACACAGGGTGGGGAAGTGAGGGCGTTGATTCCGGCTCTTTCACTCATCGTACGAAACAGCTGTAATAGCTTCTTTCCGCCGATCTTCTGTGAGCAAGCCCGTATATGAGCTGCAGTCCACTGGCTACAGCATCGCTCTACCACCAGTATTTATTTCTTTCTTATTTTCTCAGATCTTTCATTTGCAACAGGTTGGGCTAGCAATCAGAAGGTCCCAGGTTCGATCCCCAGTGGGCATGTACCAATGGATGAATTTTCATCTATATGCATAATTTACAGTTCGCTGACGGTGAGGGAAAACATCGTGAAGAAACCTACCTATCCCTCGGGATTAGGTAATAATCAGTTCCTGTATACACGGCGACAAGGTTCACCACCTGTCACGTTGGGTTCTGACTATCTGGTGAAACGTGGGCTTTGAGTTGGTTAATACCTCTACAATGTGGTGGTGTATGGCCACTCAAGCCTCTGACTACCCCCGAATGGGGATAAAAGTCGTGACGTTACACACATACATCTTTCATTTCAAACTTACATCCTAATACCCTTGATTTATGGACCGAAGTTATTCAAAGCTGCTATGTACCTAGTAAACCTTGAAACAGAGCGGCCTAGTAACGCAGGTGTGGTACCTTGACAGGTGTAATTTCCATTTTATGATCAGCCCTTACTACTACAGTGTAATGTGGCTCGTAAATTTCGCCAACCGAACCCGAGGGCTTTCGGTACTGATTTATATTATTATGTTCATTTCTCAAGGTGGGTTTCCTGTATCGCTTGCTGCGAAGTTATGGAAATCATAAAAATCTATGGAGTTCTATTTCATATGCAAAACATATTATAATATGTTAAACACTAAATATAAATATTTTCCTAAATTTTAAAAAACACATAAATAGGAGTGTAATTACTATCTAGCAGCTTATTCTAAAAAAAATTACTTCGGATTTAAATAAAACATACACTATAAAAACGTATGAATTTATATAGGTACCTACCCAAAAGTGAAATGTGCAAAAAAATGCTACCGGAATTAAGTCCTGTCGGAAAACCGTAATAATACGCACAAAAGAAATTAAAAATCGAGCATGACGTCACGCGGTAATCACTCATCGTAATCCCCCTGTAGCCGTATGCTCTTTCAGGCGAATATTCTTTTCACTGAAAGATTCAGTATAATACCTACCTACACTGTGACCGATGTACATTGGTTTTCCTGTCCATCTACTCTACATGGCTCTAATGACTGAAAATATTTGTAAAAAAAAAAAATCTTTTTTTTTTATAAGGATTACATTGTCGAGCTAGGAACATTTAAGAGAACGATTCTCATTACGATATTTCACCAGTAAACTGATAAAAATTACAAGTTAAAAACGGTTCAGTAGTTCTAAACTAACCACTGAAAACCGGTTCTGAAGTTCCAGAGATTAGCTTTAACGGTTTAATAATAGTAGTAAGAGATATGGATAACCTTTTCGTAATTCACCAGCTTCATTCCTGAGCTGTATGTTAGCTCCGTCCTCTCTCCGCCAAAGGATGCGCGGGAGTGGCCTGCCCTCCGCCTTGCAGGATAAACTCACGTCTTGACCTTCTCGAGACACGATGTCTCCGCTGGTGCCTTCGTCGACTATGTTCGGAGGTACTGTTGAGAAAAAAATAGCAAACAATAATATTATTTTTATTTCCAGAAGGTGTAGACAGAAGTATATATTTTGGTTCCTATTAGGAGTGAGCCTTATGCCATTACCTCCGTGTGAAAATCTGATATTTTTTTACATTTCATACTTTTCGCATTCACTTTTGATTTTCTTTAATGAGGTTTGTTACTATTGTATGGTAGCTATCTTCACGCTTTAGCCATTAGAGGAGCTGCAGTGCGGTTGCAGACACGGGCCAAAGTTAGTTTTTAAATAAGTACCTACTTAATAGTGATGTGCTTTCTACTTAATTATTGTTTAACTACTATTTGTTTTAAGCCTACTAAACAAAAATACAGGAGGATACCTATTTCCCAAAAAAAAATTTAAGAATGGGAAGGTAGGTTCCTTCCCTTCTTATTGCTTTTTTATTCATTTCTGTAAAAAAAAAACAAGGTCGGTAACGAAATGTAAGTTTAATTTCGTATTAAAGAAAGTATTTTAATGGGAAAAGTCTCGCTGAGGGTAATTTATGTAGTTACCTGTCGGGGATTCTTAGCGGTCGGGGGTACAAAAATACCTCTAAGTTAACTATATTCTTTTTAGAATATCTTTTAATAACATCAGGCGGGCTGTACGCTTTTTTTGCTACCGCAGTCCTATAAAAAATACTTATACAAGACTGGAAAGAACTAGAAGAGTACGCAGGAGGCATCTGGAATAGACTAGCTATAGATAGACCAACCTGAATAAGATGGGGGAGGCCTTTTTCCAGCAGTGGGATTCGTTATAAGAATCATAATAATTCTAAAAAAGTTCATGAATAAAATATATAAAACAGGCTGATAATAATAATAACAAAGGATCAAGGGTCAGATCCAGAAGACAGTCCTTTTGGAAACGGTACGCATAGTGAGGAGGTTCCTCTCCCTGAGACTTGACCGCCGGTAACAAGGAACCTGTTCCCGATGCCGGTGGGGAACAATTTTTTTATATTTTTTTATGTATTTTTTATAATTAATTATGCTTAAAAATGTACATTTTAGGTAATCAAATTAATAAATGGAATAACAAATACATAAATAGTATTGTAAATCGTGAGATATAGGTATTTAGAATAATAAGTAGGCACAGCACAGTATTAATGAGTATAGGAAATACTCATCGCTTGCAAAACCGTTAATCAAAACACAAATTTCACGAATAAACAAATACGATAATTGTGTGTTTAATCGTTGAAATTTCGGTCATATCCCACCACTCTATAAGTGTATTAAACATTTTATGAGAGATTTCAATAATAAAGCTATACATAGATAGTAGCGTGAGCGATGTGTAAAGCTTTTAATTCAATTTGTAACGTTCATGAACAGTAGGTTCTACTTATCGACTTGTAAAGTCATTTTCATACATAAGCGTATCGATTTGTAGAAATGCTCTTAGACTAAGTCACTTGTCTAGGGTGCTGTATTATAAAAGCTATTGAGAACACTATTATAGGCAAAGACATTACCAAGAAAGAGGGAGACACCTGACTGTCAAAATAGTTTGGCTTACTAAACGGAGTCCAAGGACATAGTACGACACAGTCGCTCGCGGAAAATAATGTTGCAAACAGAAGGGCTGGACAAGTGGCTGACGTCTACAAGCGTTCCTTCAAATCGCTACGCTTCATGTATGGAAACAATATAAGTCACGTGATCTACATAGCAACTTGTTGTTGATCTACATAGCGGCGTTTGACATTTCCATACATTGTGAAGTCTATTCTATTCCGTTCGATTAGCGTTCATGCCACTTGTCTAGGGAGGCAGGCCGGTATTGCCAATACGGCTCATCTACTGATGAATAATTCCTTCTTACGTGTTAATAACTTAAGTGTCGAATTGCGAGTGCGATAACAGGTGTAAATTTCGCTGCATATAGTGGTGCGCTGAGTACGAGTTTAATGATTGCGATGTTAGAAGGTACTATATCTGCTAAAATAATACATCAATGATTCCATATTAAAAGTAGAAATAAAAAACAAGATATTCCTACGTAGGTACTCAGTACAAAGGTACCCAACTACTGAATTCAGGAAGGAGGTAGGTAGAGTCGACTCTACCTAGGTAGGCCTTCCTGAATTCAGTAGTTTTCCTAGATTTTACCGTCTTCAGCCGCTTGTTTCTACTAGTCAACACAAACTGAACATCCCTGATCCCCAATATCGTATCTAACTTACGCCAACTTAATATTCTTTCAACTACGTGGATACTTAAGAAGTTATTAACAAAACAAAACTAGACTCGCTGCGAACGGGGACTTAGCAATGTAACTCTGCAATAAGTACATAGACCACGCTTCAGTTAGCCAACTTCTCGACAGCACGTACACCACTATCGCCTTACGAGCGCTACACTAAGGCCGTGGTCTCCTATTAAATGCCATCGGCCGCATACAGCGTCACGCGTGCACCGCGCTTTTAGCTTGTAAATGACATTTAACTTTGGCTTCGATTGGTCGCGGTACTTCATAAGCTGAACAATAATATAACATTAGGAACTCAATAACTTGTGTGACTGCGAGAATATTTTTAAATGCAATATTCCTGCGATTTATACCTATAGAAGGGATATTACATCTATAATATTTTAATATTTATTTACTCATTCATAGTGCAAGTACCTATGCGTGTTTGGTTGTAAGTTTCAGTCAGAAATCTCGGGTTTTACATTGAAATTTACATTAATTTACTCCCAAGCACGGATATGCTCAGTTGAAATGCCACTAAATGGTCAACCATCTCTGCCTGACCTTGCCACGCTTTGTTTAGCTTTCCATCGTCTACCGATCAGTGATGGCAGCTGGGTATGAGCGCCTATACATAGCGCTATGGCTTGTAATAATGTAACAACGAAGTAATTTATTACCAGTAATCAATCGAAATTATACGGGTAAACTCCACACTAATCCGAGTAAACCGTCCATCAACCGCTGGAACCTCGCACTATTGACCCCGATTCCGTACTCGCGTACAAAATGTTGGCGTAATTCTTGGGACGAAACATTTGATGTAGGGCCTGTTAAAGCGCCAGGTGATGGCAATGGAATAGACAATCTATCAAAGTAGTCTCTCGAGTGTTTACAATTGTTGGGATATTTTATTTAATTTTTTATGGCATAAATAACATGTATCGTAAGTAAGTAGTCCTTATAATTTTATTAAGTAGATAAAAAGCGTGAACCTTTCATAGGATAAGTGATACCTACTCGTCTATGACAAGTTGACAAAGCGCTCCATTACCTATGCCTATGCGCTTTAAGTAATCTGGTGGAGCTGCAAAGGCCATTTACGGCCAAGTCATAATTAGAAAAAAATACCGTTAAGTCATGTGTAAATAATGTACCTATCTTATGACCTTATTTTTCTCGTGATAAAGTTTAAATGTTACATTACATTTTAATTTATAAGCGCACCTTAGTATCTTAATTTCAGCTGCTAGGTATACGTGGAAACTTGTACAATAATATTTTTTAACTTTTATTTTTGTCTATAGTCCAATAAATAAATAGGTACCCTAAAGATGTAGTTATAATAAATAAATATACCCAAAAGTATTATAAATAACATTTATCTCTGTACTTAAATCAAATATCTAAACTCCGCGAAACACGTAAAAACTCCATCGAACTCGTACAGTTGACCCCGATTCGGCGCTCACGGACGAAATGTGCGGGTTGTAAATCACGGGGCGAAACATTCGATGCACTAGCAGACGTGAGAGCGCGGCGGCTCAGCTACGTGCCGACTGTCGGTCGGACCTGCCAAGCCCTGAGGCACTCGACGGTTCGCGGTGTATTGCGTAATCTGTTTTTGCAAACTATAGGCGTTTTATTAATGCTTTCGAGGTGTTCTGAAACTTTAGCCAGTACCATTCGGTGTACAAAAATCGCAATTAAGTGAGCCAGGAATATCCTGTAATTCCAACAGGTTCTGTACTTCAAGAGAAATTAAGTTTACCTACTGAAATAGTAGTTTCTATCGTGATCAAAAAGCGTTTGTCAAGGAGTAGATCCACATTTTCGAAAGTATTCCTTTTTCTTATGGCCTGAAAAATTACAGATAACGACGTCTCAAACTGCTAAGTTGAGTAGCTTTTCAGTATTCGGGCGTTAGACTCCCTATATCAAATGCTTTTGTGAGGATTAAAATATAATTTCCTACATTCTCCTTTAACGTAAACATTATTAAACCTAAGACTGCGACACTAACGATAATTACTATTGCCATAGAACCTTATCACAGAGACTTCGAAACACCCAGGTTATACCCACGAAGTAAGAGAGTCAAGTGCTCATAAGCGAAATGACTAAGAAAAAGAACTTCAGTGGAAATAGGTACATTGTTGTAGTAAAACGCGCGAGCAAAATGATAAAGTAAATTGTTTCGCCGCTTTATAAACTTGGAATTTATGAATATTACGAAGTTCTAAGAAAATTGATATCTCTGCTACTAGAATAAGTTAGTTATGTCGACGAATTGTAATAATTATGAGAAAATTCAAATTAATTTATCATCATACCGGAATGATTTTGAGTCAAAGTAATTTTGGCAATTAAATTCTCAAACTTTGAAACTATTTTTTCAAACTATTGATTTTTGAAGATTTTTAATATTCCAAAAATACCGATAGGTAGATAATCGCTTTTTTCATGGCTTCAAGCCTGTGGGTAAGGGCGCCTTCGAAACGTATTGACGTTATAACGACCGCTCTCATAATAGCTGACCAGACGCCATCCCGCTTCTATTACGCTTAGACGTTGTTTTCCCACGAGGAAATATTTCCACGATACTCGGAAAAGTGAGCACCGTTTATGTAATATTTTGCGAAGTTAAGGATTCCTTGTAAGTTTCCATACAAGTTATGAAGTTATAATATTTTGGCGACTTGTACGCTGTTCGCTTTTCCTTCAGTAAATAATGTTGGGAAATGGGAATAGTTTTTGGGGCGTTGTGAACTTTTGTAATGTCTTCAGCACATCAGCACCTATTATACCTATTTACCAAAGCACAGTGTACCTATAAGCAAGTGCCCATTAAAAACAACAATCAATGTAGAAAACACAAGCCCACTTAGTTTCTTGCCGTACCTTTTTAGTCGAAGTCACGTTTCCGATCAGGAGGTAATAAACGAATAATAACGAAATAAAGTATTTGAATTTTAATTCCGTCGAGGACTTTTTATATCACTAATGACATTTGAAGCTTCTTAGAAATATCGATGTAGTGTTAAAGTTTTGGGCAGCTCTGAGCAGAATTTTAAGAAGATTTTTGGGGAGAGGATAACTCTACCAGGTAGACAGCAAATAAAGCCGGAAACACACAAATTGTCATCCGGATCAGATCCATAGATCCCACTAATATTATAAATGTGAAAGTTTAGATGGATAGATGGATGGATGGATGTTTGTTACTCAATCACGCCAGAACGGCTGAACGGATCTGGATGAAATTTGGCACAGAGATAGATTATAGTCTGGAATAGCACATAGGCTACTTTTTATATTTTTTATTATGCGCTGACGAAGTCGCGGGCAAAAGCTAGTTTTGTATAAAAATGTGTACAGGGTTTAAGTACTAGCTACTGCTATAGTTCTTGCAATTCACGAAGGCGACCGGTCCTTGGTTGTGTTCGACATGCACATACACAATTCACACAGTGTTCGTGCGTGGAGCCGTAAACGCACACATTAACACGTATACAGATACGTCTTTACACAACCAAGGGCCGGTCGCCTTCGTGAGTTGCAAGAACTATACTAGCGCGTCACGACACAAGTGTATTCCCGACTTGAGGGCGTCCACTCACCTAACACATCGACGCATCCGATCTGCTTCTTCATAGTGTTAGTGTTGATCTGGCACATGTAGCAGCCCCGGTCCTCCACCTTCAGGGGTCTGATGTGCAGTTGCCAGGATCTGGGTGAGTCGTTGGTGACCGCGTAGCGAGAGCTGTGCGTCACCAGCCGCGTGTGGAGCGTCAGGATCGTTTGGTCGTCGGCTCGAATCCACGCGACCTGGATAGAGGATAGAAAATGAAAATTATAGCAATAGATATAGAATAGTATTAATGTCGCCCATGTATTTTAGTTATTCTATGTATTTACCATAGATTTTTTAAAGTTTCGCGCGCGGTTTAACTTCGTTATGGAGTCCGTTTTCTCTGCGATATTGATACAGGTTTCGATTGTAAAGATACGTTATAACTATAGTAAAATACAAACAGGAATTCTCAGAAAAGATATGTAATGCTCGGGATACACGGCGACACTCGACACTCGATACTTAGTGTATCTCAGTGTAGCGACACCGCCACTACAACTGTAACAAGGTGTCGCGGTGGTGTGCAGTACACACGCAGACACTCGATGGATACACTGAGTATAAAAGTGTCAAGTGTCTTCGTGTATCCCGAGCATTAGTATTTGACATGACTTAGGGCGAGGCCCCATTAGCGCGTTGCGCTGCGTCGTCGCAACGGATCAAAGGGTTGACGGGCGAGAGACTAAGCGGGAGAGGGTGATGCGTCAGTACATAATCTTGCGACGACGCAATGCAACGCGCTAATGGGGCCCGGCCCTATGTGGGACTAGGCACGTGCCGTCAATGAAAATGTTAATAAAATTAAGTAGGTAAGTAAATTATTTTATAATGTTAGAAATTAAATGAAATTGAACCCGGATATAGTATGAGATATTCGGCAAAAGAGATAAATTTCCCACCCCTTTGTTCTTATTCCACAAGTTTAATCCAATACTGCGGGTAGGGTTGTTACTTACCAGAAGAAAGTTGAATAACAAGTATATCTATTCTACTTTTCTTTCTCACAGTTAATAACTATAACTTATAGTTAATTGTGAATAGGTTATAATAATATGAGAAACTTCGAGCTAAATTTGAGCTTTTTCTTCACTGATAAAATGGGCTTTTTATTAATTTTTATTCGTACGAAACGCAGCTGTAAAAGCTACTTTACACCGATCTTTTATGAGAGGGTGGTACTACTCCGGTCGAGCCAGTCCGTATATGAGCTCAGTCGATTACAGCTTGGCTCTACCACAAATAAACCACCTTAATGCAATATAAATAAAATATTGCCCAATTTTCATTTGCCAGCCCTATTCACAAGACGTTTGCTCGCTTTACAAATTGCAGAACGACCTAATTGTGAATATCTAATCGCTTTATAGATCTAAATCCCCTTCAAGTTTTGGAATCCATCACGAACTTTGTACGATCTTGATAAATAATGATTGAAGTCTGTAAAATGTAGGACGAGATGATATAAAACTAATCTGTTCACTATATAAATAGACTGAGGAAGATTCCAATACTTTGTTAAGAAAAGCCCATCTACGAAATTATTTTTTAGTATGCATAAATATATTTAAATTAGTAAAGCAGAATGGGGAATGCGTTTTTATAGAAAATTACCACAGTTGTTTTGGTGATGTTACGGTTTTGGTAAAAATTCTAGTAACTATAGTATGTAGAGTACTGGGTAGTAGATACCGAAGTAAAGTAAATGGGAGTAAGTTTGGTGAAAAAAAAAAAAGTAAGTATCAGCAAGTATCACTATTTCCTAGTATGAATTTAAAGATGAAGGGTTAAAAAAATAGAAAAATAAATTTTACTCAATTTATCGAATGCGCAATCATGCGCATTACGTGGGTAATCGCCGTAATTAAAGAAACGCATGCAACATGCAATCGTACATGCGGTCTCTGTGATTTACCTCTCATGGAAGCGAAACACAAAATGTTTGTGCACCGAGCTATAATTCCCAGGAACACAAAACCATTCATGTTATTCGATACACAGGTACAGGAATGTTATTTGTCTTGTTATTTCGTACTACACGCGACATTACATTCGACGCATGTACACTGGATTTTCGCAATACCGCCATGATTGTGAAAGCGCCTCAGGCGGAATATTCAATGCGTTCGCATAATCTATCGGATCTTTTTTTTGGTATTGTGATTCATGATTGCCTGAGGGTATCGGGTAATGAGGCAAGTTGGGAATGAACACAAGCTATGCCCTAAGAAAATTCTAATAGATATACAAGTACCATCATTACCAACATAATCTGAGCTCTCTTAATTAGGAGTGTCAATAATAAAGACAGTTCAGCTTATGTTGGCAATGTTACCATCAACATGCAGGCCACCGTACCTAGAAACACAAAAAAAATATAGTTGTAAACGTGAGTTGTAAACGTGATTCTAATAAAAATAATATGTTTATGTAGGTATCATAAAAGTAAATCTACATCTACCTTTATTATACACAAAGGATTTTTGATTAAATCTTTTTTTGCAAGAGGTCCCTAACCAATCGAAACTTACCTCCGCAATACTAACTAAGCAAAAACTACCGCAGTAAAGGGTCCATGATTTACATAGCTTAACCCTAACTGGGTTGCCCTTGTGCAAATCAAAATAAAGTAGAGTCGAGGTATACATGTGTGGGAGAAAATGAATTACATTGGCGGCGTTCACAAGCCACGACCGCACCCGAGCAATCAGACTCGGGCGCGCCGCTCTGCTTATGTAGACGCACCAAACACATTTTTACACGATTTTAAGACAAGTCAGTAAAAACATCTTCTGTATTCTTTAATTTATCCGAATATACGTTATTCTGCTTATATTTGGGCTCATATCTGTCTCCATGGTCTCCACACATTAGCCAGATGTAATACCTTCTGACGGTACAAAAATGTTCTACAATTGCAATTAATAAATTTGTGCTGAGCTCACTACTACATACGATATTCACACATCATGTCTTTGTTTATTGCGTTAAAAGCACCTATTAAATATACAAGAAGGCATTCTGATGCGTATTATTCACCAGAAAATGAATTTATTTATGTCCCAGGATATTTAATAAAAAAAAAAATAATGATAATCCCCTTACGGAATTAACTAAGCGTCTGTTCATATAGCCCGGCTCGGAGAGCAGAGCACATTTTTATCGCGTTTAAAAAAGAGTCTTGAGTCATTAAAATAAGGTAGATTTTTTCATTCCACTTTTTGTAATCCAAGACCCAAAACTCTTTTTTAAACGCGACGAAAATATACTCTATGTAGGAACGGTGTGTGTGTAGGAACGGACCCTAACTAGTAGTCAAGTCAGGACCTAAGCCATAATTACTGTCAGTATGTTTACATATCGCTTTCTAGTGCAACGTCAACAGCAATGATCTCGTAATTAATTACATCGTTAGTGCAAACGCTATTCAATTGATAATTGGTATCAATTGAATGGGTATATTGATGGTATGCGAAAGCATTATTAGTTTACAGAAGTAGGTACATGTAAATACATCCGATTGTTAATTCCTACTGGGCCTCGAGTCTTTTAACCATTGTCCATTGCGAAACCACAGAAGGGCTAGACAAGTGGCTGACGTCTACAAGCGTTCCTTCAAATCGCTACGCTTCATGTATGGAAATGACATAAGTCACGTGATCTACATAGCAACTTGTTGTTGATCTACATAGCGATGTTTGACATTTCCATACATTGTGAAGTCTATTCCATTCTATTCGATTAGCGTTCATGCCACTTGTCTAGCCCCTCTGGTCTCTAAAATTATCTTTGGGAATAAAATTATTGGCGTTCGACATGTTGCCGGCCAGAGGACTGCTAACAGATGGCTGACGACATGTTGATCGCCACGAATGAAGATAATATTAAAGACCAGTGGCTTTCCATTGGTTTTTATCTAGCAGTCTCTGGGATTTGGACTAAGATCTCTAAGAACTCTGATTGGCGGAACCGTTGCCCAGCAATGAACTATGTTTATACTATAATAAAACAGATAATGTATGTAAAAAAAAAATGTAACGTCATGACTTTTTTATCCCCATTCAGGGGTAGTCGGAGGCTTGAGTGGCCATACACTACCACGTTGTGGAGGTTCTAACCAACTCAAAGCCCACGTTTAACCAGATAGTCAGAACCCAACGTGACAGGTGGTGAACCTTGTAGCCGTGTATACAGGAACTGACTATTACCTAATCCTTAGGGATAGGTAGGTTTCCTCACGAAGTTTTCCCTCACCGTCGATCCCTCAGCGAACGGTAACTTATGCACATAGATGAAAATTCATCCATACATGTTATGTATGTAGGTAATTATAAAAAAGAATAAGTTCCGTATCAATCATTATCTGAATTCAGAATACGTTAGGTATTATAATTTTTCTCGTAATTCAAACATAAACACATCAAGAAAGCAGGAAACGTTACATTAGGTCGACACTCAGACGCATGTAAACACGTTCATATTTACCTGTTATTTATTACTTGAAGCGAGCGTGAAATCGATGGGGTAAACAAATAAATAATACCTAGGAGCCGCTCTAGCATATTTATGTAACTATTCCTTTAGCATAAATATGTAGTTGGGTATTTACGATTCTGCGGGAAACGTTCTTTGAGAAAAATATCGTTGGTACAGCATTTGTATAAAAAGTTACGTTTTATACAGGATTTTTGTACACAGTAAGAGCTCTCTTCTATTTGTAAACGTATAACACTGGCTTAAAGGTGGTTCTTGAAAATATATTTTTACACTCCTCGCTACTAACACTTTTATAACATTGATTAGCTGGGTCCAGATGTCTCACATGCCTCGCGAGGCTTCGCGGCAATTGCGGCAGCCTCAGTCAAATTCTCGGGCGAGCCAACCAAACTCTAGAGTCTAGAGAGAAAAGGGTACACCCGAGCAATCATTTTGACTTCCGACATTATCGAGGCAAATGACACCGCTCGGGTTAGACAGGGCGAGCATTTGGCTCGGGCGCGCCCTGTCAAACCAAGCGAGGCAAAGCTGCCTCGCGCGGCATGTGAGACATTTGGACGCGGCTATTGATTCAAATATCCTCATTTTATTACACTCGAATATTGGAATAGCGGAAGTAAAGTAATCGCAGTTCAAAGAGCTTTATAAGAAAAGGTTTAATGCAGAAACGGTTCTAAATTATGATGAGCTCTCTGTTGGCTCATGGGAAGCGAAAATGCAGACGCGGTCGATCTCTTTGTGAGAAAGAGCTGATCTTGCTACCTCAAAGCCACCGCGCAGATTTATCGATTCCACCAGCTCCTGGAAACGTTCACGCTTATAGAAAAGGATGAAGGATTAAAAATCACTGAACTCTACCATTTAAACAAAGTATTATCTGATATATCTAATACTTATATTTGTTTATGTAGGTACATAGATATAGTATACAGACAGATGTAACTACAAGTACCTATGTAATATTTCCAAAAAATATATTTACCCTAGTTTTGTAAAAACTACAAAAAAAGTTAAACACGTTCAGAACGCGTGTCTAGTAAATTTTTACAAGGGAAATTTATAAAAATATTACACAAAAGGTTTGTATCTCTCAATAAAATATACAATTTTATTGTACAACGCATGGACCTAAAATTTATACTACGTACAAAGAACTAGGACATTTTTAAAAAAGATAATGGCTTAAATAAAAAGCTAAAACTGAAACTGAGGCCCACACTTCAACACGCTAGCAAGTGTTAAATAAAAGTACGGTAGAATATGTCGAGGGGTATCGAGAGCTCGTCACCCCCACAAGGATTTAGAGGACTTAACGAGAAACTCTAAACATTGCCTGCGCTAGCTTTTTCACGAGAATCTCTAAAGTTTAATTTTAGTTCACTCCAACAGAAGCTAATTTCCATTAAGTAAATACTTCGCAACAGAAGCTACATTATAAAAGATTGTCGTAAACATGAATTATGAATTAACGAGCTGTAAACACCGCGACAAAGGCACACTTGTGAACGAGACTTTCGACACAAGCTTCGAAGCGGCTACGATACTTGTTAACGATTCCATAAATATGAATTGACAATGTTTCACCGAGAGACATCGTTTTTAAGCCGCGAGACAACGCGACAAAGTTGTGCACAAGACACGACTCACAAATGTACCTATGAGTACATATTTCACAAATGTATGTAGGCCATAGCCGCACAAATTTAATTTTGTGATGCTTATGTGATGCGGCTACCACTGTATGTTTATAGGAGTTTGATCACAGTCGCGTAGCTGTCGCATCGCGGGGCCTTACCAATGCGGCCCCGGCCTAACTATCTTGTAATAAAGTGATCAATTTCCAGATAGCTAGCTTATTTGGGTTGTTTGTTTCAAAACTGTAATTTATATGTAACAGTGAAGACTTGTGATTGGCTTTCCAGAGTATATACTAGTGTCCTATGTTACGTTACTAATTAGCTGTAAGTTTTCCATGTTACTAAATAAATAAACAGTGCACCTCCACTGCTCCAAGAAATACAGATATCAAGACTACAAACAAAAAAGAAGTAGAAATCAGTCAATTGTAACATGTCAACTCTACGCCTAAATGCAAATGAATTTGACGGTTGGGCGGGCGCGGGCGCCCCGGCAACGGGATTGGGAACAAATTGGGGCGGACTTGGGAATTTGCACGATCATTTACTAGAATACATCCCCGCCTGATTATCATTTTACTTATTACTACCTATAAATTTGTAGAGATCCCTGGGACACAACCCTCGGAAATGAAAGTGTTATATTCGATTAGAAATGCGATAGGACCACTTACTGTACACTGTTGTTTGTTCCTTGTTTTGTTTGTCATATGTAGGTATTACCACTGGTGTACAAGAAAGATCTATCTATCTATCTAGAAATGTTAAAAGGGTGTTGGAGCTTCTGGACTTTTCGGAAAGTTTTTCTGTACCATTTCAACTGTACAAGTTAACAAACCACAAAACTCTACTCTACAGTTTTTCCAACTGCACAATTAAATAACTACATGACACTACTGACAAAAAAACAATAATTGTAACTTTGGTACGGACTTGTTCGACCACTAGATTTTTTTATAGACTCTTAAAAAATCGCGACCAAATAAAGTAATCTCTGTGCGTTACGGCGCGTCATCAAAACTTGCATTATGAAGTTCGTCAAGTTACGCAATACATAATCCTACCTCTTCGCTTTATGCGTTACCGTAAAATAGACGTATAATTTTACGTGGTAGAAATTGCGACAAATAATAAAAAAAAACGGAATTGCGCCCACAACTTTTGATTGGTGATGTGTTAGTGGGTAGTAAAATGTTATATTTGTTATTTTTTCATGAAAATGCAGTGTTTGTTTGTAACTTGTTAACTTCCTGAACGATACCTAAACTGTTATATTTTGTTTCCAGAAATAAGAACGACTGCTGCAAGCTACTGAAATTATGAACGTAATCTCGTATAAACTTGCTGTAGATATTATACTAGTGAAACAGCGAGTTTAATAAAATTCTTTATGACAAGTGAAATTACTTCTCTTCCAACATTTTTAAATTCAGCCACTGGTATTCTTTTCACGTTTATTATATTTTATACGTGTCCATAACTAGTTTAACCTCGACTTCACGATTCCAAAAGGTCGCAACAAATTGACATGAATCGTCAACGTCACGCATCTTGCCGACCTGGAGGGGAATGGGACAGAGGTAGGAGAAGGGGGAAGGTTGGGCTCCCGGCTCTCTCACTCATCGTACGAAACGCAGCTGTTAATAGCAAATTTACGCCGATCTTACAGTACTACCCCGTTCGAGCCAACCCGTAGGTATATGAGCTGCAGTCAACACACAACTACAACACAACACAACAACAACACAACAACAAAAACTACACAACAACAACACACAACAACTACAACAACTAAAACAACAACACAACTACAACTGCAACGGCTACAACTTGGCTTTACCACCAATATAAAATAAACCAGTGAAATTTACAAGAGCACTATTCGTATGTTAGGATAAATCTAGCTCGATCTTTTTCATATAAGGTGCTTTTATAACGGTGTCTCTTAAGACGGTCATAACAAAAAAACACATTCGCACATTATACAAATGGCTTTTGTTTGCTAAGACATTTCCTCATTGGTTCACGCTGTCACTGATCTGGAAGAATGTGTACGGAATACACACGCGACAGAGCCAGAATGACACTCCGATAATACGAGATTGCTAAGTGAGATTAAAAAAGCGGATTCTGAGCGGATGGGTGCCCTCATATTTGTCCTATGCTCACTGTGGCGAATATTTTCTTAACGTAGATATGTGAGGGAAAGGTAGCCCATTTTATAAATTTTATGATAAAAAACGAAAATCTAGACTAGAAAATGTAACTGAAGTATATTTTCACATAGTTTAATAAAAATAAATTTAAGAACCTTGAATTATTCATAATGGGTAATTTTATTCTTTGAAACACGGTTTTACCATTTGGCTGAATTATTAAAGTACCTAGTGCTGTCTGAAGTTATGATAAGCGCAAATTCATAGAGTCACAGCTTCAATATTTGGTTTCTAAATACTTGGCCATTTTTGTTAGTGGTCGGAACAATGAAAAATAGTGGTTTGCTATATCTCGTTATTTATTAACCATTGGTTGTTTCGGTGTGTTTTATTAAGTGCAAATAAATTACCAAGAAAGAAGGAAATATGTGATTGTCCAAAATATCCACAGTACCACGGAGTAAAGACTAAAGAAAGAGATGCCCTTATTAGATATATGTATGAAAAAAAAACGTGGTCATTGTTTTTTTGATTTTCATTGTTCTATCTACCGGTAAATAGTTGAACTACTCGCTTCATTTTATGTCGATGTTAGTACTAGGCCCAGTCCCCTTAGTAATTGGTCCATGCACAGTACAACTCAGTTGTTTGCGGAAAATAATGTAGAAAACATGTCGGTATTGCCAATACCGCTCGTTTTCTGGTGAATGATAAACATCATAATGCCTTCAAGTGGATTACCGAATTGCGAGTGCGATAACTGATGTGTGAATTTTGCTGCATGTAGTCGTGCGCTGACCACAAGTCTGGTGACTGCAATGTTAGGAGATACCATATCTGCTAAAATAATCCACCAATGCTCAGGTACTTTTTTCTCTTCAGTTTTACCAAATATTTCAAATTCAATTACGAAGTATCCCCAAGGATACACGCACGAACCTTCGTCATTCGGCAAGTCACGAGGATCATCGGGACGACACTGTTTAAACGTCATTACGTTGACCGATAGCCCTAAGGAAAGAAGCTCGTTTGTCATGGCCGAAGACAGGATCTCGAACTCGGGTTATTTACCGACCACTCTACGCCCAAAAAAACACATGAATGGTGAATTTGAACAGATAAATGTTTCCAAGTGTTTCGGATGGGAACATCATTAATTTTCTTTTCAAAGCAAACGGAGATTGGCCATTTATTTTGTTCGGATTTTGACTTGTACGTTATAACTTACTCGTAGGATTAATGCAGTAAGGAATGTACTTTATATGCAGACTATCATATACCGAGTGTTTCATTAGTCAGCTACATATAAGTATCTACGGCAGCTGATATGTAGACGCTTTGTGAAGACAGACTATATTATGTAACTATAGTCTCTGAGTTATGGGTATATTTGTGACAGCTTTCGTGTTGCGGCACATCAACCGTCCTAGAAACCAGTGTAAACTGCATTTAGGAGTAGCAGCCACTAATATCCAAAAAATTGTTAGTGTACATTTTGCATATTTTTTTTATATAGGTACTTATTCCATTTTTTTTAAATTGGCGGGATTTAATTTTTTTTTTAAAGTGTTCGAATGTTTAATTCTATTCCCGATACTAAGCCCAAGTATTATTTCGCAGTTTGAATCATCCATGTAGATTTGTAAAAGAAGATATAAATGTTGTATAAAGGAAATGCATTTTCATATCGGTAAAATATCGTTAAATGTAATATGAAATAACCAAGAAAATAACGGTAAGTAACAACGTTGTGTACCGAAGAATTTAATTTCGTGACTTGCAAAACTACCTTCATCGTTTAAGTTCCAAGTGAACATATTTCATTAAAGTTTCAGCGCTTTTAAACCTCTTAAATATAATCGCCGTGGCCTCAACGTTGACTGTACAGAATAAGTCCTGGTTTGCAAGTGGTGCCTGATAACGTCATGGGATCACGCTCTTAAGGAAGACAAACTTCGCTAAGCCTCTCAAAGGTATCTTATTATATCAGCGGCGGAATGTAAAACGCGCAAGTTTAAGTTTTACTGTGCGTTTAGGCAACGCAATTCTGTTGATGCTTCGTTCGGGTACTTTTTAATCTAGGACGCAAATTTTAGGCGCACGTAGCGAGAATTTAGGGCCTCCGCAGACTTGCTACTTTTAGCATCGGCGACCGGCGATTTTGGGACGTATCGATGCTGCGTGCTGTGCTTCGACCGCGAACGAGCGAGACGCAGCATCAAAATCGCCGATCGCCGATGCTAAAAGTAGCAAGTCTGCGGTGGCCCTTAGACCCAGCAAAAACGACCCAGTTTTTTTGAGGACCATTTTAGTATCCTTCTCTTGTCACCTTAATAATTAGTAGGTACCGTGATAATTACTGGTAATAGGCGTGTCGACAAGTCCCGAGTAGCCGCGCCAGAGCAATCAGTTATGACGTTATGTCTACGTGGTCAGACTACGTCTATTTACGGCTGGTGTCCACAATAACCACCAATTGGAACGAAGCTATTGTAAAGTATAGTACCTTATATCACAAAAATCTATACAAATTAATAAATTGAATTGTCTGTTTGTAATATAAAAATAACAGCTTTTTACTAAACGCATATAACAAAATACACGGTAACGGTACCTATAACAAAACAGCATTATTTCAATTTTTTCTGTCTGTTTGTACCGGGTAATCTCCGAAACGACTGGACCGATTTTGACAGAACTTTTACTAGCAGATAGCTGATGTTATAAGAAGTAACTTAAGCTAATTTAAAAAAGTTTACAATTACTTTTTTGGTAAATTACACGCATACGAAGTATGGGGCACAGCTAGTCTGAAATAAGCAGACAAATTTCGCAGAATATAACAGAAAGCCTTTCCTTTCCCAACACCCCAATACATGTTCGCGACAAAGCCCGGGCCTATGTAAAACAATTTCGCGACCGCAAAAAACATTCTATATAGACGGACACGGGTTTATTTCTGAGAGCTTAGGTACGGAATAAAGCCTATCGAGGCGCGGAGATGCTTTCTTCGCCCACTGTGCTATAATTATTAGGGATTTCGTCCCACTTTCCAACCAACAGCACGCTACTTATGGAACAAAATCGTTTATAATTATAATAACAGTGTTGTAAACAATAATGATTCTGTTGTTACAATACAATTTTCTATTTACGTATCTAATTTCGAGCTTTATATTTTACTAGCAGTGCCCGCGACAACGTACGCGTAGTTTTTTTTAAGATTACCCGCTATTACGTTTAATTTTTTTGCGAAGAATTCTTATTATTTTTTATAATAAACCTAAGTTACTTTTTATAACAGCTATCTCCCTCAAACCCCCGTCAAAATCGGACCGGCCGTTTCGGAACAAACACCCAGACACAGACAACAACTGAAGAAAATGCAGTTTTGTTAAAAGTTCCGTAGGTATATGTACTTTCACATACATTTAGTAAAAAACTGTTATTATGACATTACAAACAGACACTCTAATTTTATTTATCTGTATAGATTGAGCTTATCTATTTGAAACAGAAATGCGAGGGTTCCGCTATCCCCGATCGTTTATCATGAACTGACGCTGTATAAAAAGGGATCAAAGCAGATTAAGGATAGCGAAATAAAAACATATTCCTATGATAGATAACTATTTTTGTCTGTCGAATTAACGAAGATATTTTAATCCATTGGGTGACAATAAAGTTTGTTGCACATAATAGCTGAGTTTATATCAAGCTCATGCCGCGCCCGAGCTCTCTCTTTTGGCATTATGTCTATGCCTCCGACGTAAAAACTGAGTGCTCGGGCGCGGCATGCGCCTGATGTAGACGCGGCCCATGAGTTTATTTGGTTTAGGCCTACGGAAGCATATACAAATTGTCATTTTTACATATTTTACTTAATTCTACCTCCGGATCGGAATCGCGACCACGACTTAGAAGATCCGGCAAGAAATTGAGTAGACTTGTCTTTTTAAATTGGCTGTTTATTTAATCAATACGCTAACGACCTTAGTAGGTAGTTAACTATTTTCTATATAGAAAATAGTTCTTCCTCGTAGTTCCATTATTGGGACAAAATGGTCGGTCCACGACAAAACAGCAAATTGCACAGTAAGACAGTTTTTTAGCCTCTTTATAGCGTAGTGTAGCGCGGAGTAGTTTCTAAGTTTTACATAGAGCTCGACTTTATAATCAAGATTTACCTTATAATCTCCAAGATCAGACACGGAGCAAGTCAGCACAGCCTCCCTGCCCAGTGCGACGGTGACGTTCTCTATAGGCCCTATGAAGTCGGGCTCGGCGTCCCGTAGAGACGCAGTAGGGCCCACTCGACTGAACGGCGATGTGGTCTGGTGACGCAAGCTGCTCTTTACCACTGGAACAAGAAGAAAGGACCATGAAGTGTTTTTATTGGCTGCGTCCATATATTACATGGCAAGATAGAAGTATCAGTTATAGTAGAAAAATGGGTAGTAAGTTATCTTCATAGAAACGCACCGCGCGCGGCTTGTATGTGTGCGCCATGCGTATCTATGCGTCGCGCACGCACACTCAAACATCACATGCATTGTTTCGCACTGATAACCGGGTTTGAGTGTGCGTGCGCGACGCATAGATATGCATGGCGCACACATAGAAGCCGCGCGCGGTGCGTTTCTATAAAGATAACTTACTACCCATTTTTCTACTATGACATAACGTTAGTTGAAGCGTGATAACAAGCCCGCTGAGTTTCTTGACGGATCTTCGCAGTCGAAACCAAATTTTTGATCCGGAGGTAGAATTAAGTAAAAAATCTAAAAATGATAATTTGTAAGTGCCGTAGGCCCTCGTAGGCCTAAACGAAAAAAACTATTTGAATTTTGAATTGAATTGAACTAGCATTTGTCTCTCGTGGCCGAGGCTCACGTTGCAAAACTTGATTCGCATGCAAAAGAGGTCTTCCAAATGCTATGTTATTTACATATATTTTAGAAAAATATCTTCCATTCGTGAAGTTTAAGATTACAATGACTAAAGTTGATAAATATGTTAGTTGATTTAGGATTATTGATCGGATCCTTGTTGAGGCGGCGCGCCTCAGATAACCTAAGACTTTTACGGCGTCCTTACTAACTAGGTGGAGCTAAGGTATAAGGTAATGATGGCTTAGCCATCATGGGTACCGAATATATATAAACTCACGAAGTACCTACATACCTATGTATAAAAATATTTGTGTTGAACAGTGACATCGAAACCGAAACAGACCTAAAATACTTTAAACGCCAACAAAAATTCGTGGTTTGATATATATTTGGACCCTGGACATTTTCACGGACAATAGGTACCCACCGCTGCCTATTTAAATCAGTTACTTTTCCCTTAAGCACGTAAATCACACGGATTTATACGAAAATAAAACGGCGCGAAGTTTTTTACCGTACACAGGTAATGTTGATACCCCTTTTCCAACAAAAAATCCCGCATTTATAAAGCTTTATTTCTGAAGCGTCGCCTGGCTGAGATACACCGCCGGACATATAAAGTAGTAATTTATGTGGCATTGTCGACCCTTAGTCAAGTGAGAGAGGTCGGACCCTCGGTGCCTATTCAAATTAGACCAACGATATATGCTTCCACTCCGATTCCCACCCCTACGGAGCTATTTCATATCTAAGAATGTGATTCCGGACGCATGATTAACCAAAGGAATAGGATATAGTCTGGTGTTTTCGTATGGTTAGGGCCGTCCTTGTGTCAGAGTTGTTCAAGCCGCTCGAAGGCCTCTGACAAGGCCGACTGCTGCCTAGGTGACAACAACCAGGGCCGACTGTTTACATGCCCTCTGAAGCAAGGAGTTGTGTTAGCGGAATGTGCTTTTGTGGTGTAAGTATAAGGCACCGGATTAACTTAATTACTACTAAGACCGTAAACTTAACTTCATGAAGAACTTCATAAAGGTCGTAGTATATAAGCGCACTTATTTAGGTATTGGCTGAACCTTACATCTGATTTAACTCACTTAATACCTTTTCTTCTTCTCATCGTATGGTTAGTGGCCAACCTGGTGTCAGAGTTGTTCAAGCCGCCCTAAGGCCTCTGACAAGGCTTAACGACTGCTGCCTAGATGACAACAACCGGGACCGACTATTAACGTACCCTCCGAAGCGCTTAGTTCAAATGCCACTATATGGTCACCCATCTCTGACTGACCTTGCCGTGCATAATACCTCTAATAGCTTAATACCTCTGTAGGAAACTTTTACTCTAAATCAAGAACTTAAAATAAAATAAAGTTAAAAACTTTGCAATCGGTACGTAAATAATGCTATTTATATTCTCCAAAAAGTTGGCGATATCCTATTTATTTATCGTTCAAAATACATCTAACATAAATACGACGACATATTTTTGAGATCCGAGCGATAAAGTAATTGAGCAAAACTCTCATAAAACTCGATGAAGAGGTAATTTCGAAGTTATTGAACATATATGGGCGCTTATCAATTGGGAATTTGTATTTAATAGCTTATGTCAAGGGGTTTTATGAACTTATTTTCGACTTCTATTTACTGAAATAAATACATAAGTAGATAGGTACTAACCTCGTCTGATGATTTTACATTGTTTTAAAGACTTGACGTTTAGAATATAACTAGGTAGGTACTTAACTAAACTTAAATAATATGAGTCTGGATATATTAATAATAAAGTTTTTTAAACACAAATTAGCACTAGGTTCAATAGAGCGTTGGAGCAAAAATTTAAATTAAGAACAAAAACGAATTATTATGAAATTATTATATTTTTTAAAGTCTGGCCAGTGATATTTTATAAATAAACTTTTTTACATCAAAGTTTAATAAAAAGAAAAAGAGTTTTTTTAACAAACCCAAGGAATTTATAAGTTACACAATCAAACACAAAAAAACACATAAAATTCATATTAGACAGCGTAGCTGAACGGAAGTAATTAATTTCGACAGCCAAAACAATAATCTCCAAGTTGTAATCGGTTCAGCGGAACAAAATAAACACGATTACGAGTCAGAAGTTAACGGAAATTATTAGGGAATCATTCTTTGGAGAATATTGTAGCCAGAGCAGGCTAAAGTCAATCCAAAATAGAGCCTTGTAGAGATCAGACATGTCTTTGGGTTCTTTGTGAAGGTACGGTCAGCAACGAAAGTCGCTGAACATTCTCAGTTTTTCAAATAGCTTGCACACTTTTGTTTTGCATCAAATCCATAAATTTTCGTTATCGAAACAAAATGTAGACATGTTGCTAATGTTTGGTTTTATAAAGGTTTAACAACGTTTGTAGAATAAAGAATATAACCGTACTGAAAAATTCAGAATGTTCAGCGACTTTCGTTGCTGACTGTACAATGATTACTTGAATGCCGGTCCCAGTACAAACATAGGTACGCCGTAAGCTTGTTTACCGCCATAGTTATTATAAACAAGTATGATGCACTAAAACCATGTAAAAATAATTGTATAGGATCTGTGGAAACTGCCTACTACTGAAAATCCGCGGAGCGATGTTGAATATCATTATACACTTCGAGTTTTTTATCGCCGCCGCTGCCGGGTTCAAATCCGTTAGGACGTGTCATATTAAATTTAACGGTAAGTAAAACCATTTGGGCCTGCAACTCGCAACTAATTTTGTATTCACGAGATTAAAATACATATAAAACCTGGCTAAGTAGGTACGAAGGTTACGTGCGAAGTGAATTTTAATTTTTATTCCGTTAGGGGGAAAAGGTATTTTCAGAACGACCTAATTCCATAAGATTAAATAAACCGACAGAGATCCAGAAGACTATAAAGAGAAGAAAATTTGAGTATTTTGGTCATGTTATGCACGGTACCCAGTATGAACTCCTCCAACTCATAATCCAGGGAAAGATAGACGGCAGAAGAAGGCCTGGTCGTAGAAGGATATCGTGGTTGAAAAACTTACGACAGCGGTTCGAAAAGACAACACCACAACTATTCTGAGTTGCGGTCTCAAAAGTGGAAATAGCCCTAATGATTGCCAACCTCCGATAGGAGACGGCACTAGAAGAGGAAGAAATAAACCAAGTTGGGGAGATGTCTCTAGAAGAAGTTTAGAACCGGCGTTCTTATTAAAAAAAACATCTATGTGTAAACACTCCTGAATTATGTACATACGTTTTAAAAGCAGGATGTATACAGAATGTTTCAAAATTGCGAAATAATACTTTTGGATGTTTTGGATAAAAAAATATCAAAATTCGAACACATTTTTTATTTCTTCTGAGAAAAGTAACCATTGATTTTATTGCCAGCTCTTCTCAATGCAAGCAGCATTACGAGGCGGTGATAACATTATGATACTTTTCTTTAGCCCACATGATATATATTTTTTACTTTGATAGGATGTTGAACAGATGAACTAAAAGCCTATTGATTTCATTGTTCGATTACATTGCGTAACTTTTTCACCGATACCTAATCCACGGATTTCACAATAAAACGTCGACCCTTCTCATAGTTACGGACGCATTGGGCCCGCGCTGGGCGTCGAAATACACCGTTCCAACAAAGACATTACCAAGAAAGAGGGAGACTTGTGACTGTCCAAAATAGTATCTCGTACCTACTAGACGAAGTCCATGGATACAGTACGACTCAATAGTTTGCAGAAAACATGTCGGTATTGCCAATACAGCTCATCTTCTGGTAAATAACATGCATCAAAATGCCTTTCAGTTGACTGATGAATTGCGAGTGCGATACCAATAATAAATACGATGCTTGAATCGTTTGACGACCGCTTGGCTCAGTGGTTTGTGCGTTGGCCATTCGGATCAATGCATCGGGTGGTTGCGGGTTCAATTCCAGCCAGACGCAGATTTCGGAATGGGCCGTTTCGTAATTTGACCTGGTCAGGATGTCACTGAAACCGCCCCCAGTCCATTGTATAATAGCCTTAGTACAAGCGTTGCTTATTTTGGGACCATACAGTTGGTATGTAAGTCTGGCGATATTTAGGTATTTATTTTTATTGTTAGTTGAGTGTGAATTTCACTTCATGTAGTGGTACGCTGAGCACAAATCTAGTCATTGCAATGTAAGGAGATACCATATCTGCAAAAATAATACATCAATGCGTTCCGATGTTCCTGAACCGCCTTCTAATCTCACCTCTGATTGCTGGCCGTTTCTCACTATTTTTACGACTCCGTTCCCCGCAACTATTCGAGCGTGTTAAATTGTGGACTCACGCCGAATCCCGCTATTATCCGCTAACCTACTGAATTAAGGGGTTTTATTAAATTTATAAGGGTACGGTTACCTGAGATTTCGAATGTAAAGCCGTCGCCACTTCAGTCGAAACGGTTTAATTTGGTTTATTTTGGGTAAAGTTAATTATTTTTGTGTCTTTATTTTCAAAATTTCGACAAGTTGATTATTTTAACGACTGGCCAAACGTTGTTTGACAACTTTGTTTTTTACGAAATCTTTGTGAGTTATAATTTTACTACCACATTAAATTATTCAATAAGATACTGTTTTAAGCATTTAACCATGAAAAGTTACCTTTTAGGTGGATAAGTTAATATGGCTATGTTATCTGTAAACAGATCTACTAGCAAAAGTTTTTGAAACTGTCAAATACATTTGAAAGTTTAAATTGTGCTACATGTGTCAATATAGTACGAGATACGCTTAAGGACGATCTTCACCCATATTCTTTATTGCAACCCTATTGGTATATGTTCAGACACATATTTTATTTGATAAAATCTAGATGTGATCCGGTAAGTCGATGGGTGAAGGTCGCTCTTCAGTGTATCAGAGACCAATAGGCGCGTCCACAAGCTCCAAATAATCGCGCCAGAGCCATCAATTACGACATTATGTCTACGCGTTGAGTCGTCAGAACTGACAGCTCGGGCGCGGTAGCTCGAGGCAGCATGCACGCAATCGGTTGAATTAAATTGTCACATAATTTTATTGGGAAACACTACAGGAAATCTCTGGTATGTAGGTCAATAGTTCTGAACTTACGACAATTTAAAAATGTTGTGACAACACGCCATAAGACCCATTGGCACGTCGTTTATACGCGGCTGGAGACACCGCACGGTGAAATATTTAAAGGCAAAGCAATGAATGGTGCGGCCGGGGCTTGTCAGGTTGCCAAACAACGCCATCCATCAGTGACCGCACTTTTCACACGCGTTCAACGACCGCCTCTACTGCTAATGAAAGTATTAATCACGCGCGGGCATGCTCTTTTCTATTTAGGAATATACGGCGTAGACCGAGACCGATCTAGACACTTATTAAGGCGAAACGAACCGATAGTAATAATAATAAACTAATGAAAGATAGAAAGAAATATGTTTATCTGTTCCACACAAATAATAAAGAACAGGTGGAAACATAATTATGCATAGGTATCTATAACACGTGCGAAGGATTCACAAACCTAGGAATATTTAAATAACCAACTGGATGGTACCAAACTTAGCCACTCTTGTACTATGGCTACCATACGATAGGGCGAATGGGGACATACAATAACTGGGGGCGATCCCAGTGACACCCAGATCCGGACAAATTACGGAAAGGCCGTTTCCGAAACTTACCTCACCTTGCCGCACTCGGACCACTCCGCCACACGGTCGTCAAGATAAACCGGCCAAGTGCGTGTCGGACTCGCACATAAAGGGTTCCGTACCACCGTAAAATAAAAACGTCAAAAATATCAAGTTTCTTGTATGGGGATCCACTTTATTTAAAAAAAAATATTTTAGTTGTAGTTCATATTTGTTGTTGTAGCGGCCACAGAAATACGCATTCTGGGAAAATTTCAACTCTCTACCTATTACGGTTCGTGAGATACAGCCCGCTGACAGACGGACAGACGGCCAGCGTAGGCTTAGTAATTGGATCTCGTTGGCACCCTTTAGGTACGGAACCCTAAAAACAAAAGACGATTCTCAAATTTCTACTAAAAGGTCAACTCAAACTTCTATGTAAGTTTGCATACAACAATATTGTACGTGTAGAATCACGACACATACGAGGGGTGCTCCCGAATTTAGCACACGTGTCGTCCAGTACCGGTATAAATAATAGTGTAATTGGCCACTTTGTGTTGTTCAGCTATTAAAGGACACAAAACTTTGCCGTGTGGGCTATCACTAGTTTCTATTATCTCATCTATCTATATATATAAAAATGAATCCCTATTTCATGTCATTACTTGACGCGAGGACGGCTGGACCAATTTAGATGTTTTTTTTTTTAGATTATTCCGTGAAGTTCAAGGAAGGTTCATACATTTAAAAAAATGGAAAAATTGCCCGGAAAGCGCTAAAAACCCATATTTTACGTATGATTCAAATTACTTTCAATAGATGGCGTAATGAACGCCGGTGTCAGATGGCGGATGGCGACTATAAATTCTTGCAAATTTATTTCATGGGCAATTCATCACAAGAAATAGATCCGCGTTGTGCACATAAAGCCGAAAACCCACCGCGGCACACGGAGAGGCCACGCACACGCTACGCACGTGGGTCAAGCTTCGCTTTGCACGAAAATGTATGTCACCGTGTCCACCGCGGCGCACGGAGAATGACGTCATCCATACATTTTCTTGCAGAACGTAGCCGTGGCCGTGTGCGTGGCCTCTCCGTGCACCGAGGTGGGTTTCCGGCTTAACAGTTCAGTGTCGAAAAATAAAGGGATGAATCGCTAAATTTGTTGCTAAGCGCAAAACTCGAGAACGGCTGGACCAATTTTTTCTTAATAACCTACTGTATCCCACTGCTGGGCAAAGGTCTCTCCCATCTTCTTCCATCCATCGCGGTCATGGGCTCTTTCATACCACCCGTCTAGATGAGCGTCGAGGTCATCGTGCCACCGTTTTTGGGTCTACGTCGGCGATGACGGTCGTGCTCTGGGACCCCACTCGGTGATCGCTTTGGCCTACCTTTCTGAGCACATTCGGCTCAGGTGACCCGCCCAGGTCCACTTAAATGTAGCTGTTTTTGCTCTTACATCCGCGATAAGGGTTATGGAACGCAGCAAGGTGTTCCGCACCCTATCAGTGTGTTTTACACCCAAAATGCTGCGCTCCAATGCTCTATGGTAAACCTTCAGTTTGGACTTCTGAGCCTCGATTACTGACCATGTCTGGGCGCCGTAGGTAAGAACGGACAGGATACACATGTCGATGGGTCAGTGGAAGGTTGCCCTTCATGATGGACTCTATTACTAAGCCTACGCTGTCCATCCGTCATCCATGTCTGTTAGCGGGCTGTATCTCACGAACCGTAATAGCTATATTTGAAATTTTCACCGAACGTATATTTCTGTTGGCGCTACAACAACAAATACTAACAATAAAAAATAAATATAAAATTAAGGGGGAGGGGGGACTCTATTACTAAGCCTACACTGTCCGTCCGTCTGTCATCGGGCTGTGTGGCGAACCGTAATAGGTAGAGAGTTAAAATGTTCACAGAAAGTGTATTTTTGTTGCCGCTACAACAACAAATACTTACTAAAAATAAAATAAAAATTGGATACAAAGGGGGTCCCCATACAAGAAACTTGATAATTTTGACGTTTTTATTCTACGGTGGTACGGAACCCTTTATTTGCGGGAAAGGAGAAGAACAGACGACGAACGGGGAAACAGGGGGGGGGGTTAGTTCTTTTTCGGACAACATTGATTCTGAGGCGGTACGAAGTTCGCCGGGACAGCTAGTTTGCTAATAATATCCCTTTCACGGATAAAATTTTATGAGGGTTAAGCTAGACTAGCGGTTATTTACATCCACCAAACCACCAAATACATTTTTATTGCATGAATAGTAAAGAAAAACATTTCAATTTGAAGTCCAGACGACTGTTACTAATAAAATGTAAACATAAAATCCAATTGTAAATCGCAGGGGATCAAAAACCTAGGGTTCATTTTTCAACCCGAGTCAATATTTGAGCCAGCCAGGTCAATGATATTATAGTCAGGTAAACCTATTGCTTTTACTGGTGACAAAACTGTGAAATTCACAAATTGATGATGTCATGGGCAGTAAAAAAATATACAACAGTATGGCGTCACTCTTGCTCTAGCTGCAATGACTGATCGGAAAACGATCAGAGGTTAAGCAATGCTCGGCAAGTCCAGTCAGAGATGGGTCACCATTTAGTGGCATTGAAACTGAGCGTCTCCGTGCTTCGGAGAGCACGTAAAATTCGGTCCCGGTAGTTGTCATCTAGGCAGCAGTCGTTACGACTTGTCAGGGGCCTTCGGCATGAACAACTCTGACACTAGGTGGGCCATTAACCATTCGATAAGAATAAGAATAATGCAAATAAAGCATGGTTTAACATTTAAATTTAAAAGCGAAAAGAGAAAATGTCAAACTGAGTGCACATCAAAAGATTTACAAGCGAGTGAACTCCGGAACGAGGCTTATAATCGGATATTCCGTGAATTATGAAGTGTGGAGGCGGGCGCTGTTCAGATTATTTAATTTGTCTTTTACATTTCGACTTGATTAATATAGCCATATCTATTTATCAGCCAAATCCAGTCTCAGATGCCGCGCGAGGCAGCGTTGCCTCGCTTAGTTTGACTGTCAAACTAAGCGAGGCAAAGCTTTGACAGGGCGCCTCCGAGCTAAATACTCGCCCTGTCCCACCCGAACGTAGTCTGCCTCGTCTAGTTTGTTCTAGTCATGAGACTGAATGATAATGAAACTATGTAACTGATTGCACGGCTATACCCTTCTCTGTCTAGAGTGTAGGTTGGCTCGCCCTTTGGCTCACCCGATCATGTGACTGAGGATGCCGCGCGTGCTGAGCGCGGCCTGTGAGCGCTCAGCCTCGCAAGGCATGCGATTAGATGTGTCCATATGGCCCGCATGCCTCACCCGAGCACTCATATTATGACATTACGTCTATGTGTTCCGACGTCAAAAGTGAGTGCTCGCGCGAGGCATGCGCCTGATGAAGACGCCGCCATTGATATACACGCAGCCTATGCATGTAGATATCTTACGACACAATGGGTCAAACTTAGGACCAATAGCACAGTCCACTTTAGTTTCGAAATTGAAAGCAATATGTAGTCATATGTGACCAGCCAAGTGTCAAATCGTATTACAGTGGACAGAAACCTATCCAAGTATGTTATTCGATTACAATTCTATTTGAAACATCTTAAGATCAAAATATTACCGGGCGACTGGACATCGGGACTTAGATAACATATTCTATTTATAAATCTTTGATACTTGGATTTTGAAATGCTGCTCCTTGAACACAATTTACTAACGTAGGATATCGTATCGCTACCCAAACTAAGCAACGCTTGTACTATGTGTACCATACAATGACACCCAGAGCGGGACAAAATACAAAAAGGCAGTTTCTGGCATTTGTCTCTGGCGGGAATCGAACCCGCAACCATCTGATGCAGTGAGCTTAGCGGCCTACGCTTGATGCATTGCACTATTGTAAAAACCAGCCAATCATATCAAGGTACTGTTACATAATTAGGTATCTATACGAAGTAGGAAAGGTAAATGGTTTCCAAAGTAGCCTGAACGTTCCATTATTCGCATCGAACAGGTCATCTATCACGGAGCGGGGCTTTCGGCGGGCCATAATGAACATGTACTTCCCGTAACCAGCGTCGCGTAAATATCTCCTGAAAAAGCAAATTGTGAGAATTCGTTGCAAATATGGAATGGCTTAGTGCAGTTTAGTGCAGTATCTAGTACTCATGCATGTTTATTATTTGTGACGTCATAAGATCTTATTTTAAACATCCAGCTCTCAGGACACTCTGCGTCCTTTAACCACAATTGTGCAGAATATAATGAAAGTCAATGTCTGTGATGGAAGTTGTATAATTTTGTCGGATTTCTAAGTCTAACTGTCTAATCAATGGCAAATTGCTTTTGCCAACTACTCTTAACTTTCGTAAAGTTCATAGTCTCATAGCTATTAAAATGCCACCACTAGCGTTTTTCCATTCTGACCAACCAATCAGAGAAGAGAACAAGGCCATGCTACGATATTGACTTTATTAAAAAAACACACAATATAGCAATCATGTATAGTGAGCAACGGTGTCATTCTCTAGCAAATAATCCCGAGGCATTATAAGTACATTTATACATCGAATCACATATTAAACCGCAAATAAAATTAGTTTTCATCCCCTTAATCCGTCTAGCGATTTAATTTTCCCAAATTAATATAGGTTCACTTCGACCGTACACGATTGGTAATTTATAAAAGTGCGTCTGGCAAATTCGCCGCAGTATTGCGAAACTTAGTTTCTATATGGTCGGGATCAATAATGGGATTCTGTTATGTTTCCATTGAGATTTTCTACGTCGATACCGTTCTATTTGGTTAAAATTTATTCAAATTGCGAGCCACAACCCGGACTTAATCGAAAGATAAAATGGACATTGTTAAATAACGGAAATGGTTGCCGGGTCGTGATAAAACACTTATGTGAAGAATTATGTGTAAATATACGGTAAAGATTCCATTAAATATTAATATTGCATCAAGAAACGAGTGAGGGATTCTTAGAAAATTCTTTTTTCTTCCATATACCTACATATTTTTGATTCGAAACTCGGGCGAAAAGGAAATGTAAAAGTTGAAAGACGTTCTCATGAAATTTTCAGCTGAATTCTGGATGCTAACATCATACAAACAAACACAAACATCATATAGATAGGTACAAATCATCATATAGATAGGTATAAATATGTAGAATATATCTACATACTTTTCTTTTCACTTTTATTATTCTTGCACACCTCATTTTAAATTAATATATTGAAAATACACTGGATATTTTTTTTTCTCAAAGAAAACATAAGAATGTACTTTATTAGATACGTTTCTACTGCTACACATATTATTAATCCATTCCGTACGTAGCCCGTTTAAGTGCATTCAATACAGAGTGACGTTAACTAGTTTTGCTTCGTCATGCCCTGCCACAACATTATTGTTGTAGTTGGTGATCAAAGTGGAATAAACCGTTGTATAATAGACGGACTAGTGCTGTTAAATGTTCGAACCTTCACAGGTTATCCTGACATAAGATTTATTACTTGGGAGACGACTGAAACAATAAAATGTTAGTACTTTAATCGTGAGTTATCTCAATAAATAAACTCACTATGACTAGACAATATTTATAACGAAATTATGCGTCCTACTCTAACTCAGAAATAAAGTCGGAAAGATAAGGTAACTTGATATAAGGTACTAGGATACGAGACTTAAGTGGTGCCATATTATGACACCACTATTAATCGATAGAATACAGACCGATACTCTTGCCTTTGACCACAACAACATTTTATTCCAAAAATATAACCATGCGCAGATAGTGGCCGTTAATTAAACCCTGATGCAATATAACACAGGTCTAGTTGACGGGCCCGTTAGCGTGGTTGGCGCGGAGGCGCCTTTCACGCTGCAGGTCGTAGGTTCGATTCCTACCCGGAACATGCATTTGTGTGCATGTACATGTCTGTATGTCCGGAGTCTGGGTGTATATATATATTAAGTATGTATTTAAAAATAAAAAAGTAGTATATGTAGTAATAATAATAATAATATCCTGGGACATTTTTTTACACACGGCTACCTGATCCCAAACTAAGCAGAGCTTGTACTATGGAAACCAGATAACTGATATTACTACATATACTACTTTTTTGTTTTGTAAATACATACTTAATATACATATACACCCGGACTGGGGTCATACAGACATGTTCACGCACACAAATGCATGTCCCGGGTAGGAATCGAACCTACGACCTGCAGCGTGAAAGGCGCCTCCGCGCCAACCACGCTAACGGGCCCGTAATATCAGTTATCTGGTTTCCATAGTACAAGCTCTGCTTAGTTTGGGATCAGGTTACCGTGTGTACAAAAATGTCCCAGGATATTATTATTATTATAATTTAAACCAAAATCTCCACGCCCTTTTACGTACTAATCTCGATAGCATCACGGTTACCCGGTTCGCAGCACTACCCCGGACGTATGAGGTCAGTCAAGCGGGCCGTTAGCCAGAATGGACTGTTGTTAGTTCGCGACAATGAGGTCTATACATCAGGCTGCGGTCACACTAGTCGTGTAATGAACGCGCGATCGCCGCTCGAGCGGGACTCGGGCAGATGAAGCGTGATCACGACGTTAATTCTACCCATTACGGGTAAATGAGCGGCACAGTAAGTAATAAAGCTATCGGTGTTCGCCGTAATGGGTGAGTTTTGGATGTGAATAATGATGAGTATGTTTGTATACCACGGCCAATGAGCAGCGATACGAGATATTTTGATTTATTTAGTGAAGCGGTCGCGGGAAACCGCTGCGCGCTTGATATAAGTGGCACTGGACCGGTCATTGTGGAGAACCTTGGGGGAGGCCTATGTCCAACAGTGGACGTCTTTTGGCTGATATGATGATGATGATGATGATTTAGTTTTTAAAGTTGCATCTTCGCTTTCCGAAACAGAAGGAACCATGGCATCGATTCTCTTAACAATGTTTGGAGCTAAAAGGAATGGATAGTATGTAATGTAGTTGGACACTGTAGTGTAGTTGCTTAATTGATTCAAATCATGAGTCTGGGTTAAGGTTTCCTACCAAATACATTACCAAGAAAAGGGAGACACGTGACACTACTTTTCAGGTACCTTACCTCCCTACCTTCTATTACTGGGAATGGTTTTCTGTAAGTAAATACTAGGATAGCATAGAATTGAAGACTCACAGGCTTACTTGGAAGAGTTTGAATCTAACTCGATAATATGGCATTGTGTTGACAAAATTTCGCATGTTTCCATAATCAATATTGTATTGACTGATTGTTTCGTTCAAAGCAATGTATAAATCTTAATTAGCTTAGTGGTTTTGTACCAACCAGAATTGAACTTTAAGGGTTTCATAATGAAAGTGCCTATTATTTACTCTTGATTTTGGTAGTTAGTTCGCTTTTGAATTATAATCACATGTCATATAAAAATACTGAACTCTATAATAATGTCAGTAAATAATGTATAATGTACTTCATTAACAATATCGATGAAACTGCAACAAAAGCAATATCCTAGTGCGATGACATAATCAAATTGTCCCGATCCTCCCCTACACATCTGACGCACCAAGGGGCAGACAGTACGCACGAATGCCCCTGATAATAGCTTCAATACAGTGCAAGGGTGAGTTGGGGTGATTTATTACACGGTAAACGGATTGGTTGTTGAATCCAAGATTTGCTATATCAATGGCGCGGGCTAATTTAACCTTGACAGGCGGATGGTTTCATGCTGTTTGCAAATATTTCGTTGTTAATTAATTTTAATAGTGTCTTTATATTTTCGTGAAATTGAGTGTCTATTATTTTTTAAGTAACAATAAAAAATGCAAACCAATTACTGAAACTATAACGGTTTTTCAAGAGCTCTGAGCATTATACATTTCTCTGAAAAAGATTTCGATTTCGTAAGAAGAACATTATTTCTAGGACAATTTAATTATATACGAATTGAAACTCTACTAACATTAACTAGAGTTTTATAAATTGTAGGTACCAATTTAAGTAGATAAAAGGAAAAAGCTTGATGTAAACGAAATAAAAAGTGTTTTAGTTAGGTACTAGAGCTTCAGATAAAAAATTATATGATCATTAGCAACTCGATGCGTATCGTTAAGATAAAGCCGCCTTTTTCTTTTTCAGATTTTTGGGATAACCTTGTCACAAATATCTTTTGATCAGCATTGTAACTCTCTACCGTGAGTTTACGCGTATTTTGCGTTAGCGTATCTAGATGTAAACCAAAATCAATCTACATTATTTTCATTTGAAAGAGTTCAAATGAAAAGAACATAGATTGATTTTGGTTTGCGCTCCAACTAGATGGAGCTGGACAAAAGCTGGACTAATAAAATGTGGAAATTAATACTACACTGCAGTCGTACTTCAGAAGGTACATCTGACAGCAACTAATGTAAGAAACTGACGTTCCGCAAAGATAATAAGTTGCCACATTTTTGGTGGGTATGATTTTAAGCGCGTCCGCGAAACTTTTATAAATCTATGAAAAATAATTAATCTGAGGCAATTTTCTTTAGGGACTCAATTGTTCAGAGGGGGTTCGTGAAAAAATGATCCAGAAATAGCCACTTGGAGCAACAATGGTGATTTACAAACACAATAGGGACGCGTTGTAGGGGAGCTGATGGATCACGAACGTGTGCACGGGGAATAGTGATGGGGCTACTTGTCATAAGCTTGATAGTTTTCGTATTTTTTTCGGCTATTTGGGTAACAGCAATGCAATGATACTTACCGGTGGTAGAGCCGAGCTGTAGTCAATTGACTGCAGCTTACATAAAAGCTGACTTGACGGGGGAAGTACCACCCTCTTACAGGAGATCGGCATAAAGTAGCTGTTTTAGTTACGTTTCATATGATGAGTGAGAGAGCCGGAAGCTCAATGTCCCCCCTCTCCCTTTACCTCCCTCTGTCCTACTCCCCTTCAGGTCGGCAACGTGCGAGCGATGTCTTTCGTCTACAAGCATCTGTAGGCTACAGTAGTTGCTTAACATCAGACGTGCCTATATACATATTTTGACTAGGTATTTTCGTTTTTATTGTAGACTTTATTTCTTTGAAAACAGTCTTAATGATTCAGTTCAATTTAATCAGATTAAGAAAGGTTTTCTTGGAAAGCTTTTATTAGATGTTCTTAGCGAAAGAGCAAAAATGTTAAATTATATTAAAAATAACATAAGAATTCTTAAAATAAAGTATAAATAAAAAATATAAATAGTAGTAGTATAAATGATCTTTTGCATCTACTCTATAAAATCTTTAATAAACAAAAAATACAATTCAGTTCAATAACCATGACTTTTACTTAATAGGTAGGTACATAGATACGTACCTATAAAAAATTTTTGACTATATGAAGGGTTAAAATCAGACAGTGCTTAGTGCTAAATATTCATACATCGGTGGCTTTAGATACTGAATTTACAGAAAATCATAAAAAAAATATCGATATCGAAAATATTATCCCCACACACTATCTAGGCTGGCAGTCGCGTGCGGCCCAGGAACGAAATGTGCAAACAATTAGAAGGAGCTCTTTTTTGCGCCCCACAGGGCCAGGGGTGGCCGGAGCTAGGGGTGGGACAATAGCACTCCGTGTCAACGGCAGCTCGCCTCTATTTAAATGCGGCTGGGCCCACACAGCTCTCGACATCTGTTACGTTCACACTGGCTATAAATTACGTTGTAATGACTGTGCCATAAAAATTAATACGATTATTCTATCTTATTTTTTATTCTTTGGGATTAGACCTACTCATTCAGATTCGAAAGTGACGGATTATATTTTGGCATTATTGTTTGCGTATTATAATAATAGCTTTACGTAAAAATATGAAAATTATGGGATTAAAAAATACTCCGGTCAATCTTTATTAGGTGCGTCTACATGAGCAGAGTAGTGCGCCCGAGCACGTTTTGGCGTCTGGCCATGTAAACATAACATGTTTGATTGCTTGGGCGCGCCTGCTCAGGGCTTGTGGACGCCACCATTGATCATAAAACATCTCATATAAACTTTTTTATCTACCTACATTTTGATACCTATAGATAACAATATATTCCTAAATCTATCTAGGTATATAAAGGTAGGTTAGGTTAGTTCGATTTATGAATCCACTAAAATACAGACAAACACGTTGTATAAGAAACGTAACCTTTCAATTTATAAAAATAAGAAGCACTTCAACGAATAGGTACTTATTTCTGAAGCCCACACAATTCGCCCCAATAAATAATCCCACAAATTCAACACCGACGACGCCAACTTTCGCAACACTAAAAAGAATTAATCTTATCTGATTCGAACAATATTGTGAGAGTCCGCACAAAGGAAAGGGTGACGTTCACGCGTATGTAAATCTATTCAAAAGATTCCTTTGATAACGGCCTTTTGTAAGCTGAAGTACGACCTGAACTCCCATTTTTCTCCTAAATACATAAGCACTGAGAATCGGAAAGCTCCGCACGGGATCCACTCTGCGTGAACCTATTCGATCTCATGCATTTAAATTCAGAATTAGTCGGGAGCCTTGCGGCAGACCGACTTTTTCCGAAGGTAAGCAAGCTATTCCTCGGATTCCACTCTAATACCGCTTTCATTGAAATCGTGATTGATTTAATGGCCTGTTGTGTACTATAAAGAACCTTTAAACTTGATTTTTCTTTTATAAACGGTGAAAGAGCAAATGGTTTTTGCTTCAACTGTATTGAAAATATTCAATCAAGGTTATGACTGGCGAATTTCAATGTTATTATAATTTCATGATTTTAAATTGTGTTTAACCTTGAACCAATATTCCAGAGATTTTCACAAGTAAATTTGAGTACAGTGCGAATATGGTCGGTAATATGCTATGCTTATTTTACAAAAATATTTAGTATACGCAATCACGAAGCATGTATAGTTCGCGACAGGCCGAGATGACATTCCGGTTATGAGCTTTTTGCAGAATAAAATCCGAATCAAAATTAGCAGGACCCGATAAACAATTAATATCGCCCACAAAATTATTAAATTAAATTATTTTGTTGCGTTGCGGGTCCTGGTAATTTTGATTCGGATTTTATTCTGCAAAAAGCTCATAACCCGAATGTCATCTCGACCTGTCGCCTACTATAGGTACCTATGCTATATTTACTGGATTACTACAACCAAACCGTAAGCTTATGTAGGTTAAGTATAACCACAAAACATAAAAGTTTCCAGGCTACACCACTATATTCTCATTTCTGTTATCATCGTCCCACCTGTCTCACCGCGAGTCATCACCTTCCCACCTCCGTCCCTTAACAACATAAATAATTTGAAGACAACCCGTGTCGTGCAGCCAGAAAAATGTATCTGGGACATAAAAGGATCGCGGGACGCGTCGGTTCGTTACGTTTTGTCGTCCCCTAGGGCACCCCACGATGGGCTCTACCTCCGTCTCTACATGAATGTTTTATGCCTGCGTCACAATTCAGATTTGTATCCACTAGTAGAGCCAGTTTATGGCCGCCTGTTGTCCCACCTAGGGCGATAAAAGTCTGTGTTTATTGTTTTTCGTATTGCGAGCTCGGGCCACGAAACTCGACTGCGTTATGGTTACGATTGCTGAATTATGCTGTAACGGCACATTAAGGCTGAGTGGTGTGATTTCGAAGAGATTTCTGGTGATTCGAGTGACCTTTTGTTGTGAATTACTATTTACTAGCTGTGCCCCGTGGTTTCGCCCGCGTGGAAATTGAAGATTAGCCTATGCCTTGTTCCAGAGCCTACACTATCTACGTATCAAATTTCATTAAAATCGGTTTAATAGTTATGGAGATACGTGGTAACAAACATTCACATAACGCATATTCACTTCCGCATTTATAATATTAGTAAGAGGTAAGATCGAAGGCGTAAGTAGTTGATAGAGTAGATGGTTCAACCATGGCTCACATATGTCTTTGTGAATTAGTAAGAGGCCATGCACACGGAGCAACTTTAGTTGCCGAAACTATCAACTTTTTAATGGTTTTTGGCAGTTGCAGCCAACAATTGCCAGTTGCAGCAACAGTTGCCGCGGTTGCCGCGATTGTTCTATATGAAAACAGCTAGTTGCGAGTTTCCAGTTGCTTCAAAAGTTGCCCGTGTGCATAGTCCCTTACATACTCTCTAATCTCATCTATAGTTGACTCTACACTGGCGCCCACGATTAACGCGACGAGAACAGAGTTTGCGAGCCTTCGCAGCACGAGTGTAGAGCAGCATAAGGATGTCGTAATACAAATAAAAGAAGTGTAGTGGCTAGTAGTTCTCTTAAAAGGTAGTAACCCAATTGTCGCAAAGAAACATTCTGGAAATAAATATTGCAGCTAAGCTATTCTGTAACGACAAACTCACTTCGCACGCGTGAATTTTCTTGTGAAATGTCAAATTTCAAAACAAAATTAGGCATATCACCTGCAAATTCACGCGTGCGAAGTGAGTTTGTCGTTACAGAATAGCTACCCAGAATTATCTCTATTGTAGGGTGTCATTGCTTTGCTTTCTTTACGAACTAAAACAATTTCAGATAACGCAAAGACGTAAGATATGCGGTTAGTTCGTGTAATTTTCGTTTGTTTGTACGAAACTTTTATGGCTATATGTTGAGCGCTTTTCATAATAAACTTCTGTTACTACTTTCCTCGGAAACTTTCAAATAACACAAAGGATTATAGTTTTAGTAATAACACAAGGTTTATCACTGTTTTATTTATTTCTGCGAGTTAACTTTGAGCTATTGTCCTGCTATTTAATCAATAAAATAAAAATAAAACATTTTGCTGTTATATCCTACTATCCTACTAATATTATAAATGCGAAAGTGTGTGTGCGTGTGAATGTTTGTTACCATGTATCTCCATAACTACTGAACCGATTTTAATGAAATTTAAAATTTAACTAGATAATTTTCACGCGGGCGAAGCCACGGGGTACAGCTAGTACCTAATGTTTAGTAAAAAGCTGGGCTTTTCACCGAAAAGCTAAGCAGATATCCTGACACATAATATTGTACAACGATTTAATATAAGTTATTCCAGTATTAACTACCCGTTTCATGATTAACGAGAACTATTAATCGTAAATCTAAACAGATAATTAATCCGCAAATATAATGCCGTAATTTTCAAAGGCCTCAAACAATTTATGGTTTAATTAATATGCACAAGATAAGGCTTCAGAAGCTTATTATGAAAGTTACACAGTTTGCAAATAATCCGGTGATTCGAGTATGAAATCTGTTTGAACCTCATTAGGCATTCGACTGCTGGATATATATGTATATGTTATACGAGATATCTGAAAATGTTACCTATATTAACTACTATTACATAGCCAAGATTTCAAGAAGGTACCTGTTTGGAAAATGTGAGTATACTAACTTTTACATCTGGAATTGTCGAATTTCCATTTTTGAATTGGAGGAAATTGGATAATTTCTTCCCATAAAGGTTGGCACTATCACTATCAACTCGGCACCCGACCAGCACCGCCTCGTCGGCGTTGATAGATGAGTGCCAACCTTAATTCTCAATACAAATTAATAATTATCGGCAGACTAACGCACCGACTGTACCTATGGTCGTAAACGAAACAACACTTGTACTATTGCTAACGTACGATGGATTGGGGGCGATCCCAGTGACACCCAAACCAGGGCAAAATACGATGAAACTGTTTACAAAATTTGTCTCTGGTGGGAATCGAACCCGCAAGCACCCGATCCAATGAGCCGAGCGGCCTACGCTCAAACGACAGCGCCGGTCGGTCATTCATATTCCAGATTGCCCTTATTAGACTTGCCTATAGGCAAATATCTCCAGGTTTGCAGAAGTAACAGTGATTTGTAATTCTATGGTAGGGCTAGTCCCTTAATAAAGTAGAATATTATAGAAAAACAACCCGTCTCATAACACGGTCCTAGTAAACAAATAAAAAATATATGACAGGTACGCGAGCCAAACATTACTGGATACCCTAGGCGCATTTACCCTGAGGGCATACATATATACATACAAAATATGATATTACCCTTTATTTTGGTACATAAAGTACCCGGTATAAATAACAGATAGGGGAAGACTGCGGTCGGCGCGGGTTGGACACATTTTGTGATATGAAGGATGGCAGTTTGGACCTGTTTTATGTTTTTACCTGTAACCCGTAGCTGGGTAGATGGGGCATATTAAGTGCAGGTGCTCGTCTCGTGTGTGACGGGTTACGTGACGTGGCCCAAATTTGTTATGTTCGGTGCATGTGTACCTAATAAGTTATATTCGGGAATGCTGACGGGTGGAAATAGCCGCAACAGAAAGCCACTTTGTTTGGTGTATAGTGTTGTTGTTGGTTGTATAGGGTAAGTTTACCCTTCACCACCATACATACTATACATATAACTATACAGGTATTCGGTATACATTATAATCATTTGTAAGGAGTAATCATAAGCAGCCCTTTAAATTAAAGTAGTACCTATCATAAAATAAATGGGACGGGCCCGTTAGCGTGGTTGGCGCGGAGGCGACTTTCACGCTGCAGGTCGTAGGTTCGATTCCTACCCGTGACATGCATTTGTGTGCATGAACATGTCTGTATGTCCGGAGTCTGGGTGTATATGTATATTAAGTATGTATTTACAAATAAAAAAGTAGTATATGTAGTAATATCAGTTATCTGGTTTCCATAGTACAAGCTCTGCTTAGTTTGGGATCAGGTAGCCGTGTGTAAAAATGTCCCAGGATATTATTATTATTATAAATAAATTAGATTTTATTTCCACTTAATTGTTACTTGAGCATTTTTTATATCGCTCGAGGTTTTTGCTAACGATTAGTAATTTTTAATAAATTATTTCATTAATTATAGTAGCGGCACGCTATGATGGCCAGTTTGACATGTGGGAGGGGGAAAGGATGAACCTTATTATAACGGAATAAGATTCATTTTCGCATTCATTTTTTGACATTCTTATTTTTTCAAACGGCCAGTCTTATTCTGTTATAATAAGGTACATTTTCTTTTCCCCCATATGTCAAACCGGCCATCGTAGATTGCCGCTGCTATACTTATTTTTGTTTCGATGAAAGCCACAATGTTTACGCGAATTAGGAACTTTTTCGGAAAAATACGGCATTACTCGGAAATCCAATAACCTCTCGTGAGTGTCGGGCTATCCGTTCGGAATGAAATGTAGAAACACAAACCGAATGATTGGCTATTACTTCCCACCGGCCGCGAGCCTGCCGCCTGCCGGCTGCCGGCTGCCAAATTGAAGCTGCCGTTATAACTGCACTCGATTCTAACATGTTCTGTTTGGACGTGGGCGTTATTCAATGTCAAAAATTACGTGCTTTTGAGTAACTTTTGTTGGTTTAAAATTCAATAGGGTGCTCAAAATTATAAAATGTAAACAATGAGTGGTAAGTAGGTACTACAGAGTAAAGACTAAAGAAAGAGGTGCCCTTATTAGATATATGTATGAAAAAAAACGTGGTCATTGTTTTTTCATTTTCATTGTTCTATCTACCGGTAAATAGTTGAACTACTCGCTTGGTTTTATGTCGATGTTAGTACTAGGCCGACCACTCGGCCGAGTTGCTTAGGGCCAGTCCCCTTAGTAATTGGTGCATGGTAGGTACATTGCTTTTAGTTTGACATTACTGTGGTACCAGTAAAAAAAAATATCAGCCCTTTTGACGTCATACTCCTGGACACTGAGGCCCTACTCTTTTACAAGCGAAAACGAAATTTCGGACGAAATTCGCGTATTTCCTACTACGTTTCTCATTGATTCCGACATTTCTTACGAACGAAAATTGTTTGACGTTTAGATTCGACGACGACGAAGACGTCAAACAAAATGTCGGAATCAATGAGAAACGTAGTAGGAAATACGCGAATTTCGTTTTCGTTTGAAACAGAGTAGGCCCTCTGGCCTCCCCTCAATGGGGGGATTCAGGCCATAATCCACCACACTGGCCCATTGCGGGTTGGTGGATTTCACATATCTTTCGAAAATTTGTTACAGGTTTCCTCACGATGTTTTCCTTCACCGTAAGCAAGCGCTAATCATATTAAAATTATGATTCGCACATAGATTTCGAGGAATCCAGAGGTATAAGCTGGGGTTTGCACCCGCAAGTTGCGTGCATAACACTGTTACACACTGCGTAGTGTACTAAAATAAAACGGATGTCAGCCGTACGTAAAATACGGAAATTACCTTTGGTGCTCTCGACGACGCAGTCTATTCTCCAGAGAAGCAGCGCGGTGTAGAGAGTGAGGAGCATCTTGCCGCGATACCAGAATAACTCACTTTTATGGCCCATCCTCATACACAGACAAATTTTCGGCAATGCCGCCTTTTATAGATGAAAGTAGCGACATCACAGAGACACTTTGTTGTTCGAAGCTAGAGCTTCCGCACTGAGTGTTGTACCCCACTTTTACTGCACCGAATTTGTTCCGCGAAAAGGCAATTTGTGCTGCATCGGGGCAAGCTGTCGTCTTTGTACTATCTGTAACAAGAGAAATGGAGTTCAAAATCAATGGTATTTTTATATTCATGCTACAACGGATTTATTACATACCTACTTTTGATTTTAAAGAAGTTACTTTTGTTGATAAAGTTTACAAGCATGAAATTTTTAAAAAACCCATAGTTTTAAAAACTCTAGTTCAAAATAATGCTACTGGCGTTATGGTCTATCTGTGGACTGTTTTAGGGAAGAAAACATATGGGGCGTTAAATTTATATATATATGCAGGTATATATGTAACGTCACGACTTTTATCCCCATTCGGGGGTAGTCAGAGGCTTGAGTGGCCATACACCACCACATTGTGGAGGTATTAACCAACTCAAAGCCCACGTTTCACCATTTATCATCAGCATTTGTTTTTTTTCATTTATATACCCTTCGGGATTTTTACTACTGTACACTACTGTACGGATTTATAGTACTTTACACTACTTCAAAATTTCTAGCTTATCACTAATTTGAAACTTACAGACTAATTCAAGTAAGTAGGTATATACTATTTATTTATCCTTTAACGAAAAAAAACACTTTCCTTTGAAAAAGTGCCTTATCGCGCTCTTGACTGATAAAACTCACTCAGTGTAGCTTTATAAACATTTGTTTTACCAAAAAAATCTTCTTTGTATCGCAGATAAAAGAAACGCCACGAGACTTCCTGTTTACTCAGTTCAAGCTTTATTTAACTTTACAGGCCGGAGTAACATGAAATAAATCCAATTTAATCAAATGTTCCTTTTTACTTGCTTTAAATTATCATAAGATATTCTATCTCGTTACAGAGAAATAATTAAATTGCATAATTAATTAAAATCTTCGTACATACAGAATGGCTAATAAGTAGCCCACAGGAGATGTATTTGTTCGACGATTAATTAGGAAAATCAGGCAAATTTCCAGCAAATATCACGAAGTTCTTAAAATATGCGACTTTTTTAACGGAAATGTGGAAATGCTACGAATTCTACAAAAAAATAATAATAGACAAATGAATTGCTATCGTAGAATTGCTATGTGGCGTTTTAACCCCTTATTATTGCTCGAAGACACAAACAAAAGCTCCTTCAGCTGACATTTACTTTCGGAATTCAATAAACGTCACGACATTCAAACCGAGAACAGCTGCGCTCACACATCAAATAATGATAAAGAGAAAAGAAACAATCCTTGGCCACGAAGGGTTAAACATTTTTATGGGCGACTTATTATTGCGCTCATAAAAACATTTTCTTTTACTCGTCCGCTGATCCGCCAGGAGTTGCAAGAATCTCGGCTTCGTCGTCATTTACCGAAGGAATCCCATTAGGGGAATGGCGCTACTTGCGTTCGCAATTTTATTTTATGCCCTACCACCATCTTATGTTTATTGCCGCGCCGTATTTACCTACAAATGTTGTACGGGATTAGCTTAATTGCTTTTGCTGGGGTCTTTGTTTCCTAGTAGCTGTTTGGGGTGACCCCTAATTGGGATTAGTGTTGAATATGTTTCGAAGTTATCATAAAGTTTATACTTTTAGTACCCATTACGTAGTAGTTTGGGCTAACGAAACAGCCTAAACTTGTGGTAATAATAGTAGCAGACCAGTATTGTAGTAGAAATTCTTATGTATTTTAGTGCAGTTTTGTAAAAAAAATAAAATGTAACGTCACGACTTTTATCCCCATTCGGGGGTAGTCAGAGGCTTGAGTTGCCATACACCACCACATTGCGGAGGTATTAACCAACTCAAAGCCCACGTTTAGCCCAGGTAGTCAGAACCTAACGTGACAGGCAGTTTAGTGGCTAGTGCAGTTTTGCTTTCATTAATAAGGATTCCTATTTAAACATACATGTTAAAAGACACATAACGCAGTCTTTAAAACCGTATTCGCAATTAACAGCATTGTTTTTTTATTCACAGATGTTTCCTAATTTGAATCGACTTCTTGCTTGTCTTCTTGCTTGCCTGCCAACGCAGGAAGCACTAGATTCTGATTTCAAACGACATCGGTAAGACTATAAGCCGACGTGAATATCCTCTTCTTTCAGGAAATATAATAATTATTCCGTGTGACAGATGCTGAAACTCAATACCCATGAGAAGTCGGAGTGGATACATGATCAGTTGTCAACACTAGCATTTCAAAATGATGGCGCGTTGAGTGAAAAATGGACGAAAATGATTTAAATGACGGCAATGACGTTTGGGACGGCTTCCTTTTTGTGTTTTTTAGAAATACTATAAAAAATGGTGATTAAAAATTACACCTTGCAGGCTCTGACTTGGAATTGACTAAAAGGAAATCCAAATAAACATAAGAAATCCCAAAAACTAGCAAGCTGCTTGTAATCACCAGGCTCTTGAATCATCCGAACGGACATCATCGGTTGGAATACTGACGTACCTACACCAATAATTTAATGTGTACATGCATCAGTTAAAAGTAATGTTGGAGGCATTTATTGGTTGTACAGCCACACACCACATTTAGTGCAGCTCATATACGGGCAGGGTAGTACCACCCTCACAGAAGATCGGCGTAAAGTAGCTAGATATTACAGCTGCGTTTCGTACGATGAGTTAGAGAACGGAAGTCCAACCCGCCCCCCCTCCCTCCTATCCTCCGTCCCACTCCCCTTCAGGTCGGCAAAGTGCGAGCAACGCCTTTGATATTACAAGCATCTATAGGCTACGGTAACTGCTTTACATCAGGCGGGCCGTACGCTTTTTTGCCGCCTAAGTACGATAAAAAATGACTAACCTAACCAGATTTCCTCTGTTTAAAATATCTTTCTCCCTACTTAGATATTCCATACACCTTCTTATCTTATGCTTAGTGGCCAACCTTGTTTCAGAGTTGTTCAAGCTTAACGACTGCTGCCTAGATGAAAACAACCGGGACCGACATTTTACGTACCCTCCGAAGCACGGAGACGCTCAGTTCAAATGCCACTAAATGGACACCCATCTCTACCTGACCTTGCCAAGCGTTGCTTAACCTCCTTCGACTCCGACGGAACATTAAAACTTTAATCTACAACATCACAATAAAGCTGAAATCTTCAACAGCAGTTTCTAATTTATCAACTTACAATGTAACAAAATAAAAAGTAACGAGAGAGTTCCCTAGGGAGCTATTCCCGTGCCGTCCGCCGTATTCTTAGATAATTAACTCTTTATGGATAGGGACATCTGTTTACGACGACTGAACCGTATTTATAGCTTTAACTTGACGTGAATAAGTTAATGTGAAACGGTATTGCAATGTTTGTTATGATTTATTATTAGTTTTAAGGAACGGTTAGCGTGTCTAATTTAAATAAGCAGGGTTGAAATATCTCAAGCTCTTTAGCCCTGCCTTTAATTATTTTGTTATTGTAATGTTACTAGGGTAGCCGATTGGTTAAGCACGCGTCTTGCGGGCTTAAGGTCTTGGGTTCAAACCCTGGCTCACATCTCTGGATTTTTAGAAATCTATGTGTGAATCATAACTTTAATATGATTATCACTTGCTTGCGGTGAAGGAAAACATCGTGAGGAAACCTGCATGTCTTTAGACATGTGAAATCCTCCAACCCGCACTGGGCCAGCGTGGTGGATTATGGCCTGAATCCTCCTCGCATTGAGGGGAGGCCCGTGCCCAGCAGTGGGACGTTAAAAGGGCTAAATTATTATTATTTTTTTATTATTATTTAATGTTACTAGACAATTTCCAAAAGCGTTCAATAAATACTGGGTGGAGAGTGAGATACATTAGACATGCTTATTATTTCTACTTTTATATAATGATAAGGGTATTTTTTTTATTGGACTGCGATGGCAAAAAAGCGTACGGCCCGCCTGATGTTAAGCAGTTACCATAACCTATAGATGCTTACAATACCAAAGGCATTGCTCGCACATTGCCGACCTGAAGGGGAGGGGGATGGAGGGAGGGGGAGGGGGGTGGGCTTACGGCTCTCTCACTCATCGTACGAAACGCAACTGTAATAGCTGCTTTACGCCGATCTTCTGTGTTGTGTGGTAGAGTTAAGAAAAAAATGGCGATGTTGGTAGTTAGAACCAAGCTGTAGCCAATTGACTGCAGCTCATATAGGGGCTGGCTCAGCCGGGATAGTACCAGCCTCTCACAGAATATCGGTGTAAGTGACAGAACCGGAAGCCCAAACCCCTCCCCCCTCTGTCCCACTCCCCTTCAGATTAGCAACGTGTTAGCAATGCCATTGGTATTGCAAGACATCTATAAGCTACGGTAACTGCTTGACATGAGGCGCAACGCTTTTTTGCCAACTAAGCGCTAACATACACGGACTGCAATTTTGCAGTTTGGTTGCAGTCGACGGCACGCGACTGCAGACGGACTGCATTTTTGCAGTCGCGTGTATAGCGGCGCTAAGTCACTTAAAAAATTAACTTCTCGAAAGAGAGAAATGTCAATAGCAATAGTCTTGATAAAAAAATTAAAAGCTAATGCTTATTCACATATGAAACAAGAGACGGTAGTGTAAAGCTACTTTTACTCACTTTCTCATCGCATAAATAATAAATAGCAGCTGCCCATCTGTCCGAGGAAACTAGTAGTTAATTTAACGCGTATCTAAAAGGGTACCATTAGGAAAGTAATTAGTATCGAATGAGAAAGGTTCCCGAACTGATAAATATTGCAGACACTCAAAGGATAATGGAACTACTCTGTGACATACTTGATGTAAGGTTACGTACGTATAGTTTATTTCAAGTGACTAAAGTGGCAAACAAGCTTACGATACGCCTGATGTTTAGCAGTTACCGTAGCCTATAGATGCTTGGAATACCAAAGGCATCACTCGCACGTTGCCGACATGAAGGGGAGTGGGACAGAAGGAGGGTACACTGAGAAAAAAATTAGGTCAAATGCAAAACCTAATGTAAGGTATTGCAAAAAGTTAGTTAAATACTACCTAGTTTAGGTTTTCTGAACCTATTGTAGGTAAATAGTTTTTTTTTTCTCAGTGTAAGGCATCCATTCCCAAAGTGGGCGATAACGCCCCCTTGTGGGTGCTGCAGGCCTAAAGGGGGGCGGTAAGAGGCCCAGAAAAAAATGGGGTAGGTATGGCTTAGGTCGAGCCAGGTATACATATATACCTACTGTCAAATGGACCCCAAATTATTACATTAAAATTTAATTTTATTTCAGCTATGGCCGTTGGGATCTCCCAAAATACCCATTGAAGTTCCGAAACAGGTTTCATAACATACTAACAGAATATTCAATTACTTGACCAAATATCATGTGCGTGCTAACATTCAGAATACACAGTTAAAAACCTGTACAAATACAGAATTCTGAACATAAATTGGAGATCAAAATTGAACACAAAGGTATAATGCGGCTATTATTTACCGGTATCGGGCTTGTGTAACAGAAACAATTCAAAGGGTTTCGGACGACAAAAAAGGTATGGCGACCGCCTCTTAATATTCAACGTGGCCGCGAATACATTCATGTATTTATTTTCAGTTTACCAACGTATTTGTTATGTGGATGTATTGGATTGGATTTGCCTAGAGAATACTGAATATCTCGGGACAGTACATCACTATTTACCGGAAATCTGAAACCTTAGGACCTCAAAACGTAGGGAAGTTTGCTAACAAGGAGCCTGAAAAAATCCTGAAAATCCTTCATCAATTATTTCACAAAAGAGAAATGTACCAAAACTGTTCTACTGTGTCAAATTATACCCTTTTTTGTTCTCAACCGTCTCGCATACCATTAAATTACAAAACTTTCGGACCTTAGCCGAAACGTTTTTAATTAAAAGACCGATATCCGATTTCTCGTTTGTCTTTCGAGTTGAAAATTCAAGAAATATTTTTCAGGTATTTTATTTCGTTTATTCCATATCGTTTTGATCTCGGAGTGGAGACAAATTGTATTTGCACATCAAAAGAGGAGAGTGGGAATAATAATACCGGATGCCCACATAGCAGTGATTATGTGGCAAACTTTATCTTTGGACACGCTCCGAAACGAGAGTTTCAGTAATTTTGTTAGCTTCTATTTTGTGATAATATATTGTAATATAACTGGTAAACATTTCATTTGTGAGATCTCTGTCATAAATCTGTCATTCTTTCATGCAGTATTTCTTAAACAGGAATTTCCTATTTAATCATCTGTGAGTACTTTAAGTAAATTAGTGACACTATATTTTCTCTAAGTTATCCGAGGACACAAGGTATAATTTTATATCAGGTAGGTAGGTAATGAGCCTAAAGAAATAAACGAAATTGATATTATCTGTTCAAACCGAAGAATTTGTAATAAAAGTTCAACCAGTGATTTAGAAATATACTGTTTACAAGGGTAAAAGGGTATTAGCAATCCCTATAAACTGACCTTCAGAACTCTCAAAAATATAAGCAGCTAATATACCCAACGATTACCTTTTCCCTTCCATCCTCTAAGGAAACTCTCTAAAAATAGGTATTATACGAAAAACCGGGTGGAATATTCAGAAGACCATACTTATCCTTTGTGACCGAGATCTTTAGCCCCTTTTTATTCTTCCAAGGGTTTTCATAAAGTCGAGGCGGGGCTACGGAGGAGCTTTGCACACGAGAACGGTAGATTAACCTCAATTGCTTCATAATTCCTTAATCAAGTTACGAAACAAAACAGAGTTTTGTAAATACGCTACATCTTTTTTTTAATTAGGTAATTAGGTAATTAGGTAAGTCTTCTACCTATTGCCTATATCCAAATGAACCATGCTATTTTTAACCCCCGACGAAAAAAGAGGGGTGTTATAAGTTCCTTCCGTAAGCATTATAATGTTGCCATTGGAAAACGATTGAGGCATTCCTCGAAGAATAGGTACTAAAAGCTGTCTATTCACCCGAAGCGACCCCCTGCTTTAAGAGTAGGTAATAAAATTGCGAAATCATTTGGTTAATTACAGAAATTTCATTAGCGCTCATTGTTTTCGTTTTCGTTATAGCTCGGTGCTTAATTTTATGTTCAAGTAAATTCGGAATATAATAGGTATTAGAATTTTTTGATCGTTTATACTGATAATTTTGCTAGTACTTAGATAATTTAGATTCACAACTTATAATGTTTCTTTAAGTAGTTATGATTTCTCATAGTTTGTAGGATATGTATAGACTAGAAGACACCGTCACTTTTTATCTAATTTAAAGCGCTGGGTTCCTCCAATAGCGACGCCGTCATATAACGGCCGTAACTAGAACGTTGGCTATGTAATCAAAAAGGTGCGGTTTCTTAGACCGCTACCTGTTTACGTAGCCAATGTTCTAGTGCGGCCGCTATATGATAGCGCCGCTATTGGAGGAACCCATATCATAAGGAAGTTAAAATAGTTTACTACGGATATTGACGACCGGTTGGCTCAGTGGTTCGAGCGTAGACCGCTCGGCGCATTGTATCGTGTGGTTGCGTGTTCGGTATCCACCAGAGGCGAATTTCGGAAACGGTCTTTTCTTAATTTTTCCTGGTATGGGTGTCAATATGATCGCCGCTAGTCCATTGTACGGTACCCATAGTACAAGCGTGGCTCAGTTTGGGACCGTACAATTGGTATGTAAGTCTGGCGATATTTATTTATTTACCTGAAAAACAAATCCTTGAATTCTTGAATTTTATGAACTAAATAAATATTTTTAATAGGTAACAACGGACTACCTTTATCAAAAATATGTTATTATGTCCTTTCACTATATCGGTATTTATTGCATAAGTACATTTTCAGATTCGCACTTCAAAATAATGCACACTGTTTGTTCTAATCTAATCGTCGAATGTAGAGTCCGGTTTATTTGCATAATGCGTTTAAACGCAGTTGCGGCTAATGCAAGCGCATTTGAATGTGGGAAACTCTATAACGCTCGAGCCGGGCGTTTATATGGACAGTAGTTTTATATGTTACAGAGGATAATTACAGAGACAAAGCTGTTTCTGATGAATCCCCCTACCTAATTAACTATCACAGTTGAAACTCTGTAGTTAAATCAAAACGCAAAAACTTGCTTAAGAAGAAGAACGAAAGCAAATGTCAATATTTTGAATTTTAATTCTTGTAAACAAGGTTCTGTAACTAACTGCCACTGTGCAAATAACATAAAATATGAAATCTGTGCTTAATTTCCAATTCCTGTTTGTTTATTTGCCCACAACCCATGATTAACTAACTACTACCTATCTAAACAAACCAACCATTGGGGACCGATAATTCTGCCTATTATTATTATTTTATCCACAATTCAGGACCTCACAAATTTGTTGCAAATACCAACTTACTTATATTACATCTTTATTCCAAATCAATCACCAGTAGTTACGTATTATATAAATAAAACTTGAGTTGATTTCTCTAGACAATAACTCCAAAAAAATAAGTTCTACTATAAAAACGAGCTTACATAACGTTGCTATTCCGTACGTGTGGGAATTTCGTTAAGTTCCACATAAAAAGCGGAATCCAATTTACCTCGCGGCTAGATAGAGATCTGTTTATTCTCCCTATGAATGTATTAGACGTGGTTTATATGATTTTTAGGGCCGAGCCGTTTAGTTCGCTAAGGTATTTTATATTACCTAGCTGTGCCCGCGACTTCGTACGCGTGGAATTACTTAAAATATGTTTGTTAAGTTTGCTAAAATAAAAGTAGCCTAAGTTACTTCTTATAGCATAGATTTAAGTTGTATTTTGATGGACAGTCAAGTCAGTCAATAAAGTCAAAAATTAAGGTCATATTTTTTACATATTTGGAAGGAGAATCCAATACTGAATACCGTCCTTCAATACGTCTCTCATCTCACCCAACATCCTGTTTATATAGTATTTTCCGTTGTCCGTATGCCGTAGGCACAAGCATAATTAGTTGGAGGCATGATTGCCCAGCATTCGGTGTGGTCCTAGCATGCCTACCGCGGCGGAACAAAAATTAAACTCTATTTATTACACGTAGGTACTAATTAATTTCCTGCACAGAATATCTTTGACACCCACTTGTAACCCGAGGTGATCGTTAAAGTACAAGTTGTCACCCAAAAGTCGTCACCCATAGGACAGATGAGCGTAGCATATAACAACAGGCTCTAGTTACCACTCCCGAATTAGCCATCGGAATAACTACGAACTAACAAAATGGCCCTTCGAATTCCTCTGTAAAGTATCCGTTCAATTTATAGCACAAATGAAACATGACTCTTGACATTTCGGAATCTGTCGAGCCGATTTCAGTTCTGGTATTTTAGAGATATAATAAAGTAAATTCTATTTGCGTTCTTGCATTCCAGATGGAATTATTGTATTATGAAAGTGTTATGGTATTTATAATATTCTGCTTGTATTTAGAGACGTTGTAGCCCATAGATTTACAAAAGTTTCGCGGGCGCACCTTAGTAAATACTGCCCTATTAAAAAAAAATACCTACCTAAAAATTCAGCAATTTATTATCGTCATAGCCAGCTGCAATCACTGATCGGTAAACGATCGGAGATTAAGCAACGCTTGACAAGGTCAGCCAGAGATGGGTGACCAATAAATGGCATTTGGAATAAGCGTCTCCGTGCTTTAGAGGGCACGTAAAAAGTCGGCCCCGGTTATTGTCTTCTAGGCAGCAGTCGTTAAGGCTTGTCAGAGGCCTTCGGGCGGCTTGAACAAGTCTGGCACTAGGCTGGCCACTAACCAAACGGTAAAAACAAAGATTATCGTCACGGCACGTCATTTTCTTACATTGGTTACTGTTAGTTGTACTGAAGTACACCGACTTCGGCGTAGTATCAGTTTCCAAAAGCATAGATGTGTACCCAAGAGTCAAAGCCCTTACCATTTTGTTTGGGCTTCAAATGATACTGTTATATTCGTACCGTATGAAAATCAAAATTGACAGTAATTGGCACCCGTAGTATACCGTAGTGTATCGAAAAATCCAAAGAATTTGTAAAAAGAGTTGAAAAATCGTAGTAGCGCGTACCGCGTTTTATAAAAAAAATAAAAACAAAATACACGCAAGTAAGTATTATATTATTCAATTGTCTGCACAAAAGGCCTAATATTTTAGGATGAACGAAATAATTTATGATAAGACACGCTGAAACATAAATCTTTGGAATAATATATGGGAACACAACCTTCGAAAACATCCGTTGCCCGCATATTTATGATTTTTTTGGACATATGCGGACACAATGCTTATTTTAGGAAATGATTTATTTTGTTCAGGTTTTTTATATAAAAAATATTACGAACTAGAAAAATTTGGTGATACCACCATATTTTACCCCTATTCATTAACGGTGGTAAGTATGTATTAAAAAAGCTTTTGCTCTAAAAATTGCAAACGGAAAAAATAATATTTAGGAGTTAAGTAATCTACAACAAGTAGCGGTTGGAAACACAATTTTTGTGGATGACTCTGGTTAGAAAAGTAAGGAAATATTAAATAAGTATCTGTTACATAAAATCTCACTTCTATTGCATACACGACGGAGTTTTCAATGGTAGAGCCCACCTGTAGCAGCTCATGTTCTGGCTCGACCGGGGTAGCACCACCATCTCATAGAAAATTGGCGTATAAAAGCTATTACAGCTGTATTTCGTACGATGAATTCGAGAGCCGGAAGCCCTACGTAATGTATCTAATTCGACTTTACTAATCAACTCAATCAGCGGATTTGATTCGAAGGTAGAGTCAAAATTCTTTAAAAATGTTTTTCCAATCTCGTGTTCTGAGTGCAAACAACACCAATTTAAATTCACTTTAAATGGCTTTAACCAACATTTACAATCAATCAATTAAAGTCTTAACAGATTGAAAGGTAGAGCTAATCAAAAACTCCTATTAATTAATACTTTATCACGACTATGGTAAAGTTTGAAGCGTTGTCAAGAAGCTCTCGCGTTAAGTTTGTTGTAATAAATATGTTTGTTCGGTAAGTGTACGTTATCTCAAGAACATAATTGAAAAACTTCTGACAGGGGTTAACGCGCCACATGTTTGTTACCCCTGACTTATGGGGGTAACGCTGACTTATGCTCTCATTATGTTAGGCAGACGATAAATTTTATACTTAGATAACATTACTTAAGTAACATTTTTGACGGGCCCGTTAGCGTGGTTGGCACGGAGGCGCCTTTCACGCTGCAGGTCGTAGGTTCGATTCATACCCGGGACATGCATTTGTGTACGTGAACATGTCTGTATGTCCGGAGTCTGGGTGTATATGTATATTAAGTATGTATTTACAAATAAAAAAGTAGTATATGTAGTAATATCAGTTATCTGGTTACCATAGTACAAGCTCTGCTTAGTTTGGGATCAGGTAACCGTGTGTACAAAAATGTCCCAGGATATTATTATTATTATTTGCTTCGTTAATTACGCTGTTGGTTACATACAAAGACATAACCAAGAAGAAACGGAGTCCGTGGAAATATATCTATCTCAAAGTTAAGATCGATCTTAAGATGCAGTTTTGAAGTTTAATGTATGGAAAGCTGTCAAAAACAGCACCACAAGTTCGATCTCAATCTTGCGTTCTAATTATTTATACGGGCCTAAGCGCCCTATTGCACGAGGCAGCCATGGTTGCCCCACCAGCGGGTGATTCGATAGCCGACACCGAATTGGTTGCGCTACCAAGCGGACACCAGCTGCGATACCCTCCATACAGCTCTACACATTTTGTTGGTGGAGCGACTGGTTGCGCTACCACTGGTGTACTCGTGCGATAGGCCGCTTAGACTCAATCGCTCGCGGAAAATAACGTTGTTAGCATGTCGGTATTGCCAAAATGGCTCATCTTCCGATGACTAATGCTTTCTTATGTATTGAAATACGCGCGGCATGTAGTGGTGCGCTAAGCACAAGTTATGCGATTGCGATGTTAGTAGGTACAATATCTGTTAGAATTACATGCAAGTAAAATTGTATGGAAAATTATAGAAGTGAAGTCATCAAACAATGCGTAAGTGTGCATTAATGTATGCGTAAACATTATTAGAAGTATTTAATAGTGTTTAACTACGGTAAACTGGATGTAGTTTCGTCCTCGTGAGACATTTGTTTAATTAATTATGAATATTGTGGGCGACAGAATAAGCTGTCGTTAGCGTAACGGTGCGTAAATCACTGATAGTAATTGAACGTTTAAACCGCTGTTTGTATTTCGATGCTTCCAAACCTATCTACTGAAAATGACATAAACCTAGCAGGTACCTATATCTTAAAATGCCATTATTTTCATATCTACCATAATACGTAACATCTTTCTGGGACACAAACTCTGAATAAAAAACGCGTTAAGGAACAAGTATGTTTTTTATGAAGGTTACATGATATGTCTGCCCAGTATACATTACTGCGTACATGTATACCTTGATAAAAAGTAACACAGTTATATTTTATAGGGGTCGTCCATTTTGTAACGCCGAGGATTTTTATAGCCGTACCGTTGCCCACTTTGTACCTCTTATAGAGCTTTTAAAAGCTTATGCGCCTATATGCTCACATCCTATCTCTTCGGTACAGCATACTGTTCAATGTTCTTCGCCACGCTATCTCAAGGAACGTTTTAAATTCCTCCACGCGTCTAATTTGTATTCCTTGAGATCAACTGATAACCTCTCTCTTGTTATGCCTTCTCACACCAGTTCCTTTTGTGATAGTTCCTTCACTGTAGAAGCTGTCCGCCTCTGGAACTCTTTACCGGTCTCTGTCAGAATTGCTCCCTGCTTACACATTTTCAAGGACCGGGTAAAGAAATTCTTTCTTTCTCCATAAGTACTGCTCCTTAAATTTATTTATGTATTTATTTTGCCTATTCCCATGCTATTACGTGCTGTTATATTAATTTTGCCATTATGTAGTAGGTATAAGTATATCAGTCTATGTAATATTTTCTTGTTTATGTAATGTAATTTATGTGTATGTATAAGTGGTAATTTATGTAAGTACACCCTCGTTTTATTTTTTCTTTAGATCCTCTCCATCCAAAGGTTGCCTGGTAGAGATCACTATTAGTGATAAGGCCGCCCATTTTCCACTTTCTGTGTAAATTGTGTAATTATTTATAAATGTTTATTTTTCTAGTGGTGGATTAATAAAGAGTTATCTATCTATCTATCTATTTGGACTATAATATAATGATTGAATGGAATATGATCTGTGAAATTAAGGTAGGTACGGTCAACATCAAAAGTAGTTTGGGCCAAGTTGTAGCCAATTGACAGCAGCGCATATATGGACTGGCTCGACCGTGGTAGTACCACCCTCTCACAGAAGATCGGCGTAAAGTAACTTTTACAGCTGCGTTTCGTACGATGAGTGAGAGAGCCGGAAGCCCAAACGTATTTATTCTATAAAATCATTTATCCATTGTTTCAAAATGTACGTGACATCATATCGTTCATAATGTTCTTTTGATAGAAAGTGGGGGAGACCAACAGTATAAGGAAAATGTGAATATTATGGTGTTTTCAAACAACCATCATTATTTACCACGGAAATTCATAATTTAACTTGATAAAAGTAACGATGATAAATCTATGGAATCTTTTTTCATTACTTCGGAAACATAAAATAAAGATATCTGCATGTTTTCCTCCGTCATTATGTATTACGTAGTGAACTGATTAGATCTTAATTATACTATCATCGATGGAGGTAAGTACTTTTTGATCTCAAAAAATATATCAAATGAGATAACAGTTTAGACAATAGATTTATTGACTGCAGCTCAAATACGGGCTGGCTCGACCAAACAACCCCCTCCCCATCCCCTCCCTCCACCTCACTCCTTTTTCAGCAACGAGCGAGTAACCACTTTGGAATTGCAAGCATATATAGGCTATCTACAGGTTTTTTTTTTATATAGGCTACGGTAACGGCGGGCCGTACGCGTGTTTTTTGTCACATAAAAAAATATATCACGTTGTTGGGTCAGGCCTTCCTGCAAAGAGCTGATGAACAGAAGAAAGAAGAATAGTGAACAGATGAAAGAAGAATAGTGAACAGATGAAAGAAGAATACCTAGTGTAGATATTACAATTCAGTTATGGATAGGTACTACCTAATACAAATTATTTCATAAAATGCAAATTTTATGAACTCGTAAATATTTGTATCTAACTTTTAAAAGTCGTCAATAAACGTAAAACGTTATTTGTGTTACAATTAAGTGGGTATTTTATAGATGCAAGTAGAAACTGTTAACATTGACATCAAAAGCTGCTGACGAGTAAACGCTTTTAAAAATAAATATTCAAGTATTTAAATACGCCTCCCGTTTGACGGACGCTTTAGCGATAATTTATTAAGCTTTAAATACTTTGAACGCCCCTGTACGAGTACAGACACGATGAAAGTCGGTAAATAAATTCAGTTTTTTTTAACACACGAACGATCTTTTTTTTCAGGAGACTTGTTATATTCTGTTATTACTGTGTAACTACGTTTATTTGGGAGGTAGGTTAATACTTTGGCAAATGATTATTTTGAGATAAATTTGTTAGGTATAATTAACATCAAAAGTAGCTTCGTATATCAAAAGAATGACATTGTTAAGCATTTCATAAGTCTAACTAAAAATATTGTTCTGTATAACTAATATAGTTTCTATAGCAAATCCCTCTATCAATGTCAACGTTTATTTCGTTTAGGCCTACAGCGGCACTTAGAAATTGTTATTATTATTATTTTTATTTGGGGAGCTTACGGCTAATTTTACAAAGTGAATAAGATTATATACAGGGTGAATTTGAAATCACAGGTATCGTTTTAAATGGTGATTCTACACATGATTCAGAATACTTAGGGAATATTAATCAACAAATCAATTGATAAAAATTGATTGCCCAGGTAAGGAATAACAGTTAACGTTATTTACTCGAGCAATATTTTTACACCAATAGATTTTGTAAAAAAAAAAACCGAAAATATTCTGAATCATGTGTAGGGTCATAGTTTAAAAGGATGCCCATGATTTAATTTTTTTTTAATCGCCACATGCTTATATTAATACCATGTGTTTTGGTAAATAAAATAGCTCTAGTGTGCTGCCCGAAAAAAACCAAGAACACCTATTTGTAAATAATGTTGAACTATATTTATATAAGTACACAACTTTTTCCAAAATAAGCCACGTCAATATGAAAGAAACAGGTGTCCCAAGAGTGTACGGTAACCAACGCGAAAGTCTACCAGTGGAAAATTGGATTTTGCCTTTTTCCAAACACTGGTTGTATTTCACCCGGTATGATATTCCAAAACAACCGGTTTAGAATAAATAAGCAGGGCTTTGGGAGCTTAAAATTTCACGTGACTTGAATAACAGATCATCTTCGGAATGATATCCGCACTCTGGAAAATAATCCAATACGTTTTTGGGAGATTTGATTTGTGATTTCCTTTTTATAAATCAAAGAAGCCGAATTTAGTTGCTATAGGTAGGTGCTACATTTATTTGAAAAAGATTCTTAAAAAAATACTTTCTGTAAATTAGAATCTGGTAGTACCGAACTCAACTTGCATATTTCTTTTTGTAGTTATTCTGAACTACAACTGTTTAAGGTAACAATGTTGCTAAGACGACCATTTGGCACAGTGGTTCGAACGTAGGCCGCTCGGCTCACTGCATCGCGTGGTTGCGGGTTTGATTACTATTAGAAGCAAATTTCGGAAACAGTATTTTCGTTATTTGCCCTGGTCTGGGTGTCACTAGGATCGCCCCTAGTCTATTGTACGGTAGCTATAGTACAAGCGTTGCTAAGTTTGGGACCGTAAAGTCAGTGTATATGGCGATATTATTATTTTTATATTAGTATTCATAAATACTATTGATATTGTACCTATATTCCTTAAGAATTTTGAAACTTAAGTATTTTTCATTTGTATCTAATCTAATATCTGAAAGTTTTATGTAAACAGCAAACATAAGGTTTATTACCTAATATTGCATCATTATGGAGACAGGGATGTATGGAGGAAAAAGTGAGAGGCTTCAAGCTATCAATAAGCTCTACAATTTACTATACAAATATTTTACGTAGACACTACCGAGTAGGTAGCGTTAGACACACAAAACCCACGGTAGATATACTGTAATTAATTACACTATGTACAATTGGGGAGAGCTCCGTTCTCTAGTGTTTTGTATGTTAAATTCGCTTGATTTCTATTCTATCTCAAAGATAAATAGACGGTCCTTTGTTTCGTAACACTCAGTGATGGATGGAGGGTGTGAACTGAACGAAATCTAAACATTTTTAGTGCGCGGTTAGAATGCTTTATTATTTCTTCGCGCTAATATATAGAGTTGAAAGATTTATTCCAACTGAATTTAGGAGTAGCAGTGGAAATTAACTTAATTGTATTGGTGCTAGTTATGTCGGTACACAAACTTCAGTCGACTAAACTACTGCTATCCCTCTCATTTTCGTAATACTTGAGCAAGATAGCAATACGTAATTTTAGTTTATTATTATTATTATCATCGCCAGACTAAAACACCAACTGTGTGGTCCTGAACGAAGCAACGCTTGTAGTATGGCTACCGTAAAATGGACTGGGGGAGATCCCAGACACACTCAGACCAGGGTATATTACGAAAGGCTGTTTCAGAAATTTGGACTGGTGGGAATCGAAATCGTGAGGAAACCTACCTATCCCTCGGGATTAGGTAATAGTCAGTTCTTGTATACACGGCGACAAGGTTCACCACCTGTCACGTTGGGTTCTGACTATCTGGTGAAACGTGGGCTTTGAGTTGGTTAATACCTCCACAATGTGGTGGTGTATGGCCTTACTCAAGCCTCTGACTACCCCCGAATGGGGATAATAGTCGTGACGTATGTGTGTGTGTGGAATCGAACCTTTGTGCCAAGTGGCCGTCGAGTTGTGTCCTTAGTTAAGTCACCATTTGTAGCCAACAGAATTAGCTGTATTGAATAGCGATAGATGCAATACTCGTAATAATTGTATCAATTTTTTTAATGTAATAACTACTCTTACATCATTGATTTATTATTTAAGGCCACCGCAGGCTAATTTTTGCATCGGAGATCGGCGATTTTGCAACTGCATCGCGTTTTGGCGACTCTCAGCGGTCGGACGCAGCGACTGCTACGATGCTAAAGGCGACTAAATTGCCGACTTCCGATGCAAAAAGGAGCATGTCTGCGGTGTCCCTTAGACCATACTTGTGTTCAGCGCACCACTACATGCAGCGAGATTCACACTTCTATAGCACTCGTAATTGAACAATTGAAGCTGAACCATATTGGCAATACCGTCATGTTTTCAACATTATTTTCCGCGAACGACTGAGCGTACTATGTCCGTGGACTCCATTTAGTAGGACATACTATTTTGGACAACTACATGTCTTTCTCTTGCTTGATAATGTCCTGGCCTTACATAAACATGTTGAGGTAGCTATCAGATGTTTAAATATAAAGCCGATGAACAGAGTAGAGTAAAAACAATTATGATAAAAATAAAACAAGGAGGGTTTATTCTACTTTTCAGCGTATTATTATTTTGCTTCGTTAATGTTTGATAACATAGGTATTATTAATAAGTAGCTTCTGTCCGCGATTTCGTCCGCGTTGACTTTGGAACGTCCTGTAATTTGTTGCTTATAACCAACATTTTTCCGGGATAAAGAGTAGCCTCTGTTCTTCTCCAAGGTCCTGTCTATCTTACCTAAATGCAACAAAATTGGTTTAGCGGTATTGTCGTAACAGACAGACAGACAGACAGAGTTACATTCGCATTTATAATATTAATAATAATATTATAGATTATCTTATCGTATTGCAATTGATAATAATTCAATTAATATATCGAATATCGAATCAGAGATTAAAACTATGTAATAGGTTTATTTCTAAATTAGTCGTAGTTTGTGTTCATGAAAATTTCTTTTGAACTTTTTCGGGAGCGAGAAAGCGTATATACAGCTGTTTTACAACATCCGCTGTTCCGCATTTGTTAGATAAATATTATGTTTCATATAACATACTAATATTTTGACATCAATAGTTAACGAATAATAACGAATAATATTCACTTAGTTGTCAACATATTCCTTCAAATACAGTTGGTACAGTAAATATTGATCTGACCTTTATTATATAAAATAATAATGTAAATAGGATTAACAAATCATGGACCATGTTGAATTAATAACAACTTATGACTTTTGAAGTCCAATTAAAAAAAAAACAATGGCAACTGAGTGCTCAAATAGATATGGAATAAACAGAATAAAAATGGTAACTTACATTCACTCCTTTAATGAAACTCCCAAACTTTGTTCCACAAACAAGCCGAACCATCCATCACAGAACCAAACACTAGTAATTGAGATATTTTCGTCACCACATAATCGTCTCAACGCGTAACAATATCCAAAGTGCGAGCGGGGTAGAACAACACGTCCCAGCCTCCACGCGAACCGGGCACATCTAAAAATCCCAACTCCTGGAAGCTTTTGGCCGTACTCTCCCGTTAGAACTTATCAAAGCCAAACGTATCAAACAAAAACGAACCCTACACCTCTATTATCAAAGTTGATTATCCATTGTGTTGCTCTACTCGCCACAGAGCATCGAAGATCGGGGAAGAGGCGCAGATGCTGTGCGCATGCGATTTGGGTACGCACACAGATGTGGGCCTGTGTGTGTAGTAATATGTGAATAGTAGAGCGACGTTACATTGTTTGAGATGCCGGCCACCATTGTTGTGGATGCTCGGTGCTAGTGTGATAACTACCGGCTCGCAAGCGGTCGAGATTAATGTACGAGTATGGGCATAGCACGCTGACGTCAGCAAAAAAATAGGTGCGATCTTATAAAATGATGGTTAGAGTAGATAAATCTAGGGTACTTCGTCGTTTCGCACCACTACCAGTTCGCTCTATAGCAAACATATCTTTTGAGTTGGCTGTTTTGGGTTATATTGCGCTTGGGCTAAGGCTTTTTAAGTAGGTATATGCTTTTTTTAATTACTCTTCTTTGCTTCGTCGCTTTTTTGGACCCTTACCAAAAGTGTATACCATCGCGTTTATCGCGTTAGTCTGAGTTAACTATCATCATTAAATGAGTCAATCAATTAAATTGAATATAAGTACTAATCAAAGTACGTAGGTACACGTATCTATAAAATACACAATAACATATTGATATATGTACCTAACTAGGTATAATTTATCAATCTATACTCTATACTTAATAATAATATAATAATTATGTATATAATTATATAATTATATCATAAAGAGAAAAGATTTGTATGTTTGTAATAATGAGTAAACTCAAAAACTACTGGACCGATTTCAAAAATTCTTTCACCATTAGAATGCTACATTATCCCTGAGTAACATAGGCTATATTTTTTGGAGATCCGGGATATCCGGGATACGAGATCCGGGATCCATCAAACGGGATCCGAGATACGGGATCCGGGATCAGAGATCCGATTTTTTAAAATTTAAATTCTACGCGGACGAAGTCGCGGCAAAAGCTTGTATCTAATAATATTAATGGTATTTGATTTCTACGATATTTCGGTTGGAATCTGACCAACGTTACTAGATAATTGGATTATTGGATATCATAAGCAAAATACTTAAATGAGAAACTATGCCAAACTGTTTCTGGGTATTCGGTTGGAATTCCAATGAGACGTCGTAATATCTTATTGCGTGTAATATTATAGGTAGAATTTATTGATCTCACATTTATACTGAGTATTTCAAAAGTACGAAATAATCATTCTCTTTCTTCTCTTATCGTATGGTTAGTGGCCAACCTAGTGTCAGTTCTTTAAGCCTCCCAAAAGCCTCAGACGAGGCTTAGTGACTGCTAGCTAACCAGGTACCCTCCGAAGAAGATGTTCAGCACAAATGCCACATTCTTTCTCATCCATTCCATTTCTGTCTGACTGAAAATAATCCGAGAATACAAACAATAAAGTCAAGAATAAATGCCAATGTGTGGTACCAAAATCGGTCAGCCGATATACCAGCTAGTAATTGGGTGCCGCCTACCACATCTCACTCAGCGCTAGAGCGGAATGCTTGCAGCACGTGAGAGGTTTCACTTCACGCCCGAGGTTACACTCAAACACGCACTTCTTTCATAATCTAAGTGCACTCGCCACTTATTCCACAGTTTCAGATTTCAATTAACGCTTTAACATTGCGATATGGTAGAAATATCAGTAAGAAAATAAAAATAATATGAGTATTTTTTTTGTGGTTTAGTTGAGATTAGATAAGAGACGATTTAATTAAATTGTGTTAATTTGTTTTTAACTACAGACCCAACTCTACATTAGCCACTTTTACCCCACTATTGGCGACGGCCTTCTTCCAATCTTCTATGTCGTGGCTAATCAAGATCTTTCCCTCGTACCGGTGTCCAGTTTATAGCGCCATCTCCGTCTGGGCCTGCCGCTGGCCGGTCTTACGTTTTGTGGGACCCTGTTGGTAATATTGGCTTATTTATAATGAATACAATAAAATAATAATCCCGCACAATATAGGTACTATATAGGTTCGTATAAACTTGTACATTCTCTAATTAATATAATAATAATATTAAAATATTAATATCATAATATTAATAACTATAATGCATGTTAGTTTGTAAGATATTTATGTCGCCTGATAATAAATAAATAACAATAAATAAAACTTTTTTCTTCTTGCCAACATCAACTTCGTAAAAATTCTATCAAAATTTTTCGCTTCCTTACATTCGAGTTTAGAAACCATTTCGACGATGTCAGTATCACGCTACGCGTTCCTCCATGCAGTATTGTCGAACTGTCAGTTCCTTTGGTCCGCATCTATTCTCAGGTGCCTTCAACGGCTTCGATTATCCGTTTACAAAAGTCCCGAGCTCAATTCCAACCAAACTTGTTTAATTAAAGTTTTCGCACTCTTTTTCCCTTTAGGCGGGGAAATAATCCCTTGTTTGGGACAGCGGGTGCAGTGGAGAATCTTAACACTAAACATTTTATTTGCATAACCAGTTACTACACGTTAGTTTACATTCGGTTTTAAAAGATTTTACGGTTTTTTATAGGCTCCAGACCTCTACCTTGCTTGGTAAACATAAGCTCTGAGACAACAAGAAAACTAAATAATCCGGACTGCTCATAGCCTGAGAGGTTTAATTCCCGGTATCACAGCAATTATTTAGAGTAAATTTCTATTGAGATCAGCTAAATAAATTCGCTCCTGCAGGGCTAAAAAGGCCACATATTAGCGATTATGTAGCAATTCTGTAAAAGCAATAAATTTCTTGATGTCCCAGCAGAATCCTGCATTCCTGTCATTCTGCTAAATTTCCATATAATGGTGACATATTGTAGGCAAATGAAGAATTGCTATGTTGTCTTCTTAGCCCCATTGGACTATTCGTAATGTTTTTTTTGCCTAGAAAGTTATTTTTTCGAATGGCATCTCCACTCCACCTTAATGTCCAGAGTACCTACGTTAGTCCAAGTTTTTGTAGGTACTCAGTATTTGCTTTCGGGATTCGAGTTCAACTTCCAATATAGCGAAGTATTCGTGCATTCGGCATGTTAGAACATCTAGGTATAAGTTCAACTTCGATCAGTTTGTAAACTTCACCGTTGGGACCGTGCCGTAAAACTGAAAGACTACGTAATACGTTAAATATTTAATATGCTGTGTCCAGACGGCTGCATGCCGCGCGAGGCAGCTTTGCCTCGCTTAGTGCCGCCATACACCTGACTGCTTGTCAACAGCTCTATAGCAGTTGGTTGCAGTCTATACCCTTCTCTGTCTAGAGTGTAGGTTGGCTCGCCCGAGCATGCACCTGAGGCTACCGCGCGGGCATCGCGCGGCATTGAGCCTTCTGGACCCCGCTTAACTTGCCCCTTTTTAGGGTTCCGTACCCAAAGGGTGCCAACGGGACCCTATTACTAAGCCTACGCTGTCCGTCCGTCTGTCCGTCCGTCTGTCAGCGGGCTGTATCTCACGAACCGTAATCGGTATAGAGCTGAAATTTTCACAGAATGTACAACAACAAATACTAAACATTAAATAAATTTTAAAAATAAAGGGTTCCCCTTACAAGAAACATGTTATTTTTGACGTTTTTATTCTACGGAGCTACGGGACCCTATATGTGCGAGTCCGACACGCACTTGGCCGGTTTTTTGCTTGCTTCCGTCCCTTCCACTCATTAAAAGAAACATAGCTGTAACAGCTTCTTTACGCCGATCTCTGAGCACTTGTAAGTTACCCTTATTTAAGTTTGCGTGCATAAAATGATTGACAGTGCTTATATCTATGATAAATAGTTAGCGAAGTTAATCTACTCTATTAAAGTTCGACGAAGTATTGTAGAGAACATTCCGGCACAATATTCGTGTCGCTGCGGGTGTGGGAGAGTTCGGATTAACATTTACAAACCATTATCAGAAGTTATAATCGAAAATACACCTACCTAGATTATATAGAGTGTGTTAGTTCGACCTTGTTTGAAGTGAATTACTTGTGCACACACGGCAGGTAGAGTTAACAGGCGAAGTATAGCAATCTAATGTGAAATTGGAAAATGATCTACCAAGTTTTGCTGAGAATTTCTGTAACATAACAGGGGGCTTACCACCACCTCTTATAGCAGTTTTGTTTTTATGTTTCAGCGGCCATTTGTGCAATGACGTTTCTTATTGTCATGACAATAAGGTACGTCATTGCACAAAAAGACGCTGAATCGTTCAAACGTTCCTGTAATTGAATCGCAATAAGAGTTCGTGGTAAGCCCCCAGTTCATTTAAAAGTGTGTAAAAGCTCTGTTATTACGTTCAGTGCCTATAAATAAGAGCCGTGTTCACCAACAAAATAACGGTCCGTTAACGGTCCGAATGTTTGATGTACCTACTGGTAACAGACGTATACTGATTTAACAGTCCGTTAGTATGTTGGTAAACTTGGCCCTAAGTATTATAGTGGTGTATCTTACGATGGTATTCCTATATTCCGTACCTTACTTGTCTATATATGGAAAATAACCTATAGAACGGTTGACATTTCAATTGACAATTCATTCAAATTCAGACAATTCAAAGTCTGTGCTTTCGAGCGCACTATGAGCCGTCATAGTAGTTTGTGAATATAGCGGCGTTTTTTTAGGTTAACCAGCTACCCAATGCAACAATAATCGTAAATAGTTAAATATTTCTTGTAATCCAGCCTCTCTCCATTAAATATTTAGGTACTTCTAGCTCTCATCCGTTCTCGTGTCCCGTTCTCCTATTTTTAAATTCCAGAAAATAAACAAACAAAAGTGCAATTCAATGACTCAATGCGCCAGTAAAACGTCTTACTTATACATCGAGCGCTAAGCAAAAACCTCGATTTGCAATCTGCGGTACAAAACGGTAGAGGATTCGATTTTCCATTCAGCAACGGCAAGCTACAAGCAGTTACATAAGCTGCGCTATTAAGCAAACTGTCGCCTTTCGAGCCGTTCGCCTTCGACTCGAGATAAAGTGGCTTCTTTGGGACGAGTATTGCAATTGCCATTTATTGTCCTATGTCTTAGAGGCACGAGTGAGTTGTGTGATACTATATAGGATATTAAGTTAGAGAAGAACGTATACAATGACTTACACGTGACTAAAAATAATCATTAATAAATGACAGAGAAAGTTTAACAAGTACGTTGCAAAATGTTTCGCAACGTGGGCTACGCTAGAGAGTGACTATGAGCTGTCTTATAAAACAGTATCTATTCGTGTAAATGACCTTAATCCGGTTTACCTTCATACTTCATTTTATTAATAACGTGTTCATTAATTCGTTATCTATGGCATAAGTAGGTCAAAAATGTAAGTATTTTTTTTAACATATTTGGAATGAGAATTGAAATCTGAATATGTCCTCCTACAATACCTCGCTCGTCTTACCTAACAACCTGTATAATTAGAAGGTAGACCATTTTTTGACTATTTAAAGATCTGTATGATCTGCTAGGCTATTCTGTAACGACAAACTCACTTCGCACGCGTGAATTTGCAGGTGATATGTCAATTTTGTATTGAAATTTGACATTTCACTAGTAAATTCATGCGTGCGAAGTGAGTATGACGTTACAAAATAGCCTAGCTGTAAGAGTTGGATGACATTTAGTAGGATTTCCAAATTAGCGTCTGTCTTTCGTAGGGCACGCAAAAAGTCGGTCCCGGTTGTTGTTATCTAAATAACCGTCTTCGGGTGGTTTGAAAAGCTCTGACACCAGTTAGGACACGTTAGTTTACTAACCATACGATTAGATGAAAATTACTCAGAGAGAATCATTAGAGCCCACTGATTAGTACATTTTTAACATAACTCTGCTCGTAATTTTTTTACTGAAATAGTCCACAGGTTTTTGTGACTCATCCTAATAACGAATATAATTTAGAATGCGTTTTTTACACTGTTCAACATCAGTTCTATCATGCTACGTGAAAGTTGGGAAATTAAAGTTCAGATAAAATATAAAATCTCAAGCATTTTGGCCAGTCTGTTCTCATGCTATTTTAAATCGAAAATGACATCATTATTTATTTTATGGACTTTTTAAATAAGTATGTTACAATATTAAGTAGGCATTACCCAAATGAAACCTGCCATAAATATGTTTACACTCATTTTCATAACATTACGGATTCCGAGAACACCTCCATGAAAGCTTTTAGTAACAAGTCGATTACGTTGGGGTTGTTATCGCAAAGTTTATAGGAATCAATATCGGTGTTGTAACTAGAATGTACGGTACGCACTGAATACCGTTTTATATCAGCTATAACTCGCCCCAGTATCGCGATTCGCACCTGAGCCCGACCCGGCATAGATCACAATAATGCTATAGTAATGTTCATAGTTATGGCAATACCAGCCCTCATAGAAGGTTTGTAGGTATAAGATTCCACCTATAATATGAATATTTTAGTCCACAAAATGGACCTTAATAGGATTAGATATAAAATAGATATTGGTTCATAAAATAGTAATTGAATAACGAATAGCTACGTCCAGAAGTGTCACATGCCGCGCGAGGAAAATTTTCCTCGCGGTGTTTGACTTGCCTCACGTGAGGCAAATGCGCGCCCTGCCTCACCTGAGCACTCACATTAGCGTCGCCTAGTTTGGCAGTCGTGAGACAGAACGATGTCAAACGTGTCAAACTGATTGATCGGGTATACCTTTCCCTGTCTAGAGTGTCAGTTGCCTCGCCATTTGCCTCGCGCGGCATGCGACTGAGGCAAACGTCGTGCTTCGCGAGGCATGTGGGTGAGCAGCCTCGCGCGGCATGTGACACTTCTGGACGTAGCTAATGAAGATACGAAGATGAAGTTATTTTTTTCTTGATGATAGGTATACTAAGTTATTGGCTAGGTCTATATCAGGCGCATACCGCACCCGAGCACTCAGTTTTGACCTCGGAACGCAGACATAATGTCATAATACGAGTGCTAGCGCGAGGCATGCGAGGGATTTGAACGCAACTTGTAAGACTACTTAACCAGTCATTCCCGCTGACGTGTAGTGTACCTACTTAAATCGTTTTTTTTTAAATATATCCGACTTCTGAGGTTCATGGATTTTTGAAGAAAAAAATAATGAAAATTCTTCGGCAAGAAAGTTACGAGAATGACACGTGAAATTGCAGTCACCAAAGTACCAAACAAGTGTTTCCTAAGAGGCACCTACTAATTAAACTCACCTTTGTTATTTCTACATTTGTTCGAAAACTTCACCAGAAAACAGCAAACGTGAGACCATCGCCATTCGAACATTTCATTGGAAAATTATTATCAAAACGTGTATTATGTTCAAATTACTCTAAAACAATTAATTATAATCCCTATAGAATGCCAAGTCACGCCAACTTCGCTTTTGTGCTTGCACTTCACTATCTGAACTTCAAACAACGAAATTCTGCGCAAGTTTCGACAAGTTCGCAACCATAGTAACCTGCCAAGTCTGATAGCATCATGCAAAGTTTCTTTTATGGTACCTTTAAAAAGGTTTACTAAACCAACTGCAGCTGATTAAAGTGCTTCTAAAAGACATGTTCAAATGTTGAATTAGTTTAGGTACGTACTTTGAAGTCCGCACTTCAGAGATAATATTTAGTGCTTAGTTTCTAAGACCGTTTAGTGAAAGTTTCAGACTACTTTAGTGCGTTTAATATGACAATGAGATTTTGAAGAATTCTCTTTAAACTTGCCATTATTGAAGAAAATAAGGATTAAAACGAGTGAAGGAATAGATGAGGAATAGTTAAAGTTATATAAAATGTCTTGATGAACTGATAAACTATCACCAGTGACGACCGCTTGGCGCAGTGGTTTGAATGTTGACCGCTCGGCTCACTGCATCGGGTGGGTGCGGATTCATTGACTGCAGCTCATAAACGGGCTGGCTCGACCGGGGTAGTACCACCCTCTCACAGAAGATCGGCGTAAAGCAGCTATTACAGCTGCGTTTCGTACGATGAGTGAGAGAGCCGTAAGCCCACCCTCCCTCCCCCTCCATCCATCCCACTCCCCTTCAGGTCGGCAATGTGCGAGCAATGCCTTTGGTATTGTAAGCATCTATAGGCTACGGTAACTGCTTAACATCAGGCGGGCCATACGCTTTTTTGCCACCGCAGTCCAATAAAAAATAAAAAAAATATTAAAACCCGCCAGAGGCAAATCCCGGAAACGGCCTTTTCGTAATTTGCCCTGGTCTGGTCTGGGTGTCACTGGGATTGCCCCCAGTCCATTGCATGGTAGCCATAGCGTTGCTTAGTTTGCGACCATAAAATTGGTATGTAAGTCTGACAATATTTTTAATGTTTTCATAGTATTGTGAAAATTATACGTCACGACATTTATCCCCATTCGGGGGTAGTCAGAGGCTTGATTGGCCACACACCACCACAATAGTTAGCGGTTTTAGTGGAAAACAAACTCGTCAAGATACGACAAACATCAACATCAATACGATTGTGTTCGTAACAACATTTAAAATCAGTGTCGTGATAGGTACAATTTTATTACCACAGTATCTATATAATATAATCTTGTAGCTATTAACCTCGTCTAGCCGAAGCAATACAAGCAATTGATGCGAACTTATAGGCGCGCGGTGTCAGTATTGGACGAAGTTAGATTAGATATCAGCGCTCGGCAACTAGTTCCAATGAAAGCCCTAATGGGTTACATGATGTATATTGAAGATACATGAAATTGAGTCAAATTATATTGAAACTCCAAATTATTGAGGTCGTAAAATCAACTGCTCATGTTTATTTATTGTCAAAGTCAAAGTCAAAGTCAAAAGGTTTTTATTCATGTAAGCTCATTAGAGCATTTATAAATAGTCAATATAAACAATATTTTAGCGTTACCACCGGTTTGTAATGTTGCTTCCATTGAGAAGAGCCGGCAAGAAACTCAATGGTTACTCTTTTCAAAAGAATAATTTTATACATTTTCAAACAGTAACGCTATGTGAGCATTGGTTTGATTACCTCGACCGAGTTCTAATAAAAAGGTCTAGACGAAATACAATTGCGCGATCCCATAAGAGTTCCCTTTGTTCCTTTGTGGCAATATGTTATACGGAAAACTAGGTACTCGATAATATCGCTTGTAGTAGGTATTCCGTATCTCCACAACTTAACGTATTCATGGGTGCGTCTACATGCCGCGCCCGAGCACTCAGTTTTGACGACGACGGAACGCATGGACATATGTAACGAATGCTAAACTAATCTGCTATCACTGCTTTATTACACCATTATTCGTAATTATTTCTTTCAAATCAAAGCACAATGATTCAACTGCACAAACAAACAATACCGCTTTTCTTGAAATATGATACGAATCAGAATCGTAAGTTTCTGGATTACAGATATTGAGTTATCAGCCCACCGCTGCACTCGTGCGTTCGATAACCATCCATCTGATATTGAATATATGATTCCCGTTCACAAAGCGGGTTACCGGTGTTGCAATATCATGGAAATGATCATATTATTATCCTAGCTTGGTTAAACTGAACCATATATCCACTTGTAAGAGAAATTGATCTGCTATGATATTTTTGGAAAAAAAAAATATGACTGATTCAGCGCTCAAGAAATCTGCTTAGTTTTGTTTATTTAAATTTTCTATACTTTTATAATAGGGTCTAAAGCGTGTTTGTGGTTATATATTATTTAGAATAATGGGGTAATGTATTCTATTCTGTTGAAGTCAGAATAGATACATGCAAAGTCAGCGGTAAATTTCGGCAAAGGCCTCCTCGTAATTTGCCTTGATTTGGGTGTCACTGGGATCACCCCCAGTCCATTGTATGGCAGTTGCTTAGTTTGGGATCATACAGTTGGTGTGTTAATCTAGTGATATTTATTTATTCATTTTTTTTTTTGTTATTTTGGTATTAAAGCGTTTGAATGAATTTCTACACCACACCTGCCTGATTTAATAAAGACGCCAGCTTCTACGAAACTTAAATCATTTTTCGATATATCCGCCCAAGAATATCCCAGTGACAAAGCTTCAGGTGAACATAGCGTTATATATTTTAATTTTATACATAGCCCGGGCATCCTGAATAGCTCCTTTATCGAGTGAAATTTGCATAATACCTACACGGCTGCAAACGCTTTTGATATTGCGCCGCAGATTATCGCGGTATAATCCGCCGTCTTCGGTACACTCAATGAGATTCTGCGGGCTCCGGTGCGGGGTGATATAATCCCAGTTGGTGGAATATCACATGGGGATTGCTATGGAATGCAGCTTTCGAATTGGAGTGTCGCTGCACTTAACGGTACCGGTGTAAACAGCGCAGAAGATAGCCCAACACCCCTCCCTCTGTCCCACTCCCCTTCAGGTTGGCAACGCGAGCGATGTCTTTGGTAATGCAAGCATCTAGAACTGCTTAACATCAAGCGGGCTGTGCGCTTTTTTGCCACCCTAGTCACATAAAGTTAGTAAAGTAGTTAGTTTTATAGTTTGCTTATTTTTAGGGTTCCGTACCTCAAAAGGAAAAAAACGGAACCCTTATAGTATCACTTTGTTGTCCGTCTGTCTGTCTGTCTGTCTGTCTGTCTGTCCGTCCGTCTGTCAAGACGGGCACAGCCCAAACCGCTGGAGTTACAAACATGAAATTTAAACATTAGGTCCCTTTTACAGTGTAGAAGAAGAGCATGGAAAGGATTTTGGAAAATTTCACCCCTCAGGGGGTAAAATAATGGGTGGAAGTTCGTATGAAAGTCCCTCATTTGAAGTTAGAAACATGAATTTTTTTATTTAAGCTACTATTTACAAATAATTTTTACAATTAATTTTTATACAGCGATTTCGTAAATTCCACCCCTAAAGGGGTAATATAAGGGGTGGAAGATTGTATGGGAGTTAAAAAAAAATTTTGAAGCTAGAGACCTGGAAATTTGTATTTAAGCTACTAATTACAAATAAAAAATAGTAATTCCGCGTTTTTGAAAATTCCACGCCCAAGGGGGTAAAAAAGGGGTGGAAGTTTGTATGGAGGTCCCAATTTGTACGGAACCCTCAGGGCGCGAGTCCTACTCGCACTTGTCCGGTTTTTTATATAAAAAAGATACTGTTACTACGTAGTTTTGGTAACTAAGAAGATTAGATTTAGAGTCGAACAAGATTAGTTTAAAATAGAAGTACTTATATTAATTGCATAGTCGATTATTTTCTTAGTTGATACTAGCTGTGCTCGCGACTTCGTACGCAAAATGTACGTTCGTATTTACGCAAAATGTTTGTTCATGTTTGATAAAGTAAATTTAGCCTAAATTACCAGTGCCAGAGTCAGTGAATGTCTCGTCAAAATCGGTCCAGCGGTCTCGGAGATTAGCCGAAACAAACAGACAGATAGACCAATTTTTTTTCTAACTGTCTTATATATCTCCATACTAAGTAAAAAACTATTATTTTGACATTACAAACAGACACTTCTATGTTATTTATTTGTATGTATAGATCGTTTATATTTACAGCGTTTTCAATTTCAATTGTTTACGTAGAGTCGACGGTACGATAGGTAAACAAAAGAAGGTAGCAAATATTTGTTCCATTTATACTTTAGAAAACAAATCTTATTTTAGTACCGTGATTGCTTCCACAATTTATTTCTAATATCAACACAAATGCTAAGACCGAGATATCTCTCCATAATCTTCTCGAATATACAATATGTTAAAAAACCCTGTCCGACCCGAAAACGTATTGTTGGGTATCGAGATTAGATTCCATTTTTGTAAAAATATTCTTTTTTATTTTTTCTAAAAAAAAAATTTTTCATTTTTTTAGCATAGTATGAGTCCCACTGCTGGGCAAAGGCCTCCCATATTTTTTTGTAATACAAATACCCCGTTTACATATTTTTTATTTTCATAAAATGACGTCATCACATACTTTGTGGCCTGAGGTGACGCCACACGATCTAAGATAATTACTTCCGGTAACGGTGTTGTCATATTTTTAAAATTAGCTACATTTTGTGGGAAAAAGGCAAAAAAATGGCACTTTAAATGTTCATTAATATGTTTACTATCAAATTTTTTTTTTTTTATTATTTTATTTGGTCATGTGATTGGGGAACCTAATTACCGGTTTCGCCTCGGAAAGGGTTTTCTTAACATGTTGTATGACTATCTATAGAAGAAACAACGTACACTTCAACTTTGACACAACCCATAAATTCTTCAGTCCTTGACGGAAGAAATTCAGCAACAAAAGCACTCAAGCAACTTCATTTTACGCTTACGATTTCCGACAGACGAATGATTTACGAGCACACAGTATTCTAATAAAACGCAACATATGCAAAGTTCATGCAGAGTAATGGCAAGAATTTAATCGACTGAGTAAACATATGGACGCGAATCCACGCCTTTTGTTACAATATATGAGATGTAATTCTTCAACGGCTCTGCAGGGCGCCGAACCGACGCGACGGTAACACGCCGAGTGGAAATTTGAAAAGAATCTCGATTCACTCTTTCTTTAAACATTTCCAGATGAAATTGAACGGCCGCCAGCACATATGTGTTACCATTACCAATATAAGCTGGGCTCTCTACATTATTGATGCCCGTAATTAAGGAAGCTCAGCTTATGTTACCAAAGATGTACAAGCGGCTGTAGTATGAATGGTTACTACATCATTGGTGACGTCTACATCCGGCGCATGCCTCACCCGAGCACTCACTTTTGACATCGCAACGTATGGATATAATGTCATAAAATGAGTGCTCGGGCGAGGCATGTGCGGCATCTGGACGTACCTATTATGTTGTTAAAATATTATGTTTATATGCGGCGTGGGGTCGTAAAAAATATAACACCACGTTTTGTCACGGTTTTGTATTTTTGAGGTATTGTGTTCAATCTTCAGTACTTGTGCTGACCTGTCCCTATACCACCACCTCTTATAGCAGTATTATTCTAATCTTACGACTTTTTGTAATGTCATGACCCTTAATTGTCATGACAAGTCAACTTACAAAAAGGCGTTGTAAGGTTAAAATAATATAACATATGTAATAATATAATATAAATAGGTTATGGTAGGGCCCCTGGGCCCTAAATTGCTTAGCCATTGTGGCGCCACTGTGGCTTTTTGAGGGTCGAACAATATAGCAGCTCAATGGCAATGGCTAAGCGACTTAGCGCGCAGCAGTATATTCTAAAGCAATGTCTATTTACATATGATACCGCCACCACTGTTACTCCTGTAAGCCAGTTTCGACAATGGTGTCCAATGATAACACCCCTCGGCGTTCCCTCGATGAGTCCCGGGAAAAACTAAGTTGTCTTGGAACAACAAATTTCTGGAAATATTTATAACAAATCCTGAAAACGTTGAAAATATAGCGTGATCCCAAGTGACGAGTTCATGCCTTAAGTTCTTTATCGTTACAGGAAATCACAACCATATTGCTTTTTCAGATGTCTATCTACCATCAACAATTGATAACACTATCTTGATGTATTTTAATTTCCTTTTCATTTAACCGCTGTTATCAGTGCAGTACATAGCATAGTTTTATGCGTTTGATTGATATAACGCTATCATAGTTTAAATCTATTTTGATCGAATTTTGGACAGATTTTCTTGGAGGCGATGTTTGTCGGAAAGTGTGAATGAATAATAATGCATCTTGATTAAAGGCGCCTTCAGGAAATGAAAGCATAACGGTGTTTTCGCAGATAATGCGGAAATAATATTTTTCTAAGCTCGTGCGTTTCCTTCAATAGTCTCACTCAATTTATACAGGGTGTAACGGAAAGGGTACATACATAATATGAAGTGCACGGCTTCTTTGGATGATAACAATCTGACGGCAAGGGTTTTAAAATCCTATATCTACACGTCATAAACATATTATGAGATATTCCAATACATGAAAACAAAATACCAAACATTTCAAATTTACATTTGCACATTACCAGCACCAAGTCACCTGATCGTGGAAGAGTAACGTGAAAAGGGGACACTCGTAGGGGGATGATACGTTTGTTATGATTTGAATTAAATAAACTTACCAAATCAAACATTTGGAAGAATTTTTTAGAAAATGTATTTTGAGCTGAAATCTTATACAGATTTTCTATTCCAGATATACTTTTCACCCGTTTCGGATAAATATACTATTTCCGTTACACGCTGTAGAAGGCATCAGGTAAACATTATTATATTTTTCATACAATTACCGTATTGTGACGATATCAATAGGTACGGAACAGTCAGTGCTTTATTTTCTTGATCCTTATCACCGGCGGCGGTGTTCATCGAAGTGAAAATTCTGTTTAATCAATTTATCAATCATAGTCCTAACTATCACCCAGATTATCTATTCTGTAGTTAAAGTAAGAAGCAATGTATAAATAATGTGCAATCAATGGTACGTTATCAGTTTTAGTGCATTGTTTCCGTGTAACTAACCGTCATAAGGACTTTATTAAATGAAAGGTATTTAATAATTTAATATAATAAATTTTGAATTATGGGTTAGCGAATTATGGGGAAGAATATTAGATGTTATAAAATTATAATGTATGTATGTTATAAATTATACATGTATGAGGATTCTAAATTATTGACCCATTCTCAGTCACTGTTCTGAGATATACTAACAAGTGCGCATGCTGAAATCTGCAGCATGATAGATAAAACCTAAATTTTCACAATTATTTATATTTCAGGATTTATTTTACTCAGTGCATTAGCACTGGTTCATGGAGGCACAATAGAGACCCATGAAAATGGATGCCCCAAAGACGATGCCATCGAAAAACTACTACCACACGAGAACTGCTGGCAATTCTATCAATGCATAAGTGGAGAACTGATAACCAGAAATTGTTCTGCAGGACTTTACTTTGATTCTGAACGCGAAGTGTGCGATTGGCCTCGTAAAACCGATTGCTGGAAACAACAGGACAATACGGATCCTGAAAATACTGAAGAACTGGATGCTAGTGACCCTAGCCAGGCGTCTAAAATCTGCGCTGCGCCGAAGTCCAATGGCGTTCTGGTTGCACATGAAATTTGCAACAAATTCTACAAGTGCTTCCATGGTAGCCCTGTGGCACTGAACTGCCCAGTGAACTTACTCTATAATCCAGATAATGAGCAGTGTGACTGGCCAGAGAAAGTAGACTGTGGAAGTAGAGTTATTTCTAATGAAACTGTAGACGGTGGGAACGACAACTATGGCAACGGAGGCAATGAAACTGTGGAAGTAGACATTGATAGTAATGAAAATATCACTATCAATGATGATCCCAGTGAAGCTCCCGCTATTTGTAATGCTGAAGGATCAGAAAGTGTGTTGGTAGCTCACGAAAACTGCAACCAGTTCTATATATGCTCCCAGGGTCTCCCAGTAGCTTTGGAATGTCCACTTAATCTGTTGTACAATCCTTCCAAGGAATATTGTGATTGGCCGGTAAATGTGGATTGTGGAAGCAGAATCATTCCTGAAAATGAGGACACCAATGATGACGTAGAGGAAAATAAATTGAAAAGACATATCAGGGAGGTTGAAAGTAACATAAACAGCGACCCTAGTGAAGCACCTGCCATCTGCGCTGCTGAAGGTTCTAACGGCGTATTAGTTGCACATGAGAATTGCAATCAATTTTACAAATGCTCTGGGGGACGTCCCGTCGCTTTGTCATGCCCATTAAACCTTCTGTATAACCCCAGTAAGAAATATTGTGACTGGCCGCAGGAAGTTGACTGTGGGAACAGAGTGATTCCTGAACCGGAAGATGACAGCACAGTTGATGGTGAAAATGGGCCAGAAAGTGAAGGTGATGACGAAGACAAAGTCCCAGACCAAATCAACGACGATCCGAGCAAAGCTCCAGAAATTTGCGCTGCTGTCGGCTCTGATGGCGTATTAGTTGCACATGAGAACTGCAATCAATTTTATAAATGCTCCGAAGGTCTTCCCGTCGCTTTATCATGCCCGTTAAACCTTCTGTATAACCCCAGTAAGAAATATTGTGATTGGCCGCAGAATGTCGACTGTGGGAACAGGGTGATTCCTGAACTGGAAGATGAAAGCGCAGTTGATGGTGGAAATGGGCAAGGTAATGGAGGTGACGACGAAGACAAAGTCCCAGATCAAGAAATCAACGACGATCCCAGCAAAACTCCAGAAATTTGCGCTGCTGTCGGCTCTGATGGCGTATTAGTTGCACATGAGAACTGCAATCAATTTTATAAATGCTCCGAAGGTCTTCCCGTCGCTTTGTCATGCCCGTTAAACCTTCTGTATAACCCCAGTAAGAAATATTGTGATTGGCCACACAATGTCGACTGTGGGAACAGGGTGATTCCTGAACCGGAAGATGACAGCGCAGTTGATGGTGGAAATGGGCAAGGTAATGGAGGTGATGACGAAGACAAAGTCCCAGACCAAGAAATCAACGACGATCCCAGCAAAGCTCCAGAAATTTGCGCTGCTGACGGCTCTGATGGCGTATTAGTTGCACATGAGAACTGCAATCAATTTTACAAATGCTTCGAAGGTCTTCCCGTTGCTTTGTCATGCCCGTTAAACCTTCTGTATAACCCCAGTAAGAAATATTGTGATTGGCCGCAGAATGTCGACTGTGGGAACAGGTTGATTCCTGAACCGGAAGATGACAGCGCAGTTGATGGTGGAAATGGGCAAGTTAATGGAGGTGATGACGAAGATAAAGTCCCGGAACAAGAAATCAACGACAATCCCAGTGAAGCTCCCGCTATTTGTAATACTGAAGGATCAGAAAGTGTATTAGTAGCTCACGAAAACTGCAACCAGTTCTATATATGCTCCCAGGGTGTCCCAGTAGCTTTAGAATGCCCGCTTAATCTTTTGTACAATCCATTCAAGAAATATTGTGATTGGCCGGTAAATGTAGATTGTGGAAGCAGAATCATTCCTGAAAATGAGGACACCAACGACGTTGAGGAAAATAAATTGAAAAGACATATCAGGGAGGTTGAAAGTAACGTTAATAGCGACCCCAGTGAAGCACCTGCCATCTGCGCTGCTGAAGGTTCTGACGGCGTATTAGTTGCTCATGAACTATGTAATCAATTTTATAAGTGTTCAGAGGGACTACCAGTTGCTCTTCTATGTCCAGGAAATTTATTATATAACCCTAGCATGAAGTACTGTGATTGGCCGCAGAATGTCGACTGTGAGAACAGGGTGATTCCTGAACCAGAAGATGACAGTGCAGTTGGTGGTGGGAATGGGCCAGAAAGTGGAGGCGACGACGAAGATAAAGTCCCTGACCAAATCAACGACGATCCCAGCAAAGCTCCAGAAATTTGCGCTGCTGAAGGCTCTGACGGTGTATTAGTTGCTCATGAACTATGCAATCAATTTTATAAATGTTCAGAAGGACTCCCAGTTGCTCTTCTATGCCCAGGAAATTTATTATACAACCCTAGCATGAAGTACTGTGATTGGCCGCAGAATGTCGACTGTGGGAACAGGGTGATTCCTGAATCGGAAGATGACAGCGCAGTTGATGGTGGAAATGGGCAAGGTAATGGAGGTGATGACGAAGACAAAGTCCCAGACCAAGAAATCAACGACGATCCCAGCAAAGCTCCAGAAATTTGCGCTGCCGACGGCTCTGATGGCGTATTAGTTGCTCATGAACTATGCAATCAATTTTATAAGTGTTCTCAGGGTCTCCCAGTTGCACTTCTATGCCCAGGAAATTTATTATACAACCCTAGCATGAAGTACTGTGATTGGCCACAAAACGTTGAGTGCGGTGACCGATCTGTTTTGCAAGAAGAAGACAATGTCGATAAGAATGTAGAAAAAGAAATAGATGAAGATAAAGTGGATGAAGTAGATTATGGCGTTCAAGCTGCAGCACTTTGCGCCGATGTCAGCTCCAATGCTCTGTTGGTTCCACATGGAAATTGCAATCAGTTTTACAAGTGCGCGTTTGGATCTCCAGTCGCCATCTCTTGCCCATCAGGTCTTTTTTACAATCCTCGCCTTGAAGTTTGTGATTGGCCCGCTAACGTAGAATGCGGCAGCAGGGATAAGAAATTACAAACAGAGAAAAGGTTTATAGAAGCTAAAAAAGCACTGAAATTCTTATTGAGGGTTTATTAAATCCTGTAAAACTTTTAACTAGATGAATTAACGAGAAATGCATAAATAGGTATTTGTCCAGGTTATTTTTGTGTTTTTATTTATTTTTTTGTAAATTGTTATCTGAAAAAAATATATATATAGTATTTAAGTGATCAAATGACCTAAGTATTTTATTACCTGCAACACACACTGTATAGGTACATTACTTTCCAATTAAAAATATTTTAGAATAATACAACACAGAAATTAAGAATAACATTTCATCACTTTGGATAAAATTTTCATAAAAATGCCAATTGTTGCAAACAGCTCAACCAATCGGAAAATAATATTTTTTGCAGGATTTCATAGCAAGTCCTTCCATAAAAAAGTCGCCAAAATATAATTAAGGTACCTTCCTCATATCCATACATCTTAGTTTCAATCTACATATAAAACGAATATGATAGAAAAAGGCCAATGAGAATCCGATAAGTCGGTTCAGGCTGTTTCTTTATAGATGTCATTACTCAGGCTTGCGGACTTGCCACCTGAGCCGGCGTCGAACAATCTTTCCTGCAATGCAGTTGTTCTCATAAGATACACGAAATATTTCTAGGAATACCAAGGAAGTTTTAAGTCTCTAACACCTGGAATGCGGACTTGGCAGCAAAAGTGAAGCCGACAGCGAGATACCATACTGAACGTTGTTTCCTTTGCCAACAAGAGTGACCATAATATTTTGAAATTTTGAGAACGTCCCCATGGACATCTGGTGAAAACGTGCTTTTGTTCCGAGATTGTTATGATAGGAAAATAATAAAATAAGGAAAGGGATGTTTATTTTCTTAAGAACATGAGTAGGTACAATAAATTAGTCTGCGGTGGCCAAACCACACGAGTGCCTGTCTGTATCTTGGCAACCTAAATGAAGTTACAAAATAGTATTTAAGATCGTAGATTTTGCCACTTTGTAATATAAAGTAACATGACACTTCACACGCTTGGACGTTGTCTAGGCTCTCCATATCTATGGTTTTTCCTATACTTATCTTTCCTATACTTACTCTTTTTCTATGCTATAAAAGGTACCTACTACTGTTAACATGTTATGTTTGATTTGGGCTGTGCAAGTTGTGACAGACGGACATAGAGACAGACAGAAGGACAACAAAGTGATCATATTAGGGTTTAGTTTTTTTTCCTTATTAGGTACGGTACCCTAAGAATATCCAACTAATTAGACCATAAGACAAAATTAAAGGACAATGGGCAAAATTGTATGGGACTTGGTCCAAATATACACCACTGACGAGACCTACGTAACCCGATAGACCACTAAATACTGAGTAACTTTTACAAAGACAGATCAACAAAATAAGCTGTCAGTAAAAAAATATGGGTAGTTTAAAAAACATATTTTTTTGATTTCACCCTTATTATTATGTTTACACATTTTTTTCGAAAGGCAACAATACAAATACTCTTACTAACATTAAATAAAAATAAAATAAGCTGTCAGAAAGCAAAAAATGCCGTGAAAAATATTTTATTATTATTTTTGTTACCTGATGAAAAGTGAACAACAACAACAACAGCAGCATTCTTACGTATTTTCTGATGTTGCGCTTCTATAAAATAAATAAGCAGGTACCTTCTATGCGTTACCTTACTTTTTTACTTATCATCAGGTAACAATAATAATAATAAAATATATTTCACGGCATTTTTTGCTTTCTGACAGCTTTTTTAAATTTTATTTAATGTTAGAAAGTGAATTTATATTGTTGCCTTTCGAAAAAAATGTATAAGACATAACACTAAGTGTGAAATAAAAAAATTAAAATATTCTTTTAAACTACTCATTTTTTACTGACAACCTATTTTGTTGAACTGCCTTTGCAAAAGTTACTCAGTATGTAGTGGTCTATCGAGTGACGTAGGTCTCGGAAGTGTTGGACATTTGGACCATTTTTGCCCATTGTCCTTTGTGCTAACGAAAAGGAACAGTGAGGGCAGGGCATTTTCTTTTAAAACTCGTTGTGTTAAATTAGGGACATAATCTGTCGGCTTAAAATGCTTGCTGCATATGACGGAATTTTGGGTAATTTTTCTGTAGCCAATAGGTATTCGTTGTAACCAATTTACACGCCTGGGATCTGTAGTTTTAGGTAATCTGAAAAAGACAAAATTGTTTTTTTGTTTTTTCTTGCTTAGGAGTAATCGGGAAGTGTAAAGTCAAAAGTCGTCCCGATTTCAAACAATTTCAATCGACAAACCATCGGTCTCGGCTTTTATTTTATATTGTCCATCAAGGGTTGCAATGCTGACCGCGCTGTGGAGCCCTGGAGCTGCGCTGCGCCGCGCTTTCGGCCATCAACAACGCGCCCAGCACCACACTCATTACAGACCGTGGCAGTAATGTACTATTAAAAAGTAACAAAAGGGTAAAGGAAAAAGGCCCCGAGAATTGCATTGCCTAGGGGCCCTGAAAGGGTTAATCTGGCCATAGACGTGCGGGTTCCTTGAGCGTGTGAACGACGCGAACGCCGCGTGCGAGCCCGGCGAGCCGTGACAACGCGGCGTGAGCGTCGCGTTTTACCAGCGTGTGGTATGTCGCGCGTTGCAAATGCGACCGACTTCAAAAAGTAGCGATGCAGTCGTGCGGCAACGAAAAGCGCGACTTTATCGCTGCAAACAGTTCCCGTGGACGATATTCCTCAGTTAACACAGACACATAATAAGATTGATATTATAGTCCTTTTTACTAACGAAATTTATGTCACCCGAACATCTAAAATGTACTTAACGTGGAAAACATAGTTACCCACTTACCTATGTTAAGATAATCCTTAATTCGGATAATACTCGCTTTTACACCCTTCCATTACGCATATTCTACCCATTTTTATAAGAAAATTCAGCACAATCCTCTAGATTTAAAATTCGCTGAAAATGTCGTGTGTCACGCAAATTGACGTTCTGTGTTTCAAGTGTTTAATTTTATTTCTGCTACGATTCCTATAGACATCACGGAACTGACAATTACAAGCGAATTATTAAAGAAGGTAAGTACTTATTTTCAGATATTTATTTATATTTGAAATTTTAATCTTAGGATATTCTTATACTTTACCATAGGTATTTCATTAATCGACTTTATTGTTTATTATTCTTATCATGAAAATGTGCCAAATTTAAAGTGATCGAATAAATATTAACTGGCAACACAAGGGTTGAAAGGTTGTACTGTTAGAAAGGGAAAGAAGGCGCAGTTATAGGTATCTGGCTGGGACCGGTTTTTATAAAGCCTGCATCGTGGGCGTTAAGTGCGTCAGATAAGGTTTATTTTTGAATGAATGAATGGAAAATAAAGTTTCTAGTTCACAGTCCTTGAAGTGTTACGTTCATGAGGAATACATAAACCTTTTGATATTATAGGTGAAGATTTTTGTTCGGAATTTGAAAATCTAATATGAGATATTTTTAACCGCCTTCAAAAAGGACGAGGTTCTCAATTCGACTGCATGTTTTTTGTTTCAATGGTAGGTTGGTGGCAGGTCGGTGTTCTAAATTTCAAATCTCCACCGATTTGTTCAGTCAAACCGCGTGGCTTGTGAACTATCTTGGATATCGTTAACAGCTTTGAAATATTCAAATCGATATAATTTCGAGTAGTTTAACACTAAGTTTTTGGCAGGTACCTTTGGCTGAAATGCCAAAACCATTTCGATCCCAACTTAGAAACTTCATTGTAGAGTCACTATAGTTGGCGGTTTCTTGATTAACTGTGACTGACATTGGACATTTGCTGATTTTGAAATCAATTAAGTTAGTTAATGAAATTAAATTTATTTACATACATACAACAAGAACTATACTAAAAACTACAACTAAAGAAAAGATAAAATAATAAATAGAAAAACAAATTATGAATATAAAAGGTCGACATCGTCGTCGATACCAAAGGTTCCCAGCAGGCTGGCCGCATTTCCGCGCTGTATGACTATACTTATTCGCTGCGCGAAATAAAAGCCAGCCCGCCGGTCACGTGAAGCGGCAAACAGACGCGTGGCAATCTCCTTAAAGAGGCGACGCGCATTTGGGCCCCATGTGCCCAGGGTTTCGACCCCAAACGGCTCAAACAAGTAGCCTCCGGGAAGGCCACTATATTTGCGCCGTTTGAGGTTCTCGGCCTCTGCAGCAGCAGCGCGAGAACGCATCGACGTGCTAGGAAGGTGTGACGGCGCCAGGGTGTCTACGCAAGTTGCATCCCACACCAGGGGCCGTCCCAACCTCCACGGCACCAAAGACATACCGTCGGGCCTCTTGCCGTCATCACGCGCCAGCCCATTGGGTTCTAATACGGCGGGCACACCGGCGGTGACGAGGGCCCGACGAATTACGTCGTTGATGCCTGCATGCCGCGGTATGCGACCCGCGCTCCTGCTGCAGGATAATCCATGGTGGCCCAAGCTGTCCACCGCCTCACCGCATCGACAACGATGTGGGGCATTACAAGCTGCCCCTAAACGGAGGGAAGTAGCGAGACGAAAGGTCGTGTCATCTAGAAAGGTGCCGATGTTAGATGAAGGCAGCGCTTGCAACCAGAGACCGGCTTCCCATTCTCCCACCGCCAGCAGGCGCGCACGCTCTGCAGAATTCCTGCACGTATTAAAAAGTTCGTTCCGTGCGGAAGTGCAGAGCGGCGCATCCCACTGGCCCTGAGAGGACAGGTTGCCAGGTAGATCTGTGCTCGGGCAAGCTATTTTCCATGCGTTCACGGCATCGGACAAATACGGCACGAGGTAGTCAACCATAGAAGGCGCTAGGATCTTCTTGGTTAAAACCTCAGTGCTGTAGACCGAGGACAGGAACGCAGGTAAACTGACACTTGAAATTTTGCGAATACCGAGTCCACCAAAACGAATTGGTAGAGAGGCTTGCAGCCAGGCTCGGTCATCCAAAGAAATATTTAGAATTTTAACTAAAGTTTGGTGTATTGTTTTATCTAACTTTTCTAATAGATCTGGGTATTGCCAAAGATGTGTAGAACGGAGAACGTACGTAAATTTAGGAACAAACAAACAGTACCTAATAATTGTAAACGCCGAATGCATATTAATTTTTACAAGTCTGTCAAAAGATTCACTAAAATTTTGTATCTTTTCCTCAACAAATGAAGCGAAAGATTCACCAGGTACTGGGGACCCGAGGAGGTGGAAACAGGATCTATCTATTGTTTTAATATTAGGCGCTAGGGCTTGAAACTTTTGTATTATATTAATTTGATCCAAAACTTGTTTGGTAGGGTTCACGAAAAGTTCACACTTCGATGTGTTCAATTGTAGGCCTATAGTTTCAAAATGATGTTTTAAAAAAGACAAATCTTCTAGTACGGTATGTACATCACCTCCTAGGGTTCCGTCGTCTAAGTACCACACATTGAATTTTGAATTTAGCTTCTTAATGATTGGGTGAATCGCGAGACTGAAAATAACTGACCCGAGAGGGTCACCTTGCTGACATCCGACGGCCGAGTCTATAATATAATTTTGGTAATGTAATTTGGTAGTGTTGCCATAACATTGCCAAAGAAAGTTGTAAATTTCTGGAGTTTCTTTTTGGATTTCGGATAACAAGGTGTCCCTATTCACAGAATTAAAAGCATTCTTAATATCTACCTTTAAAATAACCTCTGCGACACCCGAGTCCAGATAAGTAGAAAGAGCGTGGATGGCAGCTTCACAACCTCCCTTGGAACCGTAGCCTAATTGTGTCGGCTGAAATACAGGTGACAATTTATCCGCGTAGAAGTGGCAGCAAACTTTGGCCACTAAACGCCGGTACGTACAGCCGACAGCAATTGGGCGGATACCTCCATCCTTTTTACGCAAGGCACAAAGATTGGCTCCATACAAGGTAGGGATAATGGCCTCGCACACTTTGCCTGATAACATTAGATTAGCCAGGGCGGTAAGCTCCTTCAGCAGTGCCTCACCGGCAGAACTGGCACCCAACAAATCTTTCAGGTGTTGGGGCGTCAAACCGTCGAGACCACCTGCAGAGCCACTCCGGAAAGAGCCCACCGCCGCAGCCACCTTACGGGTCGTGACAGTTAGCGCGTTCACGCTTGAGTCGGGTGGGTCGGGGTAGGAGAGGCTGGCCGCTGGAGATGGGTGTTTGTCCTCCAGCGCTTGTTTTGTCTCAGCACAAAACGGAGCGATCACGTCGCTACTAAAAAGTAATCTGGCCGCACCGCCAATGTCACCGTCACCTAATTTGGTCTCTACATGACGGTACACGGAGTACGGCCTATTGCAGCTATTGGGAGATACACTGGAATCCGGTGGATGAGTAGTAGGCTTACAATTGTCTTTTATAAGGGCTGTGAGTGACTTCATGGTGTTTGGATCTTTATTTGCATGTAAAACGGTATATGGAAAAATGAGGAGTTGTTCCCAGGCACTAATTGAGTTTTGATTTACAGTGAGATGTATAGCTTTGGCTAGATGGTCAGCCACGGTTGAACGAGCGCCTCGAGGTATTCTCTTTAAGATTGTTACGGTTTTTTTTCTTTATGGACAATGTTTGGCAAAAATCTGAAGGGGATGGGTTCTGGGCATCTGATATAGGCGCTGTGGGGGTGACGCCAGAAGGAGCAACCTGCGGTTTGTGAACTCGACCAAGATGCACCTTTAGGCCTCGCTCACCTTTGAAAAAACGTGCCTGGGAACAAAGAGGGCAAGAAACGAGATCGCTCCGATTTGTACTAGGTTGATGAACACTGCCCGCGGCGACGCTTTGCCCGCCACTTCGATCCGACATAAGTACTTATCTATATACACAATACAAACTAAAAATACAAACTATAATATCATACAAAACAAATATACAAAAATTGGTGACACAAAGCAGTCTGTTGACAGATTTTGTGTCAAATTTTCGGCAGGCATCGGCTGACGAAACGGACGAAACGAAGCAGCTGGCGAGCAAACCGCAACTACGCGTGCGTACCAGCCTGGTTGCCATGGTTATCTTGTCTCACAGGGCAACGCGAACAAATGTCACCAAATAAAATGTCATATGATAATAAACAATAAAAACAGCTGATCTGAAAAAACTGCAGCCACGGTATAAACACCCCCGCCCTCATTCACACTTGTAGGGCAGGTGCCCACCATAGATATAGAACACCTTAGCATGCAAAAAATCGGCAAAAACTATTTATATTGAATTTTATAAATAAAGCCAATGACATAACCGGGCTAACAGTTTTTTTTTTTTTATCTGATCATATTGTAGACGTCATAATAACCAAAAAGTCGGCAATTAAGACCGAGATATTTATTAGTTTCATGCGCTTTATGTAAAGGAACGAAATATTGTTTTTATCCATTCTTAAGAATACCGTAGTACCACCCTCTCACAAAAGATCGGCGTAAAGCAGTTCATTACAGCTGCGTTTCGTGCTATGAGTGAGAGAGCCGAAAGCCCAACCCCCCCTTCCCTCCCTCCATCCCACTCCCCTTCAGGTCGGTAATTTGCGAGCAATGCCTTTGGTATTTCAAGCATCTATAGGCTACGGTAACTGCTAAACATCAGGCGGGCCGTACGCTTTTTGCCACCGCAGTCCTATAAAAGAAAAAGAATACCTAGAGCAAAATAAATAACTTGGTTCCACCGACCACTTACATAAAACCGGCGAATGCAAAGTAAATAAGGATTATTTCTAGGAAAATATTTATTCTGGGCAGAACGCGTGATGGGAGGTAATTTGCGCTTGTCAGTGTGAAAGAAATGCTGATTGGGCTGCCATATTCAGCGAGCTGAGTGGCCCAATGAATGGAAAACATTATGATTTATTATTCGCATCGCGGATATATCAAACTGAAGGTACCAGGGTGACATGAGAATTAAGAATCGCTTCATGATTTTTGTGGTTGTGGGTAAACCATTTCTTTTAGTATATGATTTAAATTATACCCACATCCATGGATATACCGAGGAGGGAGGGAGGCAGCTGTAAACATCATGCACTGCATAATGAAAATACTTCAAACTTATTTCAGTTCACAGGTAGGTACTACTCCACCAAGCCAACTAGACACTCGGGTATAAGACCTAGGCCGCACAGCGGTTATATCCGAGCTGTTAAAACCACGTCCTATGGAATCATAGGAACCGCAAGTGCGGATAGGTTCATATGATTCCATAGGACACAGATTTAACGCGGTTTTAACAGCGCGGATATAACCGCGGTGCGGCCTAGGCCTAAATATCAAATGATAATAAGTCAATGATTCCGCGGTCCGTCCATAACGTAGCGAGTCTGGGCCAATGCCTGGGCTCCTGTGGCAGTAGCTCCCACTACGAGTTGGAAGAACCGCAGAATCATTGTCTTATTATCATTTGATATGTATACCCGAGTGTCTAGTTGGCTTGGTGAAGTAGTACATACAGTAAAATTAAATAACTTTTCACTTTACATAAAATAAAAACTACCCACATACATGACTGTATCCGTATATCCTCAGCTTATCGTTCGTTAAAAGTATTTATTATTTATTTGGCACATACGAGTATTCAAATAATAATTCTCCTTTCATGTGTATTTAACACTCCATTCCATGATTTCCTTTCTGACGTGATTGATATGTAAAAGGTCTTTCAAATGGAATTTCGAATGATGGATAATATCGAAAATAGGTGTTGATTTATTTCGACGATTGTCCCGTCACATTAAAGAAACAATAAAGTGAATACTCTATTTGATCCAAGACCTTATTTGATCTAGGGTTGCCGAAATTTAGTAAACTAGTTATATTGTATTAACAATATTATGTATGATAACTTATGTAAATCTATACAGTGTGGTTTACGCAACGTTGGCTAAAGGAGTGATAGATCAAAATAATTTATATTATTCTATTATCTACTTCTTCTTATCGTATGGTTAGTGGCCATCCTGTTGTCAGAGTTGTTCAAGCCGCCCGAAGGCCTCTGACAAGACTTAACTACTACTGCCGAAATGATAACAACTGGGCCCGAAATTTTACGTGCCCTCCGAAGCACGGAGACGCTCCGTTCAAATGCCACTAAATGGTCACCCATCTTTGACTGACCTTGCCAAGCGTTTCTTAGCCTCCGATCGTTTCCCGAACAGTGAATGCAGCTGGCTATTAGCTGATCTGTTATCTGATGTATTTCTCTGTTATATGATCAATGAGGTCTGTGATTATTTTATTAGTGTCAGCTGGATTCACTGAATATAATTTTATCATGGATTTGCGGGACCTACTTTACGGGCGTCTGCGTCATTATTGACATTTTAGTGACAGCCCTAAGTATACAGTCAGCGCTTTGTCGCACAATATTAGGTTCACAAAATTCAAATACCAAAAGGCAGTTGCAATAGAAAGACCTCAACTCTAGCAATATGGATATCCCCGCATACGAAGATCTCCTGAAACAAATCAAACGTAATTTATGGCTCATGGGAATCCCGTACGGCGATCCAAAAGTCCATATCAGATACTACGTCTTATTATTACCGCTCATAATAATGCTAATATCGGAATCTTCATTCTTCGTTTCAAAGATATCTTCGGAGAATTTGCTTGAATTGACGCAGTTGGCCCCATGCGTGTGTATTGGAGTATTGTCGATATTAAAAATCGTCGCTATTACGATGAAGAGAAACAAAATTTTCGAACTAACAGAATGTCTGGGTAAACTTTATAAAAATATACTGAGTGATTCCAGAAAGAGGACTATCGTTCGGCGAAATCTGGTCCTCGTAAACTTTTTAATTAAATACTTTTTTATTTTGAACATTGTGCTGATTTCTGTGTATAATTTCTCAACGCTTATAATCATGTTGTATCATTACATCACGAAGAACGAAGTAGTCTATTTGCTTCCGTATGCTGTGTTATTGCCCTTCTCCACCGACGCGTGGCTGCCGTGGACTGTGGTATATGTCCATTCCATTTTGTGTGGTGAGTTAATTAAGCACTACCTTTATCACTTATATCCCAAGTAACGAATCGATTTTATTATTATTATCCGTTTTCTTTTCTACCAATCATAATAAACTAGCTTTTGCCCATGACTTCGTCCGCGCATAATAAAAAAAGTAGCCTATGTGCTGTACCAGACTATAAACTATCCCTGTGGCAAATTTCATCCAGATCCGTTCAGCCGTTCTGACGTGATTGAGTAACAAACATCCATCCATCCATCTAAACTTTCACATTTATAATATTATAGTAGGATAACACCAACTTAACCCGTCCCAAACCAAGTAACGCTTGAACCTACAATAAGTACCGCCCAATGGACTGCAGATTCAGATCAGGGAATAAATAGGTATTAATAATAGGACAAGGTTCACCACCTATCACGTAGGGTTCTGACTATCTGGTGAAACGTGGGCTTTGAGTTGGTTAATACCTCCACAATGTGGTGGTGTATGGCCACTCAGGCCTCTGACTATCCCCGAATGGGAATAAAAGTCGTGACGTTACATTTACATTTTTTTTATAATTGGAAATATGGCAGTGATAGCCGGTTGGTTAATCACGCAGCTCTCAAACCCCGGGTCGCACCTCTGGATATTTCGAAATCTATTTGCGAATCATGACTTGATCACTTGCTTACGGTGAACGAAAATATCGTGAGGAAACCTGCATATCTTAGAAATATACAGGGTGTCCCATAACTTTGCCACATCAAGGGAAAGTATCTTAAATACTGTAGATAGAGAATTTTACTGAATGAAGACTTCATTTTTATTTTAAAAACAATATGAACTGCATTCAAAGATATTCGAAAAGTCGCTGGCCACACTCAGGAATCGAACCGGCTAAAATCTCAAAAAATAACACCCTGTACTTTTATGTCATGAATCGATAGGATCAATCATAAGGATCAAATCTCTCTAACAAACATGGTAAATTTAATGAAAGGAAAACCATGATATCTTAACTTATAAGAATTAAAATCAGTTAAAATTAAAATAAGTAACGATTTTATGGGTTTCCTTTCATTTAATTTAGTATGTTTGTTAGAGAGATTTTATCCTTATGATTGACTCTATCAATTGATGCTATAAAAGTACAGAATGTTATTATTCGGATTTTAGCCGGTTCGATTCCCGAGTGTGGCAAGCGAGTTTTCGAAATGAAAGAAAAACCATAAAACCTTTCCTTATTTTAATTAAACAAAAAAAATGGTAAACAAACTAGCTAGGTTGTAATTTGTTGCTCGAGATTAGCTCCATTTTTTTGGTTACACTTTAATTTCAAATTCTTGGATTTATAAGTTTAGATTTCATGGGGTTCCTTTCATTTAATTAACCATGTTTGTTAGAGAGATTTGGTCCTTATGATTGCTCCTATCGATTGATGCCATAAAAGTACAGGGTGTAATTGTTTGGGATTTTAGCCGGTTCGATTCCCGAGTGTGACAAGCGACTTTTCGAAAAACTATGAATGCAGTTCGTATTGATTTTAAAATAAAAATGAAGTCTTCATTCAGTAAAATTCTCTAAATTTAAGGACTAGTGTGAGTTAAGGCTCCCGCAGACATGCTACATTTTGCATCGGCGACCGGCGACATTGCGACTGCATCGCGTTTTGAAGACTCTGCGTTCGATCGCAGTATCAAAAAAAAAAATGTATAAAATGTAACGTCACGACTTTTATCCCCATTCGGGGGTAGTCAGAGGCTTGAGTGGCCATACACCACCACATTGTGGAGGTACATACTAATCAACTCAAAGCCCACGTTTCACCAGATAGTTAGAACCCAACATGACAGGTGGTGAACCTTGTCGCCGTGTATACAGGAACTGACTATTACCTAATCCCGAGGGATAGGTAGGTTTCCTCACGATGTTTTCCCTCACCGTCAGCGAACTCTAAATTATTATTATGTTAAGTATGTAAGTATCAAAATCGCGCGAATTTGCGACTGGTCGCTACATTTAGCTTTTAAAAGCGACTAAATCGTCGATCGCTGATGCTAAAATTAGCATGTTTGCGGAGGACCTTACTACTCGACAAAAAACTATAGCTAAATTTTTCCCGTGTGCTAGGTATACATTAGGTACGCTAACTCTTTTACTGCTTAGCATTGTTTTTGTACTTAGCTTGATACTGAAATTATCGGCTTTTGTCACACGCGGGAAGGACTCCTTCGAAATGTCACCTTTGACAGTATTTACGTAAGTATTTTTCATTTTTTTTTTTCAGGTTTTATTTGTGTAGTATATTATACAACAGTGGACGGATTATATTTTGTTTTAACATCTCACATATGCGGAAATTTCTCAGTAATCAGTGACATGATAGAAAGCCTGGAAATATCAAGCGTTGATTATTTAGGAGAGATCATAAGGAGCCATCAGTATGTACTGAAGTAAGTTGCCTTCTTTACATAAATAATTAGAGGAATTATATTATTATGCTTTTGCTTAGACTAATCTTTTAAAATTAATACACTTACTAATACCGGAAGGCGCAGTGTGGGTACCCCCACAAGGTGGACCGACGACCTTGCACTACTTGAATCCAGATGCAAGTGGCACAGGACTGGTCGTTGTGGAAAACCTCGGGGGAAGCCTATGTCCAAAAGTGGACGTCTTTTGGCTGAAATGATGATGATGATGATGATGATGATGATGATGATGATGATGATGATGATGATACTTAAAATTAAGATCACATCATAATTCTTGATTCATTGGAAACCTAATCCTAAAAGTTTTGTGTTGGTAATTATCGCACAGTCCTATGACTGCGATAATTTTGATGTGATCTTAATTTTAAGTATTATAGATAGATAACTCTTTATTAATCCACCACTAGGAAAATAAACATTTATAAATAATTACACAATTTACACAGAAAGTGGAAAATGGGCGGCCTTATCACTAATAGTGATCTCTACCAGGCAAACGTTGGATGGAGAGGTTCTAAAGAAAAATAATACGGGGGTGTTCTTACATAAATGAACACTTATACATACACATAAATTACATTACATAAACAAGAAAATATTACATAGACTGATATACCTACTACATAATGGCTAAATTAATACAACAGCACGTAATAGCATGGGAATTGGCAAAATAAATACATATTTAAATATAAGAAGCAGTACTTATGGAGAAAGAAAGAATTTCTTTACCCGTTCCTTGAAAATGTGTAAGGAGGGAGACAGACAGAGGGACAGACCAGAGAGAGACCGGTAAAGACCGGTCTCTGTCAGAAACGCTCCCTCTCTCTTACTCCACTCTCCACTCTCTTAGACTCTTTAGTTCCAGAGGCGTAGTCGCAGAGGTATTATCATCATTTAGAACGTGAAAAACCAGCAACTAATTGGGAAATCCCCACGTTCATGAAATAAATTCAAGGAGGAAAACATTTTCCCAGTCGTGTGGCATTTATTACCAGATTTAATTAGCTAGAACGCGGAAAAGATAGAAATAAGTATTATTTTTTACAATTTCAGACTCGGCGAGGATTTGGAAGACATTTTTACGGCACCCAACCTGTTTAATGTGTTGGTCGGTTCATTAGAAATATGCGCGCTTGGATTCAATATTACGGTGGGTTTCATTTAATTTTATTATAATTGCATGATATTTCAGACATTTTACAGTACCCAATTGAGTGTTGTTGCTATAATTTTAAGGTAAGGGAATGGAGGGTCCAAAAAATGAACGCGAAAAGTATAATCCTACTCATATTATAAATGCGAAAGTGTGTGTGAATGTTTGTTACGACGTATCTCCATAACTACTAAACCGATTTTAATGAAATTTGAAAGGTAAATAGTGTAGGCTCTGGAATAAAACATAGGCTAATATTACACATCAATATCCACGCGGGCAAAGCCGCGGGTCATAGCTATAATAGTATCGAAACTTAAACACCAACTGTATGGTCCCAAACTAAGCAACGCTTGTACATTTTACTTGGGCGATCTCAGTGACATCCTGACCAGGGCAAATTACGAAAAGGCGGTTTCCGAAATTTGCCTCTGGCGGGAATCGAACCCACAACCATCCGATGCGGTGAGCCGAGCGGCCTACGCTCGAACCACTGCACCAAATTATGCGATTAAAATAAGTAATATTATTTGCAATTATGTGATTACAATTAGGCAAATAAATGATATGATTCCAAATAGTTCCTCATCTTCGTAAGAAATGTTTAGTATTTATTTTAGGTATACCGATAGCGACTCAGAATTGATCCCACGAAATGTTATTTACACAAGAACTCTTCGACTACTTTCTTTGTCCACTACAAAGGAAATATTTTTATTTCTGTGTGTTAGTTGACCGATAAACAGGATAGAAACCAGTTCGTGTATTGTGAACTTATTCAAGGATGTTTTGGGAACGACAAACCGCTTAGCGATTGTATTTTCGTTTCAATGTTTCGGGAACAAATACTTATATTTAATTAGCTTTGAGTGAACTCTTCAATATTTTTTATGTAAGTATGAGATAACAAAGTTTCCAAAATAAAATACACCATTTCATCATTCGTTCATCATTCAAGGTTTCGCAGCAACATTCACTCCATCAACCTACACAATAAATATATGCTATGCAATAAAATAATGATGGTGGTTGTTTCAAAATGGCTTGGTTCGATTCCCGGATTTGTTATTCCGACTCTCTTACTCATTGTACAAAACGCAGCTGTAAAAGCTACTTTACACAGATCTTCTGAGGGTGGTACTACCCCGATCGAGCCAGCCCACATATGAGCTATACTCGATTCTACAGCTTGGCTCTACCTCCATAACGATTGACTTCAAAGTGGGTTCTCAATTCGACTGTATATGTTTTTATTTATTTGTATTTTGTTTTTATATTACTTACAGACTGGAAGCTGGGAGCAAACTCCAGGATATGTCCTATTCCTGGGGTCTGTGCTCTTACAAATACTTATGATGAGTGTATTTGGTGAAAACATCATCAGAGAGGTACTTAGCTGATATCAGTTACTTTAATCAATAAAATAAAAAAATAAAAAATATTAGCCCTTTTAACATCTCACTCCTGAGCACGGCCTCAATGCGAGTGGGATTTAGGCCATAATCCACCACGCTGGCCCAGTGCGGGTTGGTGGATGTCACATATCGCAGGTTTCCTCACGATGTTTTCCTTCATCGTAAGCAAGTGGTAATCACAATGGAATTATGATTCGCACATAAGTATATTTCAGAAAATCCGGAGGTGTGAGCCTGGATTGAACCCTGGACCTTAAGCCCGCAAGACGCGTGTACTGCTATATTTTATTACCTAAATTTTTCAGAGCTTGAGGGTTGGCGACGCGGCGTTCCTATGCAAGTGGTATGAAATGGACAAAAAGTCCAAAACCACAATTCTGACTATTATGATAAGGTAATTGAGTTTCTATTAATTCAATTTGGGTATTAATTTATAAGGTGCGTCTACATGATACGAGCGGCGCACCCGAACAATCAGTTTTGACCTTTGAATATGTAGACATAATAGCATAATATCTGCATAACACGGTTAATAGTTAACATTAACAAATTGTTTTCAGGTCCCGCAAACCGCAGCGGTTAACAGCGTATAAATTTTCGACAATTTGTTATTCGAGTTTTACTAAGGTTGGTAAGAAAAAATGAAGTAAACAAAGCACATTTGGGTCATTTAAACGAGTAACATCTCTTTGATAAGGGCCTCCACAGACTTGCTACTTTTAGCATCGGCGATCGGCGATTTTGATGCTGCGTCTCGCTCGTTCGCGCTCGAAGAAACGCGACGCAGCATCGATACGTCACAAAATCGCCGGTCGCCGATACTAAAAGTAGCAAGTCTGCGGAGGTCCTAAGACAGCTCGGCCCACGTTGCGAAAAGTCGGCGCTAAAGTAACTATTACAACTGTGTTTCGACCCGCCTTTCCTTCCCTCTGTTCAGCAAGTAATCAATCTTTGTACAAAATTATATGCGCGTGAAACATGTTCTTTTTGTAAAAATTATATGCGGCTGAAACATGTTCATTCTTTGTAGAAGATTATATGCGCCTGAAACATCTTAATTTTCTCCGTCTTTCAGATAATAAGTACTTCGTGGTCATACTTCACGATCCTGAGGACTGTGTACACGGCTCCCGAAGCATCCCACAAAAATCAATGAATGGCTGCTTCATCAGGCACATGCCTAACCCGAGCACTCAGTTTTGATTTAAACGCATAGACATAATGTCACAACATGAGTGCTCGGGCGAGGCATGCGAGGCATATGAACACGCCTAATCATCATTAGGCGTGTCTACAACATGCACATGCCGCGTGAGGCTGCTCACCCACATGCCTCGCGAAGCAAGACGTTTGCCTGAGTCGCATGCCGCGCAAGGCAAATGGCGAGGCAACGACACTCTCTAGACAGAGAAGGGTATACCCGACCAATCAGTTTGACACGTTTGACATCGTTCTGTCTCATGACTATGCCAAACTAGGCGAGGCAAATGACAGCGCTCAGGTGAGGCAGGACGCGCATTTACCTCGCGCGAGGCAAGTCAAACTTCTTGAGGCAATTTGCCTCGCGCGGCATGTGAGACATCTAGACGTGGCTATTGGCTGCGTTTACATCTGGCGCATGCCGCGCCCAAGCACTCAGTTTTGATGTCGGAACGCATAGAAATAATGTGTTGTAATTGTACAAAAGTGCTCTGTTGAGGCATGCGTCTTGTCGGTAGGATAAAAATATAATAATGCGTAATTGTTATTAGATTATTTAGATAATGTTAGAATGTTAATTATGATGGATTAGAGAAAATTAAATGTTTTGTTTTTTATGCTCTGTACAATAATATCCTCACGATGTTTTGTTTGTTTTTGTTTCACCTGCATGTCAGACATGTGAAATCCACCAACCCGCACTGGGCCAGCGTGGTGGATTATGGCTTGAATCCCCCTCGCATTGAGGGGAGGCCCGTGCCCAGCAGTGGGACGTTAAAAGAGGGCATTTTTTAAACAATAATAGCCATACCTGCGATCATTGATCCATGACATCATAAAAAAATGTTTTTACAGTAGGATAATAAGTGCGATATCGCACGAGGCAACTATGGTTGCGTCACCAGCGGGTGATTCGATAGCCGACACCGAATTGGTTGCGCTACCAAGCGGACACCAGGTGCGATACCCTCCATACAGCTCTATACATTTTGTTGGTGGAGCGACTGGTAGCGCTACCACTGGTGTCCTCGTGCGATATAGCCCTAATACTTGTAGGCATAGATTAATTTTAGTTTCCGCGGCGCTCCAACTAGATGGAGCATGCGCACTAATAAAATGCGGCAACTGATAATGCTCAAATTTTTGAGTACTTCAGTACATCTGACAGCAACCATTGTATGAAACTGACAGGCCGCGTTGAAAATAAGTTGCCTCATTTCTGGAAATGATTTTTCTTAGTAGGGCGGTATAAAGTAAATCTATGCTTGTAGGTTTGAGTGAGTATCGGGCATATAATTAAATCATACAAAAAAACATCGAAATTCGGATACTTTTTTCAAACAAAATAATTCCGCCAATTAAATAAAATTTGAAGTACCTATCACCTGTGGAGGTAATCAGTCTGGACGTGATTTTGTTAACCAGTACTTTAGCCCTATGACTCCATGGGCTAAGCATTTCAAGGTAAACGCCACAAATAAGGTTGTTTTTGGGTCTCTAAACTAATAAGTACCTACTTAATTATAAGTCCTCAAAACGTACCCAAACTCGTGGGTAACAGCCATTACACTTGTTCCGAAGTTGGGCTCAAAATCATTATTTTGTTGAAACAAAGGGCAATTAGCCGATATTAAGCCCACCTGTTCATTCCCTGATGTGAAATATTACTTGCGGGATGTTACAACTTTTACAACGATAATACAAATATCATTTTATTTCATGAATCTATATTACAGGTAGCTCTATGTATACCTACATATAATATCGCCAGACGGACACATCAACTGTATATAAATAAGTCCATGTTGTGGATAACAGTGCTAGTTGCATAACTAATTTACTTGCACGTTATGTTAATAATAATTATGTTTTCATGAAAAAAGTATGATGCCAAATTTAAGCAATGCTTGTACCATGGTATGGTTAATAGTCTGGGGGTGATCTCAGTGACATATAGACCAGGGCAAATTAAGAAAAGGACGTTTTCTAAATTTTCTTCTGGCGGGAATCGAACCTGCGACCACCCGATGTAGTGAGCCGATCGGCTTACTCTCGAACCACCCCACCAAACGGTCGGCAAAAATAACCAAAAATAATGTTATTTTTTCTATTTGTTTTAAGAAGTATTGAACTGAAAATTTTAAAAGTAAATAAGGGGAGAGAATGCTGAAAAATCTTAGTTGCAATCCCGGAATTTGCAAATCAAAACAGATTATCGTACGTAAAACTATAAATCCGCAACATCGGCATGATAAGTGATAACATTGATAAGATATCGTGAGGTTGCTGTTGGTCTTCGTTGATTATTGTTATAATTGCAAAATAAAGATAATAATCAAGCGTTGCGATAAAAAACAAGCATTGCGGGTTGTCAACACCTTGCAATTAATTCTAAACCCTCGTTCACACTGAAGCAACACTAGCATGGTAGCTGTGGTCTATATTTCAAGCTGTCAAAAAAAATAGAGACAGCTTCATCGTGTATACGCCTATATTTGTATTTGTATTCATAAAATTAAATGATTAACTTTTACTTTTGACATGGTCCAATTTGAATCATGTTTTGCTAAAAACCTATCTAAATGTTTTGCTAATTTAACTTTATTTATATTACGTGAGGTAACATAGCACTCTACACACTGCACTTATTTGGAAAATCTATTTCTTGATTATCAAGCAAGGCCTGGGAATTCTGGAAAGGCCTTCTTATTTCATAGTTACCAACATAATTTATACCGCAATTACTACTCTAACAAGCTGTTTTAGTATCTATAGTAGGTATTATTTCTATCAATAAGAGCATTATTAGTATTAATTGATTGATATCAGAAGGTCCCAGGTTCGATCCCCGGTGGGGCATGCACCAATGGATGAATTTTCATCAATGTGCATAATTTACAGTTCGCTTACGGTGAGGGAAAACATCGTGAGGAAACCTACCTATCCCCCGGGATTAGGTAATAGTCAGTTCCTGTATACACGGCGACAAGGTTCACCACCTGTCACGTTGGGTTCTGACTATCTGGTGAAACGTGGGCTTTGAGTTGGTGAATACCTCCACAATGTGGTGGTGTATGGCCACTCAAGCCTCTGACTACCCCCGAATGGGGATAAAAGTCGTGACGTTATATATTTATTTATTTATTTAATTGATTATTCGTGCATCCCGCCCGTGCCTTCGCTGTTACAACCCTATTAGCGACTATAATTGCTTCAAACACAACGGATTTTCTGGATTTATTCCCAAGAATAGGTAAAGTGGTATATTTATTTTATTTACTTTATAAGTAACTAAAGTAACTTTAACTTAATAAGTTAACTTTATAAGTAAGTAAAGTAACTAAAAATTTGCGGGTAAAACCTGGCCATTACAAGCCCAGGATAGGGACCTGTGGAGACAGAAAGGGGAGGCCTTTGCCCAGCAGTGGGACATATAATAGCCTAATATATAAAAAAAAAAGTAACTACGTAAGCATTATAAATATCATAATAAATAGGATACATTTCACACGTTATTATATTGTAACACCTATAAAAGAAATTGATAATTTTGGTATACTCAAATAATAAAAAAGAAACAATTAATGATAACGGACTGCGGTTCAAATTCCATGATTACATAATACAATAACATTTCTCACAGTTTGATAAGTCGGTAGGTAACTACTTTGTACGGAATATTGGCAAAATCTTGACCAAGCTAAAGGAATTATCTATTATTATCAGAAATAAACAAATCATGCATCACAAAGTACTTAATCCGATTTAAAATACATGGAATACAATCTGATAATTGTTAAAAGGGTGGTTCCTGCAAAGCTCGATTTTAGCGGTCACACAGTCTTATCTCTGTTCATATCAGAGATACCGATTAAAAGTATATTTTTTTCGTTTCTTACTACATTTGTCTATTTGGAAAACATAATTTTTATTTCATAAATAAATAAATTATACATCCAAACTTCATTTGAAAACCAAAATCGGGGTCAAATTAGGCGTTCTCGCTGTGTCACACGCTTCACTTTCATGAAACAATAGCGTTTTACTTTTCGGTAAATGGTGTTGGGATCGTGTTATAGATATCAAAAATTTTGAAAAAATATACTCTTTTTATTGATTACAAATTTAATATATTTTATTGTTTAGTTTGAATATTAAACAGCTATTTGTGTTTGTCACACGTTTGTGCACATTTTTACGGCGCATTACTAAATTATGTATAAGTCTACGATAAAACGATGTATGGTCTTGTTTGATGTCACTACTGACAGCCAGTCATGTCGAGGCAGTCCAGCAGAGAGATGATTGAGGGTGTATCTCTCCGCGATGAGATATAGGGTATCAAAGTCCAAAAAACATGTTTTTTTGCCGATGTACCAGAGTTTTGTGGACAAAATATATTGTTGTTTGCAGTCACTTTATATACTGGGGTTATTAATACGAATTAATTAGCTGTCGAAGTATGGTTTAGTGTTATTTAATTTATACTACATTTTGAAGTGCAAGAATAATAGTGAAATATGTTTAATTTGACGAGTTTCGTGGCATGAGATTCGTGGCAATTTCTCCACGAATCTCATGAAATTAGCACGAATCTCATTTTTCGTAGGATTTTTCATGTGATGAACACGTCTCAGTACCATAATATAGTACATATTGGCATCAGACACTGGTTGTATCCCTCACGCAGCCATCCTCATTGCTGACGTTCATGATTTGCCCGTCGCGAAATGCTTTTTTTGTCTCATGATGCTTCGCCATTTGTTTATGTCCATGGTATCGTGAAGCTCAGCGTTGATCGCATTTGCTCCATACTGTCATCACATTGCATTATTAATTGCTTATGGTTGTGTCCGTCTTTCCTAGTGATTTGTCCAGGAAACTCAAGAACAAAATTCAAAAAAAATAAGTTTTTTATTAATATTAACTAAACCCGCACGTCGTACCTGGCCTATCGACCACCGATCCGATGTTTGCTCTGAACACGATTGCTGATGAATATCACTCCAAAAACCGACCATTGTATGTTGCATTCTTGGACATGGAAAAGGCATTTGATGATAGGGTCCCAAGGGACACGATCTGGTGGAGCCTTCGGAAGAATAATGTCCCCGAACAATACATCAAAAACGTTGCCGACATGTATAAGGGTGCAAGATCAATGGTTCGGACGGTAGTGGGTGAGACAAAACCAATAGCGGTCACAGAAGGCGTACATCAAGGCTCTGTCTGTACTGAGTCTCTTCCTATTGCCTCGTTTTGGATTCACTCACGGAGTTAGCGCAAAATTCGGCAGCGTGGACTTTTATATACGCTGACGATGTAGCCATCTGCACAGAGCGCCGTGATGAGTTACAACAGGCACTTTTATCTTGGAAACACCAGTTTCAAGCCGTGACCTTGTGCTGAGTGTAGCAAAGACCCAATTCATGTGCTTTAACGAACCAGGTCCAAGCGACAACAGTTCCATTCCCATCGATGGACAATTGGTCACTTTGTGCGATCAATATAAGTACCTGGGGTGTATGATGCACAATTCCGGGAACGTAGAATGCAAAGTTCAGCACCGAATAGCTGCAGCGTGGCTAAAATGGCGAGAAGTAACTGGTGTTACATGCGATAAAAGAATGACTGTAAAACTAAAGGGAATGGTATATAAGACCATCATAAGACCAGTCCTTATGTATGGCAGCGAAACGTGGGCCATAACCCAAACGAACTTGCATACCATTCAAGTTGTTGAAATGAAAATATTAAGGTGGATGTGTGGCGTTACCAGGCTTGATAATATTCGTAACGAGTACGTGCGATGAAGCCTGGGCGTGCGCGATATCGCCGACAAGATGCAAAAGAGTAAGCTGCGATGGTATGGTCACGTGAAAAGAAGGCCATCTGAATACGTAGGGAACTTAGCACTACAACTTTCCATTCCAAGCCCAAGACCCAGAGGCAGACCCAAAACAAGATGGAAAGCTCTAATGCTAAAGGTCAGGTATCCGAAGACGATGTCGAGAATAGAGCGAAGTGGAAGGGAAAGCCTAGGAAGGCTAACCTCACCACCATGTGGGATACATAGTCAGGAAGAGAGAGAGGATAAACTAAACCCGCAACGCAACAAAATAATTTAATTTAATTTTTTTTTGGGCGATTTTATTTGTTTATCGGGTCTTGCTAATTTTGATTCGGATTTTATTCTGGACAAAGCTCATACCTAGGTAGTGCTTATGAATCGTTAATATAAACATTATAGCGTATTGCTTTAATTGAGAAGAGCCGCAAGAACATTCATCTTGTCTATTTAATTTTAAGATACACCTCGGGAAGCTCTATTGAGAAAGTAGAGCTGAGATCCTCCAGTCCAGACCAGGATATCATCAGCAAATTGAAAGTGCTAACAAGTACACCTATACTCGACATTAGCATCGATACTTTACCTTTTCCAGTGGGGAAGATAAAATACATCATTCATCATCATAATTTCGAAGATGGAACGTTTCCCTGTCTGACACCTTTGGCTATTGGATCGGTTTCGAGCTCTAGTTGGTCCTAAAGCTGCATTGATTGAGGCTCTGCTATTTTTGCGCGAATGTTCCTAGGTGACCCAAAGAATCAGAGACGCGCGGTCATGTACTTTTCTCCTCCAGAAAACATGAACACAAAGTTCCTTAAAACGCGAGATCGCTTTAGAATTCTGTCGTTCACGAAGATGTCTGAACAAATGGCAGTCCAGATGGGATATAAGAACTAAGGGCCGCCACCTCCGTGAAATTATTTCCATGCGTTTGTGAGCATCTGGAGAGGACAAGGTTAGAAGTGGACCACAGTGTGGCTCAAATTTTCACAAGACATTACATCTTTTGGAGTACCTAAATTATTATATTTCATATTAGTTTCTTCACCTCTATAACAATGTTCGACGCTGCATAACGATCACAAACAATTTGCATATCACATCTTTTGGGACTGTGGTCTCTGGTAAAACGAACGGAACACTGTGTTAAATAGCTTGCAAGTGACATCTGGAGTAGTATATCACACAGAACTTGTAGAAATCAGGGAAAATATCATTGGAATCAAGTATAACCAGCTCACAAGTTTATATTAGATTTTTTCCCCATATTTTGTCTTTTATATTCATATAAGAAACAGAAATTGTGCTTTTATATATTCTCTTGTTATTAAACACAAGTCCCAACAACCATAAAGAGAGCAAAACTTATAGTTAAGTACATAAATAATGCGTAAAAAATACCCGGAATTTACTGCGTGAGTTTCGTGTGGTACTGCATGAGTTTCGTGGCACCATTTTCTTCAACCTTGAATTCTGTCCAAAGTTATCATCAGATTTACAAAAGCGATGGAGATTTGAACTTGTATAAAAGGCTATATTATGTTATTAATATAAATTATCTAAAATTTACAAAAACAAAAATTACCACGAAAATCACGGCGAGAATCTAGTTCGCAGGAATGACCCAAAAACAATTTTGATTTGTGAATATTCTTGCCCGTCCTGACTTACAGTGCTCAAACATGGGCAACTAACAGAGCAACAGAAGTCTCAGCTCAAGATTTGCCAAAGCACAATAAAGCGAAGCATATTAGGTGTCAAGGGGACTGACTGACCGCGTCCCGAACACCGCCCTGTGTTCCATCACTCGCATCTAGTGATGGGATGTTCTCGAGAACATTCTCACCCTCGGAAACTTACTCGTGAGATTTTTTTATTTTGGGTGACGTTATCCTAACTTTCAATCTTAAAAACAATTAAAACCACCATACTTGCATGTTTAATAAGGTTTATGCCAAGTTTAACATGCTTCAGAAGATAAATTCTCGAAAATTCTCACGAGTAAGTTTCCGTAAGTTTCCGAGGGTGAGAATGTTCTCGAGAACATCCCATCACTACTCGCATCGCTGACGTAGGGATGAAGACCGCAAAGCTGAAGTGGGAGTGGGACAGTCACGTGTCACGTATGGTAAAGTATCACAAAGTGGATACCAGAGGACGGACGCCGCAGCCGGGGCAAACCCAAGACAAAATGCTAGGACGATTTTGGCTACTTTTGCGGGAGATACTTGTCCTGTAACCGTTCAAAATCTTATTTTGTGGAGAAGTCAAAGAAAGGCGTTTACTCAGGAGTAGGACACGGAAAAAGGCTGGTTAAAACGAATATTTTAGGCATACAAAGACTAAAACCAGGAAAAACTAAATTACGACGAGGCGGAAATAAGCAAAATTTACTCAATTTTAGTTTGTGTATAATACTACACAATTATTCAAATGAGTTGAGCTATATCTCGGTCAGTTATGCTGCGTTGTTTACTGTAGTTCGTGTCAATGTTAGTTATTCTAAACAATATTTGAAGTGGTGATTGGTTAAACAGACGCCCTGTATAAAAATGGAATAGAATATCAAACAGAAATTAGGTGACGGTTTAGACTTTAAACTAGCTTCTAATGAAGTAGGTAGGTAAGTATCTCTTGCATTGCGAAATGTCGACCTTTTCATGATTATGAGAGAAAATGAAAGTTTGAAATTATATTCGTGACTCCTCGTATGGATTATAATTAACGTATAACTATATCATAAGATATAACATGAAATAACATAGATTTCTGATTAGTTGTGCGCGGATGTGAAATAACACATTCAAAAGTGCTTTCGAATTCACAAGAAGAAATGTTCAATTTAAATAAAAGAAAAGCATTCAATGTTTCCTAGAACGCCGTGGAAAGTTTGGGCGATTTCAATAAAATATTGGCACAAGTTCAACTCATGCGCCATTCGTTCTGGGGAAATTTGATTTTGAAAAGAAATTTGTCTGTGCTGAGTTCTGTGACATATTCAAATCAATAAAAAGTTATAAAACTGTAACGCGGCATTTAAGTACACGGCTGGATTTGGTTCGATTTTGCTCCGTGCGGCGGAAATTGACTCATGTAAATCCCGCATAATTCCCGTAAAAAAAGTCCTACCAAAAACTCTGTAGCATGGTCGACAAAAGCCTTAAAAAAATGTTCTTTTATTATTTATCAAATCACCAAGGGCCCTACCACCACCTCTTATAGCAGTATTGTTTTAACGTTTCAGCGACTTTTTTAAACCGACTTCAAAAAAGGAGGAGGTTTCTCAATTCGACCGTATATATATATATATATATTTTTTTATGTGTGTTCGAGTATAACTTCGTCGTTTATGCACCGATTTTGATGATTCTTTTTTTGTTGGAAAGGAGATATTTCAGCGGTGGTACCATGATAAGGAAACCAGGATCTGATGATGGCATCCCAGAGAAATCGAGGAGAACCTTCGAAACTCGTAGGGGCGACTAGTGCGTTTGTAATTTTTTTCATTAACTATTTTAAAGCACTACTATTTTATGAAGGTCTGGAGTCGATCTGATGATGGAGCCGAAAGACAGTCGAGGGAACTCCTCAACGATTTACAGCAATTACCTGGTGTTTGGACTTGATTAATTTGTATTGGTGAGAACTTTACACCTAGATGGGTTGTGACTGTCATTAGGGGTCTGATGATGAAGACGAAGGACAGTCAAGGGAACTCCTCAACGTTTTACAGTAGCTACCTTGTGTTTGGACTTTATTCATTTCTATTGATGAGAGCTTTGCACCCATATGATTTATAAGTGCCATTACAGGTCTGATGATGGAGAACATAGACAGTCGAGGGAATTCTTCAACGATTTACAGCTGTTACCTTTTGTTGGGCTTACTTCATACGGTTCAATATGCCAAAATGTTCATTGGTATGGCGCCACTAAAAATCGTGAAATAAAATTATTTTTATAAAAAATAACAAACCGACTTCAAAAAAACCTGGTGCACTAAAAAGCCTGAAATAATATTTCTATTACCACCTCTGCCTACCCCTTCGGGAAAACCAGACGTGATGGTGTGTTATCGAGTATTTGGAGTCGGTGCCAATCTTGTTATGCTAAGTCTACCTACTATAAAAGTAAGAAGATAGATTGGCACCGACCCCAAATACTCGATAACACACCATCACGTCTGGTTTTCCCGAAGGAGTAGGCAGAGGTGGTAATAGAAATATTATTTCAGGCTTTTTAGTGCACCAGGTTTTTTTGAAGTCGGTTTGTTTTTTTTTGTGCAATGACGTTTCTTATAGTCATGACAATAAGGTATGTCATTGCACAAAAAGTCGCTGAAACGTTAAAACGTTCCTGTAATTGAATCGTGATGAGAGGTCGGGCGCCGAAAGTTGTAATTTTTTATGGATTTCTAATAAGTCTACTGCCTATCAATCATACCGGCAAATTGCTATTGCCAACCGCTTTTAACTTTCGTAGTCGTAGTCTCATAGCTATTGAACTACCACCGATAGCGTTTTGCCAGTCTGACCGACCAAACCGAGAACAAAACAAGGCCATTCTACCACACAATATCAACGTAATAACCAGACTACCAATTACATCAGACTACGGATTTTTGACACGAAGGTAATTGTATTTTCCCATTTGTTTGTAAATGGCGTTAAAATGGCAGTTGTTAATGGACTTGAGGGCCTGTAGGTACATATTTTTTATGATGACGCGGTCGTATTCCGCAGGAGGTCCTCAACTCCACAATATTATCTTTAACCTTGATATAATAATTAAATCAATTACACAATCCATCTTTATGCCATATGATAATTTATTAATTATCCCCCGCTTATTTGATAAATGTGGTATAAATAGTACGCGTGCGGTTTCTTGCGTCAGACTAAACTCTCAGTATCGTCATGATGCAGAGGACTGTGCTGTGCTTGCTAGTTGCAATCGGTGAGTTGCTTAACAATTATTTGCGTGCTTAACCTTCCATTCCTTTATTTTTAAAGTCTGTAGTCTCTTCAGTGATTTACAGTCTAAAAAACCACGTATACAAGTGGATTCAAAGACATCCTTTCAAGTGTGGGGACATGGACGTACCGTGGAGTAAGCACGGGATTTGACTCCTGGGGAAGACTCCCGACTCCGACTTCCCTGCCCCTGGACTGCCACCCCTTTTTTTCATTAAAAACTACAATTGAAGCACAACTTATCAAGTCCCTTACCACCAGGAAATTCCTGAATTCCTTCCCCTCTGCCCTGGCCAAAAGCTTTGATTTCCTCATCAAGGCAAATTACTTGTCACGCCATATGCGGGAGAATATTTGACATAATATACAAATATGGGCAAAAGAGCCAAGGGTACCCAAACTAAGCAGCGATTGTAATAAAGTTTTCATCACGGATGTCCACAAGTGGGGAAGATCCAGTAGTACTGAGACTAGGGTAAATCACAATAAGACCAATTTCAACATTCAGCAACTGGAATCCGCGACTGATCTGATCCAATGAGACGAGTCTTCTCCCGACTGCTAGACCTCACGACTGCTGTTTGCTATTTGCTCTAATTCTCTCTATCTCGTCTGCAGTGTACACCGCTCTCGCGGTTCCTGTAAGTCAGGAGTACTCCGAGGCGCGTGAGTACCCCCGCTTCATCGAGTTCCCTGACGGCAATGGCGTGATGCACACCGTGGACCTCGAGGCAGAGCCTGACTATGAACTGCTCGAAGAAATCAATAGGAACCCGGCAAACAACCAGTATTTGTTGTTTACCAGGTAAATAATTGACTTCATTTTAAGGTCTCAGGTACCAATTTTTTTTTTCATAGAAATTGTTTATCTACAATTTGACTTGACCAGAATCTAACTACATTCACTGTGTTTTGGTTTACCCATAGTATGAAGTAAGGAGGCTATACCTGAACTATTTATATCTGTATCAACTATCTCTTTTTGTAGGTATTCTTGTCTGCTTATCAAAAAGCATCAAGTACCTACCATACTGTATCCCGATTACGATTACTAATTGCGACACTATAGCGAACCAATCATGTCATTTTCTTCTACAGACGCAACCCCACCTCATCGCAAACCCTGACAATCAACAACGCTGCCTCCATCACCAACTCCAACTTCAACCCCAGCCTTCCCACCGTCGTGGTTGTGCACGGTTGGCTGAGCAACCAGAACACTGACATCAACCCTGTCATCAGAAATGGTACTTAAACTACTTCTTATAGTCTTTCTTACTCTGCGGTTCGACGACACAACATCACAACTATTCCGAGCTTCAGCCTCTAAAGTTTAGTGAAAATATTCCTAAAGATTGCGAACCTCCGGTAGCAGATACTACAAGAAGATGACCCGGCTTACGCTATGACTTATCCATTTATGTTGATGCACTTAAAAACTAAAAATCATTAGACGATCTTTGTTTCCTCAACCCTCAGGCTATATGCATTACGTACGTACAGATGTTCTAATTTGCCCTCTTTGCAGCATACCTATCCAAAAGTGACGTGAACCTAATCGTTATGGACTGGAGACGACTTGCGCTGTCTGACTACATGACCGCCGCGTTGGGTGTACCAGCAGTAGGCCGCGGCTTGGGACAGTTCATGAGATTCCTCAACACAGCGAGCGGTGCACCGTTCAATACTATGCATCTTGTTGGATTCAGTTTGGGTGCTCATCTAGTCGGCAATGCTGGCAGAGAACTTGGCGGAAGAGCTGCTCGTGTTACAGGTATAGTGTTTCATTGACTAGTACGAGTAACGAGGGTGGCATGTCCTACTGTACGGAGGCCAAGGACGACGACGACTTAATCTTTTGCGGAAATGAATGTGGAAAACATTTCGGTATTGCCAATACAGTTCATCTTCTGGCAAATAATACGCATCTAAATGCCTTTAAGTAGATTGTCCAATTGCGAGTTTACTGAGCAAAATAGCTAAAATAATAATACATCAATGCTAGTAATATTTATTTTCGTTGACTCATAGGAGACTCGCTGTACTGAGGATACTATCTGTTAGGTTTGATAGGTAAACCATAGGAGGTTAAACACAATTGGCCGTGGCATTTCGAACGGAGCATCTCTGTGCTTCTGAGGGCCTTCCGCCGGCTTGAATAACTCTGACACCAGGTTGCCCACTAGCGCTACGAATTAACTATACGATAATACGATGACTAACGCACATAGTTATTTTTATTTTCTATATGAAACAGGTCTTGACCCCGCGGGTCCCCTATGGAACTACAACTCCAACCGCCTTCAGCCTACCGACGGTGTATACGTCGAGGCCATCCACACTGACGGAGGCTATACCGTTGGCGGCCTTGGTATTGGCACCGCGGTAGCCAGAGCTGACTTCTTCCCCAACGGTGGGATCTCCCAACCTGGCTGCCTCACCAACATTTGCAATCACAACCGTGCTTGGGAACTGTTCGCTTCCACCGTCACTCGCAACCATCTGGTTGGCAACGAATGCACTAGCACTCTGCAGATCACTTGGAATACCTGCCGTGGTCGCCAGTTCCATATGGGCAACGACATTTTGAACAAATGGGGGTGAGATTTTTATTTTTCTTACAAACAAGATATTTCATTAAATTTAACATAGTTCTACTGTTCCGATTTTTTGCTTTCAATAATACAATGGAATAATATTTACATGAAATTGAGTCGATCGGCATTACATAAGCTTGACCAAAAAATTTTCAAAGTGAACGACAGTTCCCCTGGATCTTCAATGGTTTTCCATTACGCCATACTATCCCAGTTAAAAAAACGCCTGTTAGTATATGATGTTTTAGCACTTAAATAATTTATTTTGTATTTTTTTCAGAACTGGCATGTACAGACTGGACACCGGCCGTAGTTATCCATACTAATTTAATTACCAATAGCATTAAAAGTGGTCACCAATAAAATTGTATTTATGGCATACCTATATTTTATTTATTTTATTTAGTTATTAAACTTCCTAAATTTCCAAATCACACCCCAGTGGGGCTAGCCATAGAGAATATAGAGAGAAGAGTTGTTCTTATTAGATTTCCCTATGAAACAACGCGTGTGAATTTGTATGGGTGAAGGGGTGTTAGATTCCGCCCACTTCTTCTTTTTTTTCTATCTACCGGTCAATAGCAAAACTAGTCGCTTCGTTCTAGGTCGATGTTACTACGTAGTTTAACTTTTTCACACTAGATGTCACTAAGTGTAGGATGGTAAAAGAGACGTACAAAGTTGCGTCATCTAGTGTCGAGTAGAATTTTATTTGGGATGCGAACGTTGGCAAGAGCTGTGCACAGGACGAACGCCGACAGCATATTGACTTAAGCTACCTCTTATGTCTTGTCCATGGGGCTAGCACACACGGCAAGACAAGACTTTAGTCACGCATTATGTCGCACCGAATCGCTCTCTTTCTTAATGCATAGGAGAATATGAAATAAAATTGATTTATCACACGCGTGAAAATCTTGGGGTAATGTCAAATTTTGTATTGAAATTTGGCGTTTGGCAATTATTCAATTTAGGTTTTCAACTGAGCCGTAATAGAGTAGACTGAATTTGTGTGTAACTCTTTAAACCGTCTCAAAATTCATACAAAATGAAATCAGGAGAGCTGAAAAGGCGAAAAGCAATTCATTGTTCTGATTTACTAGCGGAATCCTTAAAGCAATTCCGCAACAACTCCGTAAAAAGGTCACGAATGGCATTAAATATATATTTTCAGAATTTCTATGTGACCTTTCCGCCCCCCAAGAAGGCGCGCATCCGCTAAGTCAAGGCTCTAGTCCTGTGGAAGTTAAATTATACTGATACAGTATACCATGGGTCGCGCTTGATGGCTCGCACTGACTGCCTCATACACAGAATATAAAGCCTGCGCTCGATTTTGCTTCTAAGTCCCCCGAAAAAGTCGCGACAGCTTGATTGGGTATTGGGTAGGTTGAAAATAACAAGCGGATAGTAGTCTTGACAACAGTTGTTATTTCAAAGGCAATTAAACAGCATCATTTAGAGGCAGCTTCCAGTATGCGGTATCTCTCAGCCACTTGTACTCACTTTTCACCGTGGGCTTTGAGTTGGTTAATACCTCCACAATGTGGTGGTGTATGGTCACTCAAGCCTCTGACTACCCCCGAATGGGGATAAAAGTCGTGACGTTACATAATAATAATAATTTTAATCGTTGTCTAAATCTTAACATTGGTAATATAGTGGATTTCATATGTTATTTTTTTTTAAATTACCTATAATACCTGAGTGCAATTTTACACTCAAATCTTAGGGCCTCCGCAGACTTGCTACTTTTAGCATCGGCGACCGGCGATTTTGTGACGTATCGATGCTGCGTCGCGTTTCATCGAGCACGAACGAGCGATCGCGAACGCAGAATCAAAATCGCCGATCGCCGATGCTAAAAGTAGCAAGTCTTCGGAGGCCCTTAATTAACTAACTAACAGTATATTTTGGATCGAAAAGCGATAATCATACCGGTTTGATCAATCCGGCCGGATCCGACCGGATCCGGCCGGATTGCAATCCCTAAGTACAATACATAATAATTAAAAGGGCTTAGGGTCTATTGTTCCGAAAACAGGCAAAAATCGTGGAGACTCGAATCTCGCAATGACTACAACAAACATGATTAAATTTGTACGGAACCCTTAAGGAACGAGTCCTACTCGCACTTGTTCGATTTTATCTTGTGTAGTTGGTTTTGTGTTTTAGTTTGTCTTCACTGAAGTGTATTTGTTTTTCTTCTTTTTTATACACTGCCTTATCTTTTTTGTGATGTTGTTGCCAAATAAATGTTATTCCTTTCCTTCTTTCAATAATATCGCTAAAATTAATCTAAGAATTCTATCAGTTAGGTAGCTACAACATAATAATCAATTAATTACTTCCCTCTTAACTGATAATTATTATACAAATACTTTGAGTGAGGCTGATTTCTTAGGAGTAACATAACAGTATTGTTGCGATGCAGAGGACTGTGCTGTGCCTACTGATTGCTATCGGTGAGTTCCTTGACAAGGCGTTCTTCCAGGGGATTTCAGCCTAGAAGACTGCCTTCTCTTTTACTGTTCTATATTGCAGTAAAATATAGTAAATAGTAAATCAACATTTTTATATTTAAATTTAAAAAGTACTAGCGCGCACAATTTAGGATGTCTAAGCTATTTAATTTTATTTCCTAGTTACAATCAGAGGTGTGAAATACAAAAAAAAAAAAGTTTTCTTGCGGACAGACGGATATGATGAATCCCTTTGGTACCAAACTAAGCAACGATTATAATCAAGGTACCATAGGGCAACCCCAGTAATCACCAGATCAGTGGTAAATTCGACCTACTTATATTTTCGACACTCCATCCGCACAGGAATCGGCGACCACAACCAATTAGACAAATGGTCTGCTCAGACCACTAGATCTTGCGGCTGCAATTTGCTCTTATTTTCTCTACCTCGTCTGCAGTGTACACCGCTCTCGCGGTTCCTGTAAGTCAGGAGTTCCCCGAGACGCGTGAGTACTCCCGGTTCATCGAGTTCCCTGACGGCGATGGCGTGATGCACACCGTGGACCTCGAGGCAGAGCCCGACCAAGCACTGCTCGAAGAAATCACTAGAGACCCGGCTAACAACCAGTATTTTTTGTTTACTAGGTAAGTACTCGACTTCCTTGTAAGATAGTATACAGACTAAGGTCGGCATTCATCAATCAACTCGGCACCCGACCAGCACCACCTCGTCGCTCGGCGACCACTCGTTGTCGACAGGTGGTCCGCGTGCGGACGCTGCTTTTACACCATAAACGTCACGTGATCAACCAGTGGACCGCGCGTGGTCAACGAGTAAACGCCGCGTGGTCAGCCTTCGTTCCTTCCTTTTGTTTTCGTGTCATCATTGAACTTTTTTTTTTACCAGAATCTAGGTACATGATTTGCCTATAGTAGATATAGTATATTAATGTAGAAGATTGTAGAAGTACACGTACAGTAGTACACTTAGATATAGATATCTATCGATACTTTTTAACCGACTTCATGTAAACTTATAAAAAAGCATCAGCATCAAGTAACCTAGCTGTAGCATGCATTATGTTGACGAATTGTCATGTAGTGAACCAGTCAACTAAATATTTTACAGACGGAACCCCACCACATCGCAAACGCTGACGATCAACAACGCTGTCTCCATCTGGACCTCCAACTTCAACGCTAGGGTTCCCACCGTCGTGATTGCGCATGGTTGGCTCAGCAACCAAAACACTGACATCAACCCTGTTGTCAGAGATGGTAGGTATTTCGATTTATCTCGTGTGTTGAGTAGATGTTTTGTTTTTATTTTTAAAAGTTATAGTATAGCAGGAACACAATTTGTGGAATTCGAAACGCTACTAAACACTTAAACTTGCCAGCTGGGCCAAGGTAGCCTACTTTTACCCATTTTAAACCAGTGGTCTCTAATATTATCTTCGTGAATTCCTCATGAGAAATTGTAGATTCGTGACGGTCGTCATGTCCTTAGCCAAACCTCTAATTTTCCAATGGTTATGAGTTAACAAAGTTGGGGTTCTAAAGACAAAGGATGATGAAATCAAAATAAAGCAGAAAGGGCTTAGTACCACCACGCTGGTTCTATGTCCACGACCTTTATTACGATAGACGCGGCACGAAATGTCGTACTGCCATTGACTTCCATCCATCAGCCAGCAGATGTCCTCTACTGGACATACATAAGCATCCACCATTGAATTCCACACATGGCGCCTTATTAAGTCACAAAAACAGCTATGCTTACCATGAGACTATAACCAGCAACATAACTGTCACGAACACGGCAACAATAATCTCGAAGACTATGGACTCTATGACTTATCCATTTGTGTAAAAATGACCGCTTGGCACAGTAGTTTGAGCATAGGCTGCTCGGTTCACTGCATCGGGTGGTTTTGGGTTCGATTCCCGTCAGAGGCATATTTCATAAACGGCCTTAATTTGCGCTGGTCTGATGTCTCTGGGCTCGCCCCCAATCTATTTACGGTACCCATAGTATTAGCGTTGCTTAATTTGGGACCATACAGTTGGTGTGTAAGTCTGGTGATTTTTTTAACACACTTTCGGCCGAATACTTAAAAGCTACTTAAATATTTAAGTGCCACTTAGCAGTTTGAGACGTCGTTAACTGTCATATTTTGTATGACGCGTAAAGTTAAGCAGCTCTCAAATTTAAGTTGCTTAAGAATATTCAGCCGTTTGTTTCTCTAACCCTCTAGCAGTGCATTGCGTACTTAAAGACGTCTACTTCCCAGTATACTTAACCAAACCTTACTTTGTTCCCAGTATACTTAACCAAAAGCGACGTGAACGTCATCGTTCTGGACTGGAGCAGGCTCGCTCAGGCTGACTACGTGACCGCTGTGAGGGGTGTACCAGCTGTGGGCCGCGGCTTGGGGCAGTTCCTGAGATACCTCAACACAGTGACTGGTGCACCGTTCAATACTATGCACATTATTGGATTCAGTTTGGGTGGTCATCTAGTCGGGAATGCTGGCAGAGAACTTGGCGGAAGAGCTGCGCGTATTACATGTAAAGTATTTTTTTGCTACACACTTTCTTATCTTCATTATGTTCAAAGTGATAACAGGAGACTGTTATCAACAGATTTTTTGCATGATTTAAATATCAAAAACTCGATACCTACATAGATAATCTTGACATAAATTAAAATACTATATTTTTAATGTAACGTCCGTCACGACTTTTATCCCCATTCGGGGGTAGTCCGAGGCTTGAGTGGCCATACACCACCACATTGTGGAGTTATTAACAAACTCAAAGCCCACGGTTTCACCAGATAGTCAGAACCCAACGTGACAGGTGGTGAACCGTGTCGCCGTGTATACAGGAACTGACTATTACCTAATCCCGAGGGATAGGTAGGTTTCCTCACGATGTTTTCCCTCACCGTCAGCGAACTGTATTATTATGCACATAGATGAAAATTCATTCATTGGTGCATGCCCCACAGTCGCTACTATTAGTACTATTAGTATTTTTAATATTCTAATTATTCTCTATGAATCCCTGTTTCAGCAAATTGGAGTCAACATTACATATTTTCATTGACTCTGGTTTCGCTGTTCCTTAGTACCTCTGTAACTATCTTATCTGTGGAGCAATTCTATCTGTATTTTTTTTTTATTTCTTTGGAGTTGTTTGTTACCTATCTGGTTATTTTATTCTCTACATTCCACAGCTCTCGATCCTGCTGGTCCTCTATGGTACAGCAATGCTGACCGCGTCAACCCTACTGACGGCGTCTACGTTGAGGCCATCCACACCGACGGAAGCTACGATGCCCTTGGTATTGGCACTGCTGTAGGCAGGGCCAACTTCTACCCCAATGGTGGGCTCACCCAACCGGGATGTGACACCAACCTTTGCAATCACAACCGTGCTTGGGAACTGTTCGCCTCCAGCGTCACCCACAACCATCTTATTGGCAACGAATGCGCCAACTCATTGCAAATATCTTGGAATGCATGCAACGGTCAGCGGTTCCATATGGGCAACGATGATCTGAACAAATTCGGGTATGATTTCGTTTACTTATATGGTTAATAATTAATCTATCCCCATTGATGTGTCATTTTAGCAGATATGGTACCGCCTAATATTGCAATCGCTAGACTTTGTGCTCAGCGCATCGCTAAGAATTGCGAAATTGACACATCTATAACTGTGTCCATGGACTCCGTTTAATAGGATAGGACATACCTACTATTTCGGGCAGTCACATGTTTCCCTCTTTCTTGGTAATGTCTTTATCTGTCCCCCAAATATTTTATAGACATTTTAGTTCTGCCTGCCCAGATTCTTGTTTAGTTCTACAGCCCCCCTAGACAAGTGGCATGAACGCTAATCGAATAGAATAGAATAGACTTCACAATGTATGGAAATGACATTTACAAGTCGCTATGTAGATCACGTGACTTATGTCATTTACATACATGAAGCGTAGCGATTTGAAGGAACGCTTGTAGACGTCAGCCACTTTTCTAGAGGGACAGGACCTTTTTCCAAACAAATGCTGATATTGTTACTGTCAATGATAGGGTTTATACACAAAACGTTGAAATACATAGTACCTATACTATTGCGCAATATACTTCGTACTTTTACATCATAGGGCCTCCGCAGACTAGCTACTTTTAGCATCGGCGACCGGCGATTTTGTGACGTATCGATGCTGCGTCGCGTTCCTTCGAGCGCGAACGAGCGAGACGCAGCATCAAAATCGCCGATCGCCGATGCTAAAAGTAGCTAGTCTGCGGAGGCCCTTAACCATTCTATTTTTTTGCACGAATGATGTAACTATGTTTTTTGTTTCAGGGTTGGTTTGTACAGACTTAATACCGCCGCAACATATCCATATTAATTTTATGATGAGCAATAAATTACCATAGTACTAATACCATAATATTTTATTTACTTTACTTTTTAATGCTAAATGGTAACCCACTACATAGGTATAGGATATTGAATAGATACTCTTCATTTTTAAACCGACTTCAAAAAGGAGGAGGTTTCTCAATTCGACCGTATATATTTTATTTACAAAACGTTGTTGAACTATGTCAATACCAAACATTAGCAACACTTCGAAGTTATCTTTAGATAAAAATAATTAATTAAAAAAAAATTAAAAACACGACCAAAAACGATTTAAAAAGTATAAAACAAGTGCAGTGTCATTGCAGTCGGGGGACCGTTCTGTGGAACACTTTTTAATTTAAGAGGTCCCCCGACTGCAATGACACTGCACTTGTTTTATACTTTTTAAATCGTTTTTGGTCGTGTTTTTAATTTTTTTATACTTTTAGTTCATTTTTGGCAGGGTAGTCGTGTTTTTTTATTTTTTATTATTATTAGTTTTATTTTATGCCTTTTAGTAACAGCAGCCTAAAATGAAATGTTTGTTTTACATGTACACCCTACCTATGTTAAATTATGCCAATAAATATGCATATCAAGGCCTTCAATTTGATACCCATATTGTAATAATGGAAGAAAACAAATTTTTTCACATTTTAATTTTGAGCCATAATGCCGCCATATTGATTTTTTCAAAAATAATATCCCAGTGTCACCCGGAATGATGTAAGGATTCTACGATACCCCATACATCCAATTCGTTCAGGCATTTATAAGTTATGGTGGAATAAAGAATCTCACATACATACATACATGAACCCTAAACACATATACACTCCTTTTTTTGGGCAGTCGTGTAATAAATAAAAATAATGGATCTGATTTTTATTTGTTAACAAGACTAACCCCCAAATTCATAGAAAATTATGATGGACTTACACTGGCATTACAAATCAGTTTTGTTACTAGAAATGCTTTGTAAAACCATTATATACTGACTATTAATCTATACATATAATAAGAATGTAAAATTGGTCGCGTCTGTACATTCGAAATATTTGGAAAAAAAATAGTGGGGGGGACTTAGATTGACCAGCAGAATTCATTTTTATCATTTTTAGAATTTTTGTCTGTGTGTATGTTTGTATGTTTGTATGTTTGTATGTTTGCTCAGATTTTCGAAAGAGCACAACTTCGAATCCACCGGATGGATTTCAATGAAATTTGGCATGGATATGACAAATAGTCTAACTTAACATCTAGGGTACTTTTTTTTCGAAAATGTTTAGGGATGCCACAGAAAATTCAAAAAACTACTTAAAAATTCTAAATGTTTGAAAGAGCACAACTTTGAATCCACCGGATTAATTTCAATGAAATTTGGTATGGATATAGCTTATAGTCCAACTTAACATCTAGGATATTTATTTTTTCGAAAATGTTTAGGGTTGCCATAGAACATTTGCAAAACTAAATATTAAAAATTACTTAGTTTTGTGTTACGTAGCTTATTCAAACAAAAGACACACGTTTTAGAATTTTTAGGGTTGTCACAGAAAATTCAAAAAACTATCTAAATATTCGAACGCGACCAACTTCGAATCCACCAGATTGATTTCAATGAAATTTGGCGTACATATCAATAATAATTCAACTTAACATCTTGGATATTTTTGTTTTCGAGAATGGTTAGGGCTGCCACAGAAAATTCAAAACATTAAAAAAACGACCTAAATATTCGAACGCGCACAACTTCGAATCCAATGGATTGATTTCAATGAAATTTGACATGGATATGACTAATAGTCTAACTTAACATCTAGCATTTTTCTTTTCGGTAACGTTTAGGGTTGCCACAAAACATTCAAAATCTACCTAAATATTCGAACACGCACAACTTCGAATCCAATGGATTGATTTCAATGAAATTTCAATGAAAAATGGTTGAGGAGGGTGATGCCGCTGCTCAAGTCATGCTCGGGTTCCGGGCGCTGCTTGCGGGGACTGGTCCGCCCATTTTCCACTTGACACCGTTGTTCCAAAACTTTTACAGACAAGACCTAAGCACGGAAGGCATCACACCAAAACAATCGTTCTAAATATTCACCTTTTGGTTTGACAGTTAAGTGGGAGTAGGCATGCACAGCTTTCTAGGCTAGTTTTTATTAATTTTTATTTAAATACCTTATTTTCTTTTTTTACTCACACTGTGTTAATGCATGCCTGCTCACATAGCGTTACTGTTTGAAAATGTATAAGTACAATTATTCTTTTGAAAAGAGTAACCATTGAGTTTCTTGCCGGCTCTTCTCAATGGAAGCAACATTTCGAACCGGTGGTAACGCTAAAATATTGTTTATATTGACTATTTATAAATGCTCTAATGAGCTTACATGAATAAAAACCTTTTGACTTTGACTTTGACTTTGACTTTGGCATGGATATGACTAATAGTCCAACTTAACATCGGGGATAGTTTTTTCTAAAATATTAGGTTGTAAATTTTTATGAACACACAGAAATTCTAGCCAAAAATAAGTTTAAGTTATTGAAATACGTCTATTTAGAGCGGAGCCCTACGGAGCCCTACGTTGTGTGTGATCCGACACTATTTGGACTAGATAATCTTAATTTTAATAATAATAATAAATATTTTATTGCTGCGTTCTACAATCTTAAGTTTAGTTTTTCTTAACTAGATGTCGCTATACTTAAAATCAGACAATGCCTGCCTTGCACCACATGGCAAAATTTAATATCTTCCTTGCTTCAAGAAATTCAGTTTTTTTATTCCTAATTACGTATAAAAAAACATTAAGCGGGTCTTTGTATCACGCGGAATCTTAGAATCTCTAGAATTCATCTCCACAGTACTAATGCCGTAGGGAAGCTACCTACCTAAGAAGTAAGTCTAGAGGACCTGCTAATTTTGAATTAAGTAGTAATAGAAACATAGACATTGGACTCTGAACTCCAACCCCTCAGGAATGATGCTGCTGGGTAACTGCCTGCTTAAACCATAAATCTGGAGGACCTGCTAACTTTGAATTGGCAATGTGGGTATCAAGTAGAAACTTCACAGGCGAGGTCGCGTTTCCGATCCGGCGGTAGAATTTAAGGAAAACATGTAAAATTATTTAAGTATTTGTAAGTGCCCCCCTAGGCCTAAACAAAATAAACGCTTTGACTATTGACTTAGACGATAAACTCCGGACTCTAACTTTTTAAGCACGTTGTTGCGAAGTGACTCTTATCTAAGCCATGAGTCTGGAGCACTCACTCATTTTAAATAAGGAACATGGGTATCAAGTACAAACTTAAACATTGAGCTCTGGAGTCCAACCGCTCAGTCGTGATACTGTGAGTAACTACAGATATAGATAGACTGGTACAGACAGAGATACTTACCTACCGATAGATTACAGACAGACCGATTCAGACAGACAGATACTTACAGCTAGACTGATACAGACAGACAAATAAAGTCAAACTTTTGTTATACAACTAAGGCGCCAGGCAAGCGTACGGCTTAACAGCAGTTAAGCAGTTACCGTACCCTATAGATGCTTGCAACCAAAGGCATCGCTAGCACGTTTCCAACCTGAAGGGGAGTGAGGTTAGTGGGAGGGGACGGGGAGGTGGCTGGGTGGCGCTTCCGGCTCTCTCCCTCATCATACGAAACGAAGTTAAATTAGCTACTTGAATGCCGATCTCCACCTTACTGGTATAGACTGGTACAGATAGACAGCCACGGACGGACGAACTCAGACTGATGCAGACTGACGTAATACAGATTAGACGATAGACAAAATTATATTTAAGGGCTTCACCGACTGGACGCGGACGGAGTCGCGGGCACAGCTATTATTAATAAAACTATAAACTTGGCGGAAATCCTAAGTGTTACAACGTGATTGTAATTAATTTTTACTTAACATCTACTGGTGGCTAAAAAAATAATACATATAATAAAATGAAAATATTTTATTCTGAAACGAATGGATACTCACAATCTACATGTTCCGAATAGTAATAATTATCATTTTATCCATATAGTTACTAGAACGGGTACAGTCTGCCAGTTTCCAAACGATAAGTACCAGTTCTGGAACAGAAAAAAAAACCACTACAAATTATATTTGTAAAGCAACTTTGAAATAACCCTCTTGCGACACCCACAGAAACAAATGGGGTAGTGACATTCTAACCTAGCACCACATGGGCTAGTGCGCTTGTTTACTACCTTAAGGTTGGCACTCATCTATCAACTCGGCACCCGACCAGCACCTCCTCGTCGGTCGGCATCCACTAACTGAACCAGAAATAAGTGGACCACGCGCTGACCACGCGGCATTCAGTCGTAGACCACGCGCGGTCCACTGGTTGATCACGCGTCGTTTATGGTGTAAAATCAGCGTCCGCCCGCGGACCACCTGTCGACAACGAGTGGACGCCGAGCAGCGAGGCGGTGCTGGTCGGGTGCCGAGTTGATAGATGAGAACCAACCTTTAGTTATAAAATCTTGAAGCTTACCCGAACTTAGTTAAAATATCATTGCCCATGTTCAGTCGCTGTCCGACACATTTATTCCAGTAGAACTGATATGCGGTTGCGCATCGCCTCCCCACCAAATGGTTGTTAGTGATGGTAGACGCGAAGAAGTTCCAAGCACGGTTGTGGTTGCAAAAGCTGGTGCTGCAACCAGGTTGGGACTTGCCACCATTCGGGAAGAAGTCTGCATCGGCTACTGCGGAACCGATGCCGACGCCGCCAACACCACCGTCAGTGTGAATGGCTTCTACGTAGACTGCGTCGTTAGGAGTGATGCGTTCAGGATTGGAGGAACCAGCTGGATCCAAGGCTGACACAAAGAGCAAAATAATTAAGGAGATTCACTTTACTTAGTCGAACGTCTTTAGTCGTTTTTTTTTTGTTGCAAAAAACAGTTTTAAGAGACATGTCGGTAATTAATGCCAAATTAAAAAATCTCATGAGGCTTTGAGGCATTAACACACACTTGCGCACACACCTATGCACTATAAGGGTGCGTTTCTAATGACGCGGAGCGTAGCGGACCGTGAATTGGCCAATCACAGTGCTCGAATTCTCCACTCCGCTCTTGGTCCATCACAGTTGGCCAATCACAGTCCGCCGCTCCGCCCAGCTCCGCGTTAGTAGAAACGCACCCTAAATCTCCTGCGCAGTTGGCTAGTCTCTGTTGAGATTGGCCGCCGTAGCCAAAATTTGGTAAGGTGGACTATTATCAGGATATTTTCGCATACCTGTTATCCTAGCAGCTCTGCCTCCAAGTTGCCTGCCGGCGACGCCAACAAGATGGGCACCCAGGCCCATTCCAACGAGGTGGAAGCTATTGAACTGAGCACCAGCTACCCTGTTCAGGTAAGCCAAAAACTCTCCTAAACCGCGGCCAACAGCAGGCACTCCTAATGTGGCTGATGCCAAAGTGCCTGAAGCGACCTGCCTCCAGTCCAAGACGATGACATTCACATCGCCACTTGCTAGGAACGCTGAAAATAGCGTTAAAAAACAGATATATATATTTTGAAACTTGTTCTGAGTCGCGTCTTTACCAGTCAGACCTCTAACTATGTAGACAACGTTTAACATCATCCGTAGCGAGACAAAGCACGAAGAAAATGCTTTGTCTTGCTGCGTTAGGGGGCGTCCATAAATTACGTGAGGCATTTAGGGGGGGAGGGGGTCGAGCTCGAGCTCGAAATCTCACCAAATCTCACGTGGGGGAGAGAGGGGGTCTCGGCAAATCTCACGTAATTTTTTTTACCGCAAGAAACAGTGTAAAATTGCAAGAAAACTGGGTTAATTTAAGTAAAACATGTTTTTCCTCTAGAATATAGCTTTTGAAAAGTCTCACGTGAGATTAGAGGGGGAGGGGGGGGGTCGAAAAAACTCAAAAATCACCTCACGTAATTTATGTACGCCCCCTTACCAAATCCAAGTGGTACGACAACACTTAGCTCTTTTTGTCTCAGCTCATCATAATTTTCAGACAAGTTCTTTTAAGTTATTTCTTCCGGTTTATCAAATTCATTGTGTGCGTGATGCAATAAAGGTTTAACTAGACAAACTACAAATAGGCACCTCTCCACAGATCACCAGACTTGATTGAAGAGTAGAACTGAACAACTGTCGCCGCAGCATCAATTCAATTCAGAATTGTATGGTATGCCTCGCATAGCGGGATGCTGGTAGATGCGAGTGGCGGAGGATGATATGAAGAACTCATTGGAGGTCCATCAGTGAACCTCTTCCGATTAATGGATGGATGGATATTTTTGGTGCTCATACAATAAAAATATTTTATATTATTCTGTCTATTTGCGTGTATACCTCCAGAGAGTCTTCATAATATCACCTATCATATCTATCTCTAGGGCCTTAAACAAGATAGATTTGGGAAACAATTTATAGGTAGTCAACCTTACCATTTCTGAGAGTCGGGGCAAAGGCTGAGTCGTGTTTGGTGAACCAACCGTGAACAATCACCACTGTAGGCACTCTGCCGTTGAAGTTAGAGTTAGAAATGGTGTCAATGTCGTCCATTATCAACGTCTGTGGTACGAACGGATTGCGTCTGTAAGAAATATCAGTCCTGTAACTAACTGGGGTAGTACCACCGTCTCACATCGGCGTAAAGTGCTAGCTGTGTTTCGTACGATGAATGAGAGAGCCAGATATCCAACGCCCCATTCCCCTCTTTCTGTCCCACTTCCTTTAAGGTCACCAACGTGCGTGTGATATCTTTAGTTTTACAAACATCTATATAACTGCTTTACATCAGGGTGCCGGACGTTTTTTGCCTCTCTTCACTGCCTTATATTTAGGTATTAATTAAAAATACTTAATACCTTGTGTACAGAAAATACTCGTTAGCTGCATGCTTAGTGACTTCGTTGAGGAGTTCCACGCCAGAGTCTTTTACTGGCACCGCCGATACAAGACCGGCTGAAAATGCGAGTATTATGATTAAAGGATAGCTACCTTCAGAACTGGTCAACTGCATTTATCTTTAAACTCGCCATTAAGTCTAATTTGGCGACATTTCGATACATCGAAGAAATAACGTTCGAGCTTTTGATCTTTCGATCAAAAATCGTCGAATAAATGGTTTCGAGCAAAATGGCATTTAAATTCCCGTGGTTCGATAGAAGTGGACTCACGTCAATGTAACGGCTAGTGATGAAATAGTCCTGCGAGGGCTTCTAAAGATTACAACCGTTTAAAACAAAACTAATTTAAGTAGCCTTAGTAACTCTTTACAACATCAGCTATCTACCATTGAAAGTCCCGTCAAAATCAGTCCAGGCGTTTCGAAGATTAACCGGAATAAACAGATAGACTAACCAACATCTAAAATATACTTTTTTGTTATAAATACCTACATATGCATTTAGGCAAAAGCTGTTAATTTGATATTACAAACAGACACTTCAATTTTAGTTATTTGTATAGATTACTTACCGGTTACAATCAATGAAATCAGTAGACACGGCCGCATTGTGGCGATGTAAAAAAATATATTCACATTCAGTTACTAGTAATTATGCCTGCGCATACTAATATCGTAATCATCCAATTTGTTAGATAACATGTTATCTTTGGATCTGTAAATGTTGTTCAACAAAACTCATGTTATCTTGCCTATCTAGATAAAACAAATCACAAATCCAATATACGTTAAGGATTAGGTATAATGTCTGCACGCTGGGTAGCGAAAGTAAATCTCTTTAATATACTGTTTTTGTACCTATATTCGTATATACATAATATTCGTATTTCATCATCATCAACATCGTCATGTCAGCGAAAAGACGTCCACTGTTGGACATAGGCCTCCCCCAAGGTTTTCACAACGACCAGTCCTGTGCATCCAGTCGGTTTCCCGCGACCGTCACTAGGTCGTCGGCCCACCTTGTGGGCGGCGCTCGAGATGCCTCACAAGCCTCGAGCGTTCATGTTACGACTTACGACATTATATCGACGCCGAATCTGTGTGATGTAGACGTAGCCATTAATTATCATTTCGTATCGTCTCTCGTTGGCCGTGGTGTAGATACTTGCTAACGAGGGTTCCTCTAACGACCCGGTGTATTGAAGGTATTAATTTTTATGGGCCTCCCGACATGCGGAGACAGGAGCATTAGCTTGTTTAATTATCCATGCGTCAAGCGGTATTAAGTGCGTCATTTTACTCCCAAAACGGTTGTTATCAACACCAATCAGAATGATCTAATCCACTCATTTGAAATCAGAATTAACTAATCTATTGTGATAATTATTCACGTTAAGCTGTTATTTACCGAATTTCTTTGATTCACATGATAATTGACTTCGTTTTTTTCAGACAGAGGCATTCGTTACGTAGCGTATGTACTAAAATAGGATTAGGTTTGCACGTATACAAAACAACGAAAATACTTCTAACTATACGGAAATCTTTTGCTGGTGTGAATGCAGAAGAAAGTATGTAAACGAAAGGTTTATCTGGATATGGAATTTGGATTGAAATGACTCGCCAACTGCCAACCACTAGGTAGGATTTTAAAATTTCAAAACGCAACCTTAGCTTGAACGCTTCAAGGTTTCATTAGATGCACTTCGCTTTCCATAAAAACTATTGAATTATTTATATAAATAGATAGATAGAAAAAAAATACGTAATACATAGATATGTATTTTTTTATTTACAATATAAAAAAAACTTAAAAACTAGTACGGGTAGGTACTGCCGGTATCCAGACGGTATGTTCCAGTTCTGAAATAAATAATAAACACTTTGTTTAATTTGTTAGCTAAATGTTCTAGCGTGAACTAATAAAATCTCAAATTCTAAATCGCGTAGATAAAAAGTCATAAAGTAATTCAGCAAAGAATCATACTTTTTAGTAAACAAAAAAGAAAAGAGCACTGTAGCGCCTACTTTGTTTTACTCATCTTGGCGGAGTCGCAGGCGCACCTCCGGAAAGCTACGATTTAACTTACCCAGATTTTGTCAAAATGTCATTGCCCATATTCAACGGCTGCCCGCGACACGCGTTCAAGTAAAACTGAAGTGTGGTTGTGCATTCTCTCCCCAACAAATGGTTGTTAGTGACGGTAGACGCGAACAGTTCCCAAGCTCGGTTGTGGTTGCAACGGTTGGTGCTGCAACCAGGTTGCGACCAGCCACCATTTGGGAAGAAGTCTGCATCGGCTACGGCAGAGCCGATGCCGAAGCCGCCAATGCCACCGTCCGTGTGAATGGCTTCTACGTAGATTGCGTCGGTAGGAGTGATACGTTCGGGGTTTGAGGTCCAAGAGGGACCGGCGGGATCCAAGGCTGCAAGGTATTAAGACAAAAAGTGAGTATATTTAACAAAAAAAACCGGATCAGTGCGAGTAGGACTCGCACCCTGAGAGATCCGTACAAACTCATGGGGAGTTGAAAATCCTTTCTATGCTCTTCTTCTACGCTATAAAAGATACCTACTGTAAACAATTTATGATTGCCAAACCAGTGGTTTGGGCTGAGCACGTCTTGACAGACGGACAGACAAGAGCAAGAAAGTAATCCTAAAAGGGCTCCGTTTTATCATTTTAAGGTACGGAACCCTAAAAAAACTGTTGCCTTCGCTTAAGGAGCTTATCACACTAGCAGTTTACGAGCTGGGTCCCAATGATCTCCGCGGCAACGCAGTGTTAGGGTGCGTTTCCACTCACGCGGAGCGGAGCGGATCGTGAATAGGCCAATCACATTGCTCGAAATCTCCACTCCGCTCTTGTCCCATCACAGTTGGCCAATCACAGTCCGCCGCTCCGCTCCGTCCAGCTCCGCATCAAAGGAAACGCACCCTTAGCCGCGGTGGCCCTTACTCCAAAAATGCCGCGTGCACACTGCGAATCAGCGCAAACTCTTAGACCAATCTGTAATAATAAATCTATACCTGTAATTCTGGAAGCTCTACCACCAAGTCGTCTGCCGGCGACGCCAGCCAGATGAGCGCCCAAGCCCAGACCAAATAGGTGGTAGGAGTCAAACTGTGCACCCGCGACCCTGTTCAGGTAAGCCAGGAAATCTCCTCAGTCGCGGCCAATCGCTGGTACGCTTTGCGTGGCTGATACATAAGTGTCCGAGGCGATTTGTCTCCAATCCAAGATGATGACGTTCACGTCGCTGCTTCTTAGAAAAGCTGGATAGAAACGGTAAATAAAATAAAATCAGATACAGTAAGGAACTTGAAACAATTCAATAAACTCCATTCTACTTTACCCAAAAAATGCATTTGGTAATGCAAGCATCTATAGGCTACGGTAACTGCTTAACGCCAAGCCGGCGTAAGCTTGTTTGCAAACTTAGTGGTATTAAAAAAATAATGTGACATATATCGAGCGATAGGTATTATTGATCAAAATTGGGTCCATGGTATTGAATTATTGATAGCTTGCAGCACAGGTGCGTACCGTTTGGAGATCCCGGAGACCCTTTCATGTGCTGAAGGCAGCGAGGAGGTTTTAGTGGGTAAGAATCCTACTGCAACTTGTGAAGATACCCAGACCCCTCAATTTATAAGCATCGATATCGATCATCGAGATCGATTTATAGGTATCGATAGCTTTACAACTGGTATTTGTACAACTCAAATTAATAAAGTAGTTAACTCTTACCATCCCTAACAGTTGGGTAGAAGGTCGCCTCGTGTTTGCTGAACCAACCGTGAATGATCACTACTGTAGGCACTTTACCGTTGAAGTTAGAGCTAAGGATGGAGGTCGAATCACTCATCACCAGCGTCTGTGATACTTCTGGATTGTGTCTGTAACCAATAGCAGTTCTAATAAGTACCATCTTCATCATCTTGTTATCCAAATGTTCAATAGGCCAAAAATCAGTACACCAGAGGTCGCTTGATTGGATTGTGGTAAAGTTACACACCACGATAGATATCGCTACAAAAACGAATTATCGCAGAGACGTAGCGAATTTTTTACCAACTTTCTAAATTATCGTGAGGTTGGAGAGAGACTGTTTGAACTCTGAAAACTAATGTCACCCCAAAGATGTATTTAACAAACTCCGTGGTAGCAAAAAATGATGGAAAAATGCTGCTCCTATTGGCAGCCAATGGTGACTCGTTATCATCATCGCCTAGGCCTCCCCTAATGCTACTAATGTCAATTTATCTGTATTATTTTTTGTATACTTTCTTTTTTATACGATCGGGGATTCACGTGTCTGGTTCTATGGAGTCAGTACCTATTAGTTATCAACTCTCTTTTTTTATATCCAAGGATGGCCAGCAGACGGTCCACCTGATGGAAAGTGGAACCCGCCGCCCAGGACATCTGCAATTTAAGGGGAGCACACGCGGCGCCGACCTTTTAGGGACCTGTAAACTTGCCCTTTGAAGAACCCCATGTTGTAGTACAAAGGAAAGACTTCAGGAACTGGATCAAATTACTCTTTCAACTGACCTCGTGTAGAGTAAATACTCGTAGTTAGCTCCATTCCGAGTGACCTCATTGACCAGTTCCGCGTTGGGTTGTAGATGCTGGTTTAAAACTGGTACCGCCGATGCAAGATAGGCTGAAAATAAGGACATCGAAGATTACCTCTGAATAGAATAAAACAATCCTATCCTACTAATATTATAAAAGAAAAGAAAAGAAAGAAAACATTTATTTGGCACAGCACAAAAGACACACAACACAGTTTAAATAAAACAAAAAATATAAATAAACAGATAGAACAACAAAAAGGTAGAAACAAAAACAAAACACAAACAGAAGAAGACGAATGTGTCTCACGGACGAACGGACGACGGGAATGTGTGTTACTCGATCACGCAAAAACGGCTGAACCGATTTTGATGAAATTTGATATACAGATAGTTCATAACCTGCATTAACAACCCGGAAAAAATGTAGGTTCTTATGGGATTATGGAAAAACTGACTACGTGACGTTCGAAAGCCAACGGATAAGAATAGTTATATCCTTACCGGTGAAAATCAAGGTAAACAGTAAACACATCCGCATTGTAACTTTGGCTTGTTACTTGCAAATAACCATATTTAAACTTCGTAGCCAGCTATTATACCTCTAATACATATCTGAATGCTAATTCGGTTGATAACATGTTATCTATCGCTAAGACTTGCTGGCTAAATAGCGGGCCTGCTTACTAACGCATGCAAGTCAAATAATATACATCGCTCAAACGAGAAATGAAAAAAGTTTCTCTTTAATCAGCGACTCTTGTGACCACTAGCCCGCGGATGGAAGTTTTTGTGGAGATAACTTAAAATTATTTCTGCAGTGGACGTCACGATTCATTACGTCACGTGAATCTACTTTATCTCAAGAACGTAGGAAATTCAGAAGAGAAGCTGAAGTAGGAGTAGGGTCACGGTATCAAATAGAAAGTTTGCGTCCAACGCAACGGCGTTTGGCGTTTGCGTTTGAGCGCGGCTCCACTAGTGCGCTGCGCTGCGTCGTTACAACGGATCAAAGGGTCGACGGGCGAGAGACGAAGCGGGGGAAGGTGATGCGCCAGTACAAAATCTTGCGACGACGCGACGCAACGCGCTAATGGAGCCCGGCCCTTAGTTTGCGTGTTTATGTGTTTCCAACGTCAAAACCAAGTGCTCGGTCGCGGCATGCGAGGCATTTAAAGACACCAATTCAATCTAAATCTGTACCAACAATAAAACTGTAATCAAAACATAAACGATATAAGTATATTTGGAATGCCGGCGAGATAAAATCAATAACATTCACGAACTTCGCAAGCAGGGACTATTGGTACGTGTCTTCGAGTGGGCGCTACCCTTCAACCTTACCCTAACACTGGTAGCTGGCCTGGCCTCGAATACGAATCGTCACATAATGAGGCCGTGAAAAACACTCGCTCCTCACAACTCCTCGCGCTGCGTACCATCAGCTACGAAACGAATGGAGCACGCCTATACGTACACGCAATTACATCTTCTAATCCAATCGCTGCAAAGGCGATATTCGTCCGCGATTCCAGCACACTAGAGTAATACTTTCACGAATCGCTGTTTGATATTCCGATAACATTTGTGAAATAATAGGAGACGCTCCGGTTCATGTGGAGACACCCGTTTAGCGTTTGGTGAAATTTGATGGAAGAATGGCAGCGTTCGAGTCTTATAATTTCGTCCTTTTATTTCGAAGTCTGTAATATCACTTAAACTTAGGTAACGCTGTTAAACTTGAAGATACGAGGACACCTTTGAGGTTTCTTCTCTATTATTTTACTTTGAGTTGTGTATAGGTAAAGGTAACGTTAAAGTAAGTACCTACAAAAACGACTAAGTTAAATTATCTGAATAATGATAAGGCGGGGACTTTTTCGTTATATTTAATTCTTATATCTTCACATCATCGATGTTCTAAGCATACTTCGGTATTTCATATCTACTGCAAATCACGTACATTTTGGTGAAAACTATTAATAATACTTTATTTACTGTAGGAGTTTCCATGAATGCCAATAGCCCCTCCAAAATAATAAGGAGAGTAGTAGACGATGTCTGTTTCTATCCACATTAAGAGCGAAGCGAAGTCCAATTTCTCTGCTACGCAACATAATGTAACGTCACGACTTTTTTATCCCCATTCGGGGGTAGTCAGAGGCTTGAGTGGCCATACACCACCACATTGTGGAGGTATTAACCAACTCAAAGCCCACGCTTCACCAGATAGTCAGAACCCAACGTGACAGGTGGTGAACCTTGTCGCCGTGTATACAGGAACTGACTATTACCTAATCCCGAGGGATAAGTAGGTTTCCTCACGATGTTTTCCCTCACCGTCAGCGAACTGTAAATTATGCACATAGATGAAAATTCATCCATTGGTGCATGCCCCACCGGGGATCGAACCTGGGACCTTCTGATTGTTAGCCCAACCTGTTCACCCCTAGGCTACAGTCGCTTCATTCGCAACATTATAAACCATAGAAATGTAATTTCAAAAGCAACGACCAGCGCCTACTGCGAAATACGAAACGAAATGCATCGGCTGACGAATCGTACGTTTTCCTACACTCCAAAAGAGTTTCGGATCCGAAGTTCGGATTGGCAGAAAAAAGCCGGTGTACCCTACTCCGGTAAACGACTGTAGCCTAGGGGTGAACAGGTTGGGCTAACAATCAGAAGGTCCCAGGTTCGATCCCCGGTGGGGCATGCACCAATGGATGAATTTTCATCTATGTGCATAATTTACAGTTCGCTGACGGTGAGGGAAAACATCGTGAGGAAACCTACCTATCCCTCGGGATTAGGTAATAGTCAGTTCCTCTATACACGGCGACACGGTTCACCACCTGTCACGTTGGGTTCTGACTATCTAGTGAAACGTGGGCTTTGAGTTGGTTAATACCTCCACAATGTGGTGGTGTATGGCCACTCAAGCCTCTGACTACCCCCGAACGGGGATAAAAGTCGTGACGTTACATTACATTTTTACCCTACTCCGAAAGAATCCGGAACACTTCCGAAACAATTTCGGAGTAGCAAAACGTACTATCCGTTAGCCGAAACGTTTCGGTTCGTATTTCGGAGGCGCCCTGACGTCAAACATGTACTACTCCACCAAGCCAACTAGGAACTCGGATGGAATGCGGCTTCCCCGCTCGCCTACCGCCCGCACACCCGCCATCGCCTGTGGCTTCCCGCCCGCCACACCTCCCACACCGCCACCGCCTTTTTGTGTGGGTGACGTCACATTTGACGGGTTCCTAGTCGGTTTGGTGGAGTCTAAGGGCGAGGCTCCATCTACGCGCTGCGCTGCGTTGCGCTGCGTCGTCGCAAGATTTTGTACTGGCACGTCACCCTCCCCGCTTCGTCTCTCGCCCGCTGACACCTGCGATGACGTAGCGCAGCGCAGCGCGTAGATGGAGCCCGGCTCTTACATGAATTTATTGCTTCACTAATCGTGCTATCAATAGGATTGACGAGGGAATTTTTTGTGACGTATTATGATCGAGATAAACACAGGTAGATTCAGTACAGTTTACTTAAAACCAGTCCCATCGCGTCCGGAACAATGTTGCGAATATGATTTTTCCCGCATATTCTATCGGTGTGCTGTAAATATTCATGAAGACACCAGTGCAGTTTGAAAACCGTATTCGATGCGGTGGCGTAAGGAGACGGTTGAATGCAAAATGTGCTCAGAAGACACCTGCCATTGACTGTCCGCCTTTATCGATGTGAGCTTTTTTAATTCCTTAAGCTATGCTGAGGAAGTTAAGATATGCTGAGTATACACGACAACACTAGACACTCAATGTATACATCGAGTGTCTATGTGTGTCCACCACCGCGACACCTTGTTAGGGGGCGTCCAAAAATTACGTGAGGTGATTTTTCGCCCTCCCTTGGCCCCTTGGTGAGATGTCGTGAGATTTGCCTCGGATACTAAGATTGGCACCGACTCCAAATACTCCAAAATCGGTCCACAATTGACGGAGAAATCGCGTAAGAAACATAAAAAACTCGCGGTCGAATTTAGAACCTCTTCCATTTGGAAGTCGGACAAAAATGTATATCTAATATGTCGAATTTAAAAACAGCAGCCGTCAGTCGGTCTCATACAAATTGTGGCGATGACATGTGCCGCGACGGCAGACGGCATTCAATTTCTATGGACCGATTGACGTCTGCTGTCTTGCCTCCTTGATCGAACTCCCACCTTTACGTGCCAAGTTTGTAATAGCAGCCCAAGCGTTTGCAGTAATAATCTCATCAATAATTTCGGATTGAATAGCATTACGAGCGACTAAGTCGTACTGTGTCCATGGACTCCGTTTAGTAGGATAAACTATTTTGGACAGTCAGTATCTCCCTCTTTCTTGGTAATGTCTTTGTCGTATTCCTATACTCATAGGGCAGGAACATCTCCTTCATCTACCCCGCTGCAATACAAAATAATTCTCGATTCCTTTAGTTCGTGGTATCTCAATTATTACTCTGTCCAGACAAGGAAAATATGCGAAGATCCCGTCCTGATGAGACCATCATCGCTTCATTACCAGCGAGCACACACGGAGCCTAGTTGATTAAACCATAAGATAATACCAAAATAGGGAAATGTTTTTTAATACATTTTAAGAAATCTATCCAAAATTATTAACGCGAAAGTAACTCTGTCTGTCTGATACGTTTTCACGACTAAACCGCTGAACCAATTTTGATGAATTTTGGTATAGGTAGAGATACAAGTACGTATAATAAGTAGAGGGGGTGTAAAAGGGCGTATTTATTACCGGTTTAATACTTCACCTCTGTATATATATTTTTTTATAATATTTATTTTTATTTCACAGGCTGAGCGCACAAATAATAGTACGAGATACGCTGAAGGACGACTTTCACCCATCGACTTACCGGAGCAACCCTAGATTTTATCAAATAAAATATGTTTCTGTTTGTTGGTATATGACCAATAGGGTTGCCGTAAAAATATGGTCATGGTTATGAATAATTAAAACTATAAAAACCATCGATCGAAACATTCGAGTACTATTTCATGCGATAGAGGATGCAGTACAACAGCTGCGCGCGACGAAGCCGTGCATGCTTTTAGCGTTTTGCTTTATTTTTTATTTTTTTAGCCTTGACCATATTCTTTATGGCAACCCTATTGGTATATGTTCAGACACATTTTTTTTTTAATAAAATCCAGGGTTGATCCGGTAAGTCGATCGGTGAAGGTCGCTCTTCAGTGTGTCTTAGACCAAAACAATTTTATTTTTTTTATGCTATGAAAAAAGTACAATTGGTACACTTCTATGGAACGTATTATTTCCAACATAAACTGAGCTTCCTTTATTATTGACACCCGTAATTACGAAAGATCAGCTTCTGTTGGAAATTCTACCGTACACATTCAGGCGACTATACTTCTAAGTACTTTTTGTTGGAAGAGTAGAACCTTCACCCTTCTTTATCATCGGAGGGGAGAAGTTAGGTATACGTGACTCCTTCGCCGACAACCGTTCCCATGTCGATAGATAGGAACTTCTAAATACTTCTGCCTTTCATCGAACGTTCAATACCTGCATCTATACAAATAAATAAAATTGAAGTATCTGTTTGTAACGTCAAATAATAGCTTTTTATGCGTATGAAAGTATATACGGTACTTATAACAAAATACTATTTTTAAAATTATTGTCTGTCTGTCTGTTTGTTCCGGATAATCTCCGAAACGGCTGGACCTATTTTGACGGGACTTTCACTGGCAGATAGTAAGATAGCAGGTAGCAGATAGTAAGAAGTAACTTAGGCTACTTTTATTTTAGAAAAAGAATTAGGTTCCGCGTAGAATTTAAAACCCATTACATTCCACACGGGCTTAAACTCAGGTAATCTTTTTCTAAAATTTAAGTGTACGAAGTCACGGGCACAGCTAGTACTTACTAATATTATTATATAAAATACCAAAACCGCTACCCTAGTAAAACCTTTTCAATACAATCTCAGCAAAAACGTTCACAAATGGCAACGCGTCCGGCGAGTTATTCCAGAAATTACACCCGGCCGCTCGATTTAACCCTACGAGGCAGCACGTGTATAGTTTTTTGCCGGATCTTAGCTCGCCACAAGTCCGGAAATCTGTTGTATTAGTAAAGCAATTTGTCGCGGTTCCGCTCGCTGTCCCCCGAACTTTTCTAATCTAAACTGTTGGTTTCGCGTTCAATCTTCGCGAAAACTCGTTCACTATACTCGTATCAATGTACCGTGTAGACTAAGAGGTAGAAGGGTTTAGTGCAATAATTTGATTTGTCTTTAGAAATCATAATAATATCGATTAATAAAAAAAATCCTTCAGTGATCAAGAAAATTTAGTCTATAGAGTAGAGACCATTTAACTCCGTGTAAGCCCGCCACATACATACGGAATTTTTCGTACGGAATTGCATTTCGAAATATCGAATCGGTGATTCCGAACGCAGTAAATTCTTCCAAATGTATGGACGTATCGCGTTCGGAAACCCCGATTCGATATTTCGAAATGGAACTCCGTACGGAAATTCCGTATATACCTATGTGACGGGCCGTACAGTCCACATCAAAAGTAGCTCGGTACCTATATCAAATTCCCAAAAGCATCACATTGTTAAACATTTGTGATTGACATGTGATTATTTTGGAGATTTGATATATCAAACAACTTTTGATGTTGAATGTACCTACTCCTAATAGGTTTTTAGTTTCGTAGGCTATTCGCTGATGTGGAAGGCTAAAGACCGATTTAGAATAGGCTAGATACCGCAAGCCGTCCGTCCAAGCGTACCCCCTTAAGTGGCGCAGTGCACCACTTTACCGCGCTTCTAAGCTCGTAATTAGGTACTTATCAAATTATTATAGCTCTTTATCATATACATATTATATTAATCTGTCTGAATACTAGATTTATAGTAATATTGAATTGATTTTGACTAAATTACATGCGTGACCTCACACAGACCATATTTGTAAAGAAAGAAGAAGAACGGTATCTAGCCTACTCAAAATCTGTGGTTATCTCGATCTTAATTATTGTAAACAATTCAGCATCGATTTAGATTTTCTAACAATGAAAAAAAAACTTCTAATAATATCCTATGGTACCTACTTATAAATATTAGTTGCTTTATAGTCTCGCTAGCTCCTAGATTATTACAGAAACTACAGACAACGATGCGAATGGCCACACCGTGGAATTGTATCGTCACCGCGGAACTTAGCGTTCGGTTACCAATGAAACGAGGTTCGGTAAACGATGCTATGATATCACGGGGAGATTGCTACTTTTACGTAATGCTGCGATACTGATGCTATCTACAGGAATGATAGCATCAATTGGAAATATACAGTAAGATAAACATATTAAAATATGTAATATGTACATTTACCTTTTGTAAGTAATTTGGCTATAACCATAGCGGTAATTCTATTACATTGCACACTTTGCAACTTTACATTTGAAAAATTAGGAGACGTTTAAGGTTTCGAGAAATTAACTATGACATCATAATCCAGTTCTTTTAGGAAATATTGATATCTTTATAATTTTATAATACCTAATAATAATTATTTTAGCACTTTTTTACGTCCCCCTCCTCGGGCCTCCCCTCAATGCAGGATTCAGGCCATAAAGGACGGCACTCACCTATCAACTCGGCACCCGTACCAGCATCGCCTCGCCCCTCGGTGTCCACTCGTTGTCGAAAGGTGGTCCACGGGCGGACGCTGCTTTTACACCATAAACGTCACGTGATCAACCAGTGGCCCACGCGTGGTCAACGAGTGAACGCCGCGTGGTCAGCGCGTGGTCCACTTATTTCCGGTTCAGTTAGTGGACACCGACCGACGAGGCGGTGCTGGTCGGGTGCCGAGTTGATAGATGAGTGCCAACCTTCAACCCCCACGCTGGCCCAGTGCAGGTTTGTGGATGTCACATGGCTTGAAAATTTGTTAGATTTTCTAAGTCAGGTTTCCTCACGATGTTTTCCTTCGCCGTAAGGAAGTTCATCAATTTATCAATTGAAATCATCAAGTTCATCAATTGTAATTATGATTCGCACATACATTTAGATGATAATCAGCCGGGCCGATTCGATAATAAGTAATAACCCTCCGCCGTAGTCGGGTAAAAAAAGAGCCGGGGTAAGTACACTCGACCTTAAAATCAGGTGTTCTGTCGGTTTTTGAATTTCTAGATATTTGTATGATTACCTATTAATTCAAATAAGTCTTTTCAAATTGTATGCACTACGGATCCCTAAAAAGAGTGCGGTGCAACCGCGTACAAATAGCGCCGAGTCGGATCCCCGCGGATGCAGTACAATTCCTACTTGTGCAAGATTTGTGCGATTCATGCGCATTCTTCTAGCTAGTTTGTGAACGGGCTATCTGAATTCTTGCTAGCCTAGAAATGTTACAATTCTTTGTGAATAAAATCGGATAGAACATGAGTGCACATAGCACTTGACGACAAGTGGCGCAGTGGTTCGAGCGTAGATCGCTCGGCTGACTACATCGGGTGGTTGCGGGTTCGATTCCCGCCAGAGCCAAATTTCGGAAACGGCCTTTTCTTAATTTCCCTGGTTTGGTTATCACTGGAATCGCCCCCAGTCCATTGTACGGTACGGTCCATTGTACTGTGCTTAGTTTGGGTCCATACAGTTGGTGTATTTGTTTGACGATATTTATTTACTTATCCTCCTAAACATTCAGCGACTTACTACCCAACCAAGCCAACTAGACACTCTGGTATAAATAGCAAATGATAATAAGTCAATGATTCTGCGGTCCTACGATCACATAGTGGGAACTACTGGGGGGTCCAGGCAATAGCCCAGGCTCAATACGTTGTGGACGGACCGCGGAATCATTGACTTATTATTATTTGATATTTATACCCGAGTGTCTAATAAGCTTGGTGGTTGGTATGTTGCTGGGTGAATCAGTGCTTGTAGCATCTATTTCCGAGATATATCATCAAGATTATTAAGTTTCGACTACTCTCGAGCGAGAATCATGTTAATTTGTCAGTTCTCGTGACGAGACACATTTCCCGTATTCCCGGTAAACGCGTTAACATAACATTACCGGATTCGTGTCCTGAATAACCTAATAACACCCTTATCACCATAATCTTCGTAGTAATACCTACTAATATTTCCAGCTGAAATCAGTACTAGGGAGATTTCTTATCACGTAATCCCATATTATTCCTATTAGGTACACTACCCATCTAGGTAATAAAAATAATTGTTGGCATTTGCGATTTTCAAATCGTACAATATTTCTTTAGACACTTAATTAGGATGTGTGCATGCGCGCATGCCTCACCCGAGCACTCATATTATGACATTACGTCTATGCGTTCTGACGTCAAAAGTGAGTGCTCGCGCGAGGCATGCGCCTGATGAAGATGCCGCCATTTGAACTGCCTGCACTATATAATGTAACTTTAGCAGCGCTTTATTTAATGTTTAGATACCGCCTTTCTAATGCCGTGTGTTTCCACTGACTGCAATTTTACACAACCGTGTACATGTGGGACTTGCAGCAAGTTCGGCAAGTCGCAGAAGTCCACTTGCGTGAGTGTTTACACATTGGAAGTCGCTTGCGCAAGTAAACTTTTGCAAGTTTTCTTGCCAGTGGACACACGGCATAAGAAAAATCATCCCAAAAAATGCGTCCACTTATCATCGTCGCGGTACTTCACTTTCATACATTCGTAGCTGACAGATGTACTGAAGTACGCCGACTTCGGCGTGGTATCAGTTGCCGCATTTTTTTAGCCCTCCAGAAACCAAAATTAGTCTCTACATGAGGCTCACATTCGAAAATATTCGGGTACCAAAGCGCGTGCCGTCAGAACACAATCGTTCGGGTTCAAATTAGCGAATGGTTAGTTAACGAGCGTTTTTACACAGCTCCCTTTGTCGGTTCAGTGTCGTCGAGTTTTCGTGAACTTTTTCTAGTAATTACTCTCCAATTTTAGTCTGTGAAATCTTTGGTTGTGTAAACAAGATAATCAGTCTTAGGAATTGATGGAAGGTTATTTTTTAAAACTGGGGGCTTACCACAAGCTCTTATTGCGATTCAATTATAGGAACATTTTAACGACGTTTTAATGACGTTTCTTATTGTCATGACAATAAGGTACGTCATTGCACAAAAAGTCGCTGAAACGTTAAGACGAGGGTTCGAAATTTGGTTGATTTTCTATTCTACTTTTTCTTTAAGTAAGTATGTGGACTAGGAATCTTATATTTAGATGTATGATTTTTGACTATATTATCATGAGTATCTTTAAATCCAAATCACAAATTGATGAAATTTTCTCGATAAAAAAAAATATGAAATGAGCTCTAATTATTTACAATTTTCCTTGCTACCACGATGTTTTTACGATTTAGATCAAGAAATTATTTCTAAAACATAGCAAATAATGATATCTAAACTACCCTTCAACCATATTTTAATTCATGAAGTAGTTTTTTTTTAATTCAAGAAAATGTGGTTTGGCGCTTACGTTGTTTATTTCCGAGCGCGCGCACAATATCGCCATCTCACATTTTAAGTACTTGAACTAACCATGTCTCTCTCTAACTTTGTATTGTCAGTGTCCAGTCGGACTTGTTCGACGTCGGACCTGTGATGGATTTTTTAAAAAATATTACGAAAAAATATTACGGTCGTGCCACATTACAGGTACAGTACAGTATTTACAGTCCGCCGACGCCTATGATAAATAAATAAATATCCTTGGAAATTATTTTACACATGACTACCTGATCCCAAACTAAGCAGAGCTTGTACTATGGAAACCAGATAACTGATATTACTACATATACTACTTTTTGTTTGTAAATACAAACTAAATATACACTTAATTACACCTAGACTCGGGACATGCGGACATGTTCATGCACACAAATGCATGTCCTGGGCAGGAATCGAACCTACGACCTGCACTGCAGCGTGATTTTCGTTTGCTTTTCCTTGTCTTGTGTAATTTCTTTTCATCTCTTGTCATTTTGTGTCATCTCTTGTCATTTCATAGTTATTCGTGTCATTTCTGTAAAAACTCCCTATTTCGCTTACTGTTATATACTTGCAGCATGGTCTTGGGCCGACAGTGGGAATACATTGCTTGTCAAAACAATGGAGTCGCTTTATTGCGTTTGTTGTAGGTATGGATGGGCAAGTAATAAATATATTATACATCAATAAATTATCGTAAAAAATAACATTACAGATATGGATAGGAAAATGTTTGTCCGTCCTATTCAATCTATTATATTATAAACGAAAGTAACTCTGTCTGTTACCTTTTCACGGCTAAACCGCTGAACCAATGTTGATGAATTTTGGTATGGAGATAGACTGGGTCTTGGCGGAGAACATAGGCTACTTTTTAGGGTTCCAAAGGGTGCTAACGGGACCCTATTACTAGGCCTACGCTGTCCGTCTGTCTGTCTGTCCGTCTGTCAGCGCGGGCTGTATCTCACGAACCGTAACAGGTAGAGAGTTGAAATTTTCACTGAATGTGTATTTCTGTTGCCGGTGCAGAACAAATACTAAAAATATAATAACATTTAAAAATAAATATCAAGTCTCAAACTTGATATTTTTGATGTGTTTATTCTACGGTGGTACGGAACCCTTTATGTGCGAGTCCGACGCCTTCAGATCTTATGAATGTTTTCTTGAAATAAATATAGTGTATTTTAAGTAATTAACTGGCCAACCCTCAGGTCCTACCTACCATGTTAGGATCTTTTTCGTTCTAGCGGGTGTAAACCGTGATTTAACGAGTTAATGTGATAATTTTTGTATTTAAATTATTCAATTCAATGTATTTGTTTCAGACATAGTCCAATATTGATTATTAAAATTATTATAATTTCACAATAAATATAAAATAAATAAAAGTAAATTTAAATTTTAAAAAAATATATATTTATTTTTATTTTTCATGTTTTATCATTAAAATACAATATAATATAACATAAATTAAAATAAAATACAATAAAATAAAAACCTACCCCTAATTAAACAAATACCGTCCGCGTGGGATACTGGCTGCATGACCTCCCTGTATTCAAGCTGTTCCTGTTGTCAAGCGAATTTTTTGAGCAAGGAAAGAGCCAGCCCTCTTGTCACCTGTGGCGGTAACCAGTCTAAGGGTGATTTTGATAGATAAAAAAATAAAGATAAAAAGATAACCAAAAAATAAATGCATGGTTAAATCAATAAAATTAATAAAAACTGAAAATTAAATTAAAATATAAATTAAATATGGTAAAAAAAAATATTATGACACCGCTGATGACTTCATGATCGGCATCGAAGTTAAGTACCAAAGTATTCCTTTGCCTACGAAACATGAAAAAGATACTCATATCCGGCAGTCAGTCACTGACACAGAGTATGTACATTTTTACCCGACTACGGTGGGCGGAGGGTTATGATTTTGACCGATATGTATGTATGTTCATCAGTAGTATATTATTGGGCATCCTATTGCACTACCGATAATCCATTAAGTGAATTACAAGCCTGAAACCGAGTAAGTGAAGTACGCGCCAACACCCTCGAACAGCCGCTGAGGTAGTTATTATTGGTGCATCATTCTCCAGTCGTGAATTCGGGCCTTCGGCCCTCAGTCACTTTGTGGAGTATGATACACCATTAATAACTACCTCAGCGGCTGTTCGAGGGTGTCAGCGCGTACTCCACTTACTCGGTATCAGGCTTGTATTCCACTTAATGGATTATCGGTAGTGGACTAGGATGCACCAATAATAACTACCTCAGCGGCTGTTCGACGGTGTCGACGCGTACTCCACTTACTTAATTACCGATGTGGGATATGATGCTAGCAGTTCAACAGTATGGTTAGGCGCATATTCCACTTACTGGAGCTGCCACGTAAAATATAACTGGATTACCGCGAGCAAAAATATATGACTTACCATGACCATCAGCAACTGTTTGGTAGTATGGTGAGGCGCTTATTCCACTTTACTAGTTTTATCTCCTGCTCAATATTAGCTGACACATGTTATGCTCACTGAATTGAACCTGAAAGAGATCGCGATACTCTTACAGTTTATAAATGGTAGAGAAATAAAAAATAAAGTCATTATTAATCTAGCCGTTTCAAGCATAACCCATGAAGTTTGTAAAACAACCTCAGTCATTACATGTAAACAAAATTTGTGCTGAGTCTTGTAAGAATAGTTTTCGCCACGGTGAATTATTACCTAACTCAATACGATGTATCATTTGTGGACCTTCAAACTGTGGGAAAACTAATTTACTAGTTGGGCTTCTTATACACAAAAACGGATTAAGATATCAAAATGTTTACGTTTATTCGAAAACTTTACAGCAACCCAAATACATTTTCTTAGAACGAGTTTTGAAGAGAGTACCTAAAGTAACATTCGAGAAATATCGTGAAAATGCAGAAATAATAAGTGTCCAAGACGCTCGGCCGAATTCAGTCATTATATTCGACGATGTAGCTTGTGAAAATCAAAATAACATGCGTGATTATTTCGCAATGGGCAGACATAAGCACATCGATTGTTTCTATCTAAACCAAACATATAGCAAAATCCCTAAACAACTGGTCAGAGACAACGCAAACCTAATTATACTTTTTAAACAAGATGAAATTAATATGAGACATGTGTATAATGAACATGTTACCACAGATATGACCTGGAACCAGTTTCGCAAAATGTGTTCGAAAATATGGAAAGATCCCTTTAATTATGTGGTAATAAATAAGGATTGCGCTAAAAATAAAGGATGTTACAGAAATCAATTTGATACTTTTGTAGTCTTTGATTAAAAACTCGAATATATAAGGCAGGCACATCCGGGAAGTTATTAATCTGTGGCCAGCGCTATATCAAATACAACCTCTTTACCAATATGGAACAATCATTGAAAAGACAAATTGTACATGCAGCGGAAGCTGTAAAGAAAAAAGTACGCAAGATGCGAGACATCGAGATGCATAATAATCACGCACTAGAATCAGTTTTCAAACCTGTAACAGAACCTCTTAACCTAATTGCCGGTGCTAGTAAGAAACCTCCTACCCTGCATCCTTTTGAAGGTGAAGAAGTCGAAGTTCCTTTAAATGAGAAAACTTTTATGGGAGAAAGATCTAGTAGTATCAAAGGACGCAATAATAGCGATGAAGATGATAATGAATCTGATGACGAGAGTAACTCTTCATATAAATCAGTAGCTGGGGTTAATGAAAATTATAATGTGTCATCCTGGTCATTATCTTCAGAAGCGTTATCAGATAATCCATTTGGTGTAAGAGTAGATCATGGGAAGATGATGCTAGGTTCTGTTCCCATAACGATGGATGATCAGTACATCGGCTTAGCGGAACATAAATACGTAAATACACCCGGTTTACGACAGTTGTTGCTTAAGAAAGATATAGACTTAAGCTTGGTAACAGGTAGTGATATGCACAATTATAAATCGATGCTACTAGCTACAAATGCTCATCGTCGTGACTATGATCCAAATAAACCCATAAAAAGTAATAAGGGGCAAAAATATTTACAAGTTATTAAGCCTCTCTTCAAACTGCAAAAAAATATAGTTCAATCGAAAGGGGAAGGATTACCGTTAACAAAAAAATGGAACAAAGACGTAGACTATGTGTATTGGGATGATCCCAATGAATTAGTGGAAAGGTTAAAATTATTAGTTGCATCTCGAGATGCTGGTAATACAGGATTAGACAACGAAATAATATCTATTATTGAGGAATTGCATGAAAGTAAAATTATAAATAAATAAATGCTTACAAATGTGCACGGCTCATTTTATCTTTAACCTTTCAATACAGTGCACCTTATCATGAATGTAGACAAATTTGGACACTATATCCATAAAAGATTACGTTTGACTGAACTGCTCGACTTAAATGAAAACGCATTATTTAAAACAGAAAACGGTGATTATGATTTTAAATCATCTCGGCTGAGAGGAATTAGCTCACCGGTAGAAGCAGACGAAGCAGTGAATAAAGATTATGTTGATCAATTGAGTGCTATCACGACCAAAGAATTTAATAAATTGATTGGTTCATTGCGTGCTCAAATCATACTAGATGCACAACAGACAGTGCGAGCCACTTTAAAAGCAAAGCTCCCAGAGGTTTTAATTCAATTGAAAGAGAATTTTTATACTAAATCAGATATAGATAAAATAAATAAAAAATAAACTCTGTAATGGCAAAGCAGCAAATTGTAGACGAAATTCATAAAGCAGCACGAAGAAATTTCATTAGACGTTCTGTTATTCTAAAGGGGATTGACGACTTATGGCAAGCAGATCTAATGGACATGCAAAACGTGAAAAAATACAATAAAGGATACAATTTCATTTTAGTGGTGCTTGACTGCTTTTCTAAGTATGGTTGGACAGAGCCATTAAAATCTAAAAACAAAATTGAAGTTACTTCGGCATTTGAACGTATACTCCGTATCAGCAATCGTACCCCAGTTAACTTACAAACTGATATGGGAACAGAGTTTTATAATGTTACATTCCAAACGCTTATGAAGAGGTATAGGATTAATCATTATTCATCGTTCTCTACTAAAAAAGCTTCGATCGTAGAGAGACTAATTAAAACTGTCAAAAATAAATTATATAAATATTTTAGTCTGATTGGAAACTATAAATGGATAGGGCCCCCGATGGAAGATATTATGATCAAATATAATAACACGAAACATCGCACTATTAAATTGAAGCCGGCGGACGTAAATAAATTGAATGAGGCCCTAATTAGAGAAAATATTCGCAAAATACACACCCATGGATCCGTTCAGGGGAAGCCAAAGTTCCAAGTTGGTGATAGTGTTCGTATCAGCAAATACAAACATAATTTCGAGAAAGGTTATACTCCTAATTGGTCTACTGAACTATTCACAATAAAAAAGATTAACAAAACCGTACCAGTAACATACCGCATAGAAGATCGACTAAAGCAAGACATATTAGGGGCTTTTTATGAACAAGAACTTCAAAAATCGAACAATCCAGATGTTTATTTGGTAGAGAAAGTTTTGAGAAAGAAAGGGAACAAGCTGTTTGTTAAATGGTTAGGCTTAAGCAATGAAGAAAACAGTTGGATTGATAAAAGTGCAATAATGGTTTAAGATATATAAGTAATATGATTGTAATATTCTTAACATATCACTTACACTAATGCAAGGTGGTGGACTAGTTAACAGCGTAATTAATCATCTTCCGTTCGAAGTTCATTTGCCCGGATACAATTATTGCGGACCAGGAACTAAACTTGCCAAACGTTTGGCACGAGGCGACCGAGGTGTGAATAAGTTGGACGAAGCTTGTATGCATCACGATATTGCATATACAAACCATTCAGATTTACCCGACCGACACAAAGCTGACTTACAACTACTCAACATGGCAAAACAAAGACTTAAATCAAAAGATGCTGGGAAAGGCGAAAAACTAAGCTCATGGCTCGTTAGTAAAGTTATGAAAGCCAAAGTAAAGGCTGGTTCCGGCGTTAAAACATTTAAAAGCTTAATTGCGAAAATACGTTCCAAAATTAAGAAACTGAAACCTAAGAACAGTAATACTCTAATAAAGGCCGCTTACTTGGCTGCAAAAAAATTGTATCCAAGCATTCATCATCCGATTCGGTTACCCCGAGTGATACCTTTACCAAAGACTGGCGGGGTCCTACCGTTAATCCCAATTTTCGCTGGATTATCAGCTTTAGGAGCATTAGCTGGTGGTGCGGCTGGTATTGCCAAAACCGTGAATGATTACAAGGTGTCCCAAGGAAATTTGCGAGAGACAGAACGACATAATAAAGCTATGGAGGATTTAGTTCTAGGGAAGGGTTTATACATAAGACCATATAAAAATGGTACAGGATTGTTTATAAAAACTTCAAAAAACTAAAAAATAAGCTACCTAATCGCGCTCTAACTAATGTGGATATACAAGAGTATGCAACAAACATACCGCATTTCCGGGGGGTCTACATGAAGGATCAGTTACCAAGAAAGCCGAAACAGATTGAATGCGGTATCGTAAACTTAGATGATTCTAAGAATGAAGGAACGCATTGGGTAGCGTACGTTAAAATATACACCTATTGTGAATATTTTGATAGCTATGGAGATTTGAAACCTCCAATGGAATTGATACGGTATTTTAAGAATTATAACGTTTTTTATAACTATACTAGATATCAAAAATTGAATACAGTTAATTGTGGTCACTTATGTTTAGAATATCTATGGTCATTTTGGAATAAAAATGTATAAAACATTCGCTTTCTTTTATTTACATCATTTACAAGATGTCGCTCACTTTATCGATAACAGGAAACTCGTCAACTGTGACTACATACTATCCTTATACTCTACCGCTAGATGGAGAATATGAGTGTGCGTTAATGCATTTTGCTACCTTTAATTCTATACCAAACATTGACAGGAGTAATAATAAGTTCTATTATGGTGTTAACGAAGTTATTGAAATACCGGAAGGCGCCTATGAATTGCAAGACATCAGCGATTATTTAAAATCCGAATTAAAAGGTGCATCAATTAAACTAGTATGCAATAACAATACTTTAAAAACTTCGATATACTGCACAAAAGACATTGATTTTACCAAAGACGGCACTTTTAGAAAGCTACTCGGTTTTAATAACCAGATCTTGGTAGCAAATAAATGGCATGTATCGCAGTTACAAGTCAACATTTTGCCTACGACCGTTGTCCGGATTGAATGTGATATTGTAAGCGGCTCGTATCTAAACGGTGAACCAAGCCATATTATTCACGAATTTACAATCAACGTGCCTCCTGGATACAGAATAATAGAAGTTCCTAAGAATATAATATACCTTCCAATTAATCATAACAATATAAGCTGTATTAATATCCGGTTATTAGATATAAACAATCGATTAATAAACTTACGCGGGGAAGAAGTGCAGATATATCTACACCTAAAAAGAAAATGATTGATTACAATAAATATGAACCACAGCAAATTAAAAAGATCAGTTCTACACGAGCTATCCGGCAAATAAGACCACAATCCAGGAAGAAAATAAAATTAACAAAAGACAACACGTCATTTCTCAGAGCGATCGGATTGATAAAATGAATATCTTAGACGTTCTATCCACTCCGACTTACGACACCACTATCGAAGGAGTAGAATTTCATTCGTATAAACCTTATATACCAAGCTTCAATAAAAATGACGAGATTCGTATTCCTATTAATCAAAAAGATTTGTACGTTCTACCATCGACCAGCACCTTGTACTTGGAAGGAGTCGTGAATGTTAAAAAAGATGGTAAAGAGAAAACAAGCGTTGTATTTACTAATAATGCACTGATGTACCTTTTTCAGGATATTAGGTATGAATTAAATGGAGTGGAGATAGATAAAATAAAAAATGCAGGTATAACCACCACTATGAAATCCTTATTATCTATGAATGAAAATGAATCTAATTCATCCCGATTTTGGGGTTGGGATATAAATGGAATTAAAAGTGAAGAGGGTTATTTTTCTGCGTCTATACCATTGAGTAACATCTTTGGATTCTGCGAAGACTATAAAAAAGTGGTCATAAACTGCAAACACGAATTAATTTTACTGAGGAGTAATACAGATATGAACGCGGTGAAATTGAATACCGGAGATGTTATTCAAAATGTTGAAATCACCAAAGTCGTATGGAGAGTAGCTCATGTGAAGGTAGCGGATAAAGCAAAAATAAACCTCTTAAAGATTTTGGAAAAAGATCGCTCACTTCAAATGGTCTTTAGGAATTGGGATTTATACGAATACCCTGTACTACCTAAAACTACGAAGCATACTTGGTCTATTAAAACCACTTCCCAAATTGAAAAACCTCGATATGTCATTATCGGGTTGCAAACCAACAGAAAAAACAATGGTGGTGCCGACATGTCGAAATTTGATCACTGTACTTTACGCGATGTTAAAGTTCATTTAAATTCAACTTGCTATCCATATGAAAACCTAAATATTAATTTTACTAAACAACAATTTGCCTTATTGTATGAACAATATGCCCGGTTCCAACGGTCGTATTACGCTCGTAGACCGGAACCTCTGTTAAGTGCTAAAGAGTTTAAGGACATTGCACCTTTATTTGTAATAGATTGTTCTCGTCAAATAGATACTCTTATATCAGGTCCAGTAGTCGATGTGAGAGTAGAATTAGAAAGTATGGAAGAAATACCCGATAAAACTTCTGCGTATTGCCTTATATTGAACGACTGTATAATTGAATATAAGCCTCTGAGTAATATCGTCAGAAAAATATCATAATAAGATTTAAAGACATGCACGAACAAGTTTGTACCTGTAAGTTCGATTACTTTATTATATGTGTAATACGATAAATTCTCCACTCGTATTACGAACGTCGTTCGATGCTCTAGACAAGCTAGTAATCTTTACCAGAACCAACTGATTTAAGAAGATAGCATGAGCACCGATATAATCATAGTAGAACTCCAAGGGTTTAAAGATTTAAAAAATAATTTTATTGTGAAAGAAGTCGCCATTGCAACTCAAGACCATACCCAGACGTTCCTAGTAAAACCACCTCATTCGTTCCATCAACAAACAGAAGAAGAAAAGAAACAAGTGAGATGGATAGAAAGAAATAGAGGAATTTACTGGAGTGAGGGTTATATAGACTACCGAGAGTTTCATCGCATCATTTTACCTTATCTAGAAAACAAAAAAGTAATTACTAAGGGGATCGAAAAAATTAAGTGGATTAAGGACTTATGTGCAAAATGTGAAGTGATCGATATAGGGGAGAAAGGATGTCCTAACTTAGCGACATTAAAAAAGACATTTTGTAAGAATAAAACTGATTTTAACTGTGTGTATCATAAAATGAACTGTGCTTTAAATAATGCTGTTTGTTTAAAGAAATGGTATTTTGAAAATACCATGTTTCTGATCAATTTATTTGATTAGCAAAATAAATAATCTATGTGTACTATAATGATCTCGTTATTTTATTTAAATCACCTCCTGGCTAGACCCTATTAATAATAATAATAAGCTGTAAGCTAGTGATAATCAGCGAATTATGATTCGTTCATAGATAAAAACATAATATAACTTTAGTATAAATTTTATTCATTCATTATTTACAGTTACAAATTAATATTACATCAAATTAGAAACTTACATAGTTATTTAAAGTAAATAATATTTACAACAATCCAAAAAACAATAACACATCAAACATTCTTACTAAATAGTACGTTCTACCATTTATTTGTTTTTTTACTCATACATTATTTGCAGTTACAAACTAATAATACACCAAATAAGCAACTTTGCATAGTTATTTAAATTAATTAATATTTACAACAATACAATAATCAATATTACATAAAATATTCTTCCATTTATTTGTTTATATATTACAATAAAACTTCTGAAATAACCCTACATAATCATTGAACTGTTTTAATTAATTATAGAATTTTATTGTTGCTAAAATAGTACGTTCTACCATTTATTTGTTTTTTTATTCATACATTATTTACAGTTACAACTAATAATACACCAAATAAGCAACTTTGCATAGAAGTTAAATTAATTAATATTTACAACAATACAATAATCAATATTACATAAAATATTCTGTGATGTGCGTAGTGGAAAGCAAATACCTAACTATACTAATAATTTACACTTTAAACTTAGGACATAAATTACTTACATATAACAATTATCCCCACAAAGTTTTTTAGAAATGTTGTTTATTAATGTTTGTGTTTCTTCCATCACATAGTCCGTTGGTTCACTCACTAAATACTGCGCACTCATCAATACAACGTCGTCATTATCACTTGTAGTTTCCTGTTGTTCACTAATGTCCAAAACTTTTATTTGAATCAACCGTGTCCCCTTTTTCTTCTCATTATTGAGAACGAATGACTGCCGAATAGGCTGCTTCCGCTTAGGACAATCCCGTCTAGTCCTTGCTTTTTTATTAGCTGGCTCTCGTAGCTCCGGTAAATGCCAGCTCAAATTCGGCATGGGAGAACCTTGAGCATATTGAGAGAAGATGATGTCTGGAGAATCACACATTATGGAAGATCTGTAACAACAAATTAATGCTTATTAATACATAATCTGAACTAGTTCATAAATAAATATATGCGCATAACACAAATACATTACTTACAATTTATTTCCTTAGGAGAGGATCGTCGCAACTTCCGCCCGCCTATTGATGGAATGAGTTAATAAATGGCTGTATGCAATGCACATCGGGCGCTCGGTGCGGAGTGGTGATTTGCGTGTAGCGACAAGGTAGCTTATCGGTGATATTTAACACCGGTCAGCGAGCGCGGTGTTTTGCTTCCAGGAATAGAATGATACAGTTATATATTCATAAACAATTTTATTGGCATTCTTAGAAATAAAATACAGTATGAGTAATAATATTATAGTCTTAATCCTGCTTAAATATATCTACAAATAAAGGAGACATACACAAATTCATGAACTAAATTCACTTATATATTGGGTGACTTCCCATTACATAAAAATAGCTGCATTTCCCCAGGCCAAAGTAGATACTTTGTTAGGTAACAAAAACCGTTTATCATCATTGCTTGAAATTGCTATTTTATTTACGCTTTGTGTAAATATTTCATGTTTTATTGACCTAATCAGTTCATTTTTTTTACGAATGGTATTACAATTATACAAAACATTTTTATAATCTCGCATATGTAAATTTTTTGTAACACATTTTTTTGTGCCTTTTGCCTTCTTTATTATTTTATCTACGGTTTTGATACAGTAAAGCTTTGAACGCAGCCCCACAAACTCTGTGATAATTCGACCGCCCATTTCGTCTTTAAACAGTCCTGGAATTTTTTTATTGATGAGTGGTAAGTTAAACTCGTTGATGGAGTCGTAATTGCTGCTATCAAAATATTGTAAGAAATTCTGTTTGATATCTTTATAAAGATCCTCCGTCTGTACATTATAAACTAGACTATCTGTATCAGTATAGCACAACTCAATTCGGTTACCATAAAAAGGTTTCATGGTTGAATAGTGGAAATCACTCATATGACTCTTAGATAATTCTAAAACAGTAAACCCTATGTATATTGGTTTGTTTAGAATAACACGCGAGGGTCTCATTTGTATTGCTACAAGATCATCAGAAAATACGGACGCACTATGAAAATATGGATTAGCTATCAATTTCTCAGCACAAGTAAACTTTTTAGTTATATTGTTCAAATCGTTCCATTTGTTCACTAATTTTACCTCCACTCTTTTTTCAGTATTTTCCAGAGTCTTGCCAAAAATACAATTATTTAATAATTTAAAAAAATCTTGTTCAAACGTAGACTCTGCTTTTTGTCGTAACTGCGTGTTAAGATCAATATATTGCTTTAAAAAACAACTTTGCTTAAATACAATAGCGCGATGGATCCGCCTCAGCAACAAACCGTGATGCAAGCATTTTTTTAAATGTACATAATGAATAACATAGCGATATTTATCGTATAAATTCGGTATTAGTTTTTTACTCTTACCACCGGGTGGTACACATTTTTCAGGGCAAAATGGTAAGTCATTGTGAGCGAGGTGTAAACTTTCAGGGTATATTAAATCAACTTCAAGAATATAGCCTTTTTCCGCGGTATCACTAATATTCGACAAGTTCAATCGCAAATCATCTATTTCTGGTGCGGTCATAAATCTGAAATCGGCATAGGGCAAGCATTGACACATACTATACCCATATAAATTATTACAGTCTAAATAAATAATGAATGAATCAGGACAAGATGGGTCATACGAATCTAAATATTTATGATTGGCTTTAATGTATCTTTTGGAACACATACAAACACCACCTCGAATACCTTTTTGTATCATTCTATAAATTTCAACATCGCTAATCAATTCTAAATGAACTCCCGTTTTCAAAAGCATTGCATCGAATGATAGACTCGGTGCAGTCAGATAAAATGCTGGGTCGAGATTATAATATTTTTTACAAGTTTTTCTAAAGTTTTCAAATACGTCAGCTAACAATAAAACGTCGGATTTGAGATATAAATCCGTGTACATACCCATATTTTTAATATTAAACCCCGACCAAACAGATTGCGCATGTACGTAGTCTTCGTTCGTAATTGGCTCATTAGTTAATGAATTAAAAAAAATACTTTTAGATGGTAAATATTTATCTTTGTAGCGTTCCCATAGAGACATATAGTCATAAGGATACACTCCTTTACGGGTAAGTAAATCGAATTGATTTTTGCAAGGAAAGTAAGATTTTAAATGTTTGAACTCTTGTTTTTTCATTGTACTAACTAATTTTTCTAAACTTGTTCCTAAGAATTTGAAGGAATCTACAAATCGAACCTGTATACTTTCATCGTTGGATAAGGGTATGTACTTCGTAAAAGAAATGTAATTTTCTTTTGTTTTAGGTAGTATTTTAATAGACCCAGGAGCTTCACCCAATTCTTTTATGAAAAGGTGGCAGTCATACCCAGATAAGTTATGAAAAAATACAGGTAAAAAAGTTGGTAGTTTGTATTGAATGTTACAATAATTATGTGCTGCGCCGCGATATTTCCCAGTCAGGTGACAATGATCGCGGACTCTGTCAGCGAGTAAGAAGTGCTCGCAAATATGACATGACATAGCGTTTTCAAAGTCTTGAGCATTATCATCGGTGTAAACCATGCCAACTTTATTCTTTAAAATAGCATGCATTTTTTTTGCATCTCTATATATAAATTTCACAAAAGTTGATACGCAGTTCAAACCACGATAAGATACGTACCGATTGTATCTTTCGTCTAACGTACACGTTATATGATACGCAAAAGCTACAGGCACATGACAAATGGTACAAATTGTTTTCTATCATAATTCTTAAACTGAATGTACGACCCGTTCGGAGGTAGTTCTGTGACAATACCTCCACAGCTGTGAGAACTAAGATCTTCGCATGAATTAAAAAACAATAGGCAAACGTCGCACAAGTGTAATTTACCGTGATGCTTTGTTATTTGATTCTTAACAAGTCGCGGCAAGTCTTTAATGAAACAGTAATGAGACAAATCAGCACTTTCTAAATAAAGCAAATGAATTACCCTTCTGTTTAAAGTTTTTGGCACATATAACGGTCCTACCACAGTGTTTTTTCTCAAACCGTAAATATAAATACAAATTTCGGGGTTATTTAGTTCAAATTTTGCTATATCTGAAAAACTCAATGGAAATGTTATGTTTCGTACGTTTAGCACGTTTAGAAAATGCGGATAAGAAGATACTCTTTCAGGATGACTTTTAGCGGGAAATAAAGCTGCAACAATTGCCCATAAAAAGCAATACTCATCATTATTGCGGATGTTAACACACGCTTTTTTCGACTTAATTACGGGTGGTAGCTCAATAAAGCTTGAACCACGTAGAGGTTGATATTTGTTAACATTGACTTCTAAATGAGAACTGCTCAAGAATGTCCAACCGCTATCACGATCCTGAAATTCCTCTATCTTTTTTAATAAGGTGTTTTTAACCCCGGATATCATTGGTTCATATTCGTAATTTTGATGTACGGTATAATTTTTGGTAGCAAATGATTTCATCTCATGGGAATCATTTTTAACCAATAAAAATAATGCAAAATAGTCAAAATTTATTTTTAGGCAAGTGTGTATTTTAAGTGACATGTCTATCAATGATTTGATTTTGTCGTGAATATTATTTAAAAACCGATCTAAAGAACTATTCTCATATGGAGGCATAATTCTGTAAGAAGCTATACGATTACGAAACGCTGAATGTAATATTTCAACACCTTCGCAAAAATGCGAGACATTTTTATTTTTATGGGTTGTACTGCGTAGGTGCCCTGTCCAATGACTGCGTTCAATAGATGTTTTACAAACAGGGCAAAACGGCATTGTAGATTAACGGTAACTGTTACCTAAACTTTAAAATATATTAAGTGTTATAGTACTACAGACCGGAAATACAAGTATTCATTCGGAATTATGTGCTTAATAAAAACATGAAAATTATTTAGGATATTTTTTCGTTGTATTTTAAAAATATTATTTCTTATCTATTAGATTTTTCAGGAGTAACAATTAAAACTACAGCTTAATAATACATGTAGTATGTAATTACATATGGGAGTCGTTGTAGAAAGCAGGCTCAGAATGCTTGAATAATTCGTGAGCCTGTTTCATAAATAATTGGAGTGACTTCCACTGCGGACACTCCTTATCAAGTTGGAGTTTTAGCGCCACTGAAGCCTTCTTCCAGCGATCTACTCTCGGAGTGGAGACTATCTCGGCCTTACGGTAAACTTTTACCTCAATATAAAAGTCTCCTTCCAAGTCCGCTACACGGCGAACTTTGCCATCAGCAACGCGACTCACGAGGGACGATTCGAGGATGCTGGAAGGCAGTGGAAGATCTATCGCGTCCTCCAACCCGAAGAGACCCACCATGCGACGCTCCTTGCTGTAAAAAAACAATTACATTTTATTACTAACAGCAATTACAAAAACACTAGGTCTGCACGGAGTACATTATTATACCATCAGTGTGCTGCTGTCTACGCGCTACCGCGATTTTGTCTTATATAAACTTAGTATAATAGTCTATATGCAACAAATTCGTTTTGCGTTTCATCGCACGTTTATCATCATTACCTTACCGTGTGCAATTAGTATTTATCATTACCGAGTTGCTGTTGACGTGATACCGCAAAACGATTTGGTTTTCTATAGAGTATTTATTAAGTCTATATAAAGCAAAATCGTTTCGTGTTTCATCGTACGTTTTTAGCATTACCTTTACTATTTAACATTACCGGTTACTGCTGACGCGCTACCGCGAGACGATTTTTCTTTATATAGAGTATTTAGTAAGTCTATATATAGCAAAATCGTTTCGCGTTTTATCGCACGTTTATTACCATTACCTTTACCGTGTGCGAATACCATCCTTACCGGGTGCAATTAGTATTTATCATTACCGAGTTGCTGATGACGTGATACCGCAAAACGATTTGGTTTTCTATAGAGTATTTATTAAGTCTATATAAAGCAAAATCGTTTCGTGTTTCATCGTACGTTTTTAGCATTACCTTTACTATTTAACATTACCGGTTACTGCTGACGCGCTACCGCGAGACGATTTTTCTTTATATAGAGTATTTAGTAAGTCTATATATAGCAAAATCGTTTCGCGTTTTATCGCACGTTTATTACCATTACCTTTACCGTGTGCGAATACCATCCTTACCGGGTGCAATTAGTATTTATCATTACCGAGTTGCTGTTGACGTGATACCGCAAAACGATTTGGTTTTCTATAGAGTATTTATTAAGTCTATATAAAGCAAAATCGTTTCGTGTTTCATCGTACGTTTTTAGCATTACCTTTACTATTTAACATTACCGGTTACTCCTGACGCGCTACCGCGAGACGATTTTTCTTTATATAGAGTATTTAGTAAGTCTATATATAGCAAAATCGTTTCGCGTTTTATCGCGCGTTTATTACCATTACCTTTAGGTACCGTGTGCGAATACCAATTACCACTAAGAAACAAGTAGGAATAATTACCTTGATGATGGTGCCGAAGGGAGGCTTTCCGAAGAACGTTTCGGTGTTTTTTTCTTGCTCAGCTTAGTCTTTTTGTTTTCAGCCCCCGCTGACGGCAGAGACAGGCAATCAGAGTCAGACCTGAAATCGAACACAAAGGTTAATTTCATAAAAACAACAGCGCTTTAAAGAAGGTTCCAACAATTTTGGGATCTATTCCAATAGGAGCCACTTTAGCAACCTTCTTTAAATTTAAAATAACCTTGATTTAGAATTACTACTTACGTACATTTTAGTTTCGTAGATCACTGGTAACGTAGTACTTTAACTTTGTTGTTTCTCGCGGATCACTGAAGCGAATATAAATATCGAGTCACTTAAACTTGAAGACTTGGTACCACTTGGAGAGCACTGGAGCGAATATAAATTTTCAACCTCAATTATCCGATTATATACCCATAAACTATGAATTCAGCATAATTTACCCACAATTTCAAAATAAATCATACTATCGTGGTCTTACAATTGGTTATAGAATTGATGTCGGTTATGACATATTAATCCATATTGATTGAACTGAATCAAGAATTGCATTTTCCCGTGGGAAATGCAATATAGGGTAAGTGATCCAAACGATGCGAATACCTACTTCATTTTATTACCGTTCTTCTCGTTAAGAAATATTGAAATTAGTATCTTATTTTACAACAAAACATGTAATGATATGGTTTACCAGATCTTTCGGTAGCAAAATAATCATATTCGTATTTATTCCAAAAATAAAATGTCTGGTCGTGATACATTCACTAAGTTATTCACCATCAATTTAAATATTTTTAAACGTTACCTACAATTTAAATATTTTAACGTTTCCTAAAGGATGGATAACATTTGGGACATTTACCCTACCGCCGTTCTTTCCTGGAATCATACAATTGACACCGAGGCGCTCGCATCAATGGTGCGTCAGCATTTCAGTTCTCCCAATAAAGCTAGCTTCACTGTGGAATATATAATATATTTGGAATACAAATTTCCGCATGCATTAAATTATCAGTTCTTTACAGCGATCTATTAATTACGTAGGTAATATGATCTGAGTATCGCTTACCATACTTCGTGCTATAACCCTTTACACTGCATAATTAATGTAATATAGCTTAATTATTTTCAGTTATTTTCAGTCTATTTCGTGATATGCGATATTTACCCGAATATTTAAAAATTAATTACATTTCATTTTTTTAGCTTGAGATGTATATTATTCCACAGTATAAAGCCAGCTTAATGAATGCGACTACTACATGGTATATTTTATATATTAAATTAAGTAGGTGTGTTTGTTTATAATATACAATTTTATATAAAATTACTGAAATCATCTTATTATGTATTGCTGCTCTATAAATGCACGTTTGGATATTTCATTTGACAGTAAATTATGCATTTAGGGAAATTAATAACATCATCTATTTGATGTTCAAATTTAAACATGTAGGTATCATATTATTGAAGAACATAGCACAATCATCTTCTATTATATTTGGAAATTCTTTATGTATGTATCATAATCCATACGCCCGAAGTCACGCGAAAATTCGAGTGTAGTTTAACTCGTAACTTGCAGTACTGCAATTTGTCGTGTGAATTGTAATATGATAAACCCACCTGCATCCAGTGTCGCCAGTTAAGGTATGAAAATATCGTAGTTTTTAATAGATACGAACTCTTTACTTTAAAGAAATACTTCCAAAAAAGATGATTGGTTCCTGATCTACCCATGTTTACTATACGAACGATCACAAACTTATATTTCGCCACTGTGGTTTCAAATTTTCCGTCATGAATAGTACGCTGAAAACTTAGCAAATAAAATATCGCGGATGATTAGGTAGTATTATTTACGTAGCGATTTAAGTATAGATACCATTTTTGTTAGTCTTAATTAATTTTACCGCCTCTGGTATCACTGCATTGTTTACCTATAAAGAGCACGCCTCCTTCCTTAAACTTAAACGGTAACAGTTTAGCGGAGTGAAGCAAAGTAGTGTTTGCGGGCCGATCGAATTAAATTTAAATGTTCTCGGTACCAATCAGAAATTAACAGTTTTAAAGTACTTATAGTGGGTGAAGAAGTGAACTAAAAAGTGGAATTGGTGCCTAACCATACTACGAAGCAGCTGCTGATGATCACGGTAAGTCATTCATATTTTTGATCGCGGTAATCCAGTTATAATAAGTGGCAGCTAAAATCCCGTAAGAGTTCATCCAGCGATATCAGTCTCTGAGGTAGAATAGTATTGGAGCACGCTACCGCACTAGATACGGACGATCTCAAACCCATTCATCGTTATCCAGTGAATGGAACACGCGCCGTTTCATTCTGTCGAACTGGAATCACCATATCCCAGTCGTGAATTCAGACTGACGATCTCTGACCATCCATCGTTAAACCACTAAGCGGAATAGGCGCTGATCCATTCTATCGATCTGCGATCATCAGGCTACAATGGAGTACGCGTCGACACCGTCGAACAGCCGCTGAGGTAGTTATTATTGGTGCATCCTAGTCCACTACCGATAATCCATTAAGTGGAATACAAGCCTGATACCGAGTAAGTGGAGTACGCGTTGACACCCTCGAACAGCCGCTGAGGTAGTTATTAATGGTGTATCATACTCCACAAAGTGACTGAGGGCCGAAGGCCCGAATTCACGACTGGAGAATGATGCACCAATAATAACTACCTCAGCGGCTGTTCGAGGGTGTTGGCGCGTACTTCACTTACTCGGTATCAGGCTTGTAATTCACTTAATGGATTATCGGTAGTGGAATAGGATGCCCAATAATATACTACTTTCATCTGCTCCCGTATAACGTCCAAACTATTTTTATCATAATAATTTGACTAATGAGATATCGTTGGACGCGTCTGGATCGTCCGCTGGTTATAGGCTATTATACGATCGAAATATTGTTATACGTATCTATCAGCATATTGTAGGTATCGTTTGTCTTCTTTTGACTTACTTTGTCTTCAGCAAAAAAAACAACATAGAAATTAAATTATTTTTTTCAAATACACTCGACATAAAAATCCCATATAAAACGAAAAAAAATTATTTGAATATTTTCATCCATTTCATCTATTTTAAAAGGTGCACTGGGACATATTATTTTAATTGTACGAATTAAACAATATTGTTCCTTCAAAAAATAACTATACTATAGTCTACTCCATAGCTGTTCTGTCCTAGCTAAGCGAGAGGGATATATCCTTCGGCAGCTCACGCGACGCTAGCCACACCCCGAAACTAAAATTCATTTTTTTCTTGTATCGTCTTAATACGTTCCTGTAATTGAATCGCAATAAGAGCTTCTGGTAAGCCCCCTGTACAATTTTTTGTTACTTTTCGTATTTAGTAAACAATTAGTCAAAATTATTTGAGCGCAACTATTAATGTTTTTAGATGCCTAGGTATCTAGTGGGTGCTCCAGACACCTCCCATGCCTCGCCCAAGCACTCATGTTGTGACATTATTTCTATGCGTTCCGACTTCAAAACTGAGTGCTCGGACGCGCCATGCGCTCGATTAGATGCAGCCATTAATTGTGCATTATTATGCATTATTAATTATGCATTATTAGCATTTTTGACCTAAACGTGTGGCGATTAATCCACAGTCCGAAAATGTGCCTCGTGGAATACTAGTTTAATACTAATTTAGGTGTACTAATATTTTTACTTAGCATATCTGACCACAAGTTATTAAAATGTAAACAAAAGTTTAAATACGAAATCAACAATAATAACGATACTATAATTTAAAATGGAAATTCTTTCCTTTACATAAGACATACCTACTTACATAACAATCTGGGAAACTTAAAGTCCCCGTGGGAAATCAGAACGATCGGAGATAACACAGTGTAACGTTCCGAGACCGTCGTAAATATACTTGTAGCTCAAAGATATTACCAAAAAAGAGGTAGACACGTGACTGTCCAAAATAGTTGGTCCTAAAAAACGGAGTCCACGGACACGGTACAAATAAGTCGCTCGCGGAAAACAATCATGAAAACATTTCGGTAATAATGGTTATCTTATGTATTTAATAAGTGAATTGTCGAATTGCGAGTGCGATAAAATGTGTGCGCCGAGCACAATTTTTGTGAATGCGATGTAAGAAAGTGCCATATCTGCTAAAATAATATCAATGTTGCAGGTAATAAATATCTACATTACGAATCTAAAGTGAAAATGTTTCATATAATTCTAATTCGTTACAATTGTGGAATTATCCCAAAAACTAGGTAGGTATCTACGCGGAATCAATAAAAAATTAAAGCAAATCAGATACAAGCGATAATAATTTACATAATTTGCCACTCTTAAAAGCATAGATTGTATTATCGAATTAACTTCAAATTGGCTCGACTTTTACCGATCCCTGACTCGATATTCCGCGTCAAAGTCAACCCGCAACTTGATGATTATCAACTCATTATTGTTAATTGAGTGGGAAAATTTAGCAAATTTGGCCACCTTTTTTTGCGCACTATGTTCGTGTGAGGTCTATAATAATAAGCGTCATTGCATATCACTGAACGCACGTAAATGTTAAGCCGCCTTTCCACCGCGGCGCACGCTACGCACGAAATGACGTCTGCGTGGGTTCATTTGTTCGACAATTACGTCAATGACGTCATTTCGTGCGTAGCCTCGCTCTCCGTGTACCGCGGTGGGAAGGCGGCTTTACATCCGAGAGTCGGTCATCGGAAATTGGACTCATTCCCGTATTCACAAACAATAATTGCCTAGGTAAGGGAACAATTTTATAGATGGTTTGATATTTCTGATATGAGATATGATTGAGATTCTAAAACTGAGGTGGCAAACTGTTACCGTAGCCTATAGATGCTTGCAATAACAAAGGCATTGCTTGCACTTGCCGACCTGAAGGGGAGTAGGACAAAGGGAGGGGAGGGGGTTGGGCTTCCGGCTCTCTCACTCACCGTACGAAATGCAGCTGCTTTACGCTGATCTTCTGTGAGAGGGTGGTACTACCCCGGTCGAGCCAGCCCGTAATGAGCTACAGTCAAGTGGGTACATCGTGACTCTACCACCGAATAGAACTACTAGTTGACGGGCCCGTTGGCGTGGTTGGCGTGATGGCGCCTTTCACGCTGCAGGTCGCAGGTTCGATTCCTACCCGGGACATGCATTTGTGTGCATGAACATGTCTGTATGTCCCGAGTCTGGGTGTTTATGTATATTAAGTATGTATTTACAAATAAAAAAGAAGTATATGTAGTAATATCAGTTATCTGGTTTCCATAGTACAAGCTCTGCTTAGTTTGGGATCAGGTAGCCGTGTGTAAAAAATGTCCCAGGATATTATTATTATTAGTTTAGTTTCAACTGATACTTCAGATTCTCTGCCGGGTACCGTGTAGCAGGTGTTTACGAGTTCCCGCATGACTCGCCAACGCTAATTGTCCCTTGTTATGCAAACAAATTGATGCTTCTCTCAAGTTTCCTCGTTCCGTACACTTACGTCAAACTTGCAAGACAAGATAAGATTTTGATGGCCGTATTAGTTTACCTGTGATTTATTTGTGGCACCTGTGGAAACGCATGGTAAGCTGCTGTAACAAACCCGGTACAAGAGATTATTGCGCTCGTTCCGGGTTTGTAAGGTATTTATCCGGGTATGTAGGTATTTTGCAAAATCAAAAAAAAAAGTGTGGTGGTGTATGGCCACTCAAGCTCACTCAAGGGATATAAAGTCGTGACGTTACATTTTTTTTTTAAGTAGATAATTAATTCAAGAGACCCATAAATAAACCTACCTGTCCCTCGGGATTAGGTAATAGTCAGTTCCTGTATACACGGCGACAAGGTTCACCACCTGTCACGTTGGGTTCTGACTATCTGGTGAAACGTGGGATTTGAGTTGGCTCAATACCTCCACAATGTGGTGGTGTATGGCCACTCAAGCCTCTGACTACCCCCCGAATGGGGATAAAAGTCGTGACGTTATATTATTATTATTATTATTACCCATAAATAAAAATGATTTTATTCATTACTGGTTTAGAATTTATTTCTGGCAATGCTATTAACTTTCCCTGGAAACATTTCTTATAGCAACAAAAAATCTCAACTAAAAGTTCACCTTCCCTGCAAATATTTGGAATCATAAATTCTACCTTCGGAATGCATTTCACTGTCTCCATAAATTACCTTGAACGAAGACCGTGAAGCTGGGAATCGCTCTGTAAGTTATTGGTACGTTAAAATGCATCACGAGATGAATTTTTATGTTTTCACTGCGGAAAGCACAAATTTTCCGATGGAAATTGGCTTTTATTGCTTACCTTATGGTAATGCGATGCAGAAAGTAGTCTGTAATTACTTGGAGTTACGGTCTTATAAGATCCTACCTTAAATGAACTACCTATAATACCTGGTTTGAGTGTAGATCTTTAAGAGCAATGAACCAAATCCAAATTCTTTGGTATATTGTTACCATTAGTATAGTGGCTAATGGTAATGCGATGCAGAAAGTATTATGTAATCACTTGGAGTTACGGTTCAATAAGATTCTACCTTAAATTAACTATCCTACCTGGTTTGAGTGTAGATCTTTAAAAGCAATGAACCAAATCCAAATTCGTTGGTATGTTGTTACCATAAGTATTGTGTCTAATGGTAATGCGATGCAGAAGGTATTATGTAATCACTTGGAGTTACGGTTCAATAAGATTCTACCTTAAATTAACTATCCTACCTGGTTTGAGTGTAGATCTTAAAAAACAATGAACCAAATCCAAATTCTTTGGTATGTTGTTACCATTAGTATAGAATGTACAGCACTTATGATTCATTCATAAGGTGCTTCCTTTAGCTTACATGAATAAAACATCGACTTTGACACCATCGACTTTCCACCATACTCTACATATAATACTGCTTCATTACGTAAGTAAGTGAGACGCCAAAGAAATAATTTATAACATTGATTCTACCTAGAATTTGGAATTAACACACATCACGTTAGATTTACTCTTTTTGACTGAAAATAAATCTGTAACACTATTTACACTACGTGCTGAAATATAAAACACGTAATCCGAAAACGAATCCAATTGAGAAGCACCGAAGTCATTAGGAAGCGTTAATCCCACGTCTACAGCATGCGAAAGGCCTTTGGTTAAATAAACCGGATAAAGGCGTCTACACATGTTTTAATACTAAAAAAACATAGCTTAGACTTAGATATAGTTAGGTATTCGTCGCGTTTATAAGTTGCAATAGAAAATTTTAATCAATCCTGTGCTGTTTTCACAGCAATACAGTCTTTAGCGTGCTACTGCACTCATGAACACTGACTAAAGTGTACACAAAACTCATCAATCTAGCTAGACTGATTACACCTTGGACTACTAGAAACTGAACGCTGCAAATCGTGCGAGAGGGTGTGATATATTGTGTTTATCCATTATTATTCTTCATCTAAACAAAGTTTAGATATGTTGCTAGGGTTTTGACAACATTCACCAACTTTTGTAAATTAAAGATTTTTACCGCTTTGGAGAATTGAGACTGTTCAGCGACTTAGATCGCTGACTGTACTTGTGTAACCATCTTTACCGAACGCAGCCCAAAGTCAGAACTCGTTAGCAGGTCTTTATCGGGAATAAAGTTTTTCGGGCGCCAAGTGAGAACAGTATGTGGGCCACGAAAGCTGATAACGAAAAACTTGGGTACGTGATCCCTTAGCAGCGAGCATTGTGTTGACCCTAGACCAGTTCGAGGTCACTTTGACCAGGGTAGGAAAATTGAGTTAAAGGCAATTCTGACATGTTTTCAACGTTTTTTTGCCGTCAGTGACTGAGTCCTACTATGTCTATGGACTCCGTTTAGTGGAACAAACTATTTTAGACGATTACGTGTCTCCCTTTTCTTGGTAATTTCTAAGTTAGAAACGATTTTTAACCATGTAGGTTTCTCTCTCAGTTTCTGCATACACCAACGCATCGAGTAGTTCTATAGCTATTATGTCATATCAAAATGTATTATATTTAATTTGATTTTTTTTTAGGACGGGCATCGACTATTGCACCGGCGATTGGATATACCTACTATAAAAGTCATTAACCTATCTACTGGTGCGGTATTTATTTACATAAAAAACCGGCCGAGTGCGTGTCGGACTCGCACATAACGGGTTCCGTACCACCGTAAAATAAAACCGGCAAAAATATTAAAATTCTTGTATTTTTAAATTTTATTATATTTTTTGTGGTAGCGGCAACAGAAATACACATTCTGTGAAAATTTCAACTCTCTACCTATTACGGTTCGTGAGACACAGCCCGCTGACAGACGGACAGATAGACAGACGGACAGCGTAGTCTTATTAATAGTGTCCCGTTGGCACCCCTTGGGTACGGAACCCTAAAAAGTACCAGGGTAGAGTCATTCACTAAGTTTGTTTAACAGTTTTCATTCCACCCAGGAAATACGGAATTAGTTCCCACTTCCACGTCAACCCTTTAAAAATGCAAACATCCGGAGGCCTTAATAAAAAGCATGCGAGGGTTATCCAGTGACATCTAATCTGCATGACGTAACCTCGTAATGCTGCTGGGAATAGGAGTGTATAAGTACGGGGGGTTTATGCACTGGATCGTTTTATTTGTTCATATGACTTCGTATTTGGAAATACACGAATCTACAACACTACTCAACAAAGTTTAGGGAACAAGGGTATGATAGTGTTTTTTAAAATTTAATATTGAGACCACGCGATACTGACCTCAGGGTGGTTACTTTGAAATGCGAAACGAACGCTTCGGCTGACGGATCCGAAGTACGGATTCAATAATCGTGATTTGACGTTTCTTCTTTCGTGGATCCTACTCCCGTTTTCACATGCTCATGACGCATTGTTCTGCACCTATATTATTTGCTGCACCTTTGTTGTTAATTGAATGTGAAAACAATTATACACATTGAGCTCTAACTATACCGCCTGCGGTGGTAACATAATTCAGATATTGCAGGTGATATTGGTTTATATCAGTACCATTGTCATATGCAATGATAATTAATTTAACCACAGACTCCCAGCCGGTGTTTGTGGTGGCACATCCTATAACATAGCTATTACAGTGAGACACTCATAGCCAGCTGCAATCACTGAAGGGCTAGACAAGTGGCTGACGTCTACAAGCGTTCATTCAAATCGCTACGCTTTATCTATGGAAATGACATAAGTCACGTGATCTCAAGCGTGATCTTCATAGCGACTTGTTGATTTACATAGCGACGTTTGACATTTCCATACATTGTGAAGTTTATTCTATTCTATTCGATTAGCGTTCATACCACTTGGCTAGCCCTTCTGATCGGTAAACGATCGGAAGTTTAACAATGTTTGGCAATGTCCGTCAAAGATGAGTGATCATTAAGTAGCATTTGAACTGAGCGTCTCTATGCTTCGGGGGGTACGTAAAAAGTCGGTCCCGGTTGTTGTCTTGTATGCAGCAGTCGTTGAGCCTTGTGAGATGCCTTCGGACGGCTTGAACAACTCTGAAACCGGGTTGAAGAAGAAAAGCTTGCTCGTATTTGCTTTAAGTGTACACACCTATTCGAAATTAGTCGCACTTTTCCACTTTTTTATTTCTTCTTCTCTCTTTTGACTGGCCCTTTCCCATTTTATTGAGGGTCGGCCCTCCGTGTCATGCGTCTCCAGGTAGCTCGGTCATGGGTCTCCACTTTTTTATTTTACCTAGGAAAATTTCATTCATTACCAAAGCCAGTGGCCGTAAATAGAAAGTGGTAAAAGTTAAAACAATTAATTCCTAAAAGGTTTTGACTTAAATTAATTAAAACATTAATATAATTTGGCGACAAAACTAATTTATTAGCATCAACAATACAACGTGATTAGACAACTAATAAAAAAAACCATTGGCTGTGTCTACACCAGGCGGATACTTCGCCCGAGCACTCAGTTTTGACGTTGAAATACATGGACATAATGTCATAATATGCGTGCTCGGGCGAGGCATGCGGGACATACCAAGCCAATTAAAACTAGTACAATTCTTCTATAGACGGCATGAAATTTTCAGGCACCTGTGAGTTGTCTACTTCTCGTTTCCTGAACGCAGGCGCAATGAGCGTCGTTGTCGAGCTCGTGGTTGCCTTAACTTTCTCCTTTTCTTTCTTACTTTTCTTATTTACCTTTCTCCGTGCAGCTGCCAGGATCAAATCGCTTTCAGGAGAATCGCACGGGTAAGACTTCTTCACACTGTACACTTGGCAAGTGGTGGAGGCCGGCGTGTAATCTAACTGCTCACTTGCAACTAGTGTTTCCTTAACTTTTAGTGCTCTTATTTGTTTGTCTACGGTATATTTAGTAACTGTTACCGTCTTGTTGTATTTGGTCTTTTTCGATTTACTCCTTTTTTTTTTTAACGGAGTCTCGTCTAACTTAAACTCTAATTCCCTCTTGTCTCTTGCCACTTCATTTAAAGTTAGTGTTTCTTCACTAACATCGAATCTTGGACGTTTTTTTATCGGCCGTGGTTTGTATTTGGAATCTTTAACTGCACGTTCCATGCAGGTGAAACAGGGTTTACAAGCATAGTCCATGAAGGGAGATGACATATCAATCCTTGTCTTAATTATTGATGGTCTGATACCCAGTAAGGTGTTCGTATATATCGGAATTGGATGAAAGTCAGTTAAATTGTTTATTCTTATGGTGTTAAACTCGGCATAAATTTTATTTGATTCCGCTATGTACATGCAAATGGACAAAGAAATTAAAAATTATAAAATATAATAATTTTCAAAATTGGAAAGTTATAATTTTCTTCTAAAGACTGTTAAAATTTTAAGTCGGTCCTATTAGAAAAAATCTTTGTTACTTTGCCAAAGTGAAAAGGAAAACGTCGTTAAGGCTCACGAATTCAAAAAATCCACAACCATCCTTTACCAGAAAGAAACTTTACCAAATCAAAACAAATCTCACCTAACGCTGGCGGGAACGCTACGACTGCACACAACAACAGCGAACTCATTAGTTCCATTTGTGCTGGGCTCGTTTGGAAGGTGTCTTCCTAGCAGACAATCTTCTTACTAAAGTACGCTAACAAGCTTCGTTACTGCGCGGAGTTTTACAAAACGCGCGGCGTCGCTGCCGCTCGGTCCTCGCTCCGGCTCTCACGGCTCCTGTTAAATGTTTCCGAGTGTACCTACGTAAAATTAGACACAGGACATTACTTCGTTGTAAATTGTAAAGGCAAACATTGTCACAGTCAACTCTTTAGTTTTGTAATTTAATTATAGTTTACGAACAAATAGAAATGTTAGAGCCACTGACCACTGGCCAACAAAAGATGTCAAAACGACGGCAATTAAAAATCGGAAGTTGTTAACACTAACAATTTAAAATGCTTATTTGTATATCCGTTGAATAATTTAATGAAATAGTATCAACTCCGTTTGTGCAGAGTATAGTTAGTCTTAATAACTTCAGATTTTATGAAAATTGCCGCCGTTTTTCAGCAAAAGCTTTCAGGCGAGCCAGACCCTATCAACAATCGTATTTTAAATCTATCTTACCCCTGACGGTTTCCTTACGAAATCTCCAGGAGGATAGCTTGGAAATTTATGTATCGTTGTTTTAGTGCTGGACTTTTAAACTTTGAACCCCCGGTGTGAAAATGGGGATGAAAGATTACATAGGATCAGCGGGACTGAAGATGCGTCTAACAACTGGTTAGGTATATTTTAATTGTATACGTACCAAGTCTTTTCGAGTATCGTTTGAAGTTTCTTTTATTTCCTAACATAATATTTCACAACTCACATAAAATCTCACTTGAACCAAAAAAAATACATTTTTTCCGACTTTTCAACGAAATGTCTCTTATATTCTTGGAAACTGGACGTTTAATGCTCTTTTGTGGTGAAAATTCTTACTTATATCATCGGACATATTTGTTGTGTGTACCATTGTTCAGTCGGCTGTTTACACAAGGCTGTACTGTATTGCTGAGATGCGACAATCAAATGTTTGCTTACCTCCTTGATGCTAAGCTATTGTGACCAAGCAGATTTGTTTATGTAATGCCAATAACAGGATGCTAGCAACCGTTTGTCAACCATGCGGTTGATTACGTATGGCTCAATACGTAGCGCGTTGTTCTTTGTCCCAGATTTTACTATAAAAGTGTTTATTCTCTTCTATCTATTCCTCTACAGAGTAGAACAGAACCTACATTTTTTCTTTGTGTGACAAGTCCGCCTCACACTCCCACTACTTACTCCTGTAAGCCAGAATCGACAATGGTGTCTAACGATGACGTTGGAGTCCCGGGGAAGCAAAATTGTATTGGAATCCGCATGAATTTAATCAAAAGAAAGGATAGGAGGAGTTGGAAGAAGATTATCCATTTCCCTCCTTTGCAAAGCGGGAAACAAAAGTAACAGCATAGGCTGATTGCCACAAAAAGAGTAGTTCCGTAGAGCCTAAATTATGAGCATACTATTAGCCCACAAGGCCTCTTAAAATTGGCATTCCATTACTTGCCTAAGTACCCCAGTATTTACCTTCGTTGTAAGTCACTACAGCATGGAGTTCTTCATAAGGCACGTTTACAGATCCCTAAAAGGTCACCGCGCCTGCTCCCCTTAAGTTGCAGATGTCTTGGACGACATTTACCACGATAAGGGCCCCTTCGATCATTTTTGCAGGGCACCTTCGATCATTCGGCCTTTGATCATGTCTGTCGACCGCCAAGAATGAACGATTTACGATAAAGAATCACGTAGACAATATTCATGATCAGTGGGTTTCCACAGGTGAAAGTTATACAGACTTGGGACGGTGGACCGTCTGTTAGTGTGCCCTCCAGGGCAAAAAAATATGACGTAAAAATACAAATAAAATCCAGCCTGAATTACCAAGCGTTTTAGTAAGCGTTCATGTTCACGTTGGTTCAAATAAAATCACCATAAAATATTATGGTAAAGTGTAGCGAAGCATAAAAGCGGGGCCAAACAACTTTTCTAACTTATCTCGTTATTCACAAAGATGTGACTTTTATGACGCAGACGGACTTTTAGGCTATTTGTATGCTACAAATATCCCAGATTTGCGCCTATGCTCCGCTGCGAGTGTTAAGATAAGGATTTTTATGGTTTAGATTTCTATCAAGCGAAGTTTACGCGATGGCATGCCGACACTGGATTGCGAACGGATTTGGAAATAATAACACAAATAGCGACTGTAGCCTAGGGGTGAACAGGTTGGGCTAACAATCAGAAGGTCCCAGGTTCGATCCCCGGTGGGGCATGCACCAATGGATGAATTTTCATCTATGTGCATAATTTACAGTTCGCTGACGGTGAGGGAAAACATCGTGAGGAAACCTACCTATCCCTCGGGATTAGGTAATAGTCAGTTCCTGTATACACGGCGACACGGTTCACCACCTGTCACGTTGGGTTCTGACTATCGAGTGAAACGTGGGCTTTGATTAATACTGGTTAATACCTCCACAATGTGGTGGTGTATGGCCACTCAAGCCTCTGACTACCCCCGAACGGAGATAAAAGTCGTGACGTTACATTACGTTACATTTGGAAATAATAACAACAACAACATATACGTAGGCAACTGCCCGGGAAATTTATTTGTCAAGTATTGCAGGTAAATTCTAAACATTGCGTGCAAATATGTAATACAGGCCCTGAAGTCCCCTAACGACTGCCATGTCAATGCCATCTGCCACCAAAAATCCGTAGTCTGATGTAGACTGGCAGCCAACAGTCTTACTATTACGTTTCTATCACGTTGCTATTGTGTGACAATAGCCTTATTCTCTTCTCCGATTGGTCGGTCAGAATGGTAAAACGCTATTGGTGGCAGTTCAATAGCTATAAGACTACGAATTTTTAGAAAATTAAAAGTAGTTGGGCAATAGCAATATACTGTTGTCTACACTAATATTATAAAGAGAAAAGATTTGTATGTATTTTCGGATGTTTGTAATGAGTAAACTCAAAAACTACTGGACCGATTTCAATAATTCTTTCACCATTAGAATGCTACATTATCCCTGAGTATTTATTACTAGAAAACATTAGGGATCCCTACTAAAACTTCAATAATGTAACCCAAGTGTAAAAAAAAATCCATAAGATGTCTTTCATCCTCCTTCCATCGCAAGAGCTACGATTCAATTTTTTTTTAATTTAAATTCTACGCGGACTAAGTCGCGGGACAAAGTCAGTCATTGATAAACAGTAAACATATTACGGATCCGTAAAAAATACACAACTTTAATAATATTCTGCGCAATTCTGGTTTCTCGCATCGAAAACGATGTACGATTGCCGCCAGTGTTGCTTTGTATATCGTCTGTGAGGGTCTGAACCAGACTACCAAAGAAATTAATAGCAGCCCGTAAAATAATATACTATTTCTTCAGGGCTTTCAATTTTCTATCTTGTAGATCCATAAAGACGTAATTTATAAACTCGATTCCATTACGACCACTTGAGCTTAAAAATAAATATCAGTCCATATCTCTTTGAAAACATTTACTGAGAAAAGAAATGTTTAATCTGATCCTTGAGCAAGACTCGCGCCTACCCCGCCTGAAAAAAAACTGAAATAAAACGGAAAGTTTATATAAATGTTTAAAAGGGCCGTTTCATTTGATATCGTTTCACTTTGTACAACTTCCACCCACATGGAGATTTATAAGGCGGTTAATTCTCTTGGAACGTTTTTTGTTCGACCCATTCTCTCTTAACGAGAAAAATCTAAGATTACATAAGCGCAGAGTTCTTTGTTTCAAAATGTATTGTGTACATACGTATGTAAAGGCGCTCTAATGAATTGAATTGGTACAGAATCTTCAATATATTGAGGGCGAAAAAAATATAACTGCTTATTAAAAATGTATTTTATACCACTGTTTTATTATAAGTAGGTAAGTACTTAAGTCTCGAATAAATACAAATGCAATTTTTTTATAGTTATTACATTCTGAAAAAAAAAACACGAAATACCCCATAATTTAAACTGATAAGTACCAAACAATATTTCTCCCAATTTTTAACATCTAAAATTTACAATAAACCGAAAATAAATTTTCTCAAATCCCCTTTCAAATTTATTTCGTACCTACAAAGAGAACAAAATAAATTAAACAAATAAAAAATTAATTTGTAGCTTGAAATTGGAAAATATTTCACTGTTTGGCAGTGAATCGGTGTGTAATAGCTAGCTGATGCTAATCCAATGGGCCATAGAGAAAATTTAAGATGAGGGTTCGAAATTTGGTTGATTTTCTATTCTACTTTTTCTTTAAGTAAGTATGTGGACTAGGAATCTTATATTTAGATGTATGATTTTTGACTATATTATCATGAGTATCTTTAAATCCAAATCACGATTTGATGAAATTTTCTCGATAAAAAAAATATATGAAATGAGCTCTAATTATTTACAATTTTCCTTGCTACCACGATGTTTTTACGATTTAGATCACGAAATTATTTCTAAAACATAGCAAATAATGATATCTAAACTACCCTTCAACCATATTTTAATTCATGAAGTAGTTTTTTTTTAATTCAAGAAAATGTGGTTTGGCGCTTACGTTGTTTATTTCCGAGCGCGCGCACAATATAACCATCTCACATTTTAAGTACTTGAACTAACCATGTCTCTCTCTAACTTTGTATTGTCAGTGTCCAGTCGGACTTGTTCGACGTCGGACCTGTGAAGGATTTTTTAAAAAATATTACGAAAAAATATTACGGTCGTGCCACATTACAGGTACTATTTACAGTCCGCCGACGCCTATGATAAATAAATAAATATCCTTGGAAATTATTTTACACATGACTACCTGATCCCAAACTAAGCAGAGCTTGTACTATGGAAACCAGATAACTGATATTACTACATATACTACTTTTTGTTTGTAAATACAAACTAAATATACACTTAATTACACCTAGACTCGGGACATGTTCATGCACACAAATGCATGTCCTGGGCAGGAATCGAACCTACGACCTGCACTGCAGCGTGATTTTCGTTTGCTTTTCCTTGTCTTGTGTAATTTCTTTTCATCTCTTGTCATTTTGTGTCATCTCTTGTCATTTTGTGTCATCTCTTGTCATTTCATAGTTATTCGTGTCATTTCTGTAAAAACTCCCTATTTCGCTTACTGTTATATACTTGCAGCATGGTCTTGGGCCGACAGTGGGAATACATTGCTTGTCAAAACAATGGAGTCGCTTTATTGCGTTTGTTGTAGATATGGATGGGCAAGTAATAAATATATCATACATCAATAAATTATCGTAAAAAATAACATTACAGATATGGATAGGAAAATGTTTGTCCGTCCTATTCAATCTATTATATTATAAACGAAAGTAACTCTGTCTGTTACCTTTTCACGGCTAAACCGCTGAACCAATGTTGATGAATTTTGGTATGGAGATAGACTGGGTCTTGGCGGAGAACATAGGCTACTTTTTAGGGTTCCAAAGGGTGCTAACGGGACCCTATTACTAGGCCTACGCTGTCCGTCTGTCTGTCTGTCCGTCTGTCAGCGCGGGCTGTATCTCACGAACCGTAACAGGTAGAGAGTTGAAATTTTCACTGAATGTGTATTTCTGTTGCCGGTGCAGAACAAATACTAAAAATATAATAACATTTAAAAATAAATATCAAGTCTCAAACTTGATATTTTTGATGTGTTTATTCTACGGTGGTACGGAACCCTTTATGTGCGAGTCCGACGCCTTCAGATCTTATGAATGTTTTCTTGAAATAAATATAGTGTATTTTAAGTAATTAACTGGCCAACCCTCAGGTCCTACCTACCATGTTAGGATCTTTTTCGTTCTAGCGGGTGTAAACCGTGATTTAACGAGTTAATGTGATAATTTTTGTATTTAAATTATTCAATTCAATGTATTTGTTTCAGACATAGTCCAATATTGATTATTAAAATTATTATAATTTCACAATAAATATAAAACAATAAATAAAAGTTAAATTAAATTAAAAAAATATATATATTTATTTTTATTTTTCATGTTTTATCATTAAAATACAATATAATATAACATAAATTAAAATAAAATACAATAAAATAAAAACCTACCCCTAATTAAACAAATACCGTCCGCGTGGGATACTGGCTGCATGTCCTCCCTGTATTCAAGCTGTTCCTGTTGTCAAGCTAATTTTTTGAGCAAGGAAAGAGCCAGCCCTCTTGTCACCTGTGGCGGTAACCAGTCTAAGGGTGATTTTGATAGATAAAAAAATAAAGATAAAAAGATAAACAAAAAATAAATGCATGGTTAAATCAATAAAATTAATAAAAACTGAAAATTAAATTTAAAAAAATATTAAATATGGTAAAAAAAAATATTATGACACCGCTGATGACTTCATGATCGGCATCGAAGTTAAGTACCAAAGTATTCCTTTGCCTACGAAACATGAAAAAGATACTCATATCCGGCAGTCAGTCACTGACACAGAGTATGTACATTTTTACCCGACTACGGTGGGCGGAGGGTTATGATTTTGACCGATATGTATGTATGTTCATCTGCTCCCGTATAACGTCCAAACTATTTTTATCATAATAATTTGACTAATGAGATATCGTTGGACGCGTCTGGATCGTCCGCTGGTTATAGGCTATTATACGATCGAAATATTGTTATACGTATCTATCAGCATATTGTGGGTATCGTTTGTCTTCTTTTGACTTACTTTGTCTTCAGCAATAAAAACAACATAGAAATTAAATTATTTTTTTCAAATACACTCGACATAAAAATCCCATATAAAACGAAAAAAATATATTTGAATATTTTCATCCATTTCATCTATTTTAAAAGGTGCACTGGGACATATTATTTTAATTGTACGAATTAAACAATATTGTTCCTTCAAAAAATAACTATACTATAGTCTACTCCATAGCTGTTCTGTCCTAGCTAAGCGAGAGGGATATATCCTTCGGCAGCTCACGCGACGCTAGCCACACCCCGAAACTAAAATTCATTTTTTTCTTGTATCGTCTTAACTGGATCCCATCGCCATTTAAACGAATAAATATAGGTAGAGTTGATGTAGAGTTTCGGTACCAATCAACACTTGTGTCTGGAGGTTTTTGTTGTGAATAGAGGCAAAATCACTGTGATTGTTTCAGTGCAAACGAGGGTTACAAAAGGTGATATATGGTTTAGTCTGAACTATGTCTAGTTGCGTTTGTGCCACTAACTCTACGAACGAACTAACCAAGGTTGGTAGAGCTCCGCGTTCTCACAAACACACAGTGTATTGATGATAAAACCAAGTTGTTAGACAGACTATGATTGACATACTAACCAAAACTTTATATCAAACAAGTTGTTGTCAACTAAAATGTTAGATAGATGGGGAGCCGTAGAAGGGGTTTCTGGATTTGCACGAGCGCGTCAGATTAAGATAAGGGAGATAGCTTACATATTGATAAGAACCTCAAAAAATTATGAGCCCTAAATATTGGTGGGTTTACTCAGGGGAACCAAAAAAAATAATAGACCATCTTAAAATACCCGAACTCGTCAGATTAAGATAAGGGGTATTCATTACTAGCTAAGAAGTGTCAAAAGTGTCAATTTTGCTAAATTGATCGTCAGTCTAAAAAATGGGAGCATCTGGAAGTTTCACTTTTCCACCCCCTCAGATATATTTTTTTTAAATATAGGACTTCGGTGGCAAAAAAACGTACGGCCCGCCTGATTTTAAGCAGTTACCGTAGCCTATAGATGCTTACAAATTCTGACGCGCTCGAGTAATTATTATTTTTCAATTTATCATCTTGGAGCATGAAAAGTATCAATATCTGACACGCTTGAGTTTTTTTTATGTCATAGCTTTTTATACAAAAAAAAATATACATGTATACGCTTCCCCCACCACTGAAAGGGGAAACATCTAGAACAATCTATTCTTCCTATCATCTCATCTACCGATTCTACTAGGTTTGGACGACGCTCGTGCAAATCCACGAATTGCACGCTCGCCTCCCCATCTAAGATGTATACAACCTACTTACAACCAAATTTCGAATTCAACTCTCCCAAGTTTCCGGTACAATACAAAGAAACGTAATAGAACCACAACAAAGACACTATCTCACCTCTAAACTTTAGGAGTTTCTCACAGAGATACGTAACGTTTTGTTCTACATACATATCCAGTATTACAAAGGAATCGTAGCACTTATAACGCATAGGTTACTGCTCGTAAATACAATTCTTACAAACTGAAAAATGTTTGGCTCGATGTGAGCTCAGAACGTGCATTTTCCTACGTACCTATAAATTCCTAGCTCATTTTATCGAGGGGTCATTTATTCGCCTTATATTGGCCGCCCCGTGGGGAGAGGGCCATTAGACGGTGTTCGGCGAGCTTAGGTTTGAATTTTTTTGTTAGTTTTGAAGGGAAGCGCTGAAACATGAGAAATAAAATGATGTCTACTGAGACACAAAGAAAATAAAGGAAAATGGACTACGAAACTTTTATGTTTTTTAAACCTTCCTAATCTTTCTTTTCTCTGAGCTATATTTTTTATGAACGATGTTTTTTAATAGACATTTATTCATAAGTACTACAAATTACACAATACAAAGTTCTAAAAGAAAAATTAAAAAAAGCTGCATAGTTCTAGGTACTTTATTTTGAAACCGTTTTTCGATTATTAAATTTTTCAGTGTGTGAAATCCCCTAAAAACTTAAATATATTTTATCAGAATAGCTCGCTTGAATAGCGATAAATCAAACGTTTATTTATGAATTCACTTTAGCTGTTGTGAAGATCTTGAGCGAATAAGTACAAAGTTTAGAACTCATCAATCACAATTGCGTAAATAGTCGATACGCTTCTTTAGAATTGCACTATAAAATATTAGGTACCATCAATTTAAAATTTATCTAAATATAATATATCTATTACATAAAGGTGTGGACATATTACAATATTGTGAGCATGTCAAATGGCACCGGTGCCACCGCTGCCGTCTTTTTGTCAAAAAGATATTTAATTAAGCATACATTTTGAAAAAATAAAATACTACCAAGTTGACTACCTACCTAATGTATTTTAAATCCGAATGGTCGAAATCTATTGTCTAATATTTAGTCCCCTTGTAATCTGTATAATGTAATGTAATGTAATGTAATGTAACGTCACGACTTTTATCCCCGTTCGGGGGTAGTCAGAGGCTTGAGTGGCCATACACCACCACATTGTGGAGGTATGAACCAACTCAAAGCCCACGTTTCACTAGATAGTCAGAACCCAACGTGACAGGTGGTGAACCGTGTCGCCGTGTATACAGGAACTGACTATTACCTAATCCCGAGAGATAGGTAGGTTTCCTCACGATGTTTTCCCTCACCGTCAGCGAATTGTAAATTATGCACATAGGTAGATGAAAATTCATCCAGTGGTGCATGCCCCACCGGGGATCGAACCTGGGACCTTCTGATTGTTAGCCCAACCTGTTCACCCCTAGGCTACAGTCGCTACCTGTATAATCTGTAAAATAATGCAGCTTTACACATTATTTGCGATAAAAAAACATGCATTTCACTCTATTATCCTTTCTAGGTCATTCTAGGTCATGTAGGGAACGTAGAATAGTTGTTAAACCCGTCTGCAACCAAACTAGACGTTCTATAAAAAGTTATTTCGATCTGAGACCACAATAAGCATCGTTAGAGGCTTATGATCCGATGAATAGTGTAATCTACTATTCCAGACGTTTGCTGTCCTAATCTCCTAGGTATTAAGATGTTTTCGTTGTGAAATGAACAGATTGTGCTATTGTTAAGCATTTAAATGCGAGAAAATTTTGTGCTCTATGAAAACTTTGTAGTCAAACCTTTGTTGATTTCAAACACGATTATAAAAGAGTTTATCCACTCGCCCGACTCATCTCATAAATATTAGTTCATAGGTATAACGAACCCCATTCATCACACTTCAATAATAATGAATTAATTTCTAAAATATGACCAGTTAATAAATTTGTTTTCGGATAAACATTCTATTACATAAATGCCCCTTTAATATTATTGAAATGAACAAACATATTTTCTTGCATGTGCTTATTTAAACATTGAAATATTCCCTCACTCTCATATTCGAGTGAATATTGCCACAAATCGTGTATATTCGTGAACCATATTTTATTCCGTGATAATATGCTGATGTATGAGCGCCGTGTATCATGAATATTAATTCATGATTTATAGTTGTCTACTCCAGCTGGCTGCGATTGCTGTGATGAATCGTTATAATTTCACCGTCTAGACTGCCGGCTGACCGTCACTCAACCTCTAAAACTTGCACGTCTGTTTGTCACAATCAATTAATCGTTGTGTCTAAAAATAGGTCACGTATTTTATAGCAAGACCTTTATCTATACTTCTATACAAAAATTTAAGTTATTCGTCGAATTGCAAGTACAAGACAGTTGTGAACTTCGCTTCATGTAGCGCAGAGCACAAGATATTTCGATGTTAGAAGGTGCCATATCTGCTAAAATAATACAGAAATGATCTTTCGTCTTATATTTCTTATAGTCTGTCCTTTTCTGTCCTCAAAATAGTACAATCAAGAACAGAATGGCTATTCGAAGTCACGCGCCATTTATCAATACTGTCCCCAATATAGCAAAGAATGATTGTGTCAACGTTTTTTCGACAACGTTTATAAGTTGACCTAGTATAACTTAATTTCTAGTTGCAAAGAACCTTGATAAATTCAACCTTGTATCAGTAATATTTTGGCAAATATTTAGGACATACAAGGATGTCTGCGGCATAATTTGTATGAAGATAAGTAGGTATTATTGGGATTATTGGCACATGGCATAACTCCAAGTTATAATTTTGTATTAGTTCGGCGAGTCGACTGAGCGTGACTGTCCAGTGAGGCGTACAGCCGAGCTCGGAGGCGTATATGAAATTATATTGAAGCAAACGTTAATAATCGTTGATCCCATTGATTGCCGTAAGTTCGCAAACTTCGCTCGTAACACGTATTTTTGGTATTTATTTCTAGGTTAAAATACTTCTGACGTATTTAGGTAGACCTGAGTACTAAGGCCTAGTTTTATTTGAAGATAAACAAACCCAACTAAAGAAGCATTTTAGGACTTTATTTTCACTTAAAGGTTTCATAGATTATATTTTTAAGTAAGTATATAAATCGTTTCCATTTTCCATCTGCAGTTCATTAAAAAAGTAAATTGCGTTATGGAACATAAAAATAAAGGTACTTGAGTCGTCGACGAATGATGAATGACGTCGTGATTGCCAATTTTCCCTTGTCCAAGACCATTCGCTGCGGCGATATCACAGGACATATGATTTCATTATTGGAAAAATTGCCCAATAGAATATTTCAGTATGAACTGTATCTATTTTCAAGAGGACGGATGTAAAAGTACACAAAATTTCGGATATAGAGAAAAAATATCGTCCACGTTCTGTAGAACTTTAGAATATAATCCCACAGGAATCTAACATTGTTTCTGGATAAAAAGGATCCTATATGTTAATTCATGTAATTCATGTACCAAATTTCATCCAAATCAGTTCAGCCGTTTTTGCGTGATTGAGTAAAAAACATCTAAACATACAAACTTTCACATTTTCAATATTAGAAGGATTTAGTAGAAAAATATACATTTGTACGGAACGGATTCACATACAGAAAAATTGCAATTGCATAGGCCTACTTGTTTGACACACCATACTCAAATTCGTCCCTGTTAAAATTTGCAGTGGCCAGGTATGCAGTGGAACAAATAGTGTGTCGAATCTAGTATTTCCTGTTGTAGTGGACGGCCGCCGGCGCGCGGAATGACGCTGTGCGCCCCTGAGCCGCGTTTTACGTTTATTTAAGTTGTGCGTTAATAAAGTTTAAGCTCTAAATTCAGTTTGCACAGTGGTACGAGACCACAATATTTTATCGCAATTCGAACCCGTGTGGATTTAGAAATACAATCTTGGATCGTTACATTAAAAATATTACTGAGAATGTCTATTTTAGCTTTTACTATGTAAATTAACATGTAGGTAGTAGATATTTTGTCTAACAACCTGTCTGTTGGTAATAACAGGTATGTACGACGGAAATTCCTCAACAAAGGGTTTCTACTAGACATTTAGAAGATTGTGAGATATCAAACAGGCGATATGTGTACACATAAGTGTTCATGTGCAATATAAATCATGTCAAATAAGCCATTAAGGTAATTTATACGTGAGAGCCGTCGCGCGTTCTAAATCGCGGCGTACCTCTTCGCCACATAACTGTTCGGTGTAACGTTAATGAAAAAATATGAACACAATTGTAAGCTTTATGTAGCCTTAATATGTTTCTCATACCAGCTGACGTAAACATATAGGTTTCTTTAATTATTATTTAATCGCATAATATGACAAACTAACATACTTACCTAATTACTCACATGCTGTGAGGCAAAAGTAGTATATTTGACACTTTTTGTTCAACTTTAATTAATCCATAATAAAACAAAAATAAGGATTTCCTTTTTCGCCACATTTTTTAGTCAGTTAGTATACAAAAAGCAAGCGTCCGTGGAACTACAGTTTACCCAACATCCGTTATAGCCTGTACAGTAATCCCGCGGGAATTCTGATTGCAATAAAATATTGCGGTTCCGTACCACTGTGCAAACTGAATTTAGAGCTTAAACTTTATTCACGCGCTACTTCAGCGGACCTGCGGCTGGACTTAAATCGAATAAACGTCAAACGGCGCGACCGCTGCAACATTCCGCGCGCCCGTCCACTTCCAGGAAACACTAAAATTCCGCACACTATTTGTTCCACTTCTTACCGCAATTGTACCAGGGTGCCTTTTGTAAACTTTTGTAGAAAATATGTCCTCATGATGTAGGTACGTAATATAATGGGCATTGTCTATTTCTTAAAAACCCTGCTTATTAAAAAACCATTGCGAGGAATAGAGATGATATTGATGTTTATCTTGTTAAAATGAGAAAATACTCTGAGATTTCATTTAGGTATATTTTTGTGCGCCAACTTTTTGAATGCACCTTTTCTTTCTAGATGCAGCGTCTCCATATGTTTCATTGCTTTTTGCTGACAGATATGAGTATTTTTTATGTTTAGAAGGCAAAGGAATGCTAAGGTTACTTGGATGCAGATGATGACGTCATCAAAAAATACTTCTATACTACTTATCCAAATTAATTTCTTAGAATACACTATATTTCCTAAAACAAAATATTAAATAGGAAGGTCTAAAGTTTCAGACAATGCGCATTGTTTCCTATTACTAATGATTTACGAACTGTTAATTACGACTAATTGCAAATATTGATTTTCATAATAATGGACGCTAATTCCTCAATCAATGTTATTGCAAATACATGTCATAACAGAACCAATCACGAGATGAGTAGCGATTGTCTGATTTTCAATTAAATACCTGCAGTCTACCAATTAATAAACTGATAATTACATCATCATTTAAAACATAAATATGGCATTGGATCGCGCGAATGTTTTACGAAATTAACTCCCGGGTGCCATCCATGATTTAATGGTATTCGTTAAAAAAGGTTCTGAGAATTCCGTGTTTTAATTGCATTGATATTGAATTTGCATTGAACATTGTTGATTTTATCATCGAGATCAATCTGGCCGTCGAAATCATTCAATCATTTAATCAGTTCATTGGTAATTAGATTGGAAAATCTGACAGAAATTAAGAACCAGCTGGCCTACTCCGAAATACGAACCTAACGTTTCGGCTGACGGATTGTCGTGATTTGACATTTCTTCTTTCGTTTTTCTCTACGATTTGACATTGTTTTGATCGTAAATCGAATCCGTACTTCGGACGATCCGTCAGCGACGTATTTCGGAGTAACCCCGCAGGTATATAACCTATTGGTTAATACCACAGAGAAAATACGAAGATAGAGGTCGTATTAGATTTCCCTATGAAACGACGCTTGACAATTTGCGCGGGTGAAGGCACGGGTGAAGGGGTGTAGATAACGCCATTTCAATCAACCGGACAATAACAAAACTACTCGCTTCGTTCTATGTCGATGTTTGTACGTAGTTTAACTTTTTCACACTGGATGTCACTAAGTGTAGGGTGATGAAAATTACGTACAAAGGGACGCCATCTAGTGTCGAATAGAATTATATTTGAAATGCGAACGTTGGCAGGACGTCTGCACAGGACGAACGCCAACAGCACACTGACTTAAGCCACGCCTACTGTGATGACGTCAACGGCTTAGTTGAGCCACGCGGCCGGGTTGCTTAGACCCAGTCCTCTTAATATTAGGTTCATGGTTAGTACTAAAATAAAATAAATAAATATCACCAGACTAAAACACCAACTGTATGGTTCCAAACTAGCATTGTTTTTACTATGGCTACCATACAATATATTGGGGGCGACCCCAGTGACACCCAGAGACACGCTAAGCGATCGTCAAAACTCTATCTATAGCTTAGTCTCACATACTGAATTTTGTTTACAATATAATATGGGTAACCAACTCGAAATTTAAAAATTGCCCAAATTATTTCCCCATTTTTTTTTATACTACGTGCCTAGCAACCTTTCGCGAAGGCTTTAACAAACGAAATCTACGTACCTACCTACGTATATTATACCACACCTCGTTATTCCTCCCAAGTTAAATAAGACGCATCTCCAGGCCAGTGAGGGCGTCAACACGTCCCCGAATTCCCGGGAATGTGCGAATCAAGGGATCGGCAAACACGCAGGTGTGAACTTGACATTTTCTCAGGGCTCACGTAAATACCGGGATTATCCCGGACTGACGAGCACGGGAGGGTTGAGTGCCAACCTTATTATTTGTACACGTTATTTTTCCATGTCCGATGACATTCCATTTTCGGTTAGAACTAATTAATATGATGGAGAATCTGCTTTATCATTATTTTCTACGATTCAATTCCGTATTCAATCTGTCGATTCAATTTGTTGAAGTAGGTAGTAGTAGTAGAAAGTAGGCATCAATTTGCCTCCTCACAGTGCAATCTGTCAAATCAACTTAAGTTGAATCAACGGATTGAACATAAAATTGCATCGTAAGTAGTCGCCTTATTATTATTTCGGTTTCAGTAAATTAGAGATTTAGGTACATTCAAAAATGGAAACTAGTGTGTTACGAACATGGACCTATTACTAAGGGGACTGGGTCTAAGCAACTCGGCCCAGTGGTCGGCCGAGTGCTAACATCGACATAAAACGAAGCGAGTAGTTCAGCTATTTACCGAAAGATAAATGCCACGCATCCCTCGAAAATGACCACGCGTTGTTTCATAGAGATATCTACCAAGAACGTTTCTTCTAATTAAAATCTCTATAGTTACGACCATAGACTTACCGCCAAATTTATAGAGATTTTTAGCCTGTTTGCAATGGTTTTACAAAGCATTTTTGGGAGAAAAAGTGAGTTGTAATGCCAATTTAAGTCCATCATACCTTTCTATAAATTTGGGGGTTAGAATTTTCCTGGGCCTGTAAGCATCTAAGGTGAGCATTCGATTTAGATTTTTCTATGACTAAGCATTTTTCTATGACCTACTACGTAAAATTCTTAGTACAGTTTCATTTGGCTAGTCAACTCGATCTCAAATCGTATACCTCACGATGCGTTGAGAATTTCCTCAGCTTTTTAATGTTTCCCCTAGTACAGTTTCACTAAAATTTCAACAACCTATTAATTTCTCATCGTGCTTACTGCATAGCGGCGTATCTGACGTGCACTTCCACTCGGCTTTAAACTCGTGATATATGGCCTATAATTCCCCACTGAAATAGTATACAGCTCAAAATTTTCAGCAAAATCGCATGTAGGCCGCATTCATGATGGCCATGCAATGACGACGTAATATTACCTAGTACTGTTGCCATATAAATATTTTTATGGAAATCAAACAATTTGTGAGCTAAAATAATTTGAATTTGATAATTTGAAGGGGAGTGGGACAGAGGGAGGGGAAGAGGGGAGAGGGGTTGGGATCGGTCGAATCGCAGCTGCAGTAACTTTACGCGGATCTTCAGTGAGAGGGTGGTACTACGCCGTCTAGCCAGTCCGTACATAAGCTACAGTCCATTAGATGTGTCCATATGGCGCGCATGCCTCACCCGAGCACTCATATTATGACATGACGTCTATGCGTTCCGACGTCAAAAGTGAGTGCTCGCTCAAGGCATGCGCCTGATGAAGACGCCGCCATTGGCTACAACTTGTTAATGTACTTGACCAACTCTTTCCATTATGGTCGTGTTATAACTTTATATTGGAACCATAAAAGTCCTGAAACACAGTTGTGTTACAAAACAAATCGGCATCCGTTGTTACAGCCTCCTGAAGATAAAACGTGTGTCGCGGCGCGTTTTGACATTTTCATTTTGCCGGCGCCGTGACGGATCACAGGTGCATCAGGCGCACACAATATGTTACTAGTACGAATATATCACGCGCATTGAATTCCAAAGGCTGTTGCACCAATTTATCTGTGCAGGTGACAGTGTTACTACTGCCTGTACAGAACTGTCAAAAACAATGCATTTTCGTAATGACAACGCTAGTTCCAGTTTCGGCCACATGAACAGGGCTCGAGTCTTATTTTATTCATCTCTTTTGAGCCTCATAATTGGCCCTTGCGAAACCTCTGGGCCCTAAGTCACTTAGCCATTGTGGCACCACTGTAGCGTTTTACTATAGTGATCAAACCTCTGATTGGTTGGTTGATTCAGACCGACCAATCAGAGGGTGAATATAGTCGCTATAGCAGCTCAATGGTAATGGCTAAGCGACTTAGGGCCCTGGTCTCTAATATTATCTTCTGGAATTCTTGATTGTAAATCGTAAATTCTTAGCAGTCGTCATGTCAGCCCTTTTCTATTCACGGGGTAATATTTAACTAAAAGGATATCCTTTAAAAAGCTCACAAGAAGGTAGCCATCAATTTCCACGCCTTAAGTCCCAATTACCTTCGAGGGTAATTCGTTCAATATTTTGAAAACCGCTGAAACAGTCGCCGAGTGAATAATGACCCACTCTGAGGGCTAAAATAAAAATGTCTTTACGACCAAACTAGAGCCCACGCCCCACGCAAAACGGCGTAATGTGCCTTTCGCATTACTTTTATAAATCGTAAAAAAGCAGAGCGTTCAAAGACATTACTAAAAAGAGGGAGACATGTGATGGTTCTAAATAGTATGCCCAACTAAACTGAGTCCATGGACACAGTATTGATAGTAAAGCCAAGCTGTAGCCAATTGACTGCAGATCATACATATGCTGGTTCGACCGGGGTAGTATCACCCTCTCACAGAAGATCGGCGTAAAGTAGCTATTACTGCTGCGTTTCGTACGATGAGTGAAAGAGGCTGGAGGCCCAACCCCCCTTCCTCTCTCTCTGCCCTACTTCCCTTCAGGTCGGCAACGTGCGAGCAATGCCTTTGTTATTGTAAGGATCTATAGGCTACGGTAACTGCTTAACATCAGGTGGATCATACGCTTGTTTGCCACCTCAGAACAATAAAAAAACAAAGTACGACTCAGTTGTTTGCGGAAAATATTGCTGAAAACATGTCGGTATATTGCCAATACGGCTAATCTTCGGGTGAATTACATCAAAATGCCTGTAAGTTTATTGTCGAATTGCGATACCTAACATGTGTGAATTTCGCTGCATGTAGTGGTGCGCTGAGCACAAGTCTAGTGATTACAATGTTGAGAGGTTCCATATCTACTGAAAACATATATCAATGAAAACGATTATATTTTTGATGTTATGAACCGATCTACCTACACCGCAGTTTAACTTTTTATAACCCGGTAACGTAGAAAGCAGTAAATCCCTGAGATTTTATTTATATAAGTAGACGTAGAAATTATTAACCAATTAGTATTAGTCGTCATGGTCGATACGACCTATTTAGTTAAGCCACAGATACTATGTATGAAGTACAACATAAGAAGAGTTAAGGCTCTTGCAGAAAGACGCGTATAAAACGCGCGGATATTATTTGGCCAAAGTTAAAATAAACTTTATTCACCTTCTTTTTTAATAATAATAATAATTTAGCCCTTTTAACGTCCCACTGCTGGGCACGGGCCTCCTCTCAATGCGAGGGGGATTCAGGCCATAATCCACCACGCTGGCCCAGTGCGGGTTGGTGGATTTCACATGTCTAAAGACATGCAGGTTTTCCACGATGTTTTTCCTTCACCGCAAGCAAGTGATAATCATATTAAAGTTATGATACACACATAGATTTCGAAAAATCTACAGGGTTGAACACAGGATTTAAGCCCGCAAATCTTTTTTAAATAAGTTTATAAATATAAATATTGCTAGAGTTGCCCACCAACTGTATGGTCCCAAACTAAGCTTGTACTATGCCTACCGTACAATGGACTGAGGGCGATCCCAGTGACACCCAGACCAAGGCAAAGTACAAAAAGGTTTCCGAAAAATCCTCTGGCTGGAATCGAACCCGCAACCAACCGATACAGTCAGCCGAGCGGCCAACGCTCAAACCACTTTGCCAAGTGGTCGTCTAAGTCCTTGCGTATTTTAGTAAATGTGCCTAGCAACAGTACCAGTAAACAGGAAAGATTTCGTCCGGCAGAGATCACATCCTTATCACCATGTAACCCCGGGATTGTGCTAAATAAAGCTCAAATCATTCGCAGATGTGAACTCGTCATATTTCCCGGGACTCGCGCAAATAGAATGAATACAACGAAAAGTAAGAGTAAACTCTACCTTTTTATTTTGTGGGTCATTCCTGCGAACAAGATTCTCGCCGTGATTTTCGTGGTAATTTTTGTTTTTGTGAATTTTAGATAATTTATATTAATAACATAATATAGCCTTTTATACAAGTTCAAATCTCTATCGCTTTTGTAAATCTGATGATAACTTTGGACAGAATTCAAGGTTGAAGAAAATGGTGCCACGAAACTCATGCAGTACCACACGAAACTCACGCAGTAAATTCTGGGTATTTTTTAAGCATTATTTATGTACTTAACTATAAGTTTTGCTCTCTTTATGGTTGTTAGGACTTGTGTTTAATAACAAGAGAATATATAAAAGCACCATTTCTGTTTCTGTATGAAAATAAAAGACAAAATATGGGGAAAAAATCTAACATAAACTTGTGAGCTGGTTATACTTGATTCCAATGATATTTTCCCTGATTTCTACAAGTTCTGTGTGATATACTACTCCAGATGTCACTTGCAAGCTATTAAACATAGTGTTCCGTTCGTTTTACCAGAGACCACACTCCCAAAAGATGTGATATGCAAATTGTTTGTGATCGTTATGCGGCGTCGAACATTGTTATAGAGGTGAAGAAACTAATATGAAATATTATAATTTAGGTACTCCAAAAGATTACATGTCTCGTGAAAATTTGAGCCACACTGTGGTCCACTTCTAGCCTTGTCCTCTCTAGATGCTCACAAACGCATGGAAATAATTTCACGGAGGTGGCGGCTCTTAGTTCTTATATCCCATCTGGACTGCCATTTGTTCAGACATCTTCGTAAACGACAGAATTCTAAAGCGATCTCGCGTTTTAAGGAACTTTGTGTTCATGTTTTCTGGAGGAGACAGGTACATGACCGCGCGTCTCTGACTCTTTGGGTCACCTGGGAGCATTCTCGCAAATAATAGCTGAGCTTCAATCAATCCAGCTTTAGGACCAACTAGAGCTCGAAACCGATCCAATTGCCAAAGGTGTCAGACAGGGAAACGTTCCATCTTCGAAATTATGATGATGAATGATGTATTTTATCTTCCCCATTGGAAAAGGTAAAGCATCGATGCTAATGGCGAGTATAGGTGTACTTGTTAGCACTTTCACTTTGCTGATGATATCCTGGTCTCGACTGGAGGATCTCAGCTCTATGTTCTCAATAGAGCTTCCCGTCAGGTGTATCTTAAAATTAAATACACAATGAAAGCAATACGCTAAAATGTTTATATTAACGATTCATAAGCACTACCTAGGTATGAGCTTTGTCCAGAATAAAATCCGAATCAAAATTAGCAGGACCCGATAAACAAATAAAATCACCCAAAAAATTATTAAATTAAATTATTTTGTTGCGTTGCGGGTTTAGTTTATCCTCTCTCTTCCTGACTATGTATCCCACATGGTGGTGGGGTCAGCCTTCCTAAGCTTTCCCTTCCACTTCGCTCTATTCTCGACATCGTCTTCGGATACCTGACACTCTTTCATGTCCTTTAGCATTACAGCTTTCCATCTTGTTTTGGGTCTGCCTCTGGGTCTTGGGCTGGGAATGGAAAGACTAATCTTTTGCATCTTGTCGGCGATATCGCGCACACCCAAGCGTCCTCGCACGTACTCGTTACGAATTTTATCAAGCCTGGTAACGCCACACATCCACCTCAATAAGTTCATTTCAGCAACTTGAATGGTATGCACGTTCGTTTGGGTTATGGCCCATGTTTCGCTGCCATACATAAGGACTGGTCTTATTTATTTATTTATGTAGGCCGAACGCCCATAGGCCAATTACACGGACTACTAACCAACTACTAACTAACAACTATATAATAACCAGTCATGCATCTTTCTCGCAAAACTTCAAACACACTATCAAAATTCTCGCCCATTCATCCGCAAACAAATCTATCCTTGCGTCCGAATCCAGGAGCCCGTTAAGCGCTATGAGGGTGCGCGGTACAGGCGACGTAGCTAGCGTAGCTACAGTATGGCAAGAGGGGACTGCGAACAACTCATGCTTCCTGACGCGGTTGTTGTTGCCAGGTGCGAAGAGTCGAAGCAGTGCACTAAGCAGATCAGGTCTTATATACCATGCCCTTTAGTTTTACAGTCATTCTTTTATCGCATGTAACACCAGTTACTTCTCACCATTTTAGCCACGCTGCAGCTATTCGGTGCTGAATTTTGCATTCTACGTTCCCGGAATTGTGCATCATACTCCCCAGGTACTTATATTGATTGCACAAAGTGACCAATTTGTCCATCGATCGGAATGGAACTGCTGTCGCTTGGACCTGGTTCGTTAAAGCACATGAATTGGGTCTTTGCTACACTCAGCACAAGGTCACGGTTTGCAACTGGTGTTTCCAAGATAAAAGTGCCTGTTGTAACTCATCACGGCGCTCTGTGCAGATGGCTACATCGTCAGCGTATATAATAGTCCACGCTGCCGAATTTTGCGTTAACTCCGTGAATGAATCCAAAACGAGGCAATAGGAAGAGACTCAGTACAGAGCCTTGATGTACGTCTTCTGTGACCGCTATTGGTTTTGTCTCACCCACTACCGTCCGAACCATTGATCTTGCACCCTTATACATGTCGGCAACGTTGTTGATGTATTGTTCGGGGACATTATTCTTCCGAAGGCTCCACCAGATCGTGTCTCTTGGGACCCTATCATCAAATGCCTTTTCCATGTCCAAGAATGCAACATACAATGGTCGGTTTTTGGAGTGATATTCATCAGCAATCGTGTTCAGAGCAAACATCGGATCGGTGGTCGATAGGCCAGGTACGACTTGCGGGTTTAGTTAATATTAATAAAAAAATGATATTTTTGAATTTTGTTCTTGAGTTTCCTGGACAAATCACTAGGAAAGACGGACACAACCATAAGCAATTAATAATGCAATGAGATGACAGTATGGAGCAAATGCGATCAACGCTGAGCTTCACGATACCATGAACATTAACAAATGGCGAAGCATCATGAGACAAAAAATCATTCCGCGACGGGCAAATCATGAGCGTCAGCAATGAGGATCGCTGCGTGAGGGATACAACCAGTGTCTGATCCCAATATGTACTACATTATGGCACTGAGACGTGTTCATCACATGAAAAATCCTACGAAAAATGAGATTCGTGGAAATTTCATGAGATTCGTGGAGAAATTGCCACGAATCTCATGCACGAAACTCGTCAAATTAAACATATTTCACTATTATTCTTGCACTTCAAAATGTAGTATAAATTAAACAACACTAAATCATCCTTCGACAGCTAATTAATTCATATTAAAAACCCCAGTATCTAAAGTGACTGCAAACAACAATAAATTTTGTCCACAAAACTCCGGTACATCGGCAAAAAAACATGTTTTTTGAACTTTGATACCCTATATCTCATCGCGGAGAGATACACCCTCGATCATCTCTCTGCTGGACTGCCTCGACATGACTGGCTGTCAGTAGTGACATCAAACAAGACCATACATCGTTTAATCGTAGACTTATACATCATTTAGTAATGCGCCGTAAAAATGTGCACAAACGTGTGACCAACACAAATAGCTGTTTAATATTCAAACGAAACAATAAAATATATTAAATTTGTAATCAATAAAAATAGTTTTTTTTTTTTTACAATTTTTTTGATATCTATAACACTATCCCAACACCATTTACCGAAAAGTTAAACGCTATTGATTCATGAAAGTGAAGCGTGTGACACAGCGAGAACGGCTAATTTGACCCCGATTTTGGTTTTCAAATGAAGTTTGGATGTATAATTTATTTATTTATGAAATAAAAATTATGTTTTCCAAATAGACAAATGTAGTAAGAAACGAAAAAAATATACTTTTAAACGGTATCTCTGATATGAACAGAGATAAGACTGTGTGACCGCTAAAATCGAGCTTCGCAGGAACCACCCTTGTACAAATGGCAGGTATTGATGTTTTATTTTAGCAGATATGGTAACTTCTTACATCGCAATCACAAAACATGTGCTCAGCGCACCACTCCTACAGTGAAATTCATATATCTGTTATCGCACTCGCAATTCGACAATTTACTTATCAAATTCAACAGAAGATGAGCGGTATTGGCAAAACCGACATGTTTTAACGTTATTTTCCGCGATCGACTGATTCGTAGGTACTGTGTCCACGGACACAGTTTAGTAGAACAAACTATTTTGGACACCCACGTGTCTCCCTCTTCTTGGTAATGTCTTTGCAGTTCATGCCATTTTTTATGATGACAAAAAAATTTAAATAAAATAATACCATTTTAATCATGATCCATTACCTACACGGTAAAGTTTCAATGAAATTTCAACAAACAACAATTAATTTCTCATTGGAGGAGCTGCAGTGGCGTATCAGAGCGCACCTCCATCAGGTATTAAACTTTTGATATAAATTATGGTTTATAATAATTCCTCGCTGATCCGCCGCAACACCTCCAACTTTTCAATTTCAAGTTAATAACACACCGGGTAGCCATGGCGACGTCGCCAGCCACCGTAGCCAACTATTTGTATTGAAATGTATGGGAGGTAACCAGTCCGTCCGTCCAGAGGTGGCCAGTCCATCGCCAGGCGTGATGCCTGCCATACATTTCAATACGAATTATTTGGCTACGGTGGCTGGCGACGTCGCTTGGCGTCCCGGTGTGTTATAGCCCTGAACGTTCGTTCCGCACCTTCGAAGTTGCAGAAGTAGTTATGTTTGCTACGTACCAAATTTTTCTTCTTCTTAACTTATGGTTGGTGGCCAAAGTTGTTCAAGCCGCCCGAAGGCCTCTGACAAGGCTTAACGACTGATGCCTAGATGAAGACAACCAGGACCGACCTTTTACGTGTCCTCCGAAGCATGTAGATGCTCAGTTCAAATGCCATAAATGGTCACCGATCTCTGACCGACCCTGCGGAGCGTTGCTTAACCTACGATCTGCAATCACTGATCGGTAAAAGATCGTAGGTTAAGCAACGCTCCGCAGGGTCGGTCAGAGATCGGTGACCATTTATGGCATTTGAACTGAGTGATTGCAGCTGGTAATGATTAATTATGATTAATTTTATTGGTAATCCAAGGGCCTCCTTAAAAGATCTTGGCTGACGAGAATTTGGATAAAATAAACAACCACAGAGTAAAGACTAAAGAAAGAGCTGCCCTTATTAGATATTTGTATGAAACAAAACGTGGTCATTGTTTTTTCATTTTACTATTTACCGGTAAATAGTTGAACTACTCGCTTCGTTTTATGTCGATGTTAGTACTAGGCCGACCACTCGGCCGACTTGCTTAGGGCCAGTCCCCTTAGTAACTGGTCCATGAAAACAACAAACAATCGTCCAATTAATGAGGTACTCAGTAATTCCTAGGTTTTCAAGGAACATATCGAATTCGCATCCAAAATGAGATCTCAGCGCCAATATAAATTAACACGTGTGCGGTATAAATCACGTCAAATAGGCCATTAGCGTAATTTATACGTGAAGAGCCGCCGTAAAACCATGGCACTCTTGGTTCCCACAACTGTTTGCTGTAACATTTTAATGAAAAATTATCCACGAGGCTTTTATACAGACCCTTATTTGTACAACAGAACACGTTTTAAATTGATCGTGATAAATTAGACTTCCGAAGTTGTTTTTTTTTTTTTTTTTTGTAAATTCATTATTCGATTTTTTATTGAATCAAGTTTGGTTAGAATCGGTAGATGGTTAAAATGTAAGTGCTTTTTTTCTGGGATTATTCCCGCCACACTGGGACTGTTACTCCTGTAAGCCAGGATCGAGAATAGTCTCCAATGATGACCCCAAGGTTTGACCCTCGACGAATCTCGGGGAAAAGCTAAGTTGCAAGTGCTTCCAAGAAAACTTAATTTCGTCACTTTGTCCGCTTCACTGTGCGGAGTTCACTTAAATATTAAGTAATTATGGGAGGCTTTCCCCCGCGCTACTTCGGACGATGCGAGCCGATGTAGAATTCCTAATTTCCTTTTTGTAAATGTAATTTATTTCTTCCCTACATTTTGGCCGATCTTAACGCAGCAAAAATCCAATTATTGTTGGGAATAAAAGTAGACATTATTATCTGCGGGAAATTCGTTCACGAATAAAAAATTATGAAATCAATGGTGTTTAATTTTAACACTATTTCTGTAAACTGGCGGCTTACCACGACCTCTTATCGCGATTCAATTATAGGAACGTTTTAACGTTTCAGCGACTTTTTGTGCAATGACATACCTTATTGTCATGACAATAAGAAACGTCATTGCACAAATGGCCGCTGAAACGTTAAAACAATACTGCTATAAGAGGTGGTGGTAGGGACCCTGTTCATTACGAGAGGGAGTTATTAAATTAGAAATCTGAATCACGATATTTTTAGTGAGATACGCAATCATGATGTACGTCGCGATACCATCAATATAATCGTGATATGGATCGCGATACGCTCATATAAACTGACAGTTTTTGATCGTTAGTTCGACGTTAAAATTTAGTGCGTAGTTCTGTTGCTTTACCATCCCTATCTGTGTAAGAAAAAATAAATCCCTCAGAAAAATCATTATACATACAAGGAAAATAAGACATATCGGTCGGACCATCAAAGGGGTCCTAATCTATTCGCGAATGTGTGGAGATCAAGACGATTACAGCCTTTCATTGAGGGTTTATGGAGATGGTGTGAACTGTGTTTCTCCCAAAATAGCCCGGACAAGTGCTGATATGGGAATTGAGGCTATTATTTCTATCGATCTAATAGATGGGTGTATATGGGGAATAGCTTGTGAATATCTTTGTGATATAAAGGCCTTACAGCCCGGCCACGACTTCGCGCGACAGCGACGGGCGACAGCATTTTGTTGCTAAAATGTTATATCGTGCGCGTTGCCGTTGCCGCCGAGAGCGGCAGCTCGTGGCGCGATGCAACATTTTAGCAAAAAACGCTGTCGCCCGTCGCTTTCGCGCGAAGTCGTGGCCGGGCCGTTAGTGTTATTTACACTCTGTTATTAATTTCGACCGAATTGAACAACACAAATAAGACTATCCCCAAATTTATAGAAAGTTACAATCGACTTACACTGGCATTACAAATCACTTTTGTTCCTAGAAATCCATTGTAAACTGGTTTAAAATCTCTATAAATTTGCCTTAATACTTGTGCCTTTTGTCTATACTTGTGTCTCACGGATAGTGTCTGTTCAATATTCTCAACAACACCTACTCATAGTTTGCCACACATTGTTTGTGCTTCGTCTTAGCACTTGTTCATACGTTTCAAGTGACAAATGGAATACTAATTGAAATTGTTGAACGTATGACTCCAATTTCTAGGGTAAGTAAGGATATTCAGTTCAACGACTATGTAGATAAGGGTGGTTGGTTATGTTATAATTCTGTCTTCTACCGGTAACCAGATCGCTTAAACCTGTTTATTCTATTGTTGGTAATCCTCGTCAAGGTACGACGGTAAAATGCTTCCGCTTTTCGCTAAAGAAAATTATTCGTATTTCGGTAACTTAGGAAAGGAGGTTGTTTGGGTTAGGTTCAAAACCGAACCATAAGTTTCTTTCGTTCGTTCGTTTCTTAATTTTGACACTAATTTACTAAGGAAATGTGTCAAAATTCAAAATTCGAAGAACGTGTCAAAATTTCGAAGACAAAGAAACGAAACGGATTTTTATTTTCGTACCGGGTTTTATACCGTAATAGATAGCGGCCATAGTTTTTGAATGTTCTAATTGGCAATTCGCCGGTGAATTTATTCTTTCTGGAAATACGATGCTAGACAAACATAAAAGATAAAGGCCAAAAACTTCTTATGGACCATAGCCTGACAAAATACCTACTCTTATCAAAAACTGTAACATCATGAATATAAGCTCAATCTGATTCGAACAGCGTAAAAAAATATACAAAATGGTTTATTTAAGTCTATCGCATGAAGGCTATTCTTTTTTCACAAAAGAAAACCCTTTGAAAAGGGTCCTGAATCAACAACCAACTGAAACCTAAGCCGTCTTCGGCTTGCCCTTTATGTAAACTGACAGATTTAGCCTGAATATTATTGTTATTACTAGATATGTACGCTGTTTTATGTATTTGTACAAATTAAATACTTTATTTTTATGTATTGGAAATGAGATGGACTAAGGTTCATATTAATAAATGCATCTCAAAGTTGAGATCGATGTCAAGATGCAGTTTTGACGTTTAATGTATGGAAAATCTGTCAAAAACAGCATCTTAAAATCGATCTCAACTTTGAGAAGCATTTATTAATACGAGGATAAAAGAGTGTTGAATATGACTGTGGACGTGGAAATTGCGCGAGGAAGACCAAAGAAAAGGTGGATAGAACGCATTTCGCTGCATGTAATCGTGCGCTAAGCAAAAGTTTATAGTATGCGATGTTGGAAAGTAGCATATCTGCGAAAATAATACAACAATGGTTGGCGACATTTTATATATTTACTAGCTGTGCCCCCGCGGCTTCGCCCGCTTGAAAATTGCATTAGCCTATGGCTTATTCCAGAGCCCACACTATCTACGTTTTAAATTTCATCAAAATCGATTTAGCAGTTATGGAGATATGTGGTAACAAACATTCACACACACTTAATTTCGCATTTTTTAATATTAGTAGCAAGTAGGATAAGCTGAAACAACTTTAATAATATTATCTACTAGCTTCCGCCCGCGACTTCGTCCGCGCATAATTCATCCCACGGGAACATACTATCGGGATAAAAAGTATCCAATGTGTTAATCCAGGTTATAAACTATCTCTGTGCCGAATTTCATCCAGATCCGTTTAGCCGTTCTGGCGTGATTGAGTAACAAACATCCATCCATCCAAACTTTCACATTTATAATATTAGTGGGATGGAATAAGTTGAAAGTTGTTAAGCATAGAGTGAATTAGTTGCGGTAGTTGAGCGAAGCAGCCTACACAGCACTCCAGGGCGCATTTACATAAAGCGCCCTGTCTGGCAGTGGCCCCACGCCGCGGGATTACCATAAGCACTTAATTATTTTGTTTATCTGACCACTAAACTGCTTTGACTTCTCCGACAGACGTGGAACTGAGCCAGAGTAGAGTTATCTCTAAAACAGACTGCACTTTTAAAGTTTTTTTTAATAACTAACTCATTCACAAACATTATTATGCAGTCTCATCCAGATGCCTCGCGTGAGCACTCATGTTATGCCATTATATCTATGCGTTCTGACGTCAAAACTGAGTGTTTGGGCGCGGCATGCGCCTGAGGTAGACGCAGCAATTTATTATTCTTAAGTAAATTCTAATCAAAAACCCTGTTTGACAATCCCATTTTGAGAGATTCTTTATAGAATATCGTATAGAAAATCTGACATTATGGAATTGTGAGGCAGGTTTGCTTATAATTTACTAAGAAACATCTGCGTTGCTTTGTTTTTGCTTCCTTGCCAGTCGTTATCATCAGTCTTGGAACGCAATAAAAATCCACAATGACTTAAATCGGCAAAGCACTGCGATCGTTTCGCAAATCTTTATGATTCTTCATTTTACTCTATCTTCAAAATAAATAAATATCCTGGGACATTTTTTTACACACGGCTAACCGATCCCAAACTAAACAGAGCTTGTACTATGGAAACCAGATAACTGATATTACTACATATAATACTTTTTGTTTGTAAATACATACTTAAGAGGAGGGTTCGAAATTTGGTTGATTTTCTATTCTACTTTTTCTTTAAGTAAGTATGTGGACTAGGAATCTTATATTTAGATGTATGATTTTTGACTATATTATCTTGAGTATCTTTAAATCCAAATCACGATTTGATGAAATTTTCTCGATAAAAAAAAATTATGAAATGAGCTCTAATTATTTACAATTTTCCTTGCTACCACGATGTTTTTACGATTTAGATCACGAAATTATTTCTAAAACATAGCAAATAATGATATCTAAACTACCCTTCAACCATATTTTAATTCATGAAGTAGTTTTTTTTTAATTCAAGTAAATGTGGTTTGGCGCTTACGTTGTTTATTTCCGAGCGCGCGCACAATATCGCCATCTCACATTTTAAGTACTTGAACTAACCATGTCTCTCTCTAACTTTGTATTGTCAGTGTCCGCTCGGACTTGTTCGACGCCGGACCTGTGAAGGATTTTTTAAAAAATATTACGAAAAATTATTACGGTCGTGCCACATTACAGGTACAGTACAGTATTTACAGTCCGCCGACGCCTATGATAAATAAATAAATATCATTGGAAATTCTTTTACACATGACTACCTGATCCCAAACTAAGCAGAGCTTGTACTATGGAAACCAGATAACTGATATTACTACATATACTACTTTTTGTTTGTAAATACAAACTAAATATACACTTAATTACACCTAGACTCGGGACATGCGGACATGTTCATGCACACAAATGCATGTCCTGGGCAGGAATCGAACCTACGACCTGCACTGCAGCGTGATTTTCGTTTGCTTTTCCTTGTCTTGTGTAATTTCTTTTCATCTCTTGTCATTTTGTGTCATCTCTTGTCATTTTGTGTCATCTCTTGTCATTTCATAGTTATTCGTGTCATTTCTGTAAAAACTCCCTATTTCGCTTACTGTTATATACTTGCAGCATGGTCTTCGGCCGACAGTGGGAATACATTGCTTGTCAAAACAATGGAGTCGCTTTATTGCGTTTGTTGTAGGTATGGATGGGCAAGTAATAAATATATCATACATCAATAAATTATCGTAAAAAATAACATTACAGATATGGATAGGAAAATGTTTGTCCGTCCTATTCAATCTATTATATTATAAACGAAAGTAACTCTGTCTGTTACCTTTTCACGGCTAAACCGCTGAACCAATGTTGATGAATTTTGGTATGGAGATAGACTGGGTCTTGGCGGAGAACATAGGCTACTTTTTAGGGTTCCAAAGGGTGCTAACGGGACCCTATTACTAGGCCTACGCTGTCCGTCTGTCTGTCTGTCCGTCTGTCAGCGCGGGCTGTATCTCACGAACCGTAACAGGTAGAGAGTTGAAATTTTCACTGAATGTGTATTTCTGTTGCCGGTGCAGAACAAATACTAAAAATATAATAACATTTAAAAATAAATATCAAGTCTCAAACTTGATATTTTTGATGTGTTTATTCTACGGTGGTACGGAACCCTTTATGTGCGAGTCCGACGCCTTCAGATCTTATGAATGTTTTCTTGAAATAAATATAGTGTATTTTAAGTAATTAACTGGCCAACCCTCAGGTCCTACCTACCATGTTAGGATCTTTTTCGTTCTAGCGGGTGTAAACCGTGATTTAACGAGTTAATGTGATAATTTTTGTATTTAAATTATTCAATTCAATGTATTTGTTTCAGACATAGTCCAATATTGATTATTAAAATTATTATAATTTCACAATAAATATAAAACAATAAATAAAAGTAAAATTAAATTAAAAAAAAAAAAAAATATTTTTTATTTTTCATGTTTTATCATTAAAATACAATATAATATAACATAAATTAAAATAAAATACAATAAAATAAAAACCTACCCCTAATTAAACAAATACCGTCCGCGTGGGATACTGGCTGCATGTCCTCCCTGTATTCAAGCTGTTCCTGTTGTCAAGCGAATTTTTTGAGCAAGGAAAGAGCCAGCCCTCTTGTGGCGGTAACCAGTCTAAGGGTGATTTTGATAGATAAAAAAATAAAGATAAAAAGATAAACAATAAATAAATGCATGGTTAAATCAATAAAATTAATAAAAAGCGAAAATTAAATTAAAAAATAAATTAAATATGGTAAAAATAAATATTATGACACCGCTGATGACTTCATGATCGGCATCGAAGTTAAGTACCAAAGTATTCCTTTGCCTACGAAACATGAAAAAGATACTCATATCCGGCAGTCAGTCACTGACACAGAGTATGTACATTTTTACCCGACTACGGTGGGCGGAGGGTTATGATTTTGACCGATATGTATGTATGTTCATCTGCTCCCGTATAACGTCCAAACTATTTTTATCATAATAATTTGACTAATGAGATATCGTTGGACGCGTCTGGATCGTCCGCTGGTTATAGGCTATTATACGATCGAAATATTGTTATACGTATCTATCAGCATATTGTAGGTATCGTTTGTCTTCTTTTGACTTACTTTGTCTTCAGCAATAAAAACAACATAGAAATAAAATTATTTTTTTCAAATACACTCGACATAAAAATCCCATATAAAACGAAAAAAATATATTTGAATATTTTCATCCATTTCATCTATTTTAAAAGGTGCACTGGGACATATTATTTTAATTGTACGAATTAAACAATATTGTTCCTTCAAAAAATAACTATACTATAGTCTACTCCATAGCTGTTCTGTCCTAGCTAAGCGAGAGGGATATATCCTTCGGCAGCTCACGCGACGCTAGCCACACCCCGAAACTAAAATTCATTTTTTTCTTGTATCGTCTTAATATACATAATTACACCCAAGGGACATGCAGATATGTTCATGCACGCAAATGCATGTTGCGGGTAGGAATCGAACCTACGACCTGCAGCGTGAAAGACGGAATCTAAACCAACCACGCCAACGGGCCCGTCATAAAAAAAGTAAAAGTTATATGAGCTTCCATTTTTAATCTCACATCTATAGATAAGTGCCCCATCAATCCATATTTCAGAACTGAAAGCGCGCATGAAAGGTTGCTCCATCAAACAGGCCCTTGTGCTCTTTACATTATGAAAATTGCCTTCGCCTAAATAGTTATTGTGTGCCAAGTAGGTGTTTTCTCCTCAAACACGTCGGCGAGCACAATGTGTCTCAATTTATGCGGCCGGGGTTGCCACCAGCCGAAATTCAAAAGCCCATTGTCACTACAGAGTATGGCAACATTTACAAGTTAATTGGAAAACTACATCGACTTTAATCTCGACGAGGGGCGTATAATGGACATTGTTTATCTGTTTCGCATTTATACAAACAAAATGTTAATTGCATTGGTTGTTGATTGAAACGTAATTTAGGTTATCTGTCAATACTATACGAGTACTTAGTTGCGTTTACCTATTTGTGAGTTGTGTTGTAATCTGCTTGAGCGGAACGCGTGGAATAATTTGTGATATCAGTTGAAATTTAATAGCTATTTGCGGTAAACTATAGCCAACACAATGATGGATGTCGTTTGATTAAACAGGGCAGATCATAGACAGTAGATTTTTCTTACTACGGTTCTAATCGTTCTGGGGCTAAAACTGTCAGAACTGACAAGTTTCAATGTCAACCCACTCCACCGTGGCGCCGCTCTGTCACACAATTCTAGATGCCCTCATTCTGTAACAATAATTGTAAAAGTCGTTCTAATTTGTTTATAAATTTATGAGGTCCTCTACAGTTTACAAGTACTTTATTCACCAGTAGTTGCGGATAGCCCTCTAATAGCTCTACGCACACTTCAATGGAACATAAATGCAGGGCAAAACCAAAATTTCTTCGTAAAGTGACTATTCAGCACAAAATAATTGAGCAGTTATGCTAATGAGCGACAAGCTGAACTGACGCCAAAACGGTGTCCGCGGAGCTTTATGCAAATCAGCCGGGTAGCGGCGCCGCGCGCCATCGATACGCCATCGCGCTACGAGCAGGGTCGCTACGAGTGCTACGACCAGCTACGGGCGCTACGCACATCTACGAGCGCTACGACCATCTACGAACTTGGATTAGATACATTTTTTATATATTGTTTTTTTTATAATCATGAGGCGGACTGTTTAATGTGTCGTACGACACACTAAAGAAGTCAGGCTTGAGGTGGTAGAGCCAAGCTGTAGGCAATTGACTGCAGCTTATATGCGGCCTAGCTCGACTGGGGTAATACCTCCCTCTCCGAGAAGATCGGCGTAAATTATAGCTGCGTTTCGTATGATGAGTGAGAGAGCCGAAAGTTCAATATCCCTCCTCTCCCTTCCCCGGTTTCTGTACCACTCTCTTTCGGGTCAGCAACATGCGAGCGATGCCTTTGGCACTGCAAGTATTTATAGGCTACAGTAACTGCTTAACATCAGACGGGCCGTCCGCTTGTTTGCCACCTTATAGTTATAATAATAAATGTAACATGAACCTTCAATAATGTTCTATTTGATAGTATAGCTACAAATTTTCCCAACTTTAAAAGACAATATCCAGTCGTGAACTGGTCAACACAACCCCCGCTGCTTGACTCCTGGCACACTGCCAGAAGAAACGCTAAGCACCCCAGCATATGGCGTTGTGTACATAATATATCCGAACTATTCATAAATATAAAACGTGACGTACATTTTAATACGGCGTTCTGTTAAAATTTTGTGCAACATTGAGCACTAAATAACTAACGGGCAGGCGAGTGAACATCCCTGAATTACATTACCATTCATAATGCGGAAATGCAGATAGAAAGAGCATAAATTATTCTGTGTACACTGTATACTGTATGCTTTTACAAAACTTGTATACAGAAAATACGACAAATTTCAGCGCTACAGTTTCTGAGTAAAATTACTCACAAATGATTAAAAAAACATATTTAACCCTTGAGCTAGCTGCCCCTTTACCCCAGCCAGAACACACTTCGCGTTCGCTCACTTGTCCGGGTAAAGTTGTTAAGGCCTTAATATAACACCTAACCTCTTGAGCGCTAGCTCAGCGCAAAGTGCGCTCGTGTGCTCGCTCACGCGCTCGCTCACTTGTCCGGGTCTTTCTTGCTTCGCTCGCTCGTATAGCTTTGATGAACACATAGCCTAATCAAAAACAAGAATTCTTCAAAGCAAAAGTTATTGTCAATATCTAAAAAAATCTGAAGGTCAAAATTTTTTGACAATGTGGATTACCCGTTGTATTTCTTTTCAACCAGAAAAACTGAATGTAAATCAGGCACGGCGCGGTACACAAACCATTTATTTACCTGTTGCAAAGCGGATTCGCGATTTTAATAGATCTGTCAGAACGTCACCGTGTTTCCAACTAAAAGGTGTTTTATATACCGTTTGGATGGATAAGCTCCTACCTAATGCTCTTAAAATATACTGTAGAGCTCTCTCTCGCCTCGCTACTTTAAACAATTTACATTGAATAGCAACAAATTTATCTATCTAGGTACTATTACAAACGTATTAATCCAGAATATGGGCTGTTATTACAAACTCGGGACGAAAGCAATAATCCGTTTTGTTCGCGCTTTGAATTTTGATACATTTCTGTAGTAAATTTGTGTCAAAATCACGAACGAATGGCTGCGTCTAAATCAGTCTAGAGCAATCAGTTTTGACTTCTGACCACGTACCTATACATAATGTCATAAAATGATTACTAGGGCGCGCCGCTCGTTTCTTTTGGATGCACCCAATGAAACGGATGGTCTAGGATAGCAATAGGGATCGTATGTAGATCACACTCTTTAAAAAAAACAAAAAAAAAATATATAGTAGTAATAGATTTCTTTTTATTCGACTATGTGCTTATTTCCTAAGTACCAAACATTGAACATTCAATGCTACCAAAATAATTTTAATCAACCAAATGCGTGCACAGATTTTTTACCTCCGAATATCCCTTACCTTCTATTCTCAAAGCGTTTTCAATGAATACCTGATAGGTTACCCGCGCAAAGGTAAACGGATAGTGGGCAGAGAAATTAAACACGTAATTCCGAAGAAACTTGATGTGGGTGCCGTAATTAAGTTTACCGAGACCACGTTAGACGTACACCGACGGGACATTTAACAAGATATATTCTACGGGCCGCAACTATTTTGTCCCGTTTTATACAGCGTGTGAGCTAAGCGTAATGAACGAGGGACGTATTGAAGGAGGGTGATTTAGTGTTCGATTCTCATAGCGCTTAAGGCCCGCGCCAGGTACAATCACTGATCGGTAAACGATCGGAGGTTAAGCAACGCTCGGCAAGGTCAGACAGAGATGGGTGACCATTTAGTGGCACTTGAACTGAGTGTCTCCGTGCTTCGGAGGGCACGTAAAAAGTCGTAAAAAGTCGCTCGCTAGCGTAAGGGTGGCCCACGTTGCGAAGCTTCTTGCAATAATATTTTTGTTAAGTTTTATCTGTCATTTATTAGTATATTTATATGTCGGAGATGGCAACTTTGAAAGAGTATTGAAACGATCGAAATGGTACGACAGCGCCATCTGTAGGCGTTGGACAGAGTCCACTTGCGTTGGCCGGCACCGGCGGGGAGCACAGTACGGTTTGCACCGCCGCGCCGAGCGGTCGAGCGAGACATGCGATTGGAAACTGTCTTCGTGCCATTTTGAGATCTTATTAGTCATCTTTATACCCACTGAACGCCCACAATATGAGAAAGCGACGGACTCCTTCCTTCCTTCTCCGACATCAGAAGTGAGATCGAACGATGGCTAAAAACGTTGATGATCGCGTAGTAATTTAACTGTTGGCAGTTACTTCACAGTTTCCAAGTCGTAGTGTTAATTCTCGTTGATTTTAAAAATTAAAAGTGCCACGTGTTTGTACAATGAAAAAAAAAAAAAGAAAAATGGCGGTGCACAAAGAACATTATGCGATTTGCTAAGTCGCAACGGACGTTTGAATTATTGTGTGTGAAGTGTTAATAGTGTCGTTTTAAGTGTTTTGTGTGGTAACGCGGTGCTGTGTGCAAGCGGATGGCTGCGATGCGAGTATCGACAGACGGTGTGGCTGCCGACGGCGCGGAGCAGCATCGGGACGGCGATGGTGGTGGCAGGTTTGCATGAAGCAGAATCCGGTGAGTCGAACCATGTTTATTTGGTACACGTGTTCTCTAAAGAGAGGGTACATGCGGTACATGCTATAACATTGACAAAGAAAGTGCGGGTGTGCGTGATATTGCTATTTGGATTGGAGGGTGGACGAGATTTAACTGTTTTCTGCCTATCCTCAATTTACTCTGGTCGTTTTCTGCCTACCGTCTATTTACTCTGGTCGATGTTGCTATGTGATTTTGTTTTGTTGCGGATATTATTTTACGATTGCAGGCGGACTATTTTGCCAATGTGATCAAAGTTGGATCGTAGTTCTTAATTTTATTACGACGGAGTTACGTTTTTAGAAGCTTTGTGTAAAGGACTATAATTTGCGTGACGTCGGTCAGTGTGTAATGTGTATCCTTAGGGGCGCTATTAGGTTTAGGTTTATGTTTAGGTTTATTTTTAGGTTTGAGTATAAGGGTGGCGAAAAGGACACGGGTCGACTTTGACCTCGAATGACCTTTAACCCCGAATGACCTTTGACATCGAATGTTATTCGCTCTCGAATGAACTTGAAATTTGACTTTGACCTTGAATGATCTTTGATCCCAAGGTCATGGACCAACACCTCGAAGTTTTTACTAAAAACCAAATGGGTACTATATGGCTCTTGCCACGTTGTGGTCACTGTTCTAAACTAACCTAACCTAACCGAACGCGTCAAAGCATTTAGTAAGGTAAAAACACCCTAACCGCGACGTCTCAGCGGTGCCTTTTGGATAAACGAGTGTTTTAGTGGTTGGCCATAGGTGCAACAGTGAAGTGTAACTTACTTACCCGACGGTGTTCTTAAATAATGAAGTTGTGTTCGAAAATTATCAATAACGTTCCGATCGATGAATTCCGATTCTCTAGTTAACCAACTACTGTTAGCCATTTAACCAATTATTGCTCTAGTAAGACTGATGAGACAAATGGACACTGATGAAGGGATTGGACTTTTTGTTGTATTTAGTGCCTTAAGTAGTATGCAGACACTCAGACCGGATACACCTTCCTGCCATTCCCAGACGTAGGCGTAAAACCGGGTCTTATTACCCATCTCAGTGCGGCCACGAAGGGCGTGTGGCGTGCGTTTGGCTTGGAGATGTAAGCAGTCGCTGTTGGAATTGCCGGATGGTGGCAATGAGTTGTTGTTGTTGTTGTGTGGAACTGGGTACTTGATGGAGGTCAACCAAGGTGCTGTCAGATGGAGATAGTGTACTGTGAAGCGCCGGGTACCCGATGGAGCCCTCGTGCTTGGCTTGATTATATTTAGAGTATTGCATACTGGATTTGGTTCTGAAGTTGACTGTACATAATTGGACATGTATGTGACTGTTTTTTTTAAATTGAAATTGATGTCACAAAATTGAGATTATTGAAGTAAGTGACATAGGTAGACCACCCTACAATTTTGGAAGGTACGAACACATATTTACACTGACAGTGGACGGATACAGTTTTGTTTTCTACTCAGATACCGACCTTATTAAAAGATCATTCTGATCATTTATCGAGTATGTTGTTGCGATAAATTCGTTTCCTTCGGAGCAGGTTAGCTCGTGTGTGAAAAGCTGCCAATCTACTACGTGTTGAATTAACGAAATCAAACTGAGGCTGGATTCACGCTCATTTGCTGTTTGTAGTCTTAAATAAAATTCTAAACGCTTTTAGAAGTGCGCTCGCAATAGTCAAAGAAGATGCCAGCAGGTTATGTACCAGTCGTAGTTTGACGTAAATGATGACCACGGGATTGTGATGAGTAAGCTGTTGAAACTCGAGTGGGTGCTCTATCGGCCGTATGAAGTCACCCGTACCAGTAGTTATTACGTAGTCGTAGCCCGGTGGAAATCGGTGTCTCTTGAGGAAAGTCAAGTAGTCCGTGGGTGCGCGATGCGCGTTTAACTCTGGCGGAGGTCGGGGTCTTGAGAGACCATAGTGCGCGTGTGTAGTCACTGGGTGATACACATGGGATCCATGCGCTGGATATGTGAGGGCAATGCGATTGCCGGTCGGCTAGAGAGCCGTGGCGTTAGAAGCATTACTCGAGCGTTTCTGTAAGCTTGGTTGTTGTTATTGTAGTTTTTGAGAACTAATTCGAAAGACTGCGGTACATGGCTCTGGTTATCGTGGATATGCGTATGAGAGCAATATGACTGCTGTTTGACTATGCCGTGACCTCTGAGAGTTTACTCTGGAGGTCTCGAATTTTGGTGGAGCTGTGGTACAGCTGCGGTAAATCTGTGCTAGGACTGTGGTAAATCTGTGTTAGGACTGTGGCAAATCTGTGGCAAAAGTGTGGCCAAAGTCCTAGTAAAAGTCCTAGTTAAAGCCCTAGTAAAAGTCCTAGTAAAAGTACTAGTAAAAGTACTAGTAAAAGTACTAGTAAAAGTACTAGTAAAAGTACTCGTAAAAGTCCTAGTAAAAGTCCTAGTAAAAGTCCCAGTAAAAGTCCCAGTAAAAGTCCTGGTAAAAGTCCTGGTAAAATTCCTAGTAAAAGTCCTAGTAAAAGTCCTAGTAAAACGAGACGGAACTGAACGATGATAAAGGGGTTCGATCTTCGTGTTGCTGGAAGTATGTGATGAGAAACGTGGTGGCTGTTTGGATGATAAACGGCGAGGTGGCTGTTTGGATGATAAACGGTAAGGTGGCTGTTTGGATGATAAACGGTGAGGTGGCTGTTTGGATGATAAACGGCGAGGTGGCTGTTTGGATGATAAACGGCGAGGTGGCTGTTTGGATGATAAACGGTTAGGTGGCTGTTTGGATGATAAGCGGTAAGGTGGCTGTTTGGATGTTAATCGGCGAGGTGGCTGTTTGGATGATAAACGGCGAGGTGGCTGTTACAATAAATGGTTTGCAGCCCGGAGGCTAACTTCACTTACTACGTGTTACTATCTTTGCGCGGTCCAGGAGAGTTCTGAAGGAGTTCTGAAGGAGTTCTGAAGGAGTTCTGAAGGAGTTCTGATAAGAGTTCCGATGGAGAGTTCCGAAGGAGGGTGCCGAAGGAGGTTGCCGAAGGAGGTTGCCAAAGGAGGGTGCCGAAGGAGGGTGCCGAAGGAGGGTGCCGAAGGAGGGTGCCGAAGGAGGGTGCTGACAGGGCTTCTGACAAGGGTTCTGACAGAGTTGTGGCCAAATTGTGATTAGGTAATGGCAGCGATCTCGGTGACGATTAAGGTGACGAATTAAGGTGACGATTAAGGTGACGATTAAGGTGACGATTAAGGTGACGATTAAGGTGACGAATAAGGTGCCGATCAGGGTGACTATCACAGAAACTATTATGGTAACTATCACAGTAAAGATTACGGTAACCATGGTATTGGATGATTTTGGATTGGAACTTAGGTCAGGAGTGACCGAGCGGTTAGACTATGAATGTTTTGCGATGCCAATAGACACACGAGGACGTGTGATTCGCAGGATGGCCGTGTCGGAGATGGCAACTTTGAAAGAGTATTGAAACGATCGAAATGGTACGACAGCGCCATCTGTAGGCGTTGGACAGAGTCCACTTGCGTTGGCCGGCACCGGCGGGGAGCACAGTACGGTTTGCACCGCCGCGCCGAGCGGTCGAGCGAGACATGCGATTGGAAACTGTCTTCGTGCCATTTTGAGATCTTATTAGTCATCTTTATACCCACTGAACGCCCACAATATGAGAAAGCGACGGACTCCTTCCTTCCTTCTCCGACATATATATACTTTTAGTAAGGTGTAAGCATAAATTATTATGGGTTTGAATACGTCCCTCGTCTAACCTAACACCCTGTATATCCTTATCTACATACTAGTAGATTTATGGCGACAGGGGAAACTGCATACATATAAATCACAAACTTAAATCCATCTAACATGTGAATGGTTTTTATTTTCGTAACAGGTTCACAATGTGGTTGAAAAGAGTTGTTAAATCTCGTTGGAGCTCATTTGTTTTTTTTTTGTAAAAAATAATATTTATGGTAGACAGAAAGCAAAGAGCCAAATGCCGCTTACGTTATTTAGGTATAAGCCCATTCGTCCACGGCGCTACTCCAAAGAAACGAAACTGGTTAGTAATTTATTATTACCTACTACCTAATCAGCCCCCTAGACAAGTGGCATGAACACTAATCGAATAGAATAGAATAGACTTTACAATGTATAGAAATGTCAAACGTCGCTATGTAGATCAACAATAAGTTGCTATGTAGATCACGTGACTTATGTCATTTCCATACATGAAGCGTAGCGATTTGAAGAAACGCTTGTAGACGTCAGCCACTTGTCTAGCCCTTCTGTAACGCTAGTCGCGCGTGTGCTCGTCCACGGCAGCTGCGTCTACATCATGCCGCGCCCGAGCATTCAGTTTTGACGCCGGAATGCATAGAATTAATGTCAATATGACTCGGGCAAGGCATGCGTGATATCTGGGCGCACCAACTCAAAAGGATAGAAACATCGCAAGCTCCAGTCGCGCGCTACTAACTTCTACTTAGATAAAAATGCTTGAACTAGTGGTCAAACTGTCTTAGGAGAATATATTATTTAGATAATATAGAAACTCCTTTGGAAACTTAACAGATTTATCATTACCTATATTCAGGAATTTGTGCAAACCAAATAAATGAACAATAAAAAAGTGTACCTACAACATATACTTACAACAGATTTTTGTACAACGTGTACGACCGATACAAAACCAATACACAACAAAATAAATCCTGACACATAGCCGAGATAACAGCGAAACGAAAGGACAAGTATCAAATTATGAGCATATCGGACGACGTAAAACAACACTGAACAAGTTCCCTACAAAATACATTTCACGAAAATTTACAAAACATACTTTCAACTTCATTCGTTATTCATGACATGCTATAAAGATGGACTGCGTTTTAAATCATTTTTAGTGGTTCCTTATCGCATAAACGCAACCCATTTTAAGATTGCTCGTCTGCCGACCGATTTTCCTTGTCACCCGCGCCTTTGTTCCAGAAACTACATTATGCCATACCTTTTTTCTATCTAAATGTTTGAGGAAAACACGTTATATTGAACGCTCGATGTAACAAATCTATTTCGATAGACAAGAGGGTGAACATTTTTCCTTAAAAACTTGATTAGAATGAGATGAATCATGTGAAATCTATCGTTGAAGGCAAAGCTGTATTAAACATACATGCGCCTTAGGGGGCGTCCATAAATTACGTGAGGCATTTAGGGGGAGGGATTTTAGGGGGGTCGAGCAAAATCTCGACAAATCTCACGTAATTTTTTTTTACCGCAAGAAACAGTATATAATTGCAAGAAAACTGGGTTAAATTAAGTAAAACATGATTCTCCTCTAGAATATAGCTTATGAAAAATCTCACGTGAGATTAGAGGGGGGTCAAGCAAAATCTCACGAAATCTCACCATGGGGGGAGGGGGAGTCGAAAAATCTAAAAAATCATCTCACGTAATTTATGGACGCCCCCTTACTGCGCCTACTACTGCTGCTGCTTACTGCGCCTTGATGCGACTGCTGCCTAGATGACAACAGCTGAGACCGACTTTTTACTTGCCCTCCGAAGCACGGAGGGTTTAATTTTAAAAACCATAAAGTCCTGTACTGAAGTTGTTTAACAGCGCTAACAACTCAACAATTTTTGGGCTAACGAGTCAACATTTGTTTTGAAGCTGAAATTAATTTGTTTAGCGGGTGCGTGAGCACTCCGCTGAAACACAGACACAAAGAAACGTGATATGGGTCTGGTAATGGGCAGCACAAAGGATCGCCTTCACGTGCGCAAATTACCGGCGTTAGCTAATTAGCTATCTACACGAGGTTACACTTATTTCGCACCTCGAATATGCCGCATTTGCATTTAATTACTGTTACTAATTGAATCACATTGAACGCACACGGTTTTATAATTTTAATCAAAGGTATTAAATAAAAATGTAGATAGGTTGTACGTGTTCCGTAAGTGGCACATAAAACTTTGCTAATTGGCAAACCTGAGCTCAGTCTCGCGTGGTCTTACGTCATTGGCACATTAGACGCATTGACAGAATTGGTTTTGCAAGTTATTACGAACATTATTGATTTATTGTAGCCTAGGGGTGAACAGGTTGGGCTAACAATCAGAAGGTCCCAGGTTCGATCCCCGGTGGGGCATGCACCAATGGATGAATTTTCATCTATGTGCATAATTTACAGTTCGCTGACGGTGAGGGAAAACATCGTGAGGAAACCTACCTATCCCTCGGGATTAGGTAATAGTCAGTTCCTGTATACACGGCGACACGGTTCACCACCTGTCACGTTGGGTTCTGACTATCTAGTGAAACGTGGGCTTTGAGTTGGTTAATACCTCCACAATGTGGTGGTGTATGGCCACTCAAGCCTCTGACTACCCCCGAACGGGGATAAAAGTCGTGACGTTACATTACATTACATTATTGATTTTAAGAAGTGATTAATATAATCTGTCTGTCTGTTAAGTTGTCACGACAAAACCGCTGAACCAATTTTGATTAATTTCGGTATAGAGATAGTCTTGACCTTGGAGAAGGACATAGGCTACTTTTAGTTGCGAAAATAATTCTTGAGGTGATGATATAGGGGATACAAGTTAGACAAAGACGAAGTGGCGGGCACCAGCTAGTACATTTAGAAAAAGAAATAACATTCGAATTGTAATTTGTTTTATAAATTGTACCTACAAACCTACACATTTTGTTGCTGTTAAGATTTATTTTGCCCAAGCAGAAAGAAAAGTCTAGGGATAAGAAAGCCTCTACCATATGGATAAAAGATTTCGCGTACCCTTATCAATCACTTGCAAAACAGGACATCATTATTCATACAACAGTTCTTCTATTCACCTATCTATGTACGTTTTTCCATCCATCCATCAGATTTAAGACGTCCACTGCTGGACATGGACCTCCCCCAATAACTTCCACCCATCATTACCACCAGCTTCCCGTGACACGTGTGATATCGTTGATCCACCCTGGCCCTATGAACTGCCATTGCCATAGAGCTGCTATAGTGTTCGACCCTCTTATTGGTCGGTTGATTCTGACCTACCAATCAGTGGGTCGGCGGACCAATCAGGGGGTGGATCACTATAGCAGCTTAGTAGCAATGGCTAAGCGACTTAGGGCCCCTGTGGGTTGTCATCCAGCACTACGACTTCCGGATTGCGGACGCCATTCTAAAACCATTCTGCCCCAATGACCATCGGCTCTGTGAGCTGTGCTTCGCCCACTGCCACTTTAGCTTTGCATTTCTTAGAGCTTGATGGTAGAGCTAAGCTGTAGCCAATTGACTGCAGCTCATATACGGGCTGGCTAAACTGGGGTAGTAGCACCCTCTCACACAAGATCAGCGTAAAGTAGCTATTATAGCTGCGTTTCGTACGATGAGTGAGAGAGTCGGAACCCCAACCCCTTCCTCTCACTCCGTCCCACTCCCCTTCAGGTCGGCAACGTACGAGCAACGGCTTATTGCAAGCAGGCTACGGTAACTGTTTAATATCAGGCGGGCCGTAAGCTTGTTTGCCATCTAGTCCTATAATAAAAATAGCTATGTCGGTTACTTTAGTTTGTCTCCGAATCTTCTCATATTATGGATATATTTCACCTGATTCAAATTTTAACCGTAATGTAAGCAGTAGAAATTTAATTAACTTTCACATCAAAGCCTGTAAAAGGTCAATGAGCGCTCCGGAGGTTCCCCGTTTTGTGTAAAAAGGCCCAACTTCCAGTCATTTCCGACCCAACTTGAGCATTTTATGGCAACATTCTGGTCTTTATTATGACGTCGAATGGCTTAATTGAAGGATATTAATATAACTGAAGCAGGCAGGATGCTATTGTTATTCCAAACTTTATACAAACTGAATTATGAGTGTTTTCGGATCGTCCGAAGGGATGAGTGTTCTGTCGAACTACTTGTGAGGCAATAATAACAATCGTACCTAATTTAATGCAGTTTCTGTTATATTAAAATTAATGTAAAATAGGGTAAAATCCATTTTTTGTTTCATTTTGGAGGCTATGCACCCGGAGCAACTTTAGTGGAAGAAACTAGCAACTTAGTTGCCGAAACTATCATCTTTTTAATGGTTTTTGGCAGTTTCAGCCAACAATTGCCAGTTGCCGAGATTGCCGCGATTGTTTTATATGAAAACAGCTAGTTGCGAGTTGCCAGTTGCCGCAAAAGTTGCCCGTGTGCATAGCCCCTACATAAAGTAGGTATGTTTAAAAATTACTAATAGTGTAACAATTTTCAAAATAACTACAAAATAGGCAAAAATACAGTGGCACTGCAGTGCATCCACTTTTTACCGAAGGTATTTTAGTCCGAATGTAATAGGGGGTGATCCTACTGCCTATCGGGCTCATTCCCTTAATGCGAAGATTCGGGTCATAGCCCACCACACTAGCTTAGTGCGAGAGCAAACTTCACACGTCACGTCTTTCGAAACTTTCGAAATACGTGCAGGTTTCCTCACGATGTTTTCCTTCATCGTTCCGCAGATAATCTTAGTAATGGTACTTATAAACATTGTTATGAAAGGATTTTATCCATCAAGTATTACGTAAGCAGAAGGCAGCGTACATCAAGTCATATGCCTCACATATTGAAGGTTTCACAAACATTTTATGTTAATCACGGTTCAGGGATCCGCAAAAAATGTACCCGCGGCACTCATGCCGGCCCAGAGAACTGTGTTCGCCATTCATATGCAAATTGGAATGAAGGACCGATTTTTTGTTGAACAGACATCGCCCAGGATTAAAGAGGATTACGTACCTAGAGGTAGATAACAAAAAGATACGCACATAAATCATGAACAACTTTTATAGAATTAAGGGGCAATAAAAGGTTTAGCACTTTCCAAGATTATCATAAAACATATGCCATAAACCCTTTCTTGCTGAGGAATTATGGGATTAAATATTATTATGCATCCATGAATATGGAATATCTTGGTTGTATTATATTTTTCCTTTCTTGCAGGAATAACGGCAGTAGCCAACGGCATATGAGCTGCAGTTATTTGGCTACAGCTTACATTCGAAACATTCCAAAGAATATAACAATATAGACGACGAATGTCATTAAAACCGTAGTACTAACTAACTACGCTTTGTACGAAAGAAACTTCTAACAATTCCGGTGCGCAGCGTGCATACAGAAACATGTAACAAAAGTGCGACTTTAAAACATGTTTAATATACTTTTCTAAGGACTCGCGCGGAAAGTATTTCGTGAAACTTATAGAGCGGTCTTTGACTGAAGAATAGCTTGTACTCAAAGTGGAACGTTTGCAGTAACGTAACTTTGCAACGAGTAGTTACTAAATTGTTAGAGCTTACTAAGTATATAAACTTTTTCAAAAGGAAACGCATAGGGTTTTATATTTTACAGATGTCTGACTCTACATTTGGTTTCCCATGAAGCTTACTGACTTTCAGCATTAAGATCAACGCTCACCTAACGCCTCCGCACCCGACCAGCACCGCCTCGCCGCTCGGCGTCCACTCGTTGTCGCCTGGTGGTCCGCGGGCGGACGCTGCTTTTACACCATAAACGAATAGTGAACGCGCGGTCAGCGCGTGGTCCACTTATTTCCGGTTCAGTTAGTGGACGCTGAGCGGCGAGGCGGTGCTGGTCGGGTGCGGAGGCGTTATATGAGCGTTGACCTTTAGAGGCGCTCATGACCGGCTGCAATCACTGATCGGTAAACGATCGAGCTCCCCTACATTACATTAAGGACTCTTGTATACTATTATACATACCCATCGATCAAGGTTGTACATACCTATGTTTCTAGGCCCACTGGTTTAGGCTGTGCCTTGTCTTTTTATTATGTGACTAAACTGACAAACAAGAGTATGGCCCGCCTGATGTTAAACAGTTACCGTAGCCTATAGATGCTGGCAATACCAAAGACATCGCTCGCACGTCGCGCACCTGAACGGAAGTGGGACAAAGAGAAAGAGGGTTTGGTCTTCGGGTTTTCTCATTGTTAGCTTCTTTACGCCATGAGAGGGTGGTACTACCCCGGTCGAGCTGGCCCATACATGAGCTGCAGTCAATTGGCTATAGCTTGGCTCTACCACCAATAAGCATAAGCATCATAAGCATAAGTAATTAAATGTATGCTGATTAGATAAGTAGAGATGCAAGGTACCACCTGTGCTTGGTATTAGGCACGGTAAGCCGACAGTAAACACGGCTCTCTCCGGGGGACAGAGTATGTTTGTGCTCGGCAAACACCCATGCGTCCCCATGACGAACGTCTCTACGTAGAGTCCTATGACTGTTGACCTATTTTAAATTAGCTTGTGACGGCCACAAATCTAGAAAACATGAGACTATACTCGATTCTACTAGAAGAGACTAGACTAGACTCAATTGCAGTCTATCAATCACTATCAATCTGAATGCTAACAGCTAACAAGTACGCGTTTGTAATCAGTGATGTTTTAATTTAAGGGCCATAAGACACCTATATTAGCGGCACGTTACGAAGGCCGGTTTGACATGTGGGGGGGAAAAGAAATTGAACCTTATTATAACGAAATAAGACTGGCAATTTAAAAAAATAAGAATGTCAAAAAATGATTGCGAAAATGAATCTTATTCCGTTATAATAAGGTTCATCCTTTCCCCTCACACATGTCAAACCGGCCTTCATAACGTGCCGCTACTAGGTGTGTTATGGCCCTAAGAACGCGACATACGCAATTGCTCTTAAAACGGTACATTAAACTCTCCCTACATTCAATGAATACAAACCATATTCGACAGCCCTGTTACTAGAAAGGTATAAATATACATTGTAGCGTTATTGGCTAGATAATCACAGGCGCGCGCGCGCCGTGAATTCACGACAATGGGTGGCGCGTGACTAAGCGAATGGCGGGTAGTTGCCTTGCATTCATGTCAAGATTAGCGCCGTAAGTCGCACCTAAAGGTGTAATACATTTTTGTTTGAAATTTAATTTTGTACATGTGATTTGAGAGAGAATAATATAACCTGGGTTTTAAAGGTGAATAGAGTAGGTGCTTAAAAATGTTAGCAACGTAGAAACACAAACAGCAACCCAGAAAATTCAAAATTATACGCCATATAAAAGAACAAACACAAAATGTCCCTTAAATAGACATCCGGCTACTTAAAAGGGATTTTGCGTTACATTTTCCGTTTTATAATGAAGCCGTTGTAAAAAGCACACAATGTGGGCAACATGCGTGTGTATAACAATATAACTCACGGAATTAAATGCAAGCGATGACTTTTACGATCCTACCGGGACCGGAAAGTCATTCCGCTTATCCTGTTCCGCCAACCACTTCATTTGGGTGACTTCCGCCGGCGTAAGTAGGTATATTTTTCGGGAAACTGATTTTTTATAGAGGATTCGACCTTCTTCTTCCTGCCTTTCACTCACTATGAATACAACGCTCTTTGTTCACACATTCATTCCGGCCCTGTGCTGTTAAAATTCAAGTTACCTGAGCCCTAAGAGCCATTGCCATTGACCCTCTGATTCGTCGGCCGACCTGCTGATCGGCCTCTTATTGGTCGGTTAGAATCAGCCAACCAATCAGAGGGTCGATCACTGTAGCAAAACGCCACAGTGGCGCCACAATGGCTAAGCGACTTAGGGCCCTGGGTCCCATGATACAACAAAACCTGAAGGTCAACATTTTAACCAAAACATTGCTTTAAATTCTTCAACCAAAACTCAAATGTAGACAAAACAAATTTAAATCCAGGATGAAAGTTAAATAGCCACTAATTAAAAGAGCTTTCCATCGTACTTTGCTCCGACTCGACGCCGCTTTCCCCGAAGGACTTAGGAACGGACAAGATATACAGTATACTAGACATCATGGAATTATTCTATGCTAGACATAGATCTGATACTCTCATAGACATTAGTATGTAAATTCATGGGTATAGTTCTTGCAATTCACGAAGGCGACCGGACCTTGGTTGTGTTCGACATGTACATACACAATTGTGACAGTGTGCGTGCGTGGAGCCGTAAACGCACACATTAACACGTATACAGATCCGTCTTTACACAACCAAGGGCCGAGCGCCTTCGTGAATTGCAAGAACTATAGCAACACTTTTGACGGGCCCGTTAGCGTGGTTGGCGTGATGGCGCCTTTCACGCTGCAGGTCGTAGGTTCGATTCCTACCCGGGACATGCATTTGTGTGGATGAACATGTCTGTATGTCCCGAGTCTGGGTGTATATGTATATTAAGTATGTATTTACAAATAAAAAAGTAGCATATGTAGTAATATCAGTTATCTGGTTTCCATAGTACAAGCTCTGCTTAGTTTGGGATCAAGTACCCTGTGTACAAAAATGTCCCAGGATATATGGTATTGGTGCGTTTTCCATAACTTATGGACGCATGCCATGACTTAGCACGCCCGTTTAATAGGACTACATAATTATTATCTTCTTACATTTTACCTTATTTTCAATAGTTCGTTTACTTAAATTAATTTCTCGTTTAAATTTTTACATTGTTCGTTAATATTACTTAGCAGGTAAGCCTCGGACCGTCAGCAACTATTGTAGAATAGAACGGTAATTACGACAAAATATTAATTTTAGTTCCTTGTATTTTGTTAACATCAAAGGTATTATTTCACTCGTTTACCTTTGTAAAATAAAAGCTGATAATATTATGAAAATAATATTGCTTTCACAAGATAAATAAAATTGTTTCTTTGGACTTTGAAGTACTACTTCTGTACTTACCTCTATCTCCCGACATGTAAATCAATCCTTATCTCAGCTGCCTACAGTACTCTACCGTGATTTATTGCCTTGTCTGCAGATCCTACAAGCGCCAGAGACACGCCAAAGCACGCCAATAAGCGCGTGTCGTGACCGCCTTCTGCCATTCAAATAACGAAAACACGTTTCCCGAACGCTACATTGAAATGTCGCGAGTACGGTGAGGTGTCTCTACCATAGAGAAAGCATCAATATAGATGACATTGTAATAATAATACCGTGCTTGAGCGAGACATGCTTACGCCCGATATCCTAAGGGTGAAAGAGATAGACGTACTATCTTTTGTCACTTTCTGCGTATCGCCCTAAGTTTGTTGGGCACATACTTTTGGTAGGTCTTTGATGCAGGATGAGCCAAACAAAGCATCACCCAACCAAATTTAGAAGTAGTATACGTCAGATCACGTTCCATAGACATTAGGGTTAAGCGTAATTTAGCAGGATTATACATCTTTTGTCCCTTACGGGTGTACGCGCTTGTCAAATCTACAGGTACATTCTTTATCTAAGGTCTCTACAAAGCTATTTTTATCTATGTTGTAGCTTGACTACAACGTTTTGACGCGATATTTCGAGTGACAACATCAATCAGCGCTTTGGCCTGTCGATATGTTTGTAGGTTTGTACATGATAGGCGTCAGTCATCCGTCGATCGACTAAAATCGAGCTTTGTTGTGTACCTATGTGATTTATTTACGTGTAAAACTGGTTTTGGACTTACCGCACTTATTTGGCACCATGAATGAAAGGTAACTACCTGATATCCACTTAGTTACTCTGCACCCAGCTTCGTGGCTGCACGGCTGCACGCGCGCACGCGCGCGGCGCCAATAATTATGTAGCTAATAACGCTATAATATATACTCATCTCTTTTTAACAACAGGTCTGGCGTTTTTATATATTGACGTGTAGGTATAGTTTAATGTGCAATTTATTAGAGCAATATTGTTCGTGTATGTGAGATCTATTTATTTATTTATTTATAGCTAGAAAAAACAACAGCTTTTAAGTTCAGTGGTGGTAACAGTTATACAAATTACATAACAAGCCTTCTGTTTTCGCAGAAAGAAAGTGAGTATGAATATGATTCAAAAATTCACAAGAAAAGTCTAGGGTCAAGGTCTATAACATAAAACGTCCTTGCATCAAGGTAAAATTTATATTTCTAGAAATTTATAAAATGCACTGAAAATCCAAGAAAAGCTACGTACAGTCAGCAACGAAAGTCGCTGAACACTCTGAATTTTTCAAATCGGTTATACTCTTTATTCTACAAACGATGGTAAACCTTTATAAAACCAAACATTAGCAACATGTTTACATTTTGTTTCGATAAAGAAAAATTATGGATTTGATGCAAAACAAAAGTGTGCAAGCTATTTGAAAAATTGAGAATGTTCAGCGACTTTCGTTGCTGACCGTACGACTTGCATAACGTCAAACGGTCTCCGAAGTTCAAGAAGGATTACTTTTAAAAGTTTTCTAGCAAAATATCGTGAAATGTGAAAGGGTCGCTCATGTTCATTCTTATTTCCTGAAACACCTATAGCGTTATCCTATATTATAGTTAAAGACCGAAATAAGTGTAGGTAAGATGGACAAGCTTATTATCTGCTCCACTAATCACCTTATATGAGCATACCTACTCAAATACAATTAATACAGTTATAATAATAATAATAATAATTTAGCCCTTTTAACGTCCCACTGCTGGGCACGGGCCTCCCCTCAATGCGAGGGGGATTCAGGCCATAATCCACCACGCTGGCCCAATGCGGGTTGGTGGATTTCACATGTCTAAAGACATGCAGGTTTCCTCACGATGTTTTCCTTCACCGTAAGCAAGTGATAATCATACTAATTATTAATACAGTTGATCAGCAATAATTCGACGCATAAAGTGATTACTGACATATTTGTTACAAATGATAAATCAGTTTAATAGGGCGTGCGTCATCCCGATATAATATTAGTTGCTTCTGTCCGTTGATATCCAGTAATATATTGTAGATAAATATTATGTAAATATATTACTATGTATGTACTATGTGTAGTATGTGTACTTTACGCCTACTGAAGGATGTAGATATCTATCTGCTACAGCTTTTATCAAACTTTTTTTTATGTGACTACTATTGGCAAACATGTCTACGACCCGCCTGTTGTTAAGCAGTTACCGTAGCCTATAGATGCTTGCAATACCAAAGGCATCGCTCTCACGTTGCCGACCCGAAGATAAGTGTATCAGAAGGAGCGGAAGGGGGTGTTGGGCTTCCGGCTCCTCACTCCTCGTACAAAACGAAACTGTTATAATTATTTCACACCTATATTCTGTGAGAGGGTGGTTACTACGTCGGTAGAGCAAGCCCATATATAAGCTGCAGTTGATTACCTACAGCTTGGCTCTACCACCATAAAAATCCAGATTTACCTACTGCTACCCAAACAAACAACCAAATCTCCAAATACTTTTAAATAGTACCAATAACCCTCCTACCTACCTATCGCTCGGGATAAGGGATCACCACCTGTCACGTTGGGTCCTGACTATCTGGTGAAACGTGGGCTTTGAGTTGGTTAATACCTCCACAATGTGGTGGTGTATGGTCACTCAAGCCTCTGACTACCCCCGAATGGGGATAAAAGTCGTGACGTTACATAGTACCAATAATATGCAAACGAAAATATTTCCTAGCTTTCCTCTAAAATTCCCGCCGGTTCCTGCGTTTGCAGTACACTTCGAGCCTAAGTGCACAGAACGCTTTTGACAAGACGCTCAACTAGATTTACACAGGGAATGAGACTGCGACGCACTCAAGGCGCTGCGCTGAAATGTTTGCCACCGCATGCATCTCACGACTGCCAGTCAGCAACACCTAGTGATATTAAAGCTAGTTAAACACTGTCAACGTTGCGCTAAATGGTATGAAGACGCCTTATTTGTTTATGGTAATAGGAGTCGCGTCTAGTGATATGGAATCATGAGATGTTAGACTTAAAACTTCCTTGTATGGAATACAGATACTGTTGCTTATGCGACTTCATCCGGGCGCAACGAATTAGATGGGGAGCCGTAGAAGGGGTTTCTGGATTTACACGAGCGCGTCAGATTAAGATAAGGGAGATAGCTTACATATTGATAAGAACCTCAAAAAATGATGAGCCCTTAATATTGGTGGGTTCGCTCAGGGGAACGAAAAAAAAAATAGACCATCTTAAAATACTCGAACTCGTTAGATTAAGATAAGGGGGATTCATTACTAGCTAAGAAGTGTCAAAAGTGTCAATTTTGCTAATTTGATTGTCAGTCTAAGAAATGGGAGCATCTGGAAGTTTCACTTTTTCACCCCCTCAGTTTCTGACAAGCTTGAGTATTTTGTCATTTCTTTTTATAAAAAAAAAAAAAAATTGTCATGTATACGCTTCCCCCACCGCTGAAAATGGAAACATCTAGAACAATAATTCTTCCTATCATGTCATCTTCCGTATCTACTAGGTTTGGACGACGCTCGTGCAAATCCACGAATTGCACGCTGGCCTCCCCATCTAAATACCACACTCTTTGCATCGCTATTTTATTTTAAATTTAGAATTATTTTGTATTTCTTATTTTTTTCGAATGAACGAGTGGCCAACTCTGGTCTGAGTTTACTGGCCACCGTATATAATATCTTAACATAAAGATCAGCCTCCTCAGCTCTCGTATCTGATAATAACCACTTAAGTACTAGATAGTGTCCTCGAAACTTGCAAAGAATGTCATCATTATAACAAGCAAAGTAATAATTTCATATAAAACATAGCTAACTTAAAACGCTCATCAAAAACTTGCAGACGTTCGTATCTATCTACAGAGCACTGATTATAATACAAATTACAGCAAAGTATTTTATGAGAATTTCATAACTGAAGAATAGAGTGGGGTCTTGAATTCGCTGCAAAGGAGTCAAGAAACTCGAGTATCACGTTTTATATCTTGCATGATTTATGCAAAAATTTCAGTTTGTAGTCGGTACTAACATTTGAATAGGTATGTGCCTCTTGCTGGCCGAGCAACCGTTTTTATTTTAAGCATATTTCGGTATTGCTATGCCATGAAGTTTATCTACGAATTAATTACTTTTGGTACGAATTAAATTAAAGTGTTCCACAGAACGGTCCCACGAATCCCCAGAATATACAGATTATCTAATACAACTTGTTTACTTTTTAGTTCGTTTTTGGCAGGGCAGTCGTGTTTTTTGATGTTTTAATTATTAAAATGACTGTCGCCTGACAACGTCCACCTATTCGTAGGTACCCTGAGTTTCCAGACCTTTAAATGTACCATATAACAGTATAAATCACACAATCATATCGCTGTGCGTGGTTGTATATTTCCCGGGGGCGCCGTACACATGATTAGACGGGGACAATGTTGGCAATCTCAACTAAACAAGCCGTCATTGCAGGCCCTCGGCGTGACTACGTGACGGGACTTTACTGCAACGATTTGGGAGATCGATTGCTATTTGTCGTGAGGTTCGGATGGTGAAATTTATACAAAGTCACACTGGATTGGAGTGTTGTACGAACCAAAACTATTCACGTAGAGTCACGAAAACGATGTTAAGTGTGTTAGGTACTCACATTGGGTTACTGTTTCTGAAAATTTAGGTGTATAAACTATTTAGGCATATAAACTTTTTTTATTAAAAACCACAATTTCTTGCCGGCTCTTTTCAGTGGACGCAGCATTGCAAACCGGTCATACCGTATAGGTACCGTGTGTGTAGTCACCGGTGATTACGTAATATATTACTTGAATGATAGTGTCGATACGATAACTATAAATATTTAACCCTACAATGTAATGGTGAATTCTATAACTACAGACTTTTGGTACCTGTCTAAATCTGGAAGCGGACAGCACCACCAACTATAATACGTTTTTTATACTTGTCCTATTTGGTAAGCAAAGATGGCGTCCAGCGGGGCGATTGAGTAACTTTTCGTTAATGTTTCAATTGGTTTCGTATATAATTGACACAGGATGAACGAAACTAATTGAAACATTGACAAAAAAGTTACGCAATCGCCCCGCTGAAAGCTATCTTTAAGTATAAAAATATTTAAGTAACAAGTATAAAAAAACGTACTATAGACGAAGGCATTATTGTAATCTCAAGTATCACAAACTCCTTCCTGTTTCTCCATTGCTTAACTTCACACAATTGAATAGTTCGTTAATTCGTGAACAATGCAGTACCAGGTATCGGCCAAAGGAGTCAGATCTGTGTCCGGCCATGCGCGATACGAAATCATTCCGTCCGGCTTGAGCCGCGCCTGTCCGGCCGGACGGTGTCCGGACCTAGAGCGTTCAACCGTGAAATCACGCGTCTATAATACGACACATTTTAGATGTTTAGATACATTGAATTTGGAAGACGTTTTGATAAGCATTAGCATCCATGCCCCGACACTGTAGTGTCGTTAAAGACGACAATGATTTCCTGAAAAATATTTATTTTATATTACTCCTCGCTATGATATGACACCTGCTATTAATCAGGTAGGTATTGATAATATAATCAAGATTTTTTAAATTTATGCAGAAATGTATGTTTTCGTTAGATATTCACTATACAGTGCCTAATTATACCTCCGACAAAAAGATCCATAGTAGAGATAAAATAGGAAGGAGCTGTAAATAAGATTATAGCGAAGTCAGAAAAATCTATAGGTTGCCTTGATAACGGTCTAAGCGATATCTAACTTTCATCATATACGAATCCATTCCACATAAATCGGCTTAGCTACATGTAAAGCTATGATAATATCACATTTATGGCCGAATACTCAAAGGCTACTCAAATATTTAAGTCCCACTTAGCAGTTTGAGTCGTCGTTAACTGTCATTTTTTGTATGGCGCGTTAAAGTTAAGCAGCTCTCAAATTTAAGTTGCGTACGAGTATTCGGCCAATAGAGTCAAGCATTAAATAACAAATCATTTGTTTGGTAGGAACCAAAAATAATAGAAAAAAAAGACATACAAAAAAGCAGTCATGTATAATTTTTATCCAATATGAACTCTAAAAACTCTACATTAATACTAAAAGTCAGCACCTGCGACAGTATACATATATCGCTACATAGAGTTCGTCATGCAAGTCAGTGAGCCGCTCCCGTGCCTTCTCGTCTCTACATAACGCGTCCGACCGTGTAATCGCGAGACTAAGCGGATATTGACATCGAATATTCGATAGATACTGTGACATCATGATTGTAATCCCTGGTGAGGTGAGATACAAAACGATTGAAATTATTCGGATTATTCACTTTTCACCAAGATAAGATAGGTACCTAAAGGAGGAGTATATTGTGACAGGCAATTATTCCATTATTACAAATATGTCATCCCTTTTATTAGATGATCCATACTGTTGAATTCATGATTCGCCGTACTTACGTCTTTTTTACTTAAAAGTAGGTATATATGTATTATACTTAGGTATATATTAATTAATTTATTTATTATAAAGTTATTAAAAATAATAAATTATATAAAATAAAAATATTTATTTTTATTTTATATATATATTTTTTTTTTTAATAATTAATATTTAATTTTTAATAGCTTTTATTTGATTACAATTCAATTTAATAATGTAATTTAATATGGGTACACTTGCCTGAAATAAATGGATTTATTATTATTATTATACTTATAAGTCAGCATCTACATTATACAACACCAAAAACCTACTGGACCAATGTTTATCGGGTTTTCATTATAACATGGCTCATGATTAGAATTAAGAGAAATATAGGATTATTAGACAACATCCAAGAATTTGCAATTTATAATGAAACATTCACAAGGAGAATATTAGAGACCAGTGGTTTCGGCATAGTTAATTGTTAAGAGACTCGATGCCCTGATTCAAAACATACTCAGTATTCTGTATCCAAAACAAGGATGACCCAGTGATGAAACATGTGTTACAGCCAACGTCAGAATCATACAATGTCCGCAGTGAATTATCGCCTGCAAACCAACAGAGGACCGGACCGACAAACATTAGCCGACAATAATTACGCTCTCAACTTATTTGTAGTTCCCACAGAGAGTGTAATCATTCCACTGATTGTTCCGGCAGATTGACGGCAATTTCATTGGTATTACAATATCAGTACCACGGAATAAAGAATTACAGGATATAGCATTTTTATATTGCCAAGGATGGCACTCTGGCTACGGTCAACCTGATGGTAAGGTGAAGCCGCCGCCCAGGACATCTGCAACTTAAGGGGAGCAGATGCATGTAAGTGTAGTATAATGTGTCACTCGACCAGGGGCCCGATTCACGTAACCAAAACCGTAACGACATTTCAGCGATATAGTCGTTGATAGCCTTTTCTTGTTACGAAAAGGCTATCACCGACTATATCGCTGAGATGTCGTTACGGTTTTGGTTACGTGAATCGGCCTACAGGGCCGCAATTCGCTTTGCCATTGTGGCGCCACTGTGGCGTTTTGCTATAGTGATCGACCCTCTGATTGGTCGGTTGATTCTGACCGACCAATCACAGGCCGATCAGCCGGTGGGCCGACCAATTAGAGGGTCGATCCTCTAACGTAGCAATCAATGTACCTATGGAAATAAAGATTGACACTAGCTGTAGAACAAAAATTATAAGTGAAGGTCTTTCTATTTCATTTGCTTTTCTGTGATCCGTACCAACTTTTACCTGAAAACGAACGGTTTTCCGATTACAATGGAGGCTCGAATTACCTGCAATAAGTTTTTAATTTCATTTACGCGCCGGGTTTTGTTGCTTTTGATTTCTATGGAGTTGTTGGCTCTCCCTTGTTTGTTTTGGTTCGAGTCTACTCGCACTTGGTATTATTGTAAAGGTTTCTGAACATTACAAATAATGAACATTACAAACTTTGTAAAGTTCACGTATTGTTCATTTTTTATCTACGTAAAATATTTATACCGATTAAGCTTTAGATTTTGCCATACAAGCACTTTACGAAGACGCTACAATTAGCGAGTACCGCGATTAGCGAACGTAATACGCCTACAACTCCAAATTCTATAACTAATACTACTACCACAGACTCTATCATGGTAAAGCAACAGATTTTGTTTTACTTTCCACCTTGTAAATTCTATTCTCTAAATTTTAGTAGGTACTCAAAACATTACTAACAAGGGTTGTTTTAACACTCTACTAGTCAAGACATTAATTGTCGACACACTTAATAATTCACGGAGCGGAAAATATCCCGTACTACGTACTACGTGACGTACGAGCCTCGGAGGGGTGCTCCGATCGAATTATAGCTATTTGTTCTGTGCTAACGCTGTACAGCAATAACCCATGTCTAATGGAGGTTCTGCTTTGGAATGGGAGTATTCCGAACTACATACATTATCCCGTAGAGTTAAGTGCTTCTGTCGCGCGATATATGATGGGTGTTTTATGGAAATCAAAGTGGCGTGGTAGTTGTCAGTCAGATTCTTCGTCGCAAGTAACAGCGATGGTCTGAGCACGAACGTAAATACATACTGGACTGTTCACTACTGCACAAAAAACGAGCCGAGCGAGAGGCCCCAGTTGGGACCGTGTCCCTCTCACTCCGAGTTGCCATGCCAAAATAATATTATCGTTGGGTAGTGATTGTTAGTTTTAAATCAAGCAAATAAATTAATTTAGTATTTATCGTGACTATTGTTAATATGATAAAACAATAGTCACGATAAATAATAAATTAATTTATTTGCTTGATTTAAAAACTAAAAATCACTACCCAACGATAATATTATTTTGGCATGGCAACTCGAAATGAGAGGGACACGGTCCCAACTAGGGTCTCTCGCTCGGCTCGTTTTTCTGTCTAAGAATTGTCTAGGTATAATAGACCTTAAGGCAGCAGAATAAAGTTGAGTTTCTTCTTAACCAAAAACTCAACTTGTCTATCCTCTATTAAAAGATCCTTGGGTCTGAGCAACTAAAGAACGTACTAATGACACTTTATCTGGCGTAGTGACTAAAAGAGGAACTATCATTTTAAATATAGAAATGTCATATTGTGACAGTCTTGTATCGACACTAGCGCGGGCCAAAAAACCAAGAACGAATTTAAAATTCGAATCCAAAATTTGAAGCCCGATTACCGGGTTATTGATTTTGTACCGGGTTTGTAATAGCTGCCCTGATGTTCAGGGTTTCCAGGCAATACAAACTGGGTAGCCTGTGTTTTAATTTCAAAAGATATCATTCCATACTTAATTCTATGCAAAAGAAATAAAAACTACCATCATTACTACTATAAAAAGCCAATACGCAAATTAGCGCATCGCGCAAAGTTCCACCGTATCGGAATTAGCTGCAGGTAATGTTCCTAACTCCGCGCCGAACTGCCGAGCAAAGTTGGGAATTCATTAAAAACAATAGCCGTTCTCGGATAACTCGCTTCTTACAAGGCTGCAGAGTTCGCCAGTTAATTATAATTCAGCCTGAGGCTTCTGAATTCTGCACTGAATCTAAAAACGGCATCTCTCGTTGCGCATTCTCAATAACGATACAATGTTTAAAATCACGATTGATTACGATTCCGATAAATAATTAAAATTTCGAACGAAACCATTTCGGGTAAATTGATTTTGGAACGAATTTATTTTTAAAAGACTAATTAATTGGTTCAAAGATTTATTTGAAACAAATATTGGTACTGTAATTTCGTGGCATAATTACGTTTACTTACTCGATATTGAACTTTTTCATCATTTTGGTGAAAATATGAAATGGAGTGGATGAAATTTTGCCAGATGGTTCACAGACAACGGTCAGAATAGACAGGTAATATACTAGGAGTGATAAGTTTTAAAAAATTCTTAGACACAATTTCGTACGCATGAAGAAGCTGTTTAAAAAACAGTCTATAGAACATTTTCTAGTCCATCAAAGTAAAACAAGTATCTATCAGCAATCGTTATTATTCACCGCCTTCGGTAGAAGCTCATCTCAAAAGAAACCATTCCGAATCGTTCGTATCCAAAGTAACGTCAGAGAGTCGGAAACGAATCTGAATTGCAAATATCTCCAATTTTATCAAGAAGATGCAACCAGGGACTGCATTTAATTTGCCATAACGCATTCAAAAATTATACGGCGGTTGCTTAAGTTAACAACTGTATTTTTGTCTGATATCTATGAGATAAAATAAATAAAAGCTGTGGATAGGAATGGATGACTGTATAATTTTATGTAGAGTCGTGATATATAAATACTTTTTGGGACAAACCTCCACACGTCACGACAAATGACTGAACTATGAATCTATAATTAAGCATCTGTATCGCTTTGATAAGTTAATAGTCAAAGCTCTATCTTTACATTTTGATTGAATTTAAAATCAAATAAAGTCATACATAATAGGATTGTTTTTTTATGTTACTAACGTGGCAAACAAGCGTACGGGCCGCCTGACGTTAAACAATTACCATAGCCTATAGATGCTTGCAATACTAAAGGCATTGCTTGCACGTTGCTGACCGAAAGGGAGTGGGACAGAGGGGGAAGGGTAAGCGGGGGGTTGGACTGCCGATTCTCGCATTCATCGTATGACTGTAATTGTAATAGCTGCTTTATTATGTGAGAGGGTGGTACTACCCCGGTGGAGCCAGCCCATTTATGAGCTGCAATTATTTGGCTACAGCTTCGCTCTACCACCAATATTGCAAGATTAAAAACGGGCTTTTAGATTCCCTAATATATTTTTAGGGAATCCGAAAGTCCGTTTTTAATCTTGGGTTAATTAGGTTCATTCATATTTTCACACAAAATATTAACAACCCTAAAACTCGGTTAATAATTCCCAGTAATCTCTCAGCGAACATCGCATATTCTTATAGGGAATATGCTATAGGAAATATTAAGTACACGTCCCTACACGTTACCGTAATTAATGAGATTTTTTCTCATAACGACGTGCTCTATTTTCTCATGAAAATACGTCTGATATATATGACTCTCGAGTATTAATCCGACGGCTTTCGTTTAATTTAATCGAGAATTTAATATGGTGGTGCAGTGTCTTCGTGACACGCATGTGTTCACCTTGGGATTTATATAAATCCCAAACAAAGTCAAATGAACGAAACCTACTGAACTTAACACGTCTCAGGTGTCCTCTTGAGTATATTGCAATTACTTGTTGTAAAATGATTTGGGCGCCAATTCTGCTATTTTTTGCCAATGGAAATCCGAAGATAATATTAATGACTAGGGTATTTCCATTGGTATAATAGCAGACGAGGCCCAGATGTTGCTCATTACATGCCGCGCGAGGCTGCTCATCCACATGCCTCGCGAAGCACGCGCGGTTGCCTCAGTCGCATGCCGCGCGAGGCAACCTACACTCCAGACAGAGAAAGGTATACCCGAGCAATTAGTTTGACATCGTTCCGTCTTATGACTTGTAATTTATATTCGGTTTAGTGAGGTGCATTATTTGGTGCTCTACGCCACCGTACTTAAAGAACCGTAGACCGTAGGTACTTAAAGTGTTAAGTTTTCGTGTGATAGCCGACATTAATAACTAACAACACTTAAAACTTACCTCCTTATTTAAGGGATTACCCAATGACGTTATTATCATACACATACACGAAACTTAGGGCTCCAAAAACAACTCACTAAACTATACCGTCATATCAATGAATATAAGCCATATACGCCAGACCTAGAAAGACTGGCGTTATTGGCTACATCAACATTGCCGCGCCCGCGCGTGCAGCCGTGCGGCCCCGACGCTGGGTGACGCGTGACTAAGTGGATATCGGGTAGTTACCTTGCATTCATGCCAAAATAAACGCGGTAAGTCGCATCTAAGGGTTTAATCTTCAGGATTACCACGTTTTGTGTCATATATCTCTAACGCGAACCTCAGAGGCTGAAGCTCGAAATTCAAAACTCGAATTTAATCTAACACGTCTGGCGCCCGTCTGTTAACGTTAATGTAACGGCGTTTTCGGTATTCCTATTTCAATTTTCTTCTTTTATCTCGCAGTGTAAATAGATACGATATTAGGCAGTCTCGTAGACTTAATAATCTACTAGATTCCGACACGACAGCTTGTCAAATGATGGAAATGAAAAGTCCACTGAGATTAAATACAGATTAAATTAAACTGATGAAGGTCGAGGTCATTTTTCATGATTTCTAAAAGACATCCTTACCGAGCGACTAAATATTGTACCTAAAATTTATTTTTCTAAATACGCTCTGGTGTATGTACAACACGTCACGGGCTAAATATCATGTGTTGGTATATTTATGAACACATAAATGAACATTGATATATTATTTTTGTAGATATGCTACCTCCTAACATTGCAATCACTAGAATTGTGGTCATAGCACCACTACATGCAGCGAAATTCACACATCTGTTATCGCACTCGCAATTCGACAATCAACTTAAAGGCATCGGATGCTATTATTCACCCGAAGATAAGCCTAATCGGCAATACCGACATGCTTTCAAAGTCATTTTCCGCGAACGACTGAGACTACTGTGTTCATGGACTCCATTTAGTAGGACATACTTTTTTGGACAGTCACTTGTCTCCCTGTAATAAATCTAATTATACTCGTAGGCAATTACAACCATGTAGCAATCTCCAAAGTAAAACAAGCGGCCTTATTAGATCTCCTATATAAATGAAATGGGCAACAAAAAAGTAACATTATCTGGACGCATCCTAAAAACTCTATTACAAACACCATTTACGGAGAGATTAATGCCATCCCGAATATAATCCGAGTCAGCGGGCGGCCGCACAAAAACGGCAATGTTTGCGGGCGGCCACAAAATGTGCCGAATAAAGGTCGTGACCGACCAAATCCGGGCGAACCTTGTTGCCGAGGCATACTAAGATGTTTTACCTGTAGATGCGTTTAACCACCCTGTGATAACATTAATGCAAGGTAATTACCTTGTTTTATCATTTCAGCACAAACCATTTTCAGCTGCTGTCCACAATTTTTTTGCAGTGGAAATTCATTGATCATTAATATTATCCTCCGTCGGCCAGATCTTCTTTAGAGCACTACCCCCAAATTTCTAGTTTTAGCCAGTTTACAATGGTTTTACACAGCATTTCTAGAAACAAAAGTTATTTGTAATGCCAGTATAAGTCCATTGTAATTTTCTATTTTGGGGGCCAGTGTTTGCGTATGACGTATCTATAACTTAAACGTCATTGGTGGCACATCTATTTTTTGGCAACTCGGCAACCCACTCGTGACCGATACGAATGTGATACAATTTGTCAGGTTTACACTGTTATTTGTTGAACGCAGGTGCGGATCTGGTGAGTTCGCGGCCCCTCTCGTGGAATAATAATGACGGATTCGACTTGAAGACTGGCGGGTTACGTCTCGAGCCGGTCTCGCCTACGGCACTTAGCCGCTTTGCTCATTTGCGCGGCTTAAGCTCTGAATGCCGAAGGTTTTAGGTTGATAGTTCGCTCCTCGTGCCCAACGATAGACGATAGCACTTTCTGTGGCGGTGTGATTTACATTTTAAATTTGGAATTCTACGCTTTTAGACTTACTTTTTATTCATTATATTCATTTACCTAATCCCCGTCGTAACAGGGAGTGACGTAATAATAGGTGTCATATATAAGCGTCACTTACCATCAGATGAGTTGTCGTCAAATACTTGCCTATCATGAATAAAAAAAATAAAAAAAATACTGTCTGTCTGTTTTAACGGACGACGGACGCTTTTCAATATTTGTCAAGTTACTACTAAGTAGACATTATATTAAGAATAACATCATTTTAACGTTTATGTGTGCGTTTTTTATATCTTTTATGCCGTAATCTCAGATATAATAGAAAATCAATGATGGCTAGATTTGCGTTGAATCATTCAAACCTAGTCTAGTATGCAAACGAAGTACCTATTACTTACTTAGTTCCGCGAGACAATTTGGAGAGCTTACCTTACATACATACACATACCTACCTCCAAAATAGAAAGGTATGACAGACATACACTAGCATTAAGCCTATCAGTTTTGTTCCTAGAAATGCTTCATAAACTGGCTGAAAATATCCATAAATTCAACGGATAGAATTTAATAATGTTAGGCAATCTGGATACCGCTACACAGTAGGAACAAATATCCGTTTCGATGTTCCAATGAGCCATATTGCATTGAGTATCATGAACAGTGATATTGGAATCAGATCCCCTCCCTCGTCTGCAATTCGACTGATTCAAATCTGCATTCCCAAACGTACCTACTTCACATATCAGCGATTTAATAAAAATTCCGTTCCATCTATGTCGGATCTCAGCTGCGCCTCCGACCTCGCGACGTCTTTTGTTTTACATCTATGGACGAGATATACTCTGTGTTCATAAAAAGCACCTACTTGCGGTACCTATCTATTTTATGGTATATAGTAATACTAATGTGTATAATAGGTAGGTGCTTATGCTTTCTCGTGCGTGCAACGAATGTAACAGTATACTTTTGCAAGTCTAAACTTGCGCAAGTATATCGTTACGTGTATTTGAACTTGAGCAATGAGTACCTATTAAAAATTATGTTGGAATAAAAGTACCTATGCATATAGTAAGCACAAAAACTTTTAAGTATATAGTAAAACAGATTAAAATAATAATTAACTTGGCAATAAAAAACATACTTAATTTAAAAAGAAAACGCAAAGCCAATTTAAAATTTCAAAAATGGAACGTCCATAGCATTTTAAAATGGCCGTCTATTTCACAGATTTACTTTGGAAGTGGACAGGTTGTTTTAAATTCAGTTCGCGCGTTCAGAGACCACGCTCGGATTGGACACGGTGACATGTGCTTATTGTATTTTCACAGAGCTTGAGACCTCTGGAGCACTGTTTCAACAAGATTTATATGGTAATGACCCGAGGAAAATGTTTTATTAAGGTGGAACTGAGATACCGAAGACACTTGAGAAACTGAAAAATACTTGCCCAAACTCAAACATAAAACTTTTAATTGTATTGAATACATTTTCTAACATTTTCAAGAATCAGAATAGGTATTATTTGTCAACATAGTATGTAACATATTGAATGTATTACTATGGGATATTTTGGAATTACCTAGTAATGATATTAAAAGTACCTTGTTTTAGTATTTCTATATATTTTGGGGATGTTTATTAAATAAAATATTAATATAGTTAGCATTATTGACGAGGACACTTGATTCAGGACCCAAACTCTAAGTTAAACAGAAACCAGATATCTCCGCTGAGTTCAGTTTTCCAACAGCAATCTACTACAGTCCTTAGACACTGTACAGTTTATCATCAAAAGGTCAACTACCTACAACTATTTGAACAACCTTAGAATATCGATTTAAAATTACGTCAATTTTACGTTCTTGATGCTCTAAGAGTACTTTGCTTTTGTTCAAATCCACAGAAAACATTAATTATTCAGTGGTCCAGTCCGTCTGTTGCTCATTTGGGGTTATAAATTACGTACCAACGTCAGGTTAATATATAAGTACTTCGTTATTTACAAAATCAGAAGAGAGCGTCTGCCGTGATCCGCTTTCTCAATCACAGTTACCGCTGAAAACACCGACTTTCTCAGATGGGATGGAACAAGGGTGTCTAAACAAGTACACAGTAGTTTATTTTATTATACTTCTGCATATAAGTTATACAGTGGCAACTCCTATCTGACGTCACGAGCAGTCTGGAGTCTGTCTTAATTAACCCGGGAGCGCGATTATTAATTCCCCGCAATTCAGTTGATGAAGGAATCCCATTGCTCCGATCATTGTACCAATCACCCTCAGACTAAAAAGGTACCTAACCTCCTTACAAGATAGATTCCGCATTAAGGGCTTCACAGACTAACCCCCAAATCTATTGAAAGCTATTATCGACTTCCACTGGCATTACCAACCACTTTTGTAGAAATGCTTTTCAAAACCATTTTAAATTAGCTAGAATCTCTATAAATTTCGCGGTAATACTGCCTACAGTACTTTGACTGATATCTGCCGATGGTTCAACCAAGCTCTACATAGGCCAGTCGGGTTTTTTTTTTGGTGGGATAGCTAGTATTTTAGTTATATTTGATCGAGATCGGTTCAGTTTTCGAGACCGTTCATTTCGATATCGAGGGTTGATTTCATACATTTTTAACTGCATACACTTCTTTTCTGTTTCTATTTATGATATCGTCAAGAAATCGGACATTAGAAACTTCGGTCAATTCATACAATAGTCTGTACATATTTAATTTCAGTGCTCTGTCGATGTTAACTACATTTGGAATGCTTTTAGTTTAACCAGTTTTGGCCATTAAATCTGATCACTCTGTCTACGAATTGTCTAAGTTCAAGAGTCGATCTTGTGACGATAATTGACACTTATGTAACTTTGATCGACCTAATGATATTGGTTTAGGACGTTCAGCCGCAATTCGTGTTTCTAAGAATACATTGACTGTGGTAAATAATTCCTTTGAATAGGTACTTGAATATGAAATCAAATAAACAATATGTCTCAAATTACAAAATGATTTTTAAATCTAAGGATCTGGCTGTGTGACGTCATTACGTTAATATTGTGTTCATTTTTAACCGACTTAAAAAAGAAGGAGGAGTGTATGTTTCGCATATCTCTGGCATTTATGAAACTATTTTAAGAAAAATATAATATTTTTATTTGGAATGTCCACTTCTCTTTGGTCCCATAAAAAATCATTTCGGAATTCAACCCCCAAGGGAGGAAACTAGGGTAGAAGTTCATCTGCTTTTTGTGATGGTGAGTTATCATATTCAGGCTTGATGCAGAATTTAGTCATGCATCGTCAGGTCATCGTCAGGTCAGGTATAATAATAATAGTTTTCAGGTTACAAGAAATAAACCAAACATTGTTGTATTAAAACAACAGTCCACATATATAGGCACAAAACATTAAGCGTAGGTTATCGTACGTAGGCAAATATAAAACCTTCCATAAAACACTGTGTCAATACGAACCTCTGTAAATAATGCCTGGGCCGAGTGAAATGAGTCTCGTTGCACACTGCCACTGTATATCAAAAATAACAGTAGGATAAATAATTTTTTGGTTTCATTTTATTTATTTTATTATTAGAATATTAACATAGTAGGTAGATTGACGTATAGGTTTTATAAGTTACGGAGTAAGTACGTTCTTATGAATTTTCAATACACCAAGGAGGATTGCTAACAATTGGCCGACAATATGTCCTTAAAGTCGTTAAGGCCGACTAGCTGGCCCACTCACTTCGAACAATAGTGGCTTGTCTTTCTCACTAATTAAAATGAAGCAATCCTGTTGGTTGAAACGAGCGAGCCAGCCCGCACATTCAAAGACGCTCTGCTTAAAAATGTGTGGTCATTTAGCCTAGCATTAGCTAGAGTACGCAACGCTTACTAGCTGATCACCTTTATTACGAAATAAATTAAATAGGCAACTGTCCTAAATAAAGGTAAGAAAGAAGTTTAGTAACAAGTATTTATAAGTGTGAGGCGTGCCGACACAGAAAAGTCGCCACCATAAGCTTTTAACGACCAGCTCCAAACCGATAGCCATCGACTCCATACCTTGTTCGAACCGTCGTCCGTGCTCCCTTTATCTGAACAGTAACGGCATGGAGTGGTCGCGTTATTTATGAGCCCGCTTTGTGCCGCGAATAAACGCTATTGTTCAGAGCCCAGTGTCTAAATCACTGATACAATCGGTAATGTTGCAGTTTTTTTACCCTCGTATACGCGTTGCGAACTATTTACAACGCTCTTTCTGTGTGCTACAAAGGGAATTCGTAAAAGAGACGGCTAATCAGTAAACGCCCTATCGCACGAGGACACCAGTGGTAGCGCAACCAGTCGCTCCACCAATAAAATGTATAGAGCTGTATGTAGGGTCTCGCACCTTGGTAGCGCAACGAGTTCGGTGTCGGCTATCGATCTATCACCCGCTGGTGGCGCAACCATGGTTGCCTCGTGCGATAGGGCGCTAAGTAGATACGCTTCGTGTTAAATTACTTTTACACTGGTGGATGTTGGGACTTAATTAAATTCTTTAGAATATTGTCTGTTCTTATTGACTTTAGAAAGCCGATCGCCTTTGAGTCAAGAGTGTCAAACGACACTTTACTGTAATTAGTCACCAGTCCTGTCCTGTGCTTTATATAAACTTCAGAATAAAATGTTTGGTAATTTATTCAATGTTACCAATTTTATGTTAGAAAACATGTTATTAATAGGTATGTTGTTTTCATGGACCAGTTACTAAGGGGACTGGCCCTAAGCAAGTCGGCCGAGTGGTCGGCCTAGTACTAACATCGACATAAAACGAAGCGAGTAGTTCAACTATTTACCGGTAAATAGTAAAATGAAAATGAAAAAACAATGACCACGTTTTGTGTCATACAAATATCTAATACTAAAGAAAGAGGTGCCCCTTTCTTTAGTCTTTACTCTGTGGTTGTTTTCAACCTAAATTTTATTTTCCAATTTAAAATAACATAAAAACATGTAAGAGCAATCACCGCAATCCCAAACGCGAACGAACCACCAGTTGTATACCTACAAACAAACCCACGCCCGCATTCGAAAGCTTTTACATTCGATTGCGGAACTCCAAAGGGAACCCGATTGCAGTGAAACGCTGAGTTCTTTGGTTCTTTGCAAAGATTCGAGAATCAAGCTGCACAAAGTTGGCGCAAGCACCCAACTTTGCGTATAGATAGTTGGGGACCAACTACAGCAATTTTTAGAACAAAAATACTTTAGTTTCCTCTTTTCTGTCGCTTATCCCTCCTTGTTTTTCTGAGGCAGTGATAGACAAGTTAGTAGGACACTTGCTTTGGAAAAAATATACTCCGCGTCTGGATGAAATAAACCAACTGTAGAAAGGCGTGTGAGGTTCACAAATCAGCTGGGTTAGCGTGAAACAACGTCTTCTTCTTCCTAGCCTTAGGGCCACCGCAGACTTGCTACATTTAGCATCGGCGATCGGCGACTTAGTCGCTTTTCGGAAGCTCGATGCAGCGACTGAACGCTACACCCCGCACACTTGCGGATGCCAGTCGCAGCGATTTTTCATGTTGACTACAGGCTACCGGATCAGCATCGGAGCAGACGCTGCGTCCGATCACAGGAAGTCGCAAAATTGCGCGACTTTGATACAGCGATCGAACGCAGAGAGTCGCCAAAACGCGATGCAGCATAGATCCAGTCGCAAAATCGCCGATCGCCGATGCTAAAAGTAGCAAGTCTGCGGAGGCCCTTATACGATTATGAGTGGTCGGCTTTCAGTCTACCCTGATTTGGCTGATCACCGATATTTACAACAACAACGTGCCAACGTGAAACAACGTGACAGGTCATTTAAGTCCGACTTCCACTAATAATAAATTACCTACTATTTACCCAGCCTATTATTAAATAAAGTGCATAGAGCGCAATCATCATCATAATTTTAGCCAAAATATGTACACGGCTGGACATAGGCATCCCCCAAGGTTATCCACAAACACAACATCCGGTCCTGTGCTGGTCGCATCCAGCGGTTTACCGCGACCTTCACCAGCTCGTCGCTCCATGCTGCGATATCCGGTACCAGAGAATCCGTAGACGTCTGAAATATTATGACAAATGGAGCAAAAAGTACCTAATTACGAAGTCAAATGGTAGGTTCCATAGATTTTGAAGTTACTAGGAGATTTTTCTCTAATTCCCCTTATTCTTGCAATAAATTATTCCTATTTACGATTCCGAAGTACTAAACTCGATTAACTTTATAAACAATCGTATTACCGTTTCCTTTTATTTGTTCTTCAAATCTGTTCACTTCACGTAATCGGGTCGTCGTAAAAAGTTTCTAAAGTATTGAATTAACGACTATAGTTACAATCGTAAAGAAACGTTTGTCGCTCAGATTAAATAGATTGAACTTGGGAAAACAATAATTTATGATATTGAATTTGTCTTTATTAGGATTTATAGACTCTTATGTGACACAGATACCTTTGTTCAATTTAATTTCACCACACACGTCGTTCATCAGTGTTCTTGCGCCAAAAGTCTCACGTATTAACGAAATGAAAATAGTACGTGCTGCGCAATTATACTACACTAAAGCCCCAAAATATTACTCTTTTATTTACATATAAAATAACAATAATCACGTGTCACGATTACCAGAAATTAATGAATAAGTATGTATCACAACCATTTCAATTTACATACATAAGTAGTTATAAATCTTTACATTGCATATCACAAGACAACTAGCAGTATGCTGGTCGATAGTATGTCAAAAGGAATTTTCCAGAGTTCGTTGTAAACGGATTCGAATACTATACAGGGTTATTGATAAAACACTAACACTAACAACTAATAATACAGTCCTGCAAGGTTGTTACTGTTTTTCCGATAACCCTGTATTGATCGTTGCCTCTGAATTGCGTTTACTTTAATATTCGAGTATTATACTCAGCGTTTAGTAGAAACTAACAGTAATTTAGCAGTATTCAAACTCTGCAGCTGTGTAAATTGTAAGCCCCAGCGAGTAAGTTGTTGCATACAAAGATTCTAATAACGCGGCGGGTGCTGCAATCTTGTGTTTAGGTGCACTCGCTTATACAAAGCAATTATACCAGCATATTGCAGTGTGTTATGATGGTTGCATGTTGATGGTTGCCAAGCATGCCAAGTAGCAATGAAGACAACGCTATTTAGGATACGGTTTAACTATTCCATTCATACATCACATACCTAATGGGGGCAGAAAATGTAAGCGCACCAGCCCCCCTAGACAAGTGACATGAACGCTAATCGAATAGAATAGAATAGACTTCACAATGTATGGAAATGTCTAACGTCGCTATGAAGATCAACAACAAGTTGCTATGTAGATCGCGTGACTTATGTCATTTCCATACATGAAGCGTAGCGATTTTTAAGGAATGCTTGTAGACGTCAGCCACTTGTCTAGCCCTTCTGAAGGGCTAGAACACATAATATATACATTGTGAAGTCTATTCTATTCTATTCGATTAGCGTTCATTCCACTTGTCTAGGGGGGCTGATGTCGCTCGAGGTCTGATATTATCTATCAATTCGCTTCTGTCAGTGTGTCTGTCTGTGCCGCCAATATAGATCTATGCAGCCCACTCAAACGCGGTACCACCCTGGGTGCAAAAAAGATCCAGACGGCAATTTTTTTTTCAGTCCCTTCTCGTAGACGGCATCTTGCTATGTCACTGCATAATATTTTCGCACCAAGTCATAGGTAACTAGTCATAAGTATAGGTATAGGTAAATCGCTAACCTCCATTAAACTTATAAACCCTGCAATCCGCAGAGCTTAATTTCTTTGCACGTTCGCGGTCCCTCGGAAAGTCGTTTCGGCAAAGTAATTGCTTATGAGTGGAAGCGGATAAACGAAACGAGTTCCACTCTACTGGGACTCGTAAAATGGACTCAGGGGCTTGCATTTAATTAATACGACTAGTACAAGTACGTGAGAGCACATCGACCGAAATGGAATCATTCCTTTTGACCGCCGAATGAGTCCTCGTCGAAAAATTACCCCAAATTACCCTGCTCACATCAGCGTTTGACCGACCCAAAGCTAAGTGGAATTGCAACTCATGGATCCGGTAACACTTTTCGAACATTTCACCTTTCACGGCGACTGTACACGCTACTACATAAAGACGAATCCCCTAGCTCGATGCAAATAAATGTCTTTGAAACTTGAAGTACATTCGAGAACAGATAATACTTTGCCACGGAAGTGTTTCCTGTAATTAGGCAGAACTACTTAAGTTACTAATAGTACGGGTCCGGGCGATGGCAAAGGAAAAAGTTAAGGTCAATAGTCTTTAATTTAAAGATGGAACAAAGGACACCAATAATAGAAGAGACAAGAGCACGATTACAGAACAGCAAAGTAGTAGAGTTAATCATATAGAGCTGTTCGTTCAGTATTCCAGTGTGTCTGGATCACTCAGCTCTCATAAGAACGTATCAGTATTCGTTAGAGATTTTATCTTGTCCATAGATATTCCTATTCGCCGATAAATAACAAATCCAATTTCCTTTTATCTATATTGATATTTTGTTTGTGACGGTTGAAGAAAAATTATTTGATCAATATCTTTGGAATGGTAAAACGTACGTAAAAACAAAAGGCCCGATAGCATTTTGTGGCGATTTATCATCTCTAGGTAGATCTTTATTTTTTTATAAGTCGTTGTCGGTATGCAAATTGTGAATTCATTAAATGATTGTACGACCGTGCCGCGTTTTCTTGTATTTTTTCTTGTTAAGAGTCTCTTGTCCGTGGAGTTTAATAGAAGCTTTTAGGAGTTCTAATAATGAATAGTAATGGGAAAATTCTTTGTGAACTTTGTTCCTACAAATGGATTGTAAGACCATTGTAAACGGGATAAAAATCTCTATAAATTTGGCGGTAAGTCTTCGGTGATGGACACTTTTCCAAACTGTTATACCGTTTGGAACATCTCTGCCCACTCTTTTGTGTATTATCGTCGTTATGTTATATCTGTATTTATAATTTGACGACCGCTTGGCTGCCCACTCTTTTGTGTATTATCGTCGTTATGTTATATCTGTATTTATAATTTGACGACCGCTTGGCGCAGTAGGTCGAGCGTAGGCCACTCGGCTTACTGCATAGGGCGGTTGCGGGTTCGATTCCCGCCAGAGGCAAATTTCGGAAACGGACTTTTCGTAATTTGCCCTGATCTGTTTGTCACTGGGACCGACCCCAGTTCGCTGTACGCTAGCCATAGTAGAAGCGTTGATTGGTTTGGGACCATACAGTTGGTATATTAGTCTAACGATATTTATTTATTTATGTGAAATATAATTCACGTAGAGTTTAAATAAATGCCACATTTCCCCCATTCAAATACTCTGAGATATATCACTAGATGACGGATGCCTGCATTTGTCCGGGTCCCCAGGTGGCTTCCACCGCCATATATCAAGAACGCCCGCGACACTTCCAAGGGTTACCAACTAGCTCAGTTTTCTCCTTAATTTATCATAACTAAGCCTTCCTACGAACGGTAAACTAGCATTATTCATTGTTCTATAAGAGTCAGATTTATACATTTAGATGACACAGGAAATAGGTATAATATTTTATTTCGATGTAACTGGCAGGTTATACATTTGTCCCAAAAACCTCAAAGTCGTATTCCAATTTCAAACAGCACCTTTTTAAGAAAAAACTGTAACAAACAAAAAGCGATCACGGTTAACAGCATAAAATAAAATAAAACAATCGTTCATTAGTGCTCTTGCGCCAGGAGTCTCACGTATAACGAAATGAAAATAGTACGTGCTGAGCCATTATACACTAGAGCGCGAAAATATTACTTCAAAGACCAAAAACAAACTCTTAGTTATTGGAATAATACTAAACGCGACTGGAATATAAGCTAACATTGCAAAATAATCATTTCCTATTGGAATTCTTACGTCTACGAGGTTGGAAGCCGTTCAAAACGTCACATCACTCCGCGAAATTGCATCTCCCATCTAATTTGTATTCAAGAACACTTGCCCCGAGTGTTATTTGTTCATAAGATGGAGGCATTGCCCCGCAATCGATAACGTTTTAAATGACGGCTGACAAGGGAACGGCACCCACAAATCACTGTCTTTGACACGCTTGACCGAAATTGGTTGTTGAATTTCTTGCATGACTTTTAAAGTTTGGCGCTTTGAGTTATGCAGGCTATTTGTCAGTGCTTAGAACTGACCTTGTACTTTTATATCGAACAGATAAAAGGCGCTTTTCCATCCTTTTCCGTTCGTTCATGATTTTTCACTAATTTATTAGGAGAATGATTGAATATGTGTGTGAATGAAACATGATTTTTCCGGTTTCCTGAAGAAGTCTGGTTATCAGAAGTCAAAATTACCTTTGTCAGAAATGTATCCACCACTTTACTGATAGTTTGAGGGAAATATAAGGCCTAGCTGAAGGCCTTCATGTGCTTGATGCCTAAAATTACTCGATAAGTAAAAATAAAATAAAATAAAAACGGGCCAAGTGCGTGTCGGACTCGCACATAAAGGGTACCGTACCACCGTAGAATAAAAACGTCAAAAATATAAAGTTTCTTGTATCGGGACCCTCTTTATTTTTAAATTTTATTTTATTTGTTGTTGTAGCGGCAACAGTAATACACATTCTGTGAAAATTTCAACTCTCTACCTATTACAGTTCGTGAGATACAGCCCGCTGACAGGCAGCGGACAGCGTAGGCTTAGTAATAGGGTCCCGTTGGCACCCTTTGGGTACGGAACCCTAAAAAGAGCAATGGCTACAAGACACAAACTTCACGAAATGAAAGAGCTACACTGATATTAAACAAGCTGTTCATGCCATCGTGCTCACACACACACACACATGCATCACGACTATTATCCCCATTCGGGGGTAGTCAGAGGCTGGAGTGGCCATACACCACCACATTGTGCAGGTATTAACCAACTCAAAGCCCACGTGTCACCAGATAGTCAGGACCCAACGTGACAGCTGGTGAACCGTGTCGCCGTGTATACAGGAACTGACTATTACCTAATCCCGAGGGATAGGTAGGTTTCCTCACGATGTTTTCCCTCACCGTCAGCGAACTGTAAATTATGCACATAGATGAAAATTCATCCATTGGTGATCCATTGGTGGCCATCGTGCTAACAGGAGTAAAAGCTGTAAATTGAACACTCAATTACAAAGGCAATTTAATATTCACAATTATTGTATTTGTACAGGCGAGTAGCCCTTATAACAGACGGGAACGTTTTCCGGGTACCTTCGTCCTCCGAACGACGAATTAATTTCCAAATTGAACTCGTCAATAAGGAAATTGCCCAAAAACATTGCGTAGCAATAACAATTTAGTAGAACAAATGTAGATATTATTTTAATTTCAGAATTATTCAGAGTTACAAATATAATGATTTCATCTCAACGTTATTCCTGTACATAATTATGTAGGATTGTTCAAAAGAAGTTAGAAATTACGAGTTCAGAAGGGCTAGACAAGTGGCTGACGTCTACAAGCGTTCATTCAAATCGCTACGCTTCATTTATGGAAATAACATAAGTCACGTGATCTCAAGCGTGATCTTCATAGCGACTTGTTGTTGATTTACATAGCGACGTTTGACATTTCCATACATTGTGAAGTTTATTCTATTCTATTCGATTAGCGTTCATGCCACTTGGCTAGCCCATCTGGTTTTAACGAATGGCAGTGTTATTATGTGACTAAGGTGGCAAACAAGCGTACGGCCCGCCTGATGTTAAGCAGTTACCGTAGCCTTGGAATACCAAAGGCATCGCTCACATGTGTCGACTTAAAGGGGAGTGGGACAGAGGGAGGGAAAGGGCGGACGGGGGTTGGACGGAAGACTTTACGCCGATCTTTTGTGAGAGGGTGGTAGTACCCCGGTCGAGCTAGTCCATATTATGAGCAGCTGTCAATTGGCTACAGCTTGGCTCTACCACCATTGGTTACAGATTCCACTGCAGTGGCAGTGATAGAGGATCTAAAATAAGTACAAACTACTTACTACTACAAACTACTTCGTAATAAACGAATGTACTTTCATATCGAATATCGAAACTAAACATGCATATACTTTCGTCGCTAAAACGTTTGGTTGTTATTTATTTATTTATTTATTAGTAAGAAAACCAACAGCTGTTTATACAATTAAAGTTGTACATGAGTATTAATCTTAACGTAAGCCAATTACAGGTTTTCCTAGCATAATTAAACATACGCTATGCTATGTATGCTTATATGCGAAGTTGTACTAAACGGATTCTACTGTACTAGAGAATGTACCGTACCGAATGTACCGTGTATGTGTAATGTATGTACCTACCGTACATGGTCCCTGACGCCTCGTAAGGGGTTGCCAGGTATAGTGTGCCTTCTTTTGTAACCTTACGGTTGGTAAGGGGGCCACTATAATAAATCTCTTTCCTAAATAGTTATGGGTGTTGTACTAGAGAATGTTTCGAAATGTGCGAGGCTTTTCAAATCGACGGGTGTTTTGTTCGGCTAGAGGCTTATGATTTACACTATTCAGAGAATCGTGAGTACAATTAAACTAGTTGCAATGTTTGTTATGCCGTTCTAATAATAATTAAAATATAGAGCTCACCTAATTTTCGTATTTTAGGTATCGAATTTTCTATAGAAAATGGGTGCCTACACAGCATGCTCATCAGAGCAGCCAAGCTAACTAACAAGCCGGCAAGGTGGTAGAGCCAAGCTGTAGCCAATTGACTGCAGCTCATAAACGGGCTGGCTCGACCGGGATAGTACCACCCTCTCACAGAAGATCGGCGTGAAACAGCTATTACAGCTGCGTTTCGTAAATGAGTGAGAGAGCCGAAAGCCCACCTCCCCTCCCCCGTCCTCAATCCCACTCCCCTTCAGGTCGGCAATGTTCGAGCAATGCCTTTGGTATTGTAAGCATCTATATGCTACGGTAACTGCTTAACATCAGGCGGGCCATAGTCTTGTTTGTCAGTTTAGTCACATAATAAAAAGACGAGGCACAGCCTGAACCAGTGGGCCTAGAAATATAGGTATGTACAACCTTGATCGATGGGTATGTATAATAGTACATAAGAGTCCTTAATGTAATGTAGGGGAGCTCGATCGTTTACCGGTCAGTGATTTTTGCCACCGCAGTCCTATAAAACAAACTGAAGCTCTCGAGATGAGGCTGGCTAAGTCTAACCAGATGAACAGACAAAGGCATGGAGACCACGAGTGACACTTCTACTCGTCATTTCTAGCATCACGGACACAAAACACTATTATACAAGGACATCCCTTTAACGGGTCCCTTGAAAATAATTTATACAATGAAACGACTGCTTCGCAGAAATGATGTCGTTTGCGTGTCTCCCTCGCAGTGCGTTCAAGTAATTTCCCGTCAAACGCACAATGAAGCCAATCTGACTATCGACATTTGAGGAAGTGTCTTTGAAAAATATATTGCGTAGTTTAGTGTAGTTATTATAATAATAATCTGTATCTGTTTAGCTGTTAGTCTACCTTAAAAACTAAATAAATAAATAATTTGTTTATTTTGGACCCTACTTCTCACAAATTCACATTATTTTAATAATGAAGGATAAAGAAATGTTGGCACTCATCTATCAACTCGGCACCCGAACCGCACCGCCTCGTCGGTTGGCATCCACTAATAACTGAACCGGATATAAGTGGACCACGCGGCGTTCACTCGTTGACCACGCGCGTGTCAACGACCGTACCATGTATGTAGCACTTGATGTAGATAACCATGTGGATAATCAAAAACAATTCCATGTCAAAAACGTATGCGATATGCTTGGCGCAGTGTTTCGAGGGTTGGCCGCTCGGCTCACTGCATCGGGTTGTTGCGGGTTCGATTCCCGGCAAATTTCGGAAACGGTCTTTTCGTAATTTGCCCTGGTCTGGGTGTTACTGGAATCGCCCCCAGTCAATTGTATGGTATCCAAGTAGGTACGAGCGTTGCCCAAGCACACCAACTGCACATCAACTGCATGGTCCCTAACCAATTTGGGACCATGCAGTTGGTGTGTAAGTATGTCGATATTTATTTATTTATTTTAATAAGTAGGTATCTAATATTAAGGAAAAGTTTCATAGAAGGACCATACTCTGCAGATAAGATCGACAATAGTCCATAGTTTTTGAAGAAACTCTTGCTATAAGTAAATAATAATAGTTTGTCTGAATACCCAATTAAGTCCACAAATCTAAAGTCCACGATATTAATAAAACTATCTTAATTTCGCCAGTTCAAGACTCTTGTTTGCCAATCGGAGAATTTAATTAAAGAAAGAAAACATATTAAAGGTTTTCACAATAGAAACGTGATCCACACTCCAGAGGTCTCGACCGACTGAGAGGATTCAATTTATTTTATTTCGCACCACGGATTTTGAGATGTTTTATTTAGATACTTCGACACATTGAACGTATCTTAGCCCAAGGGCTCTGTATACAATTTCGGCACTATGCTGTATGAGCGAAAAGTAAAATGAGTTTGGTGATATTTCGGGCTTATGCGGTTCAGGGTAAATTAAATAAAGTCGTAATATTCGGTTATGTTGCTCAATATATAATTATTTTAAACAATTATCGCCAAATAATAGTTAGATTTTAGTAACGCTCAGGCAAATTACAAAGAGCCCATTTCCAAAATTTACTCCGATAGAAATTGAACCCGGTGCCTTGAGCTAAGTGGCCTATATATACACGTATATATAGGCCACTTAGCTTAGCGGGTGAACAACTAGACGATACGCATACGTTCATCAAATAGTACTTCAGTAAAACCAGTAGGTAGAGTCAAATTTTACTAAAATATAAAGTCCCCAATATCAGATATAGGTACTTTATTTATACGTCGGCAAGTAGGTACCTACTACCTACGAATAAATAATATATGCGTAGCCTACAACACATACAATGCTCTATCATCAACCCTTACACGGTAATATAGAGACGTTAACCACACATGTTATCGATAACCACATCGAAAGCATCCAAGCCTTTACAAGTAATTATTACAGCCCAGCACTATCTCTTATTACCCTATTGGCCAATATTCGTGGAGATATCATCGGTGCCTCCGATCGTTATTAGTGCCTCCGAAACAAATCATGTTCGTACGTGGCCCAGATAACCCATAGTTATGGTAATATCTTGCTTGCGGCAAGCAATATGAATAGTATTGAATAGTCATCTATAAGCGGAAATATTGGATTGATGTATCGGTTTGTGACGTCATGATAAAGCTGAATTGATATGAATTAGTGTTTTAGCCAAAGATGTATTAAATACCTTTGGATGGGACTAACCGCGCTGCAAGGTAACTACCCGATATCCACTTAGTCACGCGGCAACCAGTGTCGCTGCTGCACGGCTGCACGCGTACGCGCGCCTATGATTATGTAGCTAATAACGCTACAATGTATATTAATTTCTTTCTAGAAACAAATAAGGTTTGTATCTATGTAGTCCTCGTGTGAAGTTATATCAGTAATGCTATATAGCATTATAACCAGAGCCCCAAGAAAAGTGGTAACACTACGCACGCATTTATATCAACAAAATGTCCTCTATACATGCAAATAAATAAAAATAACGCAACTGTTTGGTGGAGAAATGAAATAAAACGGCCATAAAGTTGGTAATAATACTAATATTTCACTGTAAGAGGTCCCGACGGGCGCAGATTGAGGCGCGCGCGGACAAATCCCTGAAACTGAAGGCAACTGGGCCTCCGACGTACGCAAATGCGATGAAGAAACAAGGAAAATAAGTACCTACTTATCAATTTTATGTTGGACGCACTGTACTTATTTAAATCTTATTAAGTAGGGGTCATTTATAAATTACGTAAAGGGGGGGGGGGGGTGGTCGACGAAATGTGACAAGGGGTTGGGAGGGGTCCTAAGTTTCGTGACGTCACATTTAAAAATCTAATATATCTAAGTATTAAAACCGAAATTTGAACTGGTAACGAAAAATTGGAAAATTTCTGAAAATTTAAAAAAATATGTGACGTCACACAGGGAGGGGGGAGTCTCGCAAATGTGACCAGCTGTGACAAGGGGGGAGAGGTCTAAAAATCATGAAATTCATGTATCGTAATTTATGGATGTACCTGCCTAAGAACCTACAAGATTAATATTAGATACTGTCCATCCTTCTTAGTTGTTAAAAAATACTCACAAATTGGAAACGCCACTTGATTTGCAATTGGTTTTTTTGGGAGAAAATCTATTCATATAAAAATATTGTAGTAAGTCAGTAACCTACTTAGCTTTTTCCCGAATTAACACCTACAAAGTGATCCATTTACAATAGCATGAATAATGCTTTAAAAAGCTTTTGTAAATTGATTACAATTAAGGCATTATGCTATAATTAAATAAGGTAGATAATAACATTATAAGAACAGTTACTGTGGTACCTATAGTAACTACATTTAAATTAGATACGGTCGCCTGCACCTGCACGTCTGTGGTAACATTACCAATATAAGCTGAGCTCTGTTTATTATTGACTACCGTAATTAAGAGAGCTCAGTTAATGTTAACCAACCCTACGTCTAAAGGGATCTCGAAAATTGAAATAACTGAGGCCACACTAATGTTATTGAAATAGTTATTCGCAGTAATATCGCAGCTTACTTATTATTGTTATAAAATGGAATAGGCACCTTTGTTTCGTTATATCTAGACTGAACTACGTCCAATGCTACCAAACAGCCTAATCTGTAAGTTTACTTACTGTTATTGGACCTAACCAGACTTTTTGGTTAAGCTTCAGTAAATACCTTGTAAGCAGTGTTGGACAAAATTTAATTGCAATTAATTAATTGCAAATTGCATGTGGTGTCACAATTACCAATTAATTTTGATTTGTTTGTCAATCGCTGCAATTAAATTTTGCCCAACTCTGCTTGTAAGTAGGTATAAAAAAAGCACCACCAAAACGTCACCACCCAAACTAAAGGAACACAATGGACTATACAAGGGACTAGAGGCAATCACAGTGACACGCAGGCCAGGGCAAAGGCCGTTTCCGAAATTTACCTAGACGGGCATCGAACCCGCAACCACCCGATGCAGTGAGCACAGAAAGTTCAAACCACTGCGCCAAGCGGTCGTCAATAATAATAATAATAAATAATAATAATGTAACGTCACGACTTTTATCCCCATTCGGGGGTAGTCAGAGGCTTGAGTGGCCATACACCACCACATTGTGGAGGTATTAACCAACTCAAAGCCCACGTTTCACCAGATAGTCAGAACCCAACGTGACAGGTGGTGAACCTTGTCGCCGTGTATACAGGAACTGACTATTACCTCAACTCCAACTAAATTCCAAGTGGAGCATTAATTGGCCGAGTATCAGAACGGAAATAAACTAAAATTTAAGTGGACTATTAATTGCCCAAGTACATATCGGAACTTCCAATTGATTTACCTATCTACCTACTAACGAACCAAGTTATAATGCTATTATAACTAACCGATAATATTTTGTTCTATCCTGGCCCAACTCTGCAAGAGAACTTTGGTACGAAGTTCGCGACTGAGTCCACTTCAAAATTCGGAAGTTTCTACTTCAAAGGAGTTCTCCATTACTATTAAAGCACGAGCTCTTGAACAATACGCGGTAGTACTAGTTGATAGTGCCTCGAGATAGATGTTCCAACGTAGAATTAGGCACCAGCAGGGCTATGCACGCCAAGACGAGACTTTCCACGGATTATGTCGTACCGAGTCTTTCTCTCTTCATTTAATGTTTGGAGATAAAATTAATGAAATAAAAAGCCGGCTGTGCTAAGCCTGCTGGTAGTTAGATCTCTACTATTCTTTATCTGAGGACCTTAGGACCTTCTTGTATCACTGATGCGATGCCCTAGATAAGTAAAGCCTTATACTAAAGCCGATGCAGGTGCAACAGTAGGTAGGTCTACCTACCTACTCTGAGAACGCGCTACGGAGACGCTTGATACTTTGGCGGAAAAGGGAAGATCTTCCAGCCAGGCGGGTGTTATGCCTGGTGGGGCGGCCGCTACGCTCCAATTGTGATGTGCCTCGTGAATCTTGATATCGCGATTCAGGATCGTATGAGGTATTGAAGCGTTGCACTCAACGCCATCTGCTGGTAGCTAGATGTGAGGTCGCTAAAATACTATTGTATCAAGTCTCTCCTATTGTCCTCCGTCTATCTCTTGTCGTGCAGTTAGTCTATGAAGACACATAGACCTACCCAGCTATAAGTAAGGGTAGTTGACCTACCCCATGCTATGTAAGGTTCATAGATAAGTAAGCAATAACTATTCAACGACTTCCCATTAAGAATATTAGAGGATAGGTAGGTAGGTACTATTTACATTGTTTATTTAGGACTACAGTAATCACGCAGCGTTAATAGGTTAGCAGGTAGGTACATTTTGTTTCGAGAGGGACTCGAGTTACCTTTGATGTTTGAAGAATGGAATCTAAATTCATTCAGCTATACTTAATCTGCCGAAGGAACGAAGCGCCTCCTTACAACGAAAAGTAGAAGTAATTTAGCTGCGTAACTAAGTACATACTAAGTTGATGAGTCGTAGATCTAAACGCGAAAAGCAAACAACATCGAACTCGCCACTCACACATTCTTGAGTAGGTAAGGTCTTTATTAACTCCCAATAGATTCCTCGCAATGAATTAAAATTCCATTAGGTCAACAGAAAAGCGTGGAAACCGTTCTGTATAGCCAGTTAATAAAGTTGCGCCCTCCAAACGCTCTCTACATCTGTAATTGCGCCCTAAGCATTCAGTCTTTGAGCCTTCGCTTTGTTCGACGGCAACGGTTTCCCCACTTTATTATTATTTCGCCGAAAACATTCTGGCCCCGACGCTCCCTAGTAATACAATACGTTTTCGGAGCACTTCCATTTGTATTTCAATATTCACAGCATATTGTTGTCGTTATTTGCGTTAGTTAAAATATGAAGAGACGGTCGTTTTATATCATTTCGGTATCCATCCGAAAGATAAACGGTTCGGAATAATTTGAACAGAAATTCGAATGTTGTTTTGGAACTTCTTTAGCATTGTTTGAAGTCTAGACTAGGTAATACCTATTTAATAAGGTTTGCCATTAATAGGATATCAGCAAGCAGCAGCAGCAGCAATATAAGCGTGTAATCAGACTATTATAATTTATAAAATATAATATATGAGAGTGCCTGCAGATAATGATACTACACACTTAATTGTGATTTGTTCGCGATTGACGAACAAATCAAAATTAATTGTTAATTGTGACACCACATGCAATTAGCAATTAATTAATAGCAATTAAATTTTGCCCAACTCTGACTACACCGTCTGCTGAAATTACAACTATAGCACCATCAAGTACCTACACTAAAAAATCAAGCCAAAAAGTAAGCTGCGTCGCAAATGGATTCGCCTTTAAGATTGGCACTCATCTATCAACTCGGCACCCGATCAGCACCGCCTCGTCGATCGGCATCGACTAATTGAACTGGAAATAAGTCGACCACGCGCTGACCACGCGGCGTTCACTCGTTGACCACGCGCGGTCCACTGAGTGATCACGTGACGTTTATGGTGTAAAAGCAGCGTCCGCCCGCGGACCACCTGTCGACAACGAACGAGTGGACGCCGAGCGGCGAGGCGGTGCTGGTCGGGTGCCAAGTTGATAGAAGAGTGCCAACCAACCTTTACCAAAGCGGTGATAGCTCAGTGGTTGAACTCACGCTTTTTAAACACAAAGTATGCCGGTTCAAATCATAGCTCGTGCATGGCTCACACCTTTGGGATTTTCGGATATCACCATTACGTGTTTTTTTTCGGGACTAACGTGGCAAACAAACGTACGGCCCACCTGATGTTAAACAGTTACCTATCCTATAGATGGTTGCAAAACCAAAGGCATTGCACGTTTCCGCCTGAAGGGAAGTGGGACAGAGGGAGGGGAGGTAAATGAGGTTGGGCTTCCGGCTCTCTCATTCATCGTACGAAACGCAGCTGTAATAGTTACTTTACGCCGATCTTCTCTGAGAGGGTAATTGAGCCAGCTCATATCACCTGTAGTTATTGGCTACAGCTTGTTTTTATCACCAATAAAATACATTTATGACCACTCTCATCATTTTCGTGCTTACTCGTACGGCCCGAATTCCCTTAGTATTGAGAGCAAATGTTCCCAGTAAATAAATAATGTAAATGGCAAACCTATTTCACTGGGACCAAACCACTACTTACTCCCTCATGGAATACAGGCATGATGGTGTTTAATTATTAGTATGTAGGTATAGATAGGCCTGTGTCAAGGTTAGTTAGGCTAAAACATAGTGATTAGTGATTATATGCTATTTGGGCTTAGGTGAAAAATCAATGTAATTATTACCTAGGTATTTAATTTTTTTAAATCCCATGGCACTAAAATAAGTAACTGCTTATAAATTTACACATTATTTATTACATAATAAATCTACACTAAACAATAACTAACAATATAAACCTACTTTGGTTTAGCTTGGACATTAGATAACTTTGTTGGATCTAATTTGTACGTCTTTTGTAGCGGCCCTTTGCCAGCTCTTGTGAACATCATTTCATCTATTCTCTGCCTCTCAGCTAATTCCTTAGATATTTTAATATTCGTCCAGGATTCCTTAGCTCCATCAACAAAACCTTTTTTCTTTATCGGTAAACTTTCTTGTGAGTGCTTGATCAACTTAGGAATCTTAAGGTATTCTCTCACAGCTGGTACTTTGAGGAAACCAACTTGAAGGAGCGATATAAAGTTACTGGAGCACCAGTACACAAGGATGGCTCCAGGGAAATTGATTGTGAATGGAATCATGATCACGGGGACCGCTCGCAGAAAGTACCTCATCATTTGCATATTCTGTGCGTCCAGACGGCCACCGTCAACACCAAGCTCTATTGTTGCCCACATAGTAGCACTAGTTATCAGCGGTAGGATGAAAAATTGGTCAGGAACAGTTAAATCCATAAACCATGCAAGTCCACCGTATGACATACTCTCAACAGGACAATTTGCCATCCCCCTTAATCCCATAAAGAATGAAATGAAAAGAGGAGCCTGGGCCAACGGCACCAACATATTTTTCAAAGGATTTAACCCCCTTTCCTTCATAAATGACATCATTTCTTGTGCATAGCGAGCTGTCTCTAGCTGATTGCCTGTCTGTCTCGCTTGGGTCATCTTCATTTGTAGCAACTGTATTTCAGGCAGGTTGTTATTCATGACTGCTGTGTTTCTTTGTGCAATAATAACAAGAGGGAACATGACCACTCGCACAAAAACTGTTCCAATGAGTATAGCTCCCCACCATGGCACGTCTAATGAGACGTGTAAGAATTCTAGACAGTTCTGCACCATTCCGACTGGACTCCAGCCGCCAAGACCCAGGCTGGCAAAGGTTGGTTCTCCATTTGCAGCAAGAGATTGGACAGTGTCTGTTAAATCAACAATAGTCGACTGATCCGGTACCGGAGGCGGTTCTGGTATAGCTTCCACCAAGGGAGCTGTTTTCCCTGCATCACTGCCACCGGTAGAAGAAAACCTCACAGATCCAGCAGAGGAATATACGTAATACACCCTAGCTTTTCTAACCTCAAACTTCTCACAAATCAAATTTATAACAGTGCTCCGGCGGCCCTGACGGCTGAGTAATTTAAACATTTTAGCTTTTTGTAGCAAATCCAATCGTGTTTTTGTAAATAAATTTTAAAAATGTATTTTCGTATTATTTTTATTGCGGCACATTTCTGACAATCTTGTCTGTCTGACAGTCGACATGACAGAACCGATATATATATAATTTTAGTCTATGGCATTTTAAATTGTGGAACATATTCTCGATACCGATACCTACCTATAAGTGACTTTTTTTAAGGCGATGCAAGCGACGATGCTATTTCGTATTCAATCCGTTAATTCCATGTTAATTCAACTTTTTGACGGTGAAGACGTAAATTGACGCCTACCTACTTTCTTCTACTACTACTACTAGGTATTTCAACCAATTGAATCGACGGATTGAATACGAAATTGTATTGTGTGTAGCCAACTTTAGTTACTCTATGGTATAACCTAGCTGACGACGGACAGATGTCATGCGTGACATAAATCCAATTTTGTCAAAAATATTAAACGTCAAACACAAAAACAAATCAACGTGGGGAAACATTGATTCCACATTTCTAATTGTAATTACATCGAAGTTATGAGATTTCACTACAACAACTTGAGTTACAAGTTATAAACATGGCTCACATATCCTATCCATTTAAGAAAACCAACAAAGCCGTCTACAGGAAGCCGGGAACCGTTCTTACACAGGATAATATTTACTGGAAAAGACTAGGGGTAAGGGCTTTTGAATTCTTACATATTCTTGAAGTAAGCATTAGATTGTTAATTATTCCCTTATTATTACAGTTACCAGTCCTGGTTAAAGAGTTTGGTGCTGTTGATTATTTGGATTTCAGTCCTGTGGAACCTTATTATTTCGCTGCAACATGCTCTGTCAGAGTTCAAGTAAGTACAACACCGTATATTTATCCCTAAATCTAATAAATAAAAAATGAAACTAAATATCGCTAGATTTAAACATCAACTGCATGGTCCTAAACTAAGCAACGCTTGTAGTGTTGCTACCATACAAGAGCCAAGCGGCCTACGCTCGAAATACTGCACCAAGCAGTCATGAAATTGTAATGGCTTTTAGTCTATTTTCATTCACATAAAATTACTGTCCAGTTTCTTGTTAGCCAGGATAATATATTACAAAGTTATCATAAATAATCAATAATCAATAATAATTATGTTGATTCCAAAAACTGGTTTAAATGCAACCTTGCTACTAAGAATGAGTTGGTAAAAATGTTCATATATTTCAGGTTTATGATCCAATAACTAAAGTTGTAGCTAAGAACATTTCAAAGTTTGTGGAGGCAGCATATGGAGCATCATTCAGGAGTGACGGAAGGCTGATAGTGGCTGGGAGTGAAGAGGCTGCTGTCAAACTGTTTGATGTCCAGTCAAAGAGTGTGTTAAGGGTATTCACGGGGCACACTGGACCTGTAAGTTTCATGTTTTATTTGTCTTTGGTGTCAAATCACAACTAAACTAAATTTGAAACACCTAAAAATATTTATATCTCACTCATACATTCTCACCAAGAGAGGGAATATAGTTACTTTAGTCAAGTTTAGTTTATGTGCCAACATAATTAAATTAGCACCACCACCCAATAGCAGTCTCCATTCATAAGATGTGCATTTAACTTATTTTATAAATAAACCCTATGTATGTACATTATCAGGTCCACAGAACATTTTTCACAAAAGACCAAGTCAAGATTCTCAGTTATTCAGATGACAAGTCAGTCTGTCTATGGGATATTGCCACAGAAGAGAAGCTCAACACTTTCTCGGAGCATACAGACTATATAAGGGCCGGAGCTGCTAGTCCTATATCACCTGAACTGATTTTATCTGGAAGTTATGATCATACTGTCAAGCTTTATGACTGCAGGTCGAATGAAACTGTTTTGACTGTTAACCATGGCAGCCCAGTGGAATCAACACTATTCTTACCATCAGGAGGCATATTCATTAGTGCAGGTGGCACAGAAATTAAAGTTTGGGATATTTTCAATGGAGGAAAACTTCTGGCAAACATCTCCCAGCATCATAAAACTGTAACAACTCTGAGGCTCGCCAGCAACAACAGCAGGCTCATGTCAGCGTCACTAGACAGACATGTTAAGATTTATGATATTGCTACATTCAAAGTTGTGCACAACATTGACTTTCCCAATGCTGTACTCAGTATGGCTATATCTAAACATGACGATACTCTCGCTGTTGGAATGATTGATGGAATCATATCAATTCGCAAAAGAGAGGCAGTTGCTCAGTTCTCCAATGAAAAAAGGGGTCCATCAAAGTTCGCGCCGGATCATGTCCAAACCTCAGTGCATGCTGATCTTGTGGTAAAGAAAGAAAGCAAAACGGCTCAAGGGCCTGAATTCGAGAAATTTCTCAGGAAAATGGAGTATTGCAAAGCCCTTGCGGCTGTCTTAAAAACATATGTTGTATCAATGACTCCTGAAAAAACTGCTGCCCTATTACAAGAATTGTTGAGAAGAAGAGCTCTACATCTAGCTATGGAGGGATTAAGTGAAAAAAATATTAATTCTCTGATCAGATACTTCAAGAAAAATCTTGGAGATACCAGATTTAATAGGATAGTGATAGATTCAGCAAATGTATTTGTAGATGTATTTGAAAGTCGATTGAAAACCTTTTCCGAAACAAACTTGGTATTGTATAAATCATTGATGCAAGATATTGAAGATGAAATAGAAGTCTGTAAGAAAGTTAGTGAATTAGAAGGTGCTATAGGTCTACTTATGACTGGAGCCCAAATTGGAAATAATACTGACAGTATAGAACTAAATGATACATTTGCACCGTCTTGTAAAGCTCAAAGAGAAATTGTAATTGATGTTTAAGCAAATAAATCTTGTTTTAAAATTGTCATTCCTATTTCTTTATTATTTTATGCCCATACTTTCATTTAGTTTTGTAGGTGAATCAAAGAAAACCTTAGGGGTAAATGTACTATTGAACTGCATTGAACCACATTTATATGGGTCCATCCATACCTCAATGGTCTGTCCAGCCCACAGAGTAAAGACTAAAGAAAGAGGTGCCCTTATTAGATATTTGTATGAAACAAAACGTGGTAATTGTATTTTCATTTTACTATTTACCGGTAAATAGTTGAACTACCGCTTCGTTTTATGTCGATGTTAGTACTAGGCCGACCACTCGGCCGAACTGCTAAGGGCCAGTCCCCTTAGTAACTGGTCCATGGTCCAACCCCAACCTCTAGCCCATAGGTACCCAGTAAAAATCTACTGTCTATGATTCAACCCATTTTTTTTTACATCATACCTACCCTTAGACCATCTAACTAGGGACCCGGTACGCGCATAATTCAACGAACAAAATGTTCTGTCAATTCTTGGGGGAGGGGAGGTAACCACTACATTAAAATTGACGCACACTTACTCAAAACATTTTGTGTCATTATAAACGCACACGTAAAGAAATGTGCAACACTAGTATATTTTACGCACACTAAAAGATCTAATACGTCAACATACAAAATTTTACTACCGTAGGACCATCGGTGTAATAGGGTGAATACCACTATCGATATTTCTAATTAGCTATATCGATAGTTTCATATACTCATTATTACATTTATAGCTGTCATTATAATCTACTGAATTATCTCTACTGAAACAGCTGAACAAGAAATAATGAGTAACTCACGAGGCGTAAATATTCAACGGAAACAAGATGATTCCGGGTACATCCCAATTCAGTTCCTTGAAAATGAGATTATCTAAAAAATAAGTACCTAATGTTCCCAAATAAGCTGTTTCATCCCCCCCCACTCCCACTCGACCAGCGCCATCTGCTGCCACTGGCCTGGCTGATATCTTTTGTTAGGTAGGTACGTATAAACGTAATAGGTATTATTATACTAATGTCATCATCATCATCATTTCAGCCAAAAGACGTCCACTGTTGGACATAGGCCTCTCCCAAGGTTTATTATACACTATATATATTATATTTTTATCGATACCGGTCTGCAATCATAAATAAACACTACTACAACACTGTTCAAATCAAAAAGTATTTAATTCAAAATCATTCTTGCAATATTGACTAATACGACTGAATAATTTTGATACTTGATTTATTATTTTCCATATTATTTATTATTCATAATGCAAGCGCAAGCACTTTTAAGTTTTCTTTGATGTTGGTCAATAAGATAATATTTGTTATACATATATTTATGCCATATGTGATTCATCGCCTCAGTAGCAGACGCTGCCTGCTTCTGGGTCATATGGACCCGGAGCAGTGTCAGGTTCGATTCCGTTTATCAAGATCAAGAATTTATCGAGATCGTATTTATCTGAATTGTTTCGATAGTGGGTGTTTTTGTTTCAACATGAGTTAGTTATTTTTTTTTGTATTTTAGGAAAATAAAACAAACATATCATAGCTACTGCGTTTTTTAATTATTTTTTTATTTTAATCTTGGTCTAAATATTCCACTCCTGATAAATCCATATATTGGCGTGGGCCTGCCGCTGCCACATCAACTCATCATCATCAGTCTCCACAGCATTGCTGTCATCTTGAAGATTTATTATTAATCGATTAATGTCATCGTAAAGAGCAATTTTCGACTATTCTTACCTGAAAAATAAAATAATTCAATAAAAGATAATTTCTTTAATGCTTTAAGATTATTTGTTTATTTAGTAATTAAGTAACGATGTTAACTGACAAGCAAACATAGAAAAATAAAGCAACCTTAGTTTATGTATTGGTCGAGATGAAAGCAACACATAAAAATAATACCAAGTATCAAGTGTGTTCAATCGAATGTACCTCTAAGCGATCAATGTATATTTACTGAAAAACCTGTAAACTGAAGCTTTGAGCCTGCCTTTGTATACAATAAACACATTATTTAACTTAAAAACTGTAAAATAAACTGCTTATATACCTATAATATCAGCGGTTCTTTGGTAAACATGGTCGAGTTCTGACAAAATATTTTGCACCTCAAATTCCGCGAGACACCGCCTGTAAACTTTGTGAATCACCTCTCTTGTTGAATTACTAATGATTTATTCATTGTAAATCGTTTTTAACGTCCTGCGACTGGTTTATCACCGCGTAATTCAGTATTTATCCGTTTGTTTACAAAGTTCAAATACTTGACAATTATTTGACAAATAAAAAATACAGTTGCCAGGGTAGAAAAGATTCGTCTATGGTCACAGTAGACTATTCGATTAATTCGTACTCGATTAATTGTATCGATAATGTTTTCGATTCTTATGACATTTAATATTTTAATGAATTTAATAGAAAAATTGCATTAATTACATCAAAAATACTTACATATGAAATGTTACCCCATCTTTTTGTGTATTACTATTTTTTGTAATTTCTTTGCACATGTTTAATGGGACAATTCGGCATTTTTCACGGAGCACCTTACACCGCGAAAACGATACTTACTCTGATCAAATCGATTTCGAAAACAGTTTTTATATACGTGTCAGAGATTTTTGGTCTAGTACCTATAAAAAAAAGCTAGAGGGGAAGATCATGCGATGCGCATCCTGAGTTAATACATCCATGTAGTCACTATACATTATTCCTGTACACATGATGTCATATATCAAAGAGTATATAAAGTTAAATATTGGATCCACGAGCATAATATTATAGTCACTATACATTATTCCTGTACACATGATGTCATAATATTACGTGTACCTACGATGTCAAATTCCGCCACGTACCAAAAGGTTCAAATAATCGATTAATAATATTTTTTTGACAAACATAAATAAATTCATATAAGTTATTCTTGCAATAATCGAATCGTCGGCCAAGGAATTTAAGAATTTATAAGTTTAATTTGGCAGATCAGTTGGCCGCGCCTACCCAATCTGATGTCCATGCTGGCGACACGCTGCTGGTACAATTTTATCGCCAAGTTGTTGGTTCTTGGTATAGAATCTGATTCTTGATAAGGATCGTCTGGCGATATCCTAATTTGGACGTAAACAAAAAAAAAATGGTCATACTCAATGGTCCCTGACGGACGGACGTCAAATTTTTTATGAAGTAAAAATATTGTCTATGGCAGGTTGTTGTCGAACAAAATGACGTTTTGTAAAATATCTCAAAATCGAGTGATGATTTTCATGTAAACCCCGTGATAAAATATTATAGCGATTGCAAATGGACACGCTATAAATCTAAAACGTATTTGCGTAAAACGATGTGTGACGCGCTCGTGCTCAAACGGTTCACTGTGGCAATAAACTGTGAGTTCACTTCAAGGGTTTCTTGATAATGCAATTTTATTTTCAATTTACATATAAGTTTATTATATAAACTGGTTTGTTTACGTAATTGTGTTAAATTAAGTGTTCCATTTCGGAGGAACTGTGTGATCGGAATTTTATTTTGGTTGCTGTGACATTGATGTGACCACGAGTTTATTATCGTAGATACCTACTAACTGTTGAAGATGGATGAGCGGAGAGTCGCCGACTACTTTGTGATCGCTGGCCTACCGGAGGAACCGGAATTACTCGATGATTCTGACTCTGGACACCTCAAGGGGTACATCACAAAGGCTCCCATAACTGACATAGGTAAGTTTGTAATCAATACATGTACAATATTAATGTAGTATTTACAGGATAATTATTATTGTCGCTTCATACCTAGCAAGGTTACCTAACTGTTCTAATAATAATAGTTATCCTTACCTACTGAACACACCGAATTATTATTAGAATAATATGTAATGTAATAACCACTTTTATTGTTTGGTCCTTGGTTCCTAAGTTTTCTCAAACTGGCAGGTTTCCTTATAACTTTTTTGTTAATGATTACAGCATTTATTATTAGTTACTCAAATAAAAACAACACTGGCTAGTAGGTACCTATACATACCTATATAGATAGGAATGTACCTATTACATACAAATTAATGACTAAATAAGTACTAACACAAATTAATATTTTATATTTTGATGCTTGTTTTGCACTGATGAAACATAAATAAATAATTATGTTGTTTATACTTTTTGCTGTCATAAAATAGAGACAACATGTTCCAGTGTAATGTTTTGGTCAGTGCAAACCTAGGGTTAAACATATTCTCAGGGCCTTTTCAGAAACGTCAGATAACTTTATTCATGAAATAAAATTATGTTTTGACAGTTTTCCCAATATTTTACATTGATGATCTGTGAAAACATCAAATTAGTATTCAGTAAGTAATAGTTTTCTAACAATTGTGAGGCAAGCCCTGAATGAAATCTTTTTCTGTTCTCCATAGCCTGTATGATTAAAAAATAATACCTACATTTAAAATTACACTAACACGAAACATGGTTAAGTATTGTCATTTGTTTGCAAATACCTTAACACATTAGTGTAAATTTATTCTTCATATGGCAACCGTTAATATCAACAAGGAAGTAATTAATATTAGAGTCCATCCCTGTAGTGCATGTAATTGATTCTCTAGGTCACTCATGTGGTGTCATTTTGGTCATGTACCTATTATAAATTCCCGCATAGTTTAGTCCTCTATTTATGTTGATGTAATCTAAAATCCAGTGCTAAGCTATTAGGTAGGTATGCTAAAAGGATATGTATACACTTTAGAATTTTTTAATCCACATAGTTTACTTTAGAAATTTCAAGAAATTAAAGTTTCCAATAATATGGTTGCCAGTACCTAATTGATAAAAAATATTACACATTTTATTCATTTTTATTCTTGTTCTAGTGTACCAGTATAATACATGGATTTAAAGTCATAAAGTGTATATCTACATGTTTTTGGCTTTTTACCCTACAAGGTTTTGAAAAGGGTTTGAGTGATACATTGGCAAATTATTGTTGAGAAATTCACTAGTTCTATGGAATAAATACAGAATGGAACTAATGAGAACTTTCCAAACTCAAACTCATGCTAAATTTCTAGAAATGTTATGATGAGTGAGTTACTATAGTATTGGGCATTTATAACAATATCAGATACACCTACTTAGATAACAAGAGTTGTTGTTATACATCACATCATGTTCTTCTTTATATCTATATAAAATATAGATAATCATGTTCTAGGAAATTCTTGAATCAGTTGCTATACCTGTGGTCAGGTATCAAATTGCAATATGTAACTGATACGGAGTAATCAATGTCTTATTTACTCACACAACAGCTGTGTATGATACCATGATTATTAAAGTTTGTTAGTAAGATATGTTATTAAAGTTTCTTAGCAGTAATAGGTAGTTTATTAATTACTATTTAATGTAACTACTTACAGATATTTAAAGATAAGATAAACCCTATTTCACTCACATTGTTTTTATTCTAATGAAATTTTAAATATCTATCTAACTTCATATGGTAATAATGTTAAAAAAAAAAATTTGTACATGCCTACATATTAGAAAATGTATGTTTGGTATACAATAAAAGATTTAGGACTAGAACCCTTATCGCAAAATTTATAGAGATTTTTAGCTAGTTTACAATGGTTTTATAAAGCATTTCTAGGAACAAGACATTTGTAATGCCAATTTAAGTCCATCATAACTTTGCAGCTTGTTTGTAGCCTTAGTTGTATTTAAAACCGGCCAAGTGCGTGTCGGACTCCCACATAAAGGGTTCCGTACCACCGTAGAATAATAAGTCAAAAAACATGTTTCTTGTAAGGGCACCCCCTTTGTTTTTAAACTTTTTTTATTTTTAGTATTTGTTGTTGTAGCGGCAACAGAAATACACATTCTGTGAAAATTTCAAGTTTCTAGCTATTACGGTTCGTAAGATACAGCCCGCTGACAGATGGACGGACAGCGTAGTAATAGAGTCCTTTTGGCACCCTTTGGGTACGGAACCCTAAAAAACATCACTTGCACATTGTTTTATTACAGTTTTTTTAAATTAAGTAGATTTTGTGAAAGCAATTCAAGTTACACTAAGATGTTAGCCAATTTGCGGCGTAATGAGCCGAAACTGGTTATATCTGCATTATAGCCGCATTTAGGACACCCCTTATCTAGAAACCACCTTGCCATTAACTTGATTTATTGCGTATCCACCCGTCAATCGTTTTGCGGCGAAACTAATCTTTCATTTCCAATATATCCATACGTTTTTTGTAAAACAGCAAACTTTTATCCAATTGCATGTAATAGGTCAAAGGTAGGATTTTACTTTGCTTTTCATGTGCTGTAGTTTTCTGACTATTTTCTGGATTAGAAGCTACAACTCTTGAGTAAAATGATCTGCCAATGATTTCTAAAGTATCTAATAAAGTTATGCTAATTCATTGCTAAACGACAATAAAAAGTAAGTTTAAAAACTAAAACCCGACTACTGAAAAATCGCGCTCTAAAAAGTATGAAACAAGAAAATATTCTTATCTGGAGGATAGCCGTGGTCCGTGGTCATATGCCATTTTGCCCTAAAGGACCTACACGGACCACGGCTATCCTCCAGATAAGAATATTTTCTTGTTTCATACTTTTTAGAGCGCGATTTTTCAGTAGTCGGGTTTTAGTTTTTAAACTTACTTTTTATTTAATTATTTTGGAGTTATAGGTAATAATATATATATTTTTGAAATGTGCTCATCAAGCTCTTTCATTTGATACCCCACACGGTTTTATTAAAAAAAATTTTTTTTTTAGTTCATGACATTATGTCCTCTAGAGGGCGCCATATGCAATTTTATGTGACGTCACATAGCCTATAACCAGCGCGCCATTAAGCCGCTTCTAACGATACCTCATTTGTCAAATTACGACAAGTAGTTTGGAAGTTAGGTGGGAACAGATGCACATACATACATACATACATACATACATACATACATACATACATACATACATACATACATACATACATACATACATACATACATATATACATACATACATACATACATACATACATACCGGTCAAAATCATAACCCTCCGCCGTAGTCGGGTAAAAAGACCGGGTGCCGTCAGACTAACGATGGTCGAGGTATAATAGTCGCAGAAGCTAACACCAGTACTTCTGGTTAGTTGCTGAATACTGTGTAGTTAATTAGTTAAAATGACCGTTAACAATTAAATATTTTGTTGATAAGATTATGTGATTGTAAAGTTTTGGAGTGTTATTCTGGCGATATTTATTATTTACAATACCTAATACCTACAAAATAATCGATGTATTTGTGAATCATTTTCATGAACTTACATACATACATACATACATATACTCACGCCTGTATTCCAAGGGGGTAGGCAGAGACTATTGATTGCCACATGCTAAGATTTTGACACACCTCTTTTGCTTCATCCACATTCATACATCTTCTCATGCACTGTCGTCGGTTGAGGGTGCTACGGACTTGACCTTTCTGGAAGAGACCATTAATCTGGTCGTGAAAAGTTCTTCTTGGGCGCCCTCTTCCGACGCATCGACTTACTTTCGCTCCGTATAACTCTTTCGTCAATCGACTTTCACTCATCCTCACTACATGACCATCCATTATCTCTTCATGAACTTTAATGAGTAAAATATGTCAAACAAATGACAAAGCTAATAAATTAAATAGGCATTATGCTTACATTATGCAAGCAGTCAGGTGTTCCAATGTTTACTATCTCGGAACAATTAAGCCGCGTACTCACTAGACAATAATATATTATATTGCGCAACATTGACCGATAAGGATGTTGCACTATGCCTATGTAGTACAGTGAGCAATTTCCTAAGACCTAATTCCTAATTGAAACCACCATGCCGACTTCTCCGAAACAAATCCTGAACTTAAATTCATGTTCATGGCTCAGGTGATGTCCCCTGATCGTTTGCTAAAAGGAAAGAGGGAGGAGTCTTAAATTGAAAAGTCCTTGTTTATATTACGTCTTTAAAATAGTCTACGTCTAAAAGTCTTTGTTGTGGCATTGAATCCGTTGAAGAAAACCAGTGTCCCTACATTTGTCATTCTGCTCTTTGCATTTGTGTAGAGGTATAGGTACGGTCAGCAACGAAAGTCGCTGAACATTCTCAGTTTTTCAAATAGCTTGCACACTTTTGTTTTCATCAAATCCATAATTTTTCTTTATCGAAACAAAATGTAGACATGTTGCTAATGTTTAGTTTTATAAAGGTTTACCAACGTTTGTAGAATAAAGAGTATAACCGATTTGAAAAATTCAGAATGTTCAGCGACTTTACCTACCGAATGACGTGATAAGTCGCAGAAAACAAATCTATTGATCCATGGACATTCTACCTATATGAGTCCAATGCTAGATGTAGGCTTCAATACTCCCTCGTCAAAAAGAACCTCGTTTTTTAAGCCGGTTAAAATCTGGTCCATCCAGAACAATAAAATATTTAGCATACTCAAGCTGATTGCTCAACAAAGGGCCACACTCATTGACCCCACTGTCTGGTACCTTATTGACACCATTGATGTATTGTAAGAGCTACAAGATGGGTTCATTGCCACTAACTCTAGATATACTCCGGTCAACAAAGCATCATTGTTTGTTTGACGTAACACGCGTGCGCATTCTTTTGGATATGAATTGTTAATTAGTCTAACCGTCGTAGATAATGGATGTTTACATATTATTTTACGCCCTTATGTCGGACCGTTGTAGGTTTTTTAAAATAAAATAGGCGCAATTGAGGGCATCAATAGACATTGGGAGTTTTGTTGCTTGCGAGAGCTTCGTGCAGTGGTTCGGGCATAGGCCGCTCGGTTCACTACACCGTATGGTTGCGGGTTCGATTCCCGCAGGAGGCAAATTACAGAAATGGTCTTTTCATAATTTGCCCTAGTTTTGATGTCACTGGGATCGCCCACAGTCCACTACTCGTTCCGGGTTCCAAGTTCCTTGCACCTTGCTGTAGGTATATCTGTAGAATCCCATTCGGTTGTCAATACATCCGTACAAAAGCAAAGAAACAACATAAAATGAAGGACGAAAAGTTGTCAAGGCGAATGCACCTGTTAAACAAAGACGATACAAGTTTTGCCCTTGCGAAGCCAGCTGCATAAACTCAACATTATATTACTTATAATAAATTATACCACGACGTTTTCTAATGTATTTGGAACTGAACTGAATCTGGTGTGTCATACTTACCGTTCGTTGCATCGTAGCTATTGTTCATCATAATTATTTAGAAATCCTTTCCTTGAACTTGTTCATAGCCTCTTTCTCTTAAATATGTATACTTACTTTCTTATTCTTTATTTGTATCTACCTATTATGTTTCTTTCTGTAATTTTCATGCTTCAAAATACACGTTTCTTCAGATCATCTGTATAGCCTGTGCCAAGCCCCATTCCTTATGCACACGTATGATAGGTGCAGAAGACATCGACGTTCTTTTGTTTCTTATTTTTTGTGACGTACAACGGGCTTCGCACAAAACTGTTCCTAACACTCTTATGAAAAGTCCTCTAAGTCGCTGCTCCGATAACATGTCTAACGTACGTAACGCCCCCAAGGTGGCTTGAGTTAGTGTCAAACCCATCCTTACCGCCCCTACTCTTGTAACCGCGCTAAAGGGACATGTTGGAACAGCGTCTCAATAACCCTTCTCCACGGCTGGATCAACCATTCATCAAGAGAAAGATGGAACTAATATATGCAAGGACACTTACAGTGACTGCCTCTTTCTTCTTTAAAACTGACTCTCATGTTGGTCCTACCCATATAGATTTTAATTAGAAGAGACGTTCTTAGTAGATATCTCTTGCTGCGTTCCATTCACCGTAATTTTTGCTATTTTCGTCCACAAAAACTGTTAAAAACGATAATAATGATCACTTTCAGTACAAGTTGGTGCGAGTGGAACGAGATTTGTGATCGAAAATAACGAAATTAACAAAATTAACAGTGAATGGAACGCACCATTTATGAAACAACGCGTGGTCATTTTCCCGGGATGCGTGGCATCTATCTACCGGTAAATAGCTGAACTACTCGCTTCGTTTTATGTCGATGTTAGTACTCTGCCGACCACTCGGCCGAGTTGCCTAGACCCAGTCCCCTCAGTAATTGGTCCATGGTCCTACCATAATAATTGCTGCGATCGCGGTCTGCTCATTACGGACAACAATATCTTAAAAAAGTATTTAATTCTTTTGTTACAGGAGTCATATTCCCCGGACTCGGCGAAACAGTCCCCGACGGGTACGAACTCCTAGAACTAACTCCCACCGGCCTACCAGCTGACCTGAACCATGGGTCCATACGAGCTACCGAGTGCTACCTGTGCATACGACGCGGCAGGGATCGACCGCCGCTCGTCGATATCGGTACGTACGAGACCTTTCATGGTATGGTAAGGTCACACGGTCGCGTTCGGAATTACTATAAATTATGTATTGCTCAAGGTGTGTTTATGTACTAAGGGCCGTTAATGTTGGTAATTTAAACTTAAAATATATTAAAATGCGGCACTTATCGACTATAAATTTTAGAGTAAGAAATGCCTAAATCAGAGACATTAGTATTTTTGGTACTAGTAAATAGCCTCTTACCTGTCTACTACTACCTACTAAGATCGAGTTTTCAATCTTAACGTAAGGTCTGTTAATAAAGTCAACTACAAGGCGATGTTGACATTCGGTCCAATATTAAACCACAAAATTCTCCCAGTGTGCAGTACGTAAGTACCTACTTGGTCTGTCACAACGACAGCAATGGTCGGTGCCAGTTCATAATGGCGTTTAACCAGACCACAGAATCTGAGGTCTGAATTACTTCGCACACACGATCTTGATCTGCAATTTATACGCCAAGGTTAATCAAAGAAATCACGTCATCCCGACACAGAATAAGAACAAACGCAGGACATTATCGTTACAATAAACAGTATGACTACAGAGAGTATGGTACAATTTATATTCTGTGCGATGTAGGACATTTTTTATTCTCGGTTCTTTAGCGTGGGCACCTACACCAACAATACCTATTCCTCGTGGACGGAAACAATTCGATAAAGCTGAAATTGTTCGGTCCTAAAAATAGAGTTTGCATGCCGAACAAAACATCTGAATTTCGAGTTGTTTGTACTGTTAGTGACTTAATTTTCTTCGTAAACATGACATTTTATTATTGATCCTGCCTGTGTATGCCCTGAGGTATCCCGGAGGTTGTCTTAATAAGATACAGTACTGGCGTAGCTATGGTCTTGCTAGGATAATGCCTTTTCTTAATATTGTTACTTTTAAACATTGAAGACCCAGGCAAGAGCAGACATCCCTAAGTACCTTGAATACCGACCACAAATAAAAAACTTTGAGTTTAGAAACCGCTTTTGGCTTCCATACAAGTTATGGGACGCAGTAGATCAAACGACTTTTATAGCGGATAGGTATTAGTCACTCAGAATATAGTAAGTATTTATAATACCAACAGACTTATAAATAAACTGTGACGGTAATTATTATGTTGAACACAAATCAGTCGAATGCCTAAACTTCCTACTAATATTATAAATGCGAAAGTAACTGTGTGTGTGTGTGTGTGAATGTTTGTTACCACGTATCTCCATAACTACTGCACCGATTTTAATGAAATTCGAAACGTAGATAGTGTTAACTCTGGAAGGAGACATAGGCTAATCATACCTATAAATTTCAACCCCTAAGATGGTTAAATAGGGGATGAAAGTTTGTATGTAGGTTCGTCATTTTTGAAGTTAGAATTATGAAAATGTGTGATTAGGTGTCTTTTAAAAAATAAAAATTAGTAATTTCAGCGTTTTTGAAAATTCAACCCCTAAGGGGGTAAAATGGGGGATGAAAGTTTTGAATGTTATTTTGCATGGATGTTTGTCAGTTTTGAAGTTAGAATTGTGAAAATTGGTGTTTAGGTTTCTTTTTATATATATAAAAAAATAATTTCAGGGTTTTTGAAAATTCATCCCCTAAGGGGGTTAAATAAGGGATGAAAGTTTGTATGCAAGTTCGTCATTTTTCAAGTTAGAATTATGAAAATTTGTAATTAGGTGTCTTTAAAAAAAATAAAAATAGTAATTTCAGCGTTTTTGAAAATTCAACCTCTATGGGGGTAAAATAGGGGATGAAAATTTGTATGTTATTTTGCATGGATGTTTGTCAGTTTTGAAGTTAGAATTGTGAAAATTGGTGTTTAGGTTTCTTTTTATATATGTAAAACAATAATTTCAGCGTTTTTGAAAATTCAACCCCTAAGGGGGTAAAATAGGGAATGAAAGTTTGTATTTTATTTTGCATAGATGTTTGTCAGTTTTGAAGTTAGAATTGTAAAAATTGGTGTTTAGGTTTCTTTTTATATATGTAAAAAAATAATTTCAGGGTTTTTGAAAATTCATCCCCTAAGGGGGTTAAATAAGGGATGAAAGTTTGTGTGCAAGTTGGTCATTTTTCAAGTAAGAAGTATGAAAATTGGTGATTAGGTGTCTTTTATAAAATGAAAAATGTTAAAATCAGGGTTTTTGAAAATTCAACCCCTAAGGGGTTTAAATGGGGGATGAAAGTAAGTCATTTTTGATAGTTAATAGTTGTTTTGGTTTCTTTAAATAAAAATAATATTAATTACAGGGTGTATGAAAATTCAACCCGATGGATAAATAGGGGATGAAAGTTTGTATGTAGGTTCGTCATTTTTGAAGTTAGAATTATGAAAATTTGTGATTAGGTGTCTTTTAAAAAATAAAAATTAGTAATTTCAGCGTTTTTGAAAATTCAACCCCTAAGGGGGTAGAATAGGGGATGAAAGTTTGTATGGGAGTTCGTCATTTTTGAAGTTAGAATGAAGTATGAAAATTGGTGTTTAGATGTCTTCTTAAAAATACAAGTCAGTTTTGGGATACGTGATATATACGGTAAACGGGATCCGGTATCAGGGATACGGGATATCCGAGATACGTGATATCCGGGATATTAGGTCTGGTATCCGCAATCAAGGATTATGGGATACGGGATCCGAGATACGATGTCTTGGATCCGGGATCAGAGATACGGGATCCGGGAAACGAGATCCAGGAAACGGAATCCAGGAAACGGGATCCAGGATACGGGATCTGGGATATGGGATCCGGCGAACCGGATCTGGGATCCAGCAAACCGGATCCGGGACCCGGGAAACGGGATAGAGTCCGTTTTTTTTAAATTTAAATTTTGCGCTGACGAAGTCGCGGGCAAGAGCTAAATAAGTGTATGTGTCTGTATGTGTGAATGTTTGTTGCCACGTCGGTATCTCCATAACTACTAAACTGATTTTAATGTGAAACGCAGATAGTGTAGGCTCTGGAATAAGACAGACTAATCATAAACATCAATTTCCACGCGGGCGAAGCCGCGGGCACAGCTAGTTATTCTATAAAATTGTAGCATGATTACACAATTATAAATGGGTACTATAATAAATAAGTTAGGGCGTCCACGTACCTTCGTGCACGAATGTTAAGGCGTTGTGTGGTATTTTGTTATTTTTTGTAATCACGACCGATTTGATACAGTTTATTAAATTCTGTACTTTTTGCGTCTCTATGATTATGGGTGATGGTTTTATGATAGAACATTGAAAATACATCTATTGAACTAAAGTTGAGCAAGTCTCACATCTGCCGCATGCCGGAAACGCTATGGGCGACAACACAATGTATCGCAAACAGCGGGAAACAGCAACGCGGCAGGCCCAGCAAAAGATGGCGAGATGAGCTGGATTCCTACTTGACGGATTGGTCCCGGAGCAAGTGGGAAAAGGGTGGGAAGGCCTTTGCCCTGCAGTGGGACAGTACAGGCAAGAAATTAAATGAGTTGGTACCCTGTACAGCATAATATTGTACTATAAACAGCATTAATTGAACATTATAATAATCCAAGTCCCTTTATAGCTTAGAAATTGTATTTGACATAATGTTCTGTACTGACATGCTTACAACGTTATTTTCCGCAAGCGACTGAGTCGCACTGTGGCCATGGACTCCCTTTAGTAGGACTAACTATTTTGGACAATCACGTGACTCCCGCTTGATAATGTCTTTGGAAATAATGAAGATGTTTTGTCCCAGGTGTCATGTACGACGGCAAAGAGCGCCTCATGGCGGACGCGGAGATGATCCGTATGTCTGTTGGCCAGCACGAGGCCAACGTGAACAACTCTTCAGCCAAAACGTTTATCACGTATAGACGGGCGCATATAGGCGCGCCGTGCAACGCGCTCGTCGTGGTCGATATATGCGTTATCGTCGCCAGTAAAGGGGAGTTACCACCGCACGCGTTCTGTATGATACCTAAGAATTTGAATAAAGGTAAGAGTAACCCACTGGAGTTAGGTCTAACATGAGTTTTATTCATGTTTTACGCTCGTTAGTCGCTAGCGTTGACTAAAATATTTGTGTAGCAAATTGTACAGCGCTCTTTTTAGTTACTTGACTCTAAACGATACTAGACGACCGTTTGGCGCAGTGTTTCGAGCGAAGGCTGCTAGGCTCACTGCATCGGGTGGTTGCGGGTTCGATTCCCGCTAGAGTCAAATTTCGGAAATGGCCTCTGGGTGTCACTGGGATCGTCCCCAGACCATTGTATGGTAGCCATAGTACAAGCGTTGCTTAGTTTGGGACCAGATACTTGGTGTGTAAGTCTGGCGATATGTATATTATACTTGAGAATAGCAGATTGTCATAGAGATAGATTGATCCTCTTAGATTGTACCTCAGTTTATATTCCATTGTATTTCAGGTTTAATGGGCAGCGATGTTTTCCTGTGCTACAAGAAGTCAATGAACCGTCCTCCGTTAATTTCCTACAAACCGGACGTACTATTCAGGTAGGTAACATCTCTTTCCTACCAACATTGTTATTTATTTATTTTTGCAGTAGACTTAAAATATATTATAACAAAATGTTTATATAAGTTGCTAACAACAATTCATTATTTACGAGATCATTCCTAAATCGCTTCCGAATTCGGCTTACGACTAATTGGGGTCATAATTTGAATACAATAGACTTCTCAATATATCCTAGAAATTAAAGTAGTTCAATACACTCGGCGACACAGTGACATATAAAAATGGTTATTCACGTGTGAACACACTTTTAACCGCTTAACCTTAGTAAATAAATAAAAATAAATAATATAGTAAATAAATCATAAATAAATAATATTAGGCTAGTTTTTTTTAAGTGGCTAAGGTGGCAAACAAGCGTACACTCCATGTTAAGCAGTTACCGTAGCCTATAGATGCTTAGAATACCAAAGGCATAGCTCGAACGTTGCCGAGTTGAAGGGGAGTGGGACAGAGCGAGAGAAAGGTGGGTGTTGGGTGACTTGGGCTTCCGGCTATAATAGCCACTTTACGCGGATATTCTGTGAGAGGGGAGTGCCCTCGGTCGAGGCAGCCCATATGAGCTACAGTCAATTGGCTACAGCTTCTACTACCCGGAAGGAGGGTTATTTTTTATCTACTCCCGTTTTATTGTTACGCGTCTAAACCGCGCTGTCAATGCGTATAATTTGAGCCGCGCTTAGCGCACGCGCGGGTCGTCAACGTCACTATAAAACTAGCCTAAAACGACGCAAATTGGCAATGGTAATTAACAAAGATGTATATGTATGTAGATGAGTACCCAGCAGCACCCATGTCTGACGCGGCCGTCGTATATTTGGTTTCCACATACAAACGTTCGCTAACTATAACTTCCATGTGTTAGTAATTAGCACTTCCGAACCGACTAATGATATACCGTTCTCTACTCTAATTAGTCGGCCATCTCGTGGCGGTTGCATTGTAACTACTGACCTGTAATAAAAACGCTGGACTGGATTTAACCTCTTTAAGCCACGTCACATGGGTCCATGTAATTCTTCATATTTTGGATATTGTTCATATTTCGCTTTGCCGATAGCAGTGAAGGTACAACAATACGATGGATGAAATATACTGTATTTCTAAGTAGTTTGTCAATGTTGTCTTCAAATCTTGACCAAAATAAATGTGCCATAACTAAAAATATTGATGTCCTATTCATGACGAACATAATAAGGACACCAATACCTAGTTAAGTCAAATTTGGAATAAGCCCCATTAATGACACTTTTATTATTTCTTCACGCGACTTTTATTATTTCTAATGTCACCGAGTTCGTCACAAAAATAGTTGGATGCGCCAGTCCAGTGTATAAAATAAAGGTCTGAGGAGTGTAACCGTATATGCGCTTAAGTACTTTTATATTCACATGCTTCTTCGCATACAAAAGCTCTTTATCTCGGATGAGTCACCACCAGCACCATGTTAATGACTGAACCAGATATCGTCTGGATTAGTTAAATCAATATCCTTATCCGGAAGTGTGAGGCGACTTTGTTACTGAGATCAAATTAAAGACTCGTTTAAATATAAACGTGTACTCTTTGAAGCGAGGAGATCAGGAGCCCTATTACAATCCCGGACAATATAGGTACTATTACAAAACTGGACCATCTGATTCGTTCGTTGGTGATTTTGACGCTAATTTGCTAAGGAAATGTGTCAAAATTTTAAATTCGGAGCCCGGACGAAACGGAATATTGATGAGAATTTAACAGAGAGGGGAGACCTTTGCCCAGCATTGGGACATTTAACAGGCTAAAAAAATAAATATAAAAAAATCGGGTTCTTATAGCAGCCCTGTTTCGTTGATTTGTGATTTTGCCACATTTCCTTGGTAAATTTGTGTCAAAATTATGAAGACGAAGCCCGAATGAAACTGAATATTGTCGGGTTCGTAATTAATTTATCACTTGTAAAAGCGTCTCGGGAATTCCGCTGCCGCGTACGAAATCTACTACCTACCGCTCTGGTCTGAACGGTTCAATACTCCGTAATCCATGAACGTGATTACTGACTAATGGCTGCGTCTACATGCCGCGCCCGAGCACGTTTTGACGTGGGAACGCATAGACATAATGCTCGGGCGAGGCATGCGAGGCATCTGGACGCACCAAATCATTTATCGTTGCAGGTATCCAACAACAGAGCGCCGTAACATATCGTTCCCCACATCAGTACCTCTGTTCTGTTTACCGATGGGAGCGACCCTCGAGCTGTGGCCTAACAACGCAGCGATGCCGAAACCAGTATTCTCAACATTCGTGTTGACTGTAGCCGATGCTACCTACAAGGTACCTAGTAACGTTATCGGTGCAATAACGTTATTTCAATAACTAATTTCAATAATTGACCATTATACAATAACTGGAGTGAGTGAAGTGCCTGAAAGTCAGGCTTTTGAATGGAGTATGATTTTATATATGTTAAAATTCAAATAGTTTATTTCGTTTAGGGCACGTGGGAACTTACAAATTGTGTATTTTTTTTTTTTTTACTATTTCTTCCTCCGGATCGGAAACGCGACCTCGACTGAGAAGATCCGGCAAGAAACTAGTAGAACGCGTTTCAAACTACTGTAACTTTATATAATAACAGAGTATTTTTTTAAATAATTTATTTCTTTAACATATAAACATATGATGAAGAAAAAGAGAATAGGTTCGATCTCCATACTTTGCCGTGTGGCTTGCAAAACTTACACAACTATTGTTATTAAATGTCAAATAAAAATATTATATTATTACAAAAAGTTACGGTGAGCTAATAAAAAAATATCCCAATTCTTATAACAATTAACAAAACATTATTCGGTGTGCGGTCCAGGTATACGGTTCAGCGGTGACGTTCTACGAGAGCTTCGACCACTCGCGGCTGACGGAGTACCAGATGGAGCAGCTGGGCTGGCGCGTGGGCGTCTCTCACTCCACGCACTCGGTGCACGCCGTCAAGTGCATCTGCCTGCTCTCGCGCTGGCCCTTCAGCGACACCTTCGAACGATGGCTCTTGTACATACTTGTAAGTATCACCTTTAGATAGTACTAGCTTATGCCCGCGACTTCGTCAGCGTTAACTTCAAAATCCCACAGGAACCGGACATTTTTCTGGGATAAAAAGTATCCTATGTGTTAATCCAGGTTATAAACTATCTGTGTTCCAAATTTCATCCAGATCCGTTCAGCCGTTCTGGCGTTATTGAGTAACAAACATCCATCCATCCAAAAGGCCTCTGACTTGGCTTAACGACTGCCCTCGACTTTTTATTTAATATTCACTCGAAAACTGTTAGTGATGTAACACATTATTTTTTTCAGGAAATGTCATGGAGTAAAGAACCCCTAAACATACCTATTGAAAGGTATATAACACAATTATTAGAAGAAGTACCATTTCCGGACCCAAGAATTTTATTACAGGTAAGATCGAAGGCCTGGAAGGGGGCGTAGGGAGAGAGGCAGACCATCAGCCAGATGGTCTGATAACATAAGAAAGGTGGCCGGCACTTGCTGGACAAGTATAGCACAGGACCGAAACGAATGGCGTAAAAGAGGAGAGGCCTACACCCAGCAGTGGGTGGATATAGGCTGAGAGAAGATGAAGACCGAATCACCAGTTCGCGCATTATTAGTGTCAAAACCAACTTCTATTATTTTGTAGTCCAAAGAGTCCGCGCTATAGTGCTGCTATCGTCAGAAAAAGTCCGATACTCTGTGACATAGTGCTGTCATCTTCAAGAATGGTTGTATAATGTGTCTCGTTGTTCGGTGCAGCTGTCTCAGCACGACCGCGTGATAGTGACGCGGCGCGACGACCAGCCGCTGGTCCGCAGCGGCGCCAGCTTCCGGCAGCTGCTGTACAACCTGGGGCCCGACAACTGCCTGCTCGTGCTCGCGCTCGCCATCACCGAGCAGAAGATACTCATACACTCGCTCAGGTTCGCATCCCTATTGTGTACATTACACGTAACGAGTACAGTAGCGAGTTCGGTCAGTACGTTTATCGTTACGTCTATTGATGGCATTTTAAATTTGACCTAGGCCGGTATGAATACAATTCATTTTACAGATGTTTTTTTTCTAAACCAACTGGATCTTTGAAGTGGCTTTTTGACGATAAATGGCATGTTTCAGAATCGTCAGATAACTTTTATCCACCAGAAAAATATCGCGTTTTGACCAGATATTCTGGCTAGAAAAAATATTTTTCGTGCAGTTTTAGTTTTCATCAAAATTGGCCACGGGACTCCTTAGAGCATTTTTCGCTATTCCCAAATTTAGGCATCTTAGCCCACTCGAAAAATTCACGCTGTATATTGTTTAAACTTTGCGTTACGACAAAAATAGCGCTGGGTGAAGTGTGTACCTGATCCTGCCTATATCTAAACTGTTTTATGTATTAAAAAAGAAAATGTTCCACAGACCGGACACGTTAACAGCAGTCTCGGAAGCAGTCTCCAGTCTTCTATTCCCTTTCAAATGGCAATGCCCCTACATACCACTGTGCCCTTTAGGTGAGTTATTTCTAAATTATTTTATCCATAATTTGAGCATAATTTACCGTTCGCTTACGGTGAGGAAACCTACCTATCCCACGGGATTAGGTAATAGTCAGTTCCTGTATACTCGGCGGCAAGGTTCACCACATGTCACGTTGGGTTCTGACTATCTGGTGAAACGTGGGCTTTGAGTTGGCTTAATATCTCCACAATGTGGTGGTGTATGGCCACTTAAGCCTCTGACTACCCCCGAATGGGGATAAAAGTCGTGACGTATATGTCGTTGTTATTTTATCCTTATAGCAGAATAGTTCTAATGTCCTGTGTTTGATTGTAGGTTTAGCTGAAGTATTGCACGCCCCACTACCGTATCTGATCGGCGTCGATTCTAGGTTTTTCGATCTATACGAACCACCGCCCGATGTGACTTGCGTCGATTTAGATACAAATAATATTACGGTAAGTGAATATACAAAACTCGTTTCCAGTATCAAAAATAACATTTAGGGCTTGATTCAGAATCGTTAGATAACTCTTATCCACCAAATAAATATGGAATTTTGACAGAATTTTGAAAGAACTGTCAAAACGCCATATTTGTTTGGTGGATATGAGTTTTCTGACAATTCTGAAACAGGCCCCAAGTATATAAACTTAGTTACAATATGTCCGCATAATGATACGCTCTATCCGTATTGATGATTGCTAGTGAAGACCATCAATCCGATACGGAAAATACTGGCCATTTATTGGCCATTACTGGCCACAACTATCAAGCCTTTAGTATAATTCTTATATTACAGGTTTGTGAAACACAACGACATATATCGTTAAAATTATTACCGAAGCGACAAGCAAGGGCGCTCCGGCAAACATTAGAATCGCTATACGGAAATATTAGGCCATGTAAGTACATGAAACATGTTTTGTAACCTATATTTTGTACCTAGTATGTGATTATTAACTGTATTTTGTACTGATTTTAGCATCACCAGTTCATCATTCAAGTGATATAAAGTACAATGGAGAACCAACGTCCAGTTTAGATAGAGACTTTCAAAAGAGGAAAAAGGAGGTACATATTTAATTGTCTCATAACATAAAGCAATCCAGAATCAAATTCAAATGAGTGTGAGCAAGATGACAACTGAATATCGCGCCCGCCGCATATTTACATTTTATAATCAATAGTATTGTAATCACTGTGTTATTTTAATAGATATGCTACCTTCTTACATCGCAATCACTAAACTTGTGCTCAGCGCACGACTACATGCAGCGAAATTCACACATGTTATCGCCCTCGCAATCCGACAATTCACTTATTAAATACATAAGAAATCATGAACCTGATGATGAGCCGTATTGGCGTTAACGTTATTTTCTGCTAGCGACTGAGTCGTACTGTGTCTATGGACTCGGTTTAATAGGAAAAACTATTTTGGATAGTCACGTATATCTTCTTTTATGGTAATGTCTTCTTCTAATCTATAATATTTTCTATTATAGCAAAGTTTAGAATTGAAAATCCAAGAGGCATTCCTCCGTTTCATGGCGATGACGCTGCAAGGGTACAGGAACTATCTGATACCAATAACCAAGGCGCCCACGATCGGTACCACCGACCCGCACGCGCTGTTCCATATGGACGCCTTCCTACGGTCCAGAGATAAGGTAAGGAAGGACCGTTCAAATTCATATTTCTTTAATTTATTTTTGTATGCAAATGTTGACAATAATTCTTGTACGTTTTGTTAGCCTATGGGCTGTGCTATGGCACTGTGCTTTTTCTTCGGTTTCCTCTTTATTTTTTTTGCTTTGCGTCGTCGCAAGCGACCTTTCAACGGATCGACAGACGAGAGACGAAGCGGGTGATGCACTGACCTGTCGGAGCTCCGCCCCGGTGCGACGACGGATAGTGTTCCGCTGCGTATACGAAATGACGTAGACGACGGCGTGCATCACCCTCTTGCATTGCGACAGCGTGTGTCGTTGCAACGCAGGTGTGGCATACAATGCGTTGATCCGTTGCGACGACGCAACGACGACGCAACGAGGCCTCATTCTAACTTGTATTAAATAATCTATCTATGTATACTAATATTATAAATGCGAAAGTAATTCCGTCTGTCTGTCTGTAGGTTTTGCTTAATGTCTTGTCTAAAATGGGAATCATTACTAGGTCAACAAATCAAATCATAACCAACACTATAGTTAAAACTAAGCTTTCTTATCAATAGAGTTTTGAAATCATAGAAATCGGTCCATCCGTTGCGATTTTTTAACACATTTTATATAATGTGCGGCATGTGTGTGTGACGTCACGCGGGGCCGTCGGATTGAAGGCGCGGTGTACCAGCGCCGGTCGCGCCGGCCCGCGCCGCCGTTCATTAAAAAGCGCGCGCGGGGTAAATGACGTCATAAGAACCGCGCGCGAACTTCGCTAGTAATTTGGTCACAGCTTTATGGATTTCTTAGCTCTATAAATCTGCGTTCTCAACTAAATTCGTAACGGAAACCCATTGAAAGATGTCAAAACATGTTTGTATTGCAGACCCAGCAGCGTTTCTACAACCTGATGATGCGCACGCAAATGTTCACGCGGTTCATCGAAGAGCGTTCGTTCGTGTACGAGCCGGACGCGGGGCTGACGTTCTTCGACGAGTGCACGGAGCGGGCCGCCGCCAGCGCCGCGCCGCTGCTGGGCGCCGACACCGCCGCCGCCGCCGAGCGCACCGTGCTCGTGCTCGCGCCGGAACCAGACCCAGGTAACGTACCAACACACTAGTCATGACGAGTGCACGGAGCCGCCGCCGAGCGCACCGTGCTCGTGCTCGCGCCGGAACCAGACCCAGGTAACGTACCAACACACTAGTCATGACGAGTGCACGGAGCCGCCGCCGAGCGCACCGTGCTCGTGCTCGCGCCGGAACCAGACCCAGGTAACGTACCAACACACTAGTCATGACGAGTGCACGGAGCCGCCGCCGAGCGCACCGTGCTCGTGCTCGCGCCGGAACCAGACCCAGGTAACGTACCAACACACTAGTCATGACGAGTGCACGGAGCCGCCGCCGAGCGCACCGTGCTCGTGCTCGCGCCGGAACCAGACCCAGGTAACGTACCAACACACTAGTCATGACGAGTGCACGGAGCCGCCGCCGAGCGCACCGTGCTCGTGCTCGCGCCGGAACCAGACCCAGGTAACGTACCAACACACTAGTCATGACGAGTGCACGGAGCCGCCGCCGAGCGCACCGTGCTCGTGCTCGCGCCGGAACCAGACCCAGGTAACGTACCAACACACTAGTCATGACGAGTGCACGGAGCCGCCGCCGAGCGCACCGTGCTCGTGCTCGCGCCGGAACCAGACCCAGGTAACGTACCAACACACTAGTCATGACGAGTGCACGGAGCCGCCGCCGAGCGCACCGTGCTCGTGCTCGCGCCGGAACCAGACCCAGGTAACGTACCAACACACTAGTCATGACGAGTGCACGGAGCCGCCGCCGAGCGCACCGTGCTCGTGCTCGCGCCGGAACCAGACCCAGGTAACGTACCAACACACTAGTCATGACGAGTGCACGGAGCCGCCGCCGAGCGCACCGTGCTCGTGCTCGCGCCGGAACCTGACCCAGGTAACGTACCAACACACTAGTCATGAATGGCTGACGTTCGTGACCACTCACACGACCAACAAAATGTATACAGCTGTATGTAGGGAACCTCACCTGGTGTCCGCTTAGTTGCGCAACCAAGTCACCCGCTAGTGGCGCAACTACTAATCTACACTAATATTATAAAGAGAGAAGATTTGTATTTTTGTATGTTTGTAATGAGTAAACTCAAAAACAACTGGACCGATTTCAAAAATTCTTTCACCATTAGAATGCTGTATTATCCCTGAGTAACATAGGCTATATTTTTGGGATCCGGGATACGGGATCCAGGATCAGATATCCGATTTTTTTAAATTTAAATTCTACGCGGATGAAGTCGCGGGGAAAAGCTAGTAATGTATAAGGCTATTTGCCGTCTCACTCACTCGACTACCAGTGAGGCCGCTCCCACACGAATGAACACTGCTCGTGCGTCGACAATGTGATTCGCACATGTCCCATTTTAAAATTTACGACGCTGGTGTTTGCTCTGGTGTTTCTCGCTTGGTAGCTCAAGTCACCACTGTAGTGCAACCGGTTGCATCGTTTTGTTGTCCTATTGAGATAAGGGCCTTAACAGTAAGCGCAAATACCGTGTGATAGACAGTGGTTACTGTTTAATTTTCAAAAAATAATAACTAACCGATTCGGCGGTCCTTTTAAAGTAATGAATAAGCTACAGATCGGAAAGACTTAACTGAAACATCACTTCCAGAAGCGACTTTCAAGTACGAGAAGTTCGAGTTGGATGAGCAGACGATATTGGAGTGCAGTGGTCGTGGGCGGAGTCTGGGCGGCGTGCTGCAGGCGCTGCCGCCCTCCGCGCTGCACTCGGCCGAGTCTCTGACGGACGCCGAGCCCGTCGCGCGACGGACCAAGCACGAGGTCGCTGCCGCGCAGAGGTAACTACTCGAACGAACATTTACATTAAGACGGAACAGGCACCTAACGAGGCATCTTTGGAGGCTATCTCCTCTTAGACGAGTGGAGTAAAAATTATGAAAAAATATAACCGTATTTATAGAACCCTCATCTTTAAATTTTAAGCAGGAATAAAGTGCTACATACTTATTTATAAAATACCAAAATGTAGCAGTTTTCAAATTTAAATTTGTATCTTCTACCAAAAGGCTCGGAATATGTTTTTTTTTTTTTTTTTCACCAAAAGATAGAGAAAGATAATACCTAAAAAAATTACGTTAGATTTTGGTATGCAATAGTTTTTCACGTCACATTTAATGATTTTCGATATTTTGGCAAAAAAAGTGGGCGGGGTTAGTGCGCTCTCGACCAATCCAGACGGCGAAAACACTCGGCCGGGAAGCGGGGCCTTAACACACATTAGCCACACATGAGACGCTCATAGCGAGCTGCAATCACTGATCGGTAAACGATTGGAGGTTAAGCAACGCTTGGCAACTATTTATAGGCATTTGAACTGAGCATCTCCGAGCTTTGGAGCACATAAAAAACCGGTCCCCGTTGTTGTCATCTAGGTAGTTGTTGTTAGGCCTTGTCAGAGGCCTTTGGGCGGCTTGAACGACTCTGACACCAGGTTGGCCACTAACCATGCTATTAGAAGAAGAGACCGCACATTGGCATTACTAGAGCCAAGCTGACTGGGTGTCTTCCGACTAATGGATTGATTTTTTAATATTTTATTTTTTGTTTACCATTGTATAGTAATATTTTATACTAAATTATAGGCCCCTGTAAGACGATATAAATATCACTGTATATGATCGCGCGCGACCACCCTTTCGTAAGATACATATTTAGGGGCCAATTACGTCACACGTAAAGGGGGGAGGGGGTCGACGAAATGTGACATTGTGTGACAAGGGGGTGCGAGGGGTCCTAAGTTTTGTGACATCACATTTAAAAATCTAATATACCTAAGTATTAAAACCGAACTTTGAATTTTTTACGAATTTAATTTTTTAAATTCTTAAAATTGTATAAATATGTGACGTCACACAGGGAGGGGGGAGTCTCGCAAATGTGACCAGCTGTGACAAGGGGGGGAGGGGTCTAAAAATCATTAAATTCGTGTGACGTAATTTATGGATGGCCCCTTATCTCTTCCAGATTAGCCCGCAAGGCGAGCTTATCGGCCGAGGCGTGGGCGAAGTGTTTACTAGGCGCTTGCTACTCTCTCTATTTCTTGTCGCTGCCGTGTCGGATAATGTTGAACCGGGGAAGGGAACACGCGACACTGAGAGCGGCATACGAGCTCTTGGACCGCGCTACCAAGCTAAAAGTGCCTTGCGATGAGGTAAGTTATACTTGATATATTTTGATGGCAATTAGACTATTGATCCATGAAACGCTAGGGGAAAAACATGGGTAAAAGCTTGAGTTCGTTGTAAAATTAAAATAACTGGATGAAAATGAATGAATAAACACTGAATCCTGATGGAGTTCTACAACTTGATTCTGATTTGTAATTGATAAGAAGTTCAAAAGACTCCGAAACTTGAGACTCGATAAGACTTAAGTCAAACCCGTAGTCTTAAGTATTTTTGAGTGAGTGACCGCGTGGTGAGACGCGAGGGTAGAGCAGCCATCATAGAAATACTAGTGCTATTACATTTTAGTAACTCATTAGTAATTTAAGTTAGTAAACAGTTTGGTAGCGCCGTTAACGAAAGGACTTACGTGTAATTAAGGCACAAGAGATAAAATACCCAAAGTTGGGTAGGATGGGATGTGTGATAGAGTGCAGTGTGTGTGTGGGTGTGTGCAGGTGTGCTACCGCGTGGTAATGCAACTGTGCCGCGCGCACTCGCGGCCTGTGCTGGCGGTGCAGCTGCTGTTCTTGATGAAGCGCGCCGGCCTGCAGCCCAACGCGCTTACCTACGGCTGCTATAACCGCTGCATGCTCGACGGCGAGTGGCCCAAGGACATGTCCAGGTACCAACGTAACCTTACAAATATACTACCTACCTACCTATATACCTACTTAATTATCAAATCTTGTTGCCTGTTTTGTCGGGCCCTCGCACGAATTTAACAAAAATTTCAAAAAATATTTGCATTATTATTAGTATTTCATTTTTATTTAAGTAAATAATGGTTAGAGCCTGTTTCAGAATCAACGGATACCTTAGTGGATACTAAATAAATATGGCGTGTTGACAGTTTTTCCATATTATATCTGTTAAAACACAATGTTTATTTGGTGGATAAGTATTATCTGACGATTCTATAACAGGCGCTAGCGAGGGCGCTAATAGTTCGAGGGACCAATAATAAGTTACTTTAACCCGACATAAACACTGTGCTTTTCATCACGTGTACAAGGAAAAAACAAATAAAATATTATTTAAGTAGCTAAAGAAAAAAATGAGTGAACAACTAACTACTACGTAGATTGTGAATTTTGCTTTTTTCATATTTTGACACTCACTTTGTTTTTTTTAGAGGTCAGTTTTCAAACATTAAAAAGGTTTTAGTCTATGATTATAGTTTCGGAGGGGGACCGATTTTTGATTGATTTAGGGAAAATGGTAAATATTTGCCCGAATCTATGATATTTCAAAGAAATAGTTGAAAGTAAATTATAAAAAAGTCATTAAAAAAAAATTCTTTAATTAATACTTAACTTTATGTTATTTCGATATTACATCGCGCTGTAATTGAGTGGCTGTAAGAAGCTTCGAACTATTACATTCTCTTTGGTTGGAACATGGTTAAATAGAAACTCGTTTTTTTTTTTATAATTTGTCAGAATCGTTGACAGAACGGGCCCAATCGTTATCAGGATATCGATTGTGCCCGTTCTGTCAACGATTTTGCCCGATCAGAAAAGTATCACCTTCTGTCGGCTCTTCAGGCACCTTTCGACGTACTTTCCGCGTATGAGTATGAGAAAGGTAGACAGAAAAACGTCCTAGACTTTTTTAACTAGTCTAAAAGTAAATCAACTGTAATTCAAACGTCTATGTCTATTTTTTCTTCTGTCGTGTCGGCGGCGAAATTAAATTAGTTTAGGCCAGAATTCCTCTACGCATATTGACTATAACGGCCCGGCCAAAACTTGATACGTGATACGTGATACGCTGATACGGATACGGTGATCGGATCGGGCAAATGATACACACTCGTATCTGGACCCGCCTTTAGCACCCCCGCGCTGTCGCCCGTCGCTGAAGCGCGAAGTCGTGGCCGCGCCGTAAGTGCCACACTTGAACGGGTACTTAGTATGTATGTGAATGTAACCTTGTCGTGTAGCGGCGCGCAAGTGCTGTGGAACAAGCTGCGTATCGCCGTGCTGACTGCCGCACGCTTCCGCGCTGCCGGACACCGCGCCGTCGCGCCGCACGCCCTCTCCACAGGCAGTGAGTACCTTTGCATCCCATCTACTTGGTCTTCTTCTTATTGTATAGTTAGTGACCAATCTGATGTCAGAGAGACCTCTGACAAGCCTTAACGACTGCTGCCTAAATAACAACAACCGGAACCGACGTTTTACGTGCCCTACAAAGCACGGAGACGCTCAGTTCAATTGCCACTATATGGGCACCCAACTCTGACTGACCTTGCCAAGCGTTGTTTGACCTCCGATCTTTTACCAATCAGTGATTGGAGTTGGCTATGAGCGTCTCCTACTCGTAAAACGAGGTTTTATTCCACACACAGTGCAAACAAAGTACTACCTACCTACGTTCGCATTTCTTCACTAGGCTTTCATAGCGTCAGCAGCGCGAAATGCTGGGCCTTGCGGCCGGTGCCCGGTGATGGTCGCTGCGTTTTAAACAAAAAAACTAATGAATCACAACCGAACCATGTTATTTTTGTTTGCACACTGCCGTCCTAGAATTTTGCATGCGAGTAATTCATTATACGCGCAGAATTTGTTTTTTTTAGTTAAATACCGTAAGTTAGACACTTTATATTGATGTATTTAATTAGGTAGCAGTACTCTGCCGCGCGTGCGCTCGTCGGCGGCGGTGGGCGACTCGGACCTGGCCAGCCTGGCCGGCATGGCAGCCTGCGAGCCCGCCAATAGCCGGACTAGTCTCGACTCAGGTAACATTAACCCACAAAATAGAAAGTTATGATGCACTTACACTGGCACTACAAATCACTTTTGTTCCTAAAAATGCTTGGTAAAACAATATAAACATGTCTAAAAATCTCTATAAATCTAGCGGTTAAAATTTAATAACTTTTACTTTGGGTACATTCATCGTCATTATCATTTCAGCCAAAATACGTCCACTGTTGGACATAGGCCTCCGCCAAGGTTTTCCACAACGACCGGTCATGTGCCACTTGCATCCAGCGGTTTCCCGCGACCTTCACAAATTTAAATATGTACATGTTGAACGTTATTGTTTTGTTTTTTCTCAAGTTACCAAGAATTTGTGGAAAACTATCTTTTAGAAGACATTTCGCACGTGTGAGCGACCAATATTTATAACACTAGCGGCTATCATTGTTAAAATGAAAAAGGCACACAGTCGTACATACACGATATGGTGCACAAATTCTCGACAGGTGATCTGACATTCCCAATTCCATCGTTGCTTGGTCACATAAAAATGTGAACAGAAAATGATTCCCAAAATAGGAAGCCGTATGTATGGCTCTCGGACAGTCAGAGCTCTCGTCATAGGTATGGCTTTATCCAGGTACATACTTACTGTTCTGAAAAATGTCTTGTAAAGCTATTGTAAAGGGTGTATAAATGGTATGCGCAGGTGGCGGGCGGACGCAAGAGGCTCGTTGCAACGCGTTCGAAGCGCTGTGCCGCCGCGGCAACATCGTGCGAGCCGCGCCGCGCGCGCATGCGCACGCGCACGCCATCTCCAGCGCCGCCGGCATACTCATCTCCGGTCAGTACACACACTACCCACTACACACTACCCATTACCCACTGCCCATTACCCATTACCCACTTCCCATTACCCACTACCCATTACCCACTACCCATTACCCATTGCCCACTACCTACATCCCTCGTTCTCATGTATTACTTACAGCCGCGGATTCATTACGCGACATTTGTCCCGTGACCCTGTCGCCCGACACAAATTCTACGTGTCGTGTGACGTTGCGGGGGACATCGCTCGACATCGCAGGCGACATCTACGTGTCGCGGGACATGTCGCGTGTCAACGCTCCTAGAGCGTCAACTTTGCGCGACTACGTGTCAAATTGTTTCCTCGACAGTCGCCCGACTGCATTTGAGTAGTTAAAACGCGTGTCACTCTGTGTTCTGCGACTAAACTCGACATTGTCGCCGGACAGTCGCACATAAATGTCCCGCGACTGCTCGCGACTTATGACTCTCGACGTTTGCCCCCTGGTGAATACGCGGCTTACTTCTTGCTTGTCAACGTGTCATATCAAGATTCGGGTGAGACAAGTAATGTGGGTTTCATATGGGAGCTTGAAACCTTCCATGGCGGTTCAAGGCCAAATTTGAATATTTGGTAAATACCAAACTAATTATACGAGAGGGATCGCAGATTTTTTTTTATAAATGGGGGCAAGCGAATCTCTAGTGCAAAATGCCATTAGAATTCCCTGCTATAACATTGAGACTAAATAAATATCTTATCCCTCAGGCGTACCATCGAATCCCGATTTAAGTGCTTCAGCGAGACCGAGGAGTAATTCACTAGGAAATGAAGAATCAAGCACACCAATCACAATTACTGAAAAGAGACAGGTACAATGCGATTACTTTTCGTTTATATTGGCTTTATTCCCTGAAAATAATGGTGGTACTACCGGTCAAATAAAAAGAATGAGACCCATGAGGGAAACAAACTCGACTTTATTTTTGCAATAGTTGGAAAACTCACAGCTAAAACAAGTTATAGATTTAGTACAGATAAGTGAACGCCATCTAAAATATTCCGCACAGATTTGCTCCGCGGAAACACCGAGTCGCTCCATCTCTTTCGTAATTCATATGAGAGAAGAAGAGAATATCGATGCTGCACACATTTTGCAATTTTATCGGGCCTTCATTTATAATGGGAGTCCCCATACACATCAACAATCAGGAATCTCCCCATTGGAGAATTTTGGGAGTCAATATCGGTCTTAATAAAAGATCTGTTCTAGAGATCCAAGGTCAGACAAATGCACACGTAATAACTCAAATAATAATATGAATGCCTTGTTATGTCAGACAATACACGTGAGTCCAGATAGTCCGTCGGATCTACGTATCCTGACCCGGTCGGAGAGCTTCGCGGGCGACGCGCAAATTGTACAGAACCTGCAGAGGCTAGCCTTCGCCACTGGTACGTTATCATTATACTATCTAGCACTTTTAACAATCCACTGTTGATACCTTGCCCCTCGATACAAAGGGGATTCAGCTCTTAGGCTCGTATTAATGAATGCGTTTCAAAGTTGAGATCGATCTTAAAATGCTTTTTTTGACAGATGTTCCATACGTTAAACGTCAAAACTACGATAAAAAACTATAAATACGAGCCTTAGTCCACCACACTGATCCTCTGATTCCGCACACCTTTTTGAAGCTAGTTAAAACTGATGTAGGGCTCTGCAAAATATAGTAAGTCCAGTTAGTTTAGGACTATACAACACACACAGTTATACAGAATATACAGTTTAGTACAGTTAGTTTAGATAGTGTCATATGATGGACAGCATGCGGCAACGTGAAGTAACTAGCTATACCGCTGCTCCCAATCAAACAATAACTGTCGGTAATTTCACAGACACAGGAAGAACATAACATGCGGACATTAGCGACACCACGCTTGCAGATAACCTAATGACACCTTCGTCGTTTAAAAAGTGCTTAGCGCACGGAATATGAAAGAATGGCATTATTTCCAAAGGTACCCCCACCGCAAAGACGCGATGTTCAAGGGCGTTGAGTTTCCCCGAAGAGCCGGAGAACGAAGCAGCTGCGACTGACCAACTGGACGCGGACAAGACTTCTCCACTCAAGTAAGTCTATTGATAGCTCAGAATCTGTCAGAATGTCTGAAGTCTGTCTTCTGAACAAACTAACTTCATAGCTGCGCACAACGGTGCAAATCGCCGAAGTACAAAAAAATCAATGGCCGATTCGTATCATGTTCCAAAACAGCCTATTCAAAAGGAAAACTTGGGCGATTCGCCCGCACCGCCCGTTCGAATCGCTCGTGATGTTGAGGAATCCCCAAGCTCCACAAAACAAAATTCAAAAAATTCTATATTCAAAACGTTTGTTTTGTTTAGGCCTATGGGGGCACTTACAAATTGTCATTATAATTTTTTCTTAAATTCTACTGCCGGATCGGAAACGCGACAACGACTGAGAAGATCCGGCAAGAAACTCAGCGGGCTTGTCTTTTTTTACATTGTTTTTATTTTATTTTATTTTTTAAATCGCCATTTACTTGTTTGAATACAATGTATTTTGGTAAACAATAGCTCCAGTGTGATGCCCTGCGGAACGATCCGTGCGAAATCTGCAAAGAGAAGTCAATGGCTGCGCCTACATCAATCTTCTCCCACGTTGATATAAAAAATCTAATTGTTAATTAACGAGTCAACAATGGTTCACTTACACCAAAAAAACAGATATTTGTGGACTAACAAGTGACATACGTCAGAGTATTTTCTAACCATCGATTTTTATAGCTAAAAAGTTGCAACCTGAGCACCGGACCTTCAGTAGAGTTACGATAAAGCTCTGGTTTCCTCGGAAATCGGTACCGTCATATAGCGGCCGTCAAACAACGGTGTCCAATACCGCTCTCTAGGTAACCGCGCCATTTAGATTACATAGCCAACGTTCTAGTGACGTCATGTGCTGCTATATTACGGCCGCTATATGACGGTGCCGCTATCCTAGGAAACCAGAGCTTTAGCGTGCCACCTGCGGTGAGTAGTAACTAGTTGCGGTGTGGTAGCAGAGTGTCGGCACGCACGCCGGTGCTGAGCGACGACCCGCTGGGTGCATTGTCTCCGGCCGACACGGACAACGCGCCAGTAGCTGCCGGGCCGCCGGCCGAGCCGGTGCTGCCGCGCCACGAGCTGAGCGTCAGCCCCAAGCTGTTCCACCGCCGCAACTCCTTCCAGGACGACCCGCCCGAACACGCGGGGTATACACCTTCCTTTACTAACATTACATTACATGGTGTACACCATTCGAACAGGTACGGTCAGCAACTTAAGTCACTGGAACATTCAAAATTTTTCAAACGTGGTAAATCTTGTTGAAAGTCAATAATAGCAACATATTTCAATAATGTTTCAACCAGTAAAACTAATGGAATTGAAGCATACCTAAATTGTGCGAGTGATTTTAAAAACTCTGAATTTTCAGCTACTTATGTTGCTGACCGTACCCTGGACAGACAAGTCACTTTTTACGATGACTCGTATGGGAATCATAGGGGAGTACTCGTGAGTCGTGAGTGACCTCATAAATAAACCATTACATATTTTTTTTGCATTTTTCATTGCTCGGATTCTGGGCTTGTACTTACTGAAGGGCTAGACAAGTGGCTGACGTCTACAAATTCGCTACGCTTCATCTATGGAAATGACATAAGTGACGTGATCTCAAGCGTGATCTTCATAACAACTTGTTGTTGATTTACATAGCGACGCTTGACATTTCCATACATTGTGAAGTTTGTTCTTTTCTATTCGATTAGCGTTCATGCCACTTGGCTAGCCCCTCAGATCAGATGATCCCATTTTTTTTTTTTAAATTCAATCTTTTTTATTACTGTTCTCAAGTTTCTATTAATTAGTGGGTAAATCTGAAGCCGGGCAAGGTTTTAAACCTGTAGAAAGTGACTTTGTCTCGACCCCGTCAACTGCTACTGCATGTAGTGTATGGAGTGCGCTGCGTGGTTCGTGAATGCATGGTTCCCCCATATATGCCCTTTAAGTAGCAAATGTCCTTGGCGAAAATTACCATCAGGTGGACCGTCTGTCCGTGAGCCTAGGCAAAAACACGGTACTATGTTTACCAGGTTGTCGATAAAATGTACAGTAGAACACGCCACTTTTATAAAAAAAAAAACTGCACGGATTAAAAAAGCTTGGTTTTCACCCTTTTTGTTTTGAATATCCCCCTCTACCAATCTCCGGCCCAATATATTCACAATGTGCCCGCTAACGGTCCCGTATAGCTAGAGCTGCGCATCGTTGCGACACGATAACCTCGATAGTTTCCTCGTCGCCAGGAAACTGCACAGAAGTGAGACGGCGCCGGCGGGTACCGTGTCCTCTAGTCTCGTGAGTCTCGGGAACTCGCTGAAGATTAGTTTCGGGTGAGTGGTACAAATGTAAAGGTGATTGCATATTTGACAGCGGTACATGCGGCGAAATACGCGTGCGACGCAGCCAAATGTATGAGAACCTTATTATTTTGATGTGTATCAATAATGTGTTTGATTATTGTTTGTACAGTGTTACCAACTTATCTGTTCAGGTGCCAAGTTTCTCTCAAAAATAACTTCAAATAAATTTAAAAAAAATCCAAGTTCTTAGGGATAATCAAAATAAACCACCGACCGGTTTGGAATGCTAGTTCCATTGAAAAGAGCTGGCAAGAAACTCAATGGTCACTCTTATCGAAAGCAAAAAGTTAGTTAATAAGTTTTTTAATAGCCTTCTAAATGTCCCACTGCTGGGTAAAGGCCTTCCCTTTCTGATAGGGGCCTATAGAAACAGAAAGCAAGCCTAAGACAAGCCCAGGCTTGTAGTCAAATCGTCGCACCATCTTCGCCGCGGTCTATTTCTAATTTTGGTCACCTGAACAGAGAAGTTGGTGCCACAGTAGTTGATTATGCAAAGGATTTTGATATAAGATTTCCTACTTTAATAGCTGCCTCGTCTATGAAGAGTGTATATTCCTGTATGTTGATTAGCATAACAATCTAATAGTATTTAGATTTTGTATGATTGATATACAGTTTATTAGCTCGTTTGTACTAGATATGAACTGATAGAGTAGTTTACAAACTTTGCATAGTCGTACATACTCATAACGTAGTATCTTGGTGTCTTTGAATCTAATTTATTTTGACACAAATTGTAATTTTATTTTAAACACAAAACTGAACATATTGTCATTTATCTCATGGTCGTACTATATGAGCAAGACAGCAATATTTTTAGTTTTATCAAATTTAGTTAACAGGTCATTTGTTGACAACAGAATTCGCACCAATACTTGCAAAATTTTAATCCAAAGTTGCCACAAATTTCTCATACACCAAGACATAGAATTTCATGTAAATATGTATTTCTATAGTAAATTATAAATAGCTGTGTCATTGCTAAAATGTATTTACTTTTTAATTTTACAAGACATTTAATATCAAGCATGTTTCATTTCATGTGCCTTGTGATAACATTATTGCCAGCTATTTGGACATTTTAGTTATAGCTTTTGATATTGGGTTTAATATCTTCAAGTACGATAAATAGAGCTTTAGATCATAATACAGTATGTCTATTTATCAATCTGTATGTACTTAACATTCTTACTTATGTTTTTAGAAAGGGGGTTTTCACACTTGACGGAAAGTTCCGGAAAGTCCGATTCCGGATAGCAGCCTATATTTTCCCATTTCAAAGCTATTTCCGACACACGCAATCCGTGTCGGACGTTTTGCCGTCAGATAATTTTACGCGGAAACTTGTTTCGTGTCGGATATTGCTTTGGATGGACTTTCCGTCAACTGTGCATATGCGCCCTGGGTTGTACATATTATTATTTATAACTTGAAACATTATATTTCTTAATATTTTTCTACCACATTTTATTAGTTGTATATTTTAAATGTCTGTCAACACAGTACTTGACGATATTACACCCGTTTTTATTTTTTTCTAATAAAATGGCAACACTCGACACGCCAGTACGCTAGCCCGTTTGTTTTCTTAGACGCTATTCACCCGCCAGACTGCCGTTGCGCAAGGAAAACATGAAACTCGGAAAGGCTATGCTCGAGAATTACTTCAGGTGAGCATAGCTGCCTCAAACAAACACCCTACTGTTTGATATGAGATATCAATCCCCAAAAGGCCCTTTTGAGGCTGAACTCGCCCCATCCCGACATTTAAAACCTTAACTATCAATTGCTCCATATATTATTTTGAATCAGAGTTGCAAAAAAAAACAGGAAATTTTTAAATAAAAACTGATTAAAATGTGTTTAAATCATTGTTTAAAACATTGATTTAAATCAGAAGGAATAAATCACCGTGTTTAAAACATGTTTAAAACAAGGTGATTTTTTCGTAACAACCCTGTTTTGAATATTCCACTGTAACCGTTTCGTTTGAATCTCTATTGTAAAGTCATAAAGTTTTATAAAGTCATCATTCTGCATGATTATTTTTTAAACAGTATAAATTTAAACGCACTGTTTTAAGCATGTTTGTTTTAGTGTTGTAAATACATACTTTGGACTGTGAAATGTATAGAGTATAACCCCATTTACATACTTTTCTCATGAAACATGTTTTACATGAAGTAAACCCTTTCAGTCCAACAAGTATAGCTGGAAAGCGGTCGAATGAGCTTCTACAAAGTGGTTTGAGCAGTCTAAAGTCAGCCGCTACGAGTATGGCGAAGAAATTCGATGAAATGAAGGAAGTTATATCGGCGAACTCGACGCCAGTGAAAGCGTTCGGGAACGCGACGAGCGCTCTGAACAGCCTCATGGGTGAAGAGGACTCGACAGATGGCTCTTCGGAAATCAATCCAGATGGTAAGTTAGGCAAAATATTGTGCGATAAATTTATCCGTTAGAATTGGAGCTTTATGTGACAAAAAAGGTAGCATAAAAGTGTATGACCCGCCTGATATGAAGCAGTTACCGTAGCCTATAAATGCTTGCAATAACAAAGGCATCGCCCGCACGTTTCCGAACTGAAGGGGAGGGAGGTTTTGGGATTACGGAAATAACACTTTTTGGCAGTTGTATTAAGGTGGCAGCAACTCTGTGGCCTAAACAGATAAGTTGGTTAGTATTATTTTGTGAATAACACTTAAACATGAAGCTCTAAACCAGAATGTTTCTACATAGAGTCTACTCTAGAAAAGTATCTTCAGTCGTTTTATTTTTTCCAGGACTAAAATTACTTTGAATTTTTTGTCATATTCAACTCAGCTCGATGCATATAGCTGATGGGAGGATACAAGAAAGTTTCATCATCATCATCATCTCAGCCAAAAGACGTCCATTGCTAGTCATAGACCGCCCCCAAGTTTCGCCACAATGACCGGACTTGCGCTGCCCGCATCCAGCGTATTCCTGCGACCTTCACCAGGTCGTCGGTCCACCTTGTGGGAGGCCTTACTCATGTTTGAAACAGAATTTTAAAATTATAATTAATGAATGTTTGTGTACAGAATGGGTGGGAGGCGTCGGTTTCAGACGCGCGTCGAGTGACGCCGACCTCGCGTACTCGATAGAGCGCGGCTCGCTCGCCACGCTCGTCTCGCACTTGCCCGACAACCTCTACCCGCCGCTCAACGTAAGCATAATCACATCTAACTTTGTCAGGCATCCCTCTCAGAGTCTCAGAATGAGGATCCGTAACGAATTTAGTTGAGAATGCAGAGAGATAGAGCTAATAAATCCATAACATACGGTGCAAAAGTATTTGTTCTACGACAAAAAATTACGAAATTATGACCAAATTACTAGCGAAGTTCACTGACCGGGCCGGCACGGTCGCTGTGACGTCACAAAGACCACTCGCGCTATGTAGTGAATGGCGGCGCGGGCACAGCGCGACTTCAAGCCGATCGGTCCGTGTGACGTCACTTGTACCAGTCGCACATAACATAAAATGTGTTAAAGATCGCAACAGATGGTCTGATTTCGATGATATCAATATTATATTGATGAGTGGGGTGGTTCTACCCCGGTCGAGCCAGCCCATATATGAGGCTTGGCTCTACCGCCAATAGAATTTGTCTTATCACAGCTGGCTGTGTTAGGAATTGTGGAGGTATTTTATGGAGTATTGTGCTTGTTTCCCAGGAGAGGTCAGTTGGGTGCGGGTCGCAGGCGGACGCGGACGTGGTGGCGGTGGTGTCGTCGTGCTCGCAGTGCCACCAGTGCCTGGCGCTGCTGTACGACGAGGACATCATGGCGGGCTGGGCCGCCGACGACTCCAACCTCAACACGCGCTGCATCGCCTGCGGACGTCACACCGTGCCGCTCTTATCTGTGCAGGTATTTTAAAAAAAAGTAACTACGTTCGTTTTTCGAAATTGCCGTGGTGACAAAAATACCCTGCTCCAAATTACCGAGAAAGAGGGAGACATATGAATGTCCAAAAAAGTAATTTCCTACTAAATAGAGTCCATGGACCAAGACCTTCGCGGAAAATAATGTTGAAAACATGACGGTATTGCCAATACGGTTCATCTTTTGGTGAATAACACGCATCAAAATGTCTTCAAGTTTATTGTTGAATTGCGAGTGGGCTCAAATCTGATGATTGCAATGTTAGGAGATACTATATCTGCTAAAATAATCAGTGACCTACTCCTTCAGAGTTGCTTTGGTGTGGATACTACTAGTTCCTTGGAACTTGCCGTGGTGCCAACAATATCTTGTCCGAACTTCTGAAGCCGAATTGTAATTATTGTAATATTTCGTCTGATTTAAGATTTTACTATAGGTAGTACCTAGTAAATACCTGCTTCTGTTCTAAACTTGCGAAATACTTAGTACCAGTTGTTCTTCTTTTGAACTGTCCGCAGTGGTGCCAATAATACCAGTTCTCTTTTTTTCCATATATTATTCTTTTGCAAAAAAAAACTGAAATGTAATCTCTTGTTACAGGTTATGAGATCCGTCCAACCAGCGGAAACAATTAGCGTGCCTTATTTAAACCCCCTAGTGCTGAGGAAAGAATTCGAATCTATTTTAGGTATGTCAACATTCAACCCACATTTCCAGGCTTTCCAACCAATGTAACATATCTAAAAATTTGGTATTTTCTAGGTAGGGAAGGCGATATGTGTCTAGCGGATCCTGGCTTCGTGGAGTCACATCCCATCGTGTATTGGAATTTGGTCTGGTTTCTGGAACGCGCTAACATTGAAAACCACCTACCAGAGTTGTTGTGCCCCGATTTCCAATCGAGATACCAAAGTTCGGACACGCTATATGGCTCTGAAAAATGTGGTAAGTTTAGAAATGTATACAAGGTTAGTTTCGGGATAAAACGTCGTGCATTAGGTTGCCCCAACGGTCAATCAATATGCCCAGAAATTTTGATCAATTTGGTTTTTAGTGTAGAAGCATACTGGACTGTTTCAAAAGCAATTACAAGCTAAGTGATTGGAGTAAATTAAAATTTTAAATAACAACTTGAATTCCCACTAATATAGCATGTATGAAAAATGACGGGCCCGTTGGCGTGGTTGGTTTATTCCGCCTATCACGTTGCACGTCGTAGGTTCAATTCCTACCCGGGACATGTATTTGTGTGCATGAACATGTCTGCATGTTCCGAGTCTGGGTGTATTTAATAATAGCTTTTCCCCGCGACTTCGTACGCGTAGAATTTAATAATAAAAAAAACGGATCTCTGATCCCTGATCCCGGATCCCGGATCCCAAAAATATAGCCTATGTTACTCAGGGATAATGTAGCATTCTAATGGTGAAAGAATTTTTGAAATCGGTCCAGTAGTTTTTGAGTTTACTCAACACAAACATCCATACATACAAACCTTCTCTCTTTATAATAATATATACTAGCTGTCCCGGCGAACTTCGTGCCGCCTTAGAATTAATAAATGTTGTATTAACTTATTAGCCGAAAAAGAACTAAAACCCCCGTTCCCCCGTTCATCGTCCGTTCTTCCCTTTTCCCGGCAAATATTAATAATGCTGTAACCCCAGTCTGATGATATAAAATGAACAATTAGAAAAAGCTGACCCTGCGAACTTCGTACCGCCTTAGAGTTAATAAATGTTGTATTAACTTATTAGCTGAAAAATAACTAAACCCCCCGTTCCCCCGTTCGTATTCCGTTCTTCCACTTTTCAGATAAATATAAAAAATTCTGTCTGGTAATTTAAAATGAACAATTAGAAAAATACAAATTTGCAGGAATTTGTAGTCGCCATTTGACACCGGCGTGCGTTACGCCATCTATTGAAAGTAATTTGAATCATAATTTTTACATAAAATTGTTGTTTTTAGCGTTTACTTGGCAATTTTTTTATTTTTTTAAATGTATGAACCTTCCTTGAACTTCACGAAATATTCTAAAAAAAAAAACATCTAAATTGGTCCAGCCGTTCTCGCCTCAAGTCATGACAACGGGAAATAGGATTCATTTTATATATAGAGATTAATTATGTATTTACAAACAAAAAGTAGTATGACGTAATATCAGCTATCTAGTTTCCATAGTACAAGCTCTGCTTAGTTTGGGATCAGGTTGCCGTGTGTAAAAGAATGTCCCAGGATATTATTATTAATTATTTTCTGTGTTATATGGTGAAAAAAATCAATGGTACAAAATACATGTACGGTTTTATCGTAGGATGGCGGGTGGTTTGTGCGTGGGAGCTGCCTCGCGGCGGCGTGGGGGCAGGCGCGGGGGAGGGCGGCGGGGGCGGCGCCGCGCTGCACCGCGCGTGGCGCGCGCGCCGCCACCAGCACCAGCGCTCGCGCGACCTGCAGGCGCTGCTGCTTACCGAAGATGACGCGCACGCCGCGCACACGTACGTCACCCACACCCACACACCCACACCTACATCCACACACCCACACCCACATCCACACACCCACACCTACATCCACACACCCACATCCACACACCCACACCTACATCCACACACCCACACCCACACCCACATCCACACACCCACACCTACATCCACACACCCACACCCACATCCACATCCACACACCCACCCTACATCCACACACCCACACCCACACCCACACCCACATCCACACACCCACACCTACATCCAGACACCCACACCTACATCCACACACCCACACCTACATCCACACACAACTAACATATTACTTACATCATAAACAACAACTTTTGTTCTATGACTTTTGCTGCTATCCTCTAGATGAGAATATTTTCTTGTTTCATACATTTTAGAGCGTGATTTTTTGTTTCAATTATTATGTTTTGTAAAATATCCAATAACCCTGTATAGCACTTCAAGTAGAATTTGTATTCTGTTCACAGCGTGGCTTTGGCGGTCCTCGGTGGCTTGTTGAGCAACGATCTTACGGACGCTCTCCGTAAACTGGCGACATGGAGAGAGAACACGTGCCCCAACAAACGATATCCCTCCTTTTACAGGTAAGGGATAAACAAACTTATTGGTGGTAGAGCCAAGCTGTAGTCAGTTGACTGCAGCTCATATACGGGCTGGCTCGACCAGGGTAAAACCACCCTCTCACAGAAGATCGGCGTAAAGCTGCTATTACAGCTGCGTTTCGTGCGATGAGTGAGAGAGCCGGAAGCCCAACCTCACTCCCCCCCCCCTTCCCCTCCCACTTCCCTTCAGGTCGGCAGCGTGCGAGCCTTTGGTATTGAATTGCAAGCATCTACAGGCTACGGTAACTGCTTAACATCAGCGTGTTTCAGTGCGTCCGGCCAATTGTGCAACCATAATACAAGGGAAATACGATTGATAAAAATCTATTTTAACTATAGCTGATGCAGGTTCATTTCTTATTTACAGGGATATCCTGTTCCTCGCAATGGCAGCTCTCGATGAGCAGGAGATAGACATGATCGCTCTACAGCGCGAATACACGCGCGCACTAGACCAACTAGGCGGCGAAACTAGGCCCCAGGACCTACCCCCTTCCTCCACCGCGGTGTGCTGCAGGCACTACTTCAAGCGACTCCGACTAACACTCGACGAATAACCGACAAGTAATAATAACTGCCATATTGGGGTCCGACATTGATTGCTTCGATGGGCCTGTGTCGATGCGTGTTTGACACTGATTGCTCCGATGGGGCAGTGTCGGTTCATGTCCGTCACTGATTGCTCCGATGTGGCAATGTCGATCCGTGTCCGACACTGATTGCTCCGATGGGGCAGTGTCGATTCATGTCCGCCACTGATTGCTCCGATAGGGCAGTGTCGATGCGTGTCCGACACTAATTTTCGGGATGGGGCAGAGTTCGGATATGTATCCGGCACTGATTATTGGACCAGATTCAGTCTGTTTTCACACTGATTGCCCCAGTAGGGCAGTGTTGTTTATTATGCCCGACATACCTACTGATACGTTATGCAACAATGTAGCCCGCAGTGCATAAAACAGGGTTTCAATACAATCGCATCTTATCTATTTAATCTCTGACGCCAGTTTCCGACGATAGTTTAGCGACGGATCTGTAATTTGAATTATGTTTGACCTTTATATTTTTACTTATATACGCCTTTATTTATTTTGTGTATAAGCAGAAATCACTCAATGAAGTAGAAAGATGAATATTTTACGTACAATAGTTTAGTATGTGCGGTCTGTTTTTTTACAACACGTAGCGAGTACCGTCCATTTTATTTTAGAGCGATATAGCTCAATGAATTTGCTTTACGTTTTCGTATGTCTATTACAAAATATTAACGCGACGAACTTCATACGCCCGTCCAGTCGGGATCAAGATTCACTTGATTCAACAGAAATGTATGTATAAATAAAAATACTACCTAATATTAAATGAATTCGTAATAATAATTGTCCAGGGACTGTAACGTGTAGATTGTGTCGACTACTATGGCCTAAGTTTCATAAACATTGCCCCAATTTTAATATTTTGAAATGTCATTCAGTAAGCAATTTATGTAATAAACATTTCACGTTTCGGCATATCCATTAGTTTAGGTTTGTGGGTGCTAATCATAAGTAGTTGGAACGGTGATCAAAACAATGTGTGTACATACATAGAAATGTTGTATAGAATAGGAGTAACGCCACGAACGGCAATATATTAATTGTGCTTGATTACGTGATGCCAGTGCAGTAACGTGGTTGGATTCGTAAACGAATTGTAAAACGAGTGTGTGTTGTTCACATAGTCATAGTATTCAAGTCTTGTGAACTAGGCACATATTTATCTGTTAAACATAAAAGTTGTCTTTTCAGTCATCTGTAAAAAATAATTTTGGTCCAAAATGGCCCTTATTAAGAATTTCCTGGCATCCCATTTAAATCGTATTGTAAATAACGTGACTGCCAAAATTCAAAGTATTCATAAATGTGTCAACATAGTTATGATGAAATCATATTCATTGATCTGTATTACATATTGTTGCTACATTAAATCGTTTTTAAATACATTCTATAAAAATCAATTTCGCTTTTATAATTTATGCCATAATTATGAAATTGGGCACAATACATAGAACGTGATTATAGCGTGATCAATATTAGTTGTCCGTGAAAATGTGAATTGATTGGATGTACAATAAACACTAATCTATTTTAGCAATCGATCTTTCCTATTATACAAATGTGGAATACTCAAGATACTAACAAGAAATACGAGTTATTTGAATTAATACTATTTATTAAATGTAACCATAGTAAGTTGTTAGCGGACTAAAGACATGGAAAGTTAACTTATATCCAAAGGATTTATTAACATTGTTCAATCTTTGGAGTCTTATTTTGTGATGAAACCTTCAATTAGGACTGACTAACTTGGCTTTTTATCTGTATCCAAATGATGAGAGTATACACGCATGTGTAATTTATATTGTAATCAATTTGTGAATTTTGTGTACACTCAAGTGATCATGTACAAGCCATATTATTAGTTCCATAAATTTGTACAATGAAGCCACGTAAACAAGTCAAATCTAAACATGATTATATTTTATAGTTACACTAGTATGACATGCAATTTAATTTGTGCAACTTCTGTTAACAATTGAAGATTATTTTATTTTGACATGTGTAATGAAATGCATATAATTTTTATAAAAAATATATACGGCTTCAACATTGTTTTATTTGATACTTAGAACCTAATTTGACATTCCTAGAACTCTATACAAGAATTTACCATCATAATCATAATAACAATCATTTACTTTGTAAGTTGCACCTTTCTTGAATGCTTTCTTTGGTATTCTTATTCTTTCCGGATAATTCATAATATCTGTATGATCCTGCTTGCTCTCTTTATACTCTGCTAGACTAGTCTCTTCACTAAATAACTCTACTGCTTTTGTCATATCTTCAGATACTGATACAGTCTTGTTAGATTTGATTGTGTCAACAATAATTTTGTCTGCCATTTCAACATTGTTACCTTTTTCCAAACGTTTTTTTATTCTTGATGTTAGTTCATCCAGTGTTACAACTTTAGGATCTTTTTTAACTTTTACTTTTTTATCTTTTGCTTCATATGAAGATTCATTGTCTTCTATTGTTGAAACACCTTTTTCTTCATTTGTCTGATTGGAATTCTCCTTAGTCGCACATCTCTGTACTATCCTCTCAAATTCCCCCATTTTCTCCTCAAGTGTGAGATCAACTTTAATTGATTTCTTATTTAGTGGTGGAATTGTTCTACTAGAAAATTTCAGAAAGTGCTGTCTGAGGTCCTCTGGTATATCAAGTGAGCCATCTTTGAGTTCTTTCCAGTTTCTCATAACGGAGGCGTCGTGTCGTGCAATGCGCTCCTCAGTAGCTGGCTTCCATGCATATTTGAGTAATTTCTGCAATGAGAGACACATGTTCATAACGATTGGATAGGCATTCATGAGGAACCAATAAAATTTATGGACTAGAAAGTGAGTGAAAGGATGTGGCAAAATAGGTTGTTCTACACTGGGCATAGTTAATTGGTTAGAATAATTACCTTAACCACAGGAACAGTGACTGGAAAGCTCTCTGCAATCTTCTCCGGACTCCACTCATCTGGTTCTTCGTTGGCCAAGTGTCGAATCTGTTCTTTCTCACTCCAAGTGAGGAGGTTTGGCATGTTTTCCTTGAAATACTTCTCTTTTACAATGCGGTGGCGCAATTCATACTTGCCTATTAGTGTTTCATTAAGATGTTCATTGTAAGCTTCACCTACCTATGAAAATATTTATTCAATTAATATATTGACCAGAGGTTTAAGTATCTAAACCAATAGAGAACAATAGTAGGGTTGGGTTAACAGCCTATGGGAACCATAACAATGATTCAATAAAATTTGCTGCCTTATCAACCTTATTGCATTGTAATTATGAAATAATAATTGTCTATTGTGTAAACATACAGAGGTATTTACATACATTGCATTTTTGTTGATTTACTGATAACCAGGACTGAATACCTACTAAAACAACTGCAACAGATGATCCAGTAAGCAACTCCAGACAGTCAAGGCAAGTGTTAAATATTGGTATTGTAATAGAATAATAGTCTGGATAATGTTTATGGCAGTGTCAGGTTCAACCCCAAGTTAATAACTTACATTTGAAAAGTCACTCTCAGATTGTTCGACATATTCCTCCAAATCTTCTTCCTTCAGCTTCACCCCGTCTTCTTGGAAGGCCTTCATCCTGTTGTCTAAGCCAGGGTTGGCTCCTCTCGGCACTAACCTGGCATTTCTCAAGTTTCTGATGATAACTCTATCGCATGTGCGGTATATCTGTCTGAGATGTATTGCAAACATTTTCAATACCTATTTCTACAACTGATACAGCATTTGGGTATGTATTATTTGCATTAATTATATAGAAAAGCGAGGAATTACTTGGTATTTCGTGCGTAGGATTAATTATAAACATCGCCTGCCCTGCGATCACCTGTGATAACCTCTATAAATTGACAGTGCCTGACATTGACTTTGACAGCTGGTCGACTTTTTCTTCGGGCGCTATTCATTTTGCATTTAGCCCGTGCCAAGTAGAATTATAGTTATTATATATTATTATTACTTTCAAGTTAATGCACATGTAAAATATCTCCCCGCCCCAAACCCTTTTAAGAAAATGGCGGATACATGACTGACATATTACCAGACTGTTTCGGGGAACCCGAAAATCATGTTTCACCACTTTTGTTTCTCATGCGCGCACCACAACCCAGCCCACTCTCATGCACATTTATGAAGATAAATAACGTTTAATTATATTCATATTCCACCAACATTACACATTATAATTCAAAGAAACAAGATTTGAAAGATGTAAAATGATAACTAGGTAGGTACAAAACATAAAAATAATAATAATACGTGTAGTAATAGTAGGTAGATAAGTATAGGTATGGGGTCATTAACCAGTTGATCTGTAGACGACTTGCCCTAGTTTGTACTTCAAGTGGGCCACATCGCATAGGTGCGGTTTTTTGCGCCGGAGCCGGTTATTGGTTGCGAGTTGCGCCAATACCAACTGTAGGTAGGTACCTATGTACCTACAATTAAAACTGTCGCTGTCTGTACCAACTCTAGGCTGTAACTGTTTACTATGTAAGCATGGGTAGGGATAGCAAGGTACAACTGACACACACACCCGTCACAGTCCATCATCCCACTATAGCTCCTACTTAAGTCCTGAGGTCGGTTGATATCGGGTAGAGTTAAAGTTCCTTGGTGCTGCTATTGCCCCCTGCCTGTCGCTAGAGTGCACATTTCCTTTACGTTACAATGAAGAATTCACGATGATAATATTAGAGATCAGTGGTTTCGCAATGGACAATAAAATTGTTAAGAGACTCGAAGCCCAGTCAACTTCAAGTTCGAACATACCACGAGTTGTGAACGCCAGTTGGCCGCGACTGCCCGCAGCATTTGCCCGCGTTCCAATACAGTTTTAAAAACCGATCGGCCGATTTGGGAAACAACTTTCGAAAACTTTTTTTAACCTTCTTGCTGTGTCTGTTTCTTTGGTCCTGTGATTCGGAATATTTTATGTAAGTTGTGGTTTATTTATTTGGAATTTGTTATGAGTAGTGCACTCAGGCAGTTAGGATGCGTCCATAAATTACGTGAGGTGATTTTTAAGATTTTCCGACCGTATTTATTCTACGGTGGTACGGAACTCTTTATGTGTGGGTCTGACACGCACATGACCGGTTTTTTATTAGTACCTAAATATTACTTAAGTGCCTTACTTATTTATAAATAACTTAAACTAATCTATGAAGGCACATGTGTATCTGATTTACCATAAGTTGCTTGCATTCCTACATTTTTTATTGGAATCTTCGCCAGTCAACCTATCGATATCGACATAGCTACGTAACTTATAAAAAAATAAGTAAGTACCTACTTATAAATAATATTATTGGCCTTCGTCCTCTTCCTTGTAGCCTTTAATTAAACCTATCGTTGAAGTATAGGTACATAAATACATATTGAAAAAGGTAAGGTTAAATAAAGCTTGTTTTTAATGAAATTCATATACCTATCTACCGGTTGGTTCTGAAAAATATGCATTATAACGTTTAGGTAGGCAGATAACGTTTAGTTAGGTAGAGTCACAGACTTCAGAAAAAATCTTTGGGTAGAGTTTAAGGGGTCATAAATGGGAGTACTTACCTATTTACTTTTTGCCTATAACCAACACCGGTTGACGCAAGTTGTTTATTTTCAATTGCCTACCTAAATACTTATGCAAGATCTATTGACTGGCGCGAGTTTGTTGTATGTTACTTACTTAAGTACCTACTATAAATAACCAGTCAAAATAACCTTTAGTTATGTGCTGTTGTAATAAATACACTGAGGTAAATAGTGAAGCGTCCATGTTGGAGTAAAGATGAGCGCTTACCTACCCTTCTACCCTTGGCATTCTGGCATCATGGCATCATGGAAGCTTCTGGCATCATGGCATCATGGAAGCGTGGCATCTTGGCATCATCCATTATGTACCTATTAAGCAGATAAAAGTCGCAGGCGTTTTAGCGGCATATGCATAATGTTTAGGCCACAACACAGATGTTGTGACATAGTACCTCAAAGTCATTAAACTCAAAAACTAACGTGGTCTGTTAACTGTGGTTAACTGGACAGTTATTATGAGCTTCCTTAGTTATACAGCGTGTAACGGAAAGGGTATATCTATCCGAAAGGGGTGAAAAGTGTATCTGCTATAGAAACGATAGGCAAGATTTCAGCTCAAAATAATTTTTCAAAAAATTCATACCGAAATATTAAATTTGGTAATTAACTTGGTTTATTGAATTCCCATAATAATAAACGTGTAACCGCACTACGAGTGTCATTATCCTTTTCACGTCACTTGGTGCTAGTGATGTCGAAATGTAAATTTGACATGTTTGGTATTTTGTTTTCATGATTTGGAATGTCTCATATAGGATTTTAAAACCGTTGCCGTCTTGTTCGTTATCATCCAAAAAAGCCGTGCACTTCGTATGTATATACCCTTTCCGTTACACCCTGTATAGTAATTACCTACCAATATCTATTTTGAATGTAGAGCATCTCCTAATTCTGCCTTCTTACAGCTAAGATAGATATGTACCTAATCTCAAGCTAATCGAGAACAGTCATTAATATACAATTAGATTAATAATTTCAAAGCCATTATTTTGACTTAGATTATTAGGATCAAACGTTGGAATATTTTTACAGTTATTTCGAGTTTCCACGATAATGTATTGGTTAACCATTACTTAGTGCAATGCGATGGAAACGCAAATAAGAGTGACCGCATGGTCTTGAACCCTTTTTATTTTTGTTGCAGACAAGTCCAACTCAATACCTACATAAAACGAAAATAGGTCACCTTTTCAGATAGGTTGATATTTAAAAGGTACAGCTACTATAATAATTTTTCTACTTATTTTATTTACTAACAGGTTTTATAGTGGCCTCGAACGTATGCGAAATCAGTAGATTTCACCCAAAATTGTATATGACAAAAATATATGTTCTGAAGATAGATTCGATCATGTGAGTGAAAAATTATGTTTCTTAAGTGGAAATGTTCCAAACTTTTACACGAGGCATAGTACCTATTCGCTTTTAGTTACTTACAACTTTCTTGGACCCAGCCGAAAAATTCTTCTTCCCATTACTTTCTGCAAAAAAATATGCTTGCAATACCAAAGGCATCGCCTGCCGTTGCCGACCCAAAGAGGAGTGGGACAGAGGGAGGGGCTGGGGGCGGGGTTGGCTCTCTTACTCATTGTACGACTCTTTACACCGATCTTCTGTAAGAGGGTTACCCCGGTCCAGCAAGCCCGTAATGAGCTGCAGTAAATTGGCGCAAAAGACAATTTGTAAGTGCCCCGTAGGCCTAAACAAAATAAACGCTTTGACTTTGACTTCAGCTTGGCTCTGCCACCAATAGAAGTTCAGTTCCTAAACGTTACGAATGTTGTTGAGGGTCGATGATTTCCAAATGGAGTCTGCATATTTAGATATCAAGAATGTTTGCAATACCGAATAGTTTTTCCAATTCGTTACTAAGCTAAATGTCACGGTTACTTTGAGAATGGTGCTTCGTAATGTGCCCCAGGCCTTGTATGGCGTTTAACTTGCTATTAGCATACGGCCGTTATTGCTTACATTTAGCAAATACGTGAGATAAACAAGAGATAGTGAGACGTAAAGAGAGTATAAACATATAGGGGGGTTAACAACAACATCACACTACCAATTTTTTTTTTGTGAAAATGCCGTTTTTGAAATTTGCACCTGGCGGGAATCGAACCTGCAACCACCCGATGTAGTAAGCCTAGTGGCCAACTCTCGAATCACTGCGAGCGCGCTCGTCGGAGCAGTTGTAGTAGGTACAATATAAAATTTTAAGTTTGACGTCTGTCGGCAATTTGTAAGTGATGCTTTTGGTAATTCAAGCATCTATAGGCTTCGGTAACTGCTTAACATCAGCAGGCCGTGCGCTTCTTTGCCATCTTAATCTAATAAAAATCACTCAGAATACTCAGATATCACTAAACATACAAACAGGAGGTCACAATAGTTATTTTTATTCCGTAAATCATCGTCTCCTTTATTTACCAGTCTCCATAGACTGATTGATCAATCTCTTCATGTTATGGTCTCGAAGAAAATCGGTCTGTAATACAAAATGCCAAGATTTCATCCGGTTCCGGTAACAGTAAACATAATGTATTATACGTAATGTAGTGTTTATTATGAGTGAAATGTGAATGTGAACAATATTTCATACTTATTCGAAAAGACTAAGTAGTAGGAAGTATTACCTACGTGTAAGTAAACCCAAGGATTTCAATTTCAACTTTCACTCTGCCTTCATACACAGATAATGTCATGTAATTTGGTCCTTTTACAACAACCCGATGCATTTTGCATGTCGCTTGCACGTACGTATGCGCATAAAAAGTTAAAAACAAAAGACGATCACTTGTTTATTTATATTTTGTGAAGTACGAGGAGCACTTGTAATAATAATAATAATCCATTTATTTTCATGCACAGAAGCCCATAGATACCTTACAGACTAACATACATATAACTTAAACTAATTTGATGGTGTTGGTGACGCTAGCCTCCCCTGAAAACGCCTGAACACCACACCTTTATGCCAGTACTGTTCCTGCATGAAAGTAGACAGGTTATCAGTGGGAACCAAGACCACAAACGCCTGCCTGACGCCTTATGACTTAACGACGTAGACCTACTTATAAATACTGAGCTGAGCTCCCTTTGCTCACACATTACTTTATTGACACTCAGATTATACCTATTGGAAATGTTACCATAGACGTGCACGCGACAGTACTTACCTATAAGTTTTATTTTTGTTATAGACATTGACCCTATAGGACTATTAGATGAGAAATATTCAGTCCAGTCTAAGCGGGTTCGATGCTAAGAACATCTTAAGTACGTCTTTCGAAAACTTTTTAAGCAATTTTCGAATCGTGTGTTACTACTTTAGGGCCTCCGCAGACTTGCTACTTTTAGCATCGGCGATCGGCGATTTTGATGCTGCGTCTCGCTCGTTCGCGCTCGAAGAAACGCGACGCAGCATCGATACGTTACAAAATCGCCGGTCGCCGATGCTAAAAGTAGCAAGTCTGCGGAGGCTCTTAGGTTGATACCGTGATCCCATTTTTAATGAAAGTCGCAGCAATCAACGGATCCGAAAATATAGCCTTGGCTCTGTTCGTTGGTTAAACCGTTAACTCTTAATTTAATAACTACTACCGTTACCGTTACCGTTAATACTAACGTCTTGTTAATTGATTCTAACAAAATATTAACATTTTTGTAATATAAATTAGGAGGTTAAAGAATGTATCTTTTTACCCGACAAAGGGGGAGGGTTATGATTTTGACATGTATGTATGCATCTACTTAAGTAGGTAATTAGTACTACAGCAACAGTAGACATACCTTGTGGAATCCGAAATTGTATTGAGTAGTTAATGAACATCCAAGGTACCTACTTACTGACTTATCTACACGTATAATAAGGCTCAAAAAACACATTTTCCTGTTTTTTGGCATGGAATATAAGTAGGTAACAGTCTACTCAAACAATCGCATATTATTTTAATCTATGATATAATAGTACGCACCTGGCTAACTACTTATAATTTACATAATAAAAACAGCCAATAAAATATCAATATGTAACACAAGTCACGTAAATGTTAATTTACTGATACGTACCTACAGTTAACATCATGATGTTATCCAGATAAAGTACCTAACTCTACTACAAGGTTGTTTTTCGATAACTCATAATGATCCAAGGTTCTTCAAATTGTTGCAATAGTTTTTTTATGCAGACAATACCTACTTACCTAACTACACTGGACCGCAAAGAAAAAGGGTCGGTTAGAAAAAAATACTGGAAAAACTACGCATTTTTATTTATTTTACAATTATTAAAAATAAAAAGCTGCGATTCATTTTTTTTCTTTTCATTTAAGCACATTAAAATATTCTTTAATTTAGTCTTTATTTCATAAAGCTAGGTCAGGTACTTTTGAAGATATTGACGATTTTCTAACCGACCCTTTTTCTTTGCGGTCCAGTGTATTTTAGTTGGATGGGACTAGTTATTTTTTTGCGTGTTTTTAAATTGAACGTGCGTATTTTTGTTCGCCAACTGAGGAACATGGCGGATGGTTTCATTATATCGTATCGTACAGCACCATATAAGCACCTGTTAAGTAATATGTAAGTTGCATTCAAGTCATGCTCGAGGCCTCACGTCCTGCGACGAAGGCGCGCCATTCATCTTAAGTTGTCTTTCGCGAACTTGGTTTGTTCAAGTATGCGTGGTACGGTCATCAACATAAGTCGCTGAACATTCTAAGTTTTTTCAATCACTTGCACACTTTTGTTTGTCATCAAATCTATGATTTTTGTGGATCGAAACAATATTAAAATATGTTGCTAATAAATTGGTTTGGCAATGTTCACCAATATATGTAAAATTACGAGTTTTACCGATTTGAAAAATTGAGAATGTTCAGCAAGTTATTTTGCTGACTGTACTATTGGCTTATCCACCAAATTATTTGTGTGTTGTTGTATTTTTTTTTAACTTTTATCCACCAAATAAATTTGTATTTTTGGCAAATTTTCCACAGAATATCTGCCAAAACTTTATATTTATTTGGTGGATTAAAATTAGGTATCCGACAATTATGAAACAGGCCCCTCAATACCCATAGATTAATTTAAGTTTCCGCGAGTCGCGCGGAACTTATAGAAATCTATGCAACACCTATTGTTGTTATGATTCATATGGTAATTTGTACGTAGTTCATGACCAAATATACAGATAACAAATATAACAATGTACTCTATGAACAATTATTTGCCCGCTATTGTATTGTGACATCCTTGTTCGGAACAATGGGGTTGTGACGCGATTGCTAAGAATGCATTTTCTCTGAACTGCCTGTTCATAATTGCGATATCACACACGCGAACCGTAGTGTGAAATTTGAAATACTATTTCATAAATTGATTGCATTGACTTTTGAAACAGGCTTACTTAACTACGAATCAGACGTGAGGACTGTATGCGATGCTGTGGATGGAGTAATAATTTGTACGAATAAATTATATTGAAGTGTCCGTTTGTAATGTCAAAATAACAGCTTTTTATTACGATATGCATTTTATGAAAGTTTTCTTATATACCGTACGGTACGGGTTTTCAGAAGAAAATAAACTTGCCCATTTTCCACTGGCTTAAAATGGATATCGGTATACGTTTCCGCAGTTCCACCCATTCCTGCCCCCTGTACCTGCGCCTATCAAGGTGGATTTTTGGGATGGATACACGGAATGACCGGTCAACACCGCGGTCAAATATTATTTTTAGATTAATTAACTTTTTATTTACAAAACCGTAATCATATGATCGTAAAGGTCTATGTAAGTCATCGGTTACCGTGTCATTGAGCGTCTCCGGACAATCATTAAGGTGCCCTCTCGAGCAAACAACCTGTCCTGTCAATTTTAGCCAAGTCCCGCAGTCACGTTTTTGACATTACAGGAAATAAATCGGTACGGGCCAAAGGTTATATCGAGTCTTGGTAATAAAAAATATGTAGGAGGTTATTTATTGTTTATTTCGAGTGTTGGACATGGAGGGATATTCTCAGATTCGGTTCCGAAAATAATAAACACTAATAATAATTACAACCTATAATAAACTCTGGTTCCCAAACTCTGGTTCCCAAGATACAAGCATTTGCTTAGTTTGGGTTCCACAGTAACACGTCCATGTTATTGTGATTTAGTTACATGCTTTATACCATTATACTACACATTATTGTAATTTGTGTACGTGTAACTGATGTTTTAAAATAAATTTATTCTTACTCTTATTAATATACTAATCTGGTAGATACATTATACCTAAAAGTTACTTGAGTTTGCTTTGGGTACTTAAGCCTAAAGCAAACCGCCGAAATAACAAAGTATTTATTTGTGTACCAAATATTTCTCATGTAGCTAAAATAAGTTCTTATCTTTTGCAAGGTACCAAAATCCCGTTTGTAATTAATTATAAAAATAACTCAAGCTGTTATTTGATTGTGTTACAGCACCATGCCTGAGGTAGAGGAATGCCAGGAGCTCGCCACCATCAAGGACTGGCTCTCCAAACAGCCGCATTTGCCCCATGAAGTCGGTAAGTGTTCTTATTCTAGAATTTTCAGATTACACTCTGTACTAGATTCCTACTTAAAGAGGATAAAAACACAGGCAATTTACTTATGCTCTACCTACCTTGTAGTTTACTTAATCATAATCATAAAAAGATAAAAAAAGATTAAGTTAATAATGTCCGAGATATTTAGATGTACCCATAGAATGCAATTAATAATGCTAGAGTGTGCCAGCGTCTACCTACGTATGCGTGGACGGTGGAATTTAACAAAAAATGATTGTTAATATTTGCTAAAATAAAAGTAGCCTACGTTACTGGTCATAACATCAGCCAGTGAAAGTCCCGTCAAAATCGGTCCAGGCGTTTCGGAGATTAGCTGGAAGATAAAGACAGACAGACAGACAAAAATTATAGATTGAAATCGTGATTTTAAACCTAAAAAAACTGGATTCAAGATCAGTACCAGCAAATTTTTTGGTAGATGATGTGTCTTTGGGGGTTATAATACCATCAATTATAAAAACCTTGAATTACAACACAATTACGCTATACTCACATAATAATTAACAAGCATATCATGCTTTTATTACACCATCAAAACTGCAATTAACGCAAGGTAACCGCGCGCGTTAATCCTATAAATTTTTCCGTACTTAGGTAAGTACTTAAGATAATTAAGTGTATTTATAAAACTCTTAGAGGCGACCTTCATTTGGGGATTCGTGTTTAAAATTTGAATTTAATACCTTGCGCCATATTTAGATAAGTGAACTTGATAAATGTATATGTATAGTGAAGTTGGTGATAGAGCCAAGCTATAGCCTATGGACTGCAGCTCATATACGGGCTGCATAAACCGCGACTTATAGGAAGTACCTTAAGCAGCATTAACTTCCTCGGTAGACTATGTTCATTTTTAGGGTTCCGTACCCAAAGGGTGCCAACGGGACCCTATTACTAAGCCTACGCTGTCCGTCTGTCTGTCTGTCAGTCCGTCTGTCAGCGGGCTGTATCCCACGAACCGTAATAGGTAGAGAGTTAAAATTTTCACAGAATGTGTATTTCTGTTGCCGCTACAACATCAAATACTAAAAATAATAAAAAAAAATAGTAAAGGGGTCCCCATACAAGATTTTGATATTTTATTTTAAATATATATTTTGATATTTTAAACGTTTTTTTTTATTCTACGGTGGTATGGAACCCTTTAAGTGCGAGTCCGATACGCACTTGGCCGGTTTTTGATTGTTATGTCTTAGTCCAAAAACACTGTTAGCATACTTACTTGCAGACTGTATGCATCGTAGACAGTAGGTAATCTTTGGTATGTATGTTAAAACGTTATGCCGTGTGTCCACTGGCAAGAAAACTTGCACAAGTTTACTTGCGCAAGCGACTTCCAATGTGTAAACACTCATGCAAGTGTACTTCTGCGACTTGCCGAACTTGCTGCAAGTCCCACATGTACACGGTTGTGTAAAATTGCAGTCAGTGGAAACACGTCGGCAAGTGACTTCTGCAAGAAATTGCGGAAGTTACTTGCCAGTGGACACACGGCATTAGGTGTAGTATCACACATAATTTTGAACATCGAAAACACGTTTCGATTTTGTTCTAAGATTTAGGGCTTTCGGAATCGCCTCATAACTCTTATCCACCAAATAAATATGACAGTTTGACAGTTACTGTCAAAACGCCATATTTAGTTGGTGGATAAAAGTTATCTGAAGATTCTGAAAGAGGCCCTGAACATGATAAGTTGGTAGACAAAAAATAGATTTTTGTAGGTAGAAATAGTCAAATCCCGTAATACGTATAATCTTAGCAGTAAGTTACAGGCATCTAATTACATTCGTCACAAGACTACCACATCTTACAACCTCTCTCTCGGCTTTGTTCCAGTAATATTTTTTCGTAACAAAAGTAAAAGTCGCTTTGAATTCAATAGACGGCCGAAGTCGTTGAACTCTGCCTATCAAATTATTTTTATGAATATAAGTGAAGCAATGTTGTTTCGACACAAATTTTGTCACTGCTTTATGACGTCATGAGGCACATTGGTAGTCTCGGCACGGCCGAAGTTTGTCGTTTGCTTCTCGTTTCTCATCTTAGTGACCTCAATGGGGAACTGTTGGTATGCTTGGGATGTGGCCATTAGGGTGTGACGTCATGTAGAGCTCCCATTGTTTTTATCTTTTAAACGAAGTCCAAAATGTATATTATACCTATTTAATACCTGATACGTAATTAATAGATTCATCCAGAAGCCATAAAACACCCCGAGCAAGCAATGGGTGCGTCTAAAAGAGGCGCTCCTAAGCTTCTCATCAAATAAAAATACAAAACACCTACATTCATTTATTGGATAAAAATTCTAAAATTTAAATTCAAATTTGGAATTGTGGTACACCAATGTGTAGACTAAACTGCCAGCTAATTTATTGGCATATTTTTTTATGACACAATCATTTTTTATTTAAATGCCTGAATAGTACTTGCAGTACTGTTTCGATTTTTTTGATGAGAAGTGTATTATTATGTCTACTTGGTCAGACGTCGAAACTGATTGCTCGGGCGCGCTGTTCGGCGCTTGGGGTCGCTGCCTTTCAAGTTCAATAAAATATACCAATGTGCACCTCATGTGTGTACGTAAGTAGATAAGTAAGTTTAATTAAATTATCACCAAAGACAGGTCAGTCAATTCAAGATAGATAAACAGGTGTTATTTTTTGCCTTGAATGGGTACCTATCATGTTATTGGTGTGAAAAGTTAAACTGGTAAGGTATTTAAACCGTATACATGAAACTGCCTGTGACAACTGTCACATATTGTTAAACTTATGCGTAGGTATATGGTGAAGTGTGAATGTTGAAAGACGTGTTTACCCATACAACACGTTCATCATACTAATTTTTTTAATAGGCACGTTGACCTTAGGGAGGTCTAAAGACGATGTAACTAACTCATGGCAGGGTTGCAAAAGTATTTATGGACGTGGATACATCGATAGAAATGAATTCAACCAGGTAGAGTTCGTATTCATTCAAATAAAAATAAAAAGCTTTTACAGGTCATTTGACCCATAAACCTTTCTAAACATACATTATTATTATAAAATCATTTCTATCTCTTAAAACGTCGTCCTAATGTTATGGGCACGGGCCTCGACTCGACTACAACTTCTGTAAGTTAGTTTGTCCAAGATATGCTGATTTTCCTATGTAAATGTAAATGTAACGTCACGACTTTTATCCCCATTCGGGGGTAGTCAGAGGCTTGAGTGGCCATACACCACCACATTGTGGAGGTATTAACCAACTCAAAGCCCACGTTTCACCTGATAGTCAGAACCCAACGTGACAGGTGGTGAACCTTGTCGCCGTGTATACAGGAACTGACTATTACCTAATCCCGAGGGATAGGTAGGTTTCCTCACGATGTTTTCCCTTACCGTCAGCGAACTGTAAATTATGCACATAGGTGAAAATTCATCCATTGGTGCATGCCCCACCGGGGATCGAACCTGGGACCTTCTGATTGCTAGCCCAACCTGTTCACCCCTAGGCTACAATCGCTGTATTTACCTATGGTTTCCTCATTATATACCTAAGCATGTTCTCTTTTATTCATTGCCTAGGTAGGCACACAGACGGTTCACCTGACGCTAAGTGGTAACCGTCGCCCAGGACATCTGCAACTTAAGGGGAGCAGATGCGTTGCCGGTCGTTTACAATCCCTAGTACCCCATGTTGTAGTGCAAGAGAAATACTTCATTCCGCAACTTGAATCTGTACTATTTCTGGATCAGCATCCACAAATAAGTGCGTAGGTACACATATCCCAAGCTACCGTGCCGAGCCATCATTTATGACAGTTCCGTCGTCAAAACTGGTTGCTCAAGCGCGCCGTACGCCTTTTATAGCCGCACCCAATGGTAATTATTGTTAATGTGTGCAGATGACATCCTCCTGCTGCGGTTCCTGACGAGCTGCCGGTTCAGTCTGGAGCGTGCGAAGCGCACCATCGATCTGTTCTTCACCATCCGTTCCTCCGGGCCCGAGCTGTTCTGTAAGCGGGACCCTTGCAGCCCGGAGATCAGACGCGTCTTTGAAGTCACGTATGTCAACTCTACATTACTTTCATACATATACTCACGCCTGTATCCCACGGGCGTAGGCAGAAACTGTTGATTACCACATCTACGATTTTGACACACCACTTTTGCTTCATCCACATTTAGACATCTTCTCATGCACTGCCGTCCCCAGGCAGCAAATAAGGTCGGCGACGAAAAAAGACGTTAATCCGAGGTCAATTTAGGGTCAGTGACGTAAACGTACGTCTTTATGACGAAGACGTACGTCGTAATGCTACTAGGGTCGGTTGAGGGTGCTACGGATTTGACCTTTCTTGAAAAGACTTAGGTACTTATTTTAGTTTAACTGGAATAACCACAAGCAAATACATGGCCTATAAAATTACCGGTTACGTAGGTATCTTTCACGCTTAATATTAAACGTATCAAATTTGTTACCAACGTTAATTTACCCATTATACATTTCTTACCTAAAATACATTTATTGCTCCAGTATACGAGTATGCTATCTTCTGTTGTAATCAATACTAAAGGTCAGTATTATTGTAGACCTAAACGGCGACCTTAGCCTGTAAATTATTCCATCATCAGTGATTACTGTAACTTATAATGTGAGTACTACGGTTGTAGCATTATTAGTTAGATAAACAGAAAAGAGGAGAGTTGTGGGGGAGACCTTTGCCCAGCAGTGGGTCGACGTGGATTAGAAAAAAATAAAACAAACAAACACCTACGTTAATTTAATGTTCTGCAGAAGCTTACGGTGCGACTTATTAGAGCCTTCTGAATATTAACTCTTGTTTGTTGCCGCTGCTATAGATATATTAGGGTGGCAATTAATTTTAGGTTTGCAACTGAATCGTGATAGGGGTGACAGTAAGCCCCTAGATACTCCACTAGGTGATCGCTTGGCGCAGTGGTCCGAGCGCAGGCAACTCGGCTCACTGCAGCGAGTGGTCGCGGGATCGATTCCCGCCAAAGACAAATTTCAGGGACGGCCTTTTCGTGGATTACCCTGGTCTGGCTGTAACTAAAATCACCCCCAGCTTTGTACATGCTATAGTACCTACAAACATTGCTTAGATTGGGACCATACAGTTGGTGTCTCAGTCTGGTGATGTACTTTTTTAAATTATCCTTGACATAGATTTAGGAGCTACAGATGAACTGCATAGAACACGAAAGTGAGGCCACCAAAGCTAATACAAAACAAAAAAGCGAATACAATCTCGCCTTATAACTACACAACTTTACACGCACACAGATGTATGTGTCCCTAGTGCCGCTCCTAGTTGTCACGCACACATAAAATGCTGCCCGGCTTCACATCGTTTGTTGCCAAGACTACATCTGCCTACTTCTATTAATCTGTGATCCTTGAATTTGTGTAAAAGTCTTTAGCTGTTTTTGCATTGCATTTTATTTCACCTACTATCATAATGTTTCTGTTATTCCACAGCGATATGTTGCCACTTCCGATCAAGACGAAAGAGAACTACAAAGTGTTCATATACCGGTTGAACAACCCCGACATGAATCTGTTCGACTTCGTGGACGCTGTGAAGACGTTCTTCATGCTAGCTGACACCAGGCTCACAGAGGACGAGGATATTCCAGCGGGAGAAATACCTGTATTCGACTCAGCTAATGTTTCACTGAAATTCATTAGCAAAGTCAATTTGTCAGCGTTGCGGAAATACATGCTGTACACACAGGTTTGTAAGGGCCTTATCCATTGACTTGAACGCGTGTCATAGGAACCTATGGCGGGGAAAAAAAACAAAAGACTACTACCTGGAATTTACTAGTACGGTCAGCAACGAAAGTCGCTGAACATTCTCATTTTTTCAAATAGCTTGCACACTTTTGTTTTGCATCAAATCCATATTTTTTCTTTATCGAAACAAAATGTAGACATGTTGCTAATGTTTGGTTTTATAAAGGTTTACCAACGTTTTTAGAATAAAGAGTATAACCGATTTGAAAAATTCAGAATGTTCAGCGACTTTCGTTGCTGACTGTACCTGTGCTAGTACGCTGGCCAGGGAATAGACATAATCGTATTGATCCTGTTTGATATTTTATACTTGGGAGTTGATATCAACAGTGAGCGGTGATGAGGTGCCACTGAACTAATTATTATGAACCTCGCGCAACCGTATTGAGTGTCAAATTCATCAAATAAAGTACCAGAAAACCTCGAGGATACGCCTCAAATCTGCACTATAATAATTTTAATCCACCGTACTATAGGTATATTTTATGACATTGCAAAATTAGCGCTTGAAATGTATAATGAAGATGGTATAAAATCGCAAATGCGTATCTAATGATCGTGATAACCTACACGACGAACTTCGACTTTGACTCCTCTTGACTAGACGTAAACAATTAGGTAATTCTGTGAGGTATCTTTACAAAGCACTACTACAAAATATGTTTTTATTTTAAAAGTGAATCGCTTTCGTCTGTGGGTGAATCTCTTTTTCATGATCTTTTCGAGACAATCATTGACAATCTTCCAAAGAAGCACTTTGCATAATTTGTATTTCTTTATTTATTTAAATCTTGGGAAATACAACAGCTTTTAGATACAGAGGTTGTATGTTTTACACTTAAGCCTTCTGTGTTTGCATATTCCAAGTGGGAAGTAGGTATTATATGTTGTATTTGGATTTTAGTTCCTATATTTTTTATTTAAATTCAGTCATCTATTTAGGATTCGCAGTAGAAAATAGCATAACCATCAAACCGTTCGGTATTTTATTAACACTAGACTGCTGGTCTTCATAGAAATACAAAAATGCCCTTTGCCCAACGAATATCGCAAAAATGGCACTAGAAACTTAAACTGGTTCATAGCCAAGTTGTTAACCAATGTCGGAAGGTGGGTTCGAAAACCGTTCAAATATTTAAAACCTCACTGTTTTTATGAAATCCATGGTTAAGTATAAATTATCTCAAGAAATCTGTCATGTTGATTAATGCTCTCTACGAAGACAAACAGCCTATAATTTATTTTTAAGCGGAATTAGAAAATTGATGTTGCGATACAGGTTATGGCTACTTATAAAACAGACAAATGAAGGACATATAACAATTAACATAATGCTAAATTATAAATACGCCTTCACGCACAAAAATTACATTCAAACGCACAAACGCACGTAAATAAAAACATTTCATAATTAAACGATCCTATAATTAATGTACAAACCGGTATGATATTGCAAATAATAAATGGAAGGCCAGATTCAATCCGTTAACAGAAATTTTCGAAGCTTTTGAAATATTTTAATGATTTATTTCCAAGAATAACGAAATATTTTTGTCAGACATAAGAATTAATCTCAAGGTCGGTATTGCAAATTTTATTGGACTGAGCCTAAAAGTGAGGGGATTTATAACGGTAATAATGTATATGTTAACAATACGTTTATAATAGAGTTTAATCTATCCGTTTTACCTGCTCATCTATCACAGTGAATTTTGCCATAAGTCAAGTTCAGGTTGGACCCATTTGTCTATAAATGGTAATAACATAATAAACAAAAATAAGATCATAATTTTTGGAGCTACATTTTATGATGCCTTAATGCATGCCTTGATGCATTAATTATTTTTAAGTAACATGTATACTGTAATATTGGTTCAGAGTTGATTACACTATAGGTATTCGACGTCCGGTCATGCAAATATTTGTAAATGCTAAACCAATTCCTCAGCAACAACCTGGGCTGGCCTTCTCCTCCTTGCTTCTTTTTCTTTTGACATTTGTTTTTCTTCTCTTCTAGGAGGCGATGCCTATCCGGCTGAAGCAAGTCCACGTGATCAATGCACCATCATTCATCGGCAAACTTCACGCTCTCTGTAAGCCGTTCTTGAAGACTGAAGTCGCTAAACTGGTTAGTATAGTACCTGCTGTTTGAATCTATTGAGGTCATGATCAAAAAGCTACTTGAGTAGTTGTACCACCTGCAGTTAAATCTTATTACTTAATTACCACATTATATCACGGGTTGACACATAGTTGATAGAAGTACTTAAAAAATTGCTAAATTAGTAATTAATATTATTTAAATGACTCATTTATTATATATTTTTTTAATATTGCTAACGGTTTTCATAATTTTTCAGATCAAATTCCACGAACCTAATTCTGAAGCCTTTTACAAGGACATACCACAAGAGATACTGCCCACAGAATATGGAGGCAAAGCGGGCTCCATAGAATCAATCAAACGACATTGGATTAAGAAAATGGAAGCGAAGAGGTAATTAAGAAAATTGCTTAGTTACATATTATGTACACTACTAGTCTGAGCAAGTACTAATATCTATACGAATAATCATATCTTAAGATCAAATATTATTTTTGACACCACCAAAGCTTTTGACCAGGTCGATCATAAGATTTTTAAAAACATTCGTGTTTGAGTGCGTACTAAAGTTGAAATCAACTGGTTATTCCATTTCTCTTATAATGAGGTGTTCGTTTGACCAAAACAGATTACAGTCATTATCATCAAAATGAAAGAAAAATTGGTGTACCGCAAGGCTACGTGTTTGTTCCCGCGTTGTTCATTCTTATGAATAATAGAATATCGAAAATAGACATAATCGAACTTCACGTAAACTCTAATTTAAGCTGCGTCTTCCCTTCACTGTTATTACATTATAAAAACGCCAACCGCAATTTGTATGATAATACCGTTTGTTGACCCCAATGAATGCATGACGCACGCATTGTTTTGACGGCTGAAGAATCTGTATTCGTTCATTCTGATAATTACTGTGGATAACCGCAGATTGTAACGTACCTAAATATAACAACAGTTATAGATAAAGAGTAGACTTATCCTTGATTTTCTAGATTTCTCCATATTAGCAGTATTGCCTAATGGTAAAATTATAAACCAAGTGTTAGTAAGTGCTTGTAATGTTACAAAACCTTTATTAGCTACGACACCTTTTTTATTACAATTTGTTTGGCTACAACTTATATTATTAATTTTAGAATAAAAATCTAAAGTTCAAGTTCAAGTTCTAGCACAACTCTTTGTTTATGTAGCACTTTTATCTGGGTTTCTACATTACCTATGATCTCTCTGATAGTTGTGTCTTCTACCACATAGTCTACCACCTACGGATACTACTCCAGTTAGTAGAATCAGTCAGCAACCTCTATATTATCAATACCATTGATCTGGCGAGATTTATATTAAAAAATGTTATTTATTTACGAAACTACCGAAGGTTATTTAGGCTACAAAGTCAGAATAACCTAAATTGTTTGTTTGATTGGCGACATGTATCCTGTCTACTTAACTTATCTACTTTGTATCTTTCCAGGGATTGGTTTTTGACAAACGACAAGCGCTGGGCTGTGGACGAAGCACTCAGGCCATCTGGCAACCACGACGACAGGGCCGACAAAGTCAAAGAACTACCGGGCTCCTTCAGATCACTTGCATTAGATTAAGAGTAGTTCCTTACTAATCTTACTTTAGTTTAGTTTGTTGTTGTCTTGTGTTAAATAAAACACGGGATTTTATTATTAGCTCTGAATTGATATCTCTACTTTGGATGGTAGGAGAGCTAGTTCAACTAAAATAGTCAAGTCAATGGATGATATTTTAAATTTCACTACTTAACTCATAGCTCTAAGCTTTTTTAAAATTTATGAGTACCTAGCTGACACATGAACGATCTAGAGGCACTTCTAGAGATGTCTTTATGATTATCAAAGTAGTAGGTATTCCTAAATGTACCTGTAGATCATAAACAGCTATAGATAGTAATCGGCTTACAACGCCATAGGGGCCACCCCTCCCCCCCTTATCACAGCTGGTCACATTTGCGAGACTACCCCCCCCCCCCTGTGTGACGTCACATATTTTTAACATAAAATAAAAAAAAATTCAAAACATTTCGTTAAAAATTCTAATTTCGGTTTTAATACTTCGATATATTAGATTTTTAAATGTGACGTCACTAAACTTAGGACCCCTCGCACCCCCTTGTCACACAATGTCACAGTTCGTCGACCCCCTCCCCTTTACGTGTGACGTAATTTATGGATGGCCCCTTACAAAGCACTTTTATTCTGGAGCATTTAATACTATGACACTAAACATCTTCTACGTGATTATTGCTAAGTTAATTACTAAGTTGACACGTTATCGGTTACTGTAATTAGGATTAAGTTCAGAAATTTACTAAGACATGGTTTGTTATTATTTAAATATGTGATACTTTTGTGTTATTAAAGTAGCCACACTATCTACCTATCTCGGTTTTCATTTCTTACATTTGCGTTTATTTTCCCCTATAGCCTGTTTTAGAATCGTCAAATATCTTGTATGTATAAATTTTCTTATTAACTTAATTACTAAAAACTTGTTCGTCATTTATTATCACAAAGTCCATTAGTACCTCCCTATTGATTCAATTAAAAGTGCCTATTAATGCAGTTAATGCCTATTAATCAATATCAAGCGTCCTAAAAGATCCGTTCATAGTACGTTCTTTGTCTGTCTTCGCTTTCTTGGTGAGGTCTGCTTTCCAAAGGTTGTCGTTCATGAAGAAGTCACTGAAATAAGAAAAAATCAAACATATTATTACCAAAAACAATAACAAAACCAAACTAATTTGAACTCAAGCACTTTCATGACGACAATATTTTGTTTTAATGGACTACCTATCTATATGTTGTTGGCCTAACTTGGCCTCAAGTTTCTTAACAATTATCCATTGCGAAAAAACTGGCCTCTAATATTTCTTCGTGAAATTTTCATTGTTAAGTGCAAATTCTTGGCAGTCGGCATGTTTTCGAATGAGATCTGCTAACAGATGGCCGACAACTTGTCGACGGCCAAGAATTCACGAAGATAATATTACTAACCGGTGGTTTCGCATGTATATACGGTAGTAAATCTTACACATTGAGCTATACAGAGGTAATAGTCTAGCTTCGGCTAATTATATATCAAGATTAATAAAAATACAATAATGTTAGCCCTGCCCTGCTAACGTGCCGCTGATACCTATGTTATTTAGATTTGAATCAGCAACTGTTGCGTTTTCTCTCTTAGCTTGTCCTGTGACAAAGACCTCCTCCAAAGTCCTCCAATGTGCTCTATCTTTAGCGAGTTATGGATGTTATGGATAAGGAAAGATGGATAATAATAATTAAGTACCTTTGCTTGAGAATTTCGTTGAACCAGCTCTGGCTCTGTTCATACATGACTCGAGCGTCGCCGCCGTAGTCCTCCGGTAGATATTGCTTATCAATGTACTCGTGTAACCCATCGGAGGTTACGTGGAATTTTATCTGGAATATAAATCATGCAGCACTTCACTAAGGAACCCGTTTCTGAATCGTAGGATAACATAATTATATTCAGCAGATAAATATTGCGTTTTGACAGTTTTTTCATAGAATATCTATCAAAACAAAATATATTTGGTGGATAAAAGTTATTTGACGATTCTGAAACAGGTCCTAAAGCGCGCTCCACATTCCGCCGTGAACATTCGCGAACGCATTGTTTACGCAGCGTGAACAATGCGTTCGCGGGTGTTCACGGCGTGAATGTGGAGCGCGCTTTATACTATTCTACGAGTATTTTTAATCGCTACGAACTAATTATGAGATAACTTCAGCTCATTTTGCGGACTTCGCGGATAAAAATAGTCTATGTTAGTGCAGAGTATAACAAAGCACCTTTGTGGCAAAATTTATTAAAATTAATTCAGCTGTTTTTGCATTACGATCAATTAAACTTACAAACACACACACTTTCGTATTCATAACAAGTCCCTAAGTATGGATGAGCTCAAGATCAAAGTCTCAACTCCAGATTATTTTATGAATGACATATACTATATTATTCTAACATCGTACTATATTAAGGATATTTTCATATTTTCTTCAATCAACTTGATATCAGGAGTAGTAAATCAGTAGTCAAATGCTTACCATGTTGCGAACTTCCTCGGGCAAGGCAGACTTCACCAAATTGTAGAGGTACTCAGTGATAGGCGGGCAGTTCACCACGTGGATTTGTTTCAAACGTATTGGCATGCTTTCCTGAAGCAAACCAACTAATTAACCTTTATACTTGGCAATAGTACAACTTTATTTTTCTTCTGCAAGACCTTCCTTAGACCTCTGAAGATTAAATGCCCGAAGCCATTCAAAGAACTTAGGTAAGCGTCAAACTACTAAAATCAATCATGATCCGAAGATTGACCTACCTACTTATTATTTACAATTATTTTTTTGGATTAAATTTAACCAACCGTGATAATATCGATTGATATTGGAGATGCAATCCAAGATTTATTTTGAATACGAGATATAGATTTAACAAAAAAAATTGCGTATACATGAGCTGAACGGAATCAGTTTTGACGTGTGACCACAGCTGCTTGGGACATTTGATTATTAACTTGTCTTGGGACTTCTTGCTCCTGTGTTTGTGTGTGTTGTGTGTTTTGGGTTCTACAAGCCGTGGTCAGGCATGATAACTGATTTCTCGGGGGCCCCGCTGCACGTGTAAAAGTGTTTATAAATATCGAGTTATAAATCAAATCCTCACCAATAAAAAAACTATGAATTTTTGGTAGTAGAATACATTGACTTTGGTCAGCAGTAGCATGGTGTATTTCCCGATGTCGATGATGACGAGTTGTCCCTCGTATAGGTCCTCCCTCTCTTTGAGCAGCCAATTATCGGCGAAGAGAGTGAAGGACATGATAGCGGCGTAGAAGTCGAAGTCATCGGTTAATTCGCGGAGCTGGTGGATCAGAATCTCGTGGGGACCCGCGGGGTAGTGCGCCACGTTGCTGCAAAACAATACAGGTTCTAATGATAAAAATTAGAGACGCAAAGGATAGTGATTTGGTCGGATAACCGGATACAGAATATCCGGCCCAAGCATAGGTCGGATAGCCGGATATCCAGCCGTCGGATAGTTGGCGTTAACTGTCCATCGTGCTAACCAATATCCATTTATTAGATCCAAGTTGTAGACAATTGACTGCAGCTCATTAAGGTGGGTCCAGATATGTGTCATTTGCCCCATCCGATCACCGTATCCGTATCGCCGACGCGTATCATGATCGCATATGTGGACGGGTGATGATACGCGATCTCGATACGCCGTTATGATACGGCCCGTCCCATGTCGTGTCGGTGTTTGTCCGATCATCAAAGGTGATACAGATTTTTTTTTTTTTTTTGTATGACTATATGTTGTTGGTCAGAGTGGCCTTAACAACTTCACCGGTCTGAGGGCGAGCGCACAAAGTGCGGCTCCAGCCGTAAGGGCAAGGGGGACAGCTGGCTCAAGGGCGCCACGTTGGGCACGGCCTCGGCTTGGGCTGCTGTCTTTTGAGAGAGCGGGGTAAAAATTACCACCGGAATACAGATACTATTGTGAAGATACGGATACGGAGCAAATGGAGGCGTCCACAACTTGATACGGGGCTTGATACGTGATGAGCTGATACAGATACGATGATCGGATCGGGCAAATGATACATATCTGGACTCGCCTTTAGGTATATGGACTGGCTTGACCGGGGCAGTATCACCCTCTCGCAAATGATCAGCGTAATGTAGCTAATACAGCTGCGTTTCGTACGATGAGTGACAGAGCAGGAAGCCCAAACCCTCCCTCAGTCCTACTCCTCTTCAGGACAGCAACATGCGAGCGATGCCTTTGGTATTGCAAGCATCTAGGTATAAGCTACGGTAACGCCTAACATCAGGCGGGTCGTAGCTACGCATATATTACTTTACAACTTGACTTTGCCGTCCTTACCACCAACAAATCCGCAATAGTACGGTCGCCTGCACGTCTCATTATTTCCAACATAAGCTGAGCCGTCTTTAGTATTGACACCCATAATAAAGACAGCCCAGCTTATGTTTGATGTTACCACAGACGTACAGGGCACCGTACATAGTACAAACGTACATAGTACAAATGTACATATTACAAACGTACATAGTACACATGTACATAGTACAAATGTGGTACAAACGTACATAGTGGAGGCTGCGTGTCGCATCTTGGTCGAAGTTGGGTCTCTGTTGGTGTAAACCTCTGACAAGGTGGCTCGGTTCGTGCAGAACTTGTCGATACACTTCTTGGTCTTTTCTAAACTGAACACGCAACTAAATATAAACTTCTTCAACATGACGTCACCTGAAATTAAGTATAAAAAAGTACGTTTTTTTATACTTCTCCTATTTGGTAAGCAAAGATGGCGTCCAGCGGGGCGATTGCGTAACTTTTTTTTCAATGTTTCAATTGGTTTCGTACATCTTGTGTCAATTATATACGAAACCAATTGAAACATTGACTAAAAGTTACACAATCGCCCCGCTGGACGCCATCTTTGCTTACCAAATAGGACAAGTATAAAAAAACGTACTATAGAGGTAAGTATGAATTTTACTAAATAAGGATTATGTACACCACGGCCAACGAGAGGCTATACAAAATCAAATCAAACCATTTATTCATTGCCACATCTTCAATTTATACTAGTAGAAACACCGAAGGAGGAGGAGGTAGTAGAAAAACCAAAGAACGACCGGATCCCGAACCAGGATTACACCTGGCCCTAAGTCACTTAACTACTATGGCGCCACTGAGGCGTTTTGCTATAGTGATTTACCTTCTGATTGGTAGGTCGATTCTGACCGACCAATCAGAGGCCGATCAGACGGTCGGCCAACCAATCAGAGGGTCGATCACTATAGCAGCTGAATGACAATGCCTAAGCGTCTTAGGGCCCTGTGGCACGGGTATTCTGGTAGTCTCCGAGATAGCACTAACTGCTTATACAGGAGACTGACATTTAAACAACGATAAATAGTTCTGAATCTTGAGATTCAGAACTGCAACCAACCTGGGGCCCGATTCACGTAACCAAAACCGTAACGACATCTCAGCGATATAGTCGCTGATAGCCTTTTCGTAACAAGAATGAATCGGGCTACTGCACCTGTGTTTCTGACCTGCAAACTGGTTTGAACCAGTTTTAATGTAGCGATTGGGATTCAGATTAAAAGTTACATGCATAATATTAAAGACTATAGATTAATAAAAAAAACTCAAACAAGTCGGTCACTGCCGGGCTCGCCAATATTGTGAGACGATTTCGTGATTTAATCTGTCCGAAAGCATAATATTAATAAAAATTGTAAGTCAAAACGTTAAAACCAGTTAATTTAAGAAAATAATTTATTCATTTTCGTATTTTGTTCTCGTTGGCTGTGGTATATATGTCGCCGCCAACTGGTTTAATACGCTATTCAATTGGGCGGCTAGCCCGTTCATTAAACGTGGACACTCAATTAGACGCCTAGGCCGTTCGTTGAATTGACACATATTGCTAAACGTCCAAAGAGTTGGCTGGTTGAAAGCTAGCCTTTTGGAGAAAGCTGAAACAAAAGCCGCCGGGTCATTTAAATTTAATTCCTTTTTCCGCCACTGCAGCGCCAGTAGTCATCTAACAAATATGGCGTCCCTATTTGTCATCAGCTGATTAAATGTGTATTGTTTTTTTTTGCGAATTACCGTGTTTAGTGATTTTATAGTGTGTTAAAAAGTTCTATTGATAATTATTAATATTAAACAAGACCATAACATGGATTTATTTACGAATAATGAGACGGAACCGAATTTTAAACCAATTGAGGTTATCAACAATGTTCGAAAGGCTAAGGTGACCATGAATTATTCTAAAAGCATACGGACGCCTATGCAGGATTACTGGATGTCATTTCGTCATCTGGATACCTTAGTAAAACAATGTTTAGAATTAAAATGTCTTGCATATTGCACGCGTGAGCGAGCGAAGTGAGCTCGGGACTTTGGGGCACTCGACTTGGCTGGGTTAGGTTCGAAGGAAATTATGGGGGTTAGCGAGCGAGCGGAGCGAGCGAGCTTAACCCCCGTCATTTCCTTCGTGTTAGGTTACTGGTGACCCCGAACGCAGAAATAGGAGCCCCGCGAAGCGGGGCTCCGTCGACTATGTCATAGAAGTCATGGTCACCCTAATAATATTCACAAATGTAATTCACCCAAGCGGCTAAGCAACGTTCAGCCCCCTTATTAAACGTTGCATTCGACAATTTGCCTAGGCATCCTTTAGCCATTGTATTGAGTACCGGCGTTTAATGACCGGCCTAGCTGCCCAATTGAATGAAGTATTAAATCAGTTGGCGTCGACATATATATGTATATGGCCCTAAATATATGGTACCAAACTAAGTAACGCTTATAACTATGGGTAGGGATGGTGATACCCAGACCAGGACGAATTACAAAAAAGCCATATTTTTTATTTTTCCCGCAGGGAGTCGAACACTGAACTTATCGGTCTTCTATAAATAAATAAATAATGTTAGTTGTATTGTATGTTCCCAAACTAAGCAACGCTTGTACTAAGGCAATGGTCTGGGGGCGATCCCAGTGACACCCAGATAGGGGAAAATAAAGAAAAGGCCGTTTCCAAAATTTTCCTCTGGCGGGAATCGAACTCACAATGCAGTGATGATATGATATTTCCTAATCGTTTATCTATAATACCTACCTACTTCTCGCAAAATAATCTTCCATAAAAATAAGGCCTTTGCATAGATGTGAACACAAGTCTTAAGTGCGTTTCCTTTGATGCGGAGCTGGGCGGAGCGGCGGGCTGTGATTGGTCAACTGTGATGGGCTAAGAGCGAAGTGGAGATTTCGAGCACTGTGATTGGCCAATTCACGGTCCGCTCCACGTGAGTGGAAACGCACCCTTAGTGTGAACACGGATCTGACACTACAATGTAAAATAAGGATGTAAGAACAACTTACATTCAAATTATTACTTCAATGTAATAAATCTACAACTCGGGATCAACATTATGTATGACCTTAACCTTAGCATAATAATTATACTTCCTTCTTATTATCTATAACACCCACCTACCTACCATTAATAATAGTTATGTATTCAGAAAAACTTGTACTTGTATCTACCTATACCAATATTATTTGATCGGTCATTCATATGTACGGTATACATGTCGCAGGGAAATGAGGAAACCAGGGAGTGAAATGACTTAATACTAAACATTTTCAGTAAGAAGACGTAAAAAATAGGAATATTGGACATCTACCGGGATTTCGTGATATACCTAGGGATTTCGTGAAATCTCTGGTTTCTTCATTTCCCTGCGACATACATATAGTACGCTTATGGGCACTACGTAATTACTGCATTCGGGGTCGCTATCCAAAATGTTTGTCAACCACTTACCGAAATCTTTCGGCAGATACGTCTCTTTGGCAAGCCATTCCCTAATGGCTTTTACGTCTTGGTCGTTTACTTGAGACATCTGAAACAATGTCCATAGAATTATTATCGCCAGACAGACGCACCAACTGTATGGTCCCAAACTAAGCAAAGCTTGTACTATGGTTACCGTACAATGGACTAGGGGCGATCCCAGTGACACACAGACCAGGGCAAATTACGAAAAGCCTGTTTTCGAAATTTGGGTCTGGCGGGAATCGAACCTGCAACCACCCGATGTTGTGAGCCGGACGGCCTTCGCTTGACCACTGCGCCAAGCGGCCGTCGAAGTATACTTAGTAATTTTCAAAATACTCAAAGGATTTATTACGAAGCAGGTAATATAAATTGTTCATAGGTAAGTAGTGCAATCAGAGTTGGCACAAAAGTACCTAAATGTGTTTATTTAGTTGCAGGTACAGCTGATTTTATAGAAGTAAAAACAGAATAGATTTTAATTTTAATGCTGCTGTCCGCAAATCGCATAAACTGCCTACCTAGTCATCCATCCAATTATTTTACCATTTTATGAAATTTAATTGTTAGGTACTAATTGAAAATAAATGACTTGGCTATGCTACATCAGCATACCTATCAATGGTTCATTTCATTTTACTGGAATAAGCAACACATGAATAATCAACAATAATTTATCTTACCTTAGATAACCACAATAAATTTAACACCTTAATAAATTAATAAAACGCCACCAACTGAGTTCACTGCGCGGTGTCTTCCAAGTTACTGAAGATACTTACCTGCCAAACACATTGGCAACGAAACAACTCTACGTACATAAAGGTTAGTTCAAATGATTTGTTACTGCTGACTGCCGGCTGACGATGCTTTATTGGTGTAATTATTGACAATGCAACCTCTTTACATAACAAACAATGTGACGTATTTACACCGCACCATTACGACTGTATTCCCAGAAGGAGAAGGAAGGAGAAGGAGGAGGAAGAACTATTAAATAGCGGTGCTATGTATCCAAATTTCGCGTAATGTTGGTAACCTTACCTTTCAGTAATCTAAAGGATGACTTCGACGCGACTCTACACGATTTGATTCCCATTATTTTCTATTTTTTGGGGATAAAAGTCGTGACGTATATGTAATGTTATGTTAAGCTGTGTTACCTATTGTATGTCATTTTGTAAACATTAATAAACCAGATTGCAAATAAAACGTTGTCAGTACATCGACAAACTGTTTTTAATTCTAGTAGCATAGTTTTCATTACATACCCTAATGAATAATGCTAGATGACGCCTAGACTTTTTTTGCTTAGGTACCTATTGGCTTACCTGCGCAATCATTCTTTAATGTTAACCTACTTGTATGGTACCTTACAAGAGGTGGATCTAATAGTAATAATGGATTTTTTCTCAAGATACCGATATAGACGTGGAGTTGCTATACTCCAATGACTCCCATACAAAGAATCAGCAGATCGAAACATGGTATTCAAGGTGAAAGTCCACATGGGTCCCGTATAGAAAGTACCAGTTAGTGTTGCGTACAGCGTTAATAACTATTTGAAGACGGTTTAGTGTCTTTGACTTTAAAAGAATTTCATATTTTCGCAATGTTTACTTATTGCAATTTGAGTCTAGACTTGCGTCAAAAATGCCGTACGGGACACGAGTGTCGTGTACGGGCATTTTTTATATTGAAATCTCGTCAAAAGTTTCTTTAAATTCTTTGAATCGTCAGTGTCTAATTACTTTATCTCATGGTTATTGGGATAGATAGAACAATATCATCCCAAGAGTTTTATTTAGACAATAGCCTGGTCTGAGATGATCCTTTCGTAATCTGCCTGTCACAGTATTTCAGGATCATCCTAACGGCCCGGCCACGACTTCGCGCTTCAGCGACGGGCGACAGCGCGGGGGTGATAAAATGCTGCATAGCGTAGTGGTTTGAGCGTTAGCCACTTGGCTCAATGCATCGGGTGGTTGCGGGTTCGATTCCCGCCGAAGGAAATGTTTATTTATTCACAAACCTACTTATCATTATATTAATGTCTAATGGCTGAATAAGACCAAAGTGCTTTATGAACCACTAGAATTGGTGAAAAAGTGCGTAATATTATGCTAAGGATACACGACGACACTAGAAACTCAGTGTAGTTCAGAAGCAGCCTTTTCTTAATTTGCCCTAGTCTGGGTGTCACTGGGATCGCCCCAGTCCAATGTATGTGAGCCATAGTACAAGCGTTGCTTAGTTTGGAACCATGCAGTTGGTGTGTAAGTCAGGAAAAATATATTATTAATTTTAGCTTACAAACTATGGGACAGAGTTTAAACTCTCGACTTCCATATAAAAACGATAGTTTAAATTCTCCACGATAGATCAACTATTATTGATCTTACGGCCATATGTCGATAAAATAGGATTAACTTCATTTTCAACTTAAACAGTTGGTGTGTGTGTGTCTGACGATATTTAGTTATTACGTTTTTATTAATTAAAAATTTATAAAAATACATTGTCGAAGCATTTTTTTGCGACCAAATTCAGTGTAGGTAAGTTTCAAATTGCAATTGAGGCAAAAAGGAAATACTATACCGGTGATTTTTATCCACATACTTATAGGTACCTACTTATTAGAAAACTGAAATTACGCAATTATTTAAGGTAAGTAACCGCATGTAACCAGAAGGTAACAAACATAAATAATTTATGTGAAAATATAATTAGCACCTACATCGGCAACTTCTAGAGCTCCATGAGCTCATCCCGCCTTCCCCCTTCTACCATCGCAGCTCCAGACGCACCGCAGGATATCATCCCTATCTTATTGATATTCCTCATATTCGCACACAGCGCTTCAAATCATCCTTCATAATGCGCACAGCCAAGGAGTGGAACTCCCTGCCTGCGTCTGTATTTCCGAGTGCATACAACCCAAATCTCTTCAAAAGTAGGGTGAACAGGCATCTTCTGGGGGCGCTCGCTCCATCGTCGACCTCATCTTTGCACCTGCGGCATTATTGGGGTCAAGAGCAACCCCATTTTTAATTGAAAAAAAAAAAAACTGCAAGGATAAGGACAAGAAAACAAGGAAAATTAAAAATACTTTTTATGAAGTAGGACTGGACTATAGACTATGGAGAGTTGCGTTAAACCGCGCCCAGTGTTATATTTTTTTAGGGTTCTGTACCCTAAAAGGTGCCAATTTGCCCTTAGTAGGTACCTAATAACTAAGCCTACGCTGTCCGTCCGTCTGTCCGTCTGTCAGCGGGCTGTATCTCACGAACCGTAATAGGTAGAGACTTGAAATTTATCAACAAAATATACTTATAATAAAAATAAAATGAAATTTAAAAATAAAGGGGGTCCCCATACAAGAGTCTTGATATTTTTAACGTTTTTATTCTACGGTGGTACGGAACCCTTTATGTGCGAGTCCAACACGCACTTGGCCGGTTTTTTATGTGACTAAGGTGGCAAACCAGTGTACGGCCCGCCTTATTTAAGCAGGTACCGTAGACCGTAGCCTATAGATGTTTGCATTACCAAAGGCACCGCTCGTTGGTTGCCGACATGAAGGGGAGTGGGACAGAGGGAGGGGAAGGGGGGGTGAGGTCATAAATTATTGCCTTATTATTTTAATAAATGATGCAAAGCAGGATATTCATGGGCCGGAAGGTCAAAAATTTTACTAACGAAGAATTTGGTAGGTACAGTTCTAAATAATAACCTGTTATTAGTGTCAATGATCGTTCTTTTGACCGTTTACTAACCCGAGGTGACGCACGTAAACATCATTTTGAAGAGAGTCTTCGACAAAAAATTACCTGCGGCAAACTTTACTTAGTACTTAAGGAAATGTTTATTTATTCACAAACCTACTTATCATTATTTATGTCTAATGGCTGAATAAGACCAAAGTGCTTTATGAACCACTAGAATTGGTGAAAAAGTGCGTAATATTATGCTAAGGATACACGACGACACTAGAAACTCAGTGTAGTTCAGATGTGATCATGCAAACAATTAAACAATACACATTTAATCAGCTGTGGACAAATATGGACGCCATATTTGTTAGATGACTACTAGCGCTGCAGTGGCGAAAACATGAATTAAATTTAAATGACCCGGCGGCTTTTGCTTCAGCTTTCTCCATAAGGCTAACTTTCAACCAGCCAACTCGTTGGACGTTTAGCTATATGTGTCCATTCAACGAATGGCCTAGGCGTCCATTTGAGTGTCGGCGTTTAATGAACGGCCTAGCCGCCCAATTGAATGGCGTATTGGCCCATTTGGCGGCGACATATACACAAACCCCCAAATTCATAGAAAGTTATGATCGACTTGCAGTGGAATTACAAATCACATTTGTTCCTAAAAATGCTTTATAAAGTCATTGTAAACTGGCTAAAATCTCTATGAATTTGGGTGTGAGTGTTTTAGTGTCTCGTGTAGTCGTGTATCCTTAGCATTAGATACTGCACTGAGTGGACGTTTTCAATAACTGGATATAGGTACCTACACCATAGACGTGTTGTTTTAGGAGGTAACTTCTAACATCGCAATTTGTTTATTTGGGAACATTACTTATTTTTAGGGTTACGTACCCAAAGGGTGCCAGCGGGACCCATTACTAAGCATACGCTGTCCGTCTGTCTGTCTGTCCGTCTGTCAACGGGCTGTATCCCACGAGCCGTAATAGGTAGAGAGTTGAAATTTTCACAGAATGTGTATTTTCTTTTGCCGCTACAACAACAAATGCTAAAAATGAAATAAAATTTAAAAATAAAGGGGTCCCAATACAAGAAACTTGATATTTTTGTCGTTTTTATTCTACGGTGGTACGGAACCCTTTATGTGCGATTCCGACACGCACGTGGCCGGTTTTTTTAAGCCATATCTCAATTCATTACAAATTGGGTCCAGGATTGCCCATCTCCCTTCCGTAAATCGGTCACTAATGCAGTAAAATGTGTGACTGAAATGAATTGCTTTTGCAGAATTGCTCTGTGGCCTTTTTAGCCTGGATGAAATGCAATTACGTACAAAAACATTTATTATGGAACTGAGGATTCTGAAAATGAAAGACAGAACATTGTGTATTGGCTTTATTTTGACCAAAGTCAATAGAAAATATTATTTTGTACCTACCTACAAAATAACCTAATCTAACCTAACAATTTATTCCCTAAAGGGAAATCTATTAACAGCCAGCTTATAGGGCCCCAAGTCCACTAATTTTTATTAACTTATTTAGTACACTTTGAACTTAGAAATATAAAAGCAATATACATATAGGTATGTATCCAATACATAGGTACTACTTATGTAATTTGTGATTGTTAAAGTAAGTAAAATTATTGATATTTCAGATCATAATTTTTATTTATGTATTTTTAAGATCATGGCAAATTCGGCATAAGTATATTTAAAAAGAAACTTATTAAAACGTTGAACATTCCACACCTAATTCATAAGGCACAAAATTATTTAACTACTATACACACAGCCAGCTTATAGGGCCCCAAGTCCACTAATTTTTATCGATTGAAATTCACTGATCATTGATATTATCTTCGTGATATTGTTGGCGGTCTACATGTTGTCGGTCAGTAGATTGTTTACAGAGGTCGACAGCAATGACATGTCGACCACCAAGAATGTACTATTCACGGAGTTAATATGGTGTCGAAAAATTGTCAAATTGTGTGTTCAGGCGCGGCATACGCTTGATGTAGATGCACCCATTGGCTCAGGCGCGCTGCTCGTCACATTTAGACGCACCCAAAGATCAGTGAATTTCAATCGGTAAAAAAAAACAGATTTGGGGTCAGGTTCTAGAAATTCAAATCACTTAATTACACTATACACCTGTATTAATCTATCACCTACCAAGGGGCCATCCATTAATTACGTCACACGAATTTCATGATTTTTAGACGCCTCCCCTCCCCTTGTCACAGCTGGTCACATTTGCGAGACTTCCCCCTCCCTGTGTGACGTCACATATTTTTTTACAATTTTCAGTAATTTTCGGTTACAGTTCAAATTTCGGTTTTAATACTATGATATATTAGATCTTTAAATGTGACGTCACTTAACTTAGGACCCCTCCCCCCTTGTCACACAATGTCACATTTCGTCAACCCCCTCCCCCCTTTACGTGTGACGTAATTTATGGATGGCCCCCCAATATTTATTTTATACATGTTCTTTGTCTCTGACAGACGGTCACATCACCATATCACAACAAGAGGTATCATTTATTAACCGACTTCAAAAAAGGAGGAGGTTTCTCAATTCGACCGTATTTTTTTTATGTTTGTAGAATTAGCGTGAGTATTCGCTAATCTATATCTAGAGTTCTAAACGTGCCGACATCATCTGAATTCTTCGCCTTCTTGTCCACCTTCCAAAACTTTTCATCCAAAATAATTTCTCTGAAAAGTAAATTTTTATAATGATTTTAGATTATGATAGGTATTTAAAAAAAACAATGAAAAAAAATTGATCGCCGATTTCAGGTCCAGGGTTCGAACCCCCACTCGCAACTCTGTTTTTTTCTAAAAACTATGTACGGGTCATAACTAAACTACGGTGAAGGAAAACATAATGAAGAAACCTGCATGGCTCCAAAAATCCGTCAAATCGAAAGACATGTGAAATTCACCAACCCGCACTGCGCCAGCGTGGTAAATTATTGCCTGAATCTCTCTCAATGTCGTGCGATTTGGCTCGACCCCCTCCCCCCTAATCTCACGCGAGATTTTTCAAAATCCATATTATAGTACAAAAACATGTTTTACTTAAACCAGTTTTCTCGCAATTTTCCACTATTTCTCGCGGAAAAAACGTGATATTTGCCGAGACCCTCTCCCCTCTCGCCCTCATGAGATTGGGTGAGATTCGGCTCTACCCCTTCCCCTCCCAAACGCCTCACTTAATTAATAGACGCCTTCCGTCAGCTGATGAATGGGTGGCGCAAATTCTACTCACCTCTTCTCCAAAAGCACGCTCATACATTTCTTCATGTACAGATCCATGCTGGGCAGGTAGCCGCCGAAGTCCGAAGGAAGATCCTCCTTCTTCAAATATTTATATAACGTGTCCGAATTGGGAGTGTGGAAGTGAACCTGCGGACAACAGATCCTTTACCCCCTTATTCATAGAAAGTTATAATCGACCTGCAGTGGAGTTACAAATCACATTTGTTCCTAAAAATGCCTTTCATAACCATTGCAAACTGGGCAAAATCTCTATGAATAAGGGGGTTAGAGTTTAACATAAGTACATTCTCCCTGCAATGATAGCCGATTGGTTAAGCACGCGTCTTGCTTAAGGTCCTGGATTCAAACCCCGGCTTACACCTCTGGACTTTTCGAAATCTATGTGTGAATCATAATTTTAATAATATGATTATCACTTGCTTACAGTGAAGGAAACATCGTGAGGAAACCTGCATGTCTTAGACATGTGAAATCCACCAACCCGCACTGGGCCAGCGTGGTGGATTATGGCCCGAATCCCCCTCGCATTGAGGGGAGGCCCGTGCCCAGCAGTGGGACGTTAAAAGGGCTAATATTATTATTTTTATTAATTACATTCTCTCTGCAATGATGTTCACCAATATTATAATTATGGTTTCCACGTAAGCTTGGTCAGAGATATATCTGCCTACTCTATGCATTTGAGCACAAAAGAGAATATCGCCAAACAAACACACCAACTGAATGGTCCCAAATCAAGCAAAGCTAGTACTATGGGTACCGTACAATGGACTGGGGGCGATCCCAGTGGCATCCAGACCAGGGCAAATTACGAAAAGGCCGAAGTATTGGTGTCACGAAACTTGTCATAGTAGTATTGCAACGTCTGTCACCAGGGGCGCCGACTCTGTGGGTGCTCGGGGGCTCCAGCACCCATGAAAGCTAAATACATAGCTAAATACACCCCAGACATTAAAATTGGCAATATTTCTGAAACCTCAATCGCTCGCACGTTTCAATTTATTTATTTAGATTAAATAATGTTTACTGTAACTTCCACTTAAAAAGCTGGATTTTAAGTAAGTATATTTTCAAGGTTTTTTGGGATTCAAAATTAGAGTAAGAAAAAAATAATTCCAAAACTGAATATTTAAAATATTACCATGAGCGTATGAGGTGTGCAATTTTGGATTTTCGCAGTACTTTTTTTTACTTAAGTATTTTCCTACAATTAAAAACGCATCACCTTTTCCTCCCTACTTGTCTGTTCTTTTAAAAGAGTCATCATGAGCACCCACGGGATTGTTTATAAGCCGGGCGCCCCTGTCTGTCACGACGCTTTTCATAAAAGCATCACGATACTCGACATCAAGTTTTGCTTCATCATCATCAACATCATCCATAGTCATTCCCTCTGTTGGATAAGAGATTGCTCACAGTAACGTACTCACCATGTCAGTGATCTCTTGTTTGAGGAAGGGTTTCATGACCGCGAACAGTTTGTCGATCACCGGCGGCGAATTCACTATGTGTATCTGCTTCAGCCTGAGCGGCATCGCGTCCTGGGACATTACAATATATTTAGCTGGTTATGATAAATAAATAAAATAATTATTTTGTTAGTTCCGTACCTACTCACATTCATTCTTACTATACTTAAAAATTAATGATTTTTTATAACGGCAACTCAGATTAGTCTAGGGTAGATAAAGCTATATCGCGCTCGAAGGAAATTTCTATAGCCGAAATATTGTCTTCCTGACATCTCATGCTGCGACCGGCGACATAGGGGGTAGAGGAAGCTTCTCGCGCGACATCTATGTCTTGATATTTCATGCTAGCCATGCAGGGTGCCCCGAGTCACTTAGCCATAGAACTGCCACTGTAGCGTTGTTTGTAGAATCAACCGACCAATCAGAGGGTCGGTCAGAATAGCGAGACGCTACGGTGGCAGTTTAATAGCTAAGTGACTCGGCGCCCAGGCATATTTTCTCTCAATGCGAGGAGGATTCATGCCTTACCACTAGGTTAACCCATTGAAGTTTGACGAACATTACTCGTCTTTCTTTCTATAGACGTGCACGTTTTTTTACGATTTTTCCATTCATCGTTAGTGAAAATTTGAGTTGGAAATGAGATTCACAAGTGAATTCCAAATTGCCCCCAAGTCGCTTAGCCATTGAACTGCCTTTGTAGCGTTTTGCTATTGTAACCAACCCTGATTGGTCGCTCAGAATCAACCAACCAATTAGAGGGTCACGCTATCATCCACGACGTTCTTGTTTCTCTATTGTTTGTAGTACCTATTCTTTAAATAACTTCTATCATTGTTCTGCTATCGAAACTGATTAGCCACGTCTGATGTCACACATGCTGCGCGAGGCTGCTCACCCACATGCCTCGCGAAGCACGACGCTTGCCTCAGTCGTATGCCGCGCGAGGCAAATGCCGAGGCAACTGACACTCTAGACAGAGAAGGGTATAAATACCCGAGCAATCAGTCTGACATTATCGTTCTGTCTTATGACTATGCCAAACTAGGCGAGGCAAATGTGAGTGCTCAGGTGGGGCAAGGGCGCGCATTTGCCTCACGTGAGGCAAGTCAAACTTCGTGAGCCAATTTGCCTCGCGCGGCATGGGCGACATATGGACGTGGCTATTGCCTTTTAGCGATTAAAACTGTCAATTGATAAAGGCGTTGTTTCAATAAACTCTTCGGGTCATGATCGCCAAACCCATTAAACCAATCCTAGCCGAAGCGAACGTTAAAAGAGTTTAAAATATATAGTTACAAAGGTACTATGTTTAAAATCACCTCTTGGTATTTCGACAATTTTCTCGCAATAGATAAGTTTAATTTCGTTAGGAACTTCAGTGATAAATCCTTCACGTCCATTATAACTATGTCTTCCTCAGCATAATCCTCGTTTTCAAGGAACCACGCGTCAGCCATCATGACGAAAGCTTTCGAGTCATTCGTATAGTCATAGTTCTCCAGACCGGGGTCATTCAGTTGCCATATCCACACGTTCCTTTTATCTGACGCTTCGTATTGGCCAATGTTCCTGGAAATATGAAAGGTGAGTGTTGAAAAGAAAATCTAATGTCTTAATTTTATGTTCCAGATTAGTATGATGCTAAATAGTACGCTTCAGATTATGAACTGACGGTAGTTATAAACAATAGTATGTCCTATAACGTGACAAGTAAAGGGTCGACGTGATCTCTTTACGTAAAGATAGCGACGAATTTCGATCGATTTGCAACGTTACGCGTATTTACCTACGACGAGAAGAATCGGTATCACCGCTGCCTATTCGGCGCCCTTAGCGCCTACTTCGAAATACGAAACGAAATGCTTCGGCTGACGAATCGTGAGATTTCCTATTCCGAAAGTGTTCGGAAGTGTTCCGGATTCCTTCGGAGTAGGATCCATGAAAGAAGAAACGTCAAATCAAAACTATCGAATCCGCACTTCAGTTCCGAAACACTTTACCACACCCCTGTGGCTGTAGCAGTGTGTGAAATTACATCTACTCAGGCGAAAAGATAAAATACAGGATGTTAGTTTAGACGAGGGACGTATTCAAGCCCATGCTAATTCCTGCTTACACGTAACTAAAAATTGAAATAAAACAAACGCTGATATTTATATGACAGAAAATACTTAACAAAAACATTGTAAAAAGTATGACAACACGGGCCATGATGCACACATTTCAAGTCAAATCTGATTTATATCTGAAGAACTAATTAGTTCTCATTAGTTCTAGTAATTAGTCAATTGACTAATAGGCTTTCTAGACGGTTTCAATCCAGCGTCCCAACAGGGGTGACCTTGGTGGGAACTTTGTTTCAATCCGCGGATTTGCGTTTAATTTAGATTACATCTGCTGTCTACATGGATGGCAACAAGCAAGGTCACCCCTGTTGGAACGCTGCATTGAAAACGTCAAGCCAGCCCATTATGGACAATTGGCAGTTAATGAGGCTTGACCTAAACGTTAGTCATAACACGAGATCTCAAATTGCTCCATTAGTTGCTCCTATGAAGTGTTATAACCTTATAACGCATGATGTTGTATTAATTACGGATGGTTTAGATAATACACGTTACCGTCAAGGTTTCCTGCCACAATGACGTCTGTTGTTAATGATAATTACTGTTCACGGCGTTCACGAGAAAATCATATAGGAAATGGCTTCAATCAAACTCTATTGGTGACTCTACGTCACTTTACGGACCGTCTGTATAAATGAATTGCATCATAGTATACTTTCAAACAACTTGAGTCGAGAAGCTCAATAAACATTATAATGCTTGTTATAATTAACAGATGAGAGTTAACAGATGATGAGTCGCTCTGACAAATCTTTTAGGGATTGAACTCATAATTATGTAAGCATACTTAGATTAATTTTGGTTTCCCCGAAGCACCCTTCAAGGTGGTAGAGCCAAGCTGTAGTCAATTGACTGCAGCTCATAAATGGGCTGGCTCGACCGGGGTAGTACCACCCTCTCACAGAAGATCAGCGTAAAGCAGCTATTACAGCTGCGTTTCGTACGATGAGTGAGAGAGCCTTAAGCCCACCCCCTCCCCCTCCCTCCATCCCACTCCCCTTCAGGTCGGCAATGTGCGAGCAATGTCTTTGGTATTGTAAGCATCTATAGGCTACGGTAACTGCTTAACATCAGGCGGGCCGTACGCTTTTTTGCCACCGCAGTCCAATAAAATAAAAAAACCACGTGCGTGAACATTTTATAAATCTATGGATGTAAGTTATGCTAATTACAATTAACCAGCAGTTTGAACTTGAATAACTCAATCATTATAATATATGGAATGAATGCGTCGTTTGACCTCGCCCGTGATGTTCGATGGATACAATTGCTAAGATAACCCAGTTTCGGGTAACGGCCTCGACTTATCTGAGATAATGGCAGTTTATTTTACTTATAGCCACGAGATTGCTCTAGATTGCACGGCTATAATGTGCACAGCTGTACGTGAAGTAGTAACTATACCTACCTACTGCAATAAATCATGATTCAAATAAAATAAGTGGGTGTATTATAAGTACAATTATTATTGTCTTACCTAATACATATAGGTAGTATATTGAGTATAATTTTAATTACAAAACTTAAGTAAGTAATTGAACATTAGTCGCCTATTACATTGTACCAAGTACCAACCTAAATTGATTTTTTAAAGTAGACACATGCATCGATTACATAATGCGATTTTATAATAAAAGTAATCAATATCAGAGAGAGTATTAATCTACGATAAGATTAAACTGTATATTTAATGCTTTATGACTCTTAACAGTAGTCGTAACCTGTTGATGCGTAACATTGTAGGTACACCTGTGTACACAATGCCTATTGTTTACAGAGATAAACTCCATAGATCAAGTAGGTAAGGTAAGTTGCGGTACCAGTAAAATTATTCCTGAAAACTCGACCGTGGTGAAAGTTCGCTAACGACTGCCATTTCCTTGCCATCGCTAGACTCATCATAAACTACGATTCATCATCATTTTAGCCAAAAGACGTCCTAGGCCTCCCCCAAGGTGACCGGTCCTGTGCCACTTGCATCCAGCGGTTTCCCGCGACCGTCACTAAGCCGTCGGTCCGCCTTGTGGGGGGGCCTTACCCATGCTGCGCCTTCCTGTACGTGGTCGCCACTACGATTACCATTGTACCAAAAATCCCAAGTAGACTCGTGGGCAACTGTCTTCCGCCAGTGAATGCATTTGTTTTTTTTTTATAAGGGAAATACTTATCGATGTTTTTGTTGTTTTTTGCTTGTAAACCAAAAATACTGTGTGGTGGCCTTGTTGTCTCGACTTATTGGTGAATGGTACAATGCCACCGGTGGTGGCATGATGGCTAACAGACTACGAATTTTACAAAAGTTAAAAGTAGTTGGCAATGGCAATTTTCCGTTGCCATTGATGGTCAGTAGACATCGATATCCGTCAATATTGTACAACTTTGATCTTATTCTGCGCAAGAGCCCAAGACAGTTGGCCTACCGTCTTGATCAGACTTGGGATTTCTGGCACAATCGTAATTGTATTTTGACGGGCCCGTTAGCGTGGTTGGCGCGGAGGCACTTTCACGCTGCAGGTGGTAGGTTCGATTCCTACCAGGGACATGCATTTGTGTGCATGAATACTGTATGTCCCGAGTCTGGGTGTATATGTATATTAAGTAGGTATGTATTTACAAATAAAAAAGTAATATATGTAGTAATATCAGTTATCTGGTTTCCATAGTAGCTCTGCTTAGTTTGGGATCAGGTAGCCGTGTGTAAAAAATGTCCCAGGATATTATTATTATATTATTTTGCGATTCATTTACCGATGGCACGGAAATGACAGTAGTTAGCAGACTTGACGTTTACATTGGCTACGGGTGGAGGTTACTCACGTGATTTCCAGGGTCTTCATCATTGCAGGCTTGAGCGGGTCTCTGTTTGTGATTATCTCTGCTAACGATGCTCTAATACTGAAGAATAACTCAATTGTCGTTTTCGTCTTCTCCATGTCGTAGTAGCAACTGTGCAGGAACCTCAGCAGCATTTTGTCCTCTAAAATGAAAAATAATTAAATGTTTATCTGAATAGTGCTACTTAGGCTGCATATCCCGCCAGCCAGTTAACTTGTATAAATCTATGAGTTTTCCATTAGAGTTCTGATTCTGCTTGTGCAAGAATACTTTTATATGAAGAAATGAATGAAGAATATTTATTCAGCAAAGCACATTATAAAGAATAGAACAGAAATGAAAAGATACGAGCGTATTAGATACTTCCCCTGGCGAGTCTTCTACTATAGATATTTATATTTATTTCGTAGGTGCCTATGCTAAGAAGATGGGTAATTTTAAAAATTCCACGGTTAAATTCCATCTTTTTGTTTCGCATTGAAAATGCGTGATTGATTGAATTAACGTGAGCATATATCCAGCAACAGGTAGGTAGCTACATGATTATAATGTTCCTGCATCAACTCCACATTTATAAAACCGGTTCGAGTTGTGCTATAGAAGCATGATACTGCTTTATCAAACGAGAAATATAACGTAAAGTGGGTACTTAGTAGGTATTACACACGTTAATTTCGTGGTCTTAAAAGTAATAATACTTGTTCAATTTATTTAACCTAGTTATTAGTTACCGCCCGCGTCTCCGTGCGTTCTGAAGATGAAAGGAACAATATACCTATTCCAAAGACATTAGGTATTCGATATTTCTTCGTTCGGGGTATTATTTTACGCAATGGACCTTGGTTTGTATAAGAAAAACTAACAAGCATCTGACAAATTATATGGTGCAAAATTCTTGGTAGCAGGCTTTATTATCTCGAGATTTCGTGGTGATTGTTTGCATGCAAAGGACACAGAATCTATTTATGAGATTGGAAGGGCAAACAGTACAACACGATAAAACGCTTTTATATATTAACTTAAGGACGTTATCCATAGTGGATCATCGTCATCCATAAGAAATAGTGGTAAACCCAGATAGCTTGACATGCACCCGCTAAAATCTGTCCTTGAGTCTAAAATAAAACCTACTCACTTTATTCTTAATGATGTTTTAGCTACTCCGTGGTCTAGTAATTAAGTAATTTCTAGGATTTATAAGTAAAAACTTGTATTCATTAGCAAAAAGTACTTCCTTATGTTGCTGCATTTTTTCTCTGAAAAGTTCACTTGTTTATTTATGATCTGAACTTCCAACATGGTACTGCTAAAGTGCAGTCTTTTCCATAATGTCAGTCTTTTAGATTCGATTGATCGATTGGTTTGGTAACAACCTTAAGCACGTGGGGCACGAGCCCAAGACTCCATGGGAACCTTAAATGTCAGCTGCAATCACTGATCGGTAAACGATTGAAGGTTATGCCACGTTTGGCAAGGTCATTCAGAGATAGGTGACCATTTAGTGCCATTTCGAACTGATGATTTTCGTACTTTGGAGGGCACGTAAAAAGTGGGTCCCGGTTGTTGTCATCTAGACAGCAGTCGTTAAGCCAACAGAGGCCATGGGGTGGCTTGAACTTCTCTGACTCCAGGTTGACCACTAACCATACGGTAAGAAAAAGAAGAAGCCTTGCATATGAAGAAATAGAGCTACTAATGATGTGTACAAAGGTCACTTTGTGTTAAGACGTCAACGGATGGCAAATGGAAATATTCTTTGTGTTGTAAAGTTGTAAACAAACCAGTTCATGATATCCTCTCGGTCAACATTGGACACGTTCCATTTGTTATGGTTTATGTTGCTCAAAGTCACACGAGTGATGGGAAGATACACTTATATTGTGACAGAGCATTAAACATTGATGTACATATTAATTAAGCGGATATGGTTCCTCCTAACATTGCAAACACTAGAATTGTGCTCAGCGAAATTCACACATCTCTAACCCCAACCTAATTCGTAACCCCAGCTTCAGATCACTGGATTACACTAATTTAAAAGTAAAATAAAACTAAAGTAGATATTATTTAATAAGTAACATACAACACAAAATGAATAATACGGAATCCTTTCCGTCCAAACAAAGGTTATCTTAAGAGATAGCAGTTTGTAATAGTAGGTTGTAGCTACGGTCAACGACTTAAGTCTCCGAACATTCTCAGATTTTGTAATTGTTGGTTACTTTTTTCCGTATTGAATCGGTTATAAATAAAATAAACCCCAAAATTATAGACAGTTATGATGGACGTAAATAAAAGCTGGCATTACAACTTAGAACTATACCTACATACCTATCAATGAATAGAAGCCATATAATCCAGACCTGTAGAAAGAGATGAATATGTACATTGTAGCGTTATTAGCTACATAATCAATAAAGCGCGCGCGTGTGCATACGTGCAGCCGCGACGCTGGGTGGCGTGTGACTAAGAGGTTATCGGGTAGTTACCTTGCATTCATGTTGCCAAGTGCGGTAAGTCGCATCTCAAGGTTTAATACATCTTTGCCTTTACCTGAATTTTATATAAAGAGTATTTACATACAAGTAAGTACCTGCCTACTTAATTTCTATCTTACCGAGGTCTTTTGGTAGATGAGCCTGCCTATTGACCCATTCTCTGAGCTGCTGGACTTGCTTCTGCGCATCTTCTGGTATCATTTTGTCCGTTATTACTGATGAGCACTCCTGAAATGATTAAAATGTTCGATTGTATTACTTAGCTTATGAAAACACTCGACTTGCCAAATATATTAAGTTGTAGAAAGATTGGTAATATGTGGGACGATGGTTTTTTGTGGAAGACTTCTAGTCTGTCTGGATGTTTGTCCCGGGTAATCTCTGAAACGGCTGGACCGATTTTGACGGGACTTTCACTGGCAGATAGCTGATGTTATAAGGAATAACTTTTGTTTTAGCACACATTAACAAATATTTTATGTTAATTCTAATTAGTATAAAAGTACAAACTTTATTTTACAGCAGCTGAACCGTTTTTTGTAGTACCTAGTAGCCAGTTATTATCTACTAAGGTACTTAAGGTTTAAGGTCGAATTTTAGAGATTCAATATCTTATCAAAAATAATGTATCTGATAGTTACATCACACATAAGTACCTACCTACTTACAAATAAAAAATACATGCACGCGTGTATTCTCCCAAGGCGTAGGCAGAGGTTTATTGATCGTAGTAAACTTTAAAACCCGTGCCGGTATTCAAGTCTAGACGTTATGTTAAGATAAAAAAACTACATAGTGACCTTCATCTTATTTGACCAAGGTTTTCGTGAAGATTTACCTATTAGGTACATTGTCAACTAGCAAGGTACCTATCAAGTTTCTGAAGTGGCGTGGTGTTATTATTGAAAAAATAATAGTGTCTGATTAACATGTTTTCTTTCCTACGGGTACTTAGGTACCTACTAGGTAAAAGGTTGTTCAAGAACATACCTACCTATATTGTTAGTAGGTATGTACATGCCTACTGCGAGGTCCTATAGCTACATACTTCCTTTATTTTTTATTCCTTTGTAATAATGTGAATGGTCTTAAAGTATGTAAGTATCTACTGACGTCACCGAAGTACTTTCAAAACATAATAAACTTTACTGCTACTGCACTAAAACTAAAATTGTTATTAGCTGTAGGTACCTATAATGAAGGCGTTACTGATTGCTCATCAGAACAATCTGGCAAAGAAGGTACAATAATATTGTACTCACCTTTTCCTGAAGTGTTCCAACTGTTCGTTCGAATGTAGGTATTGTTCAAATAAATGATCACTCTAAAAATTATATCTCCGATTGCAACACGTCGCGAGAGCAACGCGCACGCCCGCGCACTGATGTATCCGGCTTCGCGGCTTTGGAAACGGTAAAACCACGACACAACGTTGATTTGGTACGGGAAAAAATCAAAATGAAATGTCGGCGCAAGAGTACGCAGTACACCCACCACAATACTCGGTGTTCATGATTGTACAATAACAAGAAGGTAGGTACCTACAGAAGGATGTGTAGATAGTAGTTCTACTTGATTAAAGATCTCTAACGTCAGCTAATAGGATCAATTAAATGAAATACTTTATATTTTGACCTTGAATAAAAAGATCGGGCAATAACCTCGGGCTTTAAATTTATACCTACTTATGTGTTGTTGTTGTGTGCTGCGTGCGGTGATGACGACGCTGGTCGGCCAGAGTCGAGAGAGAACAAGGTGTAGGTAGATAATTCAATGTACCGGCGTCCGTGCAAAAGTCTGATTTAATAAGAGCTAGCATTAGCGCCTTCCAAATTAATAGCTGCAATCTGTTGATCAATCCTGAAAATTTGCTCGGTGCGGGAATCGAATTCCTCTTCTCTCTTAGCTACTAGCTCATACTACGCTTTTTGTTCTATCTATATTATAATGATACCTACCAAATGTTAAAAAACTTAAAAAAAACTGAAACCTACAAATTTATTGTTGTAATACCTATTTTATTTGAAATTCCGACACTCATTATTGAAACACATACCTACTTACTTTATTAAAAATATCCAAGGATATTATACATTGCAATAATTATTTTAATATATTTCGGTAAAACCAATGGTAAAACCATCTTCCATCAATCACTCTTTAATTTTCCCGCCAATAATTTAATCACCCAATCGGAGTTTCGGTCGTAGTTTTGAAAACAGAAACGTGTTTTTTTAACAGCTTTGAATACGAACCTTTTGACTGTAGTAAAAACAGTAAAAACAATAAGTTAGGATGTAGGCAACGTGTAGAAAGAAACTAGCTTCTAGCAAACATAAGTTATTTTTTCTTTTGATGTTATATAGGTACCTAGGTATTTATCTAAATTTAATATAATTTATTTGAATACCCTGAACGCGACTGATAATATAGCAAAGTGTGAACCAATGAACCATGTTTGGATTGAACGCATCATTTATGGATATTATTATAGAAATGTTGCCATTTCATAATATTACCCATAGACTATGTAAAACCGAAAATATTACCACAACACATTACCTATTTTTTCCTGAGGCGAAAAACTCTAAAGTATAGGTAATATACGTACGGTAGGTTTAGGTCCATGCAGATTTGATACAGAGAACGGGAGATTTTTTGACTTAGGAAGTAATATCGTTTTATTAATTTAATTAAAATAATGTGGATAGTGAGACCTTTTGTTTGAATTATTTATTACTCTGGCAACACAGGTGCTACAAGTTTGCGCATGCGCCGAATGGCGAATCAGTGACTATTCTTTGAGTTAAATATTTTCTAAATAAGAAATTTTATTGTTAGTCCGTAATATATTTATGTAAACGTGTAATTTATTTCATTTTTAGATTTGACCTTTAAGTAATATAACTCACATTGCAATATAAGAAGTGTTAAAGTGTAACATTGGTGGCCATTACAAAACCTAAACTTTTTTATCAGAACAAATGTCCATTTGATGTTTCGGCGACGTTGTGACTAATCTTTTGACTAATCTCACGAATAGCTAACTAAAAATCGTGTATTGTGCTGTTACATGTCGCATTTAGTGTTCTCTAAGTGCTGTGAACATCAATAATAAAAATCTTTCTAAATTTGTGGTGCCGACCGAGAAATTATTGGGGTTGACTTCTCACAAGGAACTGTCAATTGTTACATTTTTTCGATACATTCATTTCTTTTATCGATAGATAATTATTAGACAAACACGTAAAACTTTCATCGGTAGAGGATTATTCGACTGCATGACGATTTTGGTAATGGACTGAAGTTGGACACCCACATAGCTTGTTGTTACTCTTCAATGAACATAACATTGGCACGGCGACCTCTATTCACTCTCGCTGCCTCTCTGTGAAGAATCGCTTAAAATTATCAAGTAATACCATTTGCTTTCGATTGGGGCAGTTGTATAATTTGGGACTTCCGAAACGAGACGTCAAGTGTCGCCGAAACATTCCACGCTCACGTTCAAATTGTGTTTGCAGTGTAACAAAAATGATTTTGAGATAAATTGTACAACAGTGCAGTGGTAATAGTATTGAAAAACATAAAAAAATAGTAAAAAAAGTGACAAGTGTGTTGGTGTTGGATTGTGGAATGGCGACGCGTGGCTGGTCGTCCTCCTCGAGGCTTTGGTGACATGGGCTGCGCCACGGCCCCTACAGACGCCGGGATCCGGGAGTGAGCAGGAGTGTCGGGCTTAGAGCCTGCACAACAACTGTTGTATTATGAATAAACGAGACAGCAACAAGGACAAGGAACGTCAAAGTGACGACAAACGAACATCTACGTAAGATACCTTTCATCTTTTATAGCTTGTAAGCTCCACGAGGCAGACTATGACCAACTATGACCATAACTTTTCTCCTTGTTGGCATAACCTAATTCTTGATGTTGTATCACTATCCTTGTCATGTGTATAGTTTTGACATAATTTGTAGACAACAGAATAAATGCTATTGTTCCACTTCTTTCACGGAACGACAATTACTAGAAGTATTCTAAAAATGATTCACCTTATTATGATGATACAATTTGATACATTCATTACATTATTAAACAAATTCATAAGTAGGTGTAAGGTACTATCATGAAATATGATGTGTGCCTAAACAGCTGATCAAAATGACAAATCATAATGTTATACGTAAATAGGTTATGAAGCCAGGTGACTAAAGCAACTATTTTTGACTTGTACATAACATCTATGGCCTGTGAATATATAACAATAATAGAGGGTTTTATACATGAAAATGCATATTCATAAACATTACTATGAGTTCTGACAGTGCTCAAACGTAGATGCATTGAGAAAAGTCAAACTTTATTTGTTAGTTCCATGAATGTCGCATGAACTATTCATTTATTTTATTTTTAGCCTAAACAATACCTACATGGGCATTGCTAAAACGTATTATTGCTGTTTATTCTTGAATTTCTTAATATACCTATATTTTCAATATTGATTCAATATGATTGGTTGAGTAGTAGGTAGGTAGATACATGAATCACATAAATTAGACATTTCTAATGAGTCATTCCTATCTTAATGTCCTTTTTGTAACCTAAAACGAAAATTAGGTAAGTGCCTACTGACTTTTACACTAGTGAGTACTAATAACTATAGGGAAAAAAACATGATTACAAATACCACAGATTTAGGAGCTACAGATGGAGCGCATAGAACACGAAAGTGAAGCCACCAAAGCAAATACAAAACAAAAAAGCGAATACAATCTCGCCCTATAACTACACAACTTTACACGCACACAAATGTATGTTTCCCTAGTGCCGCTCCTAGTTGTCACGCACACATATAATGCTACCTGGCTTCACTTCGTTTGTTGTCAAGACTACATCTGTCAACTTCTATAATCTGTGACAAATACCATGTCAATGATCTCACAGACTAGCTGACTTCTGTGTGAATGTAAACAAAGTTTTTTGCAGCACAGTCACTTGTTAGTTAATCTAGCTTCTAAAATTAGATTTTATTCAAAATAAGACATTCATTTATCACTTGCACAGATACATTTTATTTAAATACAGCTAGATTTGATAGGATTAGATATGTTTTGTCACATTTCTTTATATATCTATCAATACCTTTAACTTTAGACAGTTATGCACCCACATTGCACTAAGGTTCCATTAGTTCCTTTATTACAATGCACCATACAAAGTTTTAAAGTTCCAAAGATTTGAGTGAGTAGGTACATTATTATGGTTCAATTTATAACTGACAGAATTCATAAGGGCCTTATCCCACTGATGGTTTGCAAGTGGGTTTATGGATTAACATGCTGGATATCAGTGTGGCAAGGTGGTCTTGTCTCATTCGCACTCATACTGCCCTGTTCGCCAACCATCAGTGGGATAGAGCCCTAATTGTCACATAAACTGTTTATTTTGGATCAAATATTTTCCTGCCCATTGCATTTAGGTATAACATGGATTTCCTCAATAAGTGAAGTGTATTATATTTTAGTCTGGTCATACCAATTCAACAGATAACACTCTGTCAAGCAACTTCATTACATTCTGTTTACTTAATTCATTTGTTTGTTGTACAAAATGCCCAGGATTTATTTTACAGCTAAAACAAGGTGAGCAACATAAAAATAAATTTCTCTTTTGTTACTGTGTTGATATTTTAATACTATTGAGGTACATTCCCCACATGGATATCATAAACTTAATTTAATGTGTAATCAATATCAACATCTATCAAATATCAAGATAAGACAACTAATTATAAAATAATTATCACATCACTCATGTAACATACATCAATGATAGAATATTCCTATATTAAATAACATAACCTAAATTGACTATTAAATACAGTCACAAAGCATGTTATTAATTAAATGCTTCATGTTCCTTATTATCTAATTAATCATTTTCCTAGAAGCTTTTGTTGTATCTAATCAAATTGCAAGAATTAAGTAATTAATTTTTTTTTTTTTTAAATGCAGAATTTTGCCTTTAGGCACTGGGTTATTTGATTAATGTGAGTCTTTTATATTTTATGTTATGGACTGGGATGGCCTCCAGTCCACTGTAAAGTGTCCATAGTCCAAGTGTGGTATGGTGGGTGTATATTATCTTGCAATATTTATTTATATGGTTCAGATCAGTAGTAACTAACCTACTACACTTAACCTAGTACTAGTACCTAACTCTAAGATGTACTAAACTACCTAGGTATATTCATATTAATAATATTCTTCAGATAAAACCTGTCGGTAATGTAGGCAAAGGTAACAACTGGGAGAAATGCCCTCTATGTAAAGTTTAAGTATAATCAATTCTACATTATGTCACTTGATATAAATAATTTGCATTGTAGGTATTTATAGTCAGCTAATGAATCACAAACTATAAACATCTTCTATCTCACACAATACTTACTTGATAACATGTTCTTAAAAACAGAAATTATCAACATACAGCACAATCGGAGCCCAGCCAATAGTATTGTTTATTGTTTGAATTGATTTTAATATTAAGATCGATGTAAAAACTGGATGTTTTATGTTACAAATAGTGAAATAGTTTAAACAACAGTGACATTTCGTAACAATCTACTGACTTGACCAACTTAGTCAGTTTTCTTTAGAAATCAAGAGTGCCTTGGTTGTACTTCAAAATTGACAAGTGAATTGTCTTTGACACAGTGACTAATATTTTTTTATATTAACAATGAATATTCAAAGTGAGTGTCATTGTTTTTATTTAAATACATGCCACAATGCATAGGAAATTGTGAGTACACAAATGGTTTTGTTTATTTTTATATTTAATTGTATTGTAACCTAAAAAGAGATGGTATTATGTCATGCTTACTGGCAGTGGGAATATTAGCATACATACTATAATTCTTATGTAGCTTGCAGTAGGCCAGTACTTATTACTTAATTATCATTTAGACACTTAAATTGTTTTAGAAAGTAATAAAATACTACATGTATTTTCACATTAATATCACCTGTTTGGTCACACAAACAAACAAATCAACACTTTCAAACTGGTTACAAAATACCCAATGTACCTATTATACAAAAAAAAATTATTTGAATTGTAATACAAGTGTTTTTGTACAAAAATAGTGCACACAGTTTGTGCCTTGTACGGCTAGATAATTGTCTCCTTCCATGCTTTAGGTGGCTGGAAGTGCATTGTAACTTTCACTTTTAGACTCAATGCCAATAACGGTTGGTATGATTCACTATAGCCACTGTACATTTAGATCTGCCAGAGTATGGAAATGTCTTGTAACTCAATTACATTGTATTTTTTTTATATTGAGGAAACTGAATAAATAGGTACCTACTTATACAATTTTATTTACTCTGTTAAGAAATTGGTATTGAAAGTTTATATTTATCAGGAATTCAAGTTTTTATGTTAAGTTTACCTATAGGCTTTATTGAGATATTATTTTATTTTTTGTACAATAAGTGACATTTGGTTATGCACTATAGAAGATCATAACCTACTAATGCTCTTGGTACTGGACTGGAATAGTAATTTCAGTCCATTCCAGTCCTATGCATAATATGGAATCATGTAGGTATGGGATTAAAAAGTTGCCCCACATGAGTAGTCTAGACAATACAATGACTTACCTGTACAAACAGACAAGCTACAAGTAGTAATTTCTAAACACTAATCAGATTATGAGCCAGATTATGTATTAACTTATAAGGCACCTACTCTATGTTTTCTAAGTAGCTTAAGAATTGATGATGCTTCCCTTGCTCTTGCAAAGTTAGACTAGAGGTCAGCTCAGAGCAGGTTCAAATATGCAGACAATAGGCACTTATGCCACTGAGCTACTGCTCAGTACAAACTCAAACTCACTTGCAACAAACAAAGCAATTGGTGCGGCGTCTAGAAGAAGCGCGCCCGAGCAATCAGTTTTGACGTCGGGAACACATAATGTCATAAACTATGAATCGGCCGCAGCAGCTGGCTCCATATAGACGCACCCCCTTACAAATAGTCAGAAACTCAGAATCCACTACCGATTCAAAATGCTGGTTCCACTGACAAGAGGGCCTAGTCTTACAAACGAAAACGATATTTCGGACGAAATTTCGCGTATTTTCTACTACGTTTCTCATTCATTCAGACATTTCTTACGAACGAAAATTGTTTAACGTCTTCGTCGTCGTCGAATCTAAACGTCAAACAATTTTCGTTCGTAAGAAATGTCGGAATGAATGAGAAACGTAGTAGGAAATAGGTACGCGAAATTTTGTCCGAAATTTCGTTTTCGCTTGTAAAAGAGTAGGCCCTAAGAGCCGGCAAGAATCTTAAAGGGTTACTCTTCTCTTAGAAACAGTAACGCAATGTGAGCGGATACCTATCACTAGCAATTAATACTCGCAGGTATTAAATTTAATAAACGTAGGTAGTTAGAGAAATAGATATGGGAGAGATCCCAGTAACACTCGTAGGACTAGGGCAAATAACGAATAGACCATTTCCGAATTTGCCTCTGTTTGTTGTATTGTAACGAAGAAATGGCGCCAACGCACAACACGGCTGAAGCCGCGCATGAAGTTTTTGGCTTTTTCAATGTAGGTAACTTCGTATTTTTTCTGTGTAACTTCGCTTTTATTGACAGTGGTGTGTGGTCATAGGTAATTTGACGCACTTAAGTACCTAGTAGTTATTTGTTTTCAAACACTTTGATGAGTACTTCCACTTAAATCCTCCCTTATACTTGTTCCATAAATGTCCCTATCTTCGGTTCAGTACCTACGATTGTTTCACCTTTCGAAATTTTTTGCGTTCGAAACTCAATTGGTGCGTCCAGATGCCTTCTATGCCTCGCCCGATGTTCATGTTATGATAATTATGTCTATGCGGTGCGTCGTCAAAACTGAGTGCTCGGGCGCGGCATGCGCCTGATGTAGACACAGCCAATGAGCCGCAATATTCAATTAAAAAAGGAAACAAGAAATAACAACAGTTGACTTAGTCCAGTACGGGCATAGACAGACAGACAGCTAGGATGTCATCAGTTCATAACAGCATTGCCTAAACATGTGGTTACACGTTTCACAACACGAATGCAAATCTGATTTCCCTAGCGCATTGTTTGTCGTGGGCTTGCAGACAGATCTTGCATTGTGCCTTGCACTATCTATTGTTTTTAATTTATCTCCGTGATAAGGCCGTCTAGGGCTCGTTTTATATTTCTTTTTATCGAGTTTCCATCGATTTGAAGAAGGTATTGGAAATTATACCTAAATCAGTATGCTTTACTCAAAACCTCTAGGTTTTTGAGATCAGCATTATAATTTTGTTATTAAGTGCCTTTGACATAATTTCTTACCTTCGACTTATTGCTCTGTAGATATTAAAAGCAGAACACAGGTACTCAGTAGAATCATTCTTTGAATGTCATAAAGTTTTGTCAATATATGTCGATAACGGCGATTTTTACAATCAATGACTGTAGATAATGCTTGTATTAAAACAGTTGCTTCGATAAAATTATGAATTCAATGTCATGCATGAAGTTTCTTTTGGTAATCTCTCATGCATTATTCATCTTCTAGCTTTATCGTATGAAATTATGATTTCTTCTTCTAATTGAAGTCTCTTGTCAGTGCAGCTGATGCATCTTCACCCGACTAGATCCAGAGCAGCATCTTACTACCTAATCTGCTTTATCTGAAACGTCCAAAACAAACTAAGCTTCACTTTCGAAATATAATATTAAATATGTATATCGAATAGTATTTGTATGGTTTATTTGACCATCTGACTCTGTAAGTTGGAAGCATTTATGTAAGTCTAGCATTTCTTTACCTACCAGAGCTTTATTTTAATTGCCACACAGGGCTATCAGATTGGTGATCGCAAAACCATCAGCGGAAACCAGTAACGCTAATGATCGTTCGTTACAATTCAGTAGCATTTGATACCGTAAATTGTTACTAGGTGTACTAACGTGTGTAGGTACTATCAGCAAACTTGAAGCTTGATCAGTTTCAAAAACTTATCGCTTGCAGGCATGTACATTGTTCCTCCACACGGTGAAACGGAAAATATTTGTACTAATTTTTATATGAGAGCGTCTACCTACGTGTTTCTGTTCGCGCCTACGCCCCGCCAAGTTTCCAGCAATCGACAACTTTGTTACAACTACTTGAAACTGAGTTAGATACTATTTTAGAAATGAATTGTAGAACTTTGATGAAATAAATGAAAAAAAAAAAAACTCGCCCCGTCTATATCTGAGGGGGTTTATTAAAGGCACTAAGTAGAACTGTTGCAACTTACATTTTACTCATGGCATCCGTAAAATCTCCATGTTATGTGTAGCAAAGCTGCCCCCTTACCCACTTTATAGAAAGTTATGATCAACTTGCATTGGCATTACAAATCACTTTTGTTCCTAGAAATACTTTGAAAAACAATTTTGTAAACTAGCTTAAACTCAATAATTTGGCGGTTAGTATTTGCAGGACACACATCCGAGGTCCTGAGAAATAAAGTAGGTTTTCTGTGTCTATCTATACCTACTTCTAATAGCAGAAAAGTCTAGACCAAGAAATTCCCATTATAATACCATTTTATCGTAGAACTGACAAAAAAATGGATTCGAATAATAAAAGTGTGTTTACACGATTGCAGCGTTACCGGTGCGGTGGGCGGGCGCGGTGGTGTGGGCGGCAGCAGCGCGATGCACACGTCGAGGCACTCCGTCACCTCGTCCTCGGGCGTCCTCATGGTGGGGCCCAACTTCCGCGTCGGCAAGAAGATCGGCTGCGGTAACTTCGGTGAACTCAGGCTAGGTGAGTGATACAACTTCAGCGTCGTTTCTAGTAGGGCATAAGCAGATCTCTTTTAGGCTATTTGGTAGATTCCATCTGTTTCCCACGACGTTTCCGCCATGAAGATTGGCAATCAGCTCCTTGAATTTTGCTTTGTTTAGAGCCAGTCTAAACAGCTCTTCAACTGTCTCGTCTACTCCCTGATCATGCGGAGTCATGATATGCGTGCGTGCACAGATCAAAAGCCTTTTTAGCGATCCTACTAGTACTCATAGCAGCCGTTGAGTTTTGATTAGGCAGTATTCAATCAACGTTGTTGTCATTAGGTAGTTTTTAAATTGGTTGCCTTTGCGGCAAACGTCCTTGAGGAAGCGAGAATGCCTTAAGGCAACGCACTTTACGTAAGGCTTATAGAAATACGTCATGACCTCAAAAAATCAATGAACTTGCTGACGTTGACTCATTGGCTGATAGGTGATCGGCTCTCAACTATTTATTTCTCGCCGATGATTCATGAGTCACATGAGATACGAGAGGCTCGAGTCTAACCGCATAAAATGCGCTGGAATTTTATCCTGTTTAAAGCTAAGCTATAACATTGAGACAGCCACTTGCGCCGTTTTACGTGCACGTTAACGTTCTCTTTCAGCTAATGAACTTAGAACAGCCGATGGCTTACACAACCAATCGCCTTACCGACCTTGCACGGCCACTGAAATATGTAAAGCTATTAATAGCTACTATGTTAGACACACCCCGTGTTTTACAACCGAGTATTCAACAACGCCCTTGTCAGTCTTCCGAATCGCCATAATGAAAACATAAACAACGCATTCCTCTAACTAGAGGAAAGTCATTTTTTAACTATTCGTAATAGCTTCTTTGCGAAACGCTTTTTATATTTATGTGGAAGTGAAACATCTGTATTTTACAACCGTCGGGCCATTTGCGCCATTGAGATTTTACGTACAGCATTCATTCGTCATACGTAAAGATAATGTTTTGGTCAGTCCGCGTTAACTGTAATGGACTGCGAAGTGAATGATTCGAGCACTGATTCGAGTTTATAGAAACGTGAGCTTCCAAATAAAATTGTTAACTTAGTTGAAGGTTTACTGCCTGCATTTATGAGGCTTTAAGTGACCTACAAAACTTGCTAAAATCGATATTAGTAGGTATTCCATTAGAAACAAATTCTACTTTGTCGATTTCCTGGAAACATTTCCACGAATGCGGGAATAGAATATAAGACTGTTCATAAACAATTTGTCATGTGCTTAAATACTCATGGTTGCAGCAAAGTAGGCGTAATTGAATCATTGGAACATCTTTACTACAGCAATAGTAGCCGTATTCCTTGCCCAGACTATAAATTTTAAATATTCAACCAGCAGGTAAAAGCAGCCGAGGCAACAAAGGATCTCTAATAATAATGGAAGACTTATGAGTCATTCTTTCGCTGTCAGTTTTCGGAACTGCTATTTAAAATGAGCCTTAACCGTCGTTCACACGTGGCTAACAATAATATCTTCAAAGCTATCACGAAATCTGTAAAACAAAAAAGGAAGGTATAATGTTTGCGCTTTTTGAAACGTAAGAGATGTAATTATTGTGCCTCATTGCAAGGCCGGTATTAAGTTCTCATATCGGCGGTATATTGTCAGCGATTCTATGGCTGCTGCGTACGGATGAGTATTGGATTGAACCTCGCGTCACTGAAAATATCATTATTGCGGGCACGTGCGTGAGGTGATTAAGCCGATACGTACATTATTTATTTTTCGAACCGTATATTTGAAATTGTACCTATTCACGGTACGCTCAACGCCAAATAAAAAGTGGTTTACTGGGTACTTCTGCTCAGAATTTCCTGTGTGCGTTATTTAATTGTTTCCTCAATTTAACATTTTACCGTAACTAGTATAATCTTGAAAGCAATTAGGAATAATAGCATCTTGTTCACCCATTATTGCTACATCGCCGTTACTTGTTTCTACAAGTATAGGCAGTGTAACAATTGTTTGAACTTGTCGATTGTGTTCTTGATGTATTTTTCCTTTGATTTAATGAATATCGTTATTATTAACATTTCTGTTGTTTTTCGAAGTGTTTCAAATTTGTCTTATAACATTAAGGGCCACCGCAGACATGCTACTTTTTGCATCGGCGATCGGCGATTTAGTCGCTCTTAGCATCGGAGCAGTCGCTGCGTCCGACCGCAGAGTCGCCAAAATGCGATGCAGTCGCAAAATCGCCGATCGCCGATGCAAAAAGTAGCATGTCTGCGGTGTCCCTAATTATTAATGATTTCAATTAAGATTCCAACAATGTTTCATGTTTCGAGTTTATTTAAAATATAGTCTAACTGGCCTACTCTAAAATTTCAAGTTGTAGTTGATACGGCAATTAAACTGAGTCTATTGAGAATTCGTCGCTGATGCATGCCAAACTAAATGGCACGCGGATGTAATATCTAAGGGAACATCTTCATCTTAAGCTGAGCTGTCTTTACTATTGACACCCGTGATGAAGAGAGATCAGCTCATACTGGTAATGTTCCCCGAGATGTGTAACCGTACATAAATCCTACTGTGCGGACTGCGGAGGAAGTAGATCCCACGCGATGCTATCAAATAACCTAATCCGACTCTAAGCACTGTATCGCGGGGTTTACCTTAATTTGATTTTTGTGGCACGCCAACCAATTTTTATATCAACACCGAACATTATTGCTCCATTTAATTCGCCCGCCCGATAAGATATTGATTTATAGAGATCTAATTCTAGTAGATACGGCGGCGTGACGATCTTTACGATTAATGATAACGCTGATATGACTGCTGTTGATGACGTCGCGATGACAGTGGCATGTAGGAGCTATCATAGGAAGATTATTGTATAGGATAAAATCCGGCACGTTATATCAGACATTCCTACACAATAGAACATGGTTTTTGTATCTCATAATCAGGTGTATGAACTGTTTGAAATGGTAGGAAAAGTTTTGTATTATTCACTGGTCAGACCATAATTTCACCTGATGAGGCCTAAGATGTGATTTGAAAAACCCAGGCCTTTGAGCGAATTCTACTCTTCAGTGGTACGCATCAAAAATGAGGAAGCAAATCGTTTCGTGCGGAACTAATTCGTGTAGTTCTAAGCGGCTAATGATGTTTATTTGTATATTTCATCTTCGCAAGTTTAATTTCCTCAAGTTTGTCTTCTTATAAACAATACATCCATCATTGAAAGTAATACGTTGAGGTAGGTTTTAACGATCGTTCAACTGTGTTATTTGAAGTTGGATGCCTAATATCCCACTAATGTAAGGCACTGTGAGTAGTTCTTCTGCGCACGTGCATGTAGAATTATCTTTCCCCTGAAGTTTTTCCTTTTGTCTACAAAATGTGGTTCTTCAAAAGGCTTACATGTCCCTATAAGGTCGGCAGCGCGTCTGCTCATCTAAGTGCAGTTGTCCTTCGCGAAGGTTACCACTAACCATTGGATTGATGGTACGAATCCAACGAACGCGGCAGACAGCAGACGTCAGTCGGTATCAAGGTGTGAGTTCGCTCAACGCGGCAAGACAGCAGACGTCAGTCGGTCCATAGAAATTGATTGCCGTCTGCCGTCGCGGCACATGTCATCGCCACAATTTGTATGAGACCGACTGACGTCTGCTGTCTTCCCGCGTTGAGCGAACTGCCACCTTCATACAAATTGTAATGCCGTCTGCCGTCGCGGCACATGTCATCGCCACAATTTGTATGAGACAACTGACGTCTGCTGTCTGCCGCGTTCGTCGGAATCGTACCTTGACAGGCTGTCTGTGTGCTGTCCTATAGGTAATAAAGAGAATGTTTATCTATGATTCATTATTTGTTTCTCTTGCAGGCAAAAATCTCTACAACAATGAACATGTAGCGATTAAAATGGAGCCTATGAAGTCCAAGGCTCCACAGTTGCATCTAGAATACCGATTTTACAAGTTACTAGGCACGCACGGTGAGTGTTACCCTAATTGCATGCATAATTACTTACGGAATGACGAACAAATAGGAATATACGAATAGGAACGTTACCGAGTCAGTCACAAAAATCGGGCACACTACGGCCCGCACTATAATAGCGTTTTTCGTATAATATCGATTGGCCAACAATTTTAACTCGTGAATCATGATTGAAACGAGGATGTTACGGATATAAGTACCGTTTTTAGCTGTATGAGTTTTATGATCATAATAACGCAGAGAATAATGAAACGGCTTGATCGGTCGAGACAATTTATGCATAAGTGCTAATTAGAAAAGAAATTGTTTCTGTTAGCAGTCATTGTTAATTGAAGAATATACTTATTTTATAGACATTCAAAGGGACCGAGAAGGGAAACACAAAAGCATTTAGGTAGTATTTTTATACGTGTCTGCAATCTATATTTAGTGTCCCAAAAGATGTTGAGATAACTATGTATATATTTATAATCTGGTCGTTAGAATTCTTATTTAGTTTTTTTATAACACCAAATGCACTAAATCTTTACTTACTGAGTTGCTATTTTGTTTAGAAAAAAATCAATACCCTGCCCATGAAACTGAAGGCTATTTTCTAACCTTCAAAATGTAATTTTCGCCTTAGCGAATGTGTTACAACCAAGCTTTATTTGAGATTTAAAATCTCAAGTAAAACAGATACGAAATAGCGACTTCTTAAGTATGGAACCAATGGATAATAAGTCCTAATGATATAATATTTATTGACCGCAAAGTCTGCCCAGAGGGAATACCAAAAGTGTACTACCTGGGAACATGTGGCGGCCGCTACAACGCCATGGTCATGGAGTTGTTAGGGCCCTCGCTCGAGGACCTGTTCGTACATTGCGGCCGACGGTTCAGGCTGAAGACTGTGCTTATGATAGCTATGCAGCTCGTAAGTGCCAGTGATCAATGCCTCCGGTAGTTAGGCGGTCTCGTTGACACAACACCGCAGCCGATATTTCAAATTCTAACACGAGGGCTCAGACGCCGTGGTCATGGACGTTGTAGGCGGATCCTTATTTGATGAAACTACAAATCGTACCAATAATCTATCGTAATCTGTCGGTCAAGTTCCATAGACTCACAAATAGTGATGGGATGTTCTCGAGAACATTCTCACCCTCGGAAACTTACTCGTGAGAATTTTCGAGAATTTATCTTCTGAAGCATGTTAAACTTGGCATTAACCTCATTAAACATGCAAGTATGGTGGTTTTAATAAATTGTTTTTAAGATTGAAAGTTAGGATAACGTCATCCAAAATATAAGATTCTCAAAAATTCTCACGAGTGAGTTTCCGAGGGTGAGAATGTTCTCGAGAACATCCCATCACTACTCACAAATTACCATCCTTCGTTAACTACGCATTGTGGGTGGATTTGTATTTTTGTGAAAGAAGATCCTGGCCGAGCATTTTTTTTTTTTTTTTTCTATTCGAACATGTAGCAATGCTCTCGCGTCTCAATTTAAAATATCGGCTGCAGTGTTGTGTCGGACAGGTGCGAGAGCAATGCTCCTGGGTTCGACTGTGAGTATACTATATCGTTTTGCGGTTTGTCCCTCCCTCCCCACCCCTTATTCCCGTGGGTCCTGTAGCGCCGTCGACGGCGGAGGGCATACCGGAGGTATACTACTTCGGGCCCTGTGGTAAATACAACGCTCTGGTGATGGAGCTGCTGGGGCCATCGTTGGAGGATCTCTTCGATCTATGCGGCCGTCGGTTCTCTCTAAAGACTGTATTAATGATCGCCATGCAGTTGGTGAGTAAAACATTGTTCATGGTTACTCGTTTTATGTAAAGCAGGTACTTTCTCTTCACTCTCCAGATTACAGCAAAATAAGTAGAAGTAAAGGCTTGGTTTAATTTTAACAGATGTTATTATAGTTTGTAGTTTTATTGAAGTTTGGAAGACGCTGTAAAAGCGATCAATTTAATAGTTTCCGAGAATTGTGAATGTTAAACAGCGGTAGCTGGCGTTCTATTGTGACGTAACTGTTGCAATGCGACGAAAATCGAAACGATTGCATTATCGTCGCTGAACAAGTTCATGACGATTTCAATCGATGTCTTATGCGTATGATGAGAAAATAGCCCTTTCAACGCCCACTCCTGGGCACGGGCCTCTTCTCAATACTAGGGGATTCAGGCCATAATCCACCAGGCTGGCCCAGAGTTGGGGGATTTCACACGTCTTTCGAAAATTGATTAGATTTTCTCAGATATGCAGGCTTCCTTCATCGTAAGCGAATGGTAATCATATTGAAGTTGTGAATAGCACATTTCGAAAAACCCAGAGGTGCGAGCCGGGGTTTGAACCCTGGACCTTAAGCACTTAGGACGCGTGCTTAACCAATCAGATATCACTACTTATGATATACTGCGCATGATAATATGTAAAAATATGAAACTTGAACACTTGTATCAGTGTCTAGTGACATCCCTTGGGCTTACACTACGAACGAGGATATAAGTATAGTCGCCTGCACATCTAAGGTAACATTTCCAACATAAGCTGAGCTCTCTTTTTGATGCAAATGTTACCTTACATGTGAAGGTGCCTGTACTTGTAGAGGAAATTATCTGATAAAGGTAATTTTAAACATCAAAATTAGCAAATCGCAAATGAACCAGGTTTATTAACATTTGATTCCGCGATTGATTTACTAATTATTCGACTATTAGCACAACTGGGGATTTAGGCCATCTTACTCTGGCAGTTTGATCTAGATTTATAAGTTGGTGTAATGTATGTACGTATAAGACATTTCATGTTTTACCCTCGATCTAAGGGTCTTACCAGACCCAGACCAGCCAGACCCAGACCAGACCTTATACTGACAAACAACGATAGTAACGGGAGGGTCTCCCTACCCTCCTAAATGAAGAAAATGATCGAACTTGGATATCGCCGCTCGATAAATTAATTTATCTATTCGTTATCATTGCTTCGCGCCCATCACTAATAAGACGTGTCATTCGTTTGATCTCAATTGACACCTTCAACAATAGAGCAGTGTTAATCGTTCCCCATATGTTTTTCAGTTGCATCGTATCGAGTATGTACACACGAGACATCTAATATATCGAGATGTGAAGCCGGAGAATTTTTTAATAGGTAGAACTGCAACTAAACGGGAAAAAATCATTCACATCATTGGTAAGTGACTTTTGAATTCATTTTAATGACATGAATAACTGGTTAAGGATGGGCTATGGGTACAGTGCGCTTTAGACGTCTGAAATAAAATTTTGGTAACATAAAAAGTACATTTTTCGCAGTGGTTTGGCCGCTCGGCTCACTGCATTGAGTGGTTCGGAAACGGCCTTTTTGTAATTTGCCCTGGTCTGGGTGACATGGGGATCGCCCCCTGTCCATTGTATGGTAGCCATAGTACAAGCGTTGCTTCGTTTGGGTTGCGTTACTAGTATTACAAGTTTATGGCAATGAGTGTATGTGCAAAAAATGTGCTAATTTTAATTTCGTTATTTTTTTTGCTTGTCATTTGCTTAAGTATTATTTCTGCCTTCTGAAACATCCTGTGGAGTCATAACCATAGGTTCTGAGACATATTTTAAATACTTAATTGAGTTATCTTGGATTTTATGGTCGCTTGTTAAGTACCTAAGCTAATGGAGATTGTTATTATAGAAAATATTGTGTCCTACAGAAAACAAGTAGTTTGAACCGGTCTTTAATTGTTACTACCTACCAAATGTGAGGCTTTTTATAGCGACTGTGGTATTACATGAATGTGGTGTGTAAAATAAAATTCGGGTCAATGACCCACTTCATGGGTAAATATTTACCGTTTGCAACTGTACCATAATTATTGTTTAATGGCAAAAAATCCATGAATCATCCACGTTAATATCTCGAGTGAGCAAAAGCCTGAATTTTGTTCGGATGCTATGTAATTTACTTATCGAGAAATCATAGTTACAGCGTATTGTATAAGTCTGGATAGATTTGAATGCTACTGTATACCGATAATCGCATTTGTTACATGGGAATAGAGTCTATTTCAATTGCCTGGCGCAATGATTCAAACGTAGGCCGCTTGGCTTTTTGCATCAGGTGGTTGCGGGTTCGGTTCCCGGCAGAGGCAAATTTTGGAGACGCCTTTTTCGTAATTTTCCCTGGTCTGGATATCACTGGAATCGACCCCAGTCCATTGTACGGTATCCATAGTACAACCGTTGCATAGTTTGGGACAATACAGTTGGTGTTAGTCTGGCGATATTTATTATGTTATTCTTTGTTTTAAAACTAACGATAATATCAAGTAAGTAGGTAAAATACATAAGCAACAAACATCGGAACATATTTATCAGAATAGGTCTATTTTCCAAACAAAATAACAGTTGGAATCGGCTCATAATCTAAACTTATTTTTCCTTCGTACTGTGTTACGTAGACTAATCTTTGCACTGAAAACGGCAATGTTAATGTCAATACTTTAAAATTTCGTGTAATGGCCAACATTACAGCTGATTTGCGCATTCATTTACGACTCGCGTCATAGTTTAGGTAACGAGATATAACAATAGTGAGGTAACACAATCTCAATTAGAACGAGGTTCTGTGGTTTGCGATTGCTACTGTGACAAGTAGATACTTCGATACTTGTTAACAAGATTATTCAGACGGATTTGTTTGCGTACCTATGGCGATTAAGTTACTGACAACAGGGCCCTCAATTATGCTATTTTTTACCACTGGTTTCCAATATTGTCTTCATGAATTCTTTATTGTAAATTTTTGTATGATAGCAGTCCTCTGATGTATTTACAATTTACAATGAAGATAATATACTGAGCGGCACGGAATTTTGACCAAGCTTAAAATCAACGATAAAACCTTACTATGTATCCATGAAAATTTCATAACGAAATGAGTAGATATTGGAAAATCAAGCATATTCCGTGCCGCTAGTGTATAACAGGCCAGTGTTACAATTGTAAAAAAATCCAGACTTGAAGCCCTGGGATGTCGACCAATGGAGTTAGTATATTACGATGATTATATTTTTTCTTTATATTGGCACTAAAGTACGTCATAATAATTAACTACGTCAACTAGTTTTGGGTCAACATTTAAAAACTCTGTTTTTTCCTATACCTACTAAAGGACATTTATTTCCTTGTTATTATTTTAACAGTTGTTTGACGCATTTATACATAAATTACTAAGCAGACAAACAAAATTGTAAATTATTGATTGTATACTTATGTAATTATGACACATTTCAGACGTACTGGGTTTTACACTGTTTTGTTTTCTGTTTGTAATGTCGAGTCTCCAAGTTTCAATGTGACATAGTACATATGTATGATTGTATTTTAAAGGTGTATTGAGGTGTCTGTATTTGACAGTGTTATTAATGTTTGTCTATGACAGTATAATTTCCATTGAATTTAATATTATTTCATGAAAGGAAAGTCAGTATTGACCATGCGGAGTATAGTCATCATTGTTAATGTTTCACTCAAATATACATCATGCATTGACACACCGTGAATTGAATTGAATATCGCCAAACCAACACATCTACGGTATGGTCCCAAACGTTTGCAAACTTGGCCAATGTCCACTTACGGTGTGTCAATTCATGTTCCCTGAAAATGTTGCCACTAGAATCATCTACAAATGAAATGAACTATAACGTTCTCTAACTCACAAAAAGCCAGTTCCACATCCAATAGAAATATAGGGAAATCACTGTACCCTATTGGTTGAAAAACCTTTGTAACTACTTTCGGAGCCATTATGCTGTTGATATCCGATGAAGAGATAAATATCTACAAACTTAAACATCAACTGTATGTTCTCAAAATAAGCAACGCTTGTTCTATGGCTACCGTACAATGGACTGGGGGTGATCCCAGTTAAACCCAGACAAGGGCAAATTACGAAAAGGCCGTTTCCGAAATTTGCCTCTGGCGGGATCGACCCCGCGACCATCCGATGTTGTGTGGAACTAGAAAACCTTTCTCTTTTTACCATCATCTCGTCGCGTTAAAAGTCGGTCCCGGTTGTTTTCATTATATTGTTGATAGCAGTCGTTAAGCCATGTCAGAAGTCTTCGTGCGGCTTGAACAACTCTGACACCAGTGGGCCTAGCACAATCGTCAGTGACAAGACAAAATGTGGGAAATGTCTATTTTTCTCATTCTCTTTTAAGAAATTCGAAAGAGACAGCGCGACTTAGCATGTCAAAATCTTAGAGATGTAGTTTTGTCGCGTAGTTGTGCTAGCCCGCCAGGTTGGCCACTAACCATACAATAAGAAGATTGTTTTGCATTTTGTAATTGATGTCATTTTATTTTAAATTTCAGATTTTGGTTTGGCCAAAGAATATATAGACTTAGAGACAAACAAACATATTCCATACCGGGAACACAAGTCACTCACTGGGACCGCGAGATACATGTCAATAAACACACATTTAGGAAAAGGTAAGTACATATTGAAGAGAGGCTGCGTTAGCACTGCATGCTGACTGAACTGCCTATTCGGCAGTGCAGCATAGCAGCTGCGCAGTTGGTAGTTTCATCAACTGCACCAAAACCATATGCAAACTGCAATTTGCAGCCGGCTTGCAGGCGCTTTTGCCCTACCTATTATTGGAATCAAGTATAATCAGCTCACGAGTTAAGGTCCAAATAGTCAAGTTGCTATCCGTGGTGATTAACAACTGCTCTTCCATCAGAACATCATAACAGTCTTATTTCTGTGGCAAGCAGCCTATACTGTTATATTTGCAACGTAGGGAAGTGGATAATCTTCTTTCAACTCCTCCTATCCTTTTGATTAAATTCGTGCGGGTTCCAAGACAACTAAGCTTTGCCCCGGGTCTCGTCGAGGGTCAAACCTTTGCGTCATCGTTGGACACCATTGTGGATCCTGGCTTTTAGGAGTAACAGTCTGTGGCGGGCCTAGTCTCAAAAAAGCCGGCTTGCAGTCTGGATAAATCGTCTGAATATACCCTAATGTGACAGGGTGTGTCATGCCGTACTCTACCAACCTGGCCGAACGCGTCATATGCCTTTCAAGAAATGGTTAGGTTTTCTCAGACATGCGAGATCCCTCACGATGATTGCCTTCATCGTTTAGCAAGTGATAATGTTAGGTTATAAACCTTTTAAGGGGATGAGAGTATCGAAGACGGAACCATGGCGTGTTGGTGAAGCGGAGGCAGGCTTGGCAATTTAGGGGAAAATCCCCTAAAATTTAGGGGAGCGTACAGTAGAATATAATTCCTAAATGTACCGGTTCGTTTCATTAATTCGAAACTTTTTTTGCAGAACAATCAAGACGCGACGACCTAGAGGCTCTGGGGCATATGTTTATGTATTTTTTACGTGGTTCCTTACCCTGGCAAGGTTTAAAAGCTGATACCCTTAAAGAGCGATACCAAAAAATTGGTGACACCAAACGAGCGACGCCCATCGAGGTACGAACGTATTTATTATATCCATTGTTATACAGACGAGGTCAAGACCTAGGTTTTTGGGGCGAACTGTCCTTGCTTACACTTCGTTAAGAATGTTTAGTGTCAGAAGTAATGTTTCCTCAATAGAGGGAGGAAAATGTACGGATTCTTTCCTTGACTGTCAGATTTGAATATCTTTTGAGTGACTTTTGAGCGATTGAGCTGTGAAGATGACATAATAAGGCTGTTAAACACGAGAATAACTGATTGAATCGAGGAAAAAATTGTTACGCAATAATAGTTTAATTGAACCTTATTGGGAAGGTGATTATTATAACAATGACATGGTTGACAACTTGGCGCGAATTTACCCTCATTTTTACCTCTTTGGCGCATAGATTTAGAAGCTTAAAAACGCTGGGTTTACGCAAAATTGTTGTTGAATCCGTTTGCCCATTTGCTATTTAAAATAATATCACAATCGTCAGGAATTAATTGTATTGATTAATTTATTTTTAAACGTTATCGATGTTAGTAGAAAACATAATTAAATAGTATGTTGTTTTCAACACAACACACACACACACACACTTTCGGAGTATAGAAAAACGCACGATCCGTCAGCCGAAGCATTTCGTTTCGTATTTCGGAGTATACGCCCAAGCCCACTTGATTTCCAAACTTCTTTTTTCTCTAATCGCCTCTAGTTCCAAACTTGATTTCATATGCATTCAAAAAGGGTATCTTAAGCTAGCATTACATTACCCAATTTGCAGAGCTCTAGGTGAGCTAGTGTGCTGAAATTGGATGGTCTAAAGGCAGTTCGTGATCCAAATCTCGTACAATCTCGCACTGCAGCACTAGAATAGCGCTCTGCAAATTGGATAATGTAATACCCGCTTCACCCAGATCCTCATATATGAGATCCAGATCTGTAATCTCTAATAAATAATCGAATCTGTAATATTGTACATTGCTCGTAGAGCGGATGGCCGATTGGGCCGAAAAGTTCTTGAGTGGCGGCCGCGCATCGGAAAGCGTAGCGTGGGTAGGCCTCCCACAAGGTGGACCGACGACCTGGTGAAGGTCGCGGGAATCCGCTGGATGCGGGCAGCGCAACACCGGTCATTGTGGCGAACCTTGGGGGAGGCCTATGTCCAGCAGTGGACGTCTTTCGGCTGAGATGATGATGATGATAATGAATATTGTAACGCAGGTGCTATGCGAGGGCCACCCCGAAGAGCTGGCGACGTACCTCCGCTACGTGCGCCGGCTGGACTTCTTCGAGACGCCGGACTACGACCAGCTGCGGCGGATGTTCCGCGACCTGTTCGAGCGGCGCGGCTACGTCGACGACGGCGAGTTCGACTGGACTGGCAAGACCATGGTAAACAGTTCCGTAGCATGACGACTTGATCAACACCTCCTTTGTTAATAGCACCTCTGCTATAGCTTGAATATTGTTAGCGTGGCCCTCTTGTCTGTACGACGCGGGACGGGAATGACGACGTAAGTGCCTTATCGCTCGAGGCAACCAGTGGTAGCGCAACCAGTTGCTCCACCAACAAAATCTATAGAGCTGTATGGAGGGTATCGCACCTGGTGTCCGCTTGGTAGTAACCAATTCGGTGTCGGCTATCGAATCACCCGCTGGTGGCGCAACCATGGTAGCCTCGTGCGATGTCGCACTAAGAGACTATATCACGGCCAACGAGACGCGATACGGGTGGTTATCGCCGAGCTCGCGAATTTTCGGACGAATCATTTTATAAATTTACGGTTAATTCTGGGGCGGAAACCGTAAAATTAAAATGATGGCGAAACGTGAAACAACGAATTTCAATTTAATCATCGTCATTATAATTTCAGCCGTAACATGTTCACTGCTGGATTAATTGAATAATATATTAATGTTCGTATCGCTTCTCGTTAGCCAAGATATAGGACAATCGGCTGCGTGAAGTGATTAGAGTAAATACCGTTTAGCTCATTGGATAGGGAGATTTTCAGTAATATTTTTAAATGGGATCGTTCTCAGTCCATTGTAGGTCCATATAATACAATCGTTGAATTTGTGTTTTTTATCTAAATAATCGGCCATTCCTAATCAGCCAGCAAAGACAGGGAGGCCGCGTTTTCGCCTGTCAAGCTATAGATTATCAATACTCTATGTTGTCTGTGGTTATTTAGTTGATTCTTAAGCATGACTCGGTGCACAGAATTGAGTTATAATTGCAAAAAAAAGTAACAGTGTTTGCATAAATTCACGGATTACTTTGCGAGAAGGGAATTAAATCTTAAATTTGGTATCATTTTAGCGCGAACTGTGAACTGATTTATGTTTAAGAATCTAGTTTTTTATGATACTATTCCTACTAACCTTGAGCAATGTTCCTTCGCCTGAGGTACTAAACGTTTGGTCCATAGATTGCTTGCAGAAATTAACACTTTATTGTTGTGTTGCTTATTCCTTAAAGTCCGCTTATCTGCAGATTTGAACTTGTGTAAAAGGTTGAGAAACACTGTTCTCAGATAAGTTAACTTAAGGCTAACATTCCTCTAATTTGTCATACTATTTCTAAAATCTATCTCAACTTCATTTTAATGTTTCGAGATATCTAAACTAAATACTGTTTCGATCAATGAATTCGATCTTCAAATATTTCAGTCAATACTTATCATTTTAAATTCCTACCTATAAGTCTGACATAATTTATTAGCACTTTACATGAAAAATTTATTCTGTCTCGTCTAGAAAACCAGTAATTTGACAATTTGATATCAGTACATTTAAATTTATACATTTTTATTATTATCATAGATGAACTGTGAGTTTCTATCAAGCACGAATATCTTGACCGACGACACAGCCTGTAATATGGCTCTTGTAGCTGAAAACCATCCCTTTTAATTTTTATTTATTTTATGCCTTGCAATAAACAAACCGGCCTTTATCTACAATTCACACCGTTCGGCGTTCCAGATATGCGATGCTAGACTATACCTTGGCCTTGCTTTTGTGTGCCTTCAATCGGCTAATACCCCGTAGACGCCTAATACCTATTCATTTGCAATACATTTTAGTGAACTAACTGAGGTGCGGGGGTACTGAATGCTCATTGGTCAAGGTCACGATAAATCTTGACAAAAACACACAGGCACTTGTTCGTTACTGGCCAACATTTGTGGGCGTGGCTTTATTTATATAAAATCTATCTTCCTGATGTGTTATTTGCGTTCACCCAATAAATGCCCTTGTCATATAATTGCTCTAGTGGATTTGTAGACAATCTTATACCCTAACTACCACTACCAACTACAACTTCCACTAATAATAAGGATTTTTGATAGATGAATTGTGTGTTCAAAATGGAAAAGTTAATTAAGGTCTGTTGCACTATGCACTATGGTTTCCGATATAGTTTCGTACTGACATACTTATTACTGAAACGTTAGTTCGCCAAAAAATCTAGTCTTAAGGTAGGAGTTCGTTGCAAGTGGCAGACAGCAGACGTCAGTCGGTCTCATAGAAATTGAATGCCGTCTGTCGTCGCGGCACATGTCATCGCCACAATTTGTATGAGACCGACTGACGTTTGCTGTCTGCCGCTTGCAACGAACTCATACCTTTAGCGAAAGTCTATTGCTAGCAAATCTACTCTTGTTCTAATTAATGTCGGCATATACAACAATAATGCAAGAATAACGCAACAATGTTTTAGTGTTAATCATCACACCGAACGTCAAAATTTATCTATTTGTTGCCTGTGCTGGTATAACTAAGCGTTGATGAAAATCTTGAATGATAAAACTTCGAATCGCACAAATTGTTACACACACGAATGCGTGTGACTTGCTAATGAGCAAGCCCGTGTTTTGTGCATTGTGTATTAAAATGTCATGATGGTCGTCTTTCCCACCGTTACAAATATAACCTTGTGGGTACATTTTCTTTTGTCAATTTTATGGTGACAACTTACGCTTTCAAACTTTTGTGTTGTACGCTTTAAAATGTATTGGAAAGTAACGCTAACTTGCACAAGATACTTTCCCAATTACACTTTGGATATTTTTTCTTTACATTTTTCGTTTTCCAAAATGTACTATATCGGAATGTGGGTTTAATTAATTAACTAAAATAGTTAGGTTTTTAGATAACATGGCTAATAGTAGAAGTTGCATTATTTATTATATTTGTTTAATAAAAACTTTTGTTCCCTGATTTGAGTGTTTCTGTGTAGATTTTAGGATTTACTTGTTAATAACACAAGCTTTATGACTCCATAAACTATGCAAAATACACGGAAAATACTTTTAATTATTGTGTGAATTGTGAAACATTGAAACCGAACTCCTCAGACTAAAATAATAAAGTTAGAAGTTGCTAATTAAAAAAAGAACTAGGGAGTGAAGCAAAAAATAATAATATCAAATAGCATTAATACTGTATCCTTTTTAGGGTTCCGTAGTCCCCACGAGGAAATCTTATAATTTTGATTATCTGTTTTTTTTGTTCGCCATTCGCATTCACTCAGTTCTGCGAGCTCCGTCTAACCTTTGTATTTTCGTCTGAGCTTAAATAATTTTGTATTCAATAAAATCGGATGTGTGCATGGTTTATGGTCGCTTATAACATTGGGATGTTGCATGCCGCATGTTTGTCGCTTATGTTCGTGGGACGCCAGCCTCCGAATATACATGTGATGCGATTGTTGCGCAACGCTCCGCCATCGAATGTCGTTAGAAATAAGTCGGATAAGGTCAGTGCATTCGTAAGAGTTCTGAATATTTTCCTTTATTGAGATAGGGGTTACTTCGCGCGTCAGACGTTGATGATTGAACACATCGGTCGAATTTAGCCTGGGTTCTTTATAGCGTGCAAACGCACCAATATTTACTCTACGTCGCCGTTGCGTACGCCCTGCGTATTATGTGCGTTGTATGCGTGCTAATTAACCTCTATCTTAACTGAATCAGCGCTAGTAGCACGGCCGACTGTGACAAGACAAAGCGCGAGATACATAGATTTTTTCTCATACTCTTCTATGCATTAAGAAAGAGAGAGAGCGACTCGGTGCGAAATAATGCGTGACAAATGTCTTGGTGTGTGTGCTAGCCCCACTGAAGTAGATTTTAATTACATTAAAGTTGTGTATAAGTGTGCACCAGGCATTTAAGGTAATTGAATAAGATAATTGTTGACTTTGTAGTTGTAGCAACACTATGCTTTGATTTCAAAATGTTTTATTAACACAGCCTAGCGCATATTTTGGCGGATAACATTTCTGCAAAGTACGATAATATACTACTCCACCAAGCCAACTAGGCGCTCGGTTGGAATGCGGGTTCCCCGCCCGCACACCCGCCACCGCCTGTGGGTTCCCGCCCGCACGCCGCCCGCACACCGCCACCGCCTTTTTGTGCGGGTGACGTCACATTTGACAGGCGCCTAGTTGGCTTGGTGGAGTAGTACTTTAGAGAAAAAATAAAAATTTACTATAAAATGTACTTTGTTGTAATGCACAGTGGTCTAATTTCTTTAACTCTGGTTATTAAATGTGTGCTTGGTATGATTCCAGTCTACCCCGGTGGGCTCGATCCCGACTGGCCACGAGATCGTGCCTTCACCGAACCGCGACAGCCATCAACCGTTCCATAAGGTAAACGAAACACATTTTATTTACTTTTTTATTTACATATGGTCTCTGTGACAACGAAATAAGCTACAAGTCGAGTGAATGCTATTTTTGAGGAATTTAGTGATATTTTAAAATAATTTGAGCACTATAGTATTAGCAATTTATAGCTTGTGATAAAGGTACTTTCAAGATTCATTAAAAGTACTTATTACAATTTATAACATGCTTGTAGTTATTTGATAGCTGTTGTATAGGTAATAAATGTTAAGGGTCTTAAAATCGAAAGTCCCGTATAAGTTGCGTACCTAAAGATTGACCTCATCATCTTTCTGTTTTTATTTTACAAAAAGGAAAATGGACTTTGTTTCAACTTATTATTTAAAAAGAAATATGAATACACACATTGTAAAAATCCCATTTGCCTTTAAAAAATTTATACATTTTTTGTTGTAATATATTTATGTTGTACTGTGCACCGTTTCACTCGACGTGCGTCATTCTATAAGTTAGCTACTAGTCCACCAAGCCAACTAGGAACCTGTCAAATGTGACGTCACCCGCACAAGGCGTCGGTGGCGGTGTGGCGGGCGGGCAGCCGCAGGCGGGGCGGGTGTGCGGGCGGGGAAGCCGCACTCCATCTAATAATAATAATAATAATATCCTGGGACATTTTTTACACACGATTACCTGATCCCAAACTAAGCAGAGCTTGTACTATGGAAACCAGATAACTGATATTACTACATATACTACTTTTTTATTTGTAAATACATACTTAATATACATATACACCCAGACTCGGGACATACAGACATGTTCATGCACACAAATGCATGTCCCGGGTAGGAATTGAACCTACGACCTGCAGCGTCAAAGGCGCCTCCGCGCCAACCACGCTAACGGGCCCGTCCGAGTCCTATCTGAGTTCCTAGTTGGCTTGGTGGAGTTGTATAGTACTTTATTTATCTGTGATACTCACACTGCTTTTTTGTCGGTACAGGATGATTTGTGTGATTATATGATTGGTTTGGTTGAGGACGATGAAGCGGCGCTTATTTCGAGAGAGGTTTGGTCCGCTTACAAATTAGTTGTTGTTTTACACGTTAGCCCCCCGCAGCCCCTCGCCGCTCTCCTCAGATTTATCCAGTATTGACATAAACAAAAAATATTATTGAGACAATCGTGTTGAGTGTTGCCAATTATTTGATTTATACTACCATCCCTGTGCTGCCAAGTTATATTTTATGTTTACACTGTAATAATGTTATCTTAATGAAGTGTAAACAAAATTAATATGTTTTACACTTTGCTTATTTTACGATCATTTTACACTTGTCGTGAGACCAGCATTTAAATAAGTGTAAATGTAAAATGATGCCGTTTGATACTTCAGGCGTCTTGCAGTTCGCTTGGCGCTTCCTAGGAGTGAATCGCTAGTTGCCCCCTAACAGACTCGTGGCTTTTGTGTGGAGTTACTGACAACGCTATTACAGAGAAGACTCCTTTAATATTACGTTCTCAAACTAGTGGTGTGTATCGATAGGCAAAAAAAATAAGGTAGCATATCGCATACCGCGATAGAGACAGGTAACGAAGACGGACAGGTAGACAGAAGCAACCAGAGGGCCTACTCTTTTACAAACGAAAACGAAATTTCGGACGAAATTCGCGTATTTCCTACTACGTTTCTCATTGATTCCGACACGAACGAAAATTGTTTGACGTCTTCATCGTCATCGAATCTAAAGGGCAAACAATTTTCGTTCGTAAGAAATGTGGGAATCAATGAGAAACGTAGTAGGAAATACGCGAATTTCGTCCGAAATTTCGTTTTCGCTTGTAAAAGAGTAGGGTACCAATTCACGTAAAATATAAACGTAAAGTGGTGATTCATTTACTAATTTAAAGTGTGTATTTTTGTATTATAGTCACCAGAACTGTTTTTGTCGCCTGTCACTGTCCGCAGTGTCCGGAATGCAATCTATAAGTCTGACCGCAACCGCTATAGCGCGCCTTAGGTATGCGCGGGGAGGTGGGGAGTGGGAAAACGCCCCCCGTCTTGCCGCTCGCGTACCTAAGGCGCGGTACAGCAGTTGCGGTCAGACTATAGTTAATTAATATTTTCCAATTGTACACGTACTTATTCTACATTCTTTGATGTAGGTATACTTACATAGAGGATTTTCTTATATTACCGTAGAAAACGATGCTTAATCGCTATTACCTATTCGTGCTTAGAGTGCCTAAATACTAGACAAACCCAAATTGTATTGATTATTCTTTGAACGACAAACTAGTGATAATCCTGTGTTTAGTTTGTTGAATTGAAAGCTGTGCTAAAACCGTTTTTAAATTAACTTATTGTAATTTCATAACAATTTACCTGTCTGAACACGCGAGAACCGCTGATGGGTTTGAATGCAACTTGGCATGGTAATGTCCTGAGTAAAAATACTTTTTAAAATCAAACTCATCAAAAAAAAAAGGAAATACTCGCAAGAATTCACTCCAATATTCTGAAATATATTAATAATTCACTTAGAAATAAATTTGGACAGTAAGATGTAAAGGATATGAAGCCGCGTAATAATATAAAGGAAATATAGAGACCAGGGGCCCTACCACCATCACTTATAGCAGTATTATTTTAACCTTACAGCGACTTTTTGTGCAATGACGTACCTTATTGTCATGACAATAAGAAACGTCATTCGCTGTAAGGTTAAAATAATACTGCTATAAGAGGTGGTGGTAGGGCTCCTGCACTAGTAGCACAGCTAGCCGGACAAGACAAAATTTTGTCTCATTCTCTCCTATGCATTAAGGTAGAGAGTGAGAGCAATTCGGTGCGACATAATTCTTGTCTTGGCGGTTGTGCTAGCCCCACTGCAGCAAGGCTACACACGCGGCAAGACAAAACTTGTCACGCATTATATCAAACGAGTCGCTCTTTCTCTTACTTAATGCATAGGAGGGAATGGAACAAAATCGATTTATCTCGCGTTTTGTCTTATCACGGCCGGTTGTGCTAATAGTGTAGGTGTCTTATCTTTCCCCTGTCACATGTTTCTGTTGCGACATACGACAAATTACTACCCCTCGAGTGGTTCGTGCATATACGCATGTGCCTCAATTCAGAAGAAAATATACAGTTTTTTTTTTGGGACATTCCACGGGTTAAAATTTCGTATAGAAGAACACAGTACGGTCGTTGATTACTCGTCCGTGTCCCCAGATGGCGGCGCTGGCGAAGACTAAAGACTTTGGCACCGGCGGCACCGCCAACACCGGCAACTGGCCGCACAGCGGGAAGGCCACGCCGCTCAACACGGGCCATCTCACGCCCGCCGACAGACATGGCTCGGTGCAGGTTCGATATACTTACCATTATGGCGATATGATACGATTCTGTCTATAGGGTATAATTCTTATGGGTAGAAGTGCTAGTATACAAACATCGTAATCGACCGTTTAAGTTCCAGTATAATAGAGGGAGAATTTATTGCCATATACCGGACACACTTCTAAACTGGATTTCCGTTTTATGATTAAGAATACGTAGTAGTATCTTTACCCATTTGTGGGTAGAAATAATGATATGGTTCGAGTGGTAGATTACACTCATTTTAAGTATATTAATACGTATTAATACGTATATCAGGAGACCCCGCTCTTCCATATAAAGGTATCTATATTACTGATTATTAAGTACAAAGATTTAAGACGAGGATTAAAAACGTCAAGTGGGTGACCTTAATCATAGTAATAACTATAGGATCGGTACACTTGGCCGATTTTATAGCCTAAATTCCATAATTAGGGTGTCAAATTATTATACTATATTACTTTCAAACAGCCTAAATGTATTTATTTGTAAATTAAGGTAATTTATATCTTATACCTACACTAGCTTTTCTACACAGCTCACTTAAAACGTAAACATTTCAATTACTATTCTTATAGTTAGTAAATCCTTTTAGATTGAGCAATCTGTATTAGAACTCACCTTCTATCAATTCTTCTCAGTGTATTTAGTATTACTATTCTATTTTTCGTTGTAATTTAAAACGTACCACACAACACACTTCTGCATGGTCTGAAATTATTACTGTTTTTATTTTACGCAATATTATTTTTCATATACGTGATATGTGAATGTATATTGGTGTATTTATTTTTTAGCTATTGAAGAATAAACATTTTCGGTATGTGAAATTTCCCGGATCGGTATCAACGGTCAGTTTTGAATATATTTGCCGGCAATCCGTGTGTGACTGTCTGCATGTCGCTTTATGTGCTCTACGGGAGGGCTTGCACTACATGACATAGGTACCCTTGTATCTTCTGACAGAGTTGGGCAAAATTTAATTGCAATTAATAACTATTTGCATGTGGTGTCACAATTAACAATTAATTTTGATTTGTTTGTCAATCGCGAACAAATCACAATTAATTGTTAATTGTGACATCACCTGCAATTTGCAATTAATTAATCGCAATAAAATTTTGCCCAACTCTGTTTTCTGACTATTGACTTATTCCATATACCAAGAGGGTCAACCAAAATGAAGAGAGCGAAACTTCATAATGATAATAATTACAATGCGATTAAAATAACAATAGGACGGGCTCTCGGCTAACTTAACTCATGTAAGGACGGTACCAAGTACTGTAATTAGGAGTGAAGTTAGCCGAGAGTTTGTACCAAGTTCCAGTCTTCTTATCGCATGGTTAGTGGCCAACCTATTGTCAGAGTTGTTAAAGCCGCCCGAAGTCCTCAAGTCTTAACGATTGCTGCCTAGATGACAACAACCGGGACCGACTTTACGTGCCCTCCGAAGCACGGAGACGCTCAGTTCAAATGCCACTAAATGGTCACCAATATTTGTCTGACCTTGCCAAGCATTGCTGCCATACATGCATGCATACATTCATGCATTTCCAGCTGTGACGTCACAACATGGCGCGAGGCCGGTCCTATTCTTATTCTAATCGCATAGTACAACTAAATTATGTGTGCTGAGTTGAAAAGAGCAAAGGGCAGCTCGTCTCGACTCGCCTATGCTGGCCTAGAGTGGTGCAGATTGAGTCAGCATTATAGCTAGTTTAATAAGTGTTTGTGTAGATGCTTTCTGCTTATCCCAAATCAAAGTCTAAATCTTATAGATGTTCGTTTAGCGATGGTTCGATATTTACACACGAATTATTAGTAAGTCCCACTTCTAGACCATTATATATTTTATTAAAGCGGCGCTAAGGTAACTCGAAGTTTCGCTCAATGTTAACATTCCAAAATTGTAGTGTCGGCCGAACTGTTTTTGGGCTTTTAAACAAACCACAGCCAATATTCATTCATAGAGTATAAAGAACACGTTTTATTTGACGCTTCTTAAATGAGACGCTAATTAATATGTCGTTTGTCAACTACACAGCACGCATAGTTTGCAGTGTTTGTACGTAATTCACACAATCTGCCTATAGTTTTATTTTTTCCGGCTTTTTGTAAAAATACTCACCGCTTTATAACACCTTATCTGTTGGTCAATAAGAAAATGCACAAATCAACCATTTTTTGATTTAAATAAAATATACTTTTATACTTTGGTGCTATTTAAATTAACATTTTGGCTTCACCAATTTTTACATTTTGGTTTTATCAATTTTACATTTTGGTACTACCAACTTTACACTTTTATGTTATAATATTGTACCAACAGATTAGGTTAAAGTATTATTTTTATTTCACATATTTACTTATTTTACAAAAATATGTTCTAGGATATAAAGTTGTAGTAAATGGAAGGCATTTGTCGCAGGTACAATAGGCAATATTTAGGTTACATGTAGATACGAAACGCGATCAATGTTAGACGTGTAGATATTAATTAGAATAGACAGACGAGGAGTTGTTAAATAGGCTATTGATGTTAACATACTTCTATTCTATCTTTATAATTTTGTAAGTGTAAATGTAAACATGTAAACTGAGTATATCTGCAGTGTAAACATGTGATACCTGTTCACGTATTAATAATAATTAATTAGAAATACAAAACCAACCAGCATTTTACAAGGTTTATTATTGTGGTTGTACAGTTAAGACTTATGATGTAAAAATATTTTTTTAAATATTTTTTTAGCTGTTAAAATCAGTAATGTTTATGGGATAAAATATAAGCTATTTGTTATTTGTTTTAATTCAAAGGTGGTGAGTTCCACGAACGGCGAGCTGGGCGCCGACGACCCCACCGCTGGTCACAGCAACACCCCCATCACTCAGCCACATCACGAGGTCGATGTGGTAGATGACACCAAGTCAGTGTTTCAACTGTATGCATTCCATTTTTATTATTTCTTTTTAGTTCATAAGCAGCTTTGGTGCGCATACATTGAGCTTAGCCCCATCTCTAAACCCGAGTATTCACTGCCGCCGGTCATGCGAGTTTTCTACAGGGTTCATTTGAAATCATGGGCATCCTTTTATACTATGATTCTATACATGATTCAGAATATTATGGGAAAATAAATAAAAAAATCTATTGATGAAAAAATATTTCTCGAGTAAGCAAATAAGCAAACCCGTTAACTGTTATTCCTTGTTGGAGCAATACATGTTTATCAATTGATTTGTTGATTAATATTCCCTAAGTATTCAGAATCATGTGTAGAATCACCGTTTGAAAGGATGCCCATGATTTCAAAATCTTCCTGTATACTGCTAAAACCTCAGAATAAAGAATGTAATGGCAATGGCATATAAGTGCAAGCTGCCAAATATCAACCAAAATAAGCGCAAAGCTTGGTCGCTCATACAACTAAATTGTTATAATTAGCTATTTATTAAACTCCGCTTACAATATTATGTTACATATTGCATATGCAGGCAACTGCAATAAAATAAAGGGATTTATAAAGAAATAAATACAAATCAAAAGATCATCATACCCTATAATCCTAAATATTCATCCACATTAATGACACTGCTTTTGCAATTAATAAGAAATTGAACGTACGTCACCTACACATCATAGCCGCTATTTATTTAATTATAGAGCAATTGAAATAGTATGCTATGTTATACATAGGTTCTTGCGCACAATTTCTTGTATTTAAACATAAGTTAAAATAAGTTTATTATGTGCTGTCGGTTCTGTGATGACGTTAACACACCTTTAAAACTTTACCCGAAACAATACCTGCTTGTGCAACAAATAGTAGACTCATTTTTATATAAATCTTGCAAAAATACATACCTTTCCTAAGGGCATGTTTCAGAAACGTCCAGTAATTTTAGCCATCACATAAATATGGTGTTCTGACAGATTTTCCATGGAAAAACTGTCTTAACGATGTATTTATCCGGTGGATAAAAGTTGCTAAAATGCCCCAAATCCCATATTTATTACGATGATTAAATGTTGGTTATTATATTCGTATCTTTCATATCGTAAATCTTTCAACAGAGGTAAGTAATCAAAGTATTCATGTTTATTTCTTATTTTTCATTTGAGTCAAACATTTTTTACAAAAATGCAGAAGAGTACTTTCCTGCTATAAGGAATCAACGCATATCGCCAGACTAGAGAACCGCACGACGTCAATTTCAGTACGTTCGCAACTAAATCAAATTTGACGCGATTAAAAATATTGCTGTCTCCCTCGTACATTTGAACGCGAGAAGGACAGCTATACACTAACCCCCAAATTTATAAAGTTATGATGGACTTACACTGGCATTACAAATCACTTTTGTTCCTAAAAATGCTTTGTAAAACCATTGTAACCTGGCTATAAATTTCGCGGGTAGTTTAGTCCAGTTTAGTGTGTATTAACAGAATTAACACCAATGTGTTGTGCGACACTTTCATCTTGTATGTCACAAGCCTTATGGTACGGTCGGCTACACATTTCAAGGATGGTGCCAGGCTAAGCTGGACCCTCATTATAATTTAAACCTATAATAAAGAGAGCTCTGCTTACGTTGGTAACGTTCCCTAAAATGTGCAGCCGAGCACATATGGTTATAGTTTGGCGGTCTTGCGAATAAGGGTGGCAATAGACGTTCGATAGTGTGATCTGGCAGTTTGACCTGTGGCCCGATTCTCGTAACCAAAACCGTAACGATGTCTCAGCGATATAGTCGTTGATAGCCTTTTCATAATACGAAAAGGCTATCAACGACTATATCGCTGAGACATCGTTACGGTTTTGGTTACGTGAATCAGGCTACTGGTCTGGGTATCACTGGGATCGCCCCCAGTGCATGGTAGCTATAGCACAAACCTTGCTTAGTCGGTGTCTAAGTCTGGCGATATATTTATATATTATGATCAGGATTTTATGGTAGTTTTAAAACGTTTTTTTTTTTATTAAAACCGGGTGTGTATCCGGTGTGAATTCTGATTATGAATAAAAAAAAAATTGTTTTAAATTTAATTATAATCTGTCATATCTATAGTCTGATCAGACAGTCGGAAGCGAAATCGTATATTGCCGCCCTAAAGTAGACTCACAATGTGTCCGTATCAGTTCGTGCCCTGACAGACTCTGTAAATCGTCATGCAGGCAATCCGTGTATTCCAGATGCTGCTGCTTCTTCAAGCGCAAAAAGAAGAAGTGCGCGGCGCGCGCGGGCAAGTGACGCGAGTGCGCGTGACCCGCCGCCCCCGCCCCCGCCCCCCGCGCCGCCCCCGCCCCCCGCACGCCCGCCCCCGCCCCCGCACCGCCCCCCGACCGCCCCACGCCCGCGTTCAAACTGTCCATCGCGTCGTATGCTAGGAACATGGCATGACTTGTCTGCTACTTTAGTCGCGATATGTATTGGTACGCGTTCGCTAGTTTTCGCGCACGGATTTCACGAATTTAGTGACTTGAAAAATACCGTAGTTCTATGATGAGATCAAAATGCTATACAAAGTGTGTACGTTGCGTGCAGTCCGTGCGTGTCGACAGCTCGCGCTCCTTACGTCGTCGATTTGACGTGTGATCGCGCGGTTTGGTGGCGATTGCGACGGGCTTTACCTGTGACACTTTATTATTGGTCTGTTGTCTGACATGTTGGTTCTTCTATCCTTGTCTAATACTTTAAAACGACACGTAACAGTAACAAATTCATCGCCCTACCAAATCGCTAGATCGAGCAACAAAAAGTAGCAAGTATACATGAGCTGTTACGCGCCCAGTTGCTCTGGATTTAACAAAAATGTATAGCAAAATACATGTGTTTTTGAAGGTATACAAAGTATGTTGGCAAAGCAAAGTTTTCTTTTGTGTGTTTTATTAAATGAAGGCAATAAAGAACGGACCAGTACGTTGTTGTGATTTAGACCTGCTGGCCTACTCCGAAATACGAACCTAACGTTTCGGCTGACGGATTGTCGTGATTTGACATTTCTTCTTTCGTTTTTCTCTACGATTTGACATTGTTTTGATCGTAAATCAAATCCGTACTTCGGACGATCCGTCAGCGACGTATTTCGGAGTAACCCACCTGTTTGTCTATTGTTTAAGTATATCGAGCAACTGGGCTTAAAGTATATATTAAAGTGTTACTGAAAACGATGAAATATCGATTAAAAATTATGCTATATATCCACTCCAGAGATTATAATCCATTATTATTTTAAAATTGTAATTTTGAGTAATCCATACTGCTATCATTATACGAAGCTATCATAAGTACTAGTTTCATTTTCGACCTTAATAACAGCTGTGTTCTAGTAAGCGATCGATGCTGCTCAAAATGTCAAAGAATAACTCTATGAAGTTCAGACGAACATTCACCTAGAGATTCCTTCATGTACGCGTTCAATATTCACTGTACTGATTTCTGTTGTGATAACTATTGAGAATTCGTAAGCAAATAGTACTCGTCAGCAGAGTAGTCGGCAATCTAACACATAGCATCATAGTTTGTGTTTTATTCAATGGCCTTGTCCATATGCAGAGTTGGGCAAAATTTAATTGCGATTAATTAATTGCAAATTGCAGGTGATGTCACAATTAACAATTAATTGTGATTTGTTCGCGATTGACAAACAAATCAAAATTAATTGCAATTAGTAATTAATTAATTGCAATTAAATTTTGCCCAACTCTGTCCATATGCCGCGCATGCCTCGCGCGAGCACTCATATTATGACATTATGTCTATGGATTTCGCCGTCAAAACTGAGTGCTCGGGCTAGACACGCGCCTGATGTAGACACAGCTATGGAACAGTTCGGCAGAGTCCGCCTTTGTCGAAAGGGCAATTCGCCGCAACTGACATTTCTGTGTTTAAAAAAACTGGTTTCGAATTTACGATCGCCATCCGATCAGGTTGTTAACTGGTGTCAATTTAATAGTCATTGCTTCGGAGCAAATCCTGGTCACCTGTAATTAAAACATTTAAGATTATGAAGTTTTCAAATATATAAACGGGCGTCGCTTAGGCCGTGTGCGGTCGGTAGTTTTCGTTTTGTGTTCCCGTCCGTAAAGAATTACGTTTAATGTTCACCGAAACTTGTAAATTGTGATGTGTCTGAGACGCGAGATATACTTTACCTCATCAAAACCCGCATTAGGATCACACCAGATTGACCGAAGCGAAGTCTCAAGCCGTATTAAAAAAATATATTAAGGAGATAAGCGACGTCATTTAGTCGCTTAACACTTCTAAATATAAGTTTTTCTATCCGGCTTGTGTCATTTTCGCATCGATCAATGTGGGTAGACCCTTAATTTCATCCACTCGCATCGACGATGTCCATTCCAGCACACATAGTTCGAACAAATCCCAAGATTTGTGCATTAGCTCGTTACATCCACACTAAGACCATTCGTCCACGGTGCTACTCAAAAGAAATTAAACTGGTTAGTAATTAAAATTACTTAGTAATTAGTAACGCTAGTCGCGCGCGCCTCGTCTACGGCGCTAATCTAAAGGAACGCAACTAACCAAGCTCCATACAAAAAAAAAAAACAAACGGAAGTACCTACGCGGTGCAGTAAAGTTTCTCGAAACCAGTCACGCGCAACTAGCATACCGAGTCGCGCGCTACTAATTACTAATTAATTACTAACCAGTTTCTTTTGAGTAGCGTCGTGTACGAGCCGCCATAGAAATATTAGTGCTATTACATTTTAGTAACCCATTAGTAATTTAAATTGGTAACAAGTTTTTTTTGAGTGGCGCCGTGGACGTATGGCCTTAAATTAAAAAAAATACTTATTGAGTAGTTGTATATCGCTTCGTCTATTAATAAAGCAGTGAAATAATTATTTTTGTACGTTTGCGTTCATCTCTATTGCTGTGTATTAGTTTGATTTTGTTACGTATGTAATGAGGAACTCTTTGATAACAAACTTGTCGCTAGCGACAATGACAGGCGACATGCGACAGCTACCTCGACAAAAGCGGACGTTTTGCGTGGTTCTTGTAATCACTAACGCAATACAAGACGGGTGTTTACTTTGCCTTTGTTTGTTTGTGGTATTATAGATGCAAGACGGATGAACCCATTTCAACTTGTTTTCGTTTTATAGTTTGTATCGAGCCTTCTCGTGTAGTTAGCTAAATTGTTTGAGTGACAAATGGTTTATTTAAAATTATCTTAGGCTGGTATTCCACTCGTCCAATATCTTTGTCCAAGATTTGATAAATATTTTTGACGGATGCCCATTCTACTAGTCAAATATCTTTGTCCAAGATTCCTTTGTAATTTGCGTAGTTGAGAAAAAAATCTTGAAATTTGAATCTTTTTGCGTTGTTGAAAATCTTTGATATTATATCGGTGTTGTTAGTTAATTGGAATGTTTCCTGGAGAGCGGTATTGGACACCGTTGTTTACAAAGCCAATGTTCCAATGTTCTAGTGACGCCGCTATATTACGGCCGCTATATGACGGTACCGCTTTCCGAGGAAACCATAGCTTTAGTATTGATCTTGTAGTTGTCGCCAGCGACAAGTTTGTGGTCAAGGGTCACAGCAAATACTTTATAGTAAGTTTGTGTGTTGGTGAGTTTTGTCTCGTCCGCGGAGGGTCGCGCGCAGCACTGCGCTAGTTATACTTATTCCGACAGGTTGTGATATTCGACTGCTTTTGCATTAGTTACCTGTGAGTATTAATAACATTACTAATATCGACAGATATGGTAGTGTAAGGGGATCTAGTACGGGTTTTGACCGCACGTCCGCTAGACGCGCTGCCTGTAAAGATTCGAAATGGAATTTTTCGTCAGCTAATTAAAACTCCTTTTAAATACTACCCCCTAATAATTTTGTTTAGTGAAATTTATGACAATTTACTTGTAATTGTGATTTAAGTCTCTCAATAATTAGTGTTGCTAAAACAATTATTTATTTACGAATGTAGTATCTCATGTTGAGCAAGTGCTGCGCGCTCGGCCCACTGCTGTAAGCATACTTAGATTATAACTTTATTTAGTCATTGTTTACCTAAGTTCAGTTTGTATGAGAAACGAATAATTATTTAAATTGGCTCCGTTCCTATAGTGATGCCACATTACTTCCTATCTTTATTTATATATATTATAGTTTAAGAGTAACCATTGCAATACGTGGTAAAATGTAAGTAACGAGTTACTTTTTCAATAGAATGTTTTGTGACAAACAAAACGACCGTTCAATGATTGGTTAATTGATGACATAAATGTTATTATTAAGCGTGCAATAATATATAGAAATTCAATACAATAGTGTTAGAAGAGTGATTTGTTTGAATCGGTGTACCCCGTCGAGTTCCGAGCGAACTGGCTTATTCCTACAAGACTGAATGAAACATTTCACCTTGTGTACTAATATACGTGGCTCTGGGCTCATGTCAATTTGTATTAACGCAATTCGATTTCTTTCGTTACCACGCTTCATCGAAAAAAACGGTACGCTTCACGCTTTTAGCGACAAACGTCAAAATAAAATGAACTATGGTCACAAAGTATCGACAGCGTCAAGTTTCGGACCATACAATTTTAGTCGTAATTTTATTCTGATATTGGACGCTGGATGCGTAGTGGCGCGTTTTTTTCGTAACCGCGGGACTAGTCTTATACAAAAGTATGTAATTTTTGAATAGACGTATAGTGTAAAAATGTTAAATGGAGTGTTATTGGTCGTTTGCAATCAGCCATTCCAAAGTATTTACAAATAACAGACAGCGACAAAGGAATAGAAAATATGACGCTGCCTATTTCTTACAACTCTGTGCCTGTTGGGCTGTTAGCATCAGTCAAAATTGATTCCTCTGTTGTTATGACTAGTCAAGAAGAAAAGCCACGTTTAATGGCTGAGCGTTAAGCGTCAAAATGTGTAATTTAATTTCTGTGTGGTCAAATTAACTACATGTTTACCGCTAGCAAGTGACAACTTATACATTTTATATTGGCGTTTGACACTGAGCGTGAAGCGAAGCGTTTTGTTCCAGTCTGGTACCGAAGAGAGCCCACAAGCTTATCGGACCCGCTGAGAGCGTCGCTAGTGTCCATACAAGACTGTCAAAATCTGACATTTCTCTATTTAAAATTTTAGTTCCTCTTTTGGCCACTGGACCAGATAAGTTTGGATTTGTTAGATTTGTTGTAGTCGCAACAACCTGGGCCTGATGCCTGTCTAGCCTGATGTCCGCTAGAAAAAGTATATGAAACAATAACAGTGGTTTAAATAAGTCGAATTGCGAAGACTGTAATCATAAGTCCCTCACGCCACGATCGTGCGAGCCGAAAGCCCGAGCGTAACTGTCAACCACTCCACTTGAATTGAAACTTGTTAAAGTTGAATTACCAGTAGAAAGCTCACAGTGGTTGACTAGTTATTGAATAGATAGAGAAATACTGATGTCTATTGCAACTGACCGCATAATAGCGGTCGTTAAGATGGTGTATAAATTGTACAGCTTTAAAGAAAAAAACATTTGTATATTTTTGCTTGGAATGGAAGCGGCAAGGTTTCGACAAGCGCGAATTGCGTAGAAGTAAGATTTTGTAGTGTCAGTCCAATCAGCATGGTGCTAGCAACAACTTATTTGTTTTTCGACTGTTATGTTATTATGTTGTTTGCGAATATGGTAGGTAATTGTCTTTTACAGTTCATCCAACGAGGTAGCACCTTTGGACACAGAACACCAATTAAGTTACAACAATTAATACTTACTTGATTTCTGCCATGGCATCGCTTATTGTTGTCAAGGACAGTTGAAAAGATTCTTGCTTTTCCTGGATCTCATGGATCCTGGATGCTTTTTTTAAATTACTTAGTCAATACAAAACTGAGGCTGAATTAACTCAACATGATCACATACTTAGCTAGTTATTTCATTGCAAGTAATAGCCGAAGTAAGTCCCACAATCTTATCTGGTCCGCTGAGGGTCGCTAGTGTCGATACAGTACTGCCACAATATGGACATTTCACTATTTAACTTTTTAGTTCCTCTTTTGGCCACCGGACCAGATAAATTTGTGGCACTTGTACTTTTAGCAATTGGCTGTTATTTGCAATGAAGAAACTGGCCATGGAGCGATCTTGAGTGAGTTTTTGAGATGTGATTTTCACTAGAATTAATGACTTGAGATCGATTTATTGAAAGTTTAAACCGACTGTAGTTTGAGCGTGGGACATACATGTCAGAGGTACCCTATCTCTTTGGATGGACTTTAATTGGAATTGGATTATACTGTTAAAGCATCGCGCTGATCGCACTGACATTTTTGTAAGGTATTTTGAAATTAGTCACGGATGTAGTCATCACAAAATTGTATCCACTGCATTAGAAGTTATTCGTTTGGCTAGGAAAGTTCGAAGTGTTTTTAACCCCCGACGAAAAACGAGGGGTGTTATTATAACAACAAAACATCATGTTGTGACGTTTTCATATTTTTTTGAGAAGTATATATAATGCGAATATTGTCGATATGTAAAAGTTTTTTTTAATCAATTCACTAAATAATGGTTTTTGATGAATTATTATTGTAAACAAAATGAAGTATTCTTCTCGTTAAATGGATCGTTAAACTCGTACAATCATTGCAGTATAATCGAATGTAATAAATCTTGTAAGTCTTAACATGATAAATACCATAGTGTACCTAATTGTTACTTTCTATTTGCTAGATAGAATAATCAAATTAGATTGGGTATCGAAAGTGATGTGAGCTGTGTGATCTGGATGTGAACGGTCGAGCTCCACGTGTGGTAAATAACGTTATATATAACTGACTTGTTGTGTACACGACTTTATAAGGTCTTACCGGGTCGTGGTTGGTGTGAATCGGCCAAGCGGGCGTGTGCTTCGGAACATTGTAAATTAACACTTAGGGGTACGTCGTGAGAGTCGACTGCTTAATCATTCACACCAAATGGCGATTCGGAACTAATTATGTATTCAAATTAAATATCTATAATATACCAAACGTTGTAAAGCACTTTTTATTTACTTACATACTTGGGAGTTAAATTTCTGCTATGTAAAATAACATAACATGATTATTTATTGTGAAGGCTGCACCAAAAATGTAGGATGGTGAGGCAGCGCGCCGCTCAGCCGGCTCTCGTGGGTAACACTTACTCTGTAGTTAATTTAATTTTAAACTTCGCTTAGTAAGTCCTGTTCAGTCGGCTTGTGGACGCACGAGGAAGATATTTGAATTATAGTTATTAACTTTTATGTATTATACATGCTTTTAAACTGAATTGAATTAATGTAAAAGTAAGTATTAAAATAAAATTCATATTCATAGAAACAGTTCTCAGTGTTTATTTTTCTGTAAGATGGTAAATAATGCAATATGTATTCAGTTAAGGTCACAAACCTTGTTCAAAATTACGAAAATATTTGTTAATTCATAATTAAATAAAGCTTATTATAAGAAATTTGTTTTATTTTATTATTTAACTAGTTTTGTTATTCCAATTTTGAATAATAGCCAGAAAGCTCTTTGGCTAGCGCTAGAGCCATATACAATAGAAAAGATAGATTATCGAACAGTTGTAGGGTGACTCTAATATATGGTACCTACGTGTGGGATTATATTGGGATGTAAGTATAAAAATATTAAGAAACAGTGGAGTTATAATTAAAACGAAACAATTTCCTTACACGATTTATTTAACCAGCATCAAAGTAGTCCACCTCGTTTAAACGCTTATTCGTAAGTAGGTAAAACAATCTAATGAAAGTAAGGTACTTAAATTAAAATTCTAGCTAAAACTGAATATATCAGTTACTACAATTAATTGCACCGAGTCGTAAGAGAAAAATGCTTAGTAAATAACTTATACTAAATACCGTAAAAGTAATCCGTAAATAAAAAATATGTTTTGATTTAATAATAATATATTAATTTTGATTGCTCAAATAAATATTCAACCACTTTCATTCCAAGAACTGACAATATAAGCTACTTATATTTTACGTTTGAATAATACTTAACCTAAATATAAATCATTCATAGCGATCTCACTAACGTAAACATAATTATTATGTGTAAACTAATTAATTCCAATGATAATTGGTCACGAACACTCATCAAAACCACTCGAGGAATAATTTCATTGGAACCACAATATAATAAAAAATATAATAGTCCTCTGTAAAATAATAATAAAATAGTTATCTGAAAGGAAACAACAAGGAATTATAAAGTAATAGTAAATATACAAATCTGCGCTTAAATTAGTACTCATTCGAAGTGCTGTTGACTACGAAGCTCTTGACTTCGGTGATATTTCTGGTGTCGTAATCGGAGATTTCTTCAGTCAGTATGTCTTCGTTTTTGACGGGGATCAGCGGGAAAGCGTCGAGCAGTTCCCCGAGCTTGCGGCCCGTGGACATAAGTGTGTTGGTGAAGAATCCTTTATCATTGAAGTTAATTTCGTTGTCCTCTGCTTTGAATTTGGATTCTATTTTGTAGGTGTTCTCGTAATGATCTTCCTTGACGATCGGCGGGAGGTAATCCCGACCGTCGTCGTAGTCAAACTCGAGTTTTTTCATACGCTTCTTGAGGTTAGGTGGCCAGTCCTCATCGATGGGCAAGTCCACGTAGCCACCGGCGACCGCCTTATGCGAGTCCAAGTTCTTGACCACTTGGTAATCGTGGTCGGAATGAGCGCGGTTGAATGTGATCAACTCATCCATGTTGAATTCACCGTCATCTATTACGGTTTCATCAAGCGCCATTTCTGTAACAAGGAAAAGAATGATTCATCGTCTATTGTCACTGCACATTCGAGGTATATTCGACCGTTAAGGCTTGGTTCGACAACAAAAAAATCGATATACAACAGATGTTTTTGTAAAGTGCAATAAGAATTGGCAACAAGTTGTATAATCTCCAAAATTGTAATTAAACAGAAGTGGTGCAGTTGATTATGCATGGTTCCAATGTGAAAGTTGTAATGTCAAGTCGACCATAACTGACATCGAAAGATTTACGTAAAGTGTACATTGAAGATAACTATTACGTAAATAAGCAAAAACAATGATGTAGGCGACGCGGTTGTTATGCGCGCAGACACAGTTTACTTTTAGATACTGATACCCGGTTACCAAAAGATACTATCTCTTGACCTCAGTATAGACGAGGCGGTACATTTTTGTTTATTCCGAAAAGAACATATTTGTTACTTGCGTGCCCGCGACTTCGACTGCGTAGAATTTGTACCTCGAGTAGCCTCGATTTTTTTTCTAAGCTTTCATAGGTATATCTCCATCTATACTAATATTATCAAGAGAAAAGAGTTGTATTTTTAATTGTATATATGTTTGTAATGAGTAAACTTAAATAATACTGGACCGATTTCAAAAATTCTTTCACCGTTAGAATGCTACATTATCCCTGAGTAACATAGGATATATTTTTTGGGATCCGGGATATCCGGAATACGAGATCCGGGATACAAGATCCGGGATATCCGGGCTACGGGATCCAGCAAACGGAATCCGGGATTAGATTTTTTTTAAATTTAATTTCTACACGGACAAAGTCGCGGGGAAAAGCTAGTACTAATTAAATAAATAAAACAACTTGAGCAATGATTGGTTTCCCATACAAACTTTCATCCCAACAAAAAGTAGCCTATGTCCTTATCAAAGGTCCCGTCCATCTCTATACCAAAATTCATCAAAACTGGTTCAGCGGTTTAGTCGTGAAAACGTGACAGACATACATAATTTATTTCGTTTATAATATTATAAGTATAGATTATTAATAACTAAAGTAACAGTTCTTTTTATCGAGTCGTGGGCTGAGTCACGATGCTATAGACCCCATAATATACAATCTGATGAAATACAAGCTTCGTTGTGTATAGATTTCAAACGTTATAGTAATGTTTCATCAGTGTGCAGGTGAAACTGATATTTTCCTCGTGTGATTCATATGCAACGTGGAAGCTTGGGGTAACAGGTTTATGATAAACTCGATCCGCGAAGTTTCTTTTTATAGGAAAAAAGCGTTCCATGATTTAAATTACCTAGTTAGTAAATTGTTATTTAAAATTAATTATGTAAACGGGAACAGCCAGCAGAGAGTAATGGATAACGTATGCTTTGATTTGGTTATTCCACTTATTAATGTTAGATACGTACACGTATTATTTATTTTTGTGATGGTGAATAGTTTTATGTGGAAAAATTCACGAAGAAATACTTATCAATGATCAGTAAATTGTTTTTTTTTTTGAAGAATGAGACAAAATTGATTTATCTCGCGGTTTGTCTTGTCATGAGCAGCTGTGCTAATAGTGCTGATGGTAAGTGACGATGAGAATGAAGATGTGGCTCGCTGAAGTTACTTTAGATTTTAGACTATTGATTTGTTACGATTTGATACATACGGTGTTTACCTTTAAGTAACTATTGCATTTGTGAAAGCCTAATTATGCATTGTTGTGGTGTAATCAGAATTTTTATTTTGTTTAGGCCTTAGGGGCACTTACAAATTGTCATATTAAATTGTTTTCCTGTAATTCTACCGCCGGATCGGAAACGCGACCTCGACTGAGAAGATCCGGCAAGAAACTCAGCGGGTTTTTTTTTTTGTATTTCATAAATAGTTTTTTTTTTAACCATATAAGAAACTCACTGGTGGCGGATAGCAGCACCCTGGTGGGCGAGCTGGCAGCGGCTGCGGCTGCGGGCTGGTCGGCGGCGGGCCGCGGGCGCATGTCGTCGCGCATGGAGGGCAGCGCCACCAGCGCCACGGACAGCAGCAGCACCAGCAGGCACGTGGCCGGCTGCGCGGACTTGCTGCTCGACGCGCTCGTCGCGCCCGTCAACACGTTCTGGAATGTACAAGGTTATTGAGTATTGTGGTACAGGGCCGCGTTCAGGGACTACGCTCCGGGCGCAACTTTTCACTCGGTTTTCGCAACTCAGCGGTGCAGAGGCTCAGAGTGTTCCAACCGGTTGCAAATTTTAACTATCAAAATAGATTGTTCGAAAACACTGTGACGTATGTCACTTGTCTTAGTTTAGAAATATGTGTTTTTGAAGTGCAAGCAAATATTTTTGACCTTATTTTGACTCCTTAATTTTAAATTTGATTTGTTATATCAATGTGGCTGAATATTTTTTGAAAAACGATGATGCATTAGTTTTGAGAACAACAACCGACAACTATCTGCACCTAAACCCAATTGACTGCAGCTCATATACGGGCTCGACCGGGGTAGTACAAAAACAAAAGATCGACGTGAAGTAGCTATTTTAGCTGCGATTCGTACGATGAGTTAGCTGGCAGCCCCCCTTCTCCTCCCTCAGGCCCACTTCCCTTCAGGTCGGCAACTCGCGAGCGATGCCTTTGGTTTTGTACGATACTTAGTCGCAACGTCACACAATTTACCTGTAATCTCTTCAGCTGGGCCGACAGCGACTGATTCTGCGACTGAAGTATCTTTATCCTCCTAATTAGAGTTTGATTATCTGCTGTACACTGTTTAACCCTGCAACAAGAACGCTATTATTAACAGTGTGTTTCCTTGTATTCGCCAACCATGTTATTATGACGCGGTTAACCTTTAATCATTCATGGTGATTTAATAATGACACTATTTCGCTTGGGCTGTCAGGTGTTAGACTGTAAGATTTGTCTACAGTGCTAGAAGTGATACTAAGAAATATCTTCTTTTTTATTGGGACTAGGCTCGCCACACTCCCACTACTGTTATTCCTGTAAGCCAGGATCGACAATAGTGTCCAAAAATTATCGTCTGAAGAAACATTTCTTCATTTTTAACTTTTGTTCTATTTAATTTTAAATTGATATGAACTCCGGACTGCATGGACGCAGGTTTAAGTCCTAAACGAGCACCTAGAAGCCGTAAGGAAAATGCAAAGTTACCTTGGCTTATACCTACAGGAAATTCCTAATTGACGGCCGAACGGGTTGCTAGGGTTGCTTATGAATTGGGTTAGGTTTTATCTTTTATGTAAAGCTACTATACTGCCCCCATTGTTATAATTACAGTAAGTCGAGTTACTGGTGTTATGATTTTTTTACAGAACTCTGAACCTTAAATCAATACTATAGTACTTCATATTTTATGGAAGAATTTGGAAATAGAATGTTTTGAAAATAATGGAGTATGGAATATTAAACAAGGAAAAATATTCCATATAGTACTCGATTTAAGGTTCAGAGGTTCTGTAAAAGAAGTCATAACACCAGTAATTCGACTTACTGTAATAATAAAAATGGGGGCAGTATAGAAGAAAAAACAAAATATAGACGCACCTATCTTCGAGCCCGTCAACATACTCCTTCTTGCGCTTGCGAGAGTCTTGTGCGGAGATCTTGTTCCTGATTTTACGTCTGATTCTCTTCAGTTCTCGCTCCTCACTCTTGGTGAGTGGATAGCTCATGGGTAACGAGATGCCTTCCTTGGCCAGCAGCCTCCGTTCCTCGGCCGTCAAGACTAGCCGTGGGTAGCCGTTCTTGCCGTCGGGAATGGAGTCTTTGTGGTCGTCATCGTCATCGCTGCGTTCGCTTCCCGAATCATCTGATTGGGGATAACAAGTTAGGTGTGTTATAGGTATATGGGATTGATAACATTATGATATGTGATATTATTGAATAAATTTCACATTAAATTTGTCATAAATGATTAATAAATGCTATACTAGAAGAGAGCATCAGGATTAATAAAGATACAGGCCATTAATCAGTTGAATCAATTGCCTGCCTGATACAATTAAAAAAAATGTTCTTATATATTTTATTTAAGACAATACATGAAAGCTTGTGCCCAACATATTTCAATAAAAAATATAGGGAGAAAAAGGTCGATAGGCAGTTAATATACACAGTTAAGCGTTGTCATCGATTCATAATCAGCTTTCGCCTTCAAACGATGTCATAAGCGTATACCTAAACTCGTTCGCAACAACGACCAATGAAAGTATTTAAACAAGCCGACCAACATCGACACCAAACCAGTTATATCATTTCTAAATTCATAAAATCGCTTTCAATCAACCAAATCGAGGCGGCCGAACAGACTTCAACCGATTGCCACGGATAGTTCGCGCGGAATATCCTCAATCAAAACACTAATGAGTATTCATAAGTGCAGAAGCAAATCTCAATAAATACTATTCTGGATGTTCACAACAATACCCCAAAATTTATAGAGTTCTGATGGACTTACACTGGCATTACAAATCACTTTTGTTTCTAGAAATGTGTGAACAGGCTAAAATCTCTATCAATTTGGCGGATAGTATTTAGCGTGCTACTGCACTTATTAAAGCTGTCTGTACTCTGAGCTTGATATTAATAAAGAACAAAATATCTTGCAAACAAACAACATATTCAGTGCGATTTTTTTTTAATGACGTGTCCATTGCAATAGGAATAAAGTTTGTTTTCAGATAGTTGCGGATAATTCGTGCGAATTTTCCGCGCTACTCGATTGGAGTTATTAGAATGGGGCCTTAAGTGATAAAACAGTGCTCACCGCAATTGTTGCCGTTGTGTTCATATTCGTAGTCATTCCTCGCTTCCATCTTGAGATCTTGCAGTTTGCTCTGCGATAGAAGATTAGCTGCAGCCAATTTTATATTCGAAGCGTGCTTCAAGTCAGCAGCGTTGATGATTTTTATCGATTTGAGATCCTTCATGTCTTTTATCGTGACTGGCAATAGAATAGATCTGGGGTTGCCAGCCATCGGCGCTACCCGTATCACTCTCCTTTGCGGGGCAACACTTTCCACGGGCTTCGAGTACACCTTAGTTTGCGGGTTCAGCACTTGAATGTTGGCAACTTTGAGCGGCTTCTGCGGTTGGGCTTTCACTACGAGCTGGGGTTTTTGTGTTGTGGCAGTACTGACGGGGATCTTCACTTGTCTCTGGACTTTCGATTGAACTACGACTGGAGGTGTGTGGGAGAGACGGCGTTTTCTATTCGTTTTACCTGAGAACAATTGAAGCAAGGCTGGTTAATACTGATCATTGGTACTAGGATATAAGGACAGACCTTTGTTAAACACTTGCCAACCTAGACGCCGATTATAAACACATTCGATAATAGAAGAGAGAGACCGAACTCAAGTCAAGAGTTTGCCTCGTCACAAGACCCAAGACTTCGAAGCGGATCCAGCGGAACTAAGCATTTGCGAATTTACTATGCATAGTAATATTGTACATTGTGAGGTGATAATTGAACCAGGATCTACATGACAACTACTACTGTTATTTAATATTGCGTGGGCAAGTTCCGTTTCAAGGTTCACATAAATGATTGTAGATTCATTTTCCCATATTCTCGTGATACGACGCCATAGTTAATGGAATTCAGTTCTATATTTGTCCAAAAGTATTGACTCAAGTGTCGGATTGAGAATGAGTCGGACAAACCATAAACACTCGAAGGTCACAGTTGAAAGATAAACATTGAAGACAAATAATGATATATTTTTTGTTAACATTTAAGTAATTGTAGATTAAAATGTATGATAGCCAATTTTATTGCATACCTACAACGGTCCGAAGATGAATTAATCTAAACCTCTGACTTTTTTTTCGAAGTCCAAATCTCAATTTGTCGCTTGATGAAAACAAGCAACTACTAACCGCGGGATTTACAAGGGTCGATTTCCGCTGGACGGCTAGGAACAAAATCTAATTAAATTCAGGATTTTATTCCTAGCCGTCCGGCACAAATCGACCCGTGATCTCTCATAAGGCAGGTATTCCAATGCTTGCCTCCCTTACATCGACCCCGTGTAGTGATACCTACCAAAGGAGACTCGGGCTGTGTCGGAGGTCATCAGTAAGCAAACAGGCTGCGAGAGAGATAAAGTATTCTCAAGAGTTCTGAAGTTCAACACACGGCACGACCACTTTATGTGGTGGACTATAACCTAAACAAGTTTTGAGGCTATATGATCGGGAAAATGTATGGGTCTATCGTAAACAGCGGAATAAGAATCCAAGATGAATTCATTTCAATGACCTTCGCGGGTTACTAAAGACGAGACCACGTGGGATATATAATAATTTACATAAGTCTCTAGATAGCGGCTATCTGAGTGCCTGTTTTTACAAGTTTATTTCGGGATTACGATAAAATGTTACTTAATATGTATTTTTCCAGTTCATCAGTCCTAAGTTCTGGCGACTGAAAAATCAAGACGACTTCTCAATAGCCATTCCGGCATAGAATGACTACATCCTATAACGACCCCAAAATGTCCATTGCCCAAATCGTAGACTTAGCTCAAACATACTACATCTCAAAATGACCATATGTATAGCGAAAAGACCACATCTAAGGACCACAGCAGACATACTTTCAGCATCGGCGATCGGCGATTTTGATGCTGCGTCTCGCTCGAAGAAACGCAACGCAGCATCGATACAGTCGCAAAATTACCGATCGCCGATGCTAAAAGTAGTATGTCTGCTGTGGGCCTAATTCTAGTTTTAGAAATAGAACAGATAAGTGAGCTGGTTAGCACCTCTTGACATCTCTTATCAAGCTACTATTGTACAATGAAGCAGTGCAATATTGAGAGTGCACTAGAGAAATTATTATTACTCCGAAATAAAATTACTCGTAAACGTGCGTTCACGGAAAAAAGAAGTCACGAAGTAATCAATTACCTTGAGATAAGAAACAGATAAATAAGCAATAATGATTGTCTATTCCTTATCTAAGGACTACTGAAAGGTATGCACCAACCAAGGTTTTTTATTCGTTATAGCTTTGCTTTTCGCATCTAGCCAGTGCCAAGTAAAATACCCCCTAAACCCTATCAGTAAAGTGGCGGATACTTTGATAACAAATTACCAGTAGCCCGATTCACGTAACCAAAACCGTAACGACATCTCAGCGATATAGTCGTTGATAGCCTTTTCGTAACAAGAAAAGGCTATCAACGACTATATCGCTGAAATGTCGTTACGGTTTTGGTTACGTGAATCGGGCCCCAGACTTCTTGGGAAGCCGAAAATCATGTTTCATCACTTTTGCTCCAATTGCCCACACTCACGCACATTTATGGTCAACATTGCGATTGATCGGCAGCGAAGGCAATGCATTCTGATTGGTCTAACGAAAACAACAATCGATTGCGATTGGTTTAAAGTATACTTTATACTTGCCCCCTAGAGTGCAGAGTCAAAGGTGGTTAGTCCGAGATACATCAAGTCTCCCACCGTTGAAACACAGACATGGAGAGGCTAGACAACGCAAACCGTCCGACCAAGCGTGTCGTAAGTTTGCAATGTAGTGCAAACTTGACGCGCTTATTACTTTTGAATTCTCATTTCTTTGTCATCGAATCGATTTAGGCGTAATTCTGTTGGCTCACTGACGCTTAGCGATTGAAAAGATTCTGTTTACGTTGAGCAAATCACTGAAACGTCATCGTAGTGTCTAAAAGATGGCACGCTTGGTTTTCATACTATCTAATGAACTTGCGTTGTCTAGCCTCTCCATGTCTGTGGTTGAAAACGAATTAATTAACTTACCAGGGCTTTGGAATGTTTTATTGATAAATCCGGGAACAACGTTCTGTTCGAAATCCAACATGTCGATGGTGTCGTCGAGCAACTCGCTGGAGCTGTTGGACGTGTCCGTGTCTTGGATGACCACGTCCTGGGCGTCCCCAGGACTCGTGGGCCCGAGGCCGACGGACGCGTTGACGTCATCGTCGCACGAGTTTTGGATTAGGAACGGGGATAGCTGTTGCTCGAAGTCACTGCGAAAGAATATTATTATTTAATACTAGCTTTGCCCGCGGCCAGTCGATGAATCCCTTAAATATAATTCTAATCTGTATTTATATCCGTCTGTCCGTGTCTATCTGTCTGTCTGTACCAGTCTATACAGGTGATAAAGCCAAGCTGTGGTTATACTACAGCTAGTAGCATCCTCTCACAGAAGGTCGGCGTAAAGAAGCTAATTTTGTTAGTAATATATGTCTATGACACAATAGTAGTAATAAGCTATACCACGGCCAACAAGAAGCTATATATTTGGTAGTAATGTTAGAGTTCGAGTCTGTTACCGCCGAACTCGCCAACGATGGGCTGCTATTTTATAAATTCGTGGTTCCTCTGATCGTGTGTCGGAAAGCGTAATGTTAATCAACAATCCACATTAAAAATAACTTATTTAATAAAATAATAATCGACTTTTTGTATAGCTTCTTGTTGGTCGTGATATAGATGCGTTTTCCACAACTTCACGCCTAATATGAAAAAGAATAATAATCTGACAGCAAAATAAAGCGTCGGCTAAATAATAGATTGCTTCATCGGCAGTCCATTTCTGTCCTTATACACAAATAGCTTTAGACCTATTAATGGTGACATCAGACAACGGTACTAGCTAGCAGTCAGTGCAGTTACCGAGCATATATAAAATTTAGGTCAACGATTTCTATGTAATATTTTCACCCGTTATTAATTTTAAATATATACCACTTTACATGATAAACGTTTTTACGTTCTTATCGTTACATCTATTAATCAGAATGATATTTCTAAATAGAATTAGCGGCGGGCTAACAATGTTTCGTTAGCATTGAACCCGTTTAGATATTTAATTATAGCTCTAATTCTGGGCTAACCAACATTTGTACAGTTAAAACAGGTACCTATTCTATGGGGCTTAAACATTGATATGCTTATATCAAGGGGACCCATATAACTGTGCACAATAGTATGATTTACTAAAGGGAGTCCATAGACACAGTATGACTGTCGTTCGCAGAAAAGATGTCAGTATTGCCAACACGGTTCATTTTCTGGTGAATAATGCGCATAATGCGCATAATTAAGTTTATTTCCGAATTGCGAGTGCGATAACAGATGTGTAAACGCTGCATGAAGTGTTGCGGTGAGCACAAGTCTAGTGATTGCTATGTTAAGAGGTACCATATCTGTTAAAATAATACATCAATGGTTTAGAAATATTTTATTACAAAATAACAGGACATTGCGTGGGAACAAATACAGCGATTGGCAACACAAAACTATAGCTACCTACATTCGCAATAAAAAACACAATTAAGCTCGAATCACTTTCTATTAACTTCATAGAGAAATAACTAAGCGTGGAAAATCACGAAATGCATGCTTTTAACGCATTCTTGCACCGCTTATCAGAGAAATTACGCGCACCCACATTCTAAAACATATTGTTTAAGAAAACAATTCACCGTCTTTGTTTTGTGTCGACGCAAAAACGTGACATTGTGTTTCCAATCTTAACTTTATTTTTCGATACTAAAGTATTATTTGGCAGTGAAAGGACTCTAGTCGCGCACGTTGTCAAGTAAACCGGTTGTTTAATTCAATACGTCTGAACCGGTCTAATGACATCCTTGATATAATCGTTATGTAAGTTAGCACAAATGTGTTGTTATATCTCAAATTTGATAACCTCCAGATGTCGGGATAACCCACATAGTCTGGATAGCGCACATGAACAACACAGTTGCTTATAGAGAGATTACGTCATAAGCATCTGCTAACCCTGAGTAATTTATTCACTTCGAAAAATCTTACCCCGAATGGTTTCACAAAGAGCCTCAGACGAAATTAAATTGTCGCCATTTTACCTGATTTTTTGTGAGAAAACGAGATAACATTCTAACGAGCATGAATCATCAGGAGACTGATTCACGACTAAGCATATTCTAAGGGCAAGACCTACCACTTGGCAACGTCGGCAAAATATTAGTAGGTAAATTACGCTATAAAAGGTGTATCTAAATGATACGGACGGAAATATGATAAACTGTATTATCTTGAAGGAAGCAAGGTATTTAACCCTGAGTAAAGGATAACTGCCCGAGAAAAGGTTAACGAAAGGGCGATACAAGAAGTCGATCGATACCATGTTGGGATAGTTTACACTTCGTCTTCGTATCGTGTGGTTAGTGGGCGGGTGTCCGAGTTGTTCAAGCCACCCGAAGGCCATTGACATGGCTTAACGACTGCTGTCTAGGTGAAAATAAACGGGACCGACTTTTCAATTTCACAAATCAATTTGCACAAAGAACCTCAAGGTTGCTTACTACTATTTACTTGATTTATATTTACCACCAGGAAATAGGAAGCCTCTTATTATCTCAACTAAAGTCAAGAGAAATGTCTCGATTAAGTGAATCATGGTACATTATCTATATTTTTAAATGATTGTATTGGTGCAAATCTATTGTCTCATACTGTTTGTCAACTTCACTAATGGGGTGTTTATTTCAAAGGCATGTGTATATTCGAGGCTTGACTATTGTGTTCTTTATTGAAATAAGTGTATACCATTTATATGAGTAATATGAACACGCGTTGACCTCGTTGCGAGGAATTTAGTAGTTCGCCCTTTTTACTTTGTATTATCTTTATCTACAGTGATTATGATAACTTGTTAATAGGTAAGTTGTAAATAAATATTTTATTTGTCGATATACTCAAGTTGAACGCCGAACACTTCCTGGATAACGGGTCTTGGGTTGTGACAGGAATAATAACTAGAGTCGACAATGAAGTAGCAAGGAATATTTTCGATACCTGCCGATCGTCACTACCCAATGCTTAACGTAAATTCTACTACTACTATGAGGGTCTGATTTATAACGATTAATATCGAATAATTTGAATCCTATACTAAGTATAGAGAATTAAAAAACTGGATTCGTCTAAATAGAACAGAACGAACACGATAAAAGCTACAACATTACGAAATAGGGTCGTGTAATAGTTACGATAACTGATAAAACATTCCATATGATGCAGTAAGTACTAAGTACACATTTATCGCCGTATCATAGCTCCAAAGATACTCTCGGACGCGTGAACAAAATATATTCCGCACATCCAAAGATTCATCACTTGTCTGTTAAAAAATATTCTAAAATGTATTCTTATCGCGTGCGTCTTGCTACTGTGACTGATTAGAATTTTAACCAGTCCTACCAAGTGTCACTAACACTTTACCGAAGTAAATTGGTCACATGCGTACCAATTGCATCAACAACGGGCCGAGTCATTGTCTTCTAGACGGGACGATGATTGAAAGCAATAGATAGAATGGCGGGCGCTGTATAGAATTTGAAGGACGTTGAGTCTAGAAAGAACTGTTCAATTTCAATTATCCTTTCTATTGCAGTTGAAGTTTCGTGTTACAAGTTAAATCTATTCTATATTATTACCTACAAGGAATAGTTATTTGAGTATGCCTAATCTCTAGGCAGGCAGAATATCGTTTACGATCAAACCACTTTCACAAAATTATATTAGGATTATTTTTTTCAAATATGTACGTATTTTCATACATCGACCGATTGGCGCAGAGGTCGGAAATCGGTTCACTGCATCGAGTGGTTGTAGGCTCGATTCTTGCCCGAGTCAAATTTCGAAAATGGCCTTTTCGTAATTTCCCCTGTCTGAGTGTCACTGGAATTGCCCCCAGTCCATGGAATGATAACTAGAGTACAAGCGTTGCTTAGTTTGGTACAGTTGGTGTGATAATCCGGCGATTTTTGTTTAATCGTATCTGTATGAGATAATTGTCATATTTTATGAAGACGTAATTTACATAATTTTTTCTAATGCCGAAATACACAAGCCATAATAGGTTTAATAACCCGTAAAACTACACATTCCCAATAGCTGGATATGTACAAAAAGTTAAGTGTGTATGAACAGGTTCCACCGCATAGTGGTTCCGCTGGTATTTGAAAAACCTTGCCTATGAATCAAGTTGCGCGTAAGTTTGGGTATGAATTGGTGAAATGAATGTTCTTTACTATATGTAGTACTGCTATGTTCGCAGTTAAAAGTTCCTTGACATTGTTAAAAAAATATGTGTATGTGCTGATGAATTTATTAGAGCAGCTATTGTACGTTTTAACATCGCAATCACTAAACTTGTGCTCGGCGCACGACCACATGCAGCGAAATTTACACATCTGTTTTTCACTCACAATTCGACATTTCTCTTATACACAAGAAGGCATTGTTCACCAGAAGATGAGCCGTGTTGGCAATACCGACATGTTTTCATTTTTTTCCACGAGCGACTAAGCCGGACTGTGTCCATTTAGTAGGACAAACTATTTTGGACAGTCACATGTGTTCAAGCCTGCAGAAGAAGCAAGAAAGAAGCTTCTTTCTCTTTTGGAAATGCTGTCCAAAGGAGGCTTGAACACAATGTGTTCAAGCCTTCTTTGGACATCTTACTTGGTAATCTTTGTAGGTATATTTATGAGAACGGCATTTAGGGCCGTAAGATCAATGGTAGTTGATCTATCGTGGAGAGTTTAAGCGCTTTAAACTATCGATTCTATATTGAAGACGGGAGATTAAACACCCTCCCGTGTTATAATCTACAATTGATATAACGGCCCTTACTTATTTAGATTCATTTGTATACAAGAACAATAGGAAGTGCCACGTTTCCTAGTCGCTATCTAGGTGTTAAAGTGCAAACTACTCGGCCATCATTTTGCATTTACCGCGTTGTATGACTAAGAATTCTGTTTAACTCATTATATCGTTGAGCTAGACCAGTTATATAGTCAGACATTTACGTTTATAAGACGTGGTTTGCAGCTATTAGTTGAATGCTCTCGCAGAAGTATCTAGTTATTTATAAAGGCAAGATTTATGACGTAATCATAAATTGACTGAAGTATCGATATGTCACGAGAAGTAGGCCTAAGGCCGTATAAGGCACAGACTCAGTTGGCTAGGCTAGGCCTTACTAGCCTAGCCTAGACAATAAGTCTAGGCTTTGACGGTATTGCGAGAGTGCAGGACATCAGGCAAAGGATACAACAACCTGTATTCTGATGCGCGAAAATTTATTTCGCCTGCAAAGCAGCAAATGCCATATTCTTTTAATACATTTTATTTTTATATTTTACGTTTTTGTCGCCCAGTGCAGACAACAGTGTCGTTGCAAGTGCCTTTCGAAAATATTCAAAGCGACTGAATCTTTCTAAACTGTTGATACAGTTGATACAGAGTATTCAGAGCATGATGCTCTAGAAAAAACCAAGTGAAAAACTGATGAGAGATGATGAAACTTTAAACAAATATAATGTGCAACAGAAATCTGCTGACGTCGATGAATTTCTCGCGGATGATTCATTAACAGTGCTTTTATGCATTGCGCTTCGTGGCACGAAGCAATCGTGAATGTTAAGACAGCGGCGTGACCCGATTGGCCTAGTAAAAGTCATTATATGGACGATAGTTTAATCTGATGGTTAGTACAACACTAACACCCATTCTGTCACGACTTTTTCTTTAGTTTGGTTGAAGCAACAAGGTACTAATGATGACGATTTGCAACGTTTTTTATGGTATTTAAAATGTTGATGACCGCAACTGACCTGCGCAGCTTTACCGGAGGACATGACTCCAATTTGTGCGTTGGGGTATGGTTAGGGATACATTTAAGGAAGGACATCTCGAAAAAGAAATTTACAGTCCTATTAGTTCTTACCCGGGACTCGTCGAGGGTCAAACCTCGGCGTCATCGTTGGACACCATTCCTGGCTTACAGGAGTAACAGTGGTGGGAGTATAGTATAGCCTAGACTCATTTAAAAAAGGCCTAATCCTTCAATAATACCGCAAGCTTAACAATACTGCATCAAGAACTACATCAAATCAGTCACTTTGTAGGTAAAGATGAATGTTCCAAAAGTTAACTCACAAATCAGCTTGGTCACTGGACAGACCGCTGTCGGAGCATGAGCTGCTGATTGCCTCCGAGGGTTGGGAGACGTTGTCGCACAGGCTGAAATCTGGCATGGTCTCCTCAAGCAAGTTGAGTGACCCCTGCTCCAGGGAGAATATGTTCTCCAGGAGGTCATCGGACGTCGGCCACGGGTCCGCCTGCAATTAAGGTTGATATTCAAAAAGGGTACTAGAAATTAAAACTGCACTTAAGAATATGTTAAAAGTAAGAGATATTCTGCTAGCTTGGACATCATGAAGAGTCTGCTATGAGTGACAGAGACCTCTCTATGATAGCGGTTATCTCTTTTTAGAGCCGGATGTATAATATTAACTGAAGTACTGTATATTGTCAAATACTCAATGGAAAACTTTGGTGATAAGTATCAAAAATATGCTTTGAAAGTACCTATCTTTTTAATTAATCGAGTTAGAAACTTGACTGTTGGTATGTATGATGAGGCCATAGACTATAGACCTTAGTATACTCATTTTAATTTGGTGCCATCTTTATAAGATTCTTGAAACATAGGGTCCGAGGAGGTCCAATAAGGAAGGAGTTCTAATTGGATTATGGAAGAATGGAATATACTAACTTTTTGCACATAATAACAGCATTTACAGATATTAATGAAACCTAATTATGGATCATTTTGAATTTTGAATTGAATTTCATTATTAAGTTCATTAAGAAACTATTTATAGCTTCTAAATTAAGATTAATGTGGTCTAATGAGTAATGACTACACTAAAGTACCATGAAACAATAATTAGTTTTATTATATCTTTGTTATTGTTAATAGCATCAATAAATTAAGGGATATGACTAATAAAATGATAATCTAGCTTATTGTATGAACTTAGGCATGAGTATTGAAGTACTTGTAACACAAAACCATTATTGTGTAATAGTTTTTCAAAGAAAAGGTCAGAACTAGCTACTATTTCTGTACATAGTCAAGTAATTTATTGAATAAAGCGATTTTATAACATAAATTAAGTAATCTAAAAATTTATTGCTAATTATTTTTTATAAGGAGGAATAATATCTCATTTATTTATTTTTATTCATTCAGATATTCATTGCTGTAAATAATAGTGTAACTAAAAGTCCATTAGCACCTGGTATAAAGAGAATATGTCTGTTTCCATATTTTGCATCCACTTGATAATATTACTTTCATTTTAGAGTCTTGCATAAACCTCTCGAGTGAAAGGGAGACATTTCTCTTTACATATATTTATATAGCACAATTACTTATAGAGTTTAAATAATTAAAATTGTTCTGTTAAAAAGCAAGATCTTATCTTATGTTATTATGTTTAGTATTCAACTTCCTATCTGCACTGTTATCACAGTTATTATTATTGCTAGGTCCAGGTATAACTGATAATTTTAATGATAATAGCTCATAGACAGGACATACTTAACTACGAAGGCCACAGCACAATAATAAATGGTAATCTAGCCTTGATTTAATTAAATATAATAATATAAATTAACAATGATTACCTCAAAAAAGGACATTAAATCTAATTTTTTATCCATTTTAAACACTTCACGTTTGCATGGATGTTACATCAACACATAAAACATTGGTGAGTCACAATAAATACAGTCAATTATGAAATATTATCACTGAGGAAAGTCCGAGCACTTCAAAAAGGTACACTACTGTCCGATCCGTATAGTTGGAACGGGGAAATAATTAAGTTTACCGGTTAATATTATAATAAATTACGCGGCATATGGGTAAGGTACCGACCGCATGGTGCCTAGCTGGCAATTTACACTTGTTTACGCGACTGCGGCCGGCGCGCGGCAGCCCCTATGACGCACTGTTATGTTCAGATTACCACTCAATAACACGCTCGACAGGGGAAACCCTCGGCCTAATTAGCGGGAATTAACTAATTAGATACGGAAGACAGGAATGTATAGTGTCGGCGAGCGAACTACGTCCGTTCACAATACGAAATGAACGTATAACGGTAAAAGTGGGAGTGAGTTCACGAAAGCTGTTCAACCAGGCCCGACATTCGCCGGAGCGATCACTATTACTTCACCGCGCGCCTACGACACGTCTCGTCCATGCTATACCTACTACATACTTCTTCATCACAGTATCAGTGGTCGCTGCGATAACTTATCAGTAGGTTACATTATACGAGTTACTAACCATTAATCCTTCCTGTTGGTAATGATCCATTTTGTCAAGCTTCTGATTTACTTGGTCAAGCCCTTGGTCATTTGTTGTAAGGTATTCCAAGAACCTGTTCATATCGTCATTGCGAAGAGTCATTTTGATGGGACAAAATCCGGATTGAGGTCATCGTTTTGTAGTTAGTTGTCAATACGTTCTAAGTATATTTTTGTTGCACAATAACAAACGCACAATAAACAATGTATTGCTAAAACATTTTTACAATTTACATTTAGTTAGTTTACAAAATAAAAAGAAACATGACATTTCTTAGCGACTTCCAACGTGGAAATAATGACGTCATGAGAGTAGGACACTTTTCAAAATCTGATTGGTTGGTAGCAAGATACAACAGTTTGTGGTATTTGCGCCATCTATAGCTTACACGCAGTACTATTTTGTCAATAGATACATTTTTTTTACGTCAAATATACGCGTTACCGATTGGTTTTAAGAATTGAAATAACCAATAGAAAAATTAATTCAATCTCCGAAACCACACACTGACCAATCAAAGATTTTTGGATTGTCAAGATAACGTGAACGAATATAAACTACACTGGCGCGAATGTTCAATGTAGACACTGTAGGTTATGTAGACATGTACAGTGTACAGTATACGTAGACAGCTGATAGAAAGATAAGGGCGCGAATTGCAAACTGTTTCTCGCGCGATATCTTGAGATATGGATATGGGTCCTGAAACAAGTGATATTGTAATTGAATTCAGCATCTCGATCCGACGCTATCTCGATAGAAATTTAATTCAGGTTACCATACGTTCGTAATTTTCCAAACATGTACCTAGGTACATAACGCGCCGAATGAACCATGAAAACGTGCAGTAGATGGGATTGGCTGACCTGACTAGCTGGTGGGTCAGACAGGGAGTTGGTGGCAAACAGCGGTGAGCGGTAGCGGATGTGCGGGGGGTTGGGGTGTGTCCAATCGTCAACGATCGCTCGGTCGTCGCGCGCGGCAGCACGAGCGTTGCCGCGCTCGAACGTGCCGCGGGAGGGGGTCAGTGGACCGCTCGCGCGCAGTTGGGACGGTTGTCGGTTGTGTAAATTGGCTCGCGCGGCACACAGAATGGACAACGAAGATTGCCGTCTACTAATACAATTGTACGGCGCTAATGACTTGTTGTGGAACAGCAAATCCCCGCAATACCACAATAAATCGCTGAGGCATGATGCGTGGGTAGAAATAAGTAAACAAATGGAATTGCCTATTCCCGACTTGAAGAAGAAAATGACTATACTTTTGGCGTCATATAGAAGAGAAAAGTCCAGAATGGCTAAAAGTCATCGTCCTGGTTCTAGTAAGTACCTACTTATTTATTTTGAATTTGGATCTTATGGCTCCTACACACATGCCAGCGGCACAGCCGGCGGGTTTTTGCCGCGCAGTTGTTTTTTGTTGTAAGTAATATCTTTGTCAAATACCCGCCGAGCGCCGCCGCGCCGTTTTGCCGTTTATTGGCGGTTGGCGGCATGCCCGCCTGCCGTGCTGCCGCCGGCCGGCATAGTGTGTAGGAGCCATTGCAACAAAAAAAAAATAGCATTATTAAAATTACTTAAATTATTTTTATTACAGAGAAAATTTACAATTCCAAGTGGTTTGCTTTTGAAGACTTTAATTTTATGAAGGATAAAGACCTACCCAATGAAACATTGGACACGATGTCTGAAAATGTGAGTACAATTTTTAATATCTATTTTGCCAAGATACCTATACTATAGCACCACTATTGGTAACAAAGTGATGGGCTTCACACACTTCGCAAACTTCAGGAACAATTCTTGAAATTGACTGGTTTGGTACTCGAAAAGTTGCCAGAAATCTTAAAGTTATTACTAATCTTTCAGTAACTGGAATGTAAAGGGGACGTGTAAAATCAATTGTAAAAAAATAGACGCGTTGCAGACATTTACTATAAAAATATAGTTTATAGTCTGCAACATGCTGTTGCCATAATTGATGTGTCCAGATGCCTAGTTTAGTTTAGTTTGACATGGCGCTTACGATGCTCGCCCTGCCTCACTCGAGCGCTGTCATTTGCCTGGCCTAGTTTTGGTCTAGTCATGAGACAGAACGATAACTTTATACCCTCGGGTATACCCTTCTCTGTCTAGACTCTAGAAGGCGAGCCAACCTACACTCTAGACTTTAAGTTAGGAGTTCGTTGCAAGCGGCAGACAGCAGACGTCAGTCGGTCCATAGAAATTGATTGCCGTCTGCCGTCGCGGCACATGTCATCGCCACAATTTGTATGGGACCGACTGACGGCTCCTGTCTGCCGCGTTGAGCAAACACCTACCTTTAGAGCGTGGTTGGCTCGCCCGAGTATGCGACTAAAGCGAGCATTACATTATCCAATTGGAGAGCGCTAGATGAGCTAGTCTGCTAAAATTGGATGGTTTAAAGGCAGTACGTGATCCAAATCTAGTGCAATCACGCACTGCAGCACTAGTTTAGCGCTCTGCAAAATGTATAATGTAATGCCCACTTAAGGCTGTCACGCGTGCCGCACGCGGCATGTGACCGAGCAGCCTCGCCCGGCATGCGAGCCGGAGCCGTTCTGGAACCCGCTATAAGTTATAGCTATATAGCGGTGCAGCTATATAGCTGTTTTGAACAACTTTATATAGCTAGGTATTATTAGATTAGACGCCACGATACAATCTGCGTCACGACTTAGGACAGGTTCTGACTCTTGTTTTCAGCAAAGCTTTTTATGTACTAGTAACTTACCTACCTTTGTGTTTACTTGTAATTAAATAATGGCATGCCTTTACAAAAAGGTTAAACAAGTGATGAACGCGTGTCAATGGAGATTTGAGCACACGCGTTCATCAATTGTTTAATTTTTTCGTTCACGTCTTGCAAAATTGCACATCAGTTATAATAGCGGCACGCTATGATGGCCGTTTTAACATGGGGGGAGGAGAAAATGAACCTTATTATAACGGAATAAGACTAGCCGTTTTAAAATTTTAGAATGGCAAAAAATGAATGCGAAAATGAATCTTATTCCGTTATAATAAGGTTCATATTTGTCAAAATGGCCATCACAGCGTGCCGCTATTATAGTGTGCACACACTATCGGTACCTGGGTGGGTAATGTATTTATTCTAGATCCTAGCATTCATGCTAGGCAGCACTTACTGTACTTTGCTTACAAGTTTCTAGCTGAGCTGCGAGTAATCTATTGTTCTCTGTTTATAAAGACGAATCTTAGTTTACCTACTTGACCTTTTGGTTTTAGGTTTTTGTAAGTAGGTACGTTAGGACATTTTCAGTGCTAGTTCTAGTTTTAACTTGTGGATATTTTTTCTTTAAATTAAATAAATAAAAAAATAAAAATAAATATAACGTCACGACTTTTATTCCCATTCGGGGGTAGTCAGAGGCTTGAGTGGCCATACACCACCACATTGTGGAGGTATTAAGCCAACTCAAAGCCCACGTTTCACCAGATAGTCAGAACCCAACGTGACAGGTGGTGAACCTTGTCGCCGTGTATACAGAAACTGACTATTACCTAATCCCGAGGGATAGGTAGGTTTCCTCACGATGTTTTCCCTCACCGTAAGCGAACTGAACTGAACTCTTTAAATTAACTTATTAATATTTCTAATTACTTCCAGCCACGACGATCCTTTGAAGTAAAAATCGAAGCTCTCGAACCTCTTGACACTACGGAATGTATTGTGGAAGTAAACACAAATGACCCACTCAAAATCAACAGAAGAAATAAGAAAAGGAAAATCCATGAGGACCAAGCTATGACATGTACACCGCAACACATAGACAATATAACCACTGCAGGTAACTCAAGATTTGATGAAGATGAGTTCTATTACTTTGGTCAAAGTGTTGCGGCCCAGTTAAGAACGTTACCAGTGGTAAATGCTTTGGACATGCAAGCAAAGATACAAAAATTACTAAGTACAGAGAGGCGAAAAATGTATGAAGATCAAGCGCATCTATCTTCACCGTCTTCCTCACCTTAAAAGAGAGTTGTTGCGTCCGGGGGTAATAGCGACACTGTGCAACATTGCAGCAATTCTGCAAAAGCAATTCATTTTTCCGATCCTCAAGCAGAATCCGCTAAATTTCCGTGAAACGGTCACGAATTGCGTGAAATGTGTGACTATTTTACAGAATTTTGGCGGAAATGCTAAGGATTTCTCAGAAAATCTGAAAAATTAATTGCATTGACAATGATGCGTAGCGTTGCTATTAGCCCCACAGATGCCACGCAAGCCTCTCCCGAGTACTCATGTTATGACATTATTACTATGCGTTCTGACGTCAAAACTGAGTGCTCGGGTGCGGCATGCGCAGTAGACGCAGCCATTTAAATAGGGTTAATTAAAGTGTTATCGAACTCTGATGAAAACCCTAATTACTCCATAAGTTAATTACTTTCCATTAAATAAGTACCTACAGATATAAGAATTCTGTTTGATTTTTATATCCTATAATTATAGATATTGTGTATAAAATTAATGACTTGTTTGAAATAAATAGAGATGTGAAATGTGTAGTCTCACTTCATCCAAGTCACGTTGCGTTGTTACCTACATCCAGACAGTTGGCCTGAATCGTCAGGTAACTTTTATCCACCATATTTTGAAGCCTTGAGAGAATTGTCATGCAATATGAACGCTGTTAAAACGTGATATTTAATTGGTGGATAAAAGTTATCCAACGAATCTGAAACAGGCTCTTATTAAAACCGGGAGTGCCGGCAGAAGTGAAAACTTGAACATTAACGTAGTGCATTTTTAAATATTTTAGAATGGTTAGGGAAAAAAATTTAAAAAAAAACAACCTGGCCGTTCTTTTTTTGTTTAATAATCATATAAAATAATACAAATTGAAATAAAAAATAGTAAGAAATTATTAACAATAATATATTAAATTCGAAAATATAGTAAACTTAGGATTTGAACCTACGCCCCATAGAGCACTCACCCAGATCCATTCACTTAGGCGCTAATAAGACGTTGACGTTGACTTGCGAAATTATGAACTATATACTTTTTACCCATCCCAAGATAGGACACGTGACCTGTCGCTACGAATTTGTCGCATTTTATTCGCGCAAGCGCCTAGCGCAATCTGACAAATTTTTCGTGACCCCTGTCGTGAGTTTATAATTTTTTACCCATCCCAAGAAAAGTGCACAACACCGCTAAAGAAGTTTTCACTTCAAAATTGTTAATAGTACTTAATGCAAGCCAAAACAGACAAACCAAGCAATGTGCTTAATATTGCAGGTATCCATCGAAACTCTTAATAAAAGTAATTTCTGTTATTATTATTTTGCTGGTAAGTATTATGACATCGCAGTCTTCAAACCAAATATGAATCTATTAGACTGGGTAACGGTACTAACGGTTTTTAAAACAAAACACACTAAGCTACGCCTTCGCCGGAGCTTTTTGTGCCATGATTTTTTGCAAGCATTTTTTGCAAGCACTTTTTTATGAAAAGATCAAGGTCGTTGCCACTGCGTAGGTTCATACAATGTACTTGTACTTGAATAGTGATTATTTCCTGACTGCTGGTCGGTTGGCGTAGTTTGTCTTCATTAGGCAGGCAATAGACGTGGTTTGTATCCGTAGGAAATAAGATAAAGTGGTTACGCTTTGTCAATGCTTCAGAGTAGGTATTGGAGAGTGATACGCGTTGTCACTTGTCAGTTACATCGTTATCGTGTTGTAAGTATTAAAAAAACAATTAAAAAACTTGCTTCATTAGTATCTTGGTTGGTACCTAAGTAAGGTTGCGTGGTAGAGCATTTTCCACTTTCTATGTAAAATATGTAATTTTTATAACTGTTTGTTTTTTTCTTCTAGTGGTGGAATAATAAAGAATTATTATGAGTATATCTATCTATCTTTGAATGTTGGTAGAGTAGGTACTCATTATTGAATATCAATAAATTAATTACGGGTATATAAAATACCAAGAAAATACTGTAAATAAGTTGCTCCTACGATAATACATGCATTAGTTTTACTGCAAAATAAGAGGTATTTCCCTCAACCTGTCTTTTTAATTTGAACTTCGTTAAATACCTAGGTACCTACGACGTACAATTATATTCTTATAATTTTGAAAGTCATCTCCTATTTACTTCATGAAAACGTAGGTATATCACCGATAGAGGATATCGTACGAGAGGACACATTCAAAACGTGACTTGCTTTTGAATCTATACTGTAACGTGTCCTTAAAGTTTGAGAAGTAAGAACGATAGTGGACCCTTTGGCGATCGATAGCAAGAACATTATTATCCCGGAACATGCAAAGGCACATATATCTCGGGTACAATCAGCGACTGTCTGAAGTTACACACACACACACATATATAGGTACCCGAGTAAACGAGGAATTGAAAGCGTCGCCCGTCCGCCTCTGGTACATTTCCATTTCCGTGGGACCTTAAGCCAGGCTTATTGTGCGAACACTTTCATTTAAAGTCCAATTGTAACTATAAATAATGTAACTGGCTCACTAGAAATAAATTTGTATAAAATATTTGCAAAACAATATCAACCTTGCCTGCTATTCTATGTATTTCTTACTTGTGTCACAGTTACTGTGCTTGTGTGCTTCAAACTCGTATGACCAAAAATCACTCCGAGAAAATACTATATTACTTTTCAGATCTGAGGTTCTAATGTGTGTCTTTTGACACAGTTACGATAAAATCCGTTATGCCGTCGTCACGAGCATTTAAAGCAAGCAAATTACTTGCACTGACACGAAGACCGACGTGCTAAACTCTAGAACCGTAATGTCACCCGAATAATACAGGCACCATAGATGTGTAACTTGTTCATTCCATGACAGGCACCTAACACTACTGCCGTATGTATGCATATATGCACATCATAGGAACTATGGATCGAACGATTAATCGCGGTAACCAGTCATCGCTCGTTGACGGCTAACGAATCGCTGCCTATCGTTAATTGAAGAATAAATAAAAATGCTATGAACACTGAGACGTGGTAACTATGGGCCTCTTAAGAAGGCTCAAACTCAGAGAGTAATTGGTGAGGGCTATAGGTACTTGGAGTTTCGTCTCCGGGGTCTGATCGTAGATGAACCATGATCACCATACACATTACATAGCCCAGCAGATTATTACCTACATATACGCCTAGAATCATTGGCCAATGGGGCAGAAAAGATCTGGAATAGCGACCACGTAGGTAGGTACCAGAAGATGCAGCGTAGGTAGGAACAGGAAATAAGTTGGACCAACGACCTATGAATGTCTCGGGAAACTGCTGAATACGAGCAGCAAAGGACCGATCGTTGTAGGAAGCTTTATCGGAGGCCTATGTCTAGCAGTGGACATCTTTCAGCTGTGATAATGATGATGAGCTCTCAAGCACCGAGTACCGACTCAGAATAACTTTATTATTAGCAAATGAGAGCAGATTTTGGCTAGGGAGGGCACCTCGGAGCTTTTGGCTTAGGCAAATCAGGAATGTCTTGGAGGTAGAGGACGAAGTAAGTAGTACTCAAATATGAGTTCTGAATGAAAATTTTGATATATCTTTAGAGGTGGTCCATCGATAGTTCAGGAGTAACAATATTTCATTATAATATATAAGTAACCCGAATAATATGTAGGTACCTATATTATTCTGTTGTACGGGAACCACAACAACCTTTTTGCGTTATTTAATATCGAGGTTCTTGAATGTTTTAGGGTTTTCAGAGGTAAGTTAGGGAGAAATATTCTATTTCACAAATCAAACCCAAACCTCACTTATCTCTGGGGCTCCGCTGTAAATTATGAGGGCTTTATTGTGTTTCGTGTTCTATTATAATTACTGCTATGGTTATGATTATGGTTGCGTTAATGAAACTTGAGCGCACTGTTTCAACAGTTTTCCTAGGTAACAATTTTTCTGAGTATATCTTCTGTAGGTACTATAACTAACCTGTAACGGAGCTGTCTTCACATATCTCAAATCAAGTGTGGGGAATTATTGTTTGTTTGTCTGTTTTGCGACCATCAAAAGAAAATGGATGAACCGATTTCAACGGGTTTTTATCACTGTAATCTACTGGATACATACCTATCATCACGGTAAAACCAAGACAAGTGGCAATAGCTGCACACTGAGAAAAAAAATTGTTAAATGCAAAACCTAATATGAGGTATTTTGCAATACCTCATATTAGATTTTGCATTTAACAATTTTTTTTCTCAGTGCAGGCAAAAGCTAGTTTAATAAAATTGGATAAACCAACAAACAATATTTGTTATTTTTTCCGGTTTAAAATACCTGCCTATAGCTATATTATAATCTGTACAGTGGAACAGTACTATAACATTCATTATTTTCCTTCCATAAGCCAGACTGCTGGCAATTTAACGCTATATTTTATTGTTATGCTCCAAAGTTGTTGAAATAAACCAACAAACATTTCATTTTTATGGTTGTTTTGTTTTTATATGCCAAATTCACAAAGTCAGGGCGGTCACAAAAGCAGGGCCAGATGAGACCATCCGATACATCCCATTGTAGGCCCGACCATCCTTTGTAGGTTAAGTGCACTCAATTTAACAATTTGTGATTTAGTTTATTATTAGTGACTAACTGTGCCAGCGACCGTAGGTATACGCGTGGAATTTAACAAAAAAAAAAGTTAATATTTACTGAAATAAAAATAGGCTAAGTTACTCTGTATAACATCAGCTATCTGCCAGTGAAAGTCCCGTCAAAATCGGTCCAGCCGTTTTGGAGATTAGCCGGAACCAAAGCACCAAAGGATGGGAACAAATATCTAGACAGACACACATTTTTTAAACGTGTTTTTAGTTTTGTTATTTGTATCGTATATACTTTTATATGAATTTAGTATAAAGCTGTTATTTTGACATTACAAACAAATTCAATTTTTTTTAGGATCTATTTTATTTATTTGTACATAGGTATAGTTAACACAATATTAAACACAGAGACGAGAAACAGTTATCAAAGTCGGTAACTCAATTGAATGAAATAATTCTAACAAGTATATATACAGGGTTACTGGCAAATTTTACCTACTTGGTTTATGCATACAGGGTTACTGTTAAATTGACGTATTCCTTGCAGAGTGTGATAGAGCAACATGCCGTTTTGCCTCCACTTTGTTCTACGAGCAAAGAACCCCATTATCGTTCATAACTGTATCTTACGCCCTTGACCAATATTTCGAATAAGTAAGTAAGTACTTAACTTAATATTCTGGCGGCGTAACAATGGGTACATATAACACTAGGGGGCCTCTCGGAAAAATATATTTATTGTAGTAGTATCGACATTTTACTTAAGAACCTAAGTACTATTTACCAATGATATGGAAATAATAATTTAGTATCGGTTGGTGCCTCTACTACCTATCCCTCTATTTCTAGTGTATACTATCTAAGCCACGTTTGTAGATAGGTATAATCATTATGGGTATCATACATTGTACTGAAGGCGTCCCATAAAACCTCGGTACCATCATTCGACACCATTGTCGATCCTGGTTTACAGGCAGGAGTAAAAGTTTCCTATATAAAAAAACATTACGTAAAGAGCAAATAATGAGCAAGTTAATTGAGAGGCCGGAGACCAAATAAAGAATGAGCAGACTGAATGACAGACCAACCGCTTCAAGATAAAAAAGATTTCTAAAGTCGCCAATATTTTTCCAATGTTGTTTTTTAATAAAACTCCCCGATTGTGTGGAAATTCACAGCGGTTGGCAATCGGCCGTAGCCTCGTGCTCCAATCGCAGCGAGGGACGGAGAGCAGAGTAGCAAACGAACCAGTCAGCATCACGTGTGCGAGCGTGGCGGTCGTGTCTCGCGCCGAGCCGACGGATTATTCACGCACCATTTGACAGTTATGCCGTGTCCTATTATGACTGTAGTGAATCATAGTGTAACGTAGTGGTCGTTGCTGACAATAAACACGTGAGGAATTCGACATAATAACACCGTTTAGGGAACGTAAAGTGATAACAGGGAGGCGGGATGCGAGAGGTGAACGCTCGTCACAGCGGCGCCGACTCTCACCGGCTACTATTGTCTAAGTGCCACGGAATCTTGGTCCTTCCCATCGGATTCCATCGATGAGCCATCCGCTTTTCGACGTGGGCTGCAAGCGAAATACTTGCGGCGGGGATTACTCACCAAAACCCAATGTTTACGTAGCGATCCAATGGATGCAGATAAGATAAAACTTGTCTTTTGATTGTCTTGACCGTGCCGAGTGTTTTCCATCGAATAGCTATGCAAATTACCAACTAGTGTGGTATGCGATTGTATGATAAATAATTGTTAGTAACTGTAAATAGGACAGCCAGTCTAGGTAAACGCATTGGTAGCTGTTGAACTAGTGGCCTACTTAATTTTAAACGCTAATATTAAAAACAGAAAATTACCAATGTTGATTTTAACGTGCGTGCGTTCACAATTAGTACTTTGCAGCCTGTGTGTTGTTTTGTTGTAGATAAACTTTTGACCACCAGAGTAAATCATAGCTCATGTAGGTATAATTTGTTTTTATACTTGTCATAATAGAGTCAAGGCAATACTTAGTTGAATGCATAAAATTACGCATAATCGTTAAAACTACACAAATTATTTATACTATGTAACATATTATTAACAAAGGTGATATAATATAATTTTCGCAATTAAAAGTTTATATTGACCAATAACTGTTACGAAGATGAATAAACATCATTGTGTATGATAAAACAACACAAAACATTAAACAAGAAACTGACATCATCTTATAATAACACTGTAGATAATAATAAGTATACAACGCGCCTATCATATGCAACACCATTTAAATTAGGTTATCAGTAATGTAACGAATGAATAGTTTCTGAAACACGATTTAACATAAGTTACTACCACTAACCTTAAAGATGTCAAAGGCATTAATGGTCCTTATAATACACTAATTGTAGGTACAGTTATTTACAAATCATAAAATATAGCTAATAATTTAACAGACTCAACAATTAAACGAATGAAAACACTAAACAGTATGAAGTCTCTACAACCTTTTAAACATTTCCTTATTATTGCCCTTGAAACGCTAAAGAATTTAATTTCACGAATCAAATTAACGAAATTTAATTTTGTTGGCACCAGTAGAACACACATATAAAAGAAGCAGATAACAGGAGTCCCAGATTTATAAAGGTTATCCTGAACGTAAATAAAAGAAAGGTCGAAGATTTAAAGTAACATACTTCGGGTCCTAGGTAGTACGTGACAGTCCTGCATAAACAAAAATAAACGGACCCTTTGTATGGGACGTGGATACAACATAGGCGAACACAAAAGAGCAGATAGAAACCACAGTTCCATTCTATATACGGCTCATAAAAGAACAAACAACAAAATAAAACATGAATCAAGTGACATTCTAAATTTAATTTTGAAAAGAGAACAGGAAACCCGTCCATGCGTGCGGAAATGATCCATGTCTTGTTTATCCAGGGAAAAGGCAAAAGTCAGGCATAACAATGCTTTAGGGAGAAGTAGGTTGAAGTGTATCGATGAAACGGCCTGTGATTAATGGTCGTCCAGTGATACGATAATAAAGAACGGCATAACAGACAACCCTCTGTCTGGCTCTCCGGTTTTGTCCTTCATGTATACTTGACCTACTTGTGAAGTATTACCAAAGCCGGAGCCCCGAGTCCAAGTTTTAATTTGCCGGAAACCAATTTCCGATTGATTTGTAATTTTCTTGTACAGACATGTTTATTAGGAAACATATTTGTTAAGTCAGTGGATCGCTCAGTAACTATTGTAATTAGCTGTACAAGAAAAAGTTAAATAGGTAATTCATTAACATTTTAAAAATACATAGCGAATACAGCCCACGTCCAAACATTTTATTCATGGTCATAAAATAACTAACGTTATTTATAGCTGTCGTTTCGACGTCCACTGCTAATGTCTCATTAGGGAACTGCTTTAGTTTAGTGTTTTAACTTCTAACTTCTCTTTTACAGTAACATAGCTATGAATAGATTCGTATGAGAGATCAGCATCAACTCTACGTTACAAAACGAAAAAGAATAAACTTTATTTGAGACTCAAAACAAAAAACTCTTTGGGAAGTGTGTGTGCAATGCTAATAAGTACTAGCCGGTGAGTGTGTGTGTGTGTGTGCGATGGCGCGGTGTGACGTGTTATCATCGACCATCTTGGTGTTAATCTTATCATTACTGGAGACTGCGTTTGCGCACTACACACCTACATGGGCCGTCCATATACCGGATGGGAGCGAAGCTGCAGATGCTGTTGCCAGGGACCATGGGTTCATCAATCTCGGAGAGGTAAGATAAGATAACGTTGTTGCTTCATAATTTATTTCAGCAATTACACACGATGGAAGATGCGCTGCTGATGATAGTACCTTAGTTTATGATGATGAATTACCCTTAAAAATAAATACTGAAATGATTTAAAAAATATACTATTAAACTTGTTGTTATTGATTTACAATACTGATGAAATTGCTGCTTGGACGACAGAACTGAATAAAATTACCTAACCGATGCACTAGAAGTTGCTACCGTGGAGTTAAAAATAACAAAACCTAAGCCAAATCAAATAGTATTGAAAACAACAGACGCTATGAGCAGTCCTAGATTTACTATTGATGTCAATGAAACCGAACCGGATGCGACTCCCGGTACAGTGTGGTTAAAACGGTCATTGCCAGGTTACGAGTTAGCGATCTAACCTTGAGCAATACATTAAACATTTAAAATCAATGGCTTGGTTTGCTATTGTTTTGTACAACAATAATTAAAACCGTTTAATATAATTAGTTTCTAGTCGATACTTCAATGACCACATTGACCGAGTTATACTGACCTTCATAAACATACTAGGGAGTGCTAGCTAAATAGCTTCGCATAGTATTATAGAACATGCGGTTCAACAAAGATTGATGTCATAGGTAGACATGAACCAAATACTTCAGACATCAGAAAGCATATGAAAATTAAAAGGTGTTTGCTTTATTTTTAGATTAAATCTTAACAAGTATGTGAGAATAACAATTAAAAATATGTATTAGCTCGTCAATGCAGATTTAAAAACAATTTCATGATGCATTATTATTGGTTACCGCGATGATACTAATTCAAGCTCTTAGCCAGGTGGCGATAACCAATCGCTAGAAATATCTGCGTCACGCTCGCGTAACCAGTGAACCGCATCGTTAATGCTGCAGGGAGATAAAATTAGTAGGTTATTTGCAGCGAATGCAAACTCACGTGTTGTAACAACAGATTTCAGGAAATGTTCCATTTAACTTCGCCGCCCACTTAGCCACAATTCATGTGCTTTCAGCGTCTTCATGAACAGTTTGTCTAAACATGCAGATTAATTGTTGACTACACTAATCCGCCGTGAACTGCACATGGTTTGCATACCTTGGTAAAAAGTAAGTTTAAAAACTAAAACCCGACTACGGAAAAAACGTGCTCTAAAAAGTATGAAACAAGAAAATATTCTCATCTAGAGGATAGCCGTGTAGGTCTTTTAGGGCCAAATGGCATATGAACACGGACCACGGCTATCCTCTAGATGAGAATATTTTCTTGTTTCATACTTTTTAGAGCACGTTTTTTCCGTAGTCGGGTTTTAGTTTTTAAACTTACTTTTTATTTAATTATTTTGGAGTTATAGGTAACAATATATATATTTTTGAATTGTGCTCATCAAGCTCTTTCATTTAATACCCCACACGGATTCATAAAAAAATGTTTTTTTTTAGTTCATGACATTATGTCCTCTAGAGGGCGCCATATGCAATTTTATGGGACGTCACATAGCCTATAACCAGCGCGCCATTAAGCCGCTTCTGACGATACCTCATTTGTCAAATTACGACAAGTAGTTTGGAAGTTAGGTGGGAACAGATGCACATACATACATACATACATACATACATACATACATACATACATACCGGTCAAAATCATAACGCCTCCGTAGTCGGGTAAAAATTGGAAGGATTACTTCAACACAGATATGTCTGTAGCAGTCTGCATTCTGATTGAGTTAAATCAAGAGGAATTCGGGTACACACATGGCATTAAACTTATACACCAGACGAATTGTTTCAATGAAACACCTAAAACATTGATTCTTAATTCTCTAACTCCCTACTCCAAGTTTAGAAAGCACCCGTGTGCGAAGTAGGGGGGACAAAAATAAACAGGAAATTTAAGTGAGCAGAGTTATTTATTTAAAGAGACAACTTCATTTGGAATTTCATCTGCTTATGGCTCTCTATTTTTATGTCCCAGAGATGCTCGTCTCTGTAGATATAACTAAAGGTATGGCACATAAATCTTCACTCAAATTACATTATTAAGTAAATTGGGAAGAATTCTTGCGTAGAATGTTTATTTGACTTAACATTCTTCGTAAATATAGACCACTCAGCGTGGAGTTTAGAATATTCAATAAAGCGTCATCAAGATTGCATCAATGTATTGTCCAATTATGACGTAGTTATTGCCTGCGGAACAATAGCTAAGTAATTTCGCTCCAGAATTGTTATTATCACAACGTCGTCAGTGCGATGATGGGATAGGGAAGAATAGATGCTTTGAGACCTCGACATAAAAGCGTGCTGTCACTAGCCAGAGCTATCGGTTCCATGTTTCCGATAACAAAACGCTGCGTCGTCGATGCCAGACCTATATGACGTCACATTGAAGATAAATGGGCTCGCGACATGACGTCATAAGGACATATAGACATCGACGATGTCTGAGAAAATCTTGACGGTAATGTTGCCGAAATTTTGTGAAGTGAAACACCATTATATGTTCTTGCGGGATGGACGCCTTTGTGTGGTCTGTTCAGCTTGAGCAATCAAGCGAGAATCGTTAGTAAGTACTAACATTTGCCACATGTCAGCTATTTGGGACATCGGTGTAGATAGAAAAGTACTTAGACGATTTCGTTGCGAATTCATCACATACTTTCACACTTTATTATTTATCTTGTAATCTAAACAATAATTATGATCAGTGTATGCTTCTTACAAACCTTATTTCAGTTATTGGTAGCAAATGATTAAAGTAGATGGTAGTTTTCGCAAAGTAACTTTAACACCTGGTACGCTGGTTGGTTACAAATATTTACTTATGTATTTATGAACTACTGTAAGTAGGCGACATTTGTGTAAGTGGACAACAGGACAATAACATGTTATTACGGTGATGTTTCACTTTATTATTTAGCTTTTATAATGCGTAACACTATATTATTATGTTTATTTTAAGATTCGGGATATAACCGCTGTTTAACTAGATGAGGAAAATCTGGTATATTGGTAAGTACGTACTCGAATCAACTCAAATGTATGCAAATAGGTTTAGTAAGTTAACAAAGATATATGCAAAATGTTACTAGAGCAAATATCAATAATTTTACGGATGAAGAGTTGTTGCACATAAATAAAATAATGTATTGTTTTATTTTTAGCGTTACATTGGCATCCTCTTTTGAAAGAGGCATTTTGAGACAAAGAATTCCTTCAATAATCATAAAATCTGGACTATTCTCTAGCTAGAAAGCTTTCTTATGCAACGCGCTCTATTATCTTGTTTGGAATAAAAGGAATATTTCAGTAATGGTGCATTCTTAAACTAAAATGTATGCTAACATTAGAGATAAAGAGTGCCGTACAAACTATGTTAGTTAAACGAAGTTTAGATTAATGTGAGTTGTCGCAAACTAGATTCCGAGTTTGAGACGCTTTCGTAAGACATCGTCTGCATTCGGACTGTTTACATTAATCGCAGCACTTCGTAGTTGTTTCGCGTTCGCTTGCGACGTCTTTGTATGGAGCAAAGACAGTATGTCAAAGACAGCAGCGGATATTGCAAATGTAGAGGACGGAATTTCTCTATCTTCAAGTTAAATGCTTTTGTAAATCAATAAATACAGAGTCATAATGAATGTTTACGAATCTACACTCGTGAATACGATTCCTTTATGCAAGCTCATTATTGTCCTCGCCTGCTTCCGCTCAGCGCATGGCAGGAAGGAACGTGCACTCATCAACTGTCGGCCGGTTGCCAAAATGCGTTGGCGCCGATGACATCGCACAGCGTATGAGCTTCGGTAATGGATTACTGTCTTTATTGTGCGAGTCGTTCACACCGAATTTAAATACTTTTTGGGTAATTAGAATGCTGGTGTCGTTGCTCCCGGGTATTATGATAGTTTTTAATAGCGGTAAAACACTGCATTGCGATTTTATCTCTGGGTATATGTGTGTGTGGGTGTGGGTGTGTGTTGACTTACCTACTACGGACATGCGTCAAAATTCGACATTCGAAACCGATTATTGCGTTAGCACCGGGTTTGTAATAGCCCAGAATGTGGAGTTTTGGGATTTACTATAGGAGTTCATTGCATTGTTCGACGAAGAGAATAAATGAAAGGAACAAATTCTTAATCGACGAAAATAACTTTTAAAACTCATGACAACAAACAGCGTATTCATGGTTTTTCGTTCACTTCCTTATAGCCATTCGTGTATTCGCAAGCTTTTTATAATTCAAACAAAGCTAACATTATTTTTGCACCTATCTTGATCAGAAAGCGTGAGATACGAATTCGACAATGGCTTGTGGCTTGTACCTAATCAGTTTCTAGACAACACTGAAAGTAGAGCAGAATAACCTATGTATGAAAGAACTTTTCTAGTTTAGTGCTTATGTTTGGGAACACACTCAAATGCAGAACAATGTTATAGACAAAGTCTAATAATAGAACTGAGTATGGCGGATGACAAATCGACAATATAACTAGCAATAGTTGAGAGAGATTACAAGATCCAAAAAGCAATTGTGAAAGGTTCTCAAACAATGAATGCCGGAACGGAATGAGATTTCGTTTTCTTTCGGATCCACTCTGCAGTCGAATGCGGGGTGAAGGCGGCGGTTCACGGTTGCCTTTTGTGAGGGGCAATCGTCGTTGGCTTAAACGTTCTCCCTTGCGAGAGGGCCGACGGGGCGGGAGGGGCTCGAGGGGCATCTGCTTTTGTGTGTCCGCAGCTTTATCTCGAGCCACAAACACAGTCTACAGTGGCGGTCCCCGGCTTCGCTAAACCGATTGCGTTAAGGCTATTCGTCCGCGGTACTACTCAAAAGAAACTGGTTAGTGATTAATTAGCAGCACGCGCGACAACATTCTGGTCGCGCGTGACTGGTTTCGAGAAACTTTAGTGCATCGCGTACTTAAGTTTGCGCGAAATTGTGCTTCGTTTTATTTTTTATGGAGCTTGGGGAGTTGCTAACCAGTTCCGTTACTTTTGAGTAGCGCCGTGGAAGGATGGCCTTACTCTACCAAGAAATAACTGCTTCGCTACGTCGAATCACAAAAGAATCCGCGACAAACAAGAAGTTACTTTCCATTCCCCAAAGGAATGATGGCCCAAATTTAATTTAAATCGAATTATTCTTTGTTAGCGGCGAAGATTATCAGGAAACAAGTTAATTGAGTTTACAAAATCGGGAATTGTCCGGGTATCTTCAAGTGTTTGTAGTGAAACAAGTATTTTGGTGACAATTTGGTAAATATAAATAACAAAAAATCTACCATTATGATAGGATTACAATTAGCAGATACGAAATCAACTACTATGTGATTTGATTTATGTTTTGTTATATTATGTTGTATGAAGATACAACTAAAGCGGCAAACCAGCGTGCCGCAGTTACCGTAGCCTATAGATGCTTGCAGTACCAAAGGCATCTCTCACACATTGCCAACTTGAACAGGTTATGGGCTTCTGGCTCTCTTACTCATCGCACGAAACGCAGCTACTTTACGCCGACATTTTGTGAGAGGGTGTTGCTACCTCGGTCGAGCCTACCTGCATATAAACTACAGTCTATTGGCTAGCTTGGCTTTACTACCTTAAATTAAACTCCAATTTTTTCTCAGAGAATAATGTCCCATGGTCCCATGTCCAAGGTACTGTGTCATGTCAGGAAATCTATTACCAAAATACCATTGATATGGGTATGCATCCGATCAGATAGGTTGGGCCTTCAATTTAGATTAATGGTGTTAGAATTTAATGTGGACAGAGAGGGCACGTGGTCCTCGGATCTTCCTTTTGTGATTGAATTACGTATATTAATGGCCTAATAAAGTGGGGAAGCAGTTTCAGACCCTACATTCTGTGTGGGTCGAGTTATAATTTTCATAACACAATGGTTGCTTCACTATTACTGGGGGCTTACCACGACCTCTTATCGCGATTCAATTACAGGAACGTTTTAACGTTTCAGTGACTTTTTGTGCAATGACGTACCTTATTGTCATGACAATAAGAAACGTCATTGCACAAATGGCCGCTGAAACGTTAAAACAAAACTGCTATAAGAGGTGGTGGTAAGCCCCCTGGGCGATATGCCACCTCGTTTTAACAACTTATACTGTTTAGTAGCTGCCAGCCGATAAAGTGACTTATCACTGGCATGTTGTAATTTTATAAGTACCAATAATATGTTTGAATTTTTGAATATTTAAATATGTTAGTTCTAGTTCGATTTGAGTTATTCGTCAACTCGCGAGCCTGGAACTCGCGAGCGCGCGCGAGTTGGCACCTTCCGATTTTACCTATTTTTTTTGTCGTCAACTCGCTCGATATGAAAATCTGACGTATTTATGTACAGTCAACTACAAAAACATTTTTAATAAATTTAGTATAAGTACCTACTTTAAATGTTTAAGACACTTTATACGATTTGAGTTTAAAATAAAAGAAAACATAGTTTTTGAGATAGATATAGAATATAAAACTGCTTAATTTCCTGATAATAATCAACAATATCACAAATCAAAAATATCGCCATGAATCAAGAATATGGTTAAGAAATTATATCGCCAAATTATAAATGAAAAAAATGCACGTGGTATTTATTTTATTATGGAATTAGCTGTCCCGGCGAACTTCGCCTCAGAATTAATAAATGTTGTATTAAATTATTAGACGAAAAATAACTAACCCTCCCCCCTCTCCACCCGTTCGTCGTCAAATATCAAATATTAAAAAATCTATAAACCCAGTGTGAGTTAAAATTAACAATTAGAAAAAGAAAAGTGGGGTTTTTAATTTAATTTCATTTAATTTTTTTCTCTTCATAAGAACAGAACATAAAGAAGTAAGGAAAAATAGCTCAATTGGTCCAGCTGTACTCGAGTAACACATTTAGCGGTTACTCCCTTTATTTTTGCCTATGAAATAAATTTGTAGTCACCATCTGATACCAGCAACATTGAAACGTACGCCATCTATTGAAAGTAATCTGAATCATCATTGTTAAAGAAAATTGTTTTTTTTTTTTTGCGTTTTTCGGGCAATTTTTGCAATTTTGCTCTTCATAAGAACCTTCCTTGAACTTCACGGAATATTCTTAATTTGTTCAGCCGTTCTCGCTCGAGTGAAGTCGTGACCTAGGTAATAGGGATTCATTTTTATTGTACATAATAATATATAGATAACTCAATATGTTAATAATACACTGATTTTAACTAAGCAAAAAAGTTAAATCATTATAAACTTATCCCCACAATACATCAAAATCACTAAATACTTCCACATTTTAATATTTTTTAACCTAAACCAACAAACACCTTTTTTATCCGACTGTACTTTATAGGTGCGCGCGAGTTGACGACAAAAAAAATAGGTAAAATCCGAAGGTGCCAACTCGCGCGCGCTCGCGAGTTTTACGCTCGCGAGTTGACGAATGACTCTTCGATTTTCGTTTTCTTTTAAGCTCCCAGTATTCACGTAACCAAAACCGTAACGATGTCTCAGCGATATAGTCGTTGATAGCCTTTTCGTAGTCGTTGATAGCCTTTTCGTAACGAAAAGGCTATCAACGACTATATCGCTGAGACATCGTTACGGTTTTGGTTACGTGAATCGGGCCACTGGACGTGGTCCAGGCAGTTGGTGTTTGAATTCGGTCCGGAGAAGTCCTATCTAAATTATATTTCAGTGTTAATACCTATTCTAGGCTTATCCGTTACAATTATAATAAAACACCATTTAACCATCAACAGTTTCTTATTTACAACACGTTAGCAGCAGTTTCATTACATAAGGCAGGGTCTTCCAATCTAGTAGTAAGTAAAGCAGGTAGGTAGTTTGTCATTACAGGTTGACCTGAAGCGGAGAGTGACAGAGGGAGTGGAAGTAGGATTGGGCTTCCGGCTCTCTCATTCATCGTACGAAACACAGCTACTTTATGCCGATCTTCTGTGAGAGGTAACGCCAATGTAATAAATGAAAATTATTTTTGTTATTTTCAAGGATTATAGACTCTATATCAGAGTTTCTTATTGTAAGTAAATGTTGATATGGCTTTATTTGAAGTATATATATACTATATACAAAATATCATAAAAATAAATTAACCTACTTACTTACTACCTATATAATGAAAATATTTACAAAAAATATACCTGTGCCAGACCGCCGTCGCCTGGCAAAGTGCCCAGACGGCTGGCTGCATTGCCACGTTGTATGGCAATGCAATTATTTGAGTTAGAAATTGTGTTATTTTAAAGGTATCTAGTTTGGTCACAAACGGGAGCATAATACTTTTGAGGAGAAAGTTTGTACATAAAAAGACAAAATAAATCTAAAGCTTTCCCACAGCGACCACAGCACCTGCAGTTAATGAAGGTAACCACGGATCCATTCGAATGTTTACTCAGAGTCCTACTTCTTTTAATTTTGTTTGTAACAAAAACGTGAACAAACTTTATCGCTGTCTCATCAAATTCTCGAAGACAGTATTATTTAATGCTGCACAGTATTTATTTGAATGTTGTTTAAGTTATACAGAGTGAATTTTAAATCATGGGCATCATTTTAAATTATGACCAGAATATTATGGGCAATTAAATAAAAAAATCTATTGATAAAAAACTATTGCTCGAGCAAGCAAATAAGAAAACCAGTTAATTGTCATACCTTACCTGGGTAGTAAATTTGTATAAATTAATTTGTTGATTAATATTCCCTGAATATTCTGATTCATGTGTAGAATCACCGTTTAAAAGGATGTCCATGATTTCAAATTCACCCTGTATATTGAGTAAACTTTGGATGTGTTTATTACCTAATTTAAGTTAATCTGGTAAACCACTTGTTAACTTAATAAGCAGCACAACTTCATAAAGAACAAGAAAGTGACAAATGAAAAGGTGATTTATAACAAACGCGTGACGCTATCGTCATGAAAACTTGTTGGTTGAACTTTGCTCTGGTCTTCAGAAGTGGGATATAACGGGGAAAGATGCGTTGAACATTATCTAACTTGGACCAATTTCAAAACTGAAGCTGCTTTATTGCTTTTCTTGGAGGTTTATTTATCTAAAAGGCTAATCAAAATGATTTTGAAGGAAAATTAAATGTTGTATGTGTCCTATACAGTGTGTTAAGAAAACCTTGTCCGACCCGTGAAGGTATTATTGGGTATCGAGATTCGATTCTATTTATGTAAAAATTTACTTTTTTTTCGAATTTTACTTATTTTTGGAAATAGAAGGATGTCTGCTTTTAGTAAAATTTGCTATCAGATATCTAGGGTACTTTCCTTCCAAACTTTTGTATTTTTTCGACCCTGTGTAGAGCGACAGATTTTGTTTTCGGTAAGGTCTGTCTGGCCTCAAATTTATCTTGCCTCCGCTGACCCGGTAAATTGTCGTCTTAACTTGAGGGAACCATTTATTTGCGTTTAGTCTCAATACTGGGCTTGTCTTACATTATGCAAACGAGTTTTCATTCGCGTCTCGGGATTTGGGACGAAAATGCGAAACCTTCCTGCGAATCTTACGAGAAGTCGAATCAGAAAGGTTCGATAGAGCTTTTTCATATTCGTTTCTAAGGCTCAGTTTGGATCAAAATGTCTGCGCGTAAAGTGATTTGATGTTGCTTAGTTGACGTGCTAAAGATATCGTTGATATCCCAACCCATCCCACTATCCTACTCATATTATAAATGTGAAAGTTTGGATGGATGTATGGATGGATGTTTGTTACTCTTTCACGCAAAAACTACTGTACAGATTTGGATGAAATTGGGAACACATATAGTTTATAACCTGGTTTAACACATAGGATACTTTGTATCCCGATAGTATGTTCCTGTGGGATAAATTATGCGCGGACAAAGTCGCGGGCAAAAGCTAGTTCCCAATATACAAGCTGAGACAAATATACATACAGAAGCAAGAGTGATCTTATAAGGATTCAGTTTGTCCCTTTGAGTTGCGAACCCTAAAAAATGTCACCATCAAACCAATAAGTACATTATCAAAGCAGCGTATACAAAATAAAATAAAAAGTTGTGGCAGGTAAGGGTATTGAATTTTTATTTCCTTATTGGATTGCCAAAAGAATCTTGGGTCTGTAATAACCTTGATACGCGTCGCAACACCGTCGTTGTTCCCATATAAACAGAAACATCGTTATATTTCATCACTGACAACAAAAAACAATCGTAACTAGTAATGCTAGTAATAAAAAGCGGGTCGTGTTTAGGGTTACCAGACGTCAGGAATTATCCTGATAAGTACGGAATTTTTTGTCTTATGTTAGGGAAGCAGAAAAATCTGTAGGCAATGGTAATAACAGTAGTAACTGTAGGTACATACCGGGATTTTTTGAATGAAAGAGGAAAATATAATCTTCTTTTTCTTATTTAGTGTCCGAAGATCCTTGTCGGTGTGGCTGATGGAGCTCTCTCCATCTTTTCCTATCTAGGTCAGTCTCGGTCACCTCCTTATACAATAAGACACCGATCTTCTCTTTAATCTTTTCCTAAAATAAAAACCTCAGTAACTACTCCCTATAACATCAGCTATCTGCCAATGAAAATCCCGTCAAAATCGGTCCAACCGTTTCGAAGATTAACCTGAACAAACATTCAGACATATTGACCATTTTTTTAAAAAAATAGGGTAACGGCACCCAATATTGGCACCCCCCCAATTATTGGCACTTTTGAAGTTATCTTTAAAAAATAAGAAAACTAAACATGGAAATAGTGTATTTTTGTTAAAAGTCATAAATTTCACAGTTTTTCACACCTACCTAGTTATTCCATCCGCTGATCTAAAAAATCCCATAGAAATATGTATGGACAATAATTGGTGCAAGGTGCCAATAATTGGGGGTTTTACCCTACTTTTTAATATAAATACTGTATATACTTTCATGTGCATTTAGTAAAAAGCTGTTATTTTGACATTACAAACAGACCTTCAATTTTATTTATTTGTATTGATTAAGGACATAGTCAGGAAATCTCATTATTTGATCTGGTAACCCTAGTCGTGTTAGGGTAGCGATTACGAGCCAATAATAAGGCGGTCCGACATCGGGTTGAAAAAACCTGTACCTGCCGCTGTCCTAATGAAGGTCGATGTTGGGAACAGACAAATTATTACCTTCGCCGGATGTTGAATCATACATTACAAAGGTAATCAGTACAAGGTGGACCATTTGAAAACCTTTCTATTTTTTGTTTTGCGAAATTGATAAGAAACCTTTTGAAGTTATCAGAGGGAGTGCCTAATCTGCTTATAATGAACGTGACTTTTTCATTCTAGAGAGTTTTGAAAAGGTTTCATAAAATTAATTTTCAATATTTAATACTACACGTAAGAAAAATACTGAAATACGTATCTATAAAAATATATAGACAAGATACAGATAATAGGATTAGTTAAGACGCCTACTTATGAAGCCTTAGAAAAGGCTCAAGGTATGAAGATAAACAAGTCGTATAACTAGTCATTTTTTAAAACAATAGAAAATAATCTATAACCATCCGAGCTAGTAATTAATGTATAGTTACATAAAAAAGAACGGTCAATGTTCCGTGCGCTCGCGGTAGGTCGGACACCGACATAATAATAAGTCCATTTGAAACAATCTGTTTCCCTCTCTTTTGTTTCATTTGGTCCGTCGGCTATCTCGTTCTTACCTTTTTTCTTCCCTTTGCCTCTCCGGTTTTATTTTTATACCATTTTTATCAGTATACTACACGTCCCGCTGTTTAATTTTGGCTCGAATGCGACATTTCTATGCTTTGATTTCTATTTGTTCTTGTTTCAAATGGTTTGCTTTCAATTGTGAAGTTATTGAGCAAGCGGTTAATATAGCTAAATTACTTCGAGTCTACGTAAATAGATGACAATACTTAAAAAATAAAATTAACAATATTATTAATACCATACGTTCTCAAATTAGATTTTTAGGTTCTTTAATGTTTCAATTGTTAATAATATTTATTTCACGACACATTTATAGGACCACAAATTAAAGTTTGTTCCATAAATTAGGTACCTACCTACACCTTAAAAGTAGATACTACGGGACTCTAAAAAGTGTCCATGATATTATATTAGGGTGTTACTTGCAGATGCAATTCTTTTTACTACCTATTCAATTAAAATTGTACCTTATTATGATATATTGAATGACCTGAATCTCCGATAATTATATTCGGGGTGGTACCTACAGCTTATATTTAATTTCAAAGTAAAGCCTTCAGCCAGCTCACATCATTATACGGAGAGTATAAACCCAGGCATTAATTGAAGCACGCAGTTCGCGTATTTTCTGATAGGAAATTAATTAAACTTCAGATGGAAGTTAACAGTGCGACGCGAAGGACGGATCGAACTGCCGAGGATTAGAATTAATTTTTATAAATTATCGCTGTTTTCCGTGTAAATATGATGGAATCATTATAGCCGATCATAACGTACCTTGTTTATATAATGGCAAATCATTTGTATCCTGAAACATATCTAGCGACCTATGTTCACAGCTAAGAATAACAGAGGAATATTGACATACTCTCTGTAGCCTTCCTTGAATAAAGTTAATATGTTCAGTTTAAGTAAATAATGTTGAGGGTCCTTTATTCATAACCCAATGAACAAAACATTAATCTCATTTCATCTTAAGTAATCTGTGAAATTCAAATTATATTTATTACTGAGCAATATTGGCAAATTATTTAGGTACATAATGTAATATGAAATTAATTAAATCAAATCTGAATTTGTTGGAATTTGAAATGGATTTAATTGGAATACTGTTATGTCCGATATGGAAGGAGAGTGGTAGAGACGGATAGTCGGACAAAAGGGTGATTATAACAAGGTCTGGCTTTGGAGCTGGATGCATTTCCAACTGAATATCTCTTGAAGCTGTTTCTTCAGGCCTTATTCAGGATGACGCGAGCCGTAAAATGCCGGAACGCTTGGAATTTGTAAATTGAAAGGCAAAATACAAAGGCAACAGAGACATTTTAAAAGGTAGCGGTTAACTTAAAGTTGGTTTCGTGGTCGTTAAGATTTACTGCGGAAATACTATTTCTCTAATTGGGAAACATAATAAATTTCCTTCAGCAAGATACCGAATATTCTTAAGGAAAAAAGTCGTCCTAATTTTTGTCAGAGACTTGGTACACAATACCACAGATAGCCGAAGAGTTGTACTATACTTTATCCCCACTGTTGGGTTCTCAACTTAACCAGTACCTATTTGTATGATTTTGTTAAGCTACATTTTTATTGCATTGTCCTTAATTTTCAATTAAAAAAACAATATACAAAATATTGCGTCCATGATATTCTATTTGTATGTTCTTGACTGCTTTTCTTAATGTTCGCATAAAAATAGCTTTCTTTTCTCTACGATATAATTAAGCCAACCCGTGTCACATGGGGGAATATAGATCAGCACATTTCGAAGCAAATCAACGATAATAATGTATTGAACATATTTCGTAAGACGTCTGAAGTGCACCAACTCCCACTGGGCCATCGTAGTGGACTATCCTTCTCGCATTGAGAGTGACACTTCTTCTTATCGTATGGTTCCCTGGTACCTGGTGTCAGAGTTGTTTAAGCCGCCCGAAGGCCTCTGACATGTCACTGAGTATGGCTGATATAATAGCTTTAGGCTCGCTTCCTATTACATCGAGACCTCGACATCATCGGCGAAATGTCAGTGAACTGCCCTGTCTACTTTTTAGGGGAATAGAGTAGTACCTTCAAAGATATATTCGAAATATTAGTAACAATAGATTGGGTCCTTTACTAAGCAAATACGGAGATACAATGTTCGCTTTAAAATTGGAACAGCCCGGTATAGAAATAGTTAAAGATTAGTTGAAGATGTTTTAAAATATTCCCCTTTCTTTTTCTTTCTTCGACGTGTATTCTTTCAACTTGCTCATATTTGTTTCTTCTTGCAAATTTGTTCCGAATGTGGACCAACTAATGTGTTGCCTTCCTTTACCGGAATATATGTATCCTATCCTATAAGTATGATTCATAGGTGTATCTTACCACCACCACATACATGTTCGCGACAGCCCCTGTCTATTTATATCTATTAACCTGTGGTACAGTTAATTAAATTATCTGTGCTCTGCAAGCAAGGTGGTTGGAACGGGACGTTCTTAATTACAAGTCCGTTTGTCATCTAATGAAATAAACTGTTACCCACAGTTATATTTGTGTATCTGAAAATCTTTGAGACTGGGGTAGCGTTCTTAATTCAAAAACCTTGTAAGAATTTAAAATATGTAATTGTTATAAAAAGTAACTGTTGCGTTTTTGTTTTATAGTTTCCACAAGTAACAGGCAATATATACTTTGACAACTGCTTTTAAAGTCCAGTAGCTCTACCATAGGGTATATCTTCGCTAAATAGTCTTTAGAAGGCAGTAGTCTACGGTAGAAGAAGGCTTTCTTAAAATAGTTGCATCGCAATTAATAATTCATTCCTTTGGTGGTTCATAGAGGAAATATTATACAATTCCCTGTGTACAAATATTTAATGTAGACTCTAGCAGCAAGCGAGCGTAAAACTCAGTAGATCTAGCTACTCTTAATATTTTAATAATGCACATTGGGTTTTTACCTACCAATACGATAGCACCGAATATAGATATATCAAAACGTATGTCACTCAATTATCAATTGTTATGTCCTGTGTTAACAGGCATCGTAACCATTACCTACTAATTATTATTAACATTAGTCAGTGAATAACGTCACTATTTGATTTGCGGTAGATATTGCATATTATGAGTAAAACAGGGGAACTGGAAGTTTGAAATTAGAACAATGATTGTATTATTATTCTTGCCCGAGTTCTTACCTACTTTGTTACTTGACAAGAATATCAAAAGTATTAACAGATACCGAGTATGTTACTAGACAAATTACGACGGGGCGCGTCACTATGAGTACGTAACTAGTTAAGCTATTTGTAAACAATAAATATCCATTGTTATTCGTCATCAGCTTACAACATCAAACCATTAGTTATTTAACATTTCCTATTAATTTCCGTTCTAGTAAATAATTTATAAGGTAACCTGGGTGTAGGGTTACCATTGTAAAATTATAAATTGTAATTAAAATATTGATTTTACTCATACAGTGCGTAAAGAAAACCCATGCAAAAAAAAATTGGCATTTTAAATGTTCATTAATATGTTTACTACTTATCATAAATATTTTTTATTTTTTGTTTTATTTGGTCATGTGATTGGGAAACCTATACAATATGTTAAAAAAACCCTGTCCGACCCGAAAACGTATTGTTGGGTATCGAGATTAGATTCCATTTTTGTAAAAAAAAAACATTTTTTTAAACTTTTTTTTTTATTTTTCAATTTTTTATTTTTTTATTTTTTTAGCATAGTATGTGTCCCACTACTGGGCAAAGGCCTCCCATATTTTTTTGTAATACAAATACACCGTTTACTTAAATATTTTTTTTCATAAAATGACATCATCACATACTTTGTGGTCTGAGGTGACGCCACACGATCTAACATAATTACTTCCGGTAACGGTGTTGTCATATTTTTAAAATTAGCTACATTTTGTGGGAAAAAGGCAAAAAAAATTGGCACTTTAAATGTTCATTAATATGTTTACTATCATGATTTTTTTTTTTAAATTATTTTATTTGGTCATGTGATTGGGGAACCTAATTACCGGTTTCGGCTCGGACAGGGTTTTCTTAACATGTTGTATACCGGTTTCGGCTCGGACAGGGTTTTCTTAACACACTGTAAATACAAAAGTCTTGACATTTATGTAGTAAACACCAACAAAGTTATTTTTTTTTGCAATAAAACAAATCTACTGCATTTTTTTAAGCTGTAGCCAACAGTTCTAGCATTACAGTCCAGCACTACTACAACCCATATACGAGCTGGTTCGAACGGGGTAGTACCATTCTCAAACGGAACATCGACGTAAAGTAGCTATTGCAGCTGTATATCGTACGATGAGTGACAGCTCAAACCTCCCCTTCCCCTCCCTCTGTCTATTTAACATCAAGCAGGCCATACGCTTGTTTGCACCTAGGTCACATAAAAAAAAAACACGTCGTTTGAAGTGGGGCCGAAATCCTGGCAAGAGGCTATAAAGTGTTTAGTAAAAACCTGATACTTATCTGACACAATTCATGCCGTGTGTTGACCCTAAAGCGCTGGGTTCATCCAAAACGGTGCCGTCATATAACGACCGCATTAGAACATTGGCCATGTAAACTATGGCGCGGTTGCCTAGAGACCGCTTTGGACACCGTTTTTGACATAGCCAATGTTCTAGTGCGGCCGTTATATGATTCTTGGGAACCCAGCGCTTTCCTGCGTGTACTGAGTTTGGTTCGACAAATGGTGGATAATTGAATTTTGCGGTCGCTTAGCAACCCTATACTTCAGAGGCCTAATCACGTATGCTAGAGGCCTAAATTCCATCAATGAGCGATTACTTGATTAGGTATCAAGGGTGAGTTAGGGCTGTAGGGAATTATGTTGTTAAGTGTATTAGTATAGTGTATTAGGTATCTACTCTGTAGTATTAGGTAGGCTCGGAATTCAGTTATCCTGTATCAAATTATATTCCAAACAATGTGAATGGATATGACACGAATGATTTCTTGTTTTATTTGTCTCTACTCTAAAACATGTTGTCTCCAGGGTTGCAAAAAAACAGGAAATTTAAAAGGAAAACTGTTTAAAACGTGTTTAAATCATTATTTAAAACATTTATTTCAAACAGGAGGGAAAAAATCATAGTTTTTAAATGTTTAAAACATGTTTTAAACACGGTGTTTAAAACAAGATGATTTTTTCGTAACAACCCTGGTTGTCTCTATGTTCTATTCTGTGGTCTACTTCCTAGGCTACGCTCGAATCTCGAACATGTCCATTGCTATTCTTACTTCTACACATTTTAAGTAACAGCCTGCTTACTCTTGATTAGAAGAAAGCAGAAGATGTTGTTCGGCCTCATCGTCACTATCCATGAAAATAGGTAATAGAAAACGATTAAAATAAGAATAGGACGGGCTCTCGGCTAACTTCACCCATATAAAGTACTGTACTTATGAGTGAAGTTAGCCGAGAGCCGTACCAATTCCAGTTGTGACGTCACAATATGGCGCTAGGCCGGTCCTATTCTTATTTTAATTGCATCGTAAACTTGCCAGCCCCTCTAGACAGTTGGCTGTCATCTACTAGCGTTTCTACAACTCGCTACGCTTTGGCTACGCTTCATGTATGGAAATGACAAAGGTCACGCGATCTACTTATGGACTTGTAATGTCAATTCTATACATTTAAGCGAAGCGATTTGTAGAAACGCTTGTAGACGAACCCACTTGTCTAGAGGGGCTTGTTATACGATCCTAAACTTTTTGTGATGTGTGTATCCGCTTGGTTTTCATTTACATATTAATTAGTCATCCGGAACCCGAATACACGATACGTGTGTTTTAACATAATTAATAGCCTGAAGCAATTATGTTAAGGATAAATTAATCGTTTAAGCGCAAAGGCTTAGTTTGGATCCCGGTCGGAAGGATTATAAGTTGTGTGTAAATTTGTAGGCTTCTTCGAATACTGTTTAATGATTTTCGAATAGTTTGAAGACCCCAAACGATAGTCACGTGTATTACGCACGTAGGTATGTTATTTTCCGACAAAAAAACAAACTTCATTTACTTCTGCAATGGGTGCATTTTTTAAAAAACGCTTTATCGTTGGACATTTAAAACGTGTTTAACTTTTTTTGTAGTAACATCGTAAGTTCGTCGACGGCACTACTGAAAAGAAAGTGGTTATTAACTTAAATTACTAATTAATTTCTAGAATTCAATAGCATCAGCACTTCTACGGCGACTGTACTCAATAGAATCTGGTAAGTAACTAGAAGCGCGCGACACGACATGCTCCTAAAAACTTTTCTGCAGCGCGTAGGTACTTGAGTGTTTGAGTTTTTTTGTATGTCGCTTGAGAAGTTGCGTTTATTTTGAGTAGCGCCGTGGAAGAGCCACACGTGACTAGCATTACTAATTAGTTCCTAATTTGAATTACTAACCAGTTCAGTTTCTTTTGAGTAGCGAGCTCGACGAATGGCCTAAAAAATCACGACCGGCATTCAGAAAAGATGTCCGAAGCGGCCTTTGAAATTCTCCCTATTCTATGTAGGTATATTACAGGGGACGTAAATATTCCGCCTCACAGAGCTTTCCTTTAAGATAGATAGGGTTTGTAATACGTCCGAAAGGATCCATGGTTCCCAAACTATCTCCGGGGAAATCACATAACGCACTGAGGGACCAACTGGGCTAACAAGTTCCTTAAAAAAAATATAGACAGAATGATGTACGGCGATTTAGACTAGGGTTTCCCATTTCCAAATATTATGCTTGATTAATAACGTATCTTACGTTATTTATTATTACACTTTTGAATAAAAATAAAGTAGGTATTGAATATTAATTTTTTATGTATTTGAGTACATGATATGTTGTGTAAAATATTACAAATGATGTTATAGTAGGTACAAATTATATTAAAAAAACATAAAGCAAGAGTCAAGACTTCTCATTTTCGGCAAAATTTATGAACATGACTGATTTTTTGTACAACTGTCAAACAAATTGGCAATATTCGTATTCGTTTTATAGATTGTTTTTGGGCAATTATAATGGGCAATAAGGTATATTTTGATTAGCTTGTTTTCAGTGTTTTCGATTGGTGTTTAAAATGGAGAGCGATTCTTGTACAAGTCACACTTCGGTTACCTACTCCGAAGAAAACCTTATTATAGAAATTAAAAAACTAGGTATATAAAAAGGATGAAAAACTGTGATAAAACAATCCACTTACCGAGTGGAAAAAATATTGAATCTATCTTGGAAAATTATTTTTTCCTTTGTCATCATGATAATAGTTACGTTATTTATCAGAAAAAGTTATCAACTCCTATTCAGACGTATAGAATGGACATAACACCAAGAAAGTATGAAAATGCTATATCTAGAGTTTAAATGACTTGCAAGACTGGAGACGACCTCGAATCAACTAATGAACTCTTGTAAATCTTGTAATTCTGCTGAGTGGATGAATGAGTAGGCTTATAATTTAAGGATAGGTACGTCATTCCAGTACATATAATGGGCTGCCTCGACCGGCTCACAGAAGATCGGCGTAAAGTAGCTATTACAGCTGAGTTTCGTACGGATGAGTGAGAGAGCCGGAAGTCCGAACACAGTCCCCCCTTCTCCTCCCTCTGCAAAATTGTCTGCTTGTTATTTCTTGATAATAAGGTCAATAAAATCAGCTCAGCATGTCAATTGATTAGAATGGGTGACGTTAACATTTCCAATAAAATCAAAAGTTGATTGCTTTATAGGAAGCACGTAAAATTTACAACATACCTAATGTGTGATGATAAAATAAACGAATTATTAATTATAATTTCATATCAACAACAATATTTATCAGCTTAACAGGTCATTATGTGTTCGCTAACAGGATATAATTCCATATATTTTTACAACACTAACGACCGAATATTCAAAGGCTACTTAAATATTTAAGTTCCACTTAGCAGTTTGAGACATCGTTAACTGTCATTTTTTGTATGGCGCATCAAAGTTAAGCAGCTCTCAAATTTAAGTTGCGTACAAGTATTCGGCCGATAGCTACCTACTTACTCTACATAAAATATGTTCACACACATTTCGAATAACGCTAACATCTCAGTTGTGTACGTTTTCGAAGGAGTCGGGCCTAAGCACCCTTGACGGGCCCGTTTCAAAAGGCCACCTTACCTCGCCATACCCGCCCTGCTTGCCTCCTTTGACAGCACTCGAGAGCCCTTCGTTAGTTCACCGCAATACGTAACTGTGTTATGATCCTGCACGTCTCCGCTCCAAGTGGCTCCTTAGACGGAGACGAGCGAACGAGGCACATGTAAGGAATGTATTGACATTCTTCTAAGAGGTCTTAGAACGTAAGGACGTTATGCTGAGTGTATGTAAATTGGTGCGTCCAGATGCCTCTCATGCCTCGCCCCGAGTACTCATATTATGACATAATAATAATATGATATAACACGCCGGACATTGCGGTGACGGTTAATACCTATAGCTGTATGTGGAAACCACATATAAATATCGTCAGTGCGCTCGTTTAGAAGAAAATGTAATTGTAAGAAAAAATATAGGGAGATAAATAAATAAATACCGCCGGACGAACACATCAAAACTGTAAGGTCCCAAACTAAGCAACGCTTGTACTATGGGTACCGTACAATGGACTGGGGGCGATCCTAGTGGCCCAGATCAGGGCAAATGATTAAAAGGCCATTTCCAAAAAGAATTAGTTTTAGTAACAAGAAATTAAGTGCCAATCAATGCCTTTGGTTGCAACGTATAAATGTTGTACCTTACTACAAATGTAACTAAACAATCAAAGTAAATGGTTTTATAATATTTGAAGCCCGTAAATTGAAAGCTTTTTGATATTGGCACAGTTTTGTATTGTACCCATCCACCGCAATCAACTAATGTCGGAAGCAATTCCCAAATGGCAAGATAGGCCGATACAATACAAAAAATACCCAAAAAAAAGAAAAAAGAATTTGCGTCCCATTTTTGTAATAGCTTTGGGATTAAAACCGTTGCAATTTTACAGTGTGTGGCGATGAATATGGCACGTTTAGCTGTAAAATAATGTTTATGTGAGAGTATACAAATCTATGTTGAGTTTCGAATGCGCGTAATGAGCCGCTCACGTACAGACAGACATTAGGGAAAATGTATTTACATATAGACAGATTTGTCGGTTTTACAAACAGTATTCAATACCCGTCTTACTCACGATGTGCCTTTGACATGGCCAGGACTGTTATTCACAAAAATAGGATTCAAAATTACAAACAGGCACATCTTTATAGGCAACAAGATAAGATAACTTCTGAAATTATACGATACCATGGTAAATTTTGCGGAGGAAATTGGCAGCACTAATTACCAGATGGGGAAAAATGGATGCTCAGTTTGTTTATAAGCGCCGGGGGATGGGCGGCGCGGGTAATTTGGACCGTTTTATTTTTTTGAGCCGGAACAATGTACGGAACTCCCCAAAAGTAAATTTTTAATTTTGCAAGCGTACCTACCTAAAATTGTTATTGTTTTTATTAGTGTCTCAGTGGCGTAGTTATACTAGAAATTTGAGCAATTTGTATACAATGCAAAAATGGATGTACTTAGTACTTTATGAAAAAAAAAAAAAAAAACATAAAACCTCTAACATTTGTATAAGTATTCCACATTTAAATTAGGTACTACTCTATAGATGGGGAGCCGTAGAAGGGGTTTCTGGATTAGCACGAGCGCGTCAGATTAAGATAAGGGAGATAGCTTACATATTGATAAGAACCTCAAAAAATTATGAGCCCTTAATATTGGTGGGTTTGCTCAGGGGAACCAAAAAAAATAGACCATCTTAAAATACTTGAACTCGTCAGATTAAGATAAAGGGGATTCATTACTAGCTAAGAAGTGTCAAAAGTGTCAATTTTGTTAATTTGATCGTCAGTCTAAGAAATGGGAGCATCTGGAAGTTTCACTTTTTCACCACATCGGTTTTTTTTTTAAATATAGGACTGCGGTGGCAAAAAAACGTACGGCCCGCCTGATTTTAAGCAGTTACCGTAGCATATAGATGCTTACAAATTCTGACGCGCTCGAGTAATTATTTTTTTTCAATTTATCATGTTGGAGCATGAAAAGTATCAATATCTGACACGCTTGAGTATTTTTATATCATTGCTTTTTATACAAAAAAAAAATATTTTTTTTTTTCATGTATTCGCTTCTCCCACCGCTGAAAGTGGAAACATCTAGAACAATGTATTCTTCCTATCATCTCATCTACCGAATCTACAAGGTTTGGACGACGCTCGTGCAAATCCACGAATTGCACGCTCGCCTCCCCATCTATCTACTGATATAATTGTTGAACTCTGGTTATTTATTCTATCAATGATACTGAGATACTGTCACATTTGGCTAATGAACCCCATCAATTGTTTATCTTGTAGACAGGCTTTCGAAGCAAAAACCTCACTATTATTAAGTCATCATGTTCCACAGTATTAACCCGCGGCCTACCTGCTCCGGCCTCAGTTGGCCACCCGCTAATCATGGGCGCAGCGGGAATTCTGGGTGCCCAACTTTACGGGCGCAATTAATCTCGATTTACGGACTTTGCTCTTAATAGACCTCCCGAGAACACTGCATAAAATATTCTGTTGAATACATATTTACCCTGGTTCACCCGTGTTGAGTCATGTTTTATGAGTGTCGTCCGTAGAATGTTAAGCAGCTTTCAAACAAATACCATAACGATTATATTCCTCAAAAGGCAAAGACAAATGTTTTGTCGTGGTGTTTATTAAATCCCATTTGATTATTGTAAGCTCAAAATTATTTTAGGAAAACTAATGTTATATTGAGTGGCGACCACGTACCGGAAGACGCAGCGTGGGTAGGCCCCCCACAAGATGGACTGACGACCTAGTGAAGGTCGCGGGAAACCGCTGGATGCAAGAGGCACAGGACCGGTCGTTGTGGAAAACCTTAGGGGAGGCCTATGTCCAACAGTGGACGTCTTTTGGCTGAAATGATGATGATGAATGTTATAAATGCGAAAGTAAATGTGTGTGAGAATGTTTGTTACCACGGATCTCCATAACTACTAAACCGTGTTTAATGAAGTTTGAAACATAGATAGTCTAGGCTCTGGAATAACACATAGGCTGATCTTACATATCAATTTCCACGCGGGAGACGCCGCGGGGCACAGCTAGTAGAACAATAAAAGTTTCCAGGTGAGGTCTAAAATCAAACATTTGCCGTCCTCCCCTGCGTGCAACGCGGAACTTGTTTTATTAAATTCCAAAGCGCCCGCTTCAAATATTGGCCAGTATTGCTGGCCGACAATATAACGTTGGAATAGTTGATAGCAATTGAAAACCTATGATTTTTTTATCTGCAACTTTGCAGTTGCAGCGGAGAGAATAGAAAAACGATTTCCAAGCCTGAAACGTTTCTTTTAATTTCATGTAATTTCATTAAAATTTGTAAGTTTTTCTTCGGGATTCATTGAGGATCAAACGGTGTCTTTCGACTAAATAATTTCTTCTGGCTAGATCATGGTTTACAGAAGTAACAGCGATGAGGGTGTGTCAACGATATCCTATGACATATTCTTCAAGTGCTTTCATAGTGGGAACTTGATGTAAGAGATCGAACGATATTTATTTATAAAAAGGCTAGAAATATTCTGATGACATAAATAAAAGAATTTACCTGTATAAACATTTACCACTGCCGACAAATATACCTCATATTTACGATAATACAGTTCCCCGTTTTCCGCGTACGGAAGCAATCCCTCCCTAGTTTGACACTTGAATATGATAATCCTAACCACATCGAATCGCAGAGGCGAAACGCGACATCGCCGCGAACGCAATATTAACACTCATGTGACAGGACTTTTCTTATTCGTAACGCGAGCGTGACACAGCAATATCGAATACAATCGATATTTTTACATTGGGAAAAGTTATTTTGGGAATATATATCAGTATTGCTTGGTTTATAGTTGCTTGGTTAATTCTAACGAGCTCGGCAGCTAGCAAGCTCCTACTTAGTATCCACCTAAAAAAATAGATGAGCTACTATTATAATAATAATTTTGCCTTTTTAACGTCCCACTGCTGGGCACGGGCCTCCCCTCAATGCGAGGGGGATTCAAGCCATAATGATGAGATGAGCTACTAATCTTAAATTTTGTTGCATACAATAGAACATATTTTAAGCCACAATAATAATGTGACTAAAAAGTTGAAAACGTTTTGGGTCTAAACTGGTTTGGTGTTCCATTTATAAAACTAAGAAGATAGATGATCAGTTTGGTGGATCCCGTCGGAATCACTCGATCAAACATCAAACAATCGATTTTAAAGGGCCTCGATTTCAACATCGATTTTACAACGTACATCCTTTCTAATGTAGGTCGATTGAAGATTTTGCGCAATCACCTGTGTGGAGATCAATGGTATAATAAGAAAGAAGGTAGATAGGTTATCCAGACTAAAGTATTTAAAAATGGCACGAATAAAGCGCGCACACAGACGTAGTCAGGATCGGCGGCGGTCTGAAGTACGTTAATTGCTTGTTTTCATATATTATTATTATTATTAACCACAAGCGAGTTAAATCAAAAATATACGTAACCGTGCAAAAACAACATTGTCAACGCGTCCATCAGTGACACTAGACCGCGTGCGACTGAGCTCAGGTTTGCCAATTAGCAAAGTTATGTGCCACTTACGGAAAGCGTACAACCTATCTACATTTTTATTTAATATCTTTGAAGTAGATATACGTGAGACAATAGGCGCAGGCCGCATTTGCGTTTTATGCAGTTTTTATTGTTCAGCCTTCCGAGAACAGTGTCTGGCTGTGCGTCACTAACATACCTTTGTATCGTGGTTGTTATTGACGTCGTTTTCACGAAACTATTACTAATTTTAGCCTGACTGTGTTAGGTAGTCTGCACCCTAAATGTGATACCTAGCGTTTCATAGGGTCGTCTAGTCTACATAAACCGAGCGGCGCGTTCGAGTAATCAGTTTTGGTAACGTCATATATCTGATTGTTCGAGCATGGCTGCTCGGAGCTTTTGGACGCGGCCATTAGCACGGCTTCTTTCATCTCTCTTCCAGGCTGTCTCGAAATCGATAAAATTTCAATCGGATTTAGTTTTGATACTTTTGTAAGAATTATTTGGTAATTTGGCCGTCGAGCCGCGAAGACGCAATCGTAGTTAGGTAAACCGCCGAGGGAATGCTTGAACTGTCTTAGTCATCATATTGAACGAGAGCAATTTGTCTGGTAAATGGACCTCGTTGTTACCGTCAGCTTTCTCTTTGCTCAGGAGTAAAGCAAAAAGGTCAAGAACGAATGTTTCTGAGGCACACGTGCGCTCCACTGCTGCTTTTCTTTGTTTAATTTGCATATTAATAGGATCGCGTGCTAAGAGCGCCCGTCCAGACCGTACCTTTGTTATAAGTGGTCCATTCTGTTGTGATGTACGTTTTACACGCTCGAGCCCATTGTAACGTTAGGTCAAAACAGATGGCCTTGAAAGCGATTCGAGGAAACACCAATGTGAAACAATATCTAGGTAGCAGAATTTCCGACACCGACGTATTCCAATTTTAATATACCTATTAAGGAAACTGTTAAGACAAGTCTCGAAAATATATACTGTTCGGCCGCTGAGAGAATGCACATTTGACAGTTCGTTATCGAATGTTCGATATAACTTTGAAGCGGCGAACACATTACGACGAAAATATTTTAACCGTACATTGACACTAAATAAAACCAATAATTATATAATTATGCCAAATTTACAATAAATATACACGTTTCATTCTAAAACTATTGGTTAAAAATTAAGATTAACAAAATTTGTCGTGATTTTACATTGAATTGATGGCAATCCAAGTAACATCCAGATAGCCACATTCCGATCTATTACCGTTTAGCACAGAAAAAGTATATCGCGAGACCACACCAGTTACTGTATGGTCCAAAAACAAGCAATGCTTTACAATCCCAGCGCGCCCAGTGATCTCCAGACCAAAGAAATAACTTTTTTTAACACCAGGGCGAACAGTAGTCACTAGTTGACACATTCGATATTTTCATGCAAACTATTGAAAGTTCAGCCTATGTCGTTAGCCCGCCTCGCTTGTAGAGCGGTTGTCGCGAAATGATGAATGGTGTCCTCTGATCTTCGCTGAGCACTTTTTTACTCCTTTTGTATCGCGTTCATCTCGGGGCCACCTTCCTTGATGCTTCGATCGCTTTTTTATGACACAGTAATTTTATTATTGTTATTCAGACGGGTGAAAAAGCGCTCGTCACCGCTCTATTGAGACTTCAAAAGGATGTAGTCAGTATCTATCTCAAATATTTTTCGGTGGTTGTATTACTTGTGTGTAAATAGTGAGTTCGGTTAGAAGAATAGATTTGTTTCAGTTCTTGTGCTTTTTATGGAATTATTAATGTTTTTATTGGAAGTGTTTTGTGCAATTCTCATTTCGGTGAAGGATGATGCATAATAATGATGAAAATATCCGTCTGTAGTTATATGCATTATGTATCTAATTAGTTTTGTGTTGGTTATAAGGACCAACATATATGGTAGCTATAGTTATTGCAGCAGGTACCTATTCTACTTAATATCAGCTATAACATTATTTTAAAGCTCTTATTTGTCGTTTTGGTTTCCGTTACAAGATTTATGAATCTGTTTACGGAACTACATTGATAAAGTTGTCCAAACAAATATTATGATGAAGGAATTGTGTACTGTATATTAATATTATTTTCTTTTCGTTACAGGTACGCCCAAATTCTTGTGGAATTAAAAAAGTTTTGTTGTCATCTCCGCATTATGGAAATAAGATTTTTAACTGTAAGTACATATAAATTGGAACCATTCATCCCTTCGATGACGTCCACTGCTATGCAAAGGCCTCCCCCTATGATTTCTACATATTCACCAGCTTTTTACGACACGTGGGATGTCATAGTGGCGGGCTGGCCAACCTAGTTAGTGTCAGAGTTATCCAAGCCGCCCGAAGGCCTCTGAGAAGGCGTAACGACTGCTGCCTAGATGATAACAACCGGGACCGAGGGTTTACGTGCTCTCCGAAGCATGGAGTTAAGTTGTTGAGATCCTTGATGACGGTTACCACTTACCTACCATCAGATGTACCGTCTCTCCGGGAGTCAAAAAAATATTTTAGCATAAAATAAACTAATTTGTAAAAACCGTTCTAATAAAACTAAGTGACGTGCACGTGGAAATTCAGGCACAAGTTATGGCTCGGACGGTAGAAAAAGCGGCAATGTTCGTCCTACCCGTCCCCTATTATTCACGTATCGAGTGGGCAATAACTCAGGATTCGGAACACCTGTTCTTCCATGGCAAACAAACGGTGTATGATCGAAATTCATGCTGAAATGGAGACTGCGACAAAAGACTGATGCGATTTCGTGTTGCGCGCTAGTTGGCGCCTTTATCGCTTCATACGCCCATATATTTTTTCATTTTATTTGCTGCATAGCACCAAACTAAAATGTAACTGTTCTTAAATTTCTGGCATAGTTGACCTTTTTTAGATCTGTATTAATCGTTGCACGTAGTTTCTATCGCTAATGAAATGCTAATTTGAGGAAATGCTAATCTGGCATTATACAAAAAATGCGTGCATTTGTTGAAGGTAGAGCCAAGCTATAAGCCAATTGACTAATGGCTGGCTCGTCTGGGGTAGTACCTACCCCCTCACAGAGAAGCGGCGTAAAGTAGCTATTTCAGCTGCGTGTCGTACGATAAGCCAGGGAGCCGGAAGCCGAAATGCCCCTTCCCCCTCCTTCTGTCGCTTCAGGTGGGCAACGTGCGAGTAATGCCTTTAGCATCTATAAGCTAGTATGTAAAATTAACATTGAAAGATACTTTAACTAATCTGCATAAGTCGAGGAATTAGACTAGGCCGGTTTCATGACTGGGATAACAAGCATTAGGTATAGTGATGGGATGTTCTCGAGAACATTCTCACCCTGAGAATTTTTTATTTTGGGTGACGTTATCCTAACTTTCAATCTTAAAAACAATTAAAACCACCATACTTGCATGTTTAATGAGGTTTATGCCAAGTTTAACATGCTTCAGAAGATAAATTCTCGAAAATTCTCACGAGTAAGTTTCCGTAAGTTTCCGAGGGTGAGAATGTTCTCGAGAACATCCCATCACTACTTAGGTAATCTTGTGTGGACGCACGCCAAGTTGCGTGCACCGTCTGACATAATACCAGTCATGGTATGTTGTTACAACATCCTACAACAACAAAGGGATTGTGTTGGGATGAGCTCAGCCATTGCAATTATTTATTATTAGGTTACGCTGCCTGCGGCGTCGGTTTAACGACCGTGTGTATGTTTAATATGGATTTACATTTTTATTTCCAAAAAAAGAGTAACCATTAAATTTTGACGACCGTTTCGCCCAGTGGTTTGAGCGCTGGCCGCTCGGCTCACTGCATCAGGTTGCGGGGTCGATTCCCACTAGAAACAAATTTCGGAAAAGGTTTTTTCGTAATTTGCCATGTTCGGGTGTCACTGGGGTCACCCCAGTCCATTGTATGGTAGCCTTAGTACAAGCGTTGCTTAGTTTGGGACCATACACTTGGTGGGTAATTCTGGATCTTTTAGAGGTGACAGGTTTCATTTTGATGCTTGCCGATTCAAAAATACCAGTCTTCTACAATATACAAACCTTCATTAATGAAAAATCTTCATGAATTTTTATTTCTGAAAGAGTTTTGACTTTTAATAGTTTGAGAAAAGAAATTTTGTTTCTTTTGGATATGCTCAAAATAGTAACGTGTTCTTCTCAAATTTTCAGCCACTAGAAGCCAATGCTGTTTGGCTTGGAAATAAGCAATTTATCTCTATGCTAATACTGGCTGAGTTGTCATTGTGCCTTTCAACAAATGGTTCATTTGAGCTGAATGTCCCGGTGCATTCGACCCCACAGTCGCACCTACTTGCACCAGAATAGATTTTAATAGTGTTACGGTAAATTTACGCCCTTTATGGCAGCTGTAAACTGCACGAAAGAGTTAAACAACGATTTGTTGACCACAAATAGGTAGGTTTATAGCTACGAGCTCCATACCGGAAATAAAGCAGAGGTTTGGGTATTTTAGGATAGGTGTACATTTCACGCGAGATATTTAGAGGGTGATGTCAATGTACGTTCTTCTTTTCGTTTAAGGCTCTCTAAAAGAAGATTGTTCACTTCTTCTTCTTTAAGGAAGGGCCGGGCCCCATTGCGTTGCGTTGCGTTGTGTCGTCGCTGCGTCGTCGCGGCGTCGCCGCTACGTCGTTTTACATATATGTATTTTATAGTGACATGCCACATTTATGCGTTGCGTCGTCGCATGCGATGTTTCAATGGAGAGACGAAGCGAGGGAAGGTGATGCGCTGCGCTGTCGGTGGGATGACGTACAGCATTCCGCTGCTAGAGGGAGACGTGCGTATACGAAATGACGTATACGACGGCGTGGCATCACCCTCTTGCGTTGCGACGTCGTGCGTCTTCGCAACGCAGGTTTGGCATATAATGCGTCGTCCGTTGCGACGAAGCAGCGCAGTGCGCTAGTGGGGCCCGGCTCGAACTCGTAACGAGTTGCTTCTGTAAAAGGAGTAAAAGTTACCTACTCATGTATCCCATGGGAGTAGGTGGTAGAAACTAAGGCTCGCCACATGCTGCGAGACTGACACACTTCTTTTGTTTTCGTGTCCATAAATCACGCACTTGACCCTCATATCCCGTAATTCTAGACTTTCAGCGTGTATATCCTTATTTTCGTTTACGTAATCAAGTTAAGTCTGGATTGCAAAGAATTTTAAGGGCCGTCAAACACGTGAGCAGCCCACGAGCCAGTAAAGCGTTAAGGCCCGGCTCGGATAATGTTTGTGGAGAAAATGGATTTGTACTTGAAGGAGAAAATCTTTAATAAAAGTTTTTTACGATATATGTCTATAGCAGTTATGTGCTCGGTGGAGATTTTATGGATCATAAACCTATTAGTAATATCGTGTGAAATATTTTTATACTAATAGTCATTTTCATTTCGTCCATTATCGCGTCTAGACAGGTCAATGAGTTGCGTATGTTTGCACAGTCGACTATAATAATTAGTTCAATTGTTTCATTCTAAATTTAAATTGTATTGCTACAGTGCGTATGCGCTGTTAAGTGCCGAGAGATAAAAATAAATTCGGTCACTCAAAGCGATTTAGGTTTGTACTATATGTTTAAAATTGCCTTTATTGGTATCAAGCACTTGTGTGTCGCGTAGTTCTGCGTTCCGGCTTACAAAGGGTTAAGGTCCTTTTTAACCCCCGACGAAAAACGAGGGGTGTTATAAGTTTGACGTGTGTATCTGTGTATCTGTGTATCTGTGTATCTGTGTATCTGTGGATCTGTGTATCTGTGTATCTGTGTATCTGTGTGTCTGTCTGTGGCATCATAGCGTCTGAACGGATGGACCGATTTGGATTCAGTTTTTTTTGTTTGAAAGGTGAGTTAATCGAGAGTGTTCTTAGCTATGTTTCAAGAAAATCTGCTCAGCCGTTTGAAGACCATCAGCTCTTTTCTAGTTGATGAAAAGATATAAACAACTTCCACCGGTCTGATCGATACGAAATTTGAAATCCTGTCACTTGTCAATGATATTACAAAGTATGATAACCTTGACCTGATGCGCAGGCATCATCAGAAGAACTCCTCAACGGTGTACGGCATCTACCGTGTGTTTGGGCTCATACGATGCGTTTTGAAGAGTACATGCTAATACAAGCTGGGCATTTAGTACACCGGTAATATAAGTTTAAAAAAGCATGAAATAAAAATTAAATTAAAAATTTAAAAAACCCCCGACAAAAAAAAATCCTTTAAAAAGATAAAAATAATACCTGAATATTTTCACCCAAGCGTCGTCGTTGCGTCGGGGGACCGCTAAGTACGCCGGTCATGGTTATAATCTACAGGTTACTCTAAATGTAATGTACTTAGCGGTCCCCCGACGCAACGACGACGCTTGGGTGAAAATATTCAGGTATTATTTTTATCTTTTTAAAGGATTATTTTTTGTCGGGGGTTTTTTAAATTTTTAATGTACTTTGGTGCTGTACCAAGTCTTAAGCGAATCCCGCGCAAATCTAGACAAGGTTGTCCTCACATTAATTAATTGTCATTGTTTTCTTTCATCACTCTTTGTTTCAAACGGCGGTGCGTTTATTTAAAGGATTAATTCCAGACTACAGCTCAGACGCAGTCTAATCCTATTATCCTCTAATTAAAAGCAATTAGTTAAGTGCTAAAGATTCTTGTTTTAGGAATTACAAAGATTAAAGGTACGTTATTGTGGGGATAAGCGATGTTACTGTGGAGTTACATATAGAAGTATACGTGTGAGGTTATTGCAAATATGTTATAAGTAGGTTCGCGACAGGTCGAGATGACATTCGGGTTATGAGTTTTTTGCAGAATAAAATCCGAATCAAAATTAGCGCCGCCATAGACGGACTGCATTTTGCAGTCGACAGCACGCCGAATGCTTGTCGGCGGGCTGTCGCGAGCTGTCAACTGCAACCAGAGCTGTCAGTTCCGACTGCAAAATACAGTCCGTGTATGGCGGCCCTTAGCAGGACCCGATAAACAATTAAAATCGCCCACAAAATTATTAAATTAAATTATTTTGTTGCGTTGCGGGTCCTGGTAATTTTGATTCGGATTTTATTCTGCAAAAAGCTCATAACCCGAATTTCATCTCAACCTGTTGCCTACTATAGGTATTTATAGTCGCCTTTACTAATTCATAGTATGGTAGAGCGATGGTAGAGCCTCGCGGCGTTTCGTTTATTGAGTTGTGCGAATAATTATCGCACGATCCAATAGAGTTCAATTTCAACACAAATTATTCACATAGGTTTGAATATTTTTATTTTATTTGGGCCACCGCAGACTTGCTACTTTTAGCATCGGTGATCGGCGATTTTGATGCTGCGTCTCGCTCGTTCGCGCTCGAAGAAACGCGACGCAGCATCGATACGTCACAAAATCGCCGGTCGCCGATACTAAAAGTAGCAAGTCTGCGGAGGCCCTTTAGTTTAGTTGAATATTAGGTACCTTATAACGAGTAGCATATAGTTAGCAAGATAAGTAAGAATGTCCTTCAAAGAAGAACAGTCTTCGTGTCAATCGAAAAAGATGAGGTAAAGCTAACGAATACGAACGGTTGTGATTATAGACGCTTGGGTAGATTTTTAATTTCCTAGAAATAATATAAGTATTATTTTCGTAACCTTCTCAAATAAGTGAGCGTCGTCCAAGCTCACCAGTCTTTTATACAGGGTGTTAAATTAGTCTAGTGACGAATTCGTGCTTAAACACGTATATGAAAAAATATAAATAAAAAATACTAATAAATGAGAGAGAAAACTTAAAAAGATATTGCAAAAACTTTTGCAACGTGGGCCACCCTAAGTTAAGGAGAGTTCTTTCAATACGTTTCTCATCTTTGATAACATCATGTATACCAGTGAGTAATAAAGTAAATGTAAGTCAAAATGTAATCAGGCTGCCTTTAACTTAGGCGCGATGTGTTGTTTATTCTACTTGTAAAGATAACAGGCCTGTGTCACTGACCGCCCCACGCCCCAGGGGTAAAAGGTGAATAGGCACTGAAGGGCGTTTATAAATGCTAAGCGTTTTGTAAATTATTATAATTTTGAGAAATGACTAAATTATGCAAAATTTAACCCCAAACTTTTTGATGCTATGGAAATATTTAAAGTCGATGGAATTTTCTAGGTACTAAAATAAACGAATTCTCATTTGTATTGCTAAAATAGTGCCTTTAAATTTACTTATAGTGTTTTCCATTTTTAAATCGCCTAAACATACAATTTTGGCAATTCAATTTCTAGAGGAAATTTACACATGATTGTTTGGCAATAGATGCGGTTCTACATTTTAAAGCAATATATCAAATAAAAAAACAATCGAAAAAAAAAACTCATATTGCTTTGGCATGCGCATCGACGATGTTCAACGACTTATGTCGCTAACCGCTAATCCGTACATACCAGGAACAATTTTTATCCTTATCTTAATGATCCATTTTATGTACTCATCACGCACTATTCCTATCTCAATAAACCCAACCGCAGAACTAAATGGAGATGTGAGATTACATTCAACGGAGTAATTAACGAGTATTGTCGGCATTCAGTTTTGAGAAAGTGCCTGTTGGAATGATTGAGCGTGCAGATAATGTGATCTTAACCTTACTCCTCACGACTTAACAATGTAAGTAGTAGAGATGTTCAGGTATAAAGATGCCATTCGGAATGACGCGGCAGACAGCAGACGTCAGTCGGTCTCATACAAATTGTGGCGATGACATGTGCCGCGACGGCAGACCGCATTACAATTTCTATGAGACCGACTGACGTCTGCTGTCTGCCGCTTGCTACGAACTCGTACCTTCACAGAAACTGTAATGCCGCCTGCCGTCACGGCTCATGTCGTCGCCTGTCTGACACTGCCGTCTGCTGTCTGCCGCGTTCTTCCGAATGGCTCCTTTAGAAGTAAGATGTGTTTTCTCCCCTATTTAGGAAATTAGTCCCTCTAGCTAAGACTGGTAGGTCCGTGATCCAAACTGACAAGCGTTTCATTTATCGACAGTTAATGTAATTTCCATAGTAAATTTTAGTGTAGGGGTATGTAGCAAAGAAGTAAAGCGATTGATGCGATTTGTAGAAACCGGTCTAGGGTAGAAACGCTTGTAGAAAATCATCTTAGCTAGAGGTGCTGGTGATCGCGAGTGCTTCGAAAATACTAAAAGTAGGTACGTAGTAATCTTGTCTTGAGACCGCGATCTCAAATTAGTAACATTTTAGTACTTCAAGTAGTTATGATTTGTTTAGTACCTACTTTGTGTGATTAGATGTGTCCATATGGCGCGCATGCCTCACCCGAGCACTCATATTATGACATTGTGCCTATACGTTCCAACGTCAAAACTGATTGCTCGGGCGAGGCATGCGCCTGATGAAGACGCCGCCAATGAGTATCAAATAATGGAGTTATTACGAGTTAGTTTCTGCACTAATTTTGTGATTTTCTGAGCAAGGCTTCAAATGCGTGAACTGTAAGGCAAAACTGGCACTCTTATGGCCAATACCCAAATAACTTTGGCAGTATGGAACGCCAGCGAAAGCCAAGTCCAAGTTTATTCTGTCTGACGTCTACCAATGTTCCAAATTATCTTTTACGGAAGTCATTTTTATATCACGTCTCAAGTTACTGCGACCGAATCGAGTCCAAATTCACTTCACTTGATGGAATTGGCCATAGCAACACATACGAGTATAAAACTTGTTTGTCCTGTTTTATGTTTAAAACTAGCTTTTGCCCGCGACTTCGTCCGCGCAGAATTGAAATTAAAAAAAACGGACCCCGGATCCCGTTTCCCGGAACCGGATTTTGTATCCCGGATCTCGTTACATAGGTCCCGTTGCCCGGATCCTGGATCCCGTTTTCCGGATCCCGGATCCCGTTTTCCGGATCCCGAATCCCGTATACCGAATATCCCGGATCCCGTTCCCAGATTCCGTTAGCTAAATCCCGGATCTCATTTTCTTAATCCCGGATCCCGTTTCCCAGATCCCAGCTTCCGTATGCCGGATACCGGATATTTTTTTATTATAGGACTGCGGTGGCAAAAAAGCGTACGGCCCGCCTGATGTTAAGCAGTTACCGTAGCCTATAGATGCTTACTATATAAATATTCTCCTTAAAGTATCGACCTATATTTTTTTATTATAGGACTGCGGTGGCAAAAAAGCGTACGGCCCGCCTGATGTTAAGCAGTTACCGTAGCCTATAGATGCTTACTATATAAATATTCTCTTTTAAGTATCAACCTATATTTTTTATTATAGGACTGCGGTGGCAAAAAAGCGTACGGCCCGCCTGATGTTAAGCAGTTACCGTAGCCTATTGATGCTTACTTTATATATTTTTTCCTTAAAGCATCAATCTATATTGTTTATAGGACTGCGGTGGCAAAAAAGCGTACGGCCCACCTGATGTTAAGCAGTTACCGTAGCCTATAGATGCTTACTATATAAATATTTTCATTAAAGTATCAACCTGTTTTTTTTTGTTATTATAAGACTCGGGTGACAATAAAGCGTACGGCCCGCCCGATGTTAAGCAGTTACCGTAGCCTATAGATGCTTACTATATAAATATTTTCCTTAAAGGATCAACCTACATTTTTTTATAGGACTGCGTTGGCAAAAAAGCGTTCGGCCCGCTTGATGTTAAGCAATGACCGTAGCCTATAGATACTTACAATACCAAAGGCATTGCTCGCAAATTGCCGACCTGAAGGGGAGTGGGATGGAGCTTTTGACTCCCTCACTCATCGTACGAAACGCAGCTGTAATAGCTGCTTTACGCCGATCTTCTGTGAGAGGATGGTACTACCCCGGTCGAGCCAGCCCATATAATATGAGCTGCAATCAATTGGCTACATCAAAAAAGTTGAAATCCATATTTTTTGATACGTAAAAAGAAATCTAAACTCAATTGTTCATTATTTATTACCTCAGAAATGACGAATTTCCATATGAACTTTCATGCCCTATTTTACCACCTTAGGAGTAGAATATTAAAAAACGCCGAAACCCATATTTTTTATTTTTAAAAAGTCACCTAAACACCAATTTTCATAATTTTAACTTTAAAAATGACGAACTTGCATACAAACTTTTATCCCCTATTTAATCCCCTTAGGGGTTGAATTTTAAAAAAACGCCGAAACATTTTTTTTAAAAGATACCTAAACACCAATTTTCATAATTCTAACTTGAAAAATGACGAACTTGCATACAAACTTTCATCCCCTATTTAATCCCCTTAGTGGTTGAATTTTCAAAAACGCCGAGACCCATATTATTTTATTTTTAAAAAGACACCTAAAAACCAATTTTCATAATTCTAAATTGAAAAATGACAAACTTGCATACCAACTTTCATCCTCTATTTAATCCCCTTAGGGGTTGAAATTTCACAAATGCTGTAATTTTTATTTATAATACGTAAAAAGAAACCTAAACACAAATTTTCATTATTCTAACCTCAGAAATGACGAACATACATACAAACTTTCGTCCGCTATTTTACCCCCTTAGGGGTTGAATTTTCAAAAACGCAGCAATTCAAGTTTTTTATTTATAAAAAGGAACCTATACACCAATTTTCATAATTCTATCATCAAAAATGACGAACAGCTATACTCACTTCCCAACTAACTTTCATCCCCTATTTTACCACCTTAGGGGTTGAATTTTTCAAAAAGCTGAAAACCATATTTTTTATTTTTAAAACTTCACCTCCACACCAATTTTTATAATTCTAACTTGAAAAATGACGAACTTGCATACAAACTTTCATCCCCTATTTAACCCCCTTAGGGGTTGAATTTTCAAAAATCGCTTCTTATTGCTTGCCTACGTCACAAAATATATCTACTGTCCAAATTTCATGTCTCTAACTTCAGTAGTTTCGGCTCGGCGTTGATGAGTCAGTCAGTCAGTCAGTCAGTCAGTCAGTCAGTCAGTCAGCATTTCCCTCTTTATATATTAGTATAGATATAGATATAGATAATGAACCGGAAATGGGTTCAACGACCGCATCGAGGCAATTATTGTGATGTGCAATACCTCTTGTTCTGAAGTATAATTATTTTATTTATTAAAATGTTTTTTTACACCTCGACCAGGGTAAATTACGAAGAGGCCGTTTACGAAATCTGCCTCTGGCGGGAATCGAACTAACGACCACTTGATGCAGTGAGCCGAGCGGCGTCCGCTCGAACCACTGCGCCAAGACTGATGTTTTACTGAATTTCAGACACATATTCCAAAAAATGCACTTCAAAACTGTCACGCAAATGGAGTTTCATAATACAGGGATTTCCCATTTGGCATGTGTATGAGACAGTCCTATAAAAACTTCATCTACACGAGCGGTGCCGAGGAAACAGTTTGCGACTTGGAATCCTGTGCGTCTGCGCTGGTGCCAACTAGGTCCACGACTAAATTAAATGCTGCATGCGAAAAGTGGGCTATTATTATCGGCTTTTGTCCGGCCTCTTTGCTGTGCGGTTATTCAAGTGCAAATGACTGCAATACTTTGGCGAGGAAATTATATTATACGCGGAATTAAATTGTCTATTTATATCCCGTGCGGTTGGTAAATGCTAAAGGTTGTTCCTAAATTAAATACTCTCCTTGGTTCTTCTTATATCGTGATTTAGAGAAATTATGCTGAGCGTAATAACGCTGCCTTGAATCGTATTTTAAGCAGGGTTGTTTCGAAAAAATCATCTTGTTTTATACAACATGTTCAAAACATGTTTTAAACATTTAAAAACAATGATTTTTTCCTCCTGTTTTAAATCAATGTTTTAAACACGTTTTAAACAGTTTTCATTTTAAATTTCCTGTTTTTTTGCAACTCTGATTTTAAGTTTTTCATCCTACACAATATTTACTTGAGTTTATTTTACGAACACATTTTATTTTGTTTTTCTAGAATGTTGTAAGTCTCAGTACGTTAACGGCCGCTGGGCTTACTGCATCGGGTGGTTGCGGGTTCGATTCCCGCCAGAGGCAAATTTCGGAAACGGCCCTTTTCGGTCTGGGTGTCACTGCGATGGCCCCCGTCCATTGTATGGTAGCTATGGACAAGGATTGCTTGGGACTAATTTCGGACCATACAGTTGGTGTTTAAGTCTGGCGATATTTACTTATTTATATTTAGAAGAATTTTCAAATTGGTGTGCCACATTTTTTCCTACTTCGATAAATGTCATCCGACGAAATAAGGCTATTTAAAAAAAAAGTACTAGGTACTCATACATATTTCTTAAGTAAATACCTGGGTAACCTATAATACAAAGTCATGAATCATGATATAATAGTAACTTATTTTGGATCACTGTTCTAAATACCGAATCTGAAACACGTCACAAGAAAAGAACTTGGCATTGGTATAGATTTGAGATCTTCTGGTTTAAATATACGTGCAGAAGAACCGTCTGATAAAGAGGTCACTCTTTATCAGACGGGGATAACTCTTGTTGTTTATACATTAGATGTGTCCATATGGCGCGCATGCCTCACCCGAGCACTCATATTATGACATTACGTCTATGCGTTCCGACGTCAAAAGTGAGTGCTCGCGCGAGGCATGCGCCTGATGAAGACGCCGCCAATGATGTATTATTTTAACAGATATCATCATCATCTTCATTTCAGCCAAAAGATATCCACTATTGGACATAGGCCTCCCCCAAGGTTTTCCACAACGACCGGTTTGCGACTAGCATCCAGCGGTTTCCCGCGACCTACACCAGGTCGACGGTCCACCTTTTGGACTACCCACGCTGCGTCTTCCTGTAAGTGGTCGCCACTCAAGAACCTTTCTGCCCCATCGGCCGTCAGTTCTTCGGGCTATGTGCCTCGCCCACTGCCACTTCAGCCTACTAACAGATATGAAAAAAAAATATATAAAAAAATACTTATAACGTCACGACTTTTATCCCCATTCGGGGGTAGTCAGAGGCTTGAGTGGCCATACACCACCACATTGTGGAGGTATTAACCAACAGATATGGTAACCTCCTAATTCTGCAATCACCACTTGTATTCAGCGCACCATCACATTACTGTTACCGCCCTCGCAATTCGACGAATAACGAAACGAAATAAACGAGCTGACTTTGAGCAATACATAAATAACTTATTTAAGCAAAAAATAAAAATAATATTAGTTGATATTATTTTTATTTTTTAACGTCCCACTGCTGGGCACGGGCCTCCCCTCAATGCGAGGGGGATTGGCCCAGTGCGGGTTGGTGGATTGCATGTCTAAGACATGCAGGTTTACTCACGATGTTTTCCTTCACCGTAAGCAAGTGATAATCATTAAAGTTATGATTCGCACATAGATTTCGAAAAATCCAGAGGTGGGAGCCGAGTTTGAACCCAGGACCTTGAGCCCGCAAGACGCGTGCTTAACCAATCGGCTATCGCTGCTTATTTAAGCAAGCATACGAATTAATTGCTTATACATTATTCAGAACTGGAATTCAAATCCATTTTCAGGCATCCTTCAGCACATTTTGAATTAAATTTGATTTGAAGTACGTAAGTTAATAACACGTGTAAGTATTTATAGACATGCTTAAACGTACCGTATGAATTGATTACGTGCCCACCGAGCACGAATATAGCTGATTTAGAACTCTAACGTTTAACCTTGTACTTAGGAATATAAGTGCGATATCGTACGAAGCAACCATGGTTGCGCCACCAGCGGGTGATTCGATAGCCGACACCGAATTGGTTGCGCTACCAAGCGGACACCAGAAGGGCTAGACAAGTGTTCCTAGTGTCCATCGCTACGCTTCATGTATGGAAATGACATAAGTCACGTGAACTACATAGCAACTTGTTGTCGATCTAGGTACATAGCGACGTTTGACGTTTCCATACATTGTGAAGTCTATTCTATTCTATTCGATTAGCGTTCATGCCACTTGTCTAGGGGGGCTGGTGCGATACCCTCCATACAGCTCTATCCATTTTGTTGGTGGAGCGACTGGTTGCGCTACCACTGGTATCCTCATGCGATATAACACTAAAGGTCACAGGGCAAAATCTGACCTGACAATTATTGCGCTGAACTAAGCTACAACACATTTTTGGGGAAATATTTTCTTTAGTTATTCTGCGTCTTATCGTGTAGTTAGTGGCCAACCAGTTGCGTCAGAGTTGTTCAAGCCGCCCGAAGTCCTCTGACATCTCTTAGCGACTGCTGTCTAAATGACAATAACCGGGATTAGGTATTATTTTGATTTGGTTATTATTGATTTGATTTGATTCGATTATTTTTTGACGTAAGTAGCTATCGTTATACTTTTCGTAGCGTTTAATGTACCTATTGAAAAACGTCTTACTTTTCCGACACATTTCTTCGTTGATACATTTTCAATAAAAACTAAATTTCACGTCATTCATTATCAAAGAGATCTCTTATAATATCTTTACCATAGATTAATTTTAGTTTCCGCAAGGGCGCTCCAACTAGATGGAGCATGCGCACTAATAAACGATACCACACGAAATTTTGAGTACTTCAGTACATCTGACAGCAACCACTGTATGAATCTGACGTGCCGCAACGATAATAAGTTGCCGCATTTCTGGAAATTTCTTAGTAGGGCGGTATCTAGTTAAAGCGCACGCGCGAAACTTTTATAAATCTACGATCTTTACATCAAACAATAAAGCCGCGAAGCTAGCTAACAAATTAAATGGGAACGTAATCGGATGTTGCTAAATAGAAATTTCAATGATCGTGTAGTCATGTGGGCTAACATCGTTGGCAGGATGCGTAATGAGCGGCAGTGTGTCTGTCCATAGATCGTATCGTGATACTAATCGAAATGGCTATTGTGTGTTTCCGGATACGGTCCGCACGCTCCAATCTCGCGCCCTATCACAATGCCTGTTGCAATACTTTATGCACTGCAGGGTTGCCACAGGCTATTTTTGAGAATTTGCCAGCTTTCTGTGCTATCGTGTCAGGATTTTCATCTGTAGAATAAGGATTGATGGATGTATGGGTGGATGAATGAGGAGGATGTATGTATCTTTCTGTACTAGAAAATATCGAAGTGCCTGCCACAGAATTATTTTTAGTTCAAAATCTTTTACTGATCTAATAATCACGTTAGATTTTATGCTGATGGATAGCTGCTAGTAACTTATAGCATCATATCATGGTAAACATCTTACCATCATCCCATCATGTTTCCAACTGACAAAAATAGGCCTACCGCAAGTTTTACACTTGGTCTACTACACCACAAAAAAAAAAAGTAGTTAGTGTAGTTTATTTCTCACCACTAAACAACTAATCAACTAAGTATACATAATTATGAAGTAATCCCTAATTGTTAAAAAAATATTATTACCAGGGGAAATTAATGCTCACTACTATCTTCATCCATATCCTATTGACGTGACGTTTGCCAAAGAATTATTATGAATTAACGAATAGCGTGACTTTCCTCATTTGCGTAACATATTTTATTCTATGCATGTCCTTGTAGCGCCACCCACATTATAATTTATTATCGGATTAAGTAGCGGCGGTAACAAAATTTATACTTGGTGTTCGGTATTCCTTGCATCAAATCATGACAACCCTACAAAATGACGACATTAACATTTATCTAGGCATAATCTAATATTCCGGAATAGGTGAAATTCGCTGCAACGTGAGGATCGCATGGTAATGGCGACCATTTTGCATTTACACGCTGGAACGTATTCTGTTTACTAGGAACCAATAACCAGCATTTGTGCTCTTCTTAATTATGCAATAGTTGTTCATAAACAGAGATAACAATAGTTAAGGGTTGCCGGATTGTAACAGTCGACCTGTTTCGGATTTTAGAGGGCACTTCAAGTCGTCCGGTCGCCGACGAGATCACTGGTCGTCAGTGGTCAGTACGGGCTTGAAAGGGTCTTGAGAATTACCTACTTGAGTTCGTGAATGACGTCAGACGGTTATTTTAGGTACCTGCCTTCGGACATGTACGCATTATTATATACTGCAGTTGCAATGTATCTACGGATTGACGTATTTGCATGATTAAGTGGCCTTCGGCAAACGTTACAGTTATACGTAACTGCTTGTTGACACATTGAACGAGCGTCGAGTACAACCGCTAACAAAAGCGTTCGACGCATTTCGAATATTGAACAAATTGCGCCGATTTCATGGACGGCTATATATGTCTATTTGTAAATTTGAAAACAGACCGTTATACGGTTTTACTATACGAAATTTGAAATAATTGATACTTCCCCACAGTTGAGATATCTACTTGTATAAATATTAAGCATAATTTTATTTTCTGAATTTAATCGAGCATAATAATTTTATCAATATTGAAGAAAAACATGTTTGACCGCTGTAGTCGTTAATTTCACACGTTAATGGACAGTAACGACATAAGTAGCCTGAATTAGTTTAATTATGCTAATATTTCGCCCTTACATTCCGCATATTGAAATAAAACAGGTATTTTAATACATAAAAGATAAATTCTTGTGAAATTCTTTGTGCCGCCGTTCCTTCTGTGAATCTCAAAGCGCCTCAGTTAGATAAACAAAATTCCAACATCTACGTTGACTTTGATTGTAAAATATCGTTTTACATTCCACAGTTGATTTTCCATTCTGAATGGAATATTTATTTACTTTTGTGAACTTTCTTCATGTTTAATGTGTGTGTTTAAAATATTTGTTACTGTGAAGAATTTCACAGAAGCCATGTTGAGGTGAAGACCAAACAAATAGACCACCAACACTGCTGCATTGATATTATTATCTAAATCGTCAAATAAGTATTTATATCTGTAAGAAACATACGATTGTAGTGTTAATATTAACACTTTTGTTAAACAAGTACGTACTGATGAGTTTAAGGAATATAATATACCTAATTAATATTATTAACGGAAATTGATCATTGAACGATTTTGCGCTCGCCTGTACAAGTTTGCGTAATCACGTAGGCATCTACAGAAGTGTAAATACATATCCATAATTATAGACCTACACGTATTACTGCTATGATTCTGGGTGCTTTACGCAGGTTTTGCTGGGTTAACTTAGGTTTTCCCCGGGACTACCATGGCGTCATCTTTGGACACCATTGTCGATCCTAGCTTACAGGAATAACAGTGGCGGGAGTATGTGGCGGGCTTAGTCCCAAAAAAAAGGCTTTGCTGGGTAATGAAATTGTGTCTGTTAGCTTATTGTGTATGTTATGTAAAGACGCGTTTCCGAAATTTGCCTCTGGTGGCAATTTAACTCGCGACTAGGTACTCGATCCAGTGAGCCGAGCAGCCAACATTAAATCCCTGCGTCAAACGGTCGTCAAATAAAATAAAAATTCCACGTGGATCAAAACAGGATTATATAGGAAAAACAACCCAATATCAGGAGTATAATCCGATTACCTTTTGTACCAACATACCAATTAATTTGAGAGTAACGCGAGTAACACGATTATCTTTCAATTTCAACGGATAAACATACATTTACGTTACGTTTTTTATGTGACTAAGGTGGCAAACAAGCGTACGGCCAGCCTGCTGTTAAGCATTTTACCGTAATCTGTCAAACAATCTATTTATTTCTCTCACAATAGATTTGATGCGATATAAAAGTGTACAAGAATAGGTGCAAGACCCAGATAATAGATGCTTGCAATACCAAAGGTATTACTCGCACGTTGCCCACCTGAAGGGAAGTGGGATAGAGGGCAGGAAGGGGGAAGGGGGTTGGGCTTTCGGCTCTCTTACTCATTGCACGAAACGCAGCTGTAATGGCTACTACCCCGGTCAAGCCAGCCCAAACATGAGCTGCAGTCAATATGCTACAGTTTCGCTCTACCACCAATAAAAGACCTCACGACTGAATTCTAATTTTAAGCTTACACCTTTACAAAAAGTGATGCCACCGGCTCACGGGTTCACGGGAAATTGAAATATAAGCGGACGTGAGTACTTTTAATCCAGTGGAATTAAGTGGAAAAAACGAAAAAATCGGTTCCAAATTGGAACAATAACGCATTCAGAATGGATTAGTGTATCGTAACAAAATGGCAAATAAAATAATTTGGCAATTATTTTTGACATAAATTCTTATAATTAAAACTATATTTCTGATAGGATATAGACTAGAAAATGTTGTAGCCTATTATTTGGTACAAATAGGCGGTCTTATCGCTAACACCAATTTCTCCAGACAGTCCAATTAATCATTTATAATTATTATAGTATTAAAACAAACAGCTTGGTGAGACTATTATAAGGCGATAAATGAGTGTGTACCTGTATCAACATTAAATTTCACAGGAAAAACAGTACTTTGCGAAGCTTTTCCACGAATTAAACATTTCTTCTTTACTGTCGCTACGTCCAATGGCCCATACAAATGTAAAAAGAAAAATACTAACCCTCTTTCCCATCAGCTTCGGCAGCTATGTTCATTAATTTTCCAAACAATATCGGATTGTTCTGTTGGCAAGCGCAAATTACAATAATTGGATTTTTAATAACCATTCTTAGAAAATAAACAACGACTGATTCGTTCAATTTAGTTTGGAGCTTCTACGACGGCGAATACTGTACCTATTGTATTTAGTAAGCACCTTAATTCATCGCGTCTAAGTACTATTAGTATTTAAAGTGCCTTATATTTCTCCCTATTCAGTAGAAAATATTATACTGGAGGATAGAATTTGGAATGAGCTCTGCAGGACTATTACGTAACTTTTTCCATTGGTTTCGTTCATCCCGTGTTGCTTTACAGATTCAAATTCGGAAGACTCGGCCTGCTCAATCGACAAAGCAACACGGTACGAATGAAACTAATTGAAATATGGTCGAAAAAGTTATGTAATAGGCCTACAGCCGTCGCCATCAATGAAGTTTTTCAATTCTTTTACGATGTTCGGTTCTTTCCTAATATGTAAACCTTTTCTTGGCATCCATCACAGGCGATTCATGGCGTAATATCGGAATAATGTTTTTGGCGGATATATCATAAGCGTAGGCTATACGAAACTAAATATATTGACTAAGAAATGCGAGAGTGACATTCGACTCTACCCCCGGACCTACCAGAGGCCTGACAAGAGAGGCGGTGGTTTTCGGCAAGGCGTCAGGTTAGCGTATGTATATCACTTATTAGTTGAAGCGATCTCATTACATACAACATTTTCACGACGCCATCAACAGATGGCGCTGAGTGCACGCTTCAGGGCAACATGCGATTCTGCATAGAAATCCTGAATCACGATATTAAGGTTCACTAGGAACATTACTATATACCTATTATAGAAGACGCCGACCACAAATACTGGCGCATATCGGCCGGCCCCGTCAGGCATACGGCCTGGCTGGAATATCTTCCCTTTTCCGCTAAATAAGTAGTCATAGAATAAAACGAGCATGTTATTTGTGATTAACGCCCAAGTTCTTGTAATTAGTTCCAAAGCGAGCGTCAAAAGTAGATCACAAAATTTGCCAATTTGCATTCTCTCCAGTCGAAGCTATTATCTTTAACGGGAGTGTGCCGTTGTGTATTATAATTATGTAATGTTAAAGTACCGTGTACTTTTCATAATTGTGTTTGTAAATTGATATTACTATGAACTAATTGTAGGTACCTTGGTAATACAAGAGATATTTAATTTACCTACCTCAAAGGTCGGTTGTTTTAATTGAAGTACTACTTATGATGTTTATTTTTTAAACCAGAACAAGATAATAATAACACGGGTATTTTTCCATTATTAATAAATATTTTGGCCTTACAAACCAACAAAAGGTCGGTGCCGCGTCTGTACCTCTTAAGTTGCAGATGTCCTGGGCGGGGCGGTGGTTTCCACTTGTGTGTCATCTAATAAAACAAAAGTAAAGCTGTAGTTATGGGAACCTAAGGATGTTAAGTTGATGTAAATACTTTTACCTAATAAATAATAATATATGGCGCTATATGGTATTTATTATTAAAATTAAACTAGGAAAGTCTGTAAGTATTCAAGTAGTAGGTACTCAAGTAAAATTAAAATGTTATTACTTTATTTATTAGGGGGCGTCCATAAATTACGTGAGGCATTTATGGGGGGGGGGGGTCGAGAAAAATCTCACCAAAACTCACGTGGGGGAGAGGGGGGGGGGTCTCGGCAAATCTCACGTAATTTGTTTTATTGCAAGAAAACTGGGTTATTTTTATTTTTTAAACTAAACTTATTTTTTACTTTCACTTTTTTTTTGTTAAATTAAGTAAAACATGTTTCTCCTCTAGAGTATAGCTTTTGAAAAATCTCACGTGAGATTAGAGAGGGAGGGAGGGGGTCGAGCAAAATCTCACGAAATCTGACCAAGGGGGAGGGGGGGGGGTCGAAAAATCTCAAAAATCACCTCACGTAATTTATGGACGCCCCCTTACCACAAATAGTACCAACATTTTATTATTTCGAAATCCCACGTCATAGTACTGCGTTAATTAAAATAGATTCCAATCCAATGTAATTAAAATAGCCCAATCAAAAATAAACGCGGTCCACTGATACCAGCGCTTCACGGACTAATCGATACGCGGGGTAAACAGACATTAAAATTGTTTCTTTTATGGACCATGAAAGGTAAACCGTGTGGGATTTTTTCAATTAATATGTAAATCGGCATCATTTACGCGTCATTCGTTGGTTGGAGATACTGTAGCAACAATAAACGCTTTTTATTCGGGTGATAATTTTCCTTATCAATTTATGACAGGTTATTTTTTCATCCCGATCGTGCAGTGTATTTTTTATGAAATTGGAAAAAGTTACGCTGGAAATACACTACGTGTCGTGTCCAGGGCTTCACTCTTCATTATTATCGTGAATTCTTGCCGGTCGGCATATTGTCGGCTAGAGAGGGCTGCTAACAGATGGCCGACAAAATGTCGACCACCAAGAGTTCACGATTGATATGAGATGAGTGGTTTCGCAATGGACAATTGTTTGGAAATTCTGGCCTTGTTGTAACGGAAGGGTTATCGGGACTGGATATATCGAGTCGCGCGTTAATAACCGTTTTCATAGTGATGTGGACGCCGTGTGGATTCGGGACTGTTTTGTCGTGAAGTCTCAGCAAGACACGAGTGTGTTTCCTGCATTAATTTCCTTTGGGTACTTAGTTATTAAAGTACCGATTACCACGGAGCAAATAGGTTTTATTAGTATTCGGTAATACGAATACTAATAGGTACTTAAATAGTATTAAGTACCTAGCCAAAGAATCCTTTCTCTACCCGTTCGCGGAATTAAGTGGTGATATTAATGCGCGTAATTTATCACATCAATAAACCATTAAGTTATCATGGGTATTACGCCTGTGACATATTTATGCCGCTACATTGCCCCTTTTATTACGATGATTGATGACATTGAGGTTCTTACCTCCGGATTTGCAGTTTGAAGCTCTACTTTTCCGCCACAAGCACCTATTATGATGCTTAATTGCCGAATAGTAGGCATTTTTAGATTTTCTAAAGGTTGTTGCATTACATATGCGTGGGAGAGTTGTAGTACTGAAAGTATTTTCCTACTAAACTGTGGTTATGTGATGATCATACTGACTTATTCGAAGAACAAATAGCTGGGCGACCTAATGATTTCAGAGGTGAATTATTACTTACGTTTTAAATAACTATACAGGTATTTTTTTATAGCGTATTAACTGTCCCACTGCTGGGCAAAGGCCTCCCCTCTTCTGTTTCACAACTCCCGATCCTGAGCCATTTGTAAATTATAATTTAAAATTATTTTATTTAACTACGGTCGGAAACTAGCGTACGGCTTGTGTGGTGCTAAGCAGTTACCGTAGCCTATAGATGCTTGTAACACTCGCACGTTGCGGACCAGAAGGGGAGAGGGAGAGTAATGATTGATGGGAATGATTTAATGCATATTTACTTTGCATAACTTTGCTTATTATAGAAAAGCAATCAGTGAATAATTTCCTATCAACACGGAATAATTATGCAAATACCCGTTATAATAATAACGTCTACATAAATATTGATGTTATAATTAATAATTTATTTATCATTGTCACACCGTTTGCATTATTTATGCAAAGTTTGAAGCGATCAGCGCTTAATTAAATATTTATTAGTGGTAATAATCATAACTCAAATAAATAATGATCATGTGAAACCTGAAAAAAAGTATTAATAACAGCTATACTCGTATTGTAGGATAATGAATATAACTTATGTATAAGAATGTCAAAGGAAAGGTCTACTTACAAGTTATTCAAGTGAAGTAATTCATAAGTAAGAATGTTTTGCTTTGCGAATGGTTTCTATATAGGTACATAATAATCTAACTTTTTAATTTTTTCAGATAATGTCTTGAGTTCTTAAGTTAATGGCGGCGTCTTCATCAGGCGCATGCCTCGCGCGAGCACTCACTTTTGACGTCGGCACGCATAGACGTAATGTCATAATATGAGTGCTCGGGTGAGGCATGCGCGCCATATGGACACATCTAATAACTCTGATCTAAATAATAAAATTATGTATTTGTATGTCGCGATCTCCCTATTCATATTGAGGCAGTGAGGCCAAAAGTGGATTTAGACAGAACAGGTTCCGTACCCAAAGGGTGCTAACGGGACCCTATTACTAAGCCAACGCTGTCCGTCTGTCAGCGGGCTGTATCTCACGAACCGTAATAGATAGAGACTTGTATTTCTGTTGCTGCTACAACAACAGATACTAAAAATAAAAGAAAATAAACAAATAAAGGGGGTCCCCATACAATAAACTTTATGTTTTTGACGTTTTTATTCTACGGTGGCACGGAATCCTTTATGTGCGAGTCCGACACGCACTTGGCCGGGTTTTTTTGATAATTACACAGGAACCTAAAATTTTTTCGGGATAAAAAGCAGCTTATGTCCCTTTTCAAGGTCCTGTCTATCTCTAAACCGAAATTCATCAAAATTGGTTTAGCGGTTTGGCCGTGATAACGTAACAGACCGACAGATTTACGCTGCAGTTGTTAAGAATAAAACCTGCAATCCATTCCATCTCGAATTTCCGCACCGCAGCCGAACTGGTCGGTCGATATATTCAGCTTGCTTTTATCGAAGCAGATATATCGGCCGGGTACACGCGAACTTCCCTCTGATATATCTATCGGAGTCCGGAAGATTCGCGGTTCTGTACGGAGGTTCCTGTTATAATTCATGGCTAGGAAACTAGCTGTTTCTCACTTTTATATATGAACTATGTAGTTTCCCGTGTGTTAATGATTAATACGAGAAAATATTTATGATACTCCGTTTTATGTGTAAGAGAGTCCATTGAGAAAGGCAGCAAAATAACAAAGATTATATCAGTGAAAAGGGTGGCCTGCCGAGTGTAAGGCGTTGGGGTCCATTCCCATCACCAACCCGTATACTATTTGATGTGAGAGTAGGTACTCCTATTAGTATAAGTTTATTTGGAGGGGGTAAACGGGGTATTTTTTGTAAAATGTACCTACAGTAGCGGCATTTTACGATGGCCGGTTTGACATGTGGGGGGGGGGGGGAAGAAAATGAACCTTATTATAACGGAATAAGGCTGGCCGTTTTAAAAATTATGAATGTCAAAAAATGAATGCGAAAATGAATTTTATTCCGTTATAATAAGGTTCATCCTTTCCCCCTACCACATGTCAAACCGGCCATCATAACGTGCCGCAGGTATAATCTTAAAACAAAATTAAAATAAACGCATGAAGAATTATGTTTGGGCTGACAAAGTCAGCTAAAAAGCATATTAAAATTCAGCCAGTCTAAATTCAGATTTCAGAAGATGTACCTACATGAAATGAAAAAGTTCCTAGTAAAAAGAATTTAACGTATAACGCAACCTTCTGGTGTTATCTCTACCTTAATAGATCTGTCGTCATAATCTATACTTCTATACTAATATTAAAGAGAGATTTGTATGTATGTTTGTATGGATGTTTGTGATGAGTAAACTCAAAAACTACTGGACCGATTTCAAAAATTCTTTCACCATTAGATTGCTACATTATCTCTGAGTAACAAAGGCTATATTTTTTGGGATCCGGGATACGGGATCCGGGATCAGAGGTCCGATTTTTTTAAATTTAAATTCTACGCGGACTAAGTCGCGGGGAAAAGCTAGTAAATACATATAGATAACCAATCCAGTCTCACAACTTAAATGTGAAACAACCATCGGCAAGCGATAACAGTCTTCGATAACTTGAAATAAGGTTCACAAACTTTAGACGATAGCTCTAAAATCAATTACTGTAACACTGTTACGGGTGAATGAAGTTGCTGTAAGACATTTTCAGTTTACTCAAGTGTTAAGTAAAGGCTTCAAATAGTGGTGCTTAAGGCCCCGCTTCCCCACCGCGCGTTTCCGCCGTCTGGATTGGACGAGAGCGCACTAGCCCCGCCCACTTTTTTTGCGAAAATATCGAAAATCATTAATTGTGACGTGAAAAACTATTGAATCACCAAAATCGATCTTATTTTTTTTAGGTATTATCTTTCTCCATCTTTTGGCGAAAATAATAATAAAAAATTCCAAGCCGTTTAGAAGTTGGAAGGAGATAGAAATTTTAAGACGAAAACAGCTTCATTTTGATATGTTTTTTCACATAGAAAAAGAGCATAAAGCACTTTTTTTCTGCTTATTTTTTAAAGATGAGGGTTCACATAATACGGCGATATTTTTTTTTTCAAAATTTTTACTCCACTCGTCTAAGAGGAGATAGCCTCCAAAAATGCCTCGTTAGCTGCTGTCCCCGTCTTAAGATAAGAGTGTTGCCCTTTCGCTCATGTTTTCTTAGGATAAGACTTTTAGAAGGTAAGTAGTCATGTAGGCTGAATTAGCATGCATGTGCCAAGCAATTTGAATATATTCGAATATAATATTTGAACACGTCGTGACGTGACGCGGGCGAGAAAACCGCAAAGAAGTGGGATTGGGCCGGCCACGTGTCACGAATGGATCCGCAAAGGTGGGCAAATCGCATCAATACCTGGACGCCCAATGATGGTCACCGACGTCGTGGCAGACCGCGGCGAAGATGGTGTGACGATTTGAACACCTTTGCGGCAAAACGTGGCCATTACAAGCCCAGGATAGGGATCTGTGGAGACAGAAAGGGGAGGCCTTTGCCCAGCAGTGGGACATTTAATAGGCTAATTTAAAAAAAAATGAACTGGTAAAAGTTTACCTTTTTTGACCGGGTCGTCCAAGTCAAGGAATCTTTAAGATAATGATGAGAATAGTGCTACTTATCTCATCATTCTCTTCTTTTCATCATGTATTCTCCCATCATAACATTATTATGTAATATTTATTACTATTCGGAACTACTGTGATTTGCATAAATAGATGCATTCACTTACAAGTCCCGAGTAGTGATGGGATGTTCTCGAGAACATTCTTACCCTCGGAAACTTACTCGTGAGAATTTTCGAGAATTTATCTTCTGAAGCATGTTAAACTTGGCACAAACCTCATTAAACATGCAAGTATGGTGGTTTTAATTGTTTTTAAGATTTGAAGTTAGGATAACGTCACCCTAAATATAAGATTCTCAAAAATTCTCACGAGTAAGTTTCCAAGGGTTGGAATGTTCTCGAGAACATCCCATCACTAGTCCCGAGCAATCAGTATGACAACTCGCACGCGCCGTTCGGTACATGTGGATGCGTCAAATAATAAATAAAATCTGATAAAAACTCACACTCAAACACCAACATTGTTTTTAGCAATAGATTTGAATTATATAAAAGTTAAACAGACGGTCAAACAGTTTTAAAACAATGACAGACAGATAGACACTTCAGTTTCAGTTTTATTTATCTAGATTTCAGCGTCTCTCCCAGTTAGGATTCTAGAGAAACATGTCGTCGCACAAAAGCGAGTGTTTTCAAACAACTTGGTTCTGAAATCGCAAAGATTTCTCGAGTACGGTGTTCTTATAGACACGGCAAAGACCGTCAGTGAGATTATTGTGATTTTAATGAGAGGTACTGTCATGATTTCTCTCAAAGGCTGTGTAAGTATTGTCTGAATAAATAAATCCTCCTAGGTTCGCACTTACATTAAAGTTGTTCCCCAGCAATAGGATTTCTCCTAGGATGTAGTGGTGAGCACGAGTTTATTGCGATGAAGGTACCATATCTTCTGAAACAAGACGTCAATGTTCAAGGTACACAAATCTTTGTACACCATAAATTGCTTTTATCGCTGCGTCTGAGATTAAACTGTTATTCTGGATGTTTTATAGAGTTCGGTATTTTATGCTGCAGATGCCTCTTTGTGTTTTGGAAATTTTATGGTTCACCAGCTACGTGACTCAGATTCATTTAAAGAAAACTAAAAGAAAGAAAAAACTTTATTGCGACTAGCAGAAAAGTTACAGAATAAAAAGAAAAAACAAATTAAAAAAATTAAAAAAATAAATTACAAAATGTAGGTAACAAAAAACATACACAGATTCTGCTCGCCGCAAACGGACCCAATTCAGCATGTGCTGGTCGGCAAGAACCAGCGCTGGTCTTCCATCGGGCCCGTTTGGTGACCTCACGGGTGCAAACCACAAACAAATTAAAAACTAAAACTAAAAGCGCTCGTACCCAAAACACTTAAAACTATTCATTATGCTATTAATAATAAAAACATCGAGTAAAACAAAAGTTATCTGTGCTGTAGGTACGTACGACACAAATCTATTAATCACCATTTGGATACATACTTTGTAACAGGCATTGCAGGCTTACCGTGTGGAGTTGGGCTGAAATAGAGCCACTTCTAGTCTTTGTGGATCATAAAAAATCTATAGAAAATAACGTCATAAAATATTCAATACAAACATTGATATAGGTATTATTGTAGCAGATATGGTACCTTAAGAGTAAGTACTTAACTCTTAAATTCACACATCTGTTATTGCACTCACAATTCGACAGCCAACGATGCATATTATTCACCAGAACATGAGTACGAGATGAGCCGTATTGGTAGTACCGACATGTTTTCAACATTATTTCCGGCCAACGACTGAGTCGTACTGTGTCCATGGACTCCGTTTAATAGGACATACAATTTGGGACAGACATATGACTACCTCTTTCTTAGCTTTGAATAGAAAAGCTATCAGCTACGCTACGAGGGGTTCACTACCGAAGATATTCTTTAATTTTAATGAAATATTCTTAAACACCAACAAACTAATAGGCCGTTAATGTGTTGATGAACTCGGGGTCTTAGTATGTCACGATTAACCCTTAAAAAAAGAACTTGATTCACTTCTCACTTATTGCAGTAATGGCTTAAAGGGGTCATCAGGACAGGCGAATAAATTGACTTTGACTTTCGTAAGACTTTGAAAAGAGAAAGACAATATTATTAACACAAAACTAAATTTAATACGCTTGAATTCAGACTAAAACTTTTAGATATATTTTTGTCAGCGAACTGTAATGTTGTGAAACTTTCACTCCTAAGAAATCTTCCAGAATGAACAATTCACTTGAAAGATTTGGTATTCAGTGAGGAGATAAATCACTACGTTTGTTTATTTGTACCCAAACTATATTGCTGACTTATTTATTTCGAATAGCTAAATGTAATTAATATACAGCCTTCTAAATGAAGTATATACATATAGGTATTTTTTTATATCGCCAGACTATTACACCAACTGGCGCTCCAGTTCCCTAACGACTGCTATTTAAATAGCAACTGTAAAATAGAAAAATACGATTACCATCGTTCCTAAAATCCAGAGTTTGATGTTTTGTATGTACTGCGTATTAGAGGTTCATTTTCAATCTCAACTGCGTATTCTCAATTCAATTTGTCTATTCAATTTATTGGGTGCAACAGATGACATCATCGTGAGTAGGCATGTTATTGAAGCATACCCTTAATTGCTTAAATGTTAAGTTGGCAAGCAATCGATAGATTGAATCGACAGATCGAGTTCACGAAGTTGGCGATGTTGGTTCAACGTGTCATCGTTGACCTCTGACCCTCTCCCTCACCTCTTAACGCAGGGGTCAATATCCTGTATTGCCAAGTACCTTTATGTGTATTATTTAAACAAAGGCACTATCGTCTATCTGTTTGTCTGCTTACTTTTTTTTAGATTACGCATTGCGCATGATAGGGCTCGCGCTTTGATTCAGCTTCCACTATTATTATAGAGAATTTATTCCGGAGGTTTTATAATTCATTACTACATTCTAATTAAATTTGTAAATAATAGAAAACAACCGTGCGAAGTCGGGGCGGGTTGCTAGTTACTTACAAGTCCAATCCAATAAATCCCTCCTAGGCGTCAACTCAATTTGTAATTTGGTTCTTCGACTGTATTCCGAGTTCTTTGTAATCAATACTAAATCAAATGATTTTCCTTGTCACCCATTTCCATTTCCATTAAAAAGAAGTCTTTATATAATTCGTGCTCTTTCTTATATACCTTTAGCAAACTTTATATACATACATAATATCAAAGACATTATCAAGAAAGAGGATGTGTGAATTTCGCTGTATGTAGTGGTGCGCTTAATACACGTTTAGTGATTGCTATGTTAGATGGTACCGTATCAGCTAAAATAATACATCAATTCATAATATAAAAAAATAATAATAATAATGTAGCCCTTTTAACGTCCCACTGCTGGGCACGGGCCTCCCCTCAATGCGAGGGGGATTCAGGCCATAATCTACCACGCTGGCCCAGTGCGGGTTGGTGGATTCAATTCATAATATACTCACTTTTATATGCCACGGGGTAATCAGAGGCTACTGATTGCCGTTATGCTACGATATCGATACATTTCTCTCGCTTCATCCACACAACCTTGCACGTCTTTAGCAAAGTTTCAGAAGATAAAGGATTTGGGATTGGAAGCTTTGCTCGCAAATAAACATTGAAACACTATCAATAGATATCCGAGATAAATTTATTGGACGAGTTCCAAACGAAAAGCGTTTACCTACCTTTAGATATATGTAAGTAGATCTGATTCTTTCTTAAAATTATATAGACAAATGTAAAGACGCTTGGCGGCTTAACATAATCCTCTCTCAAAACACACTGAGGTAAAATATAATCATTTTCCGAGTAATTCGTACACGCCCCATCAAAATAACGCTAAATCGTGATGAGAAAAGCAATTATTGTATTTTGCTTAAACATTGTGAAGAGTCAAACTTGTTTTTGCAAAACAAAATCTTCCTACGCTCTTGCTAAATAGAGATTTGACCCCTAATGTTTAAAAAGTTATGCTGGACTTACACTGGCTTTACAAATCACTTTTTTTCCGAGAAACGCTTTCTAAAACCATTGTAAACTATCTAATAATCATTATAACTTTGCGGTTGAATTGTGAATATATAACAAACGTTTTCTGCCAAATAACATTGAAAAGGACATTATAAAACGAATTCCATAAAATAGAAATACAAATCATCGCTAGTCTTTGATTTAAAGTGACTACTCCATAAAATATGATTAACACAATATTGATAATGTATGAACCACCAAAGAATGATGCTATACCTCACATAATTTTCCGTTTATTTCTGCGAAAATACTAATTCATTGAAGAAGTGTTCATAACGAAACATTACGAGACGTTACCTAATTGCTACTGGTTAATTAATTAGATATATGAACGGCTTTCAGTAGCTTTCTCGTTCATTATTTCGGTGCTCAGACAACAATTACTTAAGTAGACGTACTTAAAACAAACTTGCTATTTTTGTGACTAAAATAAAAATAATATTACCTAGGGTAACGGCACCCAATATTGGCACCCCTCCCAATTATTGGCACTTTTGAAGTTATCTTTAAAAAATAAGAAAACTAAACATGGAAATAGTGTTTTTTTGTTAAAAGTCATAAATTTTACAGTTTTTCACACCTACCTACTATTCTATCCGCTGAACTAAGAAATCCCATAGAAATATGTATGGACAATAATTGGGTCCATCGGTGCCAATAATTGGGGGTTTTACCCTATTTAATTTAAGACTTTGTACGTTTCACTTATGTATCGATGGCCGCTGGGCGCAGTGGTTAGAGCGTTGGCCGCTCGGCTCACTGCATCGGGTGGTTGCGGGTTCGATTCCCGTCAGAGGCAAATTTCGGAAACGGCCTTTTCGTAATTTGCAGTAGTCTGTGTATCACTGGGATCGCCCCCAGTCCAGTGTAATGGTAGCCGTAATACAAGCGTTGCTTAGTTTGGGACCATACAGTTGGTGTGTAAGTATGGTGATATTATAGTCTATAAATGGTCTAGTCATCATCATCTGTCTTACCCACAGAGTAAAGACTAAAGAAAGAGGTGCCCTTATTAGATATATGTATGAAAAAAAACCTGGTCATTGTTTTTTCATTTTCATTGTTCTATCTACCGGTAAATAGTTGAACTACTCGCTTCGTTTTATGTCGATGTTAGTACTAGGCCGACCACTCGGCCGAGTTGCTTAGGGCCAGTCCCCTTAGTAATTGGTCCATGGTCTTACCTTTTCCCATTAACTAGGGTCGGCGCAGTATGTCTTATTCTTCCATTCATCGCGCTTTGCTGTCATACTTACATCCACTCCAAACGGCCTAGCCTCTAAAATCCTAGTGTCAGTTGGGAAATACTTCAATAAACTTTTTGATTCCCTCTTATATAAAGGCCGGGAACTATTAATGCAGTCGTAATTGAATTTTCTGAATCGGTCCTTTTAATACCGCGTTCTTAAGGAACTTTGTACCAGCTCTGAAGAAAGTTTCCACTTAATCGGAAGTTTGCTCTCCAACGCTCATTGATCGGTCGCCTACGTAACGCTCCGCTCTTGTGAAGTTAGCTTTGTGTACCTACTACATGGATGCTTCTAAAGGATCATTTTAAGGTGGTAGAGTTGACTGCAGCTCGTATACGGGCTGGCTCGACCGGGGTAGTACCACCCTCTCACACAAGATCGGCGTAAAGCAGCTATTACAGCTGCGTTTCGTACGATGAGTGAGAGAGCCGAAAGCCCAACCCCCCCTCCCCCTCCCTCCAACCCTCTCCCCTTCAGGTCGGCAATGTGCGAGCAATGCCTTTGGTATTGTGAGCACGTTAACTGCTTAACATCAGGCGAGCCGTACGCTTTTTTGCCACAGCAGTCCGATAAAAAAAAAGATTCAAAAGATTTAAATAGTACTTGAGGGTATGGATTAGTATCGGATATAGACGTAATGGTATAAAAATAAAATTGAAATTCAAATAAATATTTGTTGATTTCCCGCCTATCCTGAAACATTGTAATATCACAACAATGTAATTTTTTTCTTGAAATTGTAACAATACAATCAGCCACGTCACGTTGGGTTCTGACTATCTGGTGAAGCGTGGGCTTTGAGTTGGTTAATACCTCGACAATGTGGTGGTGTATGGCCACTCAAGCCTCTGACTACCCCCGAATGGGGATAAAAGTCGTGACGTTATATTTTTTTATTTATACAATCAGCCACTACCTTGTACAAATGAACGCATCGAATTCAGGCAATGGAATATTTTCATTAATATAACTGGATCAAAACAACTTGACATTTACATCAATAACAATGTATTTACTCTAGCCTTTTTGTTACAGGTATGTCATATTTAAAGGGCATCATATCAAGTCAATCTTCCTGATACACCAGGTTTAAAGTCCGGTGAGTGTACTGAAGGTTAACGGCAATTGAATGTCACTTGCTAATAGAGTTACCAGCCGTTCTGTTTTGACGGGACATTTGGAGATATATGTAGCATAAGGCCCGTTTAATAAATGCATCTCAAAGTTGATATTAATATTAAGATGCAGTTTGACGTTCAATGTATGGAACATCTGTCAAAAACAGCATCTCAAGTTCGATCTTAATCTTGAGATTTATTTATATACGGATAAAGGTTTTTATTAGTTGGTATTATTAGGGGCTCCCCATTAATGGCTCATTCTCAGTCTGACCGTTTTATGCTGACCTTCGGTGTCAATAAAAAAAGGTTGACACCGAAGGTCCACTTAAAATGGTCAGACTGAGAATGAGCCTGATACGCTATGTTTCTACCAATCGCATCGATTCCCACTCACCCACTTCGCTGAAGAGAGAAGTGAGAGCACTAGTAATCTAACTGTATTTTTTTTCTATAGCTCTATCTCTTTTAATCGGGCTCGTGTCAACATGGTTGTTTGGTTGTATGCGGCAGAATTTGCAATCAATTTGGTTAGTCTGTAGATAGAGTTGTTACAGCCCCCTTAGATTTACGTACAATCATTTGACATAAATGTGACATAGTGCTTCACTTGGTGCGTCCAGATGCCTCGCATGCCTCGGCCGAGCATTCATGCCACTCATTCACGACTCTTTATGCGTTTCGTCATCATAACTGAAGGGCGCGGGCGTGCCATGTGCCTGATGTAGATGCACTGATTAGGATAACATAAGTGATTTGACTTTATCACTCACAAATAAATAAAGACAAAATCCGTGATAGACGGCTCATCAGCCACGTCCTTGCACGATGCACAAGAGACATAGTGATGGGAGTTGTGGCAAAGTTCCAATATTTCTTGCCTTACGAGTTGGTGAATCTAGTTGCAAATGGACCAGTTCCGCGTGGCCTTGTGGCAAACTGGGCCGGACCGGACGGGACGTACTGCTTTTTATTGATGCAGTGCAGTCTAGCTGCGTATGCACCTTTTTTGAACTGCTTCATTATTTTTATACTTTTTTAAATTTATTATTAGTAGGTATACCTTCATAGACTTGACTGTGAAGGAATACCTATATTGTTTTTGCAATCTTTTTGTGGTAAAGTACAAATGGGTTATAACAACAGTTCCAATGTTTATCAAACTGGTGCGTCCAGGTGCCTCGCATGCCTCGCCCGAGCACTCATGTTATGACATTATGTCTATGCGTTTCGACTTCAAAACTGAGTGCTCGGGCGCGGCATATGCCTGATGTCATACCTATCATGACTGATCGAGCGAGGCATACAAGGCATCTGCACCCAAAGAAATCTCTTTGTACCAAACTAACATTATTATTATTACCATGGCACCAAAGAGACAAAGTACACGTGAACACCCCAATAGACACAAAACGAAATAGACAAAAACGAGCGCAAATAAACAAAAGAAACGCGTTAGTTTTTGTTTTCCGTAAGATCAAACGGTTTTCCCTATGTGAGGTGAAGTACTTCCCGAAATATGACTTCAAAACAGTATTACTGAGAGTACCTACATCGGGAATATGGATATTCTTTATTATTTTAGATTACGTAAGTAAACCGGTGGATTCATACCATGTCATTCGATAAAATATACTAAGGTGTGAGAGGTTTTCAGGCCTTCATTTTGGTTTTCCAAAGTGTATGGTGAATTTTTAATCGTTTTTATTTAGTTACTGGCGAATTATTTATAAACCTGGGGGCCATATTTGTAACCAAAGACGAAGATATAAAAGATATTCTCCGATGATAATTGAATCAACAAGGTTCACCACCTGTCACGTTGGGTTCTGACTATCAGGTGAAACGTGGGCTTTGAGTTGGTTAATACCTCCACAATGTGATGGTGTATGGCCACTCAAGCTTCTGACTACCCCCAAATGGGGATAAAAGTCGTGACGTTACACCATAATTAAATCATGAACTGCCTAGACAAAATGATTCTACAGGTGCAATAGATCACGCAACTAACGTAATAATATGAAGCGATACGTGAAGGCTTGTCTAAAGAGACCGATGCCAAGAATATTAGGTACCTATCGAACCCATACCAAATACTTACTATGACATTTATTTTTCTTACAACCAGTGGTCATAATTGAAAAGAGAGTTACACACAGGATTCGTAGATAAATAATAATAATAAGTACCCGTTCTACATCAAATATTTTTCGAAGGGAAAAAACACGTGATCTACGTTTACAAGCTAAATACTTGCTATACGATGTATATCGATATATCGTTAAACTCCTGTTGGCAGTGAGCTTATCGATAAGTCTGACATCGTTAAATCCTACGCGGGCGATCCTGAGAGCACTCATGCCTCAACTCTTCACGTATATGTAGAATGGCCACGTATTCCGAATAACTTCGGACTTTTTGTTTTATATGCTAAATTATTCGGCGAAGTTGTTTTAGTATATTTGCGAAGGCATCGGGCAGACGAGGGTTCTTCTTCGTCACTTGGACAGCCAGAATGAGATGTGGAGGCGACGTGTTGGCAGTGCGCCAATTTTGGTATCGACTTGCTTAACGAAGACATTTGGCAATATGATTTTTGTTGAGAACTGCTGTGTTTATTCCTTGAAAATTATAATATTGGTAATTATATTAACACAGTACTTAAAACTTAGTAGGTACCTAGAACTTGTGTCCTTTTGTCCCACATAAACAGTTACTTGTAAATTACAATTTAATGTATTAGATTTGTAAAACAGTACCTATCTAAGTATATTTTACAATTCATTAATTTAGGCGTTTGCATAAAAGACATTGGGCAAAATTGTATGGGACTTGGTCCAAATATCCGCCACTGACGAGACCTACGTAACTCGATAGACCACTAAATACTGAGTAACTTTTGCAAAGACAGTTCAACAAAATAAGCTGTCAGTAAAAAAATAAGAGCAGTTTAAAAACATATTTTTTATAGTTTTACGTTTATACATTTTTTTGGAAAGGCAACAATATAAATACTTTTTCTAACATTAAATAAATTAAAATAAGCTGTCAGAAAGCAAAAAAACTCCATGAAATTTATTTTTTTATTATTTTTGTTACCTGATGAAAAGTGAAGAAGTAAGGTAACGCACATAAGGTACTCTGTAGCTCTGATCTGATAGGATAGGGAGATCGCGGGAAGGGAAAAAAAGCGCCCGGGCTTAAAAAAAAAAGTACGCTTCTATAAAATAAATATGCAGGTATCTTCTATGCGTTACTTTACTTCTTTACTTTTCATTAGGTAACATAAATAATAACAAAAAAATATTTTTCATGGCATTTTTTGCTTTCTGACAGCTTATTTTATTTTTATTTAATGTTAGAAAAAGTATATAAATTGTTGCCTTTCCCAAAAAAAATCTAAACATAATACGAAGTGTGAAATTAAATTATAAAAATATTTTTTTAAACTACTCATATTTTTTACTGACAGCTTATTTTGTTGAACTGTCTTTGCAAAAGATACTCAGTATTTAGTGGTCTATCGAGTGGCGTAGGTCTCGGAAGTGGTGGATATTTGGACCATTTCCGCCCAATGTCCTTTCACTTTCCATTTATTTACCAAATATATGGTAAACACAGCGCTTCGGAGCGCCTGTGTTCAACCACCTCGTTCAAGATATAAGATGCACTGAGTGGCTTAATACGGGCTTTATCCAACTCAGTATCGGCACCGCAAGCATTTTCTAGACTTTCTATTGTCAAAAGCATCTGCCATATATCGGATTTAGGTTAACTGTAATTAAATCCATATACAAAGAAGATTTGGCACCGCTCTCTGTTTGGATATCTTTGTGTTCACAGACTAATCCTTAATTTGATTGGTTGTTTTGCTGCCGAATTGGAACAAACAATTGCCACTACACAACAACTATTTCATCTTTTTCTTTCACCATTTGCTGACAGTCAGTGAAGCTTGATATAATCAGATCTTGGCGGTCTCGACCGAATTGGGATGCCATTCCAAGTTAACAAGGGTGGCCTTGCTGGCGGCCTGACGAAATTGGGTTACATCATAATAATTATATCCTCGACATCAAATATATTGGGTGTAAAACGCTCACCCACATACTTGACCCAATTGTGGTTGATTGTTACCAAAAGGAAATTGCACCCATGATGGCTTATTTTCTGTGATATTGGTGAATTTCCTCTTCCAACGTCGACCTTTTGTTTTTCTATCAATAAATCTATTCTGTTTGTAATTCCCAAGGAAATACAAATTATTTCTCTTTCATATCCGATGAGAATATTGCGCTTACGAGTGGCGTCTGGGGAGTGTTCGTTTGCCTTGTAAGAAATGAATGCGGGCGAATTTTTCTGACCGCAAATTTGATTTGATTTTCCGATTTCCATTCATTGTTATCAATCAATCAGTAAGCGTGAATATTATTGTTGTCTCCTTAACGTCTTTTTCTTTCTTCATCATCGTTTTCTTAATTCCTGAAGCTCGTGCCCGTCCGGAAATGCCGTGACGGAGACCTTGTACAGCTGCTTTCATTTAAATCTATCTTCGGTTGTTTCAGGGCAGGTAGAGTCAACCGTAGAGTATAGTATTTTTACGTATACGTTAAAAACGTAGGCATCGAGAGTTTGTTAATTCTCATACCTACATTTTACCAAAACGATGTGTTTCAACGCTTGCAGAAAGTCGAAAAGGCCGAATAGACAAAATATAAGAGTGATTGCGTCTTACGAGTCTCGGACGAAATTGTGAATTTTATGGCGTAGATAACCACTAGATAGTTGACTAAATTGGTGATTACTATTTTGTGTGGGAGTCATTTGATATCCCACCGTCTATTGCCGGAGGCGTTTAGTGGGTAACAAACTAATGAGCTTAATTCATGACAATTGGCTGCACGCGGTGTTTCCGACCTGGACTAGTTACCAGGATATGTTAAATTGCAACTATGTTACCTGCGTTGTTACTAATTATTAGACCACAATTGACTAATTGACTCGTGAACTAAATAGGCAATTGTTTGTAATTAGAGTAAGTATTTTATTTGTTTTGTTTACATGCGACACTATTGGTGGTCCCATACTCAGGTTACAAAATGTTATAAATGTCAATATAACCTCATAATTTGGGCTACCTATTTACCTATAATAAAACAAATACGAGTATTTGTTTTATTATAGATAGCTAAACGCGTACACTATTGTTTGTATCGTTCTATTAAATCTTTAAAATATTTGTGCAGCACACGACACGAGGCAAATAGATAAAGAGTTCAATGGAAATCCTGAACCTGTTTGTCCTAAATTGTTAGTGTTAGTCCGAGTCAGTCACGCAAATCAAATTATGTTACAAAACATTCACAAATTTATTAATTTCAAAATTATACTTTTATACTTACTCAAGCTTTTATTTGGTTTTCTCTTGTTCAGTATTCACTCACATTCTAACTCTTAGTGGTTTCTTATTTAATCTAATCTAAATAGGATTAATATATCCTAAATACGGATAACACATTATCGTACCTAAGTCTGCAATGCCGTAGAAAAATCTCCAGCGACTAACTCATACAAAGACGATCTAGGCGACGTCTATTCGAGTGTCGCAATCCCAAGGGTAGTTAATCCGATTAAGTCAATTCAGCGAAACTTCTTTGCGACTGTCCACAATACTTTTGCTGAAGAGATTAATACGCTCAAAGTTGGTTTTGTGTAATACATTTTTATTTAACATTCGAGATTTCTTTAGTTAAAGTGATATCAATGTCTGACTACTACTAAAGTTAAGTTTGTTTGGTCGTTATTGATTGTTATTATCTTCGTCATCATCAGTCTCTATTCACATATTTAATAATTAGTTCAAATCGGTACGCACGGTGTGAACCTTACTAGTATACCTAAATGTACGTAGTGGTATTTAACACGCAATTAGGTAGCAAGTTACAAAGTTCGCAACTAAGTTCAGCCACTTGTTTATGCCCCAGTCGCCTAGTTTGACCTTTGTAACTTTCATTTGTCTGGCTCCATCAGACAACTTAGTTAGTTCTTTGTGATTGTTTCCTCTGAACAATTAATTAGCCACATTCGAGGCGACAGAGTCATTACTGGCCTTTGTACGGGCGTGTTGGATTGTAACTACACTAATAAATTGTGATATACCCATTTGCTTGTCTTCTTAATGTCCGTTCTCTTAATGTACTGTCGTATCATTATTTTCGGCTTCACTTCGGTCAACTTTATCAATGTGGATGTTAGTGGAGCAGAATATGTTTGGTGTAATTGCGATTTGCGGATCGGAACGGTAATTCGTATTTTCCCTGCGGATATCAGAACCGGTAGAAGTGTACCATCCCAAATGAAAATAAACGGTATTCGGATATTAATAGCAGTTAGGATTCGCCTTGTAGTTTATTTGTAATCGATGTCTACCGTGAAATGTGTTAGCTGTGGAATTGTTTATTGGAGACGAGACATTTAGTGTTTTTTTAAATTGTTATAAAACATACTGACATGACATGTTGAAAGTTACGAATGTAAATTACTAGTAGTAGGTAGGTTGAGTAGAGTTTTTTATTAAAAAACTTTTTACATACGTATTGTAGGCTAACACAGCAAAATTAAAAATAGAAAAGCTGGAAAGGAAAGCCTTGTAAGTAAATTTAGCACAACCACAATACCTTTTAATGCATAATAAGAAAAATATTCCTTAAATGTGTCATTAAGCGGAACATTCCAACAGCGGCGCGTGCGTTGTTTAGAAGTAAAGGCGGCAATTCCCGGCCATTCTCGCAAGTGCTCTCACTCGCACGAGGGTCGTTAGCGAGCCGTCACAACACCACCAGATTTTTTAATTTGAAAAGCCTTCGCTGTGGTCTTTAAAACATTGTGGACACTCGCGTTGGAAAATTTGTATGCATTTAAATGTATTGTTATCATCGCTAGAACTGTTTATATACCTGGGGCCAAGTCGCTTAGCCATTGTAGCGCCACTGTGGCGTTTTGCTATAGTGATCGACCCTCTGATTGGTTGGTTGATTACGACCGATCAATCAGTCAATCAGGGTCGATCACTATAGCAGCTCAATGGCAATGCCTAAGCGACTTGGGGGCCTGTTAGTGATACAGCGGGTTCCTAGATAAGTAACCATCGTCCAAATAATTCTCATCGTTACATCTAAGATGAGATCATAAAATAATTTACAAAAACTGTCAGTTGACAACTTTGTAATCCCCAGGAAGAACTCTTATAACCACAGTTAATAACCTATCAAATTCACTCAGATTCCTGAAAGAAAAAATATAACAGGTTTGTTACGATATTAAAGCGTTCCCAACTTTTAATAGGAATTATGTTGCAGATAAATTACCGGAAATTTGTCAGACAGGCAGTGAAATGGAGCAAATGAGATTTAGTTGCCAGCCTAGACGACGGAAGCCGCCGCCGGCTCTCGGAAATAAGATGGTTAAACTATTTTTTAATGGGCAATGAATAAGAAAACGATCGCTTGATACTATGTGGCTGATAGGTACTGTAAGCCGATTTTCCTATCAATTTCCGTTGATGTGAAATTGCGACACGATAGGTTTCATGTAGCTCTCTTTTGTTTGGTACAAGATCAAGACAGGCCAAATCTCCAAATTTAAAGAAAGTTATGATCGACTTGCACTGGCAATACAAATAACTTTTGTAGAAATGTTTTTATAAACTGGCTAAAATGACTTTAAATTTGGGAGTTAAGCTTTTGGGATAAGTTTTCTTTCGTGAGATTTTTTTAAGTAGTTGTATCATCACACGTAACGATTTCTGTGTCTGTGTGTGTGTGTGAGACGAAGTTTGTGTTTCCGGAGAGTTATAACTTTGGGACTCTTGAAATGTCTATTGAACAGGCTTCTATAGAGTCAGCGAGTCATATCTTGGGCCTCATCATCACTTCCCATCAGGTGTGATAGAAGTTATTCGCAGTTCTACCCATTCATTCGATTACTTTTCCATTTGATAAGATATTATCACGCCAACTCGTCTCCTGGTTATTTCCTATCGCAAGTGCAGCGGGGCGGCGGAAATAAGGATGGGAATGGCAATTAACGAAGATGATTTTTCCATTTCTGTAAAGAGCCCATCGGATCGAAATCACAGTTAAATGAGATCCGAAGTGCATTTTAGATTTGAGTTCTCTACGTTATTTGGTGAAGATAAAAGGTAATTTGTGGCCAACACTAGACTAAACATAACAAAAATATTATATTTATTTATCGTCAACATTTTTAGTTTGTACTAGGTACTTACAGTCGCGCTAGTCATCAATAATAAAGTGTGCTCACCTTAGGTTAGAATTGTTCCCTGAGACATTCACGCATTCTCATAACATTAATATACCCTTTGTACTCAATGTAGATGATGTGGTCAATATACTGGCCACTGCCGATTTAGCCTATGAAAAGACAAAGAAAACCGCAGTATGATTCATTGTCACCATAACAAAATATCGTAAACTGTGATTTATGGCTCACTAGCACTGTGCCAATTTCTTGCCATATGCTGATGGTACTACTACGAAAATAGCCAAGGTATATACAGCTGAACTTATTAGTTAAAATAAGTTAGTGTTTAGTACTACGTATACTATAATATTTTTTTATTGCCTAGAGATTCACTGACAAACTGCCACTGTAGCGTTTTGCTATTGTGACCGACCCTCTGATGGGTCGGTCGGATCAACCAACCAATTAGAAGGTCGGACACAATAGCAAAATGCTACAGTGGCAGTTCAATCGCTAAGTGACTCGGCGCGGCACCCTGATGGTAAATGGAAACCGCCGCGCCGCCCAGGACATCTGCAACGGGGAGTAGACGCAGTGCCTACCTTTTAGGGACCTGTAAACGAAGAACCCCATGTTGTAGTAGGTACAAAGAAAACCTATTCTGTGGCAGTGGAACTGCTTCTAGAACTCTAGAAGCAGTTAATTTTGTGAATAAAAAATACTCAAGAATGTAAGAAAAGTAATTATAATTTTGATAGGTGGTACTATAAACAAAGTACTCCTAAGAATAATAACTGTTTAAATAAATTTCGTAGAACCCATCACAACTTGTGTGTTATCTTAAACAGTCCCAAATCTTTCAAGCTAAGTTATTTAGCATATTGTTGATTTTAAGTTAAGGAAACTTTTGGGGAAAGTTAAAAAGAATATTTTGAGAAACAACATAGTGATGGAAAATGGGTTATAAATTACAGAAGATATTAAGAATCACCGTCTATTATTAATGTAAAAGTAAAACACAATAAATTTCTTGTTTCAAAATTTACTCGATCGTGTTTTGAAGACAACATAAATAGATGTAATGAAAAGCCATGCTCCGATTTTCTTGTAAGTCTCACTTTGTTTGTGCACTGGTTTAGACATTAGAAACACATCTCTAGACTTGGAAGTGCTCTTATTAAACCTCAACTCGGTATTCAAAGGTCGTTCCCGCACCTTCCGGCTGCGCACCGATTAATTAAATACCGTTTCGCACGAACAGTGCGCGGGACGTATAACTATGGCGAAGCTATTCCAGGCTATACTTATCACATTTATAACTACAGATAATGTAGAGAGGTCAGTCATTTAACTTAGCCCCCCTAGAGAAGTTGCATCGTCTACGAGCGTTTCTACAAATCGCTACGCTTGTGTTGTACTTTGTGGCTGGTGTTGTACTCGTACTATAATTAGGCGAGACTGGACCCTAAGACACAGGTAATGCTTCTGCGGGGTGCACTGGTACTGTTGTTTTTAAAATAAGTATAACATGTAAAGTATTAAGGAATGCAATAACTACTCTACTTTGAGCCTGTAGCCGATTGACTGCAGCTCATATACGGGCTGGCTCGACCGGGGTATTACCAACCTTTCACAGAAGTTCGGCGTCATCATCAATACCTATGGGATGCCGCAAAAGCCACAGATTAAAGTCTAGTCATAGAGCTAAGATTGTAGGTAGTTATGACTACATTGTGCAATCATTGTTTTCTAATTATGAAATACTGTACGAGCCTTGTGTGAGACGCAGTATGGCGCAAGCATTCTTGACGTTATTCTCGAGTCACGGCCCATTGTCGCTGGTAATCGATGACCTGCAAGAATGCTAGTCTTGCGGTGGAATAAAGGGAAGGCGCATTGTACTCATTTCATAACCCTGTTATGTTAACGTGACTTTAGAATATGTTTGAAGTCTGAAATTATGATAAAGTGTACACATGCCTACACTGAGAAAAATTTTACGACAGCAAAATTGTTTTTGTAATTTCTAGTAATGTTTTCAATATTTTTACTAAACGTTTCGTATTTACAACAAATGTTTTATGTAATGTCTCACATTTATAAAACATTTGCTGTAAATACGAAACGTTTAGTAAACCATACTAAAAAGACTACTAGGAACTACAAAAACCATTTTGTTGTCGTAATTTTTTTTCTCAGTGTATCTATGAAGTATAAGATAACTTACCCATTTATTTATTGGAATGATCTTACCTCAAGTTGTAACTGTATTATATTTATTTGAGCGTTACCGTATTGTAAATACTTGCAATACTAGAGGCATCGTTCGTACGTTGCCAACCTTAAGGGGAGTGCGACAGAGGGAAGGGAGAGGAGGGGGTTGGTCTTCCGGCTCTATCACTGAATAAGGTTGAGAATAAGGCCGACTTTGTTTGCAGTTTCTGAAAATGTCGTAGAGGCGGTACCTGCTTCTAAATGTTTTCTCTTCTCCAAATGATATCTTCAATTGCGAAATACATCATTATTATTATTATACAGGATCAAATACAATTAGCTTTCTCATCCATTTTCAGGATAATTTTTCCATTAAAAAAGGAATTCCTTTAAACGGTGTTAGGGTGGGTGGGCGTCAGTTGGAAATAAGATTAAAGGTCCATTTCATCGGCAAACAGGCTATACTAAAAGGTTGTTGAATAAAATAAAGTATTACTAACATAAAACAGTATTTAACGAGTGCCACAGTCAGTAAAAACGTGAGCTTGTCAATTTACTAAACAATCTAATTTCATTTTTTTTTCAAAGTTCAGCATGTATCCTACAGATTGTACTTACTAGTGATTACCAACTTCAGCTTCGATTACGAGTAGGTTTCTTAACTAAGTTTGGAGCCTAACTTAGTTCGTATAAGTTGGTATCAAGCAGGGATAAAACTTAAGTAGGTGTTATAGGTACTCGCTAAGCAGGTTGGCCAAGTTTTTATCGAATACTTCATATACACAAATAATTATTCGTGTAGAGATATGAAGTGTTCGATAAAAAAAATATAATTTTAAGACTGTTTTTTTATGTTACTAAGGTGGCAAACAAGCGTACGGCCCGTCTGATGTTAAGCAGTTATCGTAGCCTATTAGATGCTTGCAATACCAAAGGCATCGTTGACGTTGCCGACCAGAAGGGCAGTGGGACAAGGGGACGGGAGGTGGGTTGAACTTCCGGCTCTCTCACTCATCGTACGAAACGCAGTTGTAATAGCTACTTTACGCCGATCTTTTGTGAGTGGGTGGTACTATCCCGATCAAGCCAGCCCATGTATGAGCTGCAGTCAATTGGCTGCAGCTTGGCTCTACCACCATAATGTCTAACTTATGAGAGATGCACATAGGACGTAAGCACATGTCCGCAATAAAACCAAGAATACACACACTGACTGACACGAATTTAGTGATTGATAAAGTTGCAATGTTACAATTAATGTGATGTCATGATGTCAGTCAACCGTGAAATGCAAGTCACGCCGTTTTAGTTCGTGGGGCCCTATAATAACGTACACAATGTAGTAGAAACTTACGCTTAGTGTACAACAATGATAATTTACCTAGGGGTAAATAACAGTAAAAATCTACTAGAAATATAAATCGATGATGGAAACCAAAAGGCTGTAAAAATATCTTTAGTGGGTACTTAACTTACATAACCTACAATTACTTCAGGTATTCTTGTGTATAGACACAGATTAATAGAAGTGTATAGATAACTTCTGAAAGAATTCAGGTGTGATTTTATTGAAAAAGTTTCATATATTTAGGTTATAAAGGAAAGTAAGAAATGTAACCGCGTCTTATTTCGCTAAGCGTCTGTCAAAAAAGTTTAAATTTACGTAAGATAGTGTAATATACATCAGCAACATCAACACTAAAATAACGTCGCGAGAAATGTAAATATTTTGAACAGAAACACCGCTTATAAAGTCGTCCATAAGTTTGTTTACTTAACGTCGACTTTGGGAATTTCGTCATTAGGAGTATACTAAAATAAACGGTGTGTAAACAGCTTAAAGTGCGTCGTTACTTTATACTTGCTGGTGAAAGATCGTGGATGTCCAGTGGTTTGATATATGATATGCGGAGATGTCGCGACGGTATAAATAACTGGACGGGATTCGGTGCGTTGACCGAAACGAACTGGGTTGCCATTTAATTTACAGAATTGTGTTAATAAAAACTTTTAGGAAACGCGCTCTGTAAGGATGTGCTTTTATTCTGTTAATTGGATTTTTAGGGTTCCGTAGTTTCTACAAGGACACATCATTCCGTCCCAGTCTGTCACAGTGCCATCACTTCTACAGTTTTTGACGGAAGTTGATGAAAAGTAGAAAAATACTTTAGTAGTAGACCTCAATCCCAAAAGTATAAAAATAATAAAATCACTTATATTTAGGTTACTCCCCCTATATGGGAAGTGGGAATAAATATATTTTCTGGATACCCCATCATGAAATAGTATTTTCATACAACATTTTATTATGATTTGTTCTATTTGAGACATTTTAACCGCTAAAGGTTTATAAATGTGTATATAAATTCTAGCTAGTCAAAAATAAGTTTTCGTTATTGGAATGCCTGCGGAACCCTACACTGTGCGTGGCCTGACCTGCACTTGCCGACATTTTATTTGTTGCTTTATTTAAGGCTCACTATCCATAAAAATAATATAAAACAGCGCAAAAGAATTAACGAATTTTCCAAACTCGTTCTAAAAACGTAACCGTTTTCGTCGACGTTTTATATTAAAAATGTAATAAGCGTTTCAGATATTGATTTGTATGATCATCGTTGCTGTATTCATGTGCATTGATGTACATAATTATTTTAGCAGATATGGTACCGTCTAACATCGCAATCGCTATACTTGTGCTCAGCGCACCACTACATACACCGAAATTCACACATCTGTTATCACACCCGCAATTCGACAGTTAACTTATTGAATTCAAGATGACCGCATTGGTAATACCGACACGTTTTCAACATTATTTTCCACGAGCGACTGAGTCGTACTGTGTCAATGGACTCTGTTTAGGACTCACTATTTTGTACAGTCACACTGAGAAAAATGTTACGACAACAAAATGGTTTTTGTAATTCCTAGTAGTGTTTTTAATATTTATTACTAAACGTTGTATTTACAGCAAATGTTTTATGTAATGTCTCGCATTTATAAAACATTTGCTGTAAATACAAAACTTTTAGTAAAATATACTAAAAAAAGACTACTAGGAACTACAACTACTGTGGTGGTGTATGGCCACTCAAGCCTCTGACTACCCCCGAACGGGGATAAAAGTCGTGACGTTACATTACATTTTTTTTACAGGAACTACAAAAACCGTAATTGTCATTGTTGTCGTAATTTTTTTTTAGTATCTCCCTCTTTCTCGGTAATGTTTTTGTTCGTATGTTTTTTTAATCGAGAGGTGCTAGTTTATTGTAGAGGGGTGATATTTTTCATTATGCCCGAAGCACCCTCGTCTTCCCCACGTTCTTTATAGCCTCAATATTGTTTTGGAGGTCTTGCCATGACAAAATAAATGTTTGCACGGACCCCGCGTGGCTCGACCGTCGTCTTCGGATCCTAGCAATTTAAGCATTATTGCTTTTCTTAGATATTTTACACGGTCGTACGGAGCGATTTTATTGCTATTTTGTTATTAATGTGTTGCACGAAGACAATGTTATTGTCTTGTGGTAGCACCTACATAAAAGTCTTGGCGCTTCTGTCTGTAGTACTATTACATATTCTTTGCTGTCGTCGGTAACTTGAAGAATCAGAACGAAGTAGAAGAATCGAAGAATCAGGCATGCTAACTTTTTTAAGCATATTTGTTATTGATCTCTATACCTATAAGTTATCTATATGTAGGGTCACCTGTAAGTATAATATTACATTTCCAATATAAGCCGAGCTCTCATCTTTATTGATACCCGTAAATGAAGAGAGCTCATCTTATGTCGGAAATGTTACCTTAGACTTGCAGGCGAATGAACATAATATTATTTCATCACTGGCTGCTCCCGACGCGAATGTTTGCAAAAATAAAAGTAGCCTAAGTTACTCCTTATAATATCAGCTATCAGCCAGTGAAATTCCCGTCAGAATCGATCCAGCCATTTCGGAGATCAGCCAGAACGAACAAATGGACAAACAATTTAAAACTTGTTTTTTTATATTCCTACCGTATATACTTTCATAATTATGCATTTAGTAAAAGCCTCAATTTAATTTTATTTATTTGTATAGATGAATTTTAGTGATCTTGTCTATCTATAAGTGTCTAAGTATCAAATAAATGCCAATATATTCAAAGGACTGGCATACTTACAAACCAAAACAAAGCGTGGTATGGTAATTTATCATTTTCACCGTTCACTGCCTATTCCCGTTTCGTGTTCTTTGTTCAGCATAAATTTTTCACGAATTCTTTATCACCCGACCCCATACTTTAGGGGAGGGTACCTATACATAGCTACATAGGCACATTTTGACGTGAGGTGCAATTTTTCCACCGAGCTTAGGTAAAAGGGAGGCCCGGACCCTCGGATTAGACTTCCAATTACGATGCCCACTGACGTTCCGACCCCGTGATATAAATCAAGCTGAATTAACACCATTGCGAAAGGTGTGTTTTAATTTGCGGAAATTCGTATTTCAATTTACGAGTTGCATAGTATTTCTAATCAATTTAGCGAGCTGCTCTTATTAATCCTTACTCAGCTGAGCTGAGATACCTCATATTGTACTACTTATGTTTAGCACGGCATCTCAATCACGGACGGCATCTTAAGTTCAATCTCAATCTTAAGATAATTTTTTTCATACGGTTTTAATTATTCTTATTTTTTCGTTTTTTGAATTACACAATTGCTATTTCGATTAATTGAGAAAATACGGCTTTCGGGTTGTAAATAAGGACAATCTTTTTTTACTCTACTAAGGCGGCAAACAAGCATACACAGCCGCGAAGTTACCGTAGCCTATAGACGTAATTCTAAAGGCATCGCTCGCACGTTGCCAAGCTGAAGGGAAGTGGGATATAAGGAGGGGAAGAGAGGGTGGAGGGGTTTAGGCTTCCGATTCTCTCACTCATCATAATGAAACCTAGTGAAAATAATAATCAAGGTATATTAAATGAAATATATTTTTGTGAATACCATAGAGCGATATTTAGTATACTGTTTTAAGATTTTGATTACTTCGCCTGTTTCGTGTATAGTCAATGACGATCCGCGTTTAAATTTAAAAATAAACTTTAATAAAAATATGATTATTCAAGGAACTAATTTTCCTCAGTGTATCGTTTGCAGCCGTCGCACTCGGCTCACTATCAAGAAATTGTGGTTTGAACCGCTCAACTTTTCCAATAACACCACCAAGGATTCAATTATTAACTTTCTCCACGAATCTATATAATACCTACTCCAGTGCATAAAGTTTTCTGATATGGAATCTTAAAAAACTTGAATTTAAAATTTCGACCTATTTTGGTCCGAATTTGCTCGGCAAGTTACGAAAACAAGAAGGCTGCCTTTTGAAGCGCATCGTATTTTTAGGAACTAAAAATAATTTTATCATTCATTTTATAAATTGTGGCTTGGGATATATTCAAGCCGCCTTACCTTCCGCGCGTGGAATGTAACTCTAAGTATGTCTCTGTCCGAAGGATCCTTACTTCGTTCTATAAATCTGTCTCTAGACCACTGAAGATATCAAATGTAACAATATACCTTACAGTACCATCTAGTGACATCATCTTATAAACCTTCGATCGTACCATCGTACCTAGCTCGTATTGTTCTTAATACCGCAAAAGGATTTGTTCTTTAATATTATTTTGTACTCCTTTTATTTCTAAGGGTTGACTATTATGTACGCAAATAGGATTGTCTCGAGTCTTGAGAGAGTACATAATCTAATCCAACGTAATATGAACTTAGCCTCTTGTTTGCAATCCCCTATAGGCTTTATGGACAAAATTAAGAGTAAGTTGGACTCACGACCCTGTTAAGTATGTTTACAAAGACTCAAACATTGATAAAAGCTTTGCATAAGATTTTGCTTTGAATTAGAAGAATACATTCCACTAAAGTGAGAAACGAATTTCGAAAAAAATGTTTAGAAAGATCTATAATAATGCATTAGATTACCCATATTTCAGACCAAGTAAAAGTAGGAAGTTGGAATGGTTTGGCCATGTGATGAGAAGAGGTGAAATGTATGTGACTAAACGAGTGCCGAATATGAATGTGGAAGGATACAAAGTGAGAGGAAGACCAAGAAAAGATAGATGGATTGTATAAAGAGTGATATGAATGAGGTTGGAGTGGATGTAAGTATGACAGCAAAGCGCGATGAATGGAAGAATAAGACATACTGTGCTGACCCCACATAATGGGAAAAGGTAGATTGATGACAAACGCAGATTACAATGATTTCAAACCACTTATATTTCTTATTGTTCGAAAAATTCACTTTACCTCCAGATAATTAGGGTTTCATAAGATATTGAAAAACTTGAAAGCACTTGGATTCTACGTACTGAGGAGCACAATATTATTTTTTTATGCGAAAACATAATTTTCTAGGAATTTGTAATATAATTTACCAGATACTAGGAAGCCTTAACTTATACGACTGCCTAATAATTTGAATCGTACTCTTTACTAATTTACTAGAAGAGAATATCAACAAACCAAGCAAATACATGGTAATGTTCGTGCATAATATGATGTGAACAGATGTGCCACTTCGTAAGATAAATACGTCACATCAAGGATGCCACCTTACTCATATTTAGGGGATAAAACGTTTGAGACATACGAAAACGTTGGCTATTTTTGTTAAGTATCTACAAGTTTTTTGCATTATGGGGTTGGTACAATTTTTGCAAATTATACTTCAGTTCATAAGTATAGACAGATTTAGAGATCTCAAACATAACTAGTGAATATAAATTGTAACTATCTTTCTAGAATAGTGAGGTTCATAGTTTACTAAAAATATCTTTAAATATTACCAAATGTTAACTAATTATTTCAGAACAGACAGCAACGGAAGAGTTATTTAGTCTTTGCCCAGGACAGTTAAATTAAAACGGACTTAGTTTATAACATTTTCATTTAACAAACGCTACGCTAACTGATTTGCAGCCACATCCAAGCCTGTTACTACTATTTTCCTGTAACGACGGAACAGGAAAAGCGTATAGTATCTGTTGACAGCCCTAGCACTCGGCGATTATCTCAACTGCGAATACATAAATGAACAACAACATGAATTGTTAACGCGTTTATTAAAAGGGTCGTGTTCGGTAAACCGGTGATTTTTCATATAAATAACAACTATAATATGTTATGCGACAATTTCCGGAGGTTTTCTTTATTTTTAGTGTTCCTTATCCAAATTTACAATCGTTAGAGGAAAATAATGTTGAAACATCTTCTAGTGAATAATACGCATCAAAGTGCCTTGAAGTTGATCGTCGAATTGAAAGTGCAATAATATCTAGTGGTCCGCTGAGCACAAGTCTAGCGATTGCAATATAAGGAGGTACCATCTCTGCTAAAATAACACATTGATAATTGTTGTTCAGTGAAAATCTCTTCGCCAAACACTAACAGCTAGCATGGAGGTCTAAAGCCAATCGTGACCTAATTCCATTGAAAGATTCAGTTCTATTTTATATGTCGCTCTACTTTTGTTTCTAATCTGACCCAGATTAGAAGGGGTGATAAAAATGTTTTTGTCTGCTTACTCTTTCCAAGGAAAAGATTATTCATTTTCAAACGACTGGTTCTGTGAATGTCCAATCCGTTCAATTCACGGAAATAAATGTAGGTTATTGGTAAAGTACGTGACATCCCTGCCAACGCAACAGGCTTCCTACCTAGGCTTCTTTCGGAGTTAGCACTAATATTAGTGGTTTAATCTATAATACTTCTATCACTTCAACTTTCACCATACTAATTCCTGAAAGCCATGTCTTCTTCAGACAAAAGACTGTATAATGCTCACGAAATCTTATTTTTTCTCGTACAAACTTGTGAACTTCGGATGAATAAACTTTGTATTGCTCCACTTGGCTGGGGCGGGATACCTGTCGCCAATGACGTCATCGTGTTAAACTCAATTTAAACTTCCCTTGTCGAACGGGAGCTGTGCATTGATGCAGGTGGCCTTAAGTAAGTTAAGCTTTATGAGACGGTGCACGTTTTGGTCATTATTTAGACTCTAGTGAGTAACTCATAAGCAACTTTACTCCTAGCTCTGCCTGTGTATATTTTGAGGATAAAAAGTAGCCTATGTTACTCCAGAGTATAACATACCTCTGTTTAAATACACTGAGAAAAATTTTACGTCAACAAAATGGTTTTTGTAATTCCTAGTTGTGTTTTTAATATTTTTTACTAAACGTTTTGTATTTACAGCAAATGTTTTATGTCATGGCTCACATTTATAAAACATTTGCTGTAAATACAAAACTTTTAGTAAAACATACTAAAAAGGCTACTAGAAACTACAAAAGCCATTTTTTTTCTCAGTGTATCATTGAAATCTATTTAGCTCTTTTTGTGTGACTTTCAGTCATACAAATATACATTGAAAGACAGGCAGAATAGAGATGATATTCAACTCTATAAGTTTATGACATCATTAGTGTATAAATAAATAAATACATATTGCCAGTTTTACACACCAATTGTATCCACACAAAGTAAGCAAGGCTTCTATGGCTATCTTACAATGGACTGGGCGCGATCCCAGTGACACCTAGTGCAAATTACGAAAAGGCCGTTTCCGAAATTTGCTTCTAGCAGGAATCAAACCCGCAAGCGCCCGATGCAGTGTGCCGAGCGGCCAGCTCTCAAACCACTGCGCCAAACGGTCGTCATTAGGCGTGTCTACAACATGCATATGCCGCGCGAGGCTGTTTGCCTCAATCGCATGCCGCGCGAGGCAACTGACACTCTAGACAGAGAAGGGTACCTATACCCGAGCAATCTGTTTGACACGTTTGCCATCGTTCTGTCTCATGACTATGGCAAACTAGGCGAGGCAAATGACAGCGCTCAGGTGAGAAAGGACGCGCATTTGCCTCGCGTGAGGCAAGTCAAACTTCGTGAGGCAATTTGCCTCGCGCAGTATGTGAGACATCTGGACGTAGCTAATTAACATGATATTTATTACTTTTACAAAGAATTAAATACTTAGGTTATGGATGTATTAATTTATTTATTCTTTGTTCATGGCATAATTTCTAATTATACTTTAATTTTAGAAAAGGAAAGTGTGCACAAAGCTTGGGCAGACGTGAAGGGCTAACTTCAGAAAAATTAAACCCCTCTTCCAGTTTGGGAAGCGTGCAATGAAATTAAGTATTCGCCGAGTCGGGGGACCGTTTTGACCTAGTTTCCCATCTGACAATCGTCGGGAACATATCTTTTAGTCATCATGCGGAAATAATGTATAGAAAGGAAACGTGATAAACCTATAAGGAATATCAATATCATGAAATGATCCAAAGTCCCGTAAAAACGTCTACAAGAATAATTTGAAAAGTTTCCCAGAATTTCCATTAGAAGTTAGAAATATGTATTCTATGTTTGGAGAATAATAGCGTACCTACAAAACCATGTACTAATCGCTCGACGGTCGATCAATGATCGATCGAACGTCGCTCTATGTCGATCGACATAGTTATCTCAGTCTACCATCGTTCGAAGTTCGATCGATTGGCGTAACAACGTGTTACTAACCAAAAGTAGTTGGTGTGTGCAGATGCCTCGCATGCTTCACGCAAGCACTTAGGTTATAACATTATGTCTGTGCGTTCCGATGTCAAAACTAAGTGCTCGGGCGCAGCATGCGTCTGATGTAGACGCAGCCAATAGATAACTTAGGTAATATTGTTCCTAGTTAGTAATAAATGTGATGGCCTGGCGTCTTCGTTGTGAGGTTACCTATCTATCCTACAAATAAAATCCAACATCCAAATTTGATATGTAATAGGTAAGTAATGGATGGGGAGCCGTAGAAGGACTTTCTGGATTTAAACGAGCGCGTCAGATTAAGATAAGGGCGATAGCTAACATATTGATAAGAACCTCGAAAAATTATGAGCCCTTAATATTGGTGGGTTCGCTCAGGGGAACCAAAAATACTCGAACTCGTCAGATTAAGATAAGGGGGATTCATTACTAGCTAAGAAGTGTCAAAATGACAATTTTGCTAATTTAATCGTCAGTCTAAGAAATGGGAGCATCTGGAAGTTTCACTTTTTCACCCCCTCAGTTTATTTTTTTTCATATAGGACTGCGGTGTCAAAAAAGCGTACGGCCCGCCTGATTTTAAGCAGTTACCGTAGCCTATAGATGCTTACAAAATCTGGCGCGCTCGAGTTATTTTTTATTTTTCATGTTGGAGCATGAAAAGTATCAATATCTGACACGCTTGAGCATTTTTATGTCATTCATTGCTTTTTATACAAAAAAAAAAAACGCTATACGCTTCCCCCACCGCTGAAAGTGGAAACATCTAGAACAATGTATTCTTCCTATCATCTCATTCTACTAGGTTTGGACGGCGCTCGTTCAAATCCACGAATTGCACGCTGGGCTCCCGGTCCATAAGCTGTGCCTTGAAATTATTGAAACACTTCAATATTTACAAAACCATTTATAATTCTTTTGTTCCGCTATCAATGACACCTTGATCTAATTTTAAAGGCTTCCCTTTGCCATTGAAAACAGGTCAAATTTCAAACGCGGCGCCCAAATAATATTTGGAAGTAATATTTTGCCATCAACACAGTAGAAATCTCAAAACTCAATAAATTGTTAGCGAATTTCAGGCCTCTGAAGTATTTTGTAATTTCGTTCATATTGAATTTTCTTAGGGTTCGATGTCAGACTCTGATCATGAACTGAGGGCGCAGATAGGAACAGATGTGAAGTTTAATAAGATGCGTTTGCGGATGTTTTCAAGCTTCTACATCAGGTTCACTCCCGATAGGCAAGCCCACATGTGCCGAGCAGCGCGTCCTAACAATAAGTTTTGACGTCTGGCCACGTGTTCGGTACATCTGGATGTACCTTATCCAATTCCGTTGTTGCAGCTCGGTAGATATTGGTGCTGTTGGCTTCAAATTACGACTAAATTAAATTTGACACATCTAAAAGTACTTTTGTCTTGCTCATACGTCACGATCAAGAGAAGGACGGCACGGCAATACCTTAAGTTAGTAAGGCTTAGTAAAGTTTAGTTGTTTACTAACATAATCAGCGCCTTTGTTTACAAAATGAGCTCGTCGTAATGCAACCACACAAACTATGTCGACATTTATTAATTTATGCACGCGAGCGATGGTGAGCGATATCCCGGAGGTTTAAGAGATTGCGGATGGAAGGCGCTATTAATTATGCAACGCTTGGTTCAGCTTGACTGTGACCCAATTCGTCGCGAGGAACAGCTGCGATCACACCACCCTCACTAAGGGGCCATCCATAAATTACGTCACACGCAAAGGGGGGAGGGGATGACAGTTAAAAATCTCATATATCTACGTATTAAAACCGAAATTTTAACTGTTAACAAAAACCAAGGAAAATTTCAGAATTTTTTGTATAAAAAATATGTTACGTCACACGAGGGGGGGGGAGTCTCACAAATGTGACCAGCTGTGACAAAGGGGGGGTTCAAAAAATCATTAAATTTGTGTGACGTAATTTATGGATGGCCCCTAATTCACTGATATTAACTGAACCCTGAAAAACTTGTTAACGTTGCTAGTGGAACCCTTTTTGAAATTTCACTTTTGCTGAAGTTCAGAGCTGATGAAAGTTCTGAACTTTGATACAAAGTGTTTGCTTGCGAATATTATATGGTTCCGCTATTATTGCAAGTGCAGCATGCAGCCGGTAATGCATCATGAGGTTCCGTTTTCGATAGGTAACATCGTAACCATCCATCTTAAACTGAGCTCTCTTAGTTAGGGGTGTTAATAATAAAGAGAGCTCAGTTTATGTTGGAAAACCACAGAGGTGCAGGCTATGGTTCCACGTAGTGATAATATGTTCTTTGGGTAAACCTACTCAGATGCAGCAAAGTGAATGTATAAGTTTGACTCTTAGTTCGCCAACAAACATACGGTCCGTTAGTGTGTTGGTGAACATGGATCTAAACCTAATATCATCCCTATAGATATCGTTTTGCAACCCGCAGAAAAGGGAATTCCTGGACTTGAGGATTGCAAGATGAACCGGTTCCAATGGCTTTTCAGAATGTGTGTAGCTTAGTGATGTGCTCACATGCCCGCAATGTGCGAGGCCGGATAAAATCACCATCATCAATTTAGTGAAGTCTTTTATCTTTTGGCAAAAAATAGTCATAGGTACTTAGCTAGTATATGCTATTTCATTTTATTCTGCACAATATTTAGCAAGTAGATTACTAAAATCCTAACTATATTTTGACCAACTTTCGTGGGGCACCTAATGAAGTTGGTTACCAACAGCCACAAGGTAGATGAGAACAAGGGTGCGACAACGACTTACAAAAGCTAACGTAATTAAGAAAGTTGCAAATAGATTGTGTAGTTCGGTTCGCAGATTAACTAGTTTAGTTTTAGTTTGTAATTTCCTACACAAATGTCTAACGTGATTTATGAATATTAGTTGTGACGTTTTGGCTGCGTCTTAAGAACTCCGTTTTGGCTTCGGAGCGCATAGACATCATAACATGAGTCAGGCGAGGCATGCCATTCATTTAGACGCACCAAATCTTTCTCTGAGCATAAAGATCAGTTCTTCGAACTTCGAAGTTTGAAAATCAATTAAGTTTTCAACATCCAGCCAGCAATATTGGAGCTAGATTTCTAAAATTGATTACCGAATCCCTAGTTTGAAAAAATAAATTACTTTTTTGCGGTGCTCGTGAACCCTTATTACGTGTCTCGAAACGGGTCATTCCCGGCCGCTCCAAATCTATTGTCCTCTAAAACTGATCTTTCCATACAATTATTCCCAGGGACTCCAGAGATTATAAATAAATATCGCCAGACTTTCACACTAACTATATGGTCCCAAACTAAGCAACGCTTGTACAAACAATGGCTACCGTACAATTGACTGGTGGCGAGCCCAGTGACATCCACACCAGGGAATATTACTAAAAGGCCGTTCCCGAAATTTGCCTCTGGTTGGAACCGAACCCGCAACCACCCGATGCAGTGAGCCGAGCGGCCTACGCTCAAATCACTGCGCCTAGCCTAGCCTAGTCGTTAATTATGTCATTTGTTTTTGTTATGCTGGCAATAAGTTTTGGAGCCCTCGGGAACAAATTCTTGGAGCTAGCGGGAATAACCCCTCCAAACGTGTTGACACGGCTCGTTCAATAGTCTATTTAAGTTAGCACATCGCGCCACTCTGATATTCTGAAGCGGGTAACTACTCCCAAGTTGGTGCTCCATTTGGTTATCCCGGACATCGCCAATCGTCTTGAGATTGCAAATTCACAACTTCACGGTATTCCGGTCCCGCGGTGCTTGCGCAATTTATTGTCAACAACTGTGAGTATCATGCAACGCCTGTTGCATATCAACTAGGATGGTAGAGCCAAGCTGTAGCCTGCAACTGTAGCTGTAGACTGCAACTCATATAAGGGCTGGCTCAACCTGAGTAGAAGGTCCTAACACAGAAGATTATCGTAAAGTAGTTAGTTTAACTGCGTTTCTTACGATGAGAGATGAGAGATACGGAGGACGAAACCCCTCTCGCCCCCTCTATCCCACTCCCCTTCAGGTTGGGAACATGCGAGTGATGCTTTGGTATTGCAAGCATCTATATGATACGAAATATTGAAAATAGTCCGAACGCTTGTTTATAAAAATAAAAACTATTTTCAATATTAATTTCACTTGTAATTTGACCCTATTTTCTATCTATATTTCAGTTGGAGTTGCGTTGTTGTTTCAATATCGATTCAGTGAATAAGAAAGAGACTGGCAGCTATTACGAACTTAATTGTTTATCCTGCAGAAACTTCGGTATACTGGACACCTCTCGAACTGGGTCTGTTTCAAATGTCAGAAATGTTCTAAAGTTTGAACATGAATTTCAATATTAGATCCAGCACGATCGTCAGTTTGTAAAGTTTCGGATAAATGGACACTTCGACGGGATACTCACTACGATCGAGTAGGTATTTGCGGCAAGCTGTTCAGAAGTTTCATGCTCTCAACTACGTTAATAAACCGAGTCGGGGGTAAAGTTTTAACAAACCAATAAAATGCACTGCAGAAAATATAATGTCTAATCCATCCAGATGCCTCGCATGGCTCGCCCGAGCATTTACTTTATGAAATGATGTCTATGCGTTCTGACGTTAAAACTGTGTGCTTGGGCGTGGCTTGCGCCTAATGTAGTCGCAGCCATTAGCTGCGTCTACATCAGGCGCATGCCGCGCGAGGCTGATCACCCACATGCCTCGCGAAGCACGCGCGTATGCCTCATTTGCCTGCCGCGCGAGGCAAATGGTGAGGCAACTCGGGTATACTCTAGACAGAGAAGAGTATACCCGAGTAATCAGTTTGACAATGGTTTGATAGCGTTCTGTCTCATGACTAGGCCAAACTAGGCGAAGAAAATGACAGCGTTCGGGCGAGGCAGACTTCGCGAGGCAAATCTGCTTCGCGCGGCATGCGCGTGTTATGGACACGACTATTTAATATCGGACCCATAAGAACGGTTTACGATCGAACCCGGTGAAAATTCGTATTCTAGTGATCGTTCGAATGGTTTCTAGGTCTCTGAAACACCGGCTGGATACGTCATAAAATCGCCGGCTTCACGCGTCGACCTTCCGACCCAAAAAAGAAAATGTTTATCAGAGTTCGTTGTGATTCGTAATAAATTGGGTCAGTTCATTAGTGCCGAGTGAAACAAGAGGAAAGGGAGTCCTTGGGGAGCGTCTCGGTATCTGAGCATTATTTCATTTAGATGTCGTCTACTGATGCGGATTGGAAATGGGAATCGGCGGCGATCGCACGTTGCTATGCAATTTAAGCTCTTAAAGTTTCTGTTTTTGTGTTTTGTTCCCACTGCTGGTTAAAAGATTGAGTGCCTGTTTCAGAATCTTCAAATAACTTTTATTCACCAGATAAATTTAACGTTTGAAAAGTGTGGAAGACATTGTATTTAATTGCTGAATAAAACTCAACTGACGATTTTGAAATAGGCCCGTAGTTACATGTACAGACGTATTCGTTCTGAAAAGGTTACTTTATTCATAATCTACGTGCTCTACATAGTAACACAATACTAATGTAATAAGCTCTTATTTTTCATTCTTTATTATTTGAAATTCAGTCCTGACTTTAGCATGGTTGGAATAACTTAATAGTCTTTGTATGCAAAGTGTCACCTCTGATAGTAACAAGGTCAAATCGAAAGCAATTTTGCATCATATTTATGTTATAATAAATAGAATTTTTATGACGATCGGTATATTGAAATTGTGATCGAAAAGAGAAAGCCTTTATGGATTGTAATTGTCTAGAGTCCTTTCCAAGAGATACGTTATTAATCGTGAATGATAAAATATTGATACAAATTTCTACAACCGAAATAGCTAACAGACATTAAGAGCCATAACACACCGGGACGCCAGGCGACGTCGCCGGCCACGTATCCAAACAATTTGTATTGACTGGCGACGGACTAGCGACGTCGCCAGTCAATACAAATTTTTTGGAAGTGTGTTACCTCCCATACAATTCAATACGAATAGTTGGCTACGGTGGCTGGCGACGTCGCCATGACGGCTACCCGGTGTGTTATGGCTCTTTACGTTTATACTTTTTCTCTACGGAACCACAGTATACACATTGAGGAAAAATAGGTGATACGCAATTTTCTGTATTTCTTATAATTATTTCTCGGAAATGTTTCATTATTTAATGTACGTTCCTGATCGTGAAAGGCAAAAAGAAATAACCGTTCGGGAAACGAATATAATTATTACGTTTCAGGATTCGTCCTTAGCGGAATGGACTGATAAGTTAATTAAATTTCCTTAGATAAAGCGGAAATGGTTTTTTAAGAACTAAATGGTCCGCTAACAAAAGATATGTAGGCAGCTATTCAACTGACTTACCTACAGAGGTACTTAATTATGCTTTAATTCTGCTTTGTAATGTTTAAGACATTAGGTATGTAAATTGATACAGGGAGGTATTCATAAACATAAGCATTCGACCTATGAACTATCTTTGAACTTATTATTAATTGGTGTTTTTATTTTTTATTTTCAGGTAATATTTGAAGATATCGAAAAGGTACACTCGACTAAGAAAAATAATGTTGGTATGTTAAAAAAACATTGTGAAACTAAATCTTTAATTCTATAAAATAAAAATCCTTTACCCCAAATTTATAGAAAGTTACTATGGACTTACACTGGCATTACAAACTCCTAGAAATACATTGTAAACTAGCTACAAATCTCTATAACTTCGTGTTACTAAGGTACCTATGTACTAAAATTTCTACCTTTTTTTAAAACGCAAAAAAGCAGCAAGACAAAAAAACTCATACATTTAACACGCCCCGGAAATATCGAAGCATCGGTCTGTGTCAAATAAAATATTCAGCGGGCGTAATTTAAAAGCTTCCGGGTCACTTACTTGGGCTTACCTTGTCATCCCTTACTCGATTGATTAAATGTGCACCTTAATCCAGCGCAGTAAAACACATTTTCCACCGTCAAGAGCAACTCCGAAAATAGGTAACGCCAACATATTTCAGTGGTTCCCGTAACGTCATTGAATGAAAACATCATTAGTATTTTTTTCGCAATTTCCTAATATGATGTTTACTTACGTCTATTTCTTTGCTCACATTTTCCGTGTTGAGTATTTTTTCAATATAGCGTAAAAAGCTTCTAGCTTATTTTATATGGACTGTACTCCGTTATGACAATAGGCTCGCCATTCGCCTCGTATTTGCTGCGCCTACAATTGTCGAGCGGCGCGCCCGAGGAATCAGAATTGACGTCATACGTGGAGATAACGTCATATCTGATTGCTTGTGCGCGGCTGTTAGCGGCTTGTAGACGCGGCTATTGGCTGCTGTTACAAGCAGCGAGTGGTGGCGTGCCTGCGGAATCAGATTTGACGTTTGACCGTAGGGCGAGACATATCGTTATAACTGATTGCTCGGGCGCGGCTGCTCGTGGCTTGTAGACGCAGTCCTTGGGACTATTGAGCCATTGGTATGTGGGTGCATGTCCTGTCGCGTTTCCGATCTGGAGGTAGAATCAATAAAAAATGTAAAATGACAATTTGTAAGTGCCCTCGAATATAGGCCTCCTAAATGAAATAAACGAATTGAATTTGAATTTGATGTACTACAGTGCACCACTGTCAACCCCTTCGGGGATACATGCGTAATGGTGTATATTCGTAAATGTTAGGTTAGTATTATAAAGTACACACATTCGTGAGTTGTGGCGTGAGCTCGTATGCACTGTAGAGTCACGGCGATGACCCTAACTGATAGTGTTATCAATTCATAATTACTTGGAAATAGTCGTTCAATGATGGCGGCTACTATTGGTTCGGAGGACTTATTGGCTGCGTCTATATAAGCCGCATGCCGCGCGAGTCTGCGCGCTCACATCACATCAGTCACATGCTTGGGTGAGCCAAAAGGCGAACTAACCTACACTCTAGACAGAGAAGGGTATAGCCGAGCAATCAGTTACCTAGTTAAATTATCGTTCTGTTTCATAGGTAGTTTTGCAATCAATTTTAATGTCAAACGCTTATATGTTAATCATAAGCCGTAAGTCATAAAACGATATCTAACATAAGTACCTATCGAGTAATGAGCGAGTTAATTCCATTCGAGAAAAAATGATAAGAACCGGTTCTTTAAGGCAACGTTTGTAAGTAAAACACTGATAAGATAGCGCAGCTATATGCAGACAGCTAATTGGCATTTGAATGGGTGTATTCACAGAAAGCGATATAATTATATAAAGAGCGTAATATACAAGGAAAAGCAAGCCTTCACACAAGTGACTACGATTTTGCACACACTAGCACTCTATAGATGACGTCATCCGTCACTACACAGATTCCCAATGACATCACTTGTCTCTGGTTAAAGCTACCCAGCGCTTGTAATCAGTCAGAATGCTTGAAGATATTTGAAGCATCGTAAATTGTAAATACTAGCGACCCGCGTTCGATCCCCGGTTGGGCATCGATTGGTATGGATGAATTTTCATCTATGTGCATAATTTACAGTTCGCTTACGGTGAGGGAAAACATCGTGAGAAAACCTACCTATCCCTCGGGATTAGTTAATAGTCAGTTCCTGTAGACACGGCGACAAGGTTCACCACCTGTCACGTTGGGTTCTGAATGACTGGTGAAACGTGGGCTTTGAGTGGATTTAATACCTCCACAATGTGGTGGTGTATGGCCACTCAAGCCTCTGCTACCCCCGAATGGGGATAAAAGTCGTGACGTTATATTTATTTTATTTATAGCGACCCTGCTCGGCTACTCTTTCCTCTCTTATACAGGGTTATTGCTAAAAAACTAACAACCTTGCACAAAAGTTGTTGTTTATGATGTCAGTAATAGGTACAGTCGTGCAAGTTTCTTAGTGTTTTACCAATAACCCTATATAAATTTAATTAGAATAGATCATGCAGTATAAACCATCCGGAAAAAAATATCTAAATGATAGTGAAAACCCCATGAAAATCCTTTGCGTAATTCAGATGATCTTAGCGTACAAATAGCATTGCGATTAGCTTGTTTTATACTATTTAGAGATGCTTTCACTAAATATAGTTTCTTTGATCTTGAAGATGACCTATTATTATCTGAGGCTGCGACTAAAATAGGTCACCTTTGAAGACAGGCGATTGATTGTTGTTTATGGACTTATATGAACACACAATGTCTCTTTAAATATAGTCCTAAACAATGTTGCAAAGTAATAGAATGAATATAACCATTCTGCGGCGTAGGTCGATATACACTGGTCTAATAATTCATGCAATTCACGAAAGCGACCGGCCCTTGGTTGTGTAAAGACGTATCTGTATACGTGTTAATGTGTGCGTTTACGGCTCCGCCACGTACGCACACTGTCACAATTGTGTATGTACATGTCTTACACAACCAAGGGCCGGTCGCCTTCGTGAATTGCAAGAACTATACTCTGAATGGGATAGAGTCAGATTTGGCAACACTGGGCGCGTTGGAACGGTTTCAAATCTCGTTCGCCTATAGGTAGGTTTGCTAGTCTTTACTGAACTGAAAGTGGAAATGCCCTACAGTCATTGATATATTCTTTAAGCAGATACGGTACCTTCTAACATCATCATCACAAACATAAAACGTGTGGTCACCGCACCACTACATGCAGCGAAATTCACAATTTTTTATCATACTCGCAATACGGCAGTTAACTTTGTAAATACATAAGAAGTCATTATTGACCAGAAGATTTTGGCAATACCGACATGTTCTCAACGTTATTTTCCGCGAAGGACTGAGTACCGTGCGCATGGACTCTGTTTAGTATGACAAACTATTTGGAATGGTCATATGTCTCCCTCTTTCTTGTTAATGTCTTTGCCTGCAATTAATAAAAAAGACATATGCAGATAGCGTTTAGCTTTATTCAAACTCTACCATAAAAGGGCTTTTGAACAAGACATGTCAAGAAGCTATCTCTAGTATTACTTATTTTTAATAAGGTAGTCCACCTAATTCTTGTGTCTATCATTAGTCATCCATCCAATCCATGGACTGACAAGAGAATTTCATCAAGCCAATATACTACTTAAGGCTTCTACTAAAACTATGAATCAGATGATTAACTTTCGTGTACTGATCGCTTCGAAAGTAAATACGTTCCTTTGCGTCGAATTGAGCCAGAATTCATTGCAGTTGTGCTGTAGGCCAGCGAGAGACGGTCGATATGTGCTTGGAATGACGCCAGTGGATGCTTATGAAACTTGAGGAAAACGGGCTTTGCTACGGCTCTGTGTTTACTAAAACTCTGATGTGAGCGATTCCACTAATAGGAGGTCGCAGCCTAGTGGTCACTGTACCTTTTTTATTTGAATTTTGCGGCAAAAAGGCACGGCTTGTCTGAGGGGCTAGCCAGTGGCATGAACGCTAACCGAATAGAATAGAACAGACTTCACAATGTATGGAAATGTCAAACGTCGCTATGTAGATCAACAACAAGTTGCTATGTAGATCACGTGACTTATGTCATTTGCATACATGAAGCGTAGCGATTTGAACGAACGCTTGTAGACGTCAGCCACTTGTCTAGCCCTTCTGATATTAAGTAGTTACCGTAGCCAAAGGCATCGCTCGCACGTTTCCGACCTGAAGAGGAGTCGGAAGGGGGGGAGGCGCCCAGCTCACTCATCATACGCAATGCAGCTTAGATACTTAACACCGATCTTCTGTTAGATGGTGTTACTACCCCGATCGAGCTAGCCCGTAAGATATTATGGGCTACATGCAACTAAGGGGCTGAAGTCATAATTTTAACACATATCAAAATCCCATCTATTAGTAATAGCGCCAAGCTGTAGTCGATCAACTGCAACTCATTCGAAAAATCATGCTGTGACTATTATATTAATGAACTTACAGAATACACTTGACCCATGTTAATGTTACGTTGTGCATTAGATTCGAATTTCCTCCGGAGGTCGAAAGGCCCTTTATACGTAGCCAGTAGCCTTAAAAGAAGATGTCACACTTTTGTTATGCCTATCTATTTATCTGCATGCTATTCTTTTTAACCGACTTCAAAAAAGGAGGAGGTTCTATGTTCGGCTGTATGTAGGTTTTTTTTTTTTTTTTTTTTTTTTTTGTTTTTTTTTTTTTTTTATGTATGTTCAACGATTTCTCCGGCATTTATGAACCGATTTGAAAAATTCTTTTGCTGTTCGGTAGATCGTAACTCCAAGTTGGTCCCATAAAAAAATTATTCCTAGAATCAACCCCTAAGGGGGTAATTTTGGGGGGTGAAGGTCGTCTGAAAAAAAATTTTTTGTCCGATTGATTCAAACTTAATATGTATATTTTGCATAAGAAATAATGAAACTCGTGTTTCAGGATTTTAGAAAAATCCCCCCCCAAAGGGGTAAAACGAGGTGTTGAAGTTTGTATGGAGAGTTACCGTTTATCTCTAACGTTTATGAACCAATTTATCTTTTTAAACTGTTATTTGGTAGGTGACTAAGTTGTTTTGGTCCCATAAAAAAATAATTTCGGAAATCTACCCCCAAAGGGGGAAACTAGGGGTAGAAGTACGGTAAAAAATATATTTGTGTCCGATTGACTTGAAACTTAGTATGTATACTCCATATAATAAACTAAGAAACTTTTGTTTTGGTATCTTGGAAAAGTCACCCCCCAAAGGGGTCATTTGGGGTGATAAAGTTTGTATGGCGCCACTAAAAATCATGAAATAAAATTATTTTATTTATAAAAAAATAAAAACCGACTTCAAAAAACCTGGAGCACTAAAAAGCCTGAAATAATATTTATATTACCACCACTGCCTACCCCTTCGGGAAAATCAGGCGTGATGATGTGTTATCGAGTATTTGGAGTCGGTGCCAATCTTGGTATGCCGAGTCTACCTACTATAAAAGTAAGAAGATAGATTGGCACCGACCCCAAATACTCGATAACACATCATCACGCCTGATTTTCCCGAAGGGGTAGGCAGTGGTGGTAATAGAAATATTATTTCAGGCTTTTTAGTGCTCCAGGTTTTTTGAAGTCGGTTTTTATTTTTTTATAAAAATAATTTTAGCTACGTATCTTAATGCCTCAGGAAAGTCGAAAGGACGATTAGCAGAAAAACCCACGTAACAGACGCTGAACGTATAAATACTTATTTGGACCTATAAAAACAAGTTGGCAGACTTTTGGTCAATAAAACAAGCCCGCTAGGGGCTCGATAGTTGGTTGTTGACATAAACTTTCATCTTATTATGTCAAGTGTTAAAGAAGCATTATAGAAAGTATTTGTTTAACTTCGTATCAATTCATTTATGACTGGCAATAATCGTATTTTTCATTTATTGGCAATAATTTTTAGATCGATGCTGATTTAGTGAGATCATTTATTTGGTTTAAGTTCGGTAAGTCGGAGAATATAGAGATTACACACAGTATAATATCGTGATAGTGAAAGGCGCTTCATTTTTAGGATTCCGTAGTCCCTACGAGGAAACCTATTATAAGATCATCCAGTCCGTCTATCCGTCCGTCCCAGTCTGTCACAGTATCATAACTTCTACAATTTTCAACGGAAGTTTGGCGCAAAAATATCTTAATATTTTAGTTTTTCTTTTTCCTTAATTCGATAACTTGGTTCCTTAGAACATATACTATAGCTCATAGTTTAAAACCAGAAATTAGTTATTAATTACGTTAATATGATTGATGCAATGCTAATTAATGAATTTAAATAGTTATTAGGGATGACATAATGAATAGGTGTGTCCATATGCCGCGCATGCCTCACCCGAGCACTCATATTATGACATTGTGTCTATACGTTTCAACGTCAAAACTGATTGCTCGGGCGAGGCATGCGCCTGATGAAGACGCCGCCAATGTCTTGTTTAAGACGATACAAGAAAAAAATGAATTTTAGTTTCGGGGTGTGGCTAGCGTCGCGTGAGCTGCCGAAGGATATATCCCTCTCGCTTAGCTAGGACAGAACAGCTATGGAGTAGACTATAGTATAGTTATTTTTTGAAGGAACAATATTGTTTATTACGTACAAGTAAAATAATATGTCCCAGTGCACCTTTTAAAATAGATGAAATGGATGAAAATATTCAAATATATTTTTTTCGTTTTATATGGGATTTTTATGTCGAGTGTATTTGAAAAAAATAATTTAATTTCTATGTTGTTTTTATTGCTGAAGACAAAGTAAGTCAAAAGAAGACAAACGATACCTACAATATGCTGATAGATACGTATAACAATATTTCGATCGTATAATAGCCTATAACCAGCGGACGATCCAGACGCGTCCAACGATATCTCATTAGTCAAATTATTATGATATAAAAATAGTTTGGACGTTATACGGGAGCAGATGAACATACATACATATCGGTCAAAATCATAACCCTCCGCCCACCGTAGTCGGGTAAAAATGTACATACTCTGTGTCAGTGACTGACTGCCGGATATGAGTATCTTTTTCATGTTTCGTAGGCTAAGGAATACTTTGGTACTTAACTTCGATGCCGATCATGAAGTCGTCAGCGGTGTCATAATATTTATTTTTACCATATTTAATTTATTTTTTAATTTAATTTTCAGTTTTTATTAATTTTATTGATTTAACCATGCATTTATTTATTGTTTATCTTTATTTTTTTATCTATCAAAATCACCCTTAGACTGGTTACCGCCACAGGTGACAAGAGGGCTGGGTCTTTCCTTGCTCAAAAAATTCGCTTGACAACAGGAACAGCTTGAATACAGGGAGGACATGCAGCCAGTATCCCACGCGGACGGTATTTGTTTAATTAGGGGTAGGTTTTTATTTTATTGTATTTTATTTTAATTTATGTTATATTATATTGTATTTTAATGATAAAACATGAAAAATTAAAAAAAATCACTAAAAAGCCTGAAATAATATTTCTATTACCTACCACCTCTGCCTACCCCTTCGGGAAAACCGGACGTGATGGTGTGTTATCGAGTATTTGGGGTCGGTGCCAATCTATCTTCTTACTTTTATAGTAGGTAGACTTGGCATACCAAGATTGGCACCGACTCCAAATACTCGATAACACACCATCACGTCCGGTTTTCCCGAAGGGGTAGGCAGAGGTGGTAGGTAATAGAAATATTATTTCAGGCTTTTTAGTGATCCAGGTTTTTTTGAAGTCGGTTTGTTTTTTTTAATAAAAATAATTTAATTTCACGATTTTTAGTGGCGCCATACCAATGAACATTTTGGCATTTTGAACCATATGAAGTAAGCCCAACAAAAGGTAACTGCTGTAAATCTTTGAGAAATTCCCTCGACTGTCTATGGTCTCCATCATTAGACCTGTAATGGCACTTATAACCCATCTAGGTGTAAAGCTCTCATCAATACAAATTAATCAAGCCCAAACACAAGGTAGCTAACGTAAAACGTTGAGGAGTTCCCTTGACTGTCCTTCGTCTTCATCATCAGACCCCTAATGACAGTCACAACCTATCTAGGTGTAAAGTTCTCATTAATACAAATTAATCAAGCCCAAATACCAGGTAATTGTTGTAAATGGTTGAGGAGTTCCCTCGACTGTCTTTCGGCTCCATCATCAGATCGACTCCAGACCTTCATAAAATAGTAGTGCTTTAAAATACTTAATGAAAAAAATTACAAACGCACTAGTCGCTCCTACGATTTTCGAAGGTTCCCCTCGATTTCTCTGGGATGCCATCATCAGATCCTGGTTTCCTTATCATGGTACCACCGCTGGGATATCTCCTTACCAACAAAAAAAGAATCATCAAAATCGGTTCATAAACAACGAAGTTATCCGCGAACACACATAAAAAAAAAATATATACTGTCGAATTGAGAAACCTCCTCCTTTTTGAAGTCGGTTTAAAAATAAATATTTTTTTTTTTTAATTTAATTTTACTTTTATTTATTGTTTTATATTTATTGTGAAATTATAATAATTTTAATAATCAATATTGGACGATGTCTGAAACAAAAACATTGAATTGAATAATTTAAAAAATACAAAAATTATCACATTAACTCGTTAAATCACGGTTTACACCCGCTAGAACGAAAAAGATCCTAACATGGTAGGTAGGACCTGAGGGTTGGCCAGTTAATTACTTAAAATACACTATATTTATTTCAAGAAAACATTCATAAGATCTGAAGGCGTCGGACTCGCACATAAAGGGTTCCGTACCACCGTAGAATAAACACATCAAAAAATATCAAGTTTGAGACTTGATATTTATTTTTAAATGTTATTATATTTTTAGTATTTGTTCTGCACCGGCAACAGAAATACACATTCAGTGAAAATTTCAACTCTCTACCTGTTACGGTTCGTGAGATACAGCCCGCGCTGACAGACGGACAGACAGACAGACGGACAGCGTAGGCCTAGTAATAGGGTCCCGTTAGCACCCTTTGGAACCCTAAAAAGTAGCCTATGTTCTCCGCCAAGACCCAGTCTATCTCCATACCAAAATTCATCAACATTGGTTCAGCGGTTTAGCCGTGAAAAGGTAACAGACAGAGTTACTTTCGTTTATAATATAATAGATTGAATAGGACGGACAAACATTTTCCTATCCATATCTGTAATGTTATTTTTTACGATAATTTATTGATGTATGATATATTTATTACTTGCCCATCCATACCTACAACAAACGCAATAAAGCGACTCCATTGTTTTGACAAGCAATGTATTCCCACTGTCGGCCCAAGACCATGCTGCAAGTATATAACAGTAAGCGAAATAGGGAGTTTTTACAGAAATGACACGAATAACTATGAAATGACAAGAGATGACACAAAATGACAAGAGATGACACAAAATGACAAGAGATGAAAAGAAATTACACAAGACAAGGAAAAGCAAACGAAAATCACGCTGCAGTGCAGGTCATAGGTTCGATTCCTGCCCAGGACATGCAGTTGTGTGCATGAACATGTCCGCATGTCCCGAGTCTAGGTGTAATTAAGTGTATATTTCGTTTGTATTTACAAACAAAAAGTAGTATATGTAGTAATATCAGTTATCTGGTTTCCATAGTACAAGCTCTGCTTAGTTTGGGATCAGGTAGTCATGTGTAAAAGAATTTCCAAGGATATTTATTTATTTATCATAGGCGTCGGCGGACTGTAAATACTGTACTGTACCTGTAATGTGGCACGACCGTAATATTTTTTCGTAATATTTTTTAAAAAATCCTTCACAGGTCCGACGTCGAACAAGTCCGAGCGGACACTGACAATACAAAGTTAGAGAGAGACATGGTTAGTTCAAGTACTTAAAATGTGAGATGGCGATATTGTGCGCGCGCTCGGAAATAAACAACGTAAGCGCCAAACCACATTTACTTGAATTAAAAAAAAACTACTTCATGAATTAAAATATGGTTGAAGGGTAGTTTAGATATCATTATTTGCTATGTTTTAGAAATAATTTCGTGATCTAAATCGTAAAAACATCGTGGTAGCAAGGAAAATTGTAAATAATTAGAGCTCATTTCATAATTTTTTTTTATCGAGAAAATTTCGTCAAATCGTGATTTGGATTTAAAGATACTCAAGATAATATAGTCAAAAATCATACATCTAAATATAAGATTCCTAGTCCACATACTTACTTAAAGAAAAAGTAGAATAGAAAATCAACCAAATTTCGAACCCTCTTCTTAAGGCATAGTGTAGCCTTTCCGTATCATCCTGTATATCTCCTTATTCTCAAACCTGCCTGCTTTATTTCATACAAACCTCTAATCCGGCCGCTGCCGTAGTACCACCGATGTGCCGCCGGCCTGCAACGACGGATTTAATATGTGCATACAATTTCTGCGATGAGCGTGAAATTAATTTTCGAATATCATAATACCTTTTGCATGGCCCTGATTGTACAGTCACCTGCACATCTACGGAAACATTTTTCATATAAGCTGAGCTCTAAGCTTACGGGTGTCAATTATAAAGAGAGCTCAACTTATGTTGGTTTACCATAGGAATGCAGGCTACCGTACTTTATACCTACGTTTCAGTGATCGTGCGCTGGAAGGAAGCCAGGAACCCTTAGGATGAGCCACTAAACCTATTATACGGGGGAGGGAAATTGCATTTTCACGGAGTATTCCACCGCATATTATGTGATGACGGCTAGATTCAGCTTGCTAGCTTGCTACGTTGAATATTAAAAAGTATGAAAGGGATGTAATTATTTTGCAAGTAATAAGGTTTGCATCTGTGAACAGTGGTTAACAGAATTAATACATGGTTTAAGTTACCATTAAAAATAATTTCATACTATTAAAATCATTTGGTTTTGGCTACGTCTACATCAAGTGCATGCCTCGCCCGAGCACTCATGTTATGAAATTATGTCTATGCGTTCCGGCGCCAAAATTAAGTCTACTACAGACGCCCCCATTAAAAAGTATTACTTAAATATTTTTTATCGGCAACATAACAAAAATAAACTCAATTCGTTCGGTTCATTTAAATTTCGAATAGCCCCACATAAAGCTGTCCATTCATTATCCTGCACGCGGACGTATCTGCGATAACAGCTTGTTGTGCAGTCACTGGCCAGTTTTACGTCGCCATTTACTCGCATGTGGCTCATATTTTATGGAAGCGCTTTCTGGTCATTAGTTCAACGCGTTTACAGGTCGTAGGGGTGTCTACCCTCTTTCAGATGTGGAACGTTAAGTCTAATCGTAAGCTGAGACGCAGGCGACGCAGCGCAGGGCAGAGCAGAGCAGTGCAGATTTTGTAATGCATGAACGTACTAAGAGCTGCGTACGCTGCGGCCTGCGGCGCAGACACGTGCGACGCAGACATGCGTCTGCCCTGCGCTGCGCCGCGTTGTAGTGCCGGCACAGATTTCTGCGCGACGCGTGCATGACGTCACGTGATTTTTACCGCGAATTCTTAATTGTGTTGCAATGTCAGAATATTTAATTGAATTAGTGCATTGTGAACCTTGTTTGTATGATACGAATCATCCAGACTATTTAAAAAAGACAAATTCCCCGTTAGTAGACCATTTTTTGCAATAATCACTTTGCCAAATATATTTTTTTACGCTTTGACAAACTGTTAAGTAGCAACAACTCGTTAATTTCATAATCGGAATCTGACTCTGAACTCATTTTGCTCGTCAACTCGAACACGTCTATTACTAGAGAACGCGAATGTGACTTTGAGCTGCGTCCCAGCATGCGCTCGTGGCCTATGTCTGCCTCGCCTGCCCTGCCCTGCAAAATCTGCTCTGCCCTGCGCTGCGCCGCCTGCGTCTCAGCTTACGCTTAGCCTAATAGATGTACAAAGGATAGGACTCATAATAATAATCGTAGATTTTAACGTAAGATTAAAAACCTTCAAATCGATATTTTTAAACGAATGTACTGGTTTATTGAGTTTCGTGCACATTTTATTATATGTGGCAAACAAGCGTACGTCTCGCCCACAGAAATTACTTGTCCATGGTCCCGTCTGATGCTAAGCAGTTGCCGTAGCCTAAAGATGCTTTCAATACCAAAGACATCGCTCTTACGTTGCCGACCTGAAGGGGAGTGGGACCAAGAGAGGGGTAGGGGGGTTTAAGCTCTCTCATTCATCGTATAAAATGCAGCTGTAATACGTACTATACGACAATCTTCTGTGAGAAGGTGGTACTACCCCGGTCGAGCCAGCTCATATTGAGCTGTAGCCTAGGCTACAGTAGCTGTAAGCGACTGTAGCCTAGGGGTGAACAGGTTGGGCTAGCAATCAGAAGGTCCCAGGTTCGATCCCCGGTGGGGCATGCACCAATGGATGAATTTTCATCTATGTGCATAATTTACAGTTCGCTGACGGTGAGGGAAAACATCGTGAGGAAACCTACCTATCCCTCGGGATTAGGTAATAGTCAGTTCCTGTATACACGGCGACAAGGTTCACCACCTGTCACGTTGGGTTCTGACTATCTGGTGAAACGTGGGCTTTGAGTTGGTTAATACCTCCAGAATGTGGTGGTGTATGGCCACTCAAGCCTCTGACTACCCCCGAATGGGGATAAAAGTCGTGACGTTACGTTACACATGTTTTAATTATTAAAGGTTAAATTTTAATTAATAATTAAAACCCTTTGTAAGGCTTTAATATTATTTCCATAATTATGAAGGATCTTAAGGATAAAATATGAAGGCCTTTGTAAATAATTTTCTTTATTAGATAGGTAGGCATAATCTGGGATAACCTATTCAATATGTCAGGTTGTATTGTTCCAAGAAATTAAGATAAGGAAAGGTCAACCTTCTGTGGGTAGCCTAATAATATACTTTAAAATGTTGCCCTTGTGAAATGTCTTAGAGGAATAATTTACGATCTTGCATTGATAGTGATAGTGATAGTCGCCAAACGGGCCCAATGGAAGACCAGCGCTGGTTCTTGTCAACCAGCACATGCTGAATTGGGTCCGTTTGCGGTGAGCACAATCTGTTAAGTTACTTATTTTATTTGTTAATTTTTTTTTTGCTTACCGTAATAAAGTTTTTCTTTCTTTCTTTCTTTCTGATATACTAATTTAGCTGATATGATACCTTCTAACATGACCATACCATTTGGGATACATTTATTAAAAAAAAAAAAAAGTTAGCATTGATTCGAAGCGGATAAAGTTTTTCTGACATGAAATACGTATAAAAAGCGGTCGTCGGACAATGACAGCTACTTGTCATGCAAGGTAAATTGAAGTTATGACAGCGACAAATGACATTCCAACCGCAAATGCGTCCGGTTTTTTCTATCGTCAAGGACGCGTCCCAGCGTATCACGATTTCGCAAACAATTCGCACAAACTTTGGCGAACTTAGCGCGACGTTAATTTCAAGCGCTTTACTTGTCAAAAAGTTTGGCAATTGTGCCCGTTCGAGTAAAGCCTACTTTGATGAATTAATCTTAGCACAAGAAAACGATATTGATATTCAAATTGTGGTGCAAAGAAACTTTGATTGCAAAGACTGGGGCTGATTTTCACCCATTCTTGAATCAAACACTGTTTGAAGTTCACAGCTTCTAGAAAATATCTAAAGGAGTGCAGTGATGTTGCCAACTAAATAATCACGATTTCATAGATTATTTCTATTATGATAGACTAGTGCCCGCGTCTTCGCACGCGTGTAATTAAATAAAGGAATGCGTTAATTTTTGATAAAATAAAAGTAGCCTAAGTTAATCCTTATAACATCAGCTATCTGCCAAAGTCCTCTCATAATCGTTCTAACCGTTTCGGTGATTAGCCGGAACAAATAGACATACAAAATTAAACAGTTTTTTTCTTGTTACTTTGATATGCATTTAGTTAAAAGCTATTATTTTGACATTAAAAACAGACACATCAATTTGTATAGATATGAAATTAGGAAGTAAGTACCTATTATGTACAGTGTAAACAGGAATCCATAATGAGTTTTATGTAAACAATAAAATGACACGGAGGCTGCTTGCTTAATGAATCGACGTTGCAAATTACTTTGTAACTTGAAAACTCTTATCTACAAGATTTGTGAGAAATACTCGGCGAGCAAGCATGGTTAAATCTACGGTTCATTGATCTTTTTCTCCCAAAGTTTCTTAATCTTACTTCGAAATCTTCGTGAGATTGACAATATTTTATCAAGCGTTGCAATCTCCTTACATTATGCTCTTTTAAAAATGTTCATTATTATTTAGTTACATAACTGCATTTATTATTATTTTTTAAAATTACCGGCTCTAATTTTACTGTAGGTACAGGTTGTAACATATTATTATTACACGCCTATGAAGTTAAATAAATAGGTATTTAACAAGACCGCGACTGCCCATTGTCAACGAAACCATGAAATCATTACTGCCATGGCATTATTATATTAAAAGTACCTAACTTGATGTGGCCTAGGCATCACAGGCAGCTTACTTGTTGTATAAATTTAAAGTCAATGTCACCAATCCCAGGCCCATGAGACATCAATATAGGATCCACAGGACAGCCATTACTATCTAGACTAACCTTTAAAAGCTTTTTCAGGTTATATTTTTAAAAGGATGAGTGATGTGACATTTCAAGTCAGTTTCCAAATAAAATAGCTTTTGACAAGCGCGTCCGTTGTCCGCATCCCGTCAGTAGCTCATATTTTTAGATATGATGTGACCTACTGGATAGGGATAGTCATGTAAAAATGTGAGCTGGATTTGTAGACAAAAATAAAACCGATTTGTTTACAAAAACGGTGAATACGAGATAACCACGAGATATATCAAAATATAAAAGGGTTTGACTAGATACCCGTTCAAAACTAGTTTAAGTTTTTTATAATAATACCGAGAGTGTCTGGCTGTCTGTCTGTTAGTCGCGGAACCCTAGCAAACGGGTTGACAAAAAATTGAGATGGATTTCTATAGGTACCTCAGTCAATGGATCAATGATATTCTTCCTATCATTGTAATGCATTCAATTGCAATTCTTCACGGTTCGCTCTGGGGCGCCTGAACTACAGACGAGTACTGACCCTGAACTCGCGAATTTCCCATTCCATCCATACAGGCCACATAGGCCACATGATCCCTCATTCTAAATTTAAAAATGTTAGGTTTCAAAATATGTAAAAATGCAGTTACATTTCGCCCTCGCGATGTACCAGTGAGAAGAGCAATGGTTATCCACTAGAGGGCGCGAGTGGCGTGCATATTTAATGACGTGCTTCGCTCGGCCGCACGTGTGTAACGTGGGTTAGTGTTGCGAGCAGCGGGCTTGTTAAATGGTACGCTGTTGAATAAAAAAAGTTTAATTTTCAGATTTTTTTTCAGGATAAGGTTGATGACTGATTACAGCTATAAAATATATTAATGAACACTCAAATAATATGAATTCTAAACGATTAACGGCCGAATACTCGAAGGCTACTCAAATGTTTAAGCCCCATTTAGCTGTTTGAAACGTCGTTTTTGCAATTTTTTCTATGATGCGTCAAACTTGAGCAGCTCTCAAATTTAAGTTGCATGCAAGTGCTCGGCCGTTATTTAATGCGTAAGAAGAAGTTCATTATAGATATACGAGTTCGTAAATACCTACAATTGATTATGCTTATTCTGTATGTTGGATTAATGCTTGAAGCGTGAAAGTAATCTTGAAGCCTTCATCGTAAAATTGACATTTATAAATAGAAAAGTGTCCTTCCTCTGACATTTAATACGAACTGAAGAGGGTCGCACGATTCTAGGGACCAAGTTGGATGTTCCATGCGGACTGGTGACCTGAAATTGTGTTTAAATGCCAAAGCTAACGTCGTGTCGACTTCACGGTTAACAGATTTCAGACGAAAAGATTAACTTATGTGAAGTAGACCAAAAAATATAGGTACGTATTTAGGTACCTACTACATATTTCATGTTATTCATGTGATTATTCACGTCTAGAATCATTGTTGGTGAAATGCTTTGATATGAACGATTTGGTAGACGAAATATTATTTAATGAGGATATTGCCTAATATTAAGTAGGTAAGTATATTTTTATATGAACCTACTTATTGTGAAAAAATAATTAAATTAGCTATTAAAGTTTGCTAGTAACGGATTAATAGGTATATTTAAAAAAAATTCAAGACTTATATTATGTTTCTAATATTTGAATTAAAAATACCGCGCACCGTTCAACTTTTTTAAAAACGAAACCTGCTGAGTAATAAAAGCGAACTTAGTTAGATATTCCATTAATACTACATGTTGCCAGCGAATGCGACTCCGCAAGGGTAAAAAAAAAGTTTTGAACCCCTGATATTGCATGGTTGCGGATCTCGAAAATGTTTTAGCGTTAAAATACTTAAAACTAATGACGTTTTATATTATAAACAGCCTCTAAAACAGCACATTAAACTTGATATATACATATCAATAAAATTAATAGAAGCCTTATACGCCAGCCCGGTTGTTAGAAAGAGATAAACATAAATAGTGCCGTTATAAATTACATAATCATTGGCGCGCGCGCGCGTTCAGCGTACAGCCGCAACTCTGGGTGGTGCGTGACTAAGGGGATGTCAGGCAGTTACCTTGTATTCATGTTGCCAAATTAACCTCAGTAAGGCGCATCTAAAGTTTCAATACATCTTTGCTTTAAACATGATATTCCGAGCAATTTGGCTCAAGTCGAAATGTAGAGAATGAAAAGCGATTACAGAATATAAACTTGGAATTACTCGCAAGTTTCAAAAGAACCACATGCCAACATAATAATATTAAAATGTATATTTCAGAGCCTGTAAATGTAAAGATGATTTCGAAGGAAGGAATTTCCGTTGAAAATGTTAGATAAAGGACTTCGTAATTACTTTTCAAACTATTTCAATAACATTAATTAAGTAAGTTTTATTTATTTAAAACAGTAGGTATTAAGTTATTCCTTAAGATGACAAAGATCAGCTATGTATAAGTTTATTTTAGAATTTGACCGAGGTTATTTTTGCAGTAGTACACAGTAGTATACAGTTGCCGTGTATTTTATATTATTGGGTGCGTTCAGAAGCCCCGAGCCGCCGCGCCCGGGGCATCAGTTATGACATTGTCTACGCGTTTAGACTGAGTTCAGACCATAGACGAAATATTAAAGGACTGGCTCTAAGCTACTCGGCCGCGTTGCTATTACATCGCACAGCTCGGCCGGTGACGTCATCACAGTAGGCGTGGCTTAAGTCAGTGTACTGTTGGCGTTCGTCCTGTGCAGACGTCTTGCCAACGTTCGCATCCCAAATATAATTCCATTCGACACTAGATGGCAACCCTCGGTACGTTTTTCATATGAACCTACACTTAGTGTCATCTAGTGTGAAAAAGTTTAACTACGTATTAACATCGACATAAAACGAACCCAGTAGTTCTGCTATTTACCGGTATCGGGGGGGCGGTATCTTGTAAATTGCCTCCCATTTTTTAACCGCCACCACCGCGCCACCCCGCGCAAAATTTCCACGCGTTGTTTCATAGGCAAATCTAATAAGGGCACCTCTTTCTCTAGTCTTTACTCTATGGTTCAGACGCAGCAATTAGGTGGTGTGAAACAACCAAAACCACTATCAATTTAGATCAAAGCAATACAAGCTAACAGCACAATATGTCGTGCTAAACTACCGTAGATTATTTATAGTAGTATTAAGGCCTGGGTCGCACTGGTAAGGCGACCGCGACGCGACAGCGATGGAACCCCTATAAACATACGGCGATAGCCGCATCACATAAGCGAAAATTTGTACAGCCTTACCAGTGCAGCAACGGCCTAACAGCGTTAGCATTTCCCCGGCCTCGACCTTTTGCGCCCTAGATTACAAGAGATTACATTGTAATAATCACTGTGAGTTATTAATCTCAGAGGCGTTGTTTGTAACACTGATTTGAACGTAGGTCTGGTATGGTTATGATTTCCTACGATTACAATATATATTTTACAAAGCAATTTCATTGCGGTAACAGGGGGCTTACCACAAGCTCTTATTGCGATTCAATTATAGGAACGTTTTAACGACGTTTTAATGACGTTTCTTATTGTCATGACAATAAGGTACGTCATTGCACAAAAAGTCGCTGAAACGTTAATACGTTCCTGTAATTGAATCGAAATAAGAGCTTGTGGTAAGCCCCCAGAATCGAACCATGAGCAATACAATAGCTGCATCCATAAGTCCCGAGCAGCCTTGCGAGGCTGCCGTGTGCACATGCTGCGCGAGGCAACTTTACGGCATCATCCGGTTAGACTTCTTGTTGTAGACACAAACTTAGCTTGGGGATTTGAAGTAATATTATTAATGTGAATAGGGCTTATGAGGAAGTGTTGATTAGGTAAAGGATTCTGATGTGATAATCACAAATTGCTGTGAACCTAATCTACGACAGGCGTGAGCCGCACCCGAGCACTCAGATTTGACGTCAGAACGCATAGAAATTATGTCATAACATGAGTGTTTAGTGCGTTTGATGTAGACGCACTCATTGCATGCGTCTATATCAGGCGTATGCCTCGATCTAGCACTCAGTTTTGACGTCAAAACATGAGTCCTCGGGCGAGGCATTCGAGGCATCAGGACGCTCTTAGTTTTTAATAATTTTCATCAATTTCACGCCACTGTTTCCTCATGCATTTAAAATGAGAGTGAACCGAACCCTGTAAAGACTACAGACTTGGCTTTAAACGTGTCTGCCTCCTCTCAGCGAAATTATAATCTTGTAAGCTTACGCGAGAGAGTAATTATTTCCGTAAATAGGAATGCTTTTGACAGCCGCGTAACATACAAATAGCTCGCATTTCTACGCGGGTACAGACAGCAGGAAAAGTCTATAGAAATGTCAAAGTTTTAAAATAACTTTAAAATATATCGCCTTTATAGTATTTTTTACAATGGTTTTACAAATAGTTCCATTGAAATTATTATGGTACTGTTTCAAGACTTGCTGAAGAAACTCGATCTTTAGTGAGGTTACCTACGGACCCTACGGTCGCCTGCACAACACAGGGAATATTTCCAACATACGCTGAGATTTCTTTATTATTAACACTCATAATATAGAAAGCTCTACTTATGCTGGGAATGTTCCCTGATAGGTGCAGGCGACTGTTCTTAGTCCTAAATATATTTTTTAAATTCTAAATTAGTAACCTAATTTTGTTGCTATCTGTCCTAATTCCTTTTCAGGGCCAATTTCGTTCCAGTGTAGTTACAGAGTTCATTACAACTGTAGCTCTTAGTAAAAGTATCACGTAGTTATTTTAGGTAAGTAAATTGCGGGGTCCACAACACTCGCATGCCGCGCGAGCCTGCTAACCCACATGCCACGCGAGGCAAAGGGCGAGCCAACCTACACTCTAGACACAGAAGGGTATACCCGAGGTTATCACATTATCGTTCTGTCTCATGACTAGGCCAAACTAGGCGAGGCAAATGGTAGCGCTCGGGTGAGGCAGGGCGAGCATTTGCCTCGTGCACGGCATCGCGAGGCAAAGCTGCCTCGCGCGGCATGTGCGTGTTGTAGACACGCCTATTTGGTGGTAGCTCTTATTTGTATGGTAATGAAGCCAAACGTATTCAGATTTGGGGAAATATTACATCATTAACATATAATATTCGTGTAATAGAATCACGGTCTATGTACACAGTTGTTCAATGTAATGGATATTTTTTTAAATGTTGTTTGGATAGGACAATGTAGATTGATGCCGAGCATTCCTCCAGTTTTAGATTTTTATATTTTAAAAGAAAAAAATGATCCTCACAGATTAATCTTTTTTGTTACAGTGCAAATAAATTACATGCGAACCCTCATATTGTTAAAAATCTCAATATAAAATTATGGGACGTATGGGACTACCTAAAGACTATTTTTTTAAATAGTCGAACGAAATTGACAGCTGCTGTTCTGTTTGTGCGTCCAGATGCCTTGCATGCCTCGCCCGAGCATTTATGTTATGACATTATGTCTATGCGTTCCGACATCAAAACTGATCGCTCGAGTGCGGTACGAGGCCTACGAGGCACAAAAGCTAGTGCTCAGTGAGTTACAAATGGACTAACTGTCAATCATAATAAGAGCCACGTTAGAAAAACGTTTATCGTGAACGTTTTCCTAACGGTCCGGCTTTCAACCTACCGGTAGTTGATGTATTAGTGACAAAACGCATGTTATTTATCAATAGGTATTTGTTCAACGAAGCCGTTCGACTGTTTATTGTCGGTTACCTATGTAATTATCGACTATGGCTACCAATTATCGGGAACTCGCTAATACTTTTTAAATAAGATGGTCGGACGTTGCCGTGTTCTCTGAACTACGGGAAAACATGACATATTTTGCTCCAGATTTAAAATTAATAATTTCTGACCCAATTATCTAAAATTAATTTTAAACGTTAGTAGCGTCGGATGATGGATGAATTTATTTTTTTATAAAATAGTTTTAAAAACGTTTCGTGATATTATTAGGCATAAAGTGGCGCATCACGAAGTATTAATACTACGAAAGTTATTAATTAAAATATCTAAAAAATAGGTGGAGCTTTTGAAATAGCTAGGTACTACTATACAAGATTAATTAGAGAAAATATGTTTTCATTTTTAAACTTAAATACTTGATAGAAGAACGCCATTCCGTTTTTGGGCTCGTAGTAATATTTCGTAGGTATATCTACGGTACGTAAGGTACTATCGGATAACAAATATAGGGTTGACGACTACTCTAGTATCTAATACGCATACTCTAGTATCTAAAACGCATACTCTAGTATATAATATGCATACTCTAGTATCTAATACGTTTTACTCCGGTATTTATAGACAAGTTACGAATAGTTCTTAACTAATTTCATTCGTTTTGACAAATATTCTATGGAAAATCCACAGTAAAGACTAAAGAAAGAGGTGCCCTTATTAGATATATGTATGAAACAACAAGGTTCACCACCTGTCACGTTGGGTTCTGACTATCAGGTGAAACGTTTTTTTTTTTTTTTTTTTTTTTATAGGACTGCGGTGGCAAAAAAGCGTACGGCCCGCCTGATGTTAAGCAGTTACCGTAGCCTATAGATGCTTACAATACCAAAGGTATTGCTCGCACATTGCCGACCTGAAGGGGTGTATGGCCACTCAAACCTCTGACTACCCCCGAATGGGGATAAAAGTCGTGACGTTACATTTACATTTTTTTACATGTATGAAAAAAAAACGTGGTCATTGTTTTTTCATTTTCATTGTTCTATCTACCGGTAAATAGTTGAACTACTCGCTTCGTTTTATGTCGATGTTAGTACTAGGCCGACCACTCGGCCGAGTTGCTTAGGGCCAGTCCCCTTAGTAATTGGTCCATGGGAAAATCTATCAAAACGGAATTATGAGACAGCCTTTTTGCAAAATTACTTAAGAACAAGTAATGATACGATAGATACGGGGCGAGCATCTGTATCGGGAACAAAAGTAACAAATGTTTGTTGTTTTTTCCCAAGCGGTTATTTCGCAATGCCCCGCGGCGGCGATGTTTTATGCGCACATTTAACCGGACAGAGTACGAGAATTTTATTAACTCCCCAGTCGTTAAATTAATGGTCCCTTAATGTCTATTTTCAGTTCAAATAAGTGTTGTAAAGGGTTTTGTTAACGCTACTGTGATCTTACTGTAGGTACTTACTGACTTTGGTAATTATTAATTTTGCAAACTAATGTCGCCATAATGCGTCAATTTTATAATAAACAATAACCCCTAAATATATAGAAAAAGTTATAACGCACTTACACTGGCATTACAAATCACTTTTGTTCCTTAAGTTATGAACGTTAACGAACAATAAATTTTCATAAGTGCAGTAGCACGCTTAAGACTGTATTGCTGCGAACATACGGTACAGTATTGATTGATATTTTCTATAAGTACAGTGATTTGCAAATACCTATACTATTCCCATGTATACATACTACCAAATATATCTAACGATAAGTTTTCCGTGAATTTCCACTACACACCGCTCTAATATGCACGGTACACTTCTAACAAGCTAACCACGTAGATGGCCGAGGTGCTAAAATACAGATAGACGTGAACTAACGGGAACTAGAAGTGACTAGCAGTAGTTGCTAAAATGAGGAGCGTAGGTCATTTACCCCGAAACCAATAATTGATAAAAATGCGGACAACTCAGGGAAGCTGATAAAGCAAAATTCCGCCAAAAACAATATAACAGTAAAAGTTAACTATGAAATCAAGTGGGGAGAAATGTGATAAAAATATTTGTAGCAATTTATGAGACAGTTTATTTTTGAAGTACATTAAACATAGGAACTTAATAAACGTAAATAAAGCTTATACAAAGCTGTCATATTACTTCAGGTAACGTAATATTATCACAAATTCATATAAAATAATAAATATACGGAACAAAAATATTTATACTCAAGCGCCATTTCAGTTGTTTGACGAATCAACATGAACTATTTACATGCACCCAGCGAGAAAATGTTACGTTCAAAGAGAGGTCTGTACGTCCTTCCAGCAAACACTGCATCCATGTGCAATTTTTGATAAAGAAAAATGCTGAATCAAAATGCATCGCTCTATTAATAAATAAATAAAAATCGCCAGACTAATACACTATATGGTCCCAAACTAAGCAACATTTGTAGTACAGGTACCGTACATCGATCCCAGTGAGTTTTAAGGTGGTAGAGCCAAGCTGTAGCCAATTGACTGCAGCTTATATACGGGCTGGCTCGACCGGGGTAGTACCACCCTCTCACAGAAGATCAGCGTAAAGCAGCTATTACTGCTGCGTTTCGTACGATGAGTGAGAGAGCCGAAAGCCCAAACCCCCAATCCCCTCCCTCCATTCCACACCCCTTCAGGTCGGCAATGTGCGAGCAATGCCTTTGGTATTGCAAGCATCTATAGGCCACGGTAACTGCTTAACATCAGGGGGGCCGTACGCTTTTTTGGTACCGCAGTTCTATTAAAAAAACCCCAGAGCAGGGAAAATTATTATGAAAAAGGCCATTTGTGAAATGTTCCTCTGGCGAGGATTGAACGCGATGTGCGCGATGTAATACCCGATACAGTGAGACTAGTGGCATACGCTCGAAACACTACGCCAGGCGGTCGTAGTTTAAGAAGTGAAGTCGTCGTCTGAAGTTTGCACACAGCGTCTCTAGTTTATCTTGAAAGGTCAACAGTCGCTGATTTATTACAATCGTAGCTCTTTATCTCTTGCTGTCTCCCTGTTAGTAACGAGATCCTCCTCCTTGCGTTGTATGTCCTCAATGCTGAGGGCAGTGACCTACTAGATGTAAGGTCATCGGAGATCTTTGATATTGATAAGAGAATTCATTGGTGGTAGAATCAAGCTGTTGACAATTGACTGCAGATCACATACGGGCTGGCTCGGCCGGGGTAGTACCGCCATTCCACAGAAGATCGGCGTAAAGTAGCTTTTACAACTGCGATATACGATGAGTGAGAGAGCCGGAGCTTTACTCACATAATCATACTCCATTTTATTCGTACTTAATTTGACAAGTAGGTCAAAAAATAAGTAATATGTTTAAATATTTGAAATGAGAATCGAAAATCGAATACTGAATCCTTCATACATCCCTCGTCTTACCTAAGAACCTGTATACACAGTATTATATCGTAATATCCGTCACGTTTTAGATAACCTCGTCAAAATAACAGCGTACTAACACATAAAATCTGTGCTCGCATGTCCCGAGATTAGAGTGAATTTCTGTGTAATGTCTTACGTAAGAGTATTATCTTGTTGGTTTAATTACAGGCAACATAAAGCAGGTAACTATGTTTTAATATAATATTACTTAAGTGTGTAATTATGCCCTCATTATCTACATTTAGGATAAGATAAATCGATTTCAGAACACAATAAATAAATATAAATAAACACACCAAATTTTTGGTACCAAACTAAGCAACGCTTGTATCATGGTTACCGTACAATGGACTGGGAGCGATCTCAGTGACACCCAGAATAGGGAAATTTCGGAAACGTTTCCGATATTTGCCTGTGGCGGGAATCAAACCCGCAAACACCCGATGCAGTAAGCCGAGCGGCCTACGCTCAGACTACTGCGCAAGAATTTATCAACTTCTTAATTTAATAATACTTACATAATATCTTCAGAATCAGTTCATTAAGCGCTAACATACACGGACTGCATTTTGCAGTTTGGTTGCAGTCGACGGCACGCGACTGCACACGGACTGCATTTTGCAGTCGGAAGTGACAGCTTTATTGCAGTTGGTTGCAGTCGACGGCACGCGACTGCACACGGACTGCATTTTGCAGTCGGAAGTGACAGCTCTGTTGCAGTTGGTTGCAGTCGACGGCACGCGACTGCACACGGACTGCATTTTGCAGTCGGAAGTGACAGCTTTATTGCAGTTGGTTGCAGTCGACGGCACGCGACTGCACACGGACTGCATTTTGCAGTCGGAAGTGACAGCTTTATTGCAGTTGGTTGCAGTCGACGGCACGCGACTGCACACGGACTGCATTTTGCAGTCGGAAGTGACAGCTCTATTGCAGTTGGTTGCAGTCGACGGCACGCGACTGCACACGGACTGCATTTTGCAGTCGGAAGTGACAGCTTTATTGCAGTTGGTTGCAGTCGACGGCACGCGACTGCACACGGACTGCATTTTGCAGTCGGAAGTGACAGCTCTATTGCAGTTGGTTGCAGTCGACGGCACGCGACTGCACACGGACTGCATTTTGCAGTCGGAAGTGACAGCTTTATTGCAGTTGGTTGCAGTCGACGGCACGCGACTGCACACGGACTGCATTTTGCAGTCGGAAGTGACAGCTCTATTGCAGTTGGTTGCAGTCGACGGCACGCGACTGCACACGGACTGCATTTTGCAGTCGGAAGCGACTGCAAAATGCAGTCCGTGTATGGTGGCGCTTAAGAATAAAATAACTGTACAAAATTGAAGATGTATTCTTTTCTCATTTAATCGTTTTATCGCAGGTTTTATTGCATTCCTTAGCTTAAATATTTGGAATAATATTAAAAATGCTTCATCATAAACTCTTTTAAAAAAGCGATTTTATTGGTTTTATGGTTATTTTAAGTATCATGGCATCCGGTGTGGATAATATAAAATACACAGAAATATTTAGCGTCTAATAAATATGTACCTTTTATTAAATTGACCCATTTATAGTTTATCTGTTTATTAAGTTATTTTAAATACAGTTTTTATGTGACTCAGGTGGCAAACAAGCGTACGGCCCGTCCGATGTTAAGCAGTTACTGTAGCCTGATGCAGATGCTTGCAATACCAAAGGTGTCGCTTGCAGGTTGCCGATCGAAAGGGAGTAGGACAGGGGAGAGGTGAGTGTCTCTATCACTCATTGTCCGAAACGCGGCGGTAATAGGTACTTTACGCCGATCTTTTGTAGGATGTTGGTACTACCAGGCCGAGGCAGCTCGTATTTAAACTGCAGTCAATTGGCGATACCCTGGCTCCACCAGCCAATAACTTATTATATTTTTACACTCTCTACTGTCACTCTTGTTAAGGGTGGCTATTCTGTAACGACTAACGACAAACTCACTTCGCACGCGTGAATTTTCTAGAGAAATGTCAAATTTCAAAACAATTTGACATATCACCTGCAAATTTCACGCGTGCGATGTGGGTTTGTCGTTACAGAATAGCTACCCAGACTCAAATAGTTTATTGTATACATACCATGGACCAATTACTAAGGGGACTGGCTCTAAGCAAGTCGGCCGAGTGGTCGGCCTAGTACTAACATCGACATAAAACGAAGCGAGTAGTACTATGTACTACTAGTACTATACAACTATTTACCGGTAGATAGAACAATGAAAATGAAAAAACAATGACCACGATTTTTTTCATACATATATCTAATAAGGGCACCTCTTTCTTTAGTCTTTACTCTGTGATACATACGAACCTTATTTGAAATTAGGTGGCTGAATCCAATCCCCGTTCTATTGACACGTCACGACATAATTCCACCTCAACGGAACCGTAGTCGTTAATTAAACGCTCAAGTAAGCCGATGCAACGGAAAACAAAATATACCACCGGGTAGCGCCGCGCCGTCTGCTAAGAGGGGGAGATCAGCTGGTGGGGGGTGAAGGGGGGAGGTTCACAAGCCTCGCCTTCAACAATAGCGCACGTTTTCACTCGGCTGCATTTGTTCGTATCTTATTTCCAATGAATTTGAGGCGTTGAAATCAGTTTTTGCATCGTTTTGCGTGTATCTCAAACAATTAGCTACGCCCAGAAGTACATGCCGCGCGAGGAAAATTTTCCTCGCGAAGTTTGACTTGCCTCACGTGAGGCAAATGCGCGCCCTGCCTCACCTGAGCACTCACATTTGCGTCGCCTAGTTTGGCAGTCGTGAGACAGAACGATGTCAAACGTGTCAAACTGATTGATCGGGTATACCTTTCCCTGTCTAGTGTGTCAGTTGCCTCGCCATTTGCCTCGCGCTGCATGCGACTCGAGGCAAACGTCGTGCTTCGCGAGGCATGTGGGTGAGCAGCCTCGCGCGGCATGTGCATGTTGTAGACACGCCTATTGAACATCGCCGGTCTAACTGTTTTGAGTTAAATTTTTCGAAATCAGCGTTATTATATGCGTCTAGCAGAGGCGAGCGGTGTGCCCGAGTAATCAGTTTTTGACGTCTAAGCGCATAGACATAATATAATAACTGATTGCTCGCGCGCGGCAGCTTGGGACATGTGTACGCACCCATTTGGCTGCGTGACTTCAGGTACCACGCTACACTTACTTACTTTCAAATGAAATTACAATTACAATTTTCAAGCCGAAACTTTTACGCAAAAATGTTAAAGTAAAAAAATATCGAGTAATAATACCTTTTGTGTTCATAACTTAGAAATTGAGTTTGAAATAAGATTTATCCACACATCTTAAGCACAACAAAGGCTCTATTCATCCGTATTGCTTTCAGGTGGAGTATTTTTCATGGAATTTATTCATATTGTGTAAAGCTTTCAAAGATATTGTGCTTTGTTCGATCGTCTGTGATGGACGAGCACAAGAAATAAGTATACATTATTAACCACATTAGTTATTCTGTTCAGTATTCTCTGCACTTTCTATTCAAAAGGCTTAAGATTTAAAGTTTATTAACCTTCAACTCCCGTTAGTTTGCACGGGCGAAATATTTATTATTTATTTACGGTTTGATATAAATATAAAATATAATAATAATAATATCCAGGGACATTTTTTACACACTGCTACCTGATCCCAAACTAAGCAGAGCTTGTACTATGGAAACCAGATAACTGATATTACTACATATACTAATAAATTAAAAAAAAAATATATATATATAGTAAAAATGTTAAATAAAAAAAATATATTAAAATTAAAAAAATTAAAAAAATAAAATCAAATATAATATATATATAAATAAATATAACGTCACGACTTTTATCCCCATTCGGGGGTAGTCAGAGGCTTGAGTGGCCATACACCACCACATTGTGGGTGTGTGTTGAGTTGGCTTTACGGTTTGAATATCTTTATTTCTCAAAAGAATTACAAAATTCACTTCTTTAGTTAAAATGTAAATGTACAGAGGAAGTTCATTTGAGATACATACTTATTGCCGTGCAACACGGTCGTGATAACTTATACAAAACAAACTGATACTTTTCGTACCGCGTGTAGCCGATCGGCTACAAGCAAATTTTTTTTTGTTCGTACATGAATAGGCCACCTCATTTATAATGTTGGCATCCTTACCCAAGACCATAGACGACTAAAAAAATATTGTCGGGTAGAGTGACATCACGAAAAATTACATTGAAGCCATTTGAAAGGTGAAGGATTGGGTGCCTGTTGGGTGCCCAAGACTTGACAATTCCCGCCTTTCATCCAAACCCCGAAGTATTATTGCGCACTATTGAAACAACCTGTATAGAAACTACATCATAAACCGGTGTATGTACATTTGTAGGTGCCTATTTCGTCCGTGGACATGAGAGAGTTACCTATAATAATAATAATAATATCCTGGGACATTTTTGTACACACGGTTACCTGATCCCAAACTAAGCAGAGCTTGTACTATGGAAACCAGAAAACTGATATTACTACATATACTACTTTTTTATTTGTAAATACATACTTAATATACATATACACCCAGACTCCGGACATACAGACATGTTCATGCACACAAATGCATGTCTCGGGTAGGAATCGAAACTACGACCTGCAGCGTGAAAGACGCCTCCGCGCCAACCACGCTAACGGGCCCGTCAAGAGAGTATATAAGTATATAAGGCTATATGAGTAAGATTATCTCCTTAGAAAAGCCTAAGCGTAAAAAAACACCTAACTACCACATTTCACTAAAGCCTAAAGAATATGGAATGAACAGAGAACTAAAGCCGATTTGCTTTAAGGACTTTTGTCAGACGTTTTGCTTCCATTCTCCGTGGTAATTTTGGTTCAATGAGTATTAACCCTAGACTACGTGATATAAAGGATATTTTGCCTTGAAAACCATCTGATCCTAAAGGTTGGGAATGCTTTTTTCAAATCGTTGAGGTAATCTCTTTAAGTGGGTCTTTTCAATGTGCCAACAAAATACGGGAGTTGGAAAGATATTTTTTATGTTACTGTGGAGACAAACAAGTGTACGGTCCGCCTTATGTCATGCAATTACCGTCGCCTATAGATGCTTGCAATACCATAAACATCGCTCGCACTGAGGGAGTGAGACAGAGGGAGGGGAAGGGGGAGGGGTTGGGATTCCGGCTCTCTCACTCGACGTTCAAAACTGTGATAGCAACTTTACGCCGATCTTCTATGAGAGGGTGGTACTATCCTGGTCGCGCCAGCCCGTATATGCTGCAGTCAATTGGCTACAGCTCGGCTCTACCACCAAGCTGATTTAGGACCTTTATAGATAATCGAAGTGTAGTTTGTAGAAGTATACGTTGTAGGAATGAGCATGAGCAAGAGTCATCAGGCTAAATGGCTGACTACTCATGTGTGTTTGTTGGAATTTTAAATAAACGACTGGCAAATTAAGTTCGTTCATCCTCTCACAACTTAGTCTCAAGAAAAACAATACATTTTAGTAAAAGAACTTTGAAACTACGGATATCAATTGACGTTTCCAGGGAATCCACTTTCACATCAATACCATCGTTCCCCGACCTTCCTGGACCACGATCGACGATCGCGATCCCGGGAGAGTAAATAACTCGGCAATATTTTACTGAGAAACTTCCGTTGTGCTTCTATTGAAATAGAACAGGGGGCTTACCACCAACTCTTAGGGCCTCCGCAGACTAGCTACTTTTAGCATCGGCGACCGGCGATTTTGTGACGTATCGATGCTGCGTCGCGTTTCTTCGAGCGCGAACGAGCGAGACGCAGCATCAAAATCGCCGATCGCCGATGCTAAAAGTAGCTAGTCTGCGGAGGCCCTTATAGCAGTTTTGTTTTAACGTTTCAGCGACTTTTTGTGCAATGACGTTTCTTATTGTCATGACAATAAGGTACATCATTGCACAAAAAGTCGCTGAAACGTTAAAACGTTCCTGTAATTGAATCGCGATAAGAAGTCGGGGTAAGCCCCCTGGTATTTTAGAAAGAAGAAAACATTAAATAAGTAATATCACACTTACCTGTATTCCCTTCTTCTTCTTACCGTATGGTTAGTGGCCAACCTGGTTTCAGAGTTGTTCAAGCCGCCTGAAGGCATCTGAAAGGCTTGACGACTGCTGCCTAGAAAACAACCGGGGCCGACTTTTTACGTGTCCTCCAAAGCATGGAGACGCTCAGTTTAAGTACCACTAAATGGTCACCCATCTCTGCCTGACCTTGCCAAGCGTTGCTTAACCTTTTCTGATTCCTTGTGAAGCAGAGGAACCTGTGCAGATGGTATTAGATGACGATGTAAAAGAGATAAACAAATATCGCCAGACTTACACACAACTGTATGGTCCCAAACTAAGCAACGCATGCACTATGAGCCGAGCGGCCACCGCTCGAACTACTGGGCCAAGCGGTCGTCAAAAAAGATATCACAGTACTTGGACCAAAACGAGACTTGACACGGGATTTCGCATAGAGTCCCTCTGTTTTAGGGTTTCGTACTCAAAGGGTACCAACGGGACCCTATTACTAAGCCTACGCTGTCCGTCTCTCCGTTTGTCAGCGGGCTGAATCTCACGAACCGTAATAGCTAGAGATTTGAAATTTTCACAGAATGTGTAATTCTGTTGCCGCTACAACAAATACTAAAAATATAAAACAGTTTAAAAATAAAGAGGGTCCCCATACAAGAAACTTAATATTTTTGACGTTTTTATTTTACGGTTGTACGGAACCCTTCATGTGCGAGTCTAACATGCACTTGGGCGGTTTTTTAATTCATAGGACGGAATGAGAATAGATTTAAAAAAAATATATTTATCCTTCATTTTGGTTTATGGCCTGCATGACCATGCATGAGCTCATTTGCAATAAACAAGCACGTACTTAATCGTAAAGAAGTTTTTCATAAATGTAAGTAATAATGCTTGATATATTGTAATTGCGAAAAGTCGAGTGAATCGAAGTTACTTGCGAACAAAATATCATTATTTATAGCGTAACTTCGGTAAATTCCTGTCTCTGGTACTGTAACGCTTTGTTACACATAAGCCCTTTGTCTCGAAGCTACGTTATACGAGGAACATATTACCTCGTTATACTTACCGTTGTCAGTTGTTTTAGTTACCATTACCAAAAAAGTGCTATTAATAAAATTGAAAATATTATAGACATTATGCATGTCACAGCCGAATACTCAAAGGCTTCGTACTTAGAAGTTTGTGACGTTGTTATCTAATGTTTTGTAGATATCTCAAATTTGAGTAACGTAAGAGTACCTATTCGACGGTAAGTTAATATTTTTCTCTGGAAATGAGGTAAGAAAATTAAATAATTTTTAAAATAAACAAAATAAATTTCTGGTAGATCACAATTTATAAATTGGACGCAAATAAAAGCGTAAGGAATGAAAAATAAATAAAAAAATCCCATTTAAAAGTAATCAAAATTGTGAAATTTTATTCAAGTCACTCGGGATTTAAGTTGCCGCCGTGCCGAGTGATTTACTCAGTTTAATTTATAATGATTACAGAGGGTCGGCTGTGCGGAATGGATAAATTATCAAGACAGTGTTTTTCTTGCAATTTTCTTTTGGAATAATAGGTAGGTATTTGCTTTTCCAAAGTAATTGTTGGTTCTCTCAGAAGTTGATAAGACATTTGGTGATTCATACCTTTAATTTTGAAATTGGTTTGTTGGCCGGATTTTGTGCAGAACAATTTACAATTCCCAAAGATATACTTACTAAATTGTTTAAATAATTTCTAAAGATACGGACTTATACATTTTTTTCTCTGGTCCTACTATTTAGTTAGGTCTTAGAAAGCAGACTAAAGTTTTCTCCATAACTTATTCTTTCTCTGTAAATTATAGACATAGATAAGTTTTGGTTTCTGCGAGAGCATTTCAACTAGATGCAGCATGTGCACTAATAAAATGCGGCAACTGACTGCAACAGTGTATGAAACTGACGTTACGCGACGAAAATTTATGGAATTATTTTTCGTAGTGCGGATATATCTAGTTAAAGCGCGCGCGCGTAACTTTTGTAAATCTATCGTTATATACATTTTACAACACACGTTGAACACGACTGATTTATCAGCATATCCGCACTACGAAAAATAATTCCATAAATTTTCGTCGCGTAACGTCAGTTTCATAAAAGCAGTTTCATAATAACATAAAAGCCCCGTTTAGTTGCCATGACAACAAACGCGAGATTCCGCCTTTTCTCTTTTACAAAACTTGTATTTTCGCGGACTCGACTGTCGAGGCGTTCTTTGAGACAAAGAGCTAATTCTTCTTTTGGTAAACGGCCTTTGAAGCTTGCGATGCCGTCCGGTCTGTTGGAAACTTAATAATGCTACGGATAACTAGATGAAGTACATACACCTAAACGACGGCCTAGACAACACAAGTACCTTTAAGGAAATTTGGGGAAAGAAGATGTAAATATAAATTGGTTGTTATCCAAGTGATTTTTCATCAAAATTCGCTACCTGAGTAATTGCCAGACGAACTATGATCCCAAACTATGCCTCGATTACTAAACTGTGTACCATAGTAACATACACTAGGGGTGGTTCTAGGTGTATAGCCAGAGAAAATTTGCTATGCACGGGAATCAAACTCGCTCCCTTCCGAATCAGAGGTGAAATCCAAGTTACATAAAATTCATTTCCTAAGACCATGCCAAATTGTATTCCTAAACTTGTAAATGTGTAAATAAATGAACGCTCAGTTACACCCTAAAGGTTTTCTGTCACGCCTTCACGTTAACCAACAAAGCCTGCAAGGGCCGCGTTCAGAAGTTACAGAAGGGCTCGAATATTTACTGCTATGGTGTTCGGGTGGAGGCAACCCTACGGTTGCCATGGTTACCGGACGCACGCTACCTCCACACCGTGTACCGTGGAGATTATTTTATTTCAGTTTATATTTGAACTGTTAACGTTGTTGTATTTTATTTTAGTTGGACCACTGACGTACAATATAGAGACATGTTTTTATTTGAAACTATAACTCGAACACAATGAATTCTTTAGGTACGTTTAAAATTAAATAATGTAGCAAGTACCTAGTAATACGTAAAATTAAACTCTTTCAAAGGCCTCTAGACTCAAGCTTTCTAAGTAGGTACTGGGATTCCTCTGTATACTGAATAGAAGATAATAATAAAAAGTGGTCTCAAAATCTATGTTGTGGATTTTGTCATGATGTCTCCCCGGAACAAAACTGAAACTTTGCCACTCAGTAAATACAAAGAGAAAGTAGCCCAAACTCAGAGATGAAAAGCATCCTTTGGGAGAAGGTCGCCGGGAAGACAGATGGTCTGATATTCGAGATCTCTCGCGTCCTCTTATTTACCAATGTACCTGTTTCTCTATAGAAATGATTGTATTTCATCTGTACAAGGAAATGAGGGAAAAAGAATGTGTTTATCGACTGTGATGCTAGATGATTGAAAAAAATATTATGTTGTATGTTAGTCGTCGATTCTTTGTGTGTTTTAGTAGATACTTTATGCCCACGACTTTATTACTCGGCCTTTTATTTATTGGGTATCCCGTGAGAAGCTTACAGCTGTAGGTAAAAGTAGGTATAGCTATCACTATGCTAAGTTTTATTGAAATAAGTAGCGGTAAAGGGAAGATCTGGGAAGACTGATGAGCCTCGTGAATCTTGATACCGTGGTTCAGGACTTCTATGTAGAATCGCGTGTTGTATCGGAGCGTTGCATCCAGCGCCATCTGTTGGTAGTGTGATATGAGATCGCGCTAATACTGCTACTACAGTAGCGGCACGCTATGATGGCCGTTTTGACACGTGGGGGGAGGGAAGAAATGAACCTTATTATAACGGAATAAGAATGACAGTTTTAAAATTTAGGAATGTCAAAAAATAAATGCTAAATTGAATCTTATTCCGTTGCAATAAGCTTCATCCTCTTCCCCCCTCTACATGTCAAAACGGCCTACGTACCTACGTACTACCGCCTACGTACGTAAATACCTACGTTATTGTATCTTTCTATTGTATCTGTGTCCTTTGCGCTTGCAAACTTTTACAAAATAATTATTATTGCTTCCCTAAATTTATTTTGAAGTTCACATCCATCGATCGCGTCATTCGAGTCGCAATGCATTCATCGTTCACGTTAAGTATTCAACTCTCCATGTAGACTTTAGAGGCTCTAAAAGCTTCGCACAGCATCAAATGACGTCGGAATGTGCGGAAATGGATATCGCGGGCGTATCATTTGCAATGCCACTGTGGGCCCCACAACTTGGCATCCATTTTCACAACGAGCAACGGTTTCACGTGTGACGTATTTATACCTCTCCTGTTTTAGGTTTTACTGCGTTTTTTACAGTCAAGTTAGTAGGTATTATTAATTGATATTCCTTAGTTTTTATTGTTATTATTGTCTTTATCGCGTGATAAGACCTACTTTCAAGACATAATAGTTGTAAGAGAGGGATTGTACAGCTCTAGATTGTATTTTTTTAAAAGTTTGGTATAATAAAGTCACATACATAGATTAATGGTTTTCGCGAGGGTGATCGCGCGCGGAACTTTCATAAATCTATGGCCATATAATTTTTAGGTCACGGGATGTTGCTTCATTGGACTGACCTGTCGTTATCTGACATTTCAATACTGTCAGTGTCACTCATGTGTCACTACAATGCCTATGCCATCGTAGCGCCATCTTGTGACATTTTGTACCCTCATTATATGGAAAATAGTCGGGAAATAGTAATTAAAATAGTAAGCATTGTTCCATCTACACCGATTTTATTGTGCACGGACTAACTACGCTCTTCCGTTTACTGGTTGCGTTCAAAAAGTGGAATACGACTGAATACCGGTCTGCTATACGTTGCAATTGTAAATAAAAATAGATGAAACTTTGAGTGTAGAGAGGCTTGAATTTATTGCAACGTAAAACAAATAGAAACATGAGGTGTATCCAGAATTGCTTTTCAGTGAACATTCTAATTGAACGGTATGGAAAACTTTATTATTCAGATTTAAAAAGTATACTTATAAAATTTCTGGACTCCGATTACCACACTGCGAAAAAAATTAGGTTAAACCTAACTTATTGTAACCTATTGGAACCTATTGTAGGTAAAAATTATTTACCTACAATAGGTTCAGAAAACCTAAACTAGGTAGTATTTAACTAACTTTTTGCAATACCTCACATTAGGTTTTGCATTGAACTGAGTTTTATTCTCAGCGCACTTTTCTGATTAAATTAATCAACATTGAATTTAATTTAGCAAAAGATCTGAGTATGTATCGAGTATGTATTTTTCTTATATTTTGCGTGATGCTCAATCAAACTTACAAGCAAACACTTTTACATATAAGTAAGGGCTTTAGTTATCTTCTAAAATATAAGTAGGTTATCGGAATTAACCCTAGTCACCCTTCTACCTATCATTCGGTCCGCCGCGTGTCACGAAACATTATCCAAGCCCTTCAGTGAGCCGGCATAGGCTCAGGTCACGATGTGCCTTCAGGGCGAAAAGTCTTCTAAGGACGGCGTGTGCATTCGCGCACCCTTTTATCTCTTGCAAAAACTGAGACAAAAAAGGGATCGCTTACCAACGATTAAACGAAAATAAATTCCATGAAGTGTACTGTTATGTAAACCTACAATTAACCTTGGTTGAACTCAATGTTTATCCCCTCAATAGGGGAAGAACGTTTTGCTTCACTGGGACACTTTCAGACTATAGGCGTAGCGACTGAAAAATATCAGTTTACAAAATCGCACTACGAAATTCGTAGAAGATTAACTACATAAGTACCAATTCGAAAGGACTTCCCTGTACTGTGCTTATTATGATGGAGATTATATGTACAGATAGTTTTATGGATATAAGACTGATACACGCTTGCAGCCGCGCGTGAGGCTGTGCGGGAACGAATGTAAAACATCTACTTCTGGATTTTTATCCTGACACGCTCTGGAAGCGTATACTAACAGGGTTTTTGAACCGCGCTTACCAACCGCACGGGTCATAAGCGTTAATAAAAACCACCATGTCTAAATTGTGGAACGATCTCCCTCCCGAAGTCTTTCCTATGCACTACAACATGGGGTTCTTCAAAAGGCATGTTTACAGGTCCCTAAAAGGTCGGCGCCGCGTCTGCTCCCCTTAAGTTGCAGATGTCCTGGGCGGCGGCTTCCACCTACCATCAGGTGGACCGTCTGCCAGTGTGCCATCCTTGGCTATAAAAAAAATAAAAAAAATGACTGGCAATTTTTTTGTGGAGGACATGAACACTTGAAAGAGAACATACTTAATTCATACCAAAATTAAAAGGCGTTTCAACTGTGAAGCGCTTTATTAGAAACTCCGTTACTTTCCGAATTCTCAAGTGAGGTAAGAGCCTGCATATTGTATCGGCCTCGTCGTATGGAATCCCCTTTATTCCACGTGCGCTCGTAAATGGGCTGCCGCGGGCGGCTCTCGTTATCCGCTGCCTTGCCTCGTTGACCGTTCTTTAAAACGAATCGTTTTGTTCTCGTGTACAGCTTTTAGTCCATTTTATAGGTTTGGAGTATGCAGTTTTGTTTGTACTTTTTTGAGATTGCATGGGATTGGTATTGCGAACTGTCGAGCAAAATTATTTCTTGTTTTCATTGGCAGCCTCCATATCAGGCACACGCCGGGCGAGGCTGCGCGCTCAAATGCCTCAGTCACATGCTCGGGTAAGTCAAAGGGAGAGCCAAACTACACTCTAGACAGAGAAGGGTATAGCCGAGCAATTAGTTACATAGTTACATTATCGTTCTGTTTCATGACTAGGCCAAGCTAGGCGAGGCAAATGAGCATTTGGGTTGGGCGCGCCCTGTCGAACTAAACGAGGCAAAGCTGCTTCGCGTGGCTTGTGAGACTTGGGCTATTGACTGGAAATAGCACACCAGCTCTTTGATGCTCCTGAAAGAACAAAGAATGTTACATGACCAGCGAATTTCTGTTGCTCCATCCGAATTTTATTTTCAACAGAAAAAAAGTTCAGTGCTGAAAATCCATTCGCATGCCAAAAATATTTATGGGCTCTCGGAATACTTGGGTAGCTGTCCCGTGGGTTGTGCTCTGAAAACGCGCGCCGCCACGAGAGGAAAATAAACTTTTAAAATTAATTGAATAATCAAATAAGGTTGAACGTCGCCGACCTATTCCAGTTTTGCCTGTGGGAGCGAGCGTGTATCATGTGCTCGTTTGCCCGTAATTCACATTTAGTGCTTGAATAAGTTTGCTCTTTTTTGTTTACATTGACGATCGCATAGGTAATTTTTCCTGATAAAAAGAGCTGACTGTGTCTTAGTTTCAGAAGTTTTTATATCTCACGTAACGTGACTGATTTTTTAAAACAGACTTCAATAAGGAAGAATGTTCTCAATTCGGACCGTTTGTTTTTTTTTCTATGTTGTTATCAGATATCTTCGTCATTTATGAACCGATTTCAAAAAATCTTTTGTCTTCAGTAGGTGACATTGTGGCGTCCATAAGCGCCGAGCGGCACGCCTAGCAGTCAGTTTTGACTTACGACCGCGTAGACAATAACGCCATAAATATTTCTGACACACTTACCACCACTTATTTATTAACGATCCCTACAATATTAGTGTATTAACATAACGAGGCTGGGATGCCAATAAAATGTTTATGAAAGTAATTCCTCGGAATATATCATCGCTCAATTTCAGTAATGTGTAATAAAATTCACATACATAACAGCATGACACCGCATTGCGGAGATGGTTTAATATAAGAACATTTGATCGTCGTACGGAACGATGGGCGTGCCAAAACATCTTATGGGAATGCTGGGTTTAATATAATCTTCTTATTTTAAACCAAAGCTTGTAGCTAAGGCCATGCTTGATGTTTCTCTGTAAGAAGTGAACATTTCAAGAAGCGGACTTTTTAAGAAGTGGTAACTTCAAGAAGCGGACTTTTCAAGAAGTGGTCATTACAAGAAGCGAGCATTTCAGGAAATAGTAATTTTCAATTGTAGTTCTAAACCGCTTAACATTCACGTGAAAACCACTGTATGCGTTTTAAGGCCGAATTCACCAACATGTTAACAGACCGTTATAGCAGAAGAAAAAGAAGAAGCAGTAAATGCTCGTTATCAGTATATTAAACTAAAGTTACTGCTCCAACTGGTAGCTGGTGCACTGGTCAATTCAGTTCTTGCATAAGAATTCTACGAATACCTAGTTATCTAAACTCTATCGATTTTCCCACAGAATAAAATAACATAAAAAAAAGTTTAAGTCAGACAAACACTGGCCAGTTTCGAAGTCTTTTTTTTTCATTTAACATGGCCCTGGTCCTCTAGAGACGTTCACAGTCTTTTCATAAATTTTATACGCCGCGCCGAGCGAGTAAAATATGGAAAACGCCGGCAAATGGTATCGAAAGAGTGGGACTTTTCCAATGTAATCTTGGATACTTACCGTTTAACTTAATTCAATTTATGGATGTTATAAGACATGGAATAAGCGGATAGCAATAAGAGGACAAGATGAAAATAATAATATATCAATCAATATCAATAATTGTTTCAAGTGAAAAATATAACATCTTTGGTTTTTATTTTTCAGATAATAGTATTTTTTTTTCAGTATTTAGACCTTATATAAAAAATAACAGTAAATTAATTGATTACTAAAACGTTTATTTTCAGACCATAGAAGCAATTTTTTTTTTAGTTATTAAAAAAACGATTTTCGGAATACCAACCATAACAAATATCCGTTTAGTGCGTTTAAAGAGTCGCACCTCTACGGTTCGAATTCCATACAACTATACAACGCAAGAGTGCACCCGTCTGCTGGGTCACCGGTCAATGTTACGTTCCGATCGCAACGAAATATATTTCAGTAATGTTTAACCAATTTCAAATTTATTGAAATGGAACGAAAAATAGGTTAACCTATTAAATTATATCTCAACTATCGAGAATTTATTTAATTTGATATAGTAATTATAATTAATTGATTATGTATTGCGAATCGTATCGTTGAAATAATCGACACGGCTACGTAGAATGCTCAGCATTCGGGATTGATTGTTTACAGGTACGGTTGCTATGCGGTAAAAATTTTGCAATGTTATTTTCGTCATTTGACAAGCAGAATTATGTAGACCTAAAAAAGTAAGAAAATTAATAATAAACTAGACTAGGAAACATGCATGCATGCTTACTAGTCCACCAAGCCAACTAGGCAGTCGAGTGTAAGTAAATGCGGCTTCCCCGTCGACAGGTGCCTAGGTGTAGGTGGCTTGGTGGAGTAGTAGATATGTTTACCGAGAACTGATCTTATGTTAAACACGAGTTCATTTAATTTATAATAATGAAATGTAAAAATGAAATGTAACGTCACGACTTTTATCAGTTTTATCCCCATTCGGGGGTAGTCAGAGGCTTGAGTGGCCATACACCACCACATTGTGAAGGTATTAACCAACTCAAAGCCCACGTTTCACCGGATAGTCAGAACCCAACGTGACAGTGACAGTGTTATAATAATGAATGCTTTATTATAAGCGAGCGATCATTCATCCGGACATAATCAAATCAGCATGCGTGCACGCGCTCGCTATACAGATAGTCATCACAAGAAGCGAATGAATGGATACTTTAACATTGATATCCACATTATTTAAGTGGTAATTTTCTTTAAATTTTATTCATTAATAATTTTATTCATTTAATGATCAATTAATCAGTCGATTGAGATAGAAGTATCGTATATTTAATTGAAGTCTTGAGCTAAAGCATGGCGATTGCCATTTATGTTGTTTTTTTATTTGACTACGGTGGCGTACCCCGCTTGATGCTAAGCAGTTACCGTGGTTTATAGATGTACTTAATTTGGCGTATTTGTACAAATATTTGCGTAATTATTAGACCAAAATATTCATACAATTCATGTATATAATAAGATTGTTGTTAAGGTCAATGATAAAACCAGAGCGTGATTTTGCTAATTGGATATCTAGGTATATATTTAAGTAATTCAGAAATTTACTTACAACAAGATTACACACATTTCAAATCAATGCTGCCCATTGTTTTGCCGAGGAGTAGTCACGTAGTGGCTTTCGTAAATATTTTGGTTTAACACTATGAATTAAAATTGAGTTATTATTAAAATAAGCGTTAATTTATTGAAGTTTTGTCTAAATATTTCCAGATTTGTGGAAATTTTAGTTAAATTTGTTGTTATCATATCAATGACTGTCCCTAAATTGAAACCAAAATACCGTACCATAGAAATGTGACTACCCCTTTAGGCAGAACAGGCATGGTACTGTATAATTTATAACCACTGACCTTTGACAGGTTTTTCAACCAGAAATATAATATCATGGGAAAATATATAGTTTGATTGCTTCTTATCAGTACATAACACAAAACAGTCAACAATTTTCCAAAAACAAGTTTGTACATTTTGCGTATTGTACATTTTGCGAATTGTACATTTTGCGTATCGTACATTTGCGTATTTTCATATAGATTATGCGATAGAGGGCTTAAAATTAACCAATTTGTTTCTTCTCCCTCAGATATTCGACAACCACTACCACTTCCATCACAACTCGATAGCGAAGCGGTCTCTGTCGGCTGCGCACGAGCACCACGGCAAGCTGGAGGGGGACACGCGCGTGCGCTGGGCGCGCCAACAACGCGCGCTCTCGCGACAGAAGAGGGACTTCCAGATGCAATACTCTACAGGTGAGATAGAGACAACACTGTGATGATTCAGGAAAGCATTTATAGCTTCCCTTAATGTCCAACAAAGCCTCTATAATTTCGACTTTTATTTTGAGTGATAGATAATAGTGCAAGCATATGTCGGGTCAAGTTTCCACCAAAATCTATGATTTGGACAAAATAAAAATTGTTTTTGTTTCTCCTGAATTGGCATCAAAAATCATTAGCCATCGAAGCCACTTTTTCTAATGTTTTGGAACTTGCATTCACAGGACTTTTTTCGCAGTGTCTTATTCAAGGAAGAAACAACAAGACTGACGCCCTCTATAGTATAAATTCGATTTATTTATTTATTCTAATTGTTTTCTAACAGCTGAAACAGCGTCGTCAGATGCGCCCGCGCCGTCGTCGGCGTCGAAGCGGGACGCGGGCTCGAAACGAGCGCTGCCGTCACGGGTGAAGGGCCGGCCGCGGGCCGCAGACTCCAAGTTCCAACTGAACGACCCCAAGTGGCCTCATATGTGGTATTTGGTAAGTACAGTCAACGATCTAGTATGTTGGAGTGTATGGAAGGAGATTGAATACGAATAACAAGTCTCCTTAGAACAAAGTGACTAATTCAGTTTTTGGGCGAGTCAAATTGGTGCAGATGTGTCGCATGCCTCGCCCGAGCACTCATGTTATTATGTTTATGCGTTCCGACGTCAAAACTGAGTGTTCTGGCGTGGCATGCGTCTGATGTATACGCTTATACCTATTAACTTCATTTCATTCATATAAGTATTCTCAAAATTTTCGGCTTAGAATGTTTCATGCATAAATTTACCAGCCACTAGCGGAAACTAGTGAAACGTAAAGAAATATTCGAAGAATATGATTTTCTGAAGCAAATAATTGTGAGAATCTATGGATTTAAATGAGTACAGAAGGGGACTCTGGAGACGCTAGACGTCTTGAATACATGTCCTAAGACCGCATGGTAAAGGTAACGTATTAGCCGTGATCTATCTAATTAGAATCAAATATAATAAAGTATTGTGTGACGACGTACTTAAGAGCTAGCAAATGAATCAGAACATGAGAGTAGCAGATACGAGTTGGTATGTCACACATATTTGTAGCTCGTAAATGTTTGTTATTACGTTAGCAAAATGGCACGTGGCACAAGGCCAGACAGCAGACGATAACAAAACAAATATTGTACACAATAATTACGATAGGGTAAACAAACATAAAGAACAACAAAACTTAGTATCAGCTAGCTGTGTGCCCACGACTTCATATACGTGGAATTTAACAAAAAAATATATATAATTTTTTGCTAAATAAAAGTAGCCTTAGTTACTCCTTATAACATCAGCTATCTGCCATTTAAAGTCTCATGCCACTTTGTCATAATCGGTCCAGCCGTTTCGGAGATTAGTCGGAACAAACAGGCAGTCAGAGATAAATTTTAAACGTAGTTTTTTTTTGTTATAAGTATCGTATACATTTTCATATGCATTTAGCAAAATGCTGTTATTTATTTTGCTTACAATAAACAGACACTTAAATTTTATTTATTTGTATAGATGCCAGGAGCAGTCTATTGCTAACAGTATTAGGTAGGACGAATCGAATCAACTTAATCAAAACATTCAAAGGAGGCAATAAAACTTGACACGAACGGGAGTGCCCTTTACGAAAAATAACGACAGCAAATTTAATTAATCAAACAAATTGCCTTACTTATTATGTTACAAAAGCGTCATTCGTTACCAATTAAAAACATAAATACTGAGGCGTAAATTATGAAGAAGCTATAAAGTTACACTGTAAATACTCATCTCGCTTCGTTTTGTTTTCCACGATTCGGAACCTAAAGAGAAGTTTAATTTTCCTTCGGCGAAGTTATAACGCTCTACTTAAATATTGACGGGGCGGTGGATACCAAAAATTCGAGTTTTATTAACGTATCGCGAGAAATTTGCTTAAATGTTGATTTTTCGGAGAAAGTTTCGCGACTCCGCGTAATGAAGATTTAAATGTTTTGGTGTAAGTACTTAAGTACGCGATGTCAAGTTATTGCTGATGTGTAATAAGGGTTTTAGAAGGTAATGAATGTATTTTAAATATTGGATTAACACAGTGTTCATTTTCGTATAACATCAGTGACTAATGTTGCAGGAATTGTGTTTGATAGCAAGTCATTATTAGCAAATGGTTTCATTTTGAAGGTGGTAGAGCCAAGCTGTAGCCAATTGACTGCAGCTCATAAACGGGCTGGCTCGACCGGGGTAGTACCACCCTCTCACAGAAGATCGGCGTAAAGCAGCTATTACAGCTGCGTTTCGTACGATGAGTGAGAGAGCCGTAAGCCCACCCCCCCTCCCCCTCCCTCCATCCCACTCCCCTTCAGGTCGGCAATGTGCGAGCAATACCTTTGGTATTGTAAGCATCTATAGGCTACGGTAACTGCTTAACATCAGGCGGGCCGTACGCTTTTTGCCACCGCAGTCCTATAAAAAAAAAAAAAAAAAAAAAAAAAATTACGGGTAATAGAACTAATCATATTGCTTACTCACTATTTTGATGTTTCTCTTAGTGACTCTTGCGAAAAATCATCGGTATTAGCATTTTTATAAAAAAAATTGTGCCTTAAATTTTGGTTATAACATTTGTTATTTTCTAAACTGTACGCTTCAAATAACTTGAAATTTAAATTCACTTATCGGGTTTTTGCTGGGTCGTTGGTCACGATACTGGCTAGTTGATACAAAAAGCAATCTGTTGTATGTATCTCTGATACTATCCATCAATACAAATTTCCAGCGGTCGCGTCGATGTTGCGGCCGATATTTCATTTCGTTCCGCCGCCATTGCGAATATATTTTCAAAATTCGTTTTAGTAACATTTTTTAAATTAAAAACATCCACTGATACAGATAGGAGTTGAGTAATTGGGTTTGTACTTTTTTCTGATTAATGAAATACCGTGATAAATTTTAATTTACGCTTGGATGTTACGTTTGGGTCGTTAGCGGGCTCACATTTCGTTAAAATATTTTGCCTGTTTTAACGCAATGACTGTGAACTGATAAGAGTTATTTTATGAAATGCTGGCGAGAGCAATTCGTAATGTATCTAATGTAGCTGCCAACGACTTATCTGTTCAAAGTTAGAACCAGCGTTCTGAAAGAAAATTTATTGGTTTTGAAAGTTTTGTTAAGACAGTAGCTATGTCGTCTCCGACTGTTACCTGTATTAGTATGTTTGCATTGTGCCTTGATGAACATAATACCGCTCAAAGCGCAAATATCTGACGCAATTGATCAAGCGAGCGTAAGTCTCGACTCGTTTGAGCGCACTCGAACCAACCTGCCCCCCTAGAAAAGTGGCTGACGTCTACAAGCGTTCCTTCAAATCGCTACGCTTCATGTATGGAAATGACATAAGTCACGTGATCTACATAGTGACTTATGTCATTTCCATACATTGTGAAGTCTATTCTATTCTATTCGATTAGCGTTCATGCCACTTGTCTAGGAGGGCTGTGCAGTTTTCTCGCTTTTTGAACAGAAATTGGAAATACTTGCTCGACCGCTCGTTTGATTAAGATGTTCTTTGCTTATGACATTATAAAATGATTCCTTTGTTCAGAATCGCGGTGGTGGTTTGGACATGAACGTGATACCGGCGTGGCGGGAAGGCATCACCGGGCGAGGCGTTGTGGTCACCATCCTAGACGACGGCCTCGAGACCGACCACCCCGACTTATTGGGTAATTATGTAAGTTCAACTGTGGCACATTTTTATTCTTTTTGCGGATTTGTACAACTACTATAGGTATGCGTAGTTGAAAACATTGAAAAGAAATAAGAGTCTACCTTTTTACTGGCATTAGGCTCAGCGCAATCGGGCCACCGAACACTGCCACTGGTGGCCAGCGACAAGCAGTTCTCAGTGCAATCGGGCCACCGACAAGCAGTTCTCAGTGCAATCGGGCCACCGACCACTGCCACCGGTGGCCAGCGACAAGCAGTTCTCAGTGCAATCGGGCCACCGACAAGCAGTTCTCAGTGCAATCGGGCCACCGACCACTGCCACCGGTGGCCAGCGACAAGCAGTTCTCAGTGCAATCGGGCCACCGACCACTGCCACCGGTGGCCAGCGACAAGCAGTTCTCAGTGCAATCGGGACACTGACCACTGCCACCGGTGGCCAGCGACAAGCAGTTCTCAGTGGCGGACACTGCTTAGCGAGTGGCTGCTACCGGCCTTAATTGTGCGGCGAGTTTCTAGTAAATGCATGAAAAAGCGTGTAAACTGCTTGTCGCTGGCTGTGCCGGTGGCTGTGGTCAGTGGCCCGTTTGTACCGAGCCTAACTTGTCAAATTTGTTGAGAATCAAAATACTGGCAATATGCAATCGAACGTCTGTTCATGGAAACATGCTGCGAAATTACTTTCATAGTATAGTTTTTACCATGGACCAATTACTAAGGGCACTGAGTCTAAGCAACTCGGCCGAGTGGTCGGCCGACTACTAACATCGACATAAAACGAAGCGAGTAGTTCAGCTATTGACCGGTAGATAGATGCCACGCAGCCCGGGAAAATGACCACGCGTTGCTTCATAGAGATATCTACTAAGAACGTCTCTTCTAATTAAAATCACTATGGTTTTTACAATAATAAAAGTAGGTAGGTACTTACCTAACTTTCACAATTTATTTAAAAAAATATTTTTATAAAAAAAAAAAAACCGACTTCAAAAAAACCTGGATCACTAAAAAGCCTGAAATAATATTTCTATTACCACCTCTGCCTACCCGTTTGGGAAAACCAGACGTGATGGTGTGTTATCGAGTATTTGGGGTCGGTGCCAATCTATCTTCTTACTTTTATAGTAGGTAGACTTGGCATACCAAGATTGGCACCGACTCCAAATACTCGATAACACACCATCACGTCTGGTTTTCCCAAAGGGGTAGGCAGAGGTGGTAATAGAAATATTATTTCAGGCTTTTTAGTGATCCAGGTTTTTTTGAAGTCGGTTTTTTTTTTTTTATAATAATAATTTTATTTCACGATTTTTAGTGGCGCCATACCAATGAACATTTTGGCATATTGAACTGTATGAAGTAAGCCCAACAAAAGGTAACTGCTGTAAATCTTTGAGGAATTCCCTCGACTGTCTATGGTCTTCATCATTAGACCTGTAATGGCACTTATAACCCACGTGGGTGCAAAGTTCTCTCCAATACAAATTAATCAAGCCCAAACACCAGGTAATTGCTGTAAATCGTTGAGGAGTTCTCTCGACTGTCTTTTGACTCCATCATCAGACCCCTAATGACATTCACAACCCATCTAGGTGTAAAGTTCTCATCAATACTAATTAATCAAGCCCAAACACAAGGTAGCGACTGTAAAACGTTGAAGAGTTCCCTTGACTGTCCTTCTTCTTCATCATCAGATCCCTAATGACAGTCACAACCCATCTAGGTGTAAAGTTCTCATCAATACTAATTAATCAAGCCCAAACAAAAGGTAGCTACTGTAAAACGTTGAGGAGTTCCCTTGACTGTCCTTCGTCTTCATCATCAGATCCCTAATGACAGTCACAACCCATCTATGTGTAAAGCTCTCATCAATAGAAATGAATTAAGTCCAAACACAAGGTAGCTACTGTAAAACGTTGAGGAGTTCCCTTGACTGTCCTTCGTCTTCATCATCAGACCCATAATGACAGTCACAACCCATCTAGGTGTAAAGTTCTCATCAATACAAATTAATCAAGCCCAAACACCATGTAATTGCTGTAAATCGTTGAGGAGTTCCCTCGACTGTCTTTCGGCTCCATCATCAGATCGACTCCAGACCTTCATAAAATAGTAGTGCTTTAAAATACTTAATGAAAAAAATTACAAACGCACTAGTCGCCCCTACGATTTTCGAAGATTCCCCTCGATTTCTCTGGGATGCCATCATCAGATCCTGGTTTCCTTATCATGGTACCACCCCCGGAAAATCTCCATTCCAACAAAAAAAGAATCATCAAAATCGGTTCATAAACGACAGAGTTATCCGCGAACACACATAAAAAAAAAAAAAAAAAAAAAAAAAAACGGTCGAATTGAGAAACCTCCTCCTTTTTTGAAGTCGGTTTAAAAACACCGATGAAATCAGAACGGGAGCAACTAATACCCGGATCTGCGGTACCGTGATAAAGGGCGCCGAGTGACATCTGTGCGCGGAACAAAAGCGGAGTTTCAAATTACACGATTCATCTCGGCCGCATAGCGGCTTTAATTCCAATGTTGGTTGGAAAAATGGGTAATTGGGCCGTGGTACGGCTGCGGCGATTTGCGAAAGGGGGGTGCATTGTGGGACTGTTGCTGGTATTATTGATGTTGTTGATTTTGTTCGAATGACGGCTAAAGGTAATGATTAGAAGCTTTGGTAGTAGGCAATATAAAATAGTCAATGTTATGGGTTACAGAATGTCCGCTTGGGACTCTATTCTAGAATCCTTCGCTTCACTCTGGATTAAAAAATTGCGCTGCAAACATATAACATTGCTCCCTAATAATTTATTCTTGTACATTAAAAACATCATTGCGAAACGGTGCGTATTATTGACCATACAGTGCGTACATGTATGCATTCAAGATGACGTTCCTCTCCCTCTTTCTTGGTCATGTCAATAGCTGCGTCTACATCAGGTTAATGCCGAGCGAGGCCGTGCGGTCACATGCCACGCGCGGCTCTCGTGGTAGCCTCAGTCACATGCGCGGGCAAACTACACTCTGGGCAGAGAAGGATATAACCGACTTTATCAATATTATCGTTCTGTCTCATGACTAGGGCAACTAGGCGAGGCCAATGACAGCACTCGGGTAAGGCAAGGCGAGCATTTGGGCGGCCCTTGTCCAACTAAGCGAAACAAAGCTGCCTCGCGCGGCATGTGAGACAACTGGACGCGGCGGTATGTGTGATACAAATGTTTTGTGCAGGATCCACAAGCGTCGTACGACGTGAACTCGCATGACTCGGACCCCCAGCCTCGGTACGACATGATCGATTCCAACCGCCACGGGACGCGGTGCGCGGGGGAGGTGGCCGCCACCGCTAACAACTCGCTGTGTGCTGTTGGCGTCGCCTATGGAGCTAGCGTCGGAGGTAAGAATACAATAGCAAAATTTAAATTGTTTATTGTTGTAAGGGTCCTAACCAAGATCTCTAGGGACCAAGTCATCCTCACCTGCTCGTGGTACCTGCTGATCAACAAACGAGGCTCTGACCACCCGCCAACCCGCATTGGACAAACGTGGTGGGTTAAACGTCCAAACCCCCCAATAAAAGCATGGAAAGTCAAGAAGGCGCGACGATCTTGACGCCTTCGAGAAGAACTGCAAGGAGTCGCTGAGGATAGAGATCGGTGGAAAAGAATGGGGGAGACCTTTGCCCAGCAGTGGGACGAAATAGGTTAATAAAAAAAAAATGTTGGAAGAGCAAGGTAGCCAATTGTCTGCAGCTCACGGGGTGGCTCGACCGGAGTATTACCACGTTCTAACAGATTATCGGCGTATATTAGTTATTACAGCTGAGATTCGTACGAGAATTCACGAAGATGGTGGTAGAGCCAAGCGGTAACCAATTGACTTCAGCTCGTATACGGGATGGCTCGACACGGGTAGTACCACCCTCTCATAGAATATCGGCGTAAAGCATCTTTTACAGCTGCGTTTCGTACGATGATGAGAGCCGAAAGCCCAACCTCCCCCTTCCTCTCCCTCCATCCCACTCCCCTTCAGGTCGGCAATGTGCGAGCAATGCTGGTATTGTAAGCACCTATAGGCTACGGTAACTAAAAAAAGAGATAATATTAGTGACTAGTGGTTTTCTAATGGTGAACAATTAGCGGACTTGGGGCCTTGATGGTACGTGGTTACCGCTGCCCAGCTCATCTTATGTGTTTTATTTATTTTTTCGCAATATAAATATTACGAGATCGATCGATTGAAGCTAAGAATAATGTTATGCCAACTTTTAAGGTTAGCCGATTAGTTGTGATAAGTAAGCGGTTACTAAGTAGATGTGTCCATATGGCGCGCATGCCTCACCCGAGCACTCATATTATGACATTACGTCTATGCGTTCCGACGTCAAAAGTGAGTGCTCGCGCGAGGCATGCGCCTGATGAAGACGCCGCCAGTCACTCAAGTCTTTAATATACTAAGTAACTTCATAACATTGTTATACCTACATAAAACTGTACATATAACTCCAAACGAAATGCTCATAAAGAAAAAGTCTGAATGAAACTCAGCAAATTACATCGCGCTAAGAAACGTACAGAAAACAAAAGAGTGTTTCAAGTTTACGATTACTGCATACCATGGATGTATTAACTCAGGATGCGCATCGCATGATCTTCCCCTCTAGCTTTTTTTTATAGGTACTAGACCAAAAATCTCTGACACGTATATAAAAACTGTTTTCGAAATCGATTTGATCAGAGTAAGTATCGTTTTCGCGGTGGAAGGTGCTCCGTGAAAAATGCCGAATTGGCCCATTAAACATGTGCAAAGAAATTACAAAAAATAGTAATATACAAAAAGATGGGGTAACATTTCATATGTAAGTATTTTTGATGTAATTAATGCAATTTTTCTATTAAATTCATTAAAATATTAAATGTCATAAGAATCGAAAACATTATCGATACAATTAATCGAGTACGAATTAATCGAATAGTCTACTGTGACCATAGACGAATCTTTTCTACCCTGGCAACTGTATTTTTTATTTGTCAAATAATTGTCAAGTATTTGAACTTTGTAAACAAACGGATAAATACTGAATTACGCGGTGATAAACCAGTCGCAGAACGTTAAAAACTATTTACAATGAATAAATCATTAGTAATTCAACAAGAGAGGTGATTCACAAAGTTTACAGGCGGTGTCTCGCGGAATTTGAGGTGCAAAATATTTTGTCAGAACTCGACCATGTTTACCAAAGAACCGCTGATATTATAGGTATATAAGCAGTTTATTTTACAGTTTTTAAGTTAAATAATGTGTTTATTGTATACAAAGGCAGGCTCAAAGCTTCAGTTTACAGGTTTTTCAGTAAATATACATTGATCGCTTAGAGGTACATTCGATTGAACACACTTGATACTTGGTATTATTTTTATGTGTTGCTTTCATCTCGACCAATACATAAACTAAGGTTGCTTTATTTTTCTATGTTTGCTTGTCAGTTAACATCGTTACTTAATTACTAAATAAACAAATAATCTTAAAGCATTAAAGAAATTATCTTTTATTGAATTATTTTATTTTTCAGGTACCGTTAGAAGAATAGTCGAAAATTGCTCTTTACGATGACATTAATCGATTAATAATAAATCTTCAAGATGACAGCAATGCTGTGGAGACTGATGATGATGAGTTGATGAGGCAGCGGCAGGCCCACGCCAATATATGGATTTATCAGGAGTGGAATATTTAGACCAAGATTAAAATAAAAAAATAATTAAAAAACGCAGTAGCTATGATATGTTTGTTTTATTTTCCTAAAATACAAAAAAAAATAACTAACTCATGTTGAAACAAAAACACCCACTATCGAAACAATTCAGATAAATACGATCTCGATAAATTCTTGATCTTGATAAACGGAATCGAACCTGACACTGCTCCGGGTCCATATGACCCAGAAGCAGGCAGCGTCTGCTACTGAGGCGATGAATCACATATGGCATAAATATATGTATAACAAATATTATCTTATTGACCAACATCAAAGAAAACTTAAAAGTGCTTGCGCTTGCATTATGAATAATAAATAATATGGAAAATAATAAATCAAGTATCAAAATTATTCAGTCGTATTAGTGAATGTTGCAAGAATAATTTTTTACTATAAACTTTTTGATTTGAACAGTGTTGTAGTAGTGTTTATTTATGATTGCAGACCGGTATCGATAAAAATATAATATATATAGTGTATAATAAACCTTGGGAGAGGCCTATGTCCAACAGTGGACGTCTTTTGGCTGAAATGATGATGATGATGACATTAGTATAATAATACCTATTACGTTTATACGTACCTACCTAACAAAAGATATCAGCCAGGCCAGTGGCAGCAGATGGCGCTGGTCGAGTGGGAGTGGGGGGGGATGAAACAGCTTATTTGGGAACATTAGGTACTTATTTTTTAGATAATCTCATTTTCAAGGAACTGAATTGGGATGTACCCGGAATCATCTTGTTTCCGTTGAATATTTACGCCTCGTGAGTTACTCATTATTTCTTGTTCAGCTGTTTCAGTAGAGATAATTCAGTATAATTCAGTAGATTATAATGACAGCTATAAATGTAATAATGAGTATATGAAACTATCGATATAGCTAATTAGAAATATCGATAGTGGTATTCACCCTATTACACCGATGGTCCTACGGTAGTAAAATTTTGTATGTTGACGTATTAGATCTTTTAGTGTGCGTAAAATATACTAGTGTTGCACATTTCTTTACGTGTGCGTTTATAATGACACAAAATGTTTTGAGTAAGTGTGCGTCAATTTTAATGTAGTGGTTACCTCCCCTCCCCCAAGAATTGACAGAACATTTTGTTCGTTGAATTATGCGTGTTGCGAGTCCATTTTGTTACTTTGTTCAAGCTGCATACGCATGTTTTTATGTAACGTCGTAAGTTTTTATCGTATTTTTTATAAGCATTGCCTGTTGTAATGTGGGTTAGGTTGTTATTCGCATAAATAAGAAATTCTGAACTTTGCTATGAGGTACGACTCCACCAAGCCAACTAGGAGCTTGGATGGAATGTGGCTTCCCGCCCGCCACACCTCCCGCACACCGCCACCGCCTTGTTGTGCGGGTGACGTCACATTTGTCAGGTTCCTAGTTGGCTTGGAGGAGTAGAAGGTACACACACCCAACTGTATGATCCCGAACTAAGCAACAATTGTACTATGGCCATCTGTGCTATGGCGACCATACAATGGACTGAGGGCGATCCCAATGACACCCAGACCAGGGCAAATTAAGATAAGGCCGTTTCTAAAATTTGCCTCTGGCTGGAATCGAACCCCCAACCGGCCGATGCAGTGAGCCGAACTGCCTACGCTCGAACCACTGCGCCAAGCGGCCGTCAGATTTTTTTTCATAATTGGCTACGTTCTCAAGCACCAAGCAGCCGCGCTCGAGCAATCAGATAAGTATGACGTCATGTCGTGGCGCGGCGCGGCGTCGCTCGCCTCATGTAGACTCACCTTGTCAACCTCTATTTCTCCAAGTCACGACTATAGACACAAATCATTGTTAAAAGTATTTCTATCGTGTTCAAATGTTATGAATAAAAAACGACAGTAATCGCTTTATCAAGTTAGTTTTGCTTGAACAGAATTACAACCATAAGACGTATATATTTTTTACTGAATTGTATAAAAGCAGAAGGGTAGAAATGAAATGTAAAATGTAACGTCACGACTTTTATCGCCATTCGGGGGTAGTCAGAGGCTTGAGTGGCCATACACCACCACATTGTGGAGGTATTAACCAACTCAAAGCCCACGTTTCACCAGATAGTCAGAACCCAACGTGACAGGTGGTGAACCTTGTCGACGTGTATACAGGAACTGACTATTACCTAATCCCGAGGGATAGGTAGGTTTCCTCACGATGTTTTCCCTCACCGTCTGAATGGTACCGTCAGAATGGTAGGGTCAAGTAAAAACTGACTACAGAGATACTTACATTGAACAACTCTGAGCAATACATAATATGAAACAACTTCTAGAACTGTAGAATATACTCGTGTAACTGATACGGACTAGTTTGTAAATTTCAGTACACGTTTTCAGCTTACACTGCTATCCTCTGTAGCTAATCCAGATACTTGGAAGCTGGTATTAAAGTTATATTTTGAGCTTACCGTACGCTTTAGTTTTGCAGCGTAGTTCGGAATTATGTGTATCAATAGTTCCAAGGATATTATTCAAGGAAGGGTTAGCTTAGGAACTTGTTAGAATTTAGAGATATTGGTGCCAGAGCCAAGCTGGCTCGACCTTGGTACTACCCTCTCATTGAAGATTGGCGTAAAGTATCTATCACAGTTACGTTTAATGAGAGCTGGAAGACCAAACCCTGCGCCTTCTTCTCCCTATGTCCCACTCCTCTTGGGGTCGGAAACGTGCGAGTTTTGGTATTGCAACCATCTATAGGCTACGGTGACTGCTTAACATCGGGCGGGCCGTACGCTTGTTTGCCACCTTAGTGACATAAAAAATACTTACGGACTGGGAAAAGGTGTTTTACTTAAGACAATCGAAAAAGTCTCGAAATATAGTGTAACAAATAATACTCCATATTTATTATGACCGGCCTTAATCACTCACACTCCAACTTTATTTATGAACAGAACGTGACATAATTTCCACAAAAAATCCTCTCCTGAAAGCGACTACAGTAAAGTTATTAAATTAAGTTGCCGCGTGTCGTTCACAAAGACAGACTCGCTGCAAAAAAAATCTACTCACAAAACAATTTCTTCACGCAAACAAAAGCGAAATTAAATTCCAACGTTTTATATTATCTGATAAACTCGAGATTACGGAAGTTTCAAGATGGGATCGCTTTACACCATTACATCGGGCGTTTCAGACATCCCGAGGGATCAGCTGAATAATAAATTATACAGGATGACATGCACGGAACTCCAAATTAGTACAAATTATACTCACAAGTTGCCCAACAATGCTTTTGTTGGGATCAACATCATTTGCCGGTGGAATTGTATAGACGTGATTTTTCTTTTGTTTTGAAGTCCGCCACATACATACGGAATTTACAGAATTCCGTTTCGAAATATCGAATCGGGGTTTCCGAACCCGATACTTCGATATTTACGATACGATTCGATATTTCGAAACGGAATTCCGTACAGGCCTTACTTAGGCAAAACAAAAGAAAAAGCTAGTAAGTTTAGTTAATTACTATATGGCCTAACTAACACCTACTTATCTAATTAAATTTATGAGTTAAATCTTGACTCAGGTCAAGTTATACACCGATGTATATTATACCTGTGATAATAGCAAAAACAAATCTATCTTAGATTAAGTTTTTTATAGGTAAAGTAAACAATATGTACTTGTGTAGCTGAAATATCGTATAAGATATAAATATACATTCTTGGCTAGGCCTTCAGATATTTAAATGTTTCACGAGTCGTACTCAGTTTAATTGTAAGTGGAAATTTCACTTGTAGAACTGCGATCATGACACAACAAGATCTCTCAGATAAGTTTAGACAGAGATTTATAAGACTAGAGCACAGTAATGGAATTAATTTGAAATGAGGTTATCGGTCTCGTCTCTACGTTGTTCCACTTGAGTAGATACTAACATAATGTTTTATAGTAGCTTTCTGCGGTTTCACATTTTCCGTGTGGCTGATTTTTTTTTTCCAAAATGTTCAAGGAAAATATTTAAATGCAAATTTTAATAATATTCAGAGGCACATCTGTGCGTCGGGAAAATACGACTTATTTTCTTCGTACATTACCCTGAAATCCCTCACCTTGGAGATAAGTCTATGTATATTTGAAGGGATATTATATAATATGAGTTAACGCCAAATGAAAAACCTCGCTGTAGGTAACCAAGTGCTTGACAACGTTTGCAGCGGAGTTGCCTATATTCACTAACAATAGAGAAAAGGATCACTTGACCATGGATCTCTGTAACTGGATTGCGCATTTGGTTTTATGGTTAATATGATATTATACTTTATTAAACTGAATTAATGTCTCTTATACTTTATATCAGCATTGGATGGTGATAGGTTGTAAAATAAATAAAGAAAATAAAATACTTTAACACTTTTGTAGACCAAAACCGAGAAGGTGATAAGTTCCTAATAGGATTGTATCCGTCTCCAAGTTGCCATGCCTACATAAATACCCCTACCGTCCCTCGTTGTATACCATAGTAAAAAGGGACACATTCCCCCCGTGAGCAAATTACTATGGTTTTACCTACCTACCTATCTACTCAAGTAGTTTTTTGTGCAAGTGATTCTTCCTGTTAGTTATAAAGCTTCATGCTCTTGACTTTGTCTTGCACAATTAAAAAAAAAAAACAATACTACGTGAAGTAGTTCCATTTTCAAAAACGTATTAAATTCTTCAAGTTAGGTCTTGATTTTTCCTTTTCTGAATTATCGTTTTGTTCCAGGCGTGCGGATGTTAGACGGTGACGTCACGGATGCGGTGGAAGCTCGCTCGTTGAGCCTGAACCCTCAGCACGTGGACATCTACAGTGCGTCGTGGGGACCCGACGACGATGGGAAAACAGTGGATGGACCGGGGGAGCTCGCGACCAGAGCATTTATTGAAGGTGTTACTAAGGTATGTTTAATTGTAGACAAGCTTATGATCTCTACTATACCAAGATAATAATAAAATAATAAATCCTGGACATTCTTTTACACACGGCTACCTGATCCCAAACTAAGCAGAGTACAGATTATTAATATTAATATAATATTAATATCCTGGGACATTTTTTACACACGGCTACCTGATCCCAAACTAAGCAGAGCTTGTACTATGGAAACCAGATAACTGATATTACTACATATACTACTTTTTGTTTGTAAATACATACTTAATATACATAATTATACCCAGACTCGGGACATACAGACATGCTCATGCACACAAATGCATGTCCCGGGTAGGAATCGGACCTACGACCTGCAGCGTGATAGGCGGAATCTTACCAACTCAACAAGAAGTTAACTAATAAAGCGTAAAACGTATACTTGTCATAATAATAATAATAAATGTATTTATTTTTCCACGTTATTTGAAAAGCTACGTAGTTTAACAAAGAGTAGGATCATAACTAAAGCTTATTTCTAAACAGACTTTAAGTATTAACTTAAAATAAATAAATAAATAAATATAAATATCATAAATATCTTGTCATAAATATCTTAGTAAAAATAAAGTTATGTGACACCAGTCAAGTCTGTTTCCAATTACAAACTGTGGGGATCTATACTTGTGCATGCGCAGTATTATTAGATTGAAGCTTTTTTATCTATTTTCACAGTTCATAAAACACGAATGTTTGAATTTTGTTGAATGTAATATTTTTGAGAAGAACAACATGTTTCCTTTGATCTTTGATTTTATTCATGTTTGTAGGTAATTTATTATTAATGATGTAAATACTTATGAGTTATTGGCTGGGTACTACGTCTTAAAAAAATGTAGGTAAATAATAGTATTGCTATATAGGGATTATAGGGTATACTAGGCACTTAGTTTTACATAAGCCTTGGTAATTGGCATCACTACACACTCGAGAACACAAAATATACAGTAGCACCCTCTATCAATTATTTAGAAACATCTAAATTGGTGCGTCTAGAATCTAGATGTCTGGGATGCCTCTCCCGAGCATTCATATGTTCATATTTATGACAGTTTCCATGTAAGGTACCTCAAAAATATTTTTTGTAACAATTAATATTTTTATGATATTATTAAAAAAAAATATATGTTATGGCACTATGACAGACCGGGACGGACGGACTGGATGATCTTATAAGGGTTCCTCGTAGGGACTACGGAAACCTAAAAATCCACAACATACCAGAATAACGAGCCCTCGAGTAGCTTCCTCACATAGAATGATCACTCAACCCGCACACTCATCCTACGCAGCCTTAATGAAAAGTCACAACACCGCGCGTGTTAAATTCCCAACTTTAATTTGTCACTGTTCCCTCTATCAAATGACATTGAAACTTGTACCGATACACGTACGGTTGTGTTTCATTTTACAGGACACATCGACGGTTTTGTAACTAAGTTAGTGAAGGGTGCCTCGGTCGACACTTGGCTGAAGCAATTTCTTTAATGACGCAATTATTTTCTCTCTATTTTCCACACTATATGGTCTAGAGTTCGCTTAGCATAAAAACGTAACGTTATTTCCGTTTTTTCAACCGTTTTTTCACCAGTCTTTGAGGGACTCACAACAAAACAACATTATAAACTGCTGAAGCTTAGGCTTTTTATCGCTCTGTGGTTATGAATTTAAACCGGATGTGTAACATAAATGAGGGGAAAAAACCGTTTTAAATTATGTTCACGTAGCTTTGGAGCAACTTTATATACACGCGGTTATTCGCTGTTTTATGATAATTCTAATAGTCTTGTGTACTAGGGGTACATAACTTAGCAGATATTGAGCACCATCATTCTACATACTGCTCCACCAATAGTGATGGGATGTTCTCGAGAACATTCTCACCCTCGGAAACTTACTCGTGAGAATTATCGAGAATTTATCTTCTGAAGCATGTTAAACTTGGCATAAACCTCATTAAACATGCAAGTATGATGGCTTTAATTTTTTTTTAAGATTTAAAGTTAGGATAACGTCACCCAAAATATAAGATTCTCAAAAATTCTCACGAGTAAGTTTCCAAGGGTGAGAATGTTCTCGAGAACATCCCATCACTATCCACCAAGCAACTCGGATGGAAACTCGGATGTCACCGCTACCGCATACCGCCACCGCTTTTTTGTACGGGTGACGTCACATTTGACAGGTTCCTAGTTGGCTTGGTGGAGTAGTCGGTATGATTCAGCGATCCATACTCACCAATTTCATTAAATCAAGGAAACGTGCGTACCTGGACTAACCACTTTATTAAATCAAATCCAATTGTGCACGGCCCCATCCGCAGTAGGAGTGGAGTGGACGTCGATGACTGTTTAGCCAGCAATCATTGCAAATCAATCCATCGTTAACGAGATATGTCCCGAGTTATTTGAAGTGGTATGACCGCTACAGACCACTCGTAATAATATTATATATTCGGGGGTATTATTTTTCATTCGGGGGTAGTCAGAGGCTTGAGTGGCCATACACCACCACATTGTGTTGTGGAGGTATTAAGCCTACTCAAAGCCCACGTTTCACCAGATAGTCAGAACCCAACGTGACAGGTGGTGAACCTTGTCGTCGTGTATACAGGAACTGAGTATTACCTAATAATCTCGAGGGATAGGTAGGTTTCCTCACGATGTTTTCCCTCACCGTAAGCGAACTGTAAATTATGCACATAGATGAAAATTCATCCATTGGTGCATGCCCCACCGGGGATTGAACCTGGGACCTTCTGATTGCTAGCCCAACGTGTTCACCCCTAGGCTACAGTCGCTTAATAATAATAATATATTATTACGAGTCATCGATCCATTATAATGGCGTAAACTCGTAATAATATATTATTATATTATTACGAGTTTACGCCATTATAATGGATTATATTGGAGATTGTCATGCAACTTTAGTTAGTTCAAAGTCTGCATGTGACAATACTTCAAATTTGTTGATTGGCCGCGTCCACTTGCCCCGGTCAGTCGCACTCGAGCAATCAGATATGAGGTCTATGTAGCTAGACGTCAAAACTGCTCGGATGCGCCTCAGCTCATGTAGATGCACCTTCTGGTGTTATTTTTGTTACGGCTTCTTACCGTCCGAAAAAATATTTTATTTTTTAAATATTTTTTTTTTTTTTTTTTTCAGATAAGTTTATTTATTACAATTTTAAGTCTCTAATTTTGACATTTTTAAAGCTAAAGTATGTACATAATGACTTAAAGTTTGTTTCTTTTGTTATCTGAGAAAACTTTTAATTAGTCTCTTGATTTATGATAAGTACCTACCTACTACTAAATTTTTTATACTCATCGAAACGTTACTGAAAATATTACAGGATCATGTTGTTCTTTATATTTCATTTTCATCTTTTGTGATTAGTGATGGGATGTTATCGAGAACATTCTCACCCTCGGAAACTTACGGAAACATACTCGTGAGAATTTTCGAGAATTTATCTTCTTAAGCAGGTTAAACTTGGCATAAACCTCATTGAACATGCAAGTATGGTGGTTTTAATTGTTTTTTAAGATTGAAAGTTAGGATAACGTCACCCAAAATAAAAACATCTCACGAGTAAGTTTCCGAGGGTGAGAATGTTCTCGAGAACATCCCATCACTATTTGTGATTAATATTCCGCAGTATGCATATATATTTTATGGGACTTTCATTGGAATAACCCTAGTCACTGCTTTCTCGGAAACGGTCTGTTTCTGTAAGTAGATAACCATTCTCAATACTAGCCTACTAAGCTACTAGCGTGCTTCTCTGAAATAGTTCATCGGGTTGTCATCTCGAGGCGTAACATCAATCCCATTAAGGGTCACAGCAGACATTCTACTTTTAGCATCGGCGATCGGCGATTTTACGACTGTGGACAGAGAGAGAGAGAGAGTGTGTCGCCAAAATACGATGCAGCATCGATACAGTCGCGAAATCGGTCGCCGATGCTAAAAGTAGCATGTCTGCTGTGGCCCTAAGAGAAAGAGAGCGATTCGGTGTAATAAAATTAGTGAGATTATTTTTCGTCACTTCGTTAGACCCTTTTGTTTCTTGACGAGGGTTAATCCTTATGGATACCCGCAAGCTCTTAGGGAAGTGAGTGGGTTATGTCGGAGTCCTTGAGGCCTACCGAATAAAATCCCATGGTAAGTTAGACCTGCTTTGTGGTGAGCTAATGGAAACACTCGCACTTATCCGAAACATGAAAGACGTTTTACTCTTTCTTTCTTCTGACTATTGTCCCAATTTATTTGAAGTCAGCTCTGCGTAGTACTGTACTGCGTATTTATGTATTTGTTTTTTTCCTGTAATTTTGCATGGTTTGTAACCAGGTCATCAACGGCCTCTTCTTTTCTCTCCTATGTTCATTACTCTCTTACGGCCCGTAAGGTCAATGGTAGATGATCGATGGTGGAAAGTTTAATTAAACTATCGATTATATCATGAAAGACAGCAGATTAAACACTGTCCTGCCCTTAATCATATGGGCATCATCTCGTCTCATCACATGTCGGCACCAGCTTTGGAGATTTTTTTATAAGTTACCCAGAGCAAGCTAGCTCTGGGTAACTTCGAAAGTACTGCGGATATATTTATTTATTTCAGAAACTATTTACATTATCATTACAGGTATACCCAATGCGATAATATAAGTACACAGTAGTTACACAGCAGTTATTAAACAGTTACATAGCTACTGCATGCACGACAAGTAATTAAGTGCCACCTTCTCGAATTCCGTCAAAGTACAAATATTGATGTCCAGACTTCTTATTATTATATTAGTTTCTTATTATATGAAGAATGATTATCTTCTTTTACCCAAAGTTATTTTCCCCAGGGTCGCAACGGCAAGGGCTCCATATTCGTGTGGGCCTCAGGCAACGGTGGTCGTGAGCACGACAACTGCAACTGCGATGGGTACACCAACTCCATATGGACGCTGTCCATATCCTCGGCGACGGAGCGAGGGGAGGTGCCTTGGTACTCCGAGAAGTGCAGCTCCACACTAGCTGCCACTTACAGTAGCGGTGCTATGAATGATAAGCAGGTGAGAATAAGTATTGTTTTAGCGGAGATTAATTAATGTGTAGTAGCGACTGTAGCCTAGGGGTGAACAGGTTGGGCTAGCAATAAGAATGTCCCAGGTTCGATCCCCGGTGGGGCATGCACCAATGGATGAATTTTCATCTATGTGCAAAATTTACAGTTCGCTGACGGTGAGGGAAAACATCGTGAGGAAACCTACCTATCCCTCGGGATTAGGCAATAGTCAGTTCCTGTATACACGGCGACAAGGCTCACCACCTGTCACGTTGGGTTCTGACTATCTGGTGAAACGTGGGCTTTAAGTTGGTTAATACCTCCACAATGTGGTGGTGTATGGCCACTCAAGCCTCTGACTACCCCCGAATGGGGATAAAAGTCGTGACGTAACATTTCATTTTTCATTTAATTAATGTGAAAAGTGGCCGATTCAAATGTCGTTAGTTAAATGGAAGATTCCTGCCACGACGGTAGTGACGCTGTAGCTTATTGACTGCAGCTCATCGCGGTAGTACCACTCTCTCACAGAAGATCGACGTAAAGTATTTTAGTTGCGTTACCTATGATGAGTGAGCGCTGAAAGGCTATCCCCCCTCATTATTGCTAACACCGAACACGCTTGACTTCTAGTAAAAATAACTTTACTGGTAAAAAAACTATACTACTACTATAACTTTGCTGGTGGCTTGTAAAAGCACGTTAAACATAATGGTTGGTAGCATAATGATGAAAGCTTAAGAAATATTTGATAATTCAGGGAAATGTTTGGTATCTTAATAAGAAAATCATAATCGTTTCCGGAAGCAAAACATCCCGCTGAAAATTGCTTGTGGAGGAATTTTCTTATTTTTACACACATTTTAAAACATGCTCTATGATTATTTTACCTCATTACCCTAAACTAAGCGCCGCCATACACGGACTGCATTTTGCAGTCGCTTCCGACTGCAAAATGTAGTCCGTGTGCAGTCGCGTGCCGTCGACTGCAACCAACTGCAATTGAGCTATCACTTCCGACTGCAAAATGCAGTCCGTGTGCAGTCGCGTGCCGTCGACTGCAACCAAACTGCAAAATGCAGTCCGTGTATTTTAGCGCTAAGAGTTCTGTTCGTTCGCTTTAGTACTGCTTCAAATAGGAGCTTGCTATTATTATCTTGCATCGAGGGTTGTACCTTTTTGCCTATTTGGACTGGCGCAACGATAATTCTAAAGTAGTTATATCCTCCACTGTACAGGAGGATCCTTTACCCTTTTAGCGCCGGATGTTGGGTGAATAAAATTATGATATTTGGATTTAAATTATAGGTTTGCTCCGTACGTACATGTATACAGTATTCAGAGACGGTTTCGAGCTGCTCGATTAAAGTTGCAGAACTTTCAGGTCGAACGAAATAGTTTTAAATTGGTAAACTATAAGCCTCAGAAACATAGATTCCCTACTAAGAAAAATCATTTCCAGAAATGAGGCACCTTATTTTCGACGCGGCCTGTCAGTTTCATACAATGGTTGCTGTCAGATGTACTGAAGTACTCAAAAATTTGAGCATTATCAGTTGCCGCATTTTATTAGTGCGCATGCTCCATCTAGTTGGAGCGCCGCGGAAACTAAAATTAATCTATGCTCAGAAAGTACTCTCAAGTGTAATCAGTATAATAATAATAATAATATCCTGGGACATTTTTTACACACGGCTACCTGATCCCAAACTAAGCAGAGCTTGTACTATGGAAATCAGATAACTGATATTACTACATATACTACTTTTTTATTTGTAAACACATACTTAATATACATATACACCCAGACTCGGGACATACAGACATGTTCATGCACACAAATGCATGTCCCGGGTAGGAATCGAACCTACGACCTGCAGCGTGAAAGGCGCCATCACGCCAACCACGCCAACGGGCCTGTCATATTGTGAGTACTTTTCCAAAAAGTGTGATTGAGTACCTAAATGTGGTTGAGTAAAGTTCCCTACAATAACCTGGAAACCTTATCTTAGGGCCACAGCAGACTTGCTACTTTTAGCATCGGCGATCTCGCTCGTTCGCGCTCGAAGAAACGCGACGCAGCATCGATACGTCACAAAATCGCCGGTCGCCGATGCTAAAAGTAGCAAGTCTGCGGAGGCCCTTAGGTAAACGAAATTATCAGTTGCGTGATGGTTTAAGATGAAATCTCCAATTCGGTTGATGCGAGCATCCCGTAGGTACTTAGTTATACGGACCATACTTGAGTTTCCGAGCTTTTGTTTATTTATTTAAAACTGTAGAGAGCTTCACCACAAAGTATAAGTAGCTTACCAGAAACACTGCAAATATTATCTAAAAATATCTCAACAAATAGTGAAGCAACCAACAAAGTACTATCAAATTGATCTTGTTCCAATACTCGAGGTAACCTTATAAAATTGAATAACCATTTTCCATGGAAAAGAGTCATGACGCTCTATTTTTTCCCTGTTGCTATTATTTTATATAAATATAAAATATTGCCATAAAAATAAAATATACTAAGCAACGCTTGTACTATGGCTACCATGTTGTGGACTGGGGGCGATCCCAGTGACACCCAGACCAGGGAAAGTTACGAAAAGGCCGTTTCCGAACTTTGCTTCTGGCGGGAAGCGAACCCGCAACCACCTGATGCAGTGAGCCGAGCAGCCAATTCTCAAACCACTGCGCCAAGCGGTCGTCAAATCGTCATTAGCTGAAAAATATCTGAAATAAGAAATCATGAAGAATTGTGTGAGCAAAAGGTTTATCTGAGGTTACAATACAACGAAATTTTATCTTACGTCTGTGACAATTCCTTGAAGTAAAAATTTATATAACTTATGTAGGAGAGCGAACGTGTTTTGTGGCAAAAGAAAAATATGCCTTTGTTATAAAGTTAACATGATAATGTTGTTTCCGGAACAAATAGGTAGAGAGAGACTCTTTGCAAGTTATTACGTTGCCATTTTAAAAATAAAATCAGGCTATGTGAAACATATTGCTTTTGGATTTTTTTTCCTTTTGTTTGCTCGGTATTTTGTTGTTCTGCCTGATTTATGAGATTCTACAGCCTATGTATGGATGTTGGGAATAATTCGGAAATAAAAAGGAAGTTGATAAAGTTGGATTGTATCGCATCAGCGTATAGTAAGTACATGTGGGCTGACAATAATATAATCGTATACTTACTATATATTTTGGGACAGATGAAGATAACAATCTTGGCCGGGTTTTCGTAGATATTTTAGGTATTTCAGAAAGTTCTATGCTGTTGGGTTATAGCACCAACCATAGTGTATCTATTGATGAAAAGGACTGGACTTATAATTTTTTTACCATGGACCTATTGATGGTAAAATATATATATATATATATATATATATATATATATATATATATATATATATATATATATATATATAAATAATAATAATAATAATAATATTTTTTTCTAATGATGGTCTGACTTAAAAATCCTCCCTTCCCTCCAGGTCGTCAACGTGCAAGCAATGCCTTTGGTATTGCAAGCATCTATAGGCTATGGTAACTGCTTAACTACAGGCGGGCCGCACGCTTGTTTGCCACCTAAGTCCTATAACAAAAAAGTTTGATCAGAAAATTTTATACAAAGCGGTTGTTCCAAATTGAATCAGCTGTTTAGAATGTCTATCTGATGATGGTTAATTATATTGTACGCCCTTGAGGCTGGTCATAGCAGGACATAAAGCACCACTTAGCTAAATAAGATCTTTGTAAACTATGTACGGTCAGCAACGAAAGTCGCTGAACATTCTTAGTTTTTCAAATAGCTTGCACAAAACAAAACAAAATGTAGACATGTTGCTAATGTTTGGTTTTATAAAGGTTTACCAACGTTTGTAGAATAAAGAGTATAACCGATTTGAAAAATTCAGAATGTTCAGCGACTTTCGTTGCTGACTGTACCACAATAAAGGATTGATACGATTTTATTTCAGATTTATCTTATAAAGACTATCTTATGCATGTCACTAAATTGAATAAAAGTCCGGTGGCAGTTGCATGAGCAATTTATTAAACCGATGTAGCTCTGATGTTATCATTGGGTGACACATCAAGCACGGGATCATTGATCGTCAGATTAATTCCGACCACAGTGGGGGCTACGCTTATAACTATGGAATGAAATCGTAATGCCAATATTGGTGCTTGGAGTGGCCAAAAAAATTGCACCGCAACTAACACCAAATTTGTTCAAACATTGGTGAACGATTATGAACAAATCATCGTATAAGAAAATGCTTACCAATGTTACAAAAGTTAACATAAAAATGAAAGGCTTGTGCCTCGCTTTGAAGACAATCATTTGCCTAACAGAAAATAGCTGTTCAAAATGGACCGTGCCGTATTGATAAATGTTCATACATCTTGATTCTATATCCAAATGATATCGTGTCAATGTATTTTTCCGCTTATATTTTTATACATGACAGGTCCCAGGGGTCAGCTTTGTACATGGAATTTACGGAGGGCTACAAATTACGATGAACGGTTGTCGCTTACAAATGACATGCAAATAAGTATTTGGATTATGTTGGATGTTCACGATGGACCCTGAAAATGTAGTCTTTATTTTTCATTATTTTTTTCAAGCGAGGTTGGTAGGCATAGGTAACAAACCCATGTTTATTTAGGTCTCATATACCAGATGATAGGTTGGGTTGACTTAATTCGCTACTTGGCATTTGGCCCACATCTGGAAAATGTAGCTATGGTTTTCGTAATCACAATTCACAATCCTACGTAATGAGGGGCTGTTTTGTGTGGTCACTGAAAGGAGGGTCAGACACAGTTAAACAGATTAGGATATCCACTTTTGAACAAAATCTGATATACCTAAGGAGAGCCGGCATGCCGTCACAAACATTTAACTCCTATAAAATTTATTTTTTAAGGTTCTTTACCTAAAGGAAGGAAATAATGAAACCCTTATAGGATCACTATGTCGTTCGTCTATCAAGGCAGTCAGCAGCCCAAACCGTTGGTGTTATAAATATGAAGGATTTTGGAAAATTTCACACACACAGGTGTGTGAAATTTTTGTGTTCACACATATAGGGAGTGAAAGTTTGCATGGGGATCCCAATTTTGTTGCGGTTAGAAACATGAAAATTTGTATTGCGGGACTCATTACAAATAAATTATATACTTTAGGCGTTTTAGAAAAACCCCTATTAAGTTTGTAAGGAACCCTCATGGCGCGAGCCCTACTCGCACTCCGGTTATTGTATCTAACGAGCACCCTTTATTCCAATAGGTGGTAACCACAGATCTCCACCACGCGTGCACTGCGGGCCACACAGGCACCTCTGCGTCGGCGCCGCTTGCAGCCGGCATATGTGCGCTTGCGCTGCAAGCTAACAAGGACCTCACGTGGAGAGACATGCAGCATATTGGTAAGATGCATAGATTTATGATAAGTCCAGCGTAGGTACCGCTTTACTCTTGCAGAGACCAATCATTAATCTAAGTTAAGGCCATTTTATGGTGAAATGAACATGAGTATTCTGTTGGTAAAATACTGATGCAAATCCAATGACAGATGAACTGATAGTTTGGTGGTGGTGGTAACTGGATTAAATTTAACCGTTAAGGGGGCGTCCATAAATTACGTGAGGTGATTTTTGAGATTTTTCGAACCCCTCTCGCCCCTTGGTGAGATTTCGTGAGATTTTGCTCGACCCCCTCCCTCCCCCACTAATCTCACGTGAGATTTTTCAAAAGCTATATTCTAGAGGAGAAACGTGTTATACTTAATTTAACCCAGTTTTCTTGCAATTTTACACTGTTTTCTTGCGGTACAAAAAATTACGTGACATTTGCCGAGACCCCCCGTCTCCCTCACGTGAGATTTGGTGAGATTTTGCTCGACCCCCTCCCCCCCTAAATGCCTCACGTAATTTATGGACGCCCCCTAAAATTCCCGAATTCCGATTCCGTGTACCGAATAAACTTGCTAAGAGAATGCCCAGTAAAAATTAATAAATATCCTGGGAAACTCTTTTTACACACAGATCCCAAACTAAGCAGAGCTTGTACTATGGAAACCGAATAACTGATATTACTACATATACCTACTACTTTTTGTTTGTAAATACATACTTAATATACATAATCACACCCAGACACAGGACATGCAGACATGTTCATGCACACAAATGCATGTCCCAGATAGGAATCAAACCTACGACCTGCAGCGTGATAGGCGGAATCAAAACCAACCACGCCAACGGGCCCGTCAACGCCTATACGTAACTAGATTCCCATTTCATGCCAAAGACTCCCAATAATATATCCTGCTTCCAATATCAGCAGAAAATTAATCTTGTGAAATGCAAGTAGGATCTGGTTCGGATGTCTTCAATGTCGTTAGTTGAGATCTCTGTCAAATGAAAGGAACGGAATGGGCTCAGGAATGAACGCTATTCAAATACCAACACAAAAGGTGGATACGTATTGAAATTCTTCCGTATTAACCCTCAGGGACACCGTCCGAACGCAGAGTCGCCAAATCGCGTTGCAACATCGATACAGTCGCAAAATCGCCGATCGCCGATGCAAAAAGTAGCATGTCTACGGTGTCCCTAAGGGCTATGGCTCAAAACGGCGACTATACGGAAAACTGTTGATGAATCCGTTGACCCCTTTTTATTTCTGTTTCATCTGTTCATGTTCTGTGTCTCGCGAGTGTTGAATGAATGTTTGTCTTTCTTGCTTTATTTCGCTATAAAATATACCACACTTCAGACCATGGACCAATTACTAAGGGGACTGGCCCTAAGCAACTCGGCCGAGTGGTCGGCCTAGTACTAACATCGACATAAAACGAAGCGTGTAGGTCAACTATTTACCGGTAGATAGAACAATGAAAATGAAAAAACAATGACCACGTTTTTTTTTCATACATATATCTAATAAGGGCACCTCTCTCTTTAGTCTTTACTCTGTGCTTCAGATAGCCAGGAATAAAATGTATTTGGTAATTTATGTTTAAATGTTACCAAGGTTATAGAAAACAAGTTAAAAATATTTTGTATTCCACCTAAATTGTAAATTCTCTCCATAACGGCTCACGGGACGACGACGGGACGACGGGACGGGACGGTGAGGGAAAACATCGTGAGGAAACCTACCTATCCCTCGGGATTAGGTAATAGTCAGTTCCTGTATACACGGCGACAAGGTTCACCACCTGTACGTTGGGTTCTGACTATCTGGTGAAACGTGGACTTTGAGTTGGTTAATACCTCCACAATGTGGTGGTGTATGGCCACTCAAGCCTCTGACTACCCCCGAATGGGGATAAAAGTCGTGACGTAATTTTTTTTTTTAACTGCTTACGGGAACTATTTGAAATCTATATACCACAATGCATTCGAGAGATTTGGACATAAGTTATTCAATAAAATATTAGATAAAAGTTGTAAATTCGCCACAAACGTCATCGCCTTTTCAGCAGCTGTAATCAGCCGTATGGACCCTCTTAAAGCCGTAATAATAAACGTATATATTCATCCCATTCAATTATGTACAGAGAGTCAGTGGAGCAGATTATTAGGTAACATGATAGTATGTAATGAAAGGTAGGCCTGTTGTGAATATTCAGATTATACGGATACGGATTATCTTGTATAGTGACTTATCAATATATTTTGGTTAGGAAACCAAAACTAATTTCGCTTCTTCATTTCGATTTAGTTGTACTAGGTATTAATGTAAAAAAAATTATTATAGACTAGCTAATGATAGAGATAATTGATGGAATCAGGCGTATCTTTGCGGAAATTCATTGTTAAACAGTTATAGAGAGGGACCTACCACTCACCAACGGAATTGTCAACCTCCAAAATACTATCAATCTCTCAACTTTGGAGGTTGACAATTCCGAGGGTGAGTGGTGGGTCCCTTTCTACAATTGTTTAATGAAACAGAGGTCAAAACTTTTGTCGAACTAAGTATGTCTACACTACACGAAGAAATATTACTTACTTAGATATAAACTTGAATAACACTTGATATGGCTATGGCTTGTTATCAGTGTCAAACAGGTCAACGATACTTTTACAATGGAAATAAAAGATGTCACAGGAAGAGATAGAATCTTCAGTCTATGATAAAAATACTTTTGTTTCTAAAGGACTCCCGGAAGCTAAGTTTGTTGGAGTTTCCAAAATGTCCCGAAAACTGTTTAACATAACTGAGTTAAGCAGTTCTTTTGCCTTTTTGGTACATGTATTGAATGTATTATTACATTCTAATGCGCAACTTGAAGGAAATTCGTTGAAACTTGAATATTATCTGGTCAGCTTTTATACCACAAAAATTTTAATCCCATTATTTTACGGTCAGATGTGGAAGGCATTAACAAGCAACATGCTGATAATACTTGCAATTGCCTTTACTTCTGTTAGTGTCACTACTAATACAAATTATTGCGACACACTCATACACAGTCCTCATATTATACATACTATAATGTCCGTGGCATCCCACTCCATCATGGCACCCTGGTGGCATAAAAAACCTGTATATCCTCATTGGATCCACAAACTAATTATCATTTTCTGAACAGTGGTCCGCACCGCCCGCCCCGAACGTCTCGGCCTAGGCGGGGGGTGGCAGATGAACGGCGTCGGTCGCAATGTATCGCATTCCTTCGGCTACGGGCTCCTCGACGCGGCTGGTATGGTGCGGCTGGCGAGGACTTGGCGGACAGTACCCCCGCAGAGGAGATGCGAACTGGCTGCACCTTTACCAAAGAACCGGGCGGTGCCGCCGAGGTCTTCTGTTTCGATACCGGTTAGTTGCAATCAGTCTAGAGTCTGATTAATAATTCAGTGTAGTAAAATGACAGCTTTTTAAGTCAAACGTAATATTAATTTGAGCCGTTCATCATGAATAATGTTGTTTTAATGATTCTAGTTCAATTTTATTTACTAAAGAATAACAAAAACATGATTACTCATAAAAAATTGTATCAATTAAAATATAAATTCACATTTATATCTGTCATTTTACTCCACTGAATTATTAATCAGACTTTAGGTAGTATTTACTTTTCCTAGGCACACGTACAGACGGTCCACCAGGACCATTTTGCTTTAGCCATTGTGGCACCACTGTGACGTTTTGCTATAGAGATCAACCCTATAATTGGCCTGGTTGATTCTGACCGGCCAATCAGAGGCCGATCAGCTGGTCGGTCAACCAATCAGAAGGTCGATAACTATAGCAGCAAAATGGCAATGGCTAAGCGACTTGGGGCCCTAGTATTGGACTTAGGGCCTAGTAGCCTTAGGGACTTGTCTATAGTAAGTGGTATCCGTCACATCTGCAATAAGAGCAGACGTGGTGCCGAGCTTTTAGGCACCTGTAAACATACCATATGAATAACCCAGAGAAAAACTTACGGCCGCATACTCAAAGGCTACTTAAATATTTAAGTCCCACTTAGCAGTTTGAGACATCGTTATCTGTCATTTTTTGTATGGCGCGTCAAAGTTAAGCAGTTCTCAAATTTAAGTTGCGTACGAGTATTCGGCCGTTAACTGAACTGGCAGTTATACGTATAAAAATATAAGAAAAAACACAATGAAAAAAGGAAGGATTAATACGTGAAACAAAATAAATTCTTAACTGACTTATATTAAATGAATTTTACCATGCATTTGGAAGACGGAAATGTAGCTTATAAAGACTATATTTACGAGCAATGCCCAACTATCGCAAACGATTGTAAACGCGAGAGTTTGAAATAAGTAGTAATATTATGCACTCCGAGCCTTTTAGTATCACTATCGGAGCTCGCCAGTTTATGCTAATGGAGCCGGGGAAGCCTCACGCACACGGTGCCAGTCTACATTTATTATGTGAAGTCCACTGAATATTAGATTCAGTAAATCAACTTGGAATGGTATTCACTTTAGGTAACTTTTAGGTAACTTACGGCCGAATACTCAAAGGCTACTTAAATAGTCCCACTTAGCAGTTTGAGACGTCGCTAACTGTAATTTTTTGTATAGCGCGTCAAAGTTAAGCAGCTCTCAAATTTAAGTTGCGTACGAGTATTCGGCCGTTAGACTTTGAGCTTTAGAAATAAATAACTAACTACGTAGAGTGTCTCTCTACTCACTCTATCACTCATAAATTCGGTGGTGGCCGATTGTCTCTTTCTGAGGTTCGACGTGTAATATTTAATGTCGGGTACTGTAATATTTTTAGGAAGCTGTACCTAAGAGCTTTGTATCGTGGTTATATATACGTGTTATTTTGTTTAGCTGGACGTAGTGGCGTGTCCTGGAGTCAACTATTTAGAACACGTGCAGGCGAGGATCTCTCTGAGTGCTGCCAGGAGGGGGGACCTACGAATTGAGCTGACTTCCCCGGCTGGTACTAAGGTCACACTGCTTACACCCAGGTACGTGGTCTTTAAGCCTTTTAACATAGGCGTGCCTACCCAGATTAGGGCCTGGAAGGGGGGAGGACATGAGATTTCGGGCAAGGGGAGTTCATAGTAGGGATATCCTGTAAGTAAAGGACAAGGTAAGTAGGACTCAAATACGAGTGCTGAAAGAAATAGGGAGATAGTCCAGGTCTAGGGGAGAGAGGCATCTCCTCTTCCCCTCTCGGTATGCCCAATCCCCTGTTGATCTCATAGTACTATTGCTTCTAACAATCTTCTATTATCATTAGATGCGCAAAGGTTTAAGATGTTCTCGTCACGCTCCATATATTTTATTTAGGCGTAGATTTAAAACTCCGACTTTAAAACTGAAAGTTTTGGAATTTCGAATAGATTGAAGACCTCATTAACCTCATTGAAGCACAACCTTTATAATGTAGACAAAGTTATTCATTTAAAACTAGAGAGTCTTCAAAATTAATGTTTATCTTTTTCGCTAGTCACCTATCTACGTTTTAATTAATTAACGCTTGGTACTTTTCATTTTAAAATGATAACATAGTATAAAGTATACCTGCTACAGTATGTAACAGGTGCAAACATAGTTTCCACACAATATAAGGGATATGAAACCTTTTTATTGTTCTCATTAGCTTTTGAAACCTCTGAACAATATTCCTTTGTTACTGTTACTGTTCCACGGTCTCGAACTAATGCATGATGTATAGTGACGTGGCAAACACTGACTGCGAGAAATGTACAATAAATGAACATGGAAATAAACATTAATGTTTCCATTCGCGTGCATTGCTGCTGCGATACGATGCATAATATTAAAGTTGAACACACCTGTATTAACGAATGGGATATAAATAGTATCTATTTACTTGTTATTATCACACATGGGCTGGCTCAACCGGGGTAGTACCACCCTCTCACACATGATCGTACGATTAGCGAGAGAGCCGGAAACCCAAGCCCCCATATCCTCCTGTCCTACTCGCCTCCAGGTCGGCAACGTGCGAGCGATGCCTTTGGTATTGCAAGCATCTATCGGCTACGGTAACTACTTAAGATCAGGCGGGCCGTACGCTTGTTTTTCACCTTAGTCATATTTAAATATGTATACAGGGTGGTGACGACATCATGCCAATAATTGAAAACACATACTGGGTATCACATTAGTAGTTCGCACATAAAATATTATTAAATTATATTCAAAGGTATTGCCACGGGATCACTTTTTTATTTTGAGTATTTTAACTTTACGCCTATACCGAAGATACCGTTAAAAACACCGATACCGAAGCGATGTTGCCACGCTTGTACTTACAGGTCAGTCTATGAGATCGGTAGACGTTTATAAAGGCTGTTGTGTTTCGTTTAGACAATTTCCGCATTTATATTTAAAAAAAAAAAAAAATGTGCCTTGATGTAAACCTAATTTTATAATTTTTATGTGTTGTGATTGACTAGCAGGGATCGTGTTTTAATTTATTGTCGTTATGTCGTCACCACTCTGTATACGTATACGCCGTATAGCAATATTCTGAGCAACACAAGACGCTAAATAGCGCCGCTACACAGTGGAGTGTAATTAGACGGTTAATTATCCGGCAGGCCGCACGACTCCTCCCGGCTCGGCTTCAATTCCTGGCCTTTCATGTCCGTGCACATGTGGGGCGAGTCGCCGCTGGGTGGCTGGCAGCTCGAAGTTACCAACGACGGACGCTACATGGGTAAGCCACTCGTAATTACTCCCCATTTGTTTAATGACTCGTAAATAACAAAAAACTCGCAATATCATCCACAAACTTTACGCCGTTTTTTACGAACATAACGAATGACTTGTCACAAAACTCGGCGGTAAAACTCAAGGCTTAGACGCTTCGAAACTTTCGCAGCTATTTGTTTTCCACTTAGGAAACTTTATGAAAACGGCTGCGATGTTTGTAACCTATTTGTGTTTGAATTTCTATATCATAGGCCGAGCGACGTTGCAGGACTGGTCTTTAACTTTATACGGAACGAGCATACCTGCGGCTAAAAACGATCCGATACCGTTCCGGAATCCTATTATACGCAACAGGGGGAACGCTTCGCGACCCGTCGCGGTGCAGGCCGGTCGTAAAAATAATAGAGGGAAGCCCGTCCCCATCGTACCCACGTACACAGTCGGGCTGGTGAAGAGGAAAAAAAATAAGAACTCGAAGAATCCAAATAGGAACTCGCAAAAGTCTAAACAGAATCGTCCGGCGACGCGGTCTCCTATTGAGAGCACGACGCCTCGGGTGTCCACGTCGTCATCGGCGGATTTGAGCCTCAACTTGCGAGGCGACCTCACTGACCCGCTGGCGGACGTCCGTGGCCGCAAGATGTCGAGCTTATTCGAGCAGTATCCGAAAATCCAGCGCATATACCCGGCGCCGCTGCAAGCACACGGTACTAGCACTGTGCATGTGTCGTGTCCGTTGATTCGTTTTGCCGAGAGCGTTTATTTGGCCGCCTAGTTTGAGCCTGCACGTCAATTACCTTTGTTCCGGAGTCCCGCTCTTTGCATGTCGTGTTTGCATTGTTATAATTTCATAGCCGAAGTTTATTTGAAATTCGATTTTCTTTTCAGTGGAGTTAACAGTACTAATAGTAGACAGTGACCGTTGATATTGTTTGTGTGAATTTTGTGTTCAATGTTGTAGTTGTTTTGAGTTGATTAGTTTTAGGATTTTTTTATAGACTGTGCTAAAAATATAATCACGCTTTTTTAAGTTTTTTTGCCGATATAAAGGAACACCCGTTAGACTATTTTTAAGCCACAAACTTTATCCCATTTTTATTCGCAACAATTTTATTTTTACTTTTTTTACTCCCTAATATATTTTTTATGAATTTCTCACAATCATTGAGTACAAACCTAATCAAACATGTTTGACATGGATACTCAAGTTCCAATATTTACGCAGCTGGTCCATTGACGCAATGGGAGATGATATTCTACGGCACGGAGACACCTCCTCAAGAGTACGACGTGTCTCCGCAAACCAACTCCTTGGGAGGTGGCAGCATGGAGCGAGGACCGGTGGTCAGCACCTGGAACGAAGCCAACGAACCAGCGTCCATTGAGGAAATAAAACAGAACGCGTTGGACGACGAATTTCAAGTCAACTGGCGCTCTCATACGGTGAGTTTGTTCGATTTTTTTACGTTATTTGCTGTGCCTACATGAGCCGAGCGGCGCTCAATTAGCAATCAGTTTTGACCACAAAGACAAGCCTAATAATTGTCTTAGAGAATTCTCATTCAATTCGTGCTGTCGGCCATCTGTTAGCAGTGTTCTGGCCGACACCATATCAGCTGCTAAGCATTTGCGATTTATAATGAAGAGTTCACGAAGATAATAATAGGGACCAGGGGTTTTGCAATGGACAATTGTTAAGAGATTCGATGCCCTGACTGCACAGGAGCGCCTGCTAGTTGCTTGTAGACGATTATTAAGAGGTAAATAATAATTCACTCTACTTTAAGGGAAAGACGATTGATCAGATTACTAGACCTATTTAAAATAATAGGTAAAAAGCAAGTCTCCAATAATAATACAATTAATTTTCGTTGTTATGGAGTAAGTAGGTACTTTAGCGCCCATAGTCGCATACTTTTTTCATAAATCATTAACCTTTTCAAATTTATTGTAACTAAACTGTATAAATAAACCATCAGCTGTTTCAAACGCGGATGTAAACGCTAGACAATGATAATACGTATCGATATTGTTTGTAACACCTGCGCGGGTGTCTGTAAATATTGTCAGGATCATTCGTACAGGTTATGACCCCGAGAAATACAGGCTTTTGGGTTGATTCAATATAGGAACATAAACAATAGCATTCCTCATTGGCTGGCGCCGGCCGTGCGCCGAACGCGCGGCAGTCTCAGTTACATGCTCGGGTGAGCCAAAGGGCGAGCCAACCTACACTCTAGACAGAGCAGGGTAAAGCCGAGCAATTAGTAACATAGTTACATTATCGTCCTGTATCATGACTAAGCCGAACTAGGCAAAGCAAATGACAGCGTTCGGATGAGGCAGGGCGAGCATTTTGACTCGGGGGCAGCCTTGCATCATGGCATGTGAGACATCTAGTTCTGGCTGTAAGTTTATTATTACAAACAAGTTCTATGTAGTTCAAGTAACTCAGCGCATTATTATGATCGACTTGCACTGGCATTACAAATCACTTTTGTTCCTAGAAATTCTCTGTAAGGCTATTGTAAACTGGTTAAAAATGTCTTTTAAGGCGGAGAGTCTTTATTCTGTGATATTATTATAAATATTGAGTCCATAAAAAAATGGTAAGCTAGCAACACTACTATGTCCACCCTTCAAACAAAGGCCCTTACATTTTCCTAGGATGTGTCCGTGTATACTCCGGTGGATGTGGATGTGTGTGGATGTGGATGAGTAATGTGTGAGATTACCGCCAGTGACAGCCACATAACGCTCGGTAACTCGCTTGAAGTGATACACGTCGTATCCAGGAACCGGGAAACGGTCGAGTATTACCAGCTGTAGTTACAGAGACATGTCTTTTTAGAGTTCCGTACCCAAAGGGTAAAACGGGACCCTATAATAAAACTCCGCTGTCCGTCCGTCCGTCTGTCTGTCTGTCTGTCTGTCCGTCCGTCTGTCACCAGGCTGTAGGTATATCATGAACCGTGATAGATAGAGAGTTGAATTTTTCACAGAATGTGTATTTTCGTTGCCGCTCCAACAACAAATACTAAAAATAAAATAAAATTTTAAAATAAAGGATGTCCTCATACACAATTTTGATTATTAAATACAGCGCACTCTAGTAGCATATATTAAAAACATAAGATTAGCTAACGATTTGACTATTCTTAATGCTTTGCTACTCGATAATAGATGGCGTGGTAGCAAACATTTTTTTTACTCGATAACAGATGGCGTTGTTTCAAAAAAAATTATAAACCAACAAATCTCATAAATTTTAATTGTTTGCAGGCACCAAGGCAATATCTAATAGGTACCTTCATTTTGGTACGGAACCCTTTATATGTGAGCGTCCGACACGCATTTAGCCGGTTTTTTTAATTCCCATATCATGACACGGATAACAAAAACATGGATGTCTCGCACCTCTGGATTTTTCGAAACCTTTGTGCGAATCATAACTTTAATATGTTTATCATTTGCTTACGATGAAGGAAAACATCGTGAGGAAACCTGCACGTCTTAGGAAATGTAACACATTTCCGAAAGACATAGGTTCTCAATAGGTTTATCTTTATAAAGTGATAAATTATGGGTATATAGGTTAACTATGCTTACTATAAAATATTTGTTAAAGGAACTTATCAATAATATTATTTTTATTTCAACACTTAAGGTTCCCAAGTCCCGAAAACCATTTTCAGCATCTGGCAACACTAATATTGACCCTTGTCACGACATAACCAACATCAATTTACCGATAAATGGAACTTTCTCAATAATATAATAAAACCGGATTCCTTTGCGACTGTCTTTACGTGTCGCATTTGAAGGGGTATAAGGGCCACCGGAAACACGCTACTTTTAGCATCGGCGATCGACGATTTAGTCGCAGCGACCAGTCGCAAAATCGCGCGATTTTGATACTGCGATCGAACGCAGAGAGTGACCAAAACGCGATGCAGTCGCAAAATCACCGATCGCCGATGCAAAAAGTAGCATATCTGCGGTGGCCCTTAATTCTTTTGGAAATGAGGGTTTTACTTATAGTTCTTACGTCATGTCGCTTGCGTTGTACATGGAGGCATGTATCTACGATTTTACTTCAGATACATGTCCATAAATTGAAGCATACCTAGACTAAAGTAAAATTATGGGTGTTAGAGCCAAGCGTGGCCTAATGCAGCTCATATATGGGCTGGCTCGACCGGGGTAGTACCACCCGCTCACAGAAGATCGGCTAAAGAAGCTATTACTGCTGCGTTTCTTACGATGAGTAAGAGAGCCGGAAGACCAACCCTCCCCATTCCCCTCCCTCTGTCCCACTTCCATTCAGGTCGGCAAAGTGCGAGCGATGCCTTTGGTATTGCAAGCATCTATAGGCTAACGGTAACTGCTTAACATCAGGCGGGCCATACGCTTGTTTGCCACCTTAGACACATAAAAAATAGATTAGTGGTTCATTGGACACTAATCAGGCCATCGTATATTAAGTAACAAAATTATTATTATTGAAAATAATAATTATGAAGGCAATAGTGCAATACTCCTGTTGTGGCAAAATTTTTCGATAGTTACCTAATATTATATAATAATAATAATAATATCCTGGGACATTTATTACACACGGCCACCTGATCCCAAACTAAGCAGAGCTTGTACTATGGAAACCAGATGACTGATATTACTACATATACTACTTTTTTATTTGTAAATACATACTTAATATACATATACACCCAGACTCCGGACATACAGACATGTTCATGCACACAAATGCATGTCACGGGTAGGAATCGAACCTACGACCTGCAGCGTGAAAGTCGCCTCCGCGCCAACCACGCTAACGGGCCCGTCAAAATGACATATATGACAGAGTCCAATGAATGGACTAACAATACTTTAGCCTAAAGCGACTGTAGCCTAGGGGCGAACACATTGGGCTAGCAATCAGAAGGTCCCAGGTTCGATCCCCGGTGAGGCATGCACCAATGGATGAATTTTCATCTATGTGCATATCTTACAGTTCGCTTACGGTGAGGGAAAACATCGTGAGGAAACCTACCTATCCCTCGGGATTGGGTAATAGTCAGTTCCTGTATACGGCGACAAGGTTCACCACCTGTCACGTTAGTTCTGACTATCTGCTGAAACGTGGGCTTTGAGTTGACTTACTTAGTACCTCCACAATGTGGTGGTGTATGGCCACTCAAGCCTCTGACTACCCCCGAATGGGGATGAAAGTCGTGACGTTATATTATTATTATTATTACAATACTTTATTAATTTTAAATCTTATTTCACAGATTCACCGTGTGCCCAATTACCTAAATTATATTCTTAGAAAACTAATACGCTTTGTATAATTCATGTACATTTTATAAGTCGTTACTCAAACGACTTCAATTATATCGTCTAACGGAAAATTATGGAAGTCAACAGCAAAGGGTACGAGATATGGTCCCTCTATTAAATAAATGTCTTTAGATTTTAGTAGATCTAATAATTGTTAATAATAATAATAGTTTAGAAAATCCTTATTTGCTAAAATACGTAAAATTAGATTAAAATTTAGTTTTACTCCTAGATATTAATTAACTTTTACAAAATTTTATTAAGTCGTACCTACTTTTGTACCTAATAATAATAATGATGTGATCCTTAATAACCGTATTTATATTTACTACAAATTGGGCTAACAGTTAAGTGCTAATGAAACACTTAGAAATGGCTCTTTGACTAATTAATTTTTGACTTAAAAGTATCTAGCAGTCTATGTTTACTAAAAACGTTTAATGGAATTAAATTTCGTTGATTAAACTTTTTATGTTAGTTTATATAATAAAATTGTGAAGCCTATTAGACCCACATCAGACATGCTACTTTTAGCATCGGCGATCGGCGATTTTGCGACTGTAGAGCGAGAGAGAGAGACTGTAGAGAGTCGCCAAAACGCGACGGAGCATCGATACAGTCGCAAAATCGCCGATCGCCGATGCTAAAAGTAGCATGTCTGCGGTGGCCCTTATAAAACAATCGGATTTATTTTGAGAAAACTTTGAATGTACAGATGTACGTATATTATGATCAATCCCATATGATTGAGTGATTGAATCCATACTTCATGTAAAAAAAATTGTATTGCCATATCTGAATAATTTTTTTCATCACAAAACCATTTTCTCGTTTCCCTCGTTTTTAAATGAGATCGTTCGCTTCCAGATAAGTGAAGACAGTCCCCCCGAGGCGGGTGACGCCGGCAGCGCGGGACAGTACACCGGCAACACGTCGGGTTGCGCCACCCTCGCGCCACTGTCGTCCCACTGCCTAGGTTTGTGCCTCTTCATCCTCCTGTTATTCTCAACGGCCGAACCGTTGCGTTTACCACACTTGACGCAACGCAAACAGCCTAATAGACTAAGTAATCGCGCACTAACTCCTAGTGTAAGGTTAGATGTAAGGCGGGCGACACACGAAAGCTCCAGGCCCCCGCGCGCCCCCTGCTTGCGACGCCTAACAAACACTGCCATTACCGCTCTGGGCCCCTAGTACTTGCCGCGCCGCGGCGTATGTGATTTTAGTTAATTTTACCGGGTTATATATAAGTACAAGCTGTTATTATTGATATTTTTGTTTAATTTAAGTCTTTATACCGCTGTCCATACCGCAATGTGAAATATCAACGATGTTATGCAATAATTATTAAAATCACTCCAATGCGTTGCAATAACAAAGGGATATAACGGTTAAAATCTGCTTGGTGAATTATTGGATAACATTGTTTCTTTTTAGGGCATGTTTCAAAATCCTCGGATAACCTCTATCCACCAAATAAATTAGACGTTTTGACAGATATTCTATGTAAAAACTGGAAAAACATCAAATTTATTTGATGGATCAAAGTTATCTGACAGTTCCGAAACAAAACCTTAATCTAAGTCTCGTTATTTAAACGTCAATTCTGAAATAGACTCTAGGGCTCGTATTAATAAATGCATCTCAAAGTTGAGATCCATCTTAAGATGCTGCTTTTAACAGATGTTCCATACATTAAACGTCAAAACGGTAACTTAAGATCAATCTCAACTGTGAGATGCATTGTACAAGCTCAAGTCATCAATAAGATCTAATAAACCTCGGTTGATATCTTGACACTGACATTTAGATGGCCAGTCCTACATTAATTAGCCTAATTAGTGTACTGACGCATCTCGTACCTAGCCTTCGTACTTAAGAATCGTGTACAGTTAATGTATTTCGAGTAGTTAACAAACTCGCAAATCAATTTCGTAAGTTACTATGTAAAGTTCAAAAGAGATTCAGATTTCTTGGGAATGTTTTATTTGACACTTCAAATTGCTCTTACTGCCATTTTCAAAGTTAATAAAATTGAACGACTTTTGGACTTTACTGCTTTATATTGCCCAGCGCGGCAAAGTCCCTTGCAAATTGACCGCCAAAATTGGTAATTTTAAAAATAGATTAGTTTACCCAAATTCCGACGAGTTTATTGGCAAAATTATGATGAAGAGCTAGTGAACAAGTGCAATTACGTATAAATAATGTTATAATTACGATATCCAGTCGATAACGTCCATTTTTCACGAGTAATTGCAACGTGTGTCGAGAATGTGTGTCATTGCTTAGATTTTGCGAAATATCTATTGTATTCACGAACTTTTGATGAGGTATATCGTCTGGGTTTATCTATAACGCATAAATTAAGCGTCAGAAAGGTGTATTTTTAGTAACGGAATGAACGCCACAGCCATTTAGCTGTTCAAAAACTACAAAGCACACTATCCCTTTAAATGTAGGTGTGTAAAACAAAACGGGCGCGGGAATGCCAGAGTTTGCCGAGTATTTGGCGATAAAAAGTCTGCAATATGCGGGAGGTCTTTTCAAAGTGATAGGCAGCGAATCCTTTCCAAGAATTTATATCTATAGAATCTATAACCGCACGCCGTCATCACAACCCTTGGGCTAAAAAACGACCAATGGCCCAATAATTTCGTAAAAAAAATAATGTCAGGAAGATAGAATCTGAACTTGGTGTTTGACTAATATTTTTATTGCATAATTACTTACTACGTATAACAAATATTTCTTATGATTACCAACAGTGAAATAACTTTTAAAATTGGAAAAAATTCAGACTTTAAAGTCTCGAAAATGACGTCACAGCGTGGTAATTTTTGCAAATTTGAAACGAATATCTTTACAATCCATCCACTATTTTATTCATTCTTCTTTATTTTTATATTTTTTCTTTCTTTTTTATCTCAATAAAGATTGAGGAAGATTTTATACTTATGAGTAAATAAAAAATACACTGAATTCGATATTAGTTAAACACCCAATTGCGATAAAAACGTCCAGTGTAACTTATTATAACGTAATAATGTTAGGTATTATTAAATCACAATAAATTTCGACTAAATTATCATGTGTGCGCGTGATGCTAGTTTTTGTTCGATATTTCTTCAAAATAGATACGTACTTAGAATTTAAAATTTAATTAAGATGTGTTGCTAAAATCATTTGAAGTTCGCTACTTTGAACTAACGGTGTTGGTTATTTGATTTAAATCGCTGTATGTGAACGGACATCAGTCTAACTCTCAAATTTACAGATGCGTTAAACTTTTACGGCTAAAGTTTAACGTATGGTTAAACAATGAAAACGATACCAAATTTTAGCGCATTTATCTGTAACCTTCGTTGTGTTTTATAACGTAATTAATTTATTAATAAAAATATTTAGATATAATAAGAATAATAGAGTAAATTTATTTTAACTTGAATCATATTCAGATTTATTTGGCGACATTTTCTAGTACCTATTACTACCAATTGTATGGTCAGCAATGGTAGTCTTTGATTTAAATCGCAATTTCAAACTCCAGACTAACGGTGTTTTGCTCACGAAGAGTGGTAGCTAATAAATAAACTAGACATAATAAATTACTGAATGTCGGCAGCGTGTAAGCAGCTTAATATTTTATTTAGTAAAAGATTTGAAAATAAGTATTTATTTAGCGACTTCTGCTGACCGTACCGGCTGTGATTTTTATTTGAAAAAAAAAAAATCGCTTCTGCGTTAGCTGGAACAGGAATACATATCCGTTACAATAAGTTCCGTGATCAGATTGTCTTTGTTCGTATAGTTATTTGTTTATCGTAGCATAATGACTTGGCAAGATAGTCATGAAAACATACTGATTGTTGCAGCTATTTTATTAGAATTTATATTAGAAATCTGAAACTGTGACTAGGTATTTGTTAGTTGGGTTTAATACTCAAATATAGATCCTTACTATATTACAATGAGCCATCAGTAAAATTAAAACTTATATTTAAAAGTAAAAATATACTAAAAACAATGTGAGGATTATCTCCCATTCTATTCGTTGATCGTTCGAAAGCCACCGCGTAAAGGCGACATTTCCGAACGCTTCTTTGTGCTGCTAATTTTAATAAAAAAGGGGTCTCTTGAAACCAAGGCAGTTATACAATCCATTTTTTTTGCAATACGTAAGGCGGCGTAAATATAGATATAGTCTGATTTTTAATTAGACGAAGTGGGCTGGAAGGTTCTTATGTCACTTTTCAATATAAATAGAACAAATAAGGTTCAAATTCGAACTTTTCAGCTGTCAGTTGGCTTCGTCTAATTAAAAATCAGACTATAGTCGTGAGCGAAATCAAGAAATCCTAGAATGTACGTTTTTAGGGCGCCGAGTCGCTTAGCCATTGAACTGCTACGTAGAGTTATGCTCCACCAACCAATCAGAGAGTCGGTCACAATAGCGAAACAATGGCTAAGCGACTCGGCGCCCAGAATGTATGCTACGATGGGCAAATTATTTACGGAAGTAGTTTTCATGTATTTGGACGTAACTCGTAGGTGTAACATAATTGCATATTGTGGTTGTGATCATAGCGAAGATTGCCAATCCATGTAGCATAGTATTATTATAAAATTGTAAATAAATAGTTATGTATCGATAAATAAATTTGGAGACTTGTACAAATTTGCTCAGAACCTGTAAATTTAAAATGACTGATCGATTATGGTTTCTCATCGACTGGTAGTTAAATTATTGTTACGATCCTAACAATGAATTTTCAGTCGCCATCTTCTATTAATTTAAATCATCAGCATTGATCGTAAATGAATTGAATGTTTGTCCGTGTCTTTAACTATCGTTCGATGTACTAGAAATCATCAAAGCTCATTTTTATAATAGTTTCGTTGTGTAAAATTGTTCACCGAATATGACGTTAGTAGCAACCCTGAACTGTATCTATTAATGTAAATGTTGAAGCATAATTTGTATATATTGAACCTAATGTGAACGGGAATAAAAACGAACTTTTATTACAAAATTTACTCAGATTTTCATTTTGTCATGTTTGAACTCGAGTCTTGTCTCTGATTATTGTTTACGTTTAATTAGCAGTTAGTCGCAATCCGTTTTGTCGTAAGAAAACAAACTGTGTTACTTTGTTTTTTTTATATAATTACTTGTATTGTAAACATTATTAGTGCATGTTTCGCTTCGCTTCGAAGCTTGCTTACAAACACCCCGCTATGCACGCTTCTTTGTTCCACATATCAAATACACACCAGCACAAAATATCTTTTAATGTTCCTTCTCACTCATTAACTATTCTTTTTATTTTCTGTCTGATTTCATTTAATTTTGTGCACGTCTCCTTTGCATGTCCTTTATAACCTGTTTGTTTTCGTTGACGACTTTTCCAATAGACGAACAAAATTATCTGAGATCAGCGACAAGATTCTATGTGTCCCTGTCCTAATTTTCCGAATCTCGCATTCCTTTGTGAACTGACACGGCGCGGGCGGCGCCGGCGCGCATCGACATCATTTGACATCGAGGCCGCAGGCTGCATGGACGCTGCAACAGGTGCTGGGTGGTGAAGGACTGTCTCTTTTTAATTCATATAATAAAGTATCTCTGTTCTCTCTTTCACTAGAATGCGCGAAGGGCTTACATTTGTACTCCGGTCGGTGCTACGAGCGTTGTCCGGAGGGTACTTACGCGAGCGAGATTACGATGGAACGGAGCTCAAGAAGGCGTAACCTCACTTACTTCTCTGAAGCCGCTGTCATGAAGCGACAGAATTTGCAGGAGAGTAACGCGCCTCAGCCGACTGCGTTAGAGGCTTTAGCCATGGAGCCTTTAGCCAATGAGACTAAAATCCCGCTCACATGTCTCTTCTGCCATTACACGTGTGCCACATGCTCTGGACCCCACGACAACCAATGTTTGTCTTGCTTAGACGATGCACAGCTCATGAATTTGACTGTCACTGAACCGAAAATGTACTGCTATTCGAGCGCCGTACTTTCGGACATAAACTCCGCTAATACACGTTACAGTCTCAAAATCGGTGTCGTTGTGGCATTGTTCGTAGTCAGTTCGATATCAGTTTACGTTCTCTTGTCGTGCGCTCTCAAAAGATACTGCTGTGGTGGCCATTACTATAACAACGTGGCTTACAATAAGCTGGCCGTGGATGATAAGCAACAGAGTGCTATAGAGGTTGAGGAGGAAATCTACAAAGCGCTAAAAGATGACAGTGACAATGAATCTGAGGACGACTTGGATTTATAGCATCTGATTTCAGTCCACGCAAGTATTATGAGGAGATCGATCAATTGGGGTGTGGTATAAGTTTTGGTTGGATCACCATTCGAGTGATCGAATCTTTCAATACATTTCACAACAGTGGTTTAACGTATGGCCGGCGCACATAGAGCACGGCACGGCATGGCATATAAATTTTTATCAAAAGAATTTAATACTTATCCAATCGAAATAAGGTGCTCCAGCGGGTGCACCGAGAAACTGCTCCGCGATGCTCCGAGGTCGATCACAGAGCATTGAAATATATACCTTATATCGATTGGATAAGTATTAAATTCGATTGATAAAAAATAAAACGCCATGCCATGCCGTGCTCTATGTGCGCCGGCCTGTATGGTGCCTTCCAATTACTCAATCGGTATTATGAATACGTTCAAAACTCATACTAAGCCCACTGGATGTTAGTGAATAGGGAATAGGCTTATGTAACCACAGATTTAAAAATTCTTTGGTGAGAACGAATGCAGGGCTCATGTTGTGATATAAAAAAAACAATTGTCACAATTTTTATGATATTAATTATATAGTTGGGTAAAAGACTAGTATTAGATCTAAGTCTCGAAAGTAAATCGTACAAAGGTTATAATTTTGAAATTAATCCAAAGAGCTGACACAAACTCTTAAGTACTATAAATTCTGTTCCTCCAAACTGACGCTATCTCTTCGAGTTCTTCAACTACGATCATTCCTTACTTTTGTTATTTTAAGTTTTCTTCTATTTCCGAATTTAGTGTCCATTTATGAGTATTACGAAACATTCCATTTAAAATTATTGTAACTACTAAACACTCTACATAGTTTTAAGTAGTTTATCGCACCCCTGGGCCCTAAGTCGGTTAACCATTGTGGCACCACTGTGGTGTTTCGCTATAGTGATCGAAACTGAATGGTCGATTGATTTTGACGGACCAATCAGAGGGACGATCTCTATAGCAGCTCAATGGCTAAGTGACTTGGGGGCCTGGACTGGGGTATTGAGGGTGCTTTTAAGGGCAATGTGGTAGGTATAACTTCACAAATGACATTCAAGATTACCTGTTAATTAATAAGGGTCAACTTACGCTCAAATTTAGAAAATGTTATAACCAGTTTACGAGGGTTTTACGAAGCATTTTTAGGGACAACAGTGATTTGTAATGCCATTGTAAGTCCATCAAGACTTTCTATTTTGGGGTAAAGGTTGGCACTCATCTATCAACTCGGCACCCGACCAGCACCGCCTCGTCGGTCGGCTTCCACTTACTGAACCGGAGGAAATAAGTGGACCACGCGTTGACCACGCGGCGTTCACTCGTTGACCACGCGCGGTCCACTGAGTGATCACGTGACGTTTATGGTGTAAAAGCAGCGTCCGCCCGGGGACCACCTGTCGACAACGAGAGGACGCCGAGCGGCGAGGCGGTGCTAGTCGTGAGCAGAGTTGATAGATGAGTGCCAACCTAAAACCTACTTTTCTGGAAATTTTTCCTGAGACTCATTTTTGTTAGATGGATAATTATTAGCAAGGTACTCCGTGACGTCATAATAATCGCATAATATTAACAATTTAGGTGTATTTGCTCAAGATGCCATTATGTTTCTTAGTGTGTGCTGACCCAGTTTCGGCGCTATGTAAATAATTTTGTATGTAAATAAACGAGTTCCTATTTTCGTCGGCTGTTTTATTATATTCGCTTATACAAAGTGGTTTAATGGGAATTTTGATTGGGTTTTGCAGGCATAGGTACCTAGTATTATATTCCGCTACATTGAAGTCGAGAACGTTTTTCTAATACATTTTTGACAGATAATGGCTTGTATCGTAAAATGTATGGAAAACGCGCCGTCGTCTTCATAATGTGAATGTCCGTTTTGGTGACACCGATCAATAAACAAGATAATATACTGGGTGAAATTGAAATCATGGGCATCCTTTTAAACGGTGATTCTCATCATGATTCAGAATAATTTAGCCCTTTTAACGTCCCACTGCTGGGCACGGGCCTCCCCTCAATGCGAGGGGATTCAGGCCATAATCCACCACGCTGGCCCAGTGCGGGTTGGTGGATTTCACATGTCTAAAGACATGCAGGATGATTCAGAATACTTAGGGAATATTAATCAACAAATCAATTGATAAAATTTATTGCCTAGCTTAGGAATAAGAGTTAACGGGTTTGCTTATTTGCTTACACGAGCAATATTTTTTCATCAATAGATATTTTTATTTATTTTCCCAAAATATTCTGAATCATGTGTAGAGTCATAGTTTAAAAGTATGCCCATGATTTCAGATTCACCCTGTATATTTTGTCTGCCTACGATCCGTTGTTACACATTTCAACAACTACTTTTACGCTTTATTTCACATCAAATATCAGTCCTTTTTGAATTCTATAGAACATCAAACAACGCGTAATCCTACCAATGCGTTGCAACGTGCCTACATCAAAAGCTATTATAGAGGAGATCCCTCCGAATGACCGTTCTACAGCCGATCAATATAGCTAATGTATTGGGTAATAAGAGAGGCGAACAAATATCGCTAAAATACCCTATTGTGATGCGGGGAGCCCCAGGGGCTATCGCAGCGAAGACGTGCAATAAAATCAATAGTATTAGCGAAATAGAGGGGTCATTTCCGATATTAAACTGTTTCGTACTGACGCTCTATACCAACTGATATTATAAAATGGTAACGTTGTTTGTAAGTATGTTTGTAGGAGGTAATCTCTCTTTTTTATGTGACCAAAGCCGGAAAGCCACCTTAGTGCACGGAGAGGACACGCACACGGCCACGGCTACGTTTTGCAAGAAAATGTATGGATGACGTCATTTCGTGCGTAGCGTCTCCGTGCGCCGCGGTGGACACGGTGACATACATTTTCATGCAAAGCGAAGCTTGACCCACGTGCGTAGCGTGTGCGTGGTCTCTCCGTGCGCCGTGGTGGGTTTCCGACTTAAGGTACACAAGCGTACGACCTGTCTGAGGTGGACAACAGGAAAAATATTCACGTTGTCCACGCCTAAGGTGGCCACTGGGGTTGAACAACATGAATTACTCTATGTAAAGCAGTTACGCAGCCTATAGATGCTTGCAATACTACAGGCATCGCTCGCACGTCACTGATTCGAAGAGGAGCCGGACTGAGGAAGGGAAAAGGGCGGTTGGGCATCCGGCTCTCTTACTCATCGTACGAAACGCAACTGTAAGCTACTTTACGCCGATCTTTTGTGAGACGGTGGTACTATCCCGGTCGAGACAGCCCATATAAGAGCAGCACTCAGTTACCTACTGTTTGGCTCTAGAACGACAGATCCGATTTTGAAAATTCTTTCATTAATAAAACTACACTGTCCCTGAGTGGTATAGGATCTGCTAGACATTTCCAAGCGAGTGAATCCGCGGAGCGCAGTCACATATCCCACCAAAATTGTCAAGAATCAGAATGATGTGAGAAAGTGTATTGGCCGGCGATAAGTTTTGCCCTTCAGTTAACATTAATAAAACAAAAAGTATTATTTAAACATAATTATTAAGAAAAATTATATTTATTTATTTAAAAACGACACACCAACAGTATACCTATTAATACACAGGTACAAAAATAATTAAAAATAAACTGGTCTGATAGGTACACCTATGACAGGCGTGTACAACGTTCGCCGACGTGAGACTGCATGAAAATGAAACAAATAAAGTTAAAATTAAAACTAAAATTAAATCTAAAAAGAAAACAAAAAACAAAAGATAAAATAAAAAAAATAAACAATGTAGGTTCTTATATCAAATTAAAAATAATGTAAGAGTAAAATATGTATGCCAATGACTTCAGTATATATTTTTTTTAATTATTTTAATGTACTGTGGAATATGTCTATATTGTTAGTTTTACTGTTAAACATATTATATTCATTACATATTCTTACTGTATATAACAAATATTAATAATTGTCAACCTATACTTCGATTCCATTGTGACCTTTCTCTTTCAGTTTTCTCCTCCGTATTCCGTCTTATCGTATTCCACCTTAAGCTTCTTTGCAGACTTATAACAAAGCCGTTTTTACGCGCTAACACCTATTGAATACTAGAATATGAAGACGTCGATAACCCCTGAAAACTTCCGCCGGCAATAATAGGTTGTTTTCAGGTTCACACGGGTCGAGTGGATTCTAAGAAAAGGAGGGATAAGGTGAGTGAATGAACCCTTTCTATAGGGAAAATTGGAATGTAGGACGCATTGATGAATTGGCAATATTGTTGGCATAAGTAAGTAACCACAGAAAACGCGTGGAGCAGTGGTTTGAGGTTTAAATCTAGTGGTTGCGGGTTCGATTCCCGACAGAGGCGATAGACTAAGGTGGCTGATTACCAACATTGACTGACAGTTTATGAGGCTGTTGTAAAGGGAAGTAAAGTTTACCTATTAACTACTAAGGAGGTCAAAGTTCTAAGCAAACGCTTAGGTAATACGATCGCGGTAAGTTAGTACGTTTCTACCTTTACAGAAGGTACCTAAAAGGCTTAACTTAGCCACTTTCCAATGGTTATACAAAGCATTTCTAGGAACAAAAGTGATTTGTAATGCCATTGTAATTGCATCATAAATTTCGGGGTCAGAATATTCAGGATTAGTTCGAAAACCAAGATTTTAATAAGCAATTGCACTATAAGTTGTAGGTAAGAAGTTTTCATTTCCCCAAATGTATTCCCAAAGCAACACTATAAGTACGAGTCACCCCTGTTTGTCACGGAAGGTGGCTCAAGATCCATCTGATGCCAATAATTACACAGAGGGGAAAAAATAATATCGTCTCCCCTAGCCCTTATATGGTAGCTATGTAGCCATCCCCTATATCGATATTACTTCTATTGTAAGCCCAAATGATCCCATTATAGCTTGAAATTCGTGAGCCATACATACACATGTATACCTAAAAAAAATATGTAACGTCACGACTTTTATCCCCATTCGGGGGTAGTCAGAAGCTTGAGTGGCCATACACCACCACATTGTGGAGGTATTAACCAACTCAAAGCTCACGTTTCACCAGATAGTCAGAACCCAACGTGACAGGTGGTGAACCTTTTCGCCGTGTATACAGGAACTGACTATTACCTAATCCCGAGGGATAAGTAGGTTTCCTCACGATGTTTTCCTTCACCGTCAGCGAACTGTAAATTATGCACATAGATGAAAATTCATCCATTGGTGCATGCCCCACCCCGGGGATTGAACCTGGGACCTTCTTATTGCTAGCCAAACCTGTTCACCCCTAGGCTACAGTCGCTTACACCAATACCTACCTAAACGTTTGTACGCTGCCCCATTGGCTGGGTCCACATGAGACGCACGCCGCGTCCGAGCACAGTTTTGACGTCAGAACATACAGACATAATATCATAACATGAGTGCTCGGGCGAGGCATGCGCGGCATCTGGACGCACCATTTATCACATCATACCAAAGACATTACGAAGAAAGAGGGAGACATGTGTCTCTCTAAAATAGTTTGTCCTACTAAACAGCATCCATGGACACAGTACGACTCAGTCGCTTGCGGGAAAAAAAATTGAAAACATGTCGGTGTAGCCAATACGGCTCATCTTCTGGTGAATAATGCCTTCTAATGGACCTATTTAACAAGTTAATGGTCGAATTGCGAGTGCGATAACATATATGTATATATGTGAATTTCACTGCATGTACCTATGTAGTGCTGAGCACAAGTTTAGTGATTGCAATGTTAGGAGGTAGCATATCTGCTAAAATAATACACCAATGCATCACACAAAGTTTGAGGATTACTTTATATAAAAAATGTGACTTCGAAATATGGGTAAAATATTGCACTTTTTGAAGAAGATTGAGGTAAGTAAATATTTATTTTATCCTTATACCTAACCTACCTTCGTTAGAAAATTAAATGTTATAAGTTGGTAAACTTCAGTTGCCTCGAGGGTCGAATATAATTAAGTCATAATGAACCTTAATTATACTTGCTTGAGAAGGAAAAATTTGTGAAGTTTCTAAAAATAAATAGGTACAGTAGACTAAATAATTGCGCGGTCAATGTAAAAAAAATTGAATAAAAAACTTAATGCTAGAGTATGTTTTAATGTGTTGTGTGTGATGGTTACTGACTGCAGCGGGCACCATTAACAACATACATGTATAAAAAAATGCCCTTTCTTATGTCCCACACCTGTGCACGTGCCTCCCCTCAATGCGAGGGGGATTCATGTATTTGTTTTCATATTATTTCTAAAGACACCTGCGTTTTTTCCAGTAAGTATACAAAATAATACATACATACATACATACATACAACGTCACGACTTTTATCCCCATTCGGGGGTAGTCAGAGGTTTGAGTGGCCATACACCACCACATTGTGGAGGTATTAAGCCAACTCAAAGCCCACGTTTCACCAGATAGTCAGAACCCAACGTGACAGGTGGTGAACCTGTCACCTGTCACCTGTCACCTGTCACAAAATATTACATTAACAATTTATATGTCCACCTATTCATAACACCAAATCATGGACTTCCATTATCAGTATAATTATTACATTACCTAATTATATCACCCACATACATCCTACCACGCATCAATGACACAGGATAATTAGATCGGATCTTCACGTCACTTCCGTTTCATTAAACGTCAATAATCGATAGGGGATCGGGGATCCCTTGCGCTCTAAAAACCCATGACCTAATTCCTTTTCCTCGTAAAATCATAGATACTCATATGATCGTGCGGTCGTCCATCAAACTTTGAGCTTCAATGTTCGAACGATGTCTGTAGAAACAGATAATACGCAATAAGATTCTCCTAGGAGATATTTAAGAGATACACACACACAAGGCAAACCAGAACTGTGAAAGTTGAAAATGTTTCTTTTTCACAAAGTTGAGTTTCATGTAGGTATAATCTAAACTAGTATTTTCCAACCTTTTTCAACGTCGGATCCCTAAGAGATCGCCACGAATCCCTTAAGATTAATACAAAACGTTGAAAATATATTTTATCAAAGAAGTACCTACTTATTGTCTACGTTGATTTTGTCTTCGGATACCCTAGGATACGTTCGCGGACCCTACAGGGCCCGTGGACATCATGTTGGGAAACCCGATCTAGAAAAAGTTTCATATATTATAGCTCATTGAAGATACTTATTAACAAAGTAGTTTACTGCAACCTAAACAGGCAAGTTATTAAGTAGACGTTGAAGTCTATATACCTAAGCAGAATTTAACGTCACATATTTTATAGTCAGTTCCTAAGCCTAACAAGTCGTAAAGAATGTTTGTCCACTACGTTGAGCCGAGGTTGAGTTATAAAACAAGCCGTGCGAGCCTATCTTAAGGCCTTTTTTTATATAGCCCGAGGTTTTTATACCTCTCATAGACTATTGAGTGGACGACTGGGGGGAATAAACAGCTATCCAATCTCTTGTTATCGAGATATTTTCACATTTAACTTGAGGCTGAAAGTCGAGAAAGGTACCGTTTGCATACAAGATTTCCAATATCGTTATTGTTGCGTGTGAAAGGTTTTTTCAGGTAGAGTGAAGAACTTTAAAACTGAAAAGGAAAGCTTTGTTAGTAAGTCATCTATTCTATATCATTTTTTTTTACTTGTAAGACCTTTTAGCTTTTGTAGGCCATTTTAGCTTTTCATTATCTACCTACTCATAGCAGCTTAGATTTTTTTTGAAAATATTTTGAGGTAAGTATTTATTTTCATAGTCGGATATTTCACAACATGTTTTGTGCAACTGAAAGTTACTAAGTTACTTATATGAAGCTCTACACGGGATCGGAAGTTAATAATAATCACTTAAATAAATAAAAAGCTACGTCCAGAAGTGTCACATGCCGCGCGAGGAAAATTTTCCTCGCGATGTTTGACTTGCCTCACGTGAGGCAAATGCGCGCCCTGCCTCACCTGAGCACTCACATTTGCGTCGCCTAGTTTGGCAGTCGTGAGACAGAACGATGTCAAACGTGTCAAATTGATTGATCGGGTATACCTTTCCCTGTCTAGAGTGTCAGTTGCCTCGCCATTTGCCTCGCGTGGCATGCGACTGAGGCAAACGTCGTGCTTCGCGAGGCATGTGGGTGAGCAGCCTCGCGCGGCATGTGCATGTTGTAGACACGCCTAATGATCATCATCATCAATAATCTATTTGTATTCCAACGCTGCATTTCGGCAATTAAATATGAAATATATTAAAACAATCACATTAATGGAACGCAAACAATAGATTTGTGTTGTCTCTCGTAAAAATGAATATTGAATTGCTGTCGGAACAAAAGCGACGGTTGACTGGTCTTGTATATCTGTCGAGCGCTATTGAGCGCCGCGGAGCGCCTGCGGTATTGTATTCCGTGTCTACTGAACTATAAATTTGTAAAGCCTCAGGGGTACCACCAATATCATCGCACAATCACTCATCTTAAAATGAGTAGTTCATACTTTACATAAAATAGCAATCGGCACTCATTCACAAATGCTTCTACCAAGGATTTTAGATACCTTCTAAATATCGATACTAAAATCTGAAAATCGGGATTTGACGTCGTAGCACATAGAAATTTTTAAACGACTGCCCAAAAAAAAGGAGTGTATATGTGTTTAGGGTTCATGTATGTTTGTTTGTTGGTTTGTTTGTATGTATGTATGTGAGATTCTTTATTCCACCTTAACTTATAAATGCCTGAACGGATTTGGATGTATGCGATATCGTTAGAATCCTTACAGCATACCGGGTAACACTGGGTATATTAATTTTGAAAAAAAACATTATGGCTCAATTTTCAAATGTGAAAATAATATTTTTTTCTTCCATTATTACAATATGGGTATCAAATTGAAGGCCTTGATGAGCACATTCCAAAACTGTAGAATTTATAGGCATCATTTAGCATAGCTAGGGTGCACCTACATGCAAAACAAACATTTCATTTTGACTGCTGTCACTAAAATGCATAAAATAAAAATTTACAATTAAAAAAATTAAATACTACTGCCCTGCCAAAAAACGAACTAAAAGTATAAAACAAGTGCAGGTGTCATTGCAGTGGGGGCCCTCTTAGATTAAATATGTTCCACAGACCGGTCCCCTGCCTGTAATGACACTGCAGGGCAGTCATGTTTTTTTTCATGTGACTGAGGTGGCAAACAAGCATACGGCCCGCCTGATGGTACGCAGTTACTGTAGCCTATAGATGCTTGCAATACCAAAGGCACTGCTCGCACGTTGCCAACCTAAAGGGAAGTGGGACAGGAGGAGGAATAGTTATTTAACGCCGATCTTCTGTGAAGCGGTGGTAGTACCCCGGTCGAGCCAGCCGATATATGAGCTGTAGTCAATCGGCTGCAGCTTGGCTCTATCACCAATGGTGGTGAACTCGCCCCTTAATGGGCTACACACGGCGAATTTGCCACGCGTGCATTTGACAGCTAACAATGACCAGAATTTCAGTATTGTGCTAGGTACGCAAGTATAATATTAAGGTACGTATGCTTATACCCACCAGTTAATGCTGTGAGTTGTATGTCTGTTATGTTGGTTTTTTTTTTTTAATGCCTCCAAAATATTGGTTTCAGAAACGAATTCTGCCAAGCCAGCGAATATTTACGCGAACATATTTTAGAAATTGATTCAGATAACATTCCTTCGGGACACACATTAATACTTGGCTCGCTAGCCAAGTGTGTTTCCCCCATTGATGTATTATTTTAGCAGATATGGTACCTTCTTACATTGCAATTACTATTTGCTGAGCGCATCACTAGTTACTTACAGCAAAATTAAGACATCTCTTATCGCACTCGCAATTCGACAATCAACGGCATTTTGATTCGTTTAGGTATTCATCAGATGAGGCGTATGGGCAATACCGACATGTTTTCAAGATTATTTTCCGCGAGCGACAGTGTCGTACCGTGTCCATGGACTCCATTTAGTAGGTCCAAATACTTTGGACATAAACGTGTCTCTCTCTATCTTGGTAATGTCTTTGATTTCCCCACTTTTTATCAGTGCTCGCTTCGCTTAGCAAAAGTCCCCGACAATCGGAGGTAGTGTACAAATGTGTTTTATTCAAACAATTATTTCAACTTTCAATTTTCTTTTGGCAACGGAAACGTGAGGGAAATACTAGGCGGTAATAGAATTTTATGCGACCGATTGTAGAAATACAAGGTACTTGCTTAGATTTATGAAATGCGAACCCAATGGAATAGATTTATTTGAAATTCATGCTAAGTTTTCGACCAATGAAGGACACGAATTCCGAGAAAAGCTATTAGTGTTCGGAATGTTTCGCCGCAAATAAATACTACGCCTTTTAAATAAGCTTTCAATAAGTAATTTGTGTATTGCTAACAGTACCTAGTCTTGATCAGAGTATTGTCAGGGCCCTAAGTCAATTAGCAACAGTGGCGCCACTGTGGCGCCACTGTGGCGTTTTGCTATAGTGATCGACCCTGTGATTGGTTGGTTGATTCTGAACGACCAATTAGAGACAGGTCAGCCGGTCGGCCTACCAATCAGAGAGTCGATCACTATAGCAGCTCAATAGCAATGGCTAAGCGACTTAGGACCCAGGTGTATGTAAGTGCATAATGGTACATAGGTGTTTCCGTCGCTAGGAACTTCATAAACTCATATATCCTCGTTCTTGGAGTATAAATTCCGTCACAGTTGGCTTTCAATGCATTATTGCGCCGCACTGCAGCGAGGGCTGTTTATTACATTTTATTACACGGGGCGATATTTAGGTGAGTTATAAGTAATATGTAATTTAGTACAATGATCACAGAGATAATGATTGTACAAACATAACTTCGAGAAAAAGTTGCTTGTTTTCTAACGCCTGCAGATGGGCTATACGAGGACATGAGTGGTAGTCACTCCACCAGCAAAATGTATAGAGCTGTAGCGCCGATATCGCACCTGGTGTCCGCTTGGTACCGCAACCAATTCGGTTTCGGCTACCGAATCCCACACTGGTGGCGCCACCATGGTTGCGTCGTGCGATATCGCGCTAAAACAATATCGCATCGATTTTTTCATGACAAAATATTACCTATGCCCTACAAAACAGAACCCATGGACACGGTACGACTCAGTCGTTGGCAGATAATTTTGAAAGGCTGAAAAGTTAAGCGAGTCCATTAAGGAAAGATAATCAGCTCCGGTCTAATATGATAGGAATCACTTCGCACATTATTTTTGTATGCTCAATGTTTTAACTCCAAACCTGTGTTTGAAGTCCTCACAAAACGTTTTCCTATAAGTACCTAATTAGATGAAACGTTTTCCTGTAATTCAGTAAAGTTGGTCTCGCCATATCCAGCAGAAGTTGGCAGCAATTACGAAAAGCCGAGTATACAGGATGTTTCAAAAGTGAAAATCCTCATCCTTGGGGGTTTAGATGAACTAAAATGGTATAAGTACAATTTTATTTATGTTGAAAATATTTTTCACATTTAAACTATCAAATTTAACACTTTTAAATATTTTTTCCCACTCATCTCTCAACGGCTCTTTCACATCGTACGAAACGCAGCTGCAATAGGTACTTTACGCCGATCTTCTGTGAGAAGATGGTACTACCCCGGTCGAGCCAGCCCATATATGAGCCGCAGTCAATTGGCTAGCTTGGCTCTATCACCAATATCAACATCTATCTATCTAGATCATCTATCTACATAATCGACTACCGTATATGTATCAAAATAATTATTTCGGTCTTTTGAAACATTCTGTATAAGCTGTTATATTTTTAAAAAGCAAACTCCCTTAAACAAGTGACGCTAATTGACTCGGACCGGAAACTCCCGTTATTTATTATAACGGCGCCCGCTGCCTGAACAGGGCTGCCCAATGTGGCCCTTATAATAGCGATTCTGAAGGTAATAACGGCCGTAATAAATAAATATCACCAGCCTGTACGGGCCCTAAGTCGCTTAGCCATTGAACTGCCATTGCCATTGAGCTGCTATAGTGGTCGACCCTTTGATTCGTCGGTTGATTCTGACCGACCCGATTATTCGGTCAGAATTAACCGACCATTCAGTCGGTGGATCATTATAGTATCTCAATGGCGTGTATCTCATCTATCGTACGAAACGCAGCTGTAGCTACTTTACGCCGATCTGTTGTGAGAGGGTTGTACTGCACCAGTCGAGCTAGCCCATTATATGAGCTGCAGTCAATTGGCTTACATAGCTTTTCCCCGGGACTCGTCGAGGGTCAAACCTTGGCGTTATTGTTGGACACCATTGTCGATCCTGGCTTACAAGAGTAACAGTGGTGGGAGTGTATGGCGGGCCTGCAGTCAATTGGCTACAGCTTATTGGCACCAATATTTGCTTTATTTTTGATAGCATCCCTATTTCTACCAAAATTTTACTGGATTGAAGAGTTCCCGCCCATATTGTGGGTACGCAACAGGGCGTGAACTTTAATTGGTTTGGGCTACCTATGCCTAATAGAATGCTTTTATTCCTACAAAAACCTAAGTGAGAGGAAAGGGCTTTGAAATATATGACATACATACATATACCCATGCGTGTATCCCACGGGGGTAGGCAGAGACTATTCACTGACTCAACCTGCCCCCTAGCCAAGTGGCTTTGTCTACGAGCGTTTCTACAAATCGCTACGCTTCATGTGTGCAAATGACATAAGTCACGTGATCTATTTATCGACGCTTACGACCAAAGTAGACATACTTAAGAGCTCATTACACCTTCCTAAATTTAGGCTACTTAATTTAGTCGTGACTGAATTTAGGCAAGTGTAATCGCATTTAGCAAGTTAGAATCTTAAATAATCAGAAGCTTTCTAAATTAGGTTCTAAATTTAGTGACTAAATTTAGGAAGGTGTAATAAGCTCTTAAGGCATCTATGGGAGGTAACATTTTCATGAAACCGGAAAAAACCAGTAATATTATTAAGTGAGACAGGGACAATACGTTTCCGTTTCAGTGTTTCTTTCTTTACAAAAGGAAAAAGAATATGCAAGGAAAAGTATACTTTTGTAACTCACGGCATTCACAAAGCAGAGATTTATTTCCACTGTCGCATTGTCGCGTGAAAAGTAACCGCAGTGTCTGGTACCCTTATTGTATCTGTCAAGCGGGAAAACTACACGAAGATAATGTGATTTTATGCAAACTAATGCAGCAACGACTGTAGCCTAGTGTAACGACCCAACCACCTATCTAAACCCTAGCCTATACTACCTAAATAAAACCTGCCTATACCTTTACTTTTGGCCAAATGATCGTCATCGTCTAGTGGTTTTTAAAGACCTCTACGTTATGCTCGTTTGTACCCAAGAACTTTTAGTGAAAGATTGGATTTACTGCTACCTAACTACTTATAGATCCTATATCAGATACCTAGCTGACTTACTAATTAATGAATGCCTCTTCCAGAATGGTTCTATAAGAATACCTTACACTATAACGTCCTACAATTATACTTACCTTGTGAAGTAATGAAACAAACATTCCTAAAGGTAACTTATTATAATCTTACCTCAGCAAATAATAACCTAATGAAAAGCGGCAAGATGTAACGCTCCACCACCGCGCTACATTGTGAGATACGTCACCCAAACGATAATCCCCCCACCGCTTGTCAACGCAGTGTTTTATTGAGTGGATGCATTGACTCCTGATAATTTAGCTTCTACTCCTAGGAAGCTTGAAGAGCTTAATAATCTTCCCATAAAGAAATAAGTAACTTTGCCAGTTCTCACTAGACACTTTTACTCATTTCAGCAATCTGAACCCTTGGACAAGTCAAGAACCGTAGATCTCAACATGTTCCAATAGTGACTGCAGTTCAAAGGAAGACTATTGTCTGATCCATTGAAATAAATGATGTTAGCCAAATAGTAGCTAGTTTTAATTACTTTAAATGAACGGAATGTTTTGAAACACATAGTAATGCTACCACTAGCTCGGAAACCGACCCTTGCAGAAGAGCTAGCCAGAAACTACAAGGGTTTTCAAACCAAAGCAATCGTAGATTTCCTCACACAAACTCCAACACTAGTTTAGCACTGAACACATTATTTAGTAACTAAAATTCACTAGATTCGGGTGTAGCATTTCAGCTACGGCTCTAGACTTCTAATCTGCCTAACATCACTCGGTACCGAGTATTATTAGCAAGAACTTCCTAATCGCTGCAGCGAAAGTTCACCAAAAGCCTCGTAATTCCCTTGTGACACCTCCTATCAACTTCCCCTGTCATTCCCTATGTCAATCAAAACTATTTGAATTTAAATATTTATTATTTTTAATATTTGTGAAGATGACGGACGCTCTGATGCAAAGCGTACCGTTACACTAGGAGCGAACATGTTGGGCTAGCAACCAAAGGTCCCAGGTTCGATCCCCGGTATGGCGTGCACCAATGGATGAATTTTCATCTATGTACATAATTTACAGTTCGCTTACGGCGGGGGAAAACATCGTGAGGAAACCTACCTATCCATCGGAATTAGATAGTCAGTTCCTGTATACACGGCGACAAGGTTCACCTGTCACGTTGGGTTCTGACTATCTGGTGAACGTGGGCTTTGAGTTGGTTTAATACCTCCATAACGTGGTGGTGTTGGCCACGCCTCTGACTACCCCCGAACGGGGATAAAAGTCGTGACGTATATTTTATGTAATTCAGCAGCGGATATTAAAAATGTTAAGGAAATGTATAAATGTATGAAATACGAATGAAGAGTATAAATATAGTCAAAGACGTTACCAAAAAGAGGAATACACGTGACTGACCAAAACGGAGTACATATAGGGACACAGTACGGCTCAGTCGCTCGCGGAAAATTACCTTGTGCCTTATTTTATGAAAGCAAAAGTTCATAGTTCATATTGTTTTTAGTTTTCCCGGCTTCACGAGAAATCATACAAATAAAGGATATTAATCAACAAAATAAATAGGATTTGTAATGGAAAATCTCTCCAAGTTTTCTTTGTTCTATTTTCATATTGTATTTCGTGGAATTCACATACGAATTCAAATACCCATACCCATATTTCTAGATACATTTATAATAGGTAAGTAAACTTAGTATAGTCTTATTATGGCTTTGTCTATGTAGATACGTGTTGTGTTAATAACGTTACTTTTCTCGGAAATCCTACAAACATATGCGAAAGTAAGTGTTTGTGAATGTTTGTTACCCACGTTTCTCCATAATAACTAAACCGATTTTAATGAAATTTTAAACGTAGATAGCGTAAACTCTGGAATAAGACATGGGCTTATCTTATACATCAATTTCCACGCAGGCGAAGCCGCGGGGCACAGCTAGTACCTACAATATAAAAGCAAATTATAAATTTAATCATACAAACGGAAAGAATTGTATAATGAAGCAGTGCCGACGAAAATGAAGTCGAGCCTGAAACACGCAAGCAAAATTCACATGAGAGTTAAGTCGTGCGTAATAAACACATTTCCCAATATACCTACTATAAAAATGTTATTAGAGATTTTGTGGTAAAATGGGGCAACATAAAAAGCCTTGAATCGAATTATGTAGGGCTCCACTAATTTGTAAATGCTAAGTGGGTACTTTAAAATGTAAGCTAAGAAAGGCTCAAAGCTCTCTTGAACCAGATACATCTTATACCTTAATTAGGTTTACTGTAAGCACTAAATATAGGTCATAATAGTCGAGAATAACCAAAAATATGTATACCGTAGCTTGTGAAATAATGTAAGAATACATTTTCGCGGCTTTTAGGGCCATAACACACTGGGACGACATGGCCACGTCACCAGCCACCGTAGCCAACTAATTCTTATTGAAATGTATGACAGGTAACACACCTGGTGACGAACCGGCGTCGTCTCCATGGCTACCCGGTGAGTTATGGCCTTTACCCGCAAAGAAATCAGCACCTTTAAATGATTTCGCTAAAGGTCACCAAACATAAAACAATTTATTTTTTCCCCGGGTCTCACGGAGCAAACCTCGGCATCTTTATAGGACAATATTGTAGATCATTCGCGGGACTAACAGTGGTAAGTATGTGAGCGGGCCTAGTCTCAAAAAACTAAAAACAATGCTAAAATGGCAAAGGTCGAAGGTTTGCATCTAAGGTTACATCATATTTCATTTAGTATCCTATCCCTAAAATATTAGTAAATATTTTATCGTTAGGTAAGTGCGAGTGATAAATCTAAATTTCGTATGTATCACGTATAGGCAATATTAGCAAGGGTAGGTATTAGGTCTAATACCGAAATACCAGGTTCGTGTAGTAATTAATATCAGTTAGCCCGGCTGAGTTGGCCTACATTACAGATACTTTGTTCAGCGCCCTTCGAGAGTATTTGCTCGATAACCGATCCATTAATATTGCCTTTATTTACGGCTAAACGTTTAACATAGTTTCATGTTAGATATTACAAAAGTTTTAGGACGGCTTATTCTAATTTCCTGTATACGTTACACGTCCTTTATTCTGTTGTTTGACCGGTTGCGTAGTGATTCGAGCGTAGGCCGCTCAGTTCACTACATCGGGTGGTTGCGGGTTTAATTCCTGCCAGAGACAAATTGGTGTGTATGTCTGGCGATTTTTTTTCAGATTCCAAGTAGTTTAGTATTAGTAAGTTAATTCAGTCGGCTAATATAAATTTTTCGTAAGTAACACTATTCAGTTTTGTTTATAATTCGTATTAGAAATTATTAAAATAATATAAATTAAAATTATAGTAAACTAAAAACCTGGTACCCCTAATCAAAAAAATGGGGTTACCTAATTTTGTTGCCTACAAATAGGAATCAATGAAATATAGCAAAGTTAGAAATATAGCTGTCTTGCTCATCTCTACATTATGAACACTCTAGAAGATGGGCAATGACTATATTTTAGAGTATTACTCCAGTTCAGTTTTTGCATAACGGAATTGGCAAGTGACACTGTAGCGTGTCGCGTCTGTTATAGCTCGTAGTGTAAAAACTTAAAGCTGTTACTATTTAAAATGTTACTAACATGCGTGTCCACTTTCGCGTATCCAATTGGCACTTAACCGCTAAGGTACGTATTATAAACCAGCTGGCCTACTCCGAAATACGAACCTAACGTTGCGGCTGACGGATTGTCGTGGATTTGACATTTCTTCTTTCGTTTTTCTCTACGATTTGACATTGTTTTGATCGTAAAATCGAATCCGTACTTCGGACGATCCGTCAGCGACGTATTTCGGAGTAACCCCGCAGGCTATAAGACCTGACCAAAACTAGGAAGTGGTATTTACCTTTTTTAAATCGCTTCGTGCTATTTTTTTTGCATAACGGGGATCATTAGGACGGCCTTGCGGGTGCAGACATAATCGCGTCAATAACTTTCCAGAGCTACTAACGACATTTTAATGCGATTCCCGCAACACGTATCAGAGAACACGTGTATGTAGAGATCAAAGAGGAAAATAAAATACTTAGAAGTTGGGTATAAGTCGACTGATGAAAATAAATTCTCATTTTTTGCGGTTGATATGCCAAAAACCCTGAACAAAATATCGTCATGCTCTTTTCCCAGAAACGATTGGCAAAGAAAATACGCACACAAAAATTGTATAAGTATCCGTCCATAAATAAATCCAAAGGTTTAGGTAACTTGATACCTAGGGGGCTAAAAACGCCACATAGCAATTCAGAAAGAGCAATTAATTTTTCTGATTTTCCGTAAAATGGTCACGAATAGCGTAAAATGTTTATTAACCTGCCTGGTAAGAAATGTATACTAATACACCTATGTATTGTTCTTTCCTTCGTTTTTGTGCTGAAAAAAATAATTGAGATGCAACATACATCATAGTAAAATATTTCGTACGTGCAAAAGAAGGATAACATAAATTCCAATAACATTAATTAAACGAAATGAACACCGCAATAAACGACCACTTTATATCCATTACAAGCTCGATCCCAATCAATAGCAATTGGCACCAGTCGTTACATTTGCTAGTTAAATTGGCTAACGGTTTAGAATCAGGTCACGGGGGACTGTTTGCATAATGCCTGCGGATTACGCCAACGACTAACAAAAATATTGCGAATTAATGTAAATTGCCTCCGTATCGCGGCGCGAGCGGCACCGGGAGGCGTAACACTATGGGACTTTTTAAATAGTCGTTGATCTTGTGTGGGGAAGAACTTCTTTGAATCCCGCGGTTTGAGATTTATTTGAGAATTAGGCCAAGGATTACGTAATGTAATGGCCTTGATTTACCTACCTGATAGAGCCTATACTTTTAAGTAATAATACAAAGCGCCAGCAGTTGATATAGACACACACTTCATACTATGAATAAATGAGAGCTGACCTAATGTTATGGCATAACGTTTATCTTCTCCGACATATTCCAATCGAAAGCATACAAAAAGAGCAATCACTACGCTTTGAGTGCACACGGAAGAGGGTCAGTTTCCCATTAATCCTACACATGTGAGAACACAGGTGTGACCAATCTCAAATGCAATCCACTCTAGGTAAACTCGGTGCGATGTATTGAGAGAGGCTTATTGCTAATCTTGTTCGGGAACAGCGATTTATTTCTCCTTTAATTTAAGCAGTCCATTCGGCAGGAGAGTTTTGGTTTGATTCTGTGAACAAGATTATAAGGACAGGTAGATAATTTATAAAAAGAAGATAAATAGTAGTTACACGGCTAGCGCACAGTGTTTGAAACATGGAATACTCTCCATCCAAAGGTTGTCTGGAAGAGATCGCAGCTTGCGATAAGACCGCCCACTGTACACTGTCTTTGTTTCTTGTTTTGTTTGTCATTGTTGTTTATGTATTTGACTGGTGTACAATAAAGTGTTATCTATCTATCTATCTATAAATTGTCACCTCAACAATTTTACAGTGCAACATTTGTCTCATTTAAAAATAAATAAACAAATATCGCCAGACTTACACACAAACTGTATGGTCCCAAACTAAGGAACGCTTGTATTAGGCTACCATACAATGGAGTGAAGTTGTAATCACAAAATCTTGACGGTCGGCATGTTGACGGCAAACTGTTAGCAGTCCTCTCGGTGAAAACATGCCGATCACCAAGATTTTGCGATTTACAACAAAGAATTCACGTAGATAGTATTAGAGTCCTGTGGTTTCGCAATGGACAATTGTTAAGTGTCTCGAGTGCCAGAATGAGCGGAATAATGTTAATAGTTAACCTTTAGTAGAGACTTTAATGGAGAACACTATCTCCGAATATCATAATGTTAATAATAATGTTAAAAATGTCATAAGTTATTCTCGCGAAAGGTGAAACCAGTGTCCTATGCTGTCTGTCAACATGCCTATATTGAGACGAGTTAAGAGGCTGTGTACAACTTGCTTACAACATTATCGAATTACATAATTAATGCATGTACAGTGCTCGTTGAATAGGCTTTGAGTAATGGCACAGAATAGATCAGACGACGCGGTAATGGGGGATAATAATGAATAATTCGATTTCAACAGCCCTTTAGTTAACATTTCGAAATCCAATCGATATATTTCGGAGATACTGTCATCGTAATTTCTGCCTTCAAAGCACCCATATCACAAGCTTTGCTTCTTTTGGGACAATTTATTTGGTGTGTTTATATCGTGCAAAAGTTTTAGATTTAAACAATTTACATTTCCTATAAAGGTAATATTAAGAATTTATATTACTAGTCACCTACCTGACATCTCTTTATTTAATCTATAAATACAATTATTGTTATTATAATTTTAAATAAACACCAAAAGGTGCGCGCTGTATAAATCGGTGAAGGGATTAATCCCGGATGAACACTTCCCTGAGCAAAGACAATGAGGACAGTAGGGTATTAAGTAATTAATATTTAATTAATTCGTTGGTCCTGGCCACCATTGAGCAAGTGGTGACTTTATAATGAGACTGCTCACTGACTCTAAAGCTTAGTGTTGGTAAACTTTAAATAATTACCTACTTAAGAATTCGATACATCGATCTATACTAATATTATAAAGAGGTAAAGTTTGTTTGTAGGCAGTAATCTCTTGAACTACTGAACCGATTTTGAAAATTCTTTCACCAGTGAAAGCTACATTATTTCTGAGTGACATAGGCTATAAATTGCTAAGCGGGTAAAACCTAGGGGGGCAGTCAGTAACATTATAAAGAGGTAAATTTTTGTTGTATGTAAGTATGTTTGAAAGGCGTAATATCTGGAACTGTTGATCTGATTCTGATATTTCCTTCACTGATGGAAAGCTACACTATACCCTCAAGTAAATCTCAATGTATCATGTAAATTCTACTTGAAAATATTCCCAGAACTGGTACCAATCAAATTACCGTTAACGTTGTAGTACTTATCACCTCATATGGAAACCAGAAGTAAAACAAAATAAATACAGCTATGAACAAACAAAATAACTTGATATTCGCCTACACGGCTGGACCAAATAGGTTCCCAGATCAGCCTAATGCCAGGCATAAGCTTGGCGCTGATTTTCATCTGGGACCCGAGTGCCTAACGGATGTCAAGCAGAGAATAGAATAGAAAGCTTAGATTAGAACACAAAGGAGTAATTTCAACGATATTCAGAGCGCTATAAGTCTACCCGTAAGTCCTACAGAAGATTAGGGATCTCGATTGATTACTAACTTTAATGAAAATGTGACATTTACTTTGGCTTCCATTCATCAGTGTCATGTTTATAATTCATCTTCATCCCGAGAAACCTTTCCTCAATTAATTGCGACTGAGTTTTTTAGGAGACGGAACATTCGCAGGTAATTGCTTATTCTTTTGTGTAATTAGCAGTTTTTGAGGTAAATGAAAATGGGATAAAAATATATAGTGCTCTCATTTATGTGTAAGTAGCTACTGTTTTCTTTTTTTTAGTCTATGTTCATGACTGAGAGATGTGATTTTGGTGTGTAGCCACCATGGACCAATTACTAAGGGGACTGGCCCTAAGCAACTCGGCCGAGTGGTCGGCCTAGTACTAACATCGACATAAAACGAAGCGAGTAGTTCAACTATTTACCGGTAGATAGAACAATAAAAATGAAAAAACAATGTCCACGTTTTTTTTTCATACATATATCTAATAAGGGCACCTCTTTCTTTAGTCTTTACTCTGTGGTAGCCACCATGTCTCTAGATCTCTCTATATTGTGCCGTTTGTATTGTTATTTGCAAGGTGGTCGGTTGTTATAATTTTTACTTACCATGTCAGTAAATTTTCAATTTTCACTTTTTATACACCGGCATTTAGTGCATTTTAAAGTGAATATTTTCATTTATTTCCATTCATCATCCACAAACATTGTGATTAAAAGGCACATTTTATTGAAAACAAGAAGTAAATGGGTTATAATCGCAATTTTATTTCCTGTAGGTCCATTTCTTCAAACCAGGAAGTAGGAACCGAATAGAATTAATAATTGAATGTATTATTCATGGGTCCAATAGCCTTTCTTTCATGTCTTAATTAATCCCTCGCTTCATTATCTCCTTTAGTTATTCATGTAATTCACTTTATACATTCCCCTTCAATGTTGCAATCGATAAACTCTGTGGTCCTACAACCATAATTTAGGGCCACCGCAGACTTGCTACTTTTAGCATCGGCGATCGGCGATTTTGATGCTGCGTCTCGCTCGTTCGCGCTCGAAGAAACGGGACGCAGCATCGATACAGTCGCAAAAACGCCGGTCGCCGATGCTAAAAGTAGCAAGTCTTCGGTGGCCCTTAAAGATTACAGGAGGATACTCACTGAGGAGATTCACCCGATGCCATAAGTAGTACTTTTCAACAACGGGCAAAACTATAAATAAAGTTATTGTCAAAAGGTGAAGAAATGGTCTACGTTAGACGAGCGGCCGGCGCCCCCGAAGCAATCAGCTTTGGACGTACACATGCATTCCGACGTCAAAATTACTCGAGCGCACCGCTCGCCTTATGTAGACATACCGTAAGTAGGATCTGATTGCTCAGGCGTCGCTGACTACTTTACATCGATTAGTGATAAAGATAAGAAAGCTTTGATACAGTGATAAAACCAGTTGTACGCAAATTGTAGTTTCTGTGTAGCGAATGTTAGGTCTTTACAACGGGTAGTAATTGCGGCAGTTCGAGCAGCACATTGCATGAAGTGTGCCATCTAGGTTCCGGCTAACTATCGCCCGCCGTCCGTACAATTTGGATCGCTTTGAACTAACTCTCTTATACCTATTCTGTGATGCTGAAAGATAACGTCGGGGTAATATATTGAGAGGTCTCGTGTGGCGAGCATTTAGCATTGTACGGACGGACTAACGGAAAGGTATATACTTTACCTTTTTTTAGTTTGAATAATAATAAATACCACGTACGTGCAACGTAACTGACGTATTAACGTAACGTATTCATTATTATTCAAACTAAATAAGTTAAAGTATATACCAATTCGTTAGTCCGTCCGTACACGTAACAAATCGAACACAAGACAAAATTGGACAAAATAAATATTTTGACACTTGGAATGCTTGACTCAGACTCAAGACGACCGCTTGGCGCAGTAGTTCGGGTGGTTGAGGTTTCGATTCCAGCCAGAGGCATTTCGAAAACTGCCTTTTCGTACTTTGCCCTGGATGTGTCTGTCATTATATGGTACCCATAGTACAAATTATGCTTATGTTAGTCTGGCATAATGTTTTTAGAAGGCAATATCTTAAGAATTTTCATCATTATACTAGTTACGTGTTTAACCATTTTTGTTCAGATACCCTGCATAATAATATAAATTACACCAAAGTTTAATCGTAGTTTCTCGTGGAGTTCTTAGTGTGAAACGTTTATCGCTTTTAGCGTCGCTAGAACTGGCATAGAGCGAGTAATTGTGGTGAAGACATTTTAGGTGCCTACACTTACAGTCGCTGATCCAATTCTGAAACTATTAAGATTTTGAAATTGAAAACTAATGTTTAATTTGGTACTTCCAGATGCCTCGCATGTCTCGCTCGTACCCTCATGTTATGATTATTATGAAATTAGACCCATTTAATTAAAATTTCAATATTAAAAATCCTTTTTATGAGCTTTAAAGAAAGATTGCTCAAAATTATGGCATTTGTCATCTACCCGTTTACATATTATATCACTATACTGTTTAACCAATGAACTCTTTCCCCTCTACCCATTCTTCTTTTTTTTTTGTTATCGTACCCATTAAATAATTAGATAGCATAAACATATTAGCATTAGCATTAGCAGATAGCATGCTGAATTGGGTCCGTTTGCGGCTAGCATAGTCGATAATTTTTTTTCTTTCTTTTTATATTTATTATTGTTTTGTCTTGCTAGTCGTAATAAAGTTTTTCTTTCTTTCTTTTTTTCTTTATATTTCAGATAAATTCCACATCTTCCGAAGTTCTTCAGGATTAGGTACCTCCGTGTATTTGATGTTACCAATCACTGAATTTTCTCTATTGCGGTCACGTTCCCATCCGGTTACTTATAGAGTTAAGAAAAAAATCAAGAGCCTCGACATACAATGTGACTTTAAAATTTTCTGAAGGCTAAATATTGAAGAATAGTTACTTCGATTCGTATCCTCAGACACAATGGTCAAATAGGTCATTTGCTTCGTAATGGCGAGGCCCCACTTGCGCGCAGCGCAGCGCACAAGTGGGCCCCGGCTCTAAAATGTGGCGAACGGCGAGAAATCTTTACCGTCCGACAACGTAGACTTCTTGTCATGAAATGATTGCTTGGGCGCGCTGTTCGCCTCTTTAGGGCGCACTCCTACTACTTCGCCGAGCCAACTAGGCGCTCGCGTGGAATGCGGCTTCCCCGCCCGCTTACCGCCTGCACGCCGCCCGCACGCCACCCGCACACCGCCCACACACCGCCATCATCTTGTTGTGCGGATGACGTCACACTTGGCAGGCGCCTAGTTGGCTTGGAGGAGTAGGATGTACTAACTTGTACAAAACATCTGATTAGATTTGATCGTGTAGTGTAGAGTAGTCTCGAAGCAATCTCGCGCAATATAGGCGGGTAATTTTGTTTAAAGTACAAACTCGATCCAATTACTGAACAAGAACGACAACAGTTTAAACTTCTAACTCCAATCTTCTTCTGCGCAGTGTTTTTGCCCGCAAACGTGTTGGCTCTTACTGTCGAGTCTATTTTTATTAACTTTTTAAGAACTTCATTGAGTTAGGTTCTCTTGAATTGGCAACAACGGGAAGAATTTAACCAACGCTAATTAAATTAACCGACTAGTTAAATTTAGATATGCTTAGTCTGTTATTGTCATTTTACGACTAAGCTTACACATATCAAAATCACATTTTAGTTAAGTCAAGTTTAGTTTTTGTGCCAACGGAATTAGGGCTTGTTGTTGTAATTAACATAAGCCTATGTATTGTATGTATGTCTTTTTTAGGAGGTCTATGGACTAGTTTCTCATGTATCTTGTAGTTCAACGTAAATACATATTTCTCACGTATCTTATAGCTCAACGTAAATACTACGTAGGTAAATAGTAAAGTAGGTAAGTGCCATAGCAACGCTGGATTTTACACGTAAAAATTGTCAGCGCCACAAACAAACATTGAGTTTAGTGCACACACTTCACGCAAACGTGCTTTGGTGAATCTAAAATGGCGGCGAACGGGGATGTTTCGTCGCTGCTTCATTTCCCACCATCACCTGTATTATTAAGCTATGTGCACATTAGAGGCACTACAACTATTTATTTTCAGAACTTTCTTCATAATGCTATGGATAAACCAATTTAAACGCAGTTTTTTCAGTTGGCCTTTGTAAACCAAACGATTTAGACTTCTTTTGGGGTGGAAATTATGAATGATCTACAAAATTGTACTTAGGATGTAATTTTTAAATCTTTGTGGGTATTCGCTAGTCCGCGTCAAATTTATAATATGTACCTACCTATAGGGTAAGGTATGGTGAAATCAAGTTTTCAGTCAATTCAGAAACGGGCCCTAAGTTGGTATCACTGTAATACGATTGGCATTTTGAATATTTTGGCTGCAGGAAAATGATATTTGCGCCACTTATACTCAGGGCCGTCCGTGCATAAACTCCACAACAATCCGCTCCGTATGACGTCAGTGACATTCCTATATATAAGAACGAGTACTTCCCAAATACGAACTCATTTTTATTCCTTTACAGTGTGTACGTATCTTAGTACGCTAAGTGCATGGTTTACACAAAAAGTAGTGCAACGTTGTTGCGAGATGCGATCGCTCAACGTCGATTGTGGTGTAACAGTTGTGTAGTTTAGAGTGGCGTTTAGATGGAAACTGTGTCAATGATAAGTACACCTTAGTGCTCGGGATATAACACATGATACACTAGGTGGGTAGATACCATGTCACTGCAGAATCGTCTTTTGTTTATTTGCACATCATATTGAAATTGGAATGTATAAATTAGGCGAAACGCACTAATCGTATCCTTAAGTACTATCTTAGCATCTTTTGGGGTCAATGGACTGAGGAGGCTCCCAGCAACATCCAGATTTGCACTTAAAACTATAGAAAACTTTTCGTAGTTCGAAATTTTTCTGTACGCTTCGAATCTTAAATCACCGGGCAGTGAGTCGAGCGGCCTAAGTATATTTACTCAAACCAGGGCTAGGTATACTCAAACCAAGCGGCCGTCGAAATTCAGGTGGTAGAGTCTGTAGGTACGACAATAATTTATGACTTTGATAATAGGCCTGGGGCCTGGACGTTCATTCATCAGAGGTTCAAAATAGACATTAAAGTTCACGGCACCTAACTTCTATAATAATAATATTTAAAAAAAAATAATAATAATAATGTAACGTCACGACTTTTATCCCCGTTCGGGGGTAGTCAGCAATAATAATATAATAATAATAATATCCTGGGACATTTTCTACACACGGCTACCTGATCCCAAACTAAGCAGAGCTTGTACTATGGAAACCAGCTATCTGATATTACTACATACACTACTTTTTTATTTGTAAATACATACTTAATATACATATACACCCAGACTCGGGACATACAGACATGTTCATGCACACAAATGCATGTCCCGGGTAGGAATCGAACCAACGACCTGTAGCGTGAAAGGCGCCATCACGCCAACCACGCCAACAGGCCCGTCTAATTACAACATTCTGATTGTAGATATACAACATACACTGTGTGTTTCGAAGGACGGAAGACATAATGAGGAACCCTTCGCTCCCCTTCATTATAACTTTTAATTTGTAATAACTCAAGTGTAATACAAAATAATGTAATATTAGTCCCTCCCGCACATGGTATTTATATCGCGATCCTTAAATTGGGTCACCTATTTACGCAACACAATGATATTTGAAGTAATCTTATCTTGTTTGGGGTCTTAGCTGCGACACATTTTCTATGTCGGAGAGCCTCTTAGCTCGTTACAAGTGCCAACAATTTTTCAGTATTAATATTTTAGCGACTAATGACTCCAGCAAACGGATTAACTTATGGTAGAGGCACAGGTAGAGCTTCGAATAGCAACTGTTTTGTATAGGTATATTAGGTATACTACGGCCATCGAGAAGCCAATGTTTGCGTTCAATTCGGTCAACACTGGACTCGCCAACATTCGTGGTCCATTCTGTGTCGGAAAGCGTAATTTTAAATAAAAATAAATGAAGGCGTAAGAACAAGTAATTCATTTTCGTATCGCTTCTGGTTACTGGAGAAAGTATAGGTATAATTAATCAGCCAATTTAGACCGGATTCAAATTCATGTTGCATAAACAATTCTGAATTTATATTTATGTATATTTATTATGAAAATTAAATGTTTCATTCCAAAAGCTATAAAATTCCATAATTGGATGTCGAAAAAGTGTCAAACTAAAGTATACGTAAGACCACTACTTTAGTAGACTTTATATTTCAAGACTTCACTTACAGTCATGAGAATCTCAATCCTCCTGTGGAGACAAGAACTTATGTTAACTTCGAACTTAATAACTTAAGAGGACACGAGTTGGATGTGAAAAGTTCAGAACTTAGATTTACTTTTATTTAACTTTAAATGTAAACGGTCTTCTCAAATGTACTTGGTAGTTTGTAAATGTACATATTTATATATTATATATTTTTCCCTTGACAGCGTATACAATAGTAGTGTAGTGCAATACATTTTTTATTCCAGGTTTTTTTGAAGTGAAAACTTCTTTAGCGGCGTTGTGTACTTTTCTTGGAATGAGGAAAAACGGTTAAATTCGCGTCAGGGTCACGTGTGCTGATCGAAAAATTCGTCAGATTCGTAGCCGTCAGGTCACGATGGATCTGGGTAAGTGCTCGCTCTATGGGGCGTAGGTTCGATCCTATGTTTACTATTTTTTTTTGAAGTTAATACATTTTTTCAAATTTAAATATATTATTTTAAACTTTACGGATTACCAGTAACTAGAAGAAACAAATATTACAAATTTCACAAAAGACATCTCGTGGCCGGGCGCGAAACTCCGACCTGCGTAGTACGTACGTTATGTACCAACGCTGTGTACACTCGGCTAGGATGTTAGTTATAAAACCTTTCGAAAAACTTAACTACTTAAAGCAAATTACTATAATGACAATGACATCATAACAATGTCAGTGTACGATAGCGCAATAAATGAATCACATAAATGATAGTACTTTCATACTGATAATTAATTAAAGCAATTCGTGCAAAATTATTCCCTAACCATTCCAAAATATCAAAAATGCACAACGTTAATATTCAAGTTTTCACTTCTACCGGCACTCCAAGAGTGCATCCTGGGCGTTTTTTTGTTATGGCCTTGCTTTTCGTATATAGCCAGTGTCAGGAAAAATATAGGTATATTTTTGACCGCGTTCAAGCTTTTGGCTAAACCTAAAATACTCTCCCGATACCCTCTCGGCTACCAATCAGTAGACGACAATATTCTACTTTCCTTAGGTAAAGCACTCCTTTTTAAATGATATTCAAAAGAATTCTTCGCCTATCTCATCTAAGCTAATGACGTAGATTTCCCTAAAATACTGAGCATAGAGGCAAACGGGAAATTTTTCTTCCCGGCTTAACTCCCCGTGTTTCACGTCTCTCCCGTGAGCCGGCCGACATGACACATGTCAGGGATTACCGTTATGATTATTAAGCTGTTGATAAATGCGCTAGAGCATTTTTTCGTGATATTATGAAGTGTAGAGCAAGCAAAAATTAAACATATTTCAGGATTGTTTTACTAAGAAAAAAAATGTATGAAAAAAGCTTATAAAAAAAAATGATGATCTGTTTCGTTCGGTTGTGATTTAGACACAAATGAAGATGTGACAAATTGAAATTCGTAAATCGAACGACACGGATCCTGCCTACGAGCTTGGACCATTCTGTTTCGTGCGTTTGTGATTTTGATACTAATTTACTACGGAGACGTGTCAAAATTCAAATTTCGAATCCCAAACGTAACGAATTATTGCTTGCGTATCGGGTTCGTGATAGCAGCCCAGTTACGTACCTTTTTATAGCCTTTTAATCGTCCCACTGCTGGGCAAAGGCCTCCTTCTCTCCTTTATAACTGCCGATGCTAATAGATATATACCTGTGCTGTACTACTAAGCAACCATTAAATTTCTTAATAACGTAATAGGCTAACATAGTCGAAACACAACAAAGTTTAAATGAAATTTCTTGATTGGTCTATCACTACTGCCATAACGTGGATTTAAAGATCATTAATAAGTAATTATACTATTTTGTACGTATCACATTTCAAATTCTGTATGGACTGTGACTCTATCACAAATAGAACTCTACAATAAAATTTATATTGATATTTCAGTGAATAACATTAGTCCCATTAATCACAAAAAGCGTCGACCTAAATGTTATCGAGACATCATTAGTCTTAATGAACGTTTCTTGCAATAATCATTGTTAGATTGCCGATGCCGCGATTGCTATTTTGCTACAATTAAAGAAATAAAATTGGTATCTTATGAAAACTTGAATTGTGATCATTAATCATTAGATGTGTCCATATGGCGCGCATGCCTCACCCGAGCACTCATATTATGACATTACGTCTATGCGTTTCGACGTCAAAAGTGAGTGCTCGCGCGAGGCATGCGCCTGATGAAGACGCCGCCATTTGTGCAAAGTTTGGAGTTGATACCGAGTCACGTTCAATTTCAACGCGAGGAAAGGGGTCCTTTTGTAGTGAAAGGAAAATGTACGGGGAATAATATCAAGTGAGGTTTAAAGTACGTGACTTTTTTTAGATTCTATATCGGTACGTTGAATAATAATATCATATAATTACATGATATTATATTTCGACCTAGATATTTGTAAGCATTATCACGACCTTCCTTGAGGATCCTCATTAGACCCACCCGACACCCGTCCAGCACTACCTCGTCGTTCGGCGTCCACTCGTTCCCAACAGGTCTACGGGTGGACGCCGCCTTGTCACCAGTGAACGTCGCGTGATCAACCAGTGAACGTCGCGTGGTCAACTAGTGGACATCGCGTGGTTCAATCATTTCCGATTAGTCTGTTGGGGATCGGCGTACCTATGGCTGACGCATCGTCCTGCCCAACGTGTGGTCCACTCTGGACCCGTGCAAGCAGCTCGCGCGTGGACAGCTTGCGATTGAGGCGATCCGGTGACGCTACAGACTTGAGGTACTGTGCGTATGTCCATAGAATTCCATATAAAGAATACTAACCGCACGAAGCGGTGCTGGTCAGGTGTCAGGTGTGTCTTATGAGCTGTGATCTTTATGCTGTCCAATATATGGTCTAAACTTTAGAGCTTATATTTAGACTCTAAAGAGACTCTCTACCTTAAGATTACTAGATTGATTCTTAGAAATAGGTATGTAACTACTTAACATAGCATAGCATTTGATCATAGCATTTGATTTATATTCTATATATTCTGTTATAAACAAATTAATAACAAAATCAAACACACATTTTGTTTGCCTCCCCAATTAAACTGAGTTCGTTAATAGATACACCATCTATATTTTGTCGATAAAACAAATAAACGGTCGAACCGTACCCAATGAAACTGACGTGGAACCGGTGAGTTTTATCGACTGCACGCTGTGTCGATTACTCGATACATTAGCTTTATAGGACAGAATTATTTACTGTTATATTGTTGCTGAGGTGGTTTGTCTTGACAGTGTTTGACTGTTTTAGGTGTTCACTAAATCGATATGTAGGTACCTGTATTTTTTAATTTAAGTTTTTTTTTTTTTGCCTAGGTTTGCACGCTGGCAGACAGTGCCCTGTTGGTAAGTGAAAATTGCCGCCCAGGACAGCGGCACCGAGCACTCATTCCATAATTTTTCACATTTCCTAAGCGAAAATATCCTTCTGAAAACGACATAAATGGTTGTTAAAATATATTTTGTTTAAATACGATGTTAACTCAAACCCTTCATAATAATATGGTCTGTCAGAAGTTTATTCATGCCGTCACCTAAATGTACCTATACTTGCATAAACTCAAAATAACTCGATAACATACAAAATCAAGGTCTCACCAAATAATAAACCTTGTTGACGAACTCCCTCATTCTCATTCAGCGTACATTCTGTCCTTAGAATTCATCAGACAGGGGCGGACTATGTTACAACTTTACCTGGCCCCTGAACTAGGGGCCCTCAAATACGACTTAACGGGTTATTATGAAAAGGGTCCGAGTCGCTATCAATTGACATAAAGTGGGTAAATATTCTGCCCAAATAGGATTCAAGAAATATTTTTTCTTTCATTATAGTTCCCTGAGGTCGAGGGTTAAACTTTGCCGTCTTCCTTGAATACCATTAGTAGATCCTGACTTACAGAAGGAACAGTAGTGGAAGTAGGAATGTGATAAACCAATTCTAGTACTAAATTCCTTTACGCTACCCTATTCAGATTACAAGCTGCTTAAAATGCTTTGCAAGTTTTTTTATGTGACTTAGGTGGCAAACAAGCATACGGCGCGCCTGATGTTAAGTAGTTACCATAGCCTATAGATTCTTGCAATACGAAAGGCATTGCTCGCAAGTTTATACAAATATGACTCTTATTAGCTCACATCGAACATCGTTTTGGACCAGAGTCTCAAATGTATCGGGCCCCTGAAACCGTCACCGGCGCTGCAAGCCTTTCACAATGTTCGTAACTAACTTCATTGTGATTCAAATCAGTGTCCGATACGGGGCATGTTAGTGTCATTCAAACAGAATTAGGCTGGGCACACGAGTGGCAGGAGATCTGGCTAACTTCCAAGGTGGAAGTTGCCTAGTTTGTTATATTGATTTTGGTTTATTACGGTGTGTTGCTAACTTGATGACTGCTTGGCGCAGTGATTCGAGGGTAGGCTGCTCGGCTCACTGTATCGGATGCTTGCGGGTTCGATTCCCGCCAGAGGCATGTTTCGGAAACAGCCTTTTCGTAATTTGCCCTGGTCTGGGTGTCAGTGGGATCGGCCCCCGTCCATTGTACGGTACCCATAGTTCAAGCTTTGCTTAGTTTGTAGGGTAAAAAGTAAGTTTAAAAACTAAAACCCGACTACTGAAAAATCGCGCTCTAAAAAGTATGAAACAAGAAAATATTCTTATCTGGAGGATAGCCGTGGTCCGTGGTCATATGCCATTTTGCCCTAAAGGACCTACACGGACCACGGCTATCCTCCAGATAAGAATATTTTCTTGTTTCATACTTTTTAGAGCGCGATTTTTCAGTAGTCGGGTTTTAGTTTTTAAACTTACTTTTTATTTAATTATTTTGGAGTTATAGGTAACAATATATATATTTTTGAAATGTCCTCATCAAGCTCTTTCATTTGATACCCCACACGGTTTTATCAAAAAATGTTTTTTTTTTAGTTCATGACATTATGTCCTCTGGAGGGCGCCATATGCAATTTTATGTGACGTCACATAGCCTATAACCAGCGCGCCATTAAGCCGCTTCTAACGATACCTCATTTGTCAAATTACGACAAGTCGTTTGGAAGTTAGGTGGGAACAGATGCACATACATACATACATACATACATACATACATACATACATACCGGTCAAAATCATAACCCTCCGCCGTAGTCGGGTAAAAAGAGCCGTTATTGACCGGTCATAGCAACTTTAACAGGCATCTCTTTGATTTAGGTATGCAGAGCATGCATGGAGGCAGAAGAGACAGCCGCTCACGTGCTGCTAGAATGCAGCGGAGTGGCCACCTAGCGGGCGAACTACCTTGGTTCACCGGATAGACTCCAGAAGGGCTAGACAAGTGGCTGACGTCTACAAGCGTTCGTTCAAATCGCTACGCTTCATATATGGAAATGACATAAGTCACGTGATCTACATAGCTACTAGTTGTTGATCTACATAGCGACGTTTGACATTTCCATACATTGTGATGTCTATTCTATTCTATTCGATTAGCGTTCATGCCACTTGGCTCGCCCCTCTGGAGTTCTTCGGTGACGTCAAGAAGCTGTGGAACTTCCTGGTGGAGCTGGGATGGCTGGAGTAACCGGCCCACCACTTGCGAACAAAACAGGCGCACCAAGTCGTCGATTTGTGGACACTGCCCGTAAAAGAAGAGCCAACATTTAACTTCAAATATGAGGAAATCCCGTGTATTTGTTGAAATTACAGCCCGCACTAGGTCAGTGCGGGCTGTACAGCTAATTGACTGCATCTCATATACGGGCTGGCTCGACCGGGGTGGTACCACCCTCTCACAGAAGATCGGCGTAAAGCAGCTATTACAGCTGCGTTTCGTACGATGAGTGAGAGAGCCGAAAGACCAAACCTTTCCTCTCCTTCCGTTCCACTCCCCTTCAGGTCGGCAATATGCGAGCAATGACTTTGGTATTGGAAGCATCTATAGGCTACGGTAACTGCTTAACATCAGGCGGGCAGTACGCTTTTTTGACACCGCAGTCCTATAAAAAAGTGCGATAAACTACTAGGTTTGACGTAACACTTCCTCACACTGGAACATAGGGCTAATTCTGTCAAAGAAAAGTTCTTTATTTCCAAGTAATTCACCTCCATGTCTCGACAATCCGGTAACATAAACAATGATACAGGGAGCTTATGATACAGCGAGCTAATTTACTGTGATACGTGAACTTATTACGAGGCGTCAGGTACATTACGTGGTTAATACATCAAGTTCTGTTTGTTCGCCCGTGGCGGTACCTACTACATCTACTAATTGGCCATTAGTCTAAATATATGTGCTTTATCAAGTGTATGAGTATTTCGTTGTACATTAGTAGTGTAGCTGTATGCGAGCAATAAATTATTTTCGTAAGTAAACTAAATTTAACTCAACTAAACATCGTCGTTCTTTTCATGGATACAATGCAAGGCAGCAATATTTGTAGTTGTTTAAAATGTAATTTTTTCGTATTTTTTTTTTCTTTTGGGCATACCGTTGCCTAGAACTCAGTTTTGACGTCGAGCCGGAGCACTATGAGTGTTTGGGCGAGGCATCTGGACGCATCAAATAACGAAAGCTGAACGACATAACAATGGTATCCCTATAAATACTAACCATGGACCAATTACTAAGGGGACTGGCCCTAAGCAACTCGGCCGAGTGGTCGGCCTAGTACTAACATCGACATAAAACGAAGCGAGTAGTTCAACTATTTACCGGTAGATAGAACAATGAAAATGAAAAAACAATGATCACGTTTTTTTTCATACATACATCTAATAAGGGCACCTCTTTCTTTAGTCTTTACTCTGTGGTACTAACAGTAGGTAGGATTCTTCCTGCAAGTCTATGAAGTGATTACCTAACAGTGAGGTAATTGAGCCCAAAGTTGTATGTACCTACTCAGATTTTGAAGGGAAGGGTTAAGCGGAGTTTAATTAACACATTCATCGCAAAAAAACTTCGATTAAAAAAAATGCTTCCATTTCAGTGGAAAATTTCAGCAAACGTAATTAAGTTTATAGTACGTTTTTTTATACTTGTCCTATTTGGTAAGCAAAGATGGCGTCCAGCGGGGCGATTGCGTTACTTTTTTGTCAATGTTTCAATTGGTTTGGCAAAACCATTGAAACATTGACAAAAAAGTTACGCAGTCGCCCCGCTGGATGCCATCTTTGCTTACAAAATAGGACAAGTATAGAAAAGCGTACTATACCTATTCACTGGGCATACAGAACACACTCAATCAGTCGTATTAGCTAGGTAATCATTTAATTGGTTCGGACTGAAAATAGACCCCGCTCTTCCCTACAACCAATTCCTCTAATGCACACAGCATTGGATCCTTTTATGTACACAACTACCGATCGAGTTGCTAGTGAAATGTTAGCATCCAATTTAATTAAAAGTCTTAAATAAGTTATTTGTTCGAATAGTGCACTCAATAAGGTTTTCTATTGTGTTGGTTTATAAAGACTTCAGTATTGAATTTGAATAAAACGTCGTGCTTATACCTTCTACTATCTATTAGTAGGGGGTACCTAATTATACCGAATTAGGTCCGTCTACATGTCGCGAGCAGCGCGCCTAAATAATCAGTTTTGACGACTGACCACGTAGACATTATAGGTAGGTACCTGATTAATAATTCGGGCGCGGCGCGGTCTTATCTATTGGACCGGGAGCCCAGCGTGCTAATTGTGGATTTACTCCGGCGTCGCCCAAACCTATTAGATTCGGTAGATGAGATGATATGAAGAATACATTGTTCTGGATGATTCCACTATCAGCGGTGGGGGAAGCGCCTACATGACAATTTCAAATTTAAAAAAACAGCAATGACATGGATACTCAAGCGTGTCATATATTGATACTTTTCATGCTCCAACATGATAATATGAAAAAAAAAAATTACTCGAGCGAGTCAGATTTTGTAAGCATCTATAGGCTACGGTAACTGCTTAACATCAGGCGGGCCGTACGCTTTATTGCCACCGCAGTCCTATAAAAAAAAAAAAACAATTTTAGAGGGGGTGTTCAGTGAAACTCCCAGATGCACCCATTTCTTAGACTGACGATCAAATTAGCAAAATTGACTCTTTTGACACTTCTTAGCTAGTAATGAATCCCCCTTATCTTAATCTGACGAGTTCGAATATTTTAAGATGGTCTATTTTTTTTTGGTTCCCCTGAGCGTACCCACCAATATTAAGGGCTCATACTGGTTGGAGGTTATCAATATGTAAGCTATCTCCCTTATCTTAATCTGACGCGCTCGAGTAAATCCAGAAAACCCTTCTACGGCTCCCCATCTATATCTCTTTACCGAAATTCATCAAAATTAGTTTAGCGGTTTAGTTGTGAAATCGTAACAGACAGACAGACAGGCAGACAGACATACTTTCGCATTTATAATATTATTAGTATAGATAAATGACCAATATCCATGTTTAATCATGTATCGTAATGGAATCAATGCAACAATATCTCGAGGGACCGCGTGGGCGTGTACCTACAAGAAGCAATCTTCCACAAGGCCGACCACAACACCAAATCCCAGTAGATTCACGGTTGTCTTCCAGCTCCGAAATTCAATAATACTACTTCACCAAGCCAACTAGGAACCTGTCAAAAGTGACGTCACCCGCACAAAAAGGTGGCGGTGTGCGGTGTAGCAGGCGGGAAGCCGCAGGCGAGAGCGGGTTGTGGGCGGTATGCGGGCGGGGAAGCCGCATTCCATCTGAGTTCCTAGTTGGCTTGGTAGAGTAGTGTCATCATCATAATACAATATGGGAAGATTGTCTTATGTTATATGTTAAACCAATTTTTCACCTATTAATTTATTAATTAGCTTCCGATTTGTTCCCTTTTTGTAAAAGACTTCAAAGCCTCGCTTGAGTAAAGAAAGTTAGTTTCACATTATATTGAAACTCGGTACATAAACCTTCGCTAGGAACCGAACTTGCGCCGGATCCGCTAATTACGATACACCCGGTACCGTCGAACAAACTCGTTGCTCCCTGAAAAGTTCAATGGGCCCCGCCATGTAACTTTATTTTACTTGCCTTCGGAGATTTTCTAAAGAAATCTTCGTCATTGTTTTATATACTTACTAGCCCGGTTTGCCCGATGGAATTTCCCATTGTATTGATAGAATTGGTCGTCGGGTGAAAATGACGAATTTCCATCCCGTATTTCACCCCCTTCGGGGATGAATTTCCAAAAACGCTGACACATCTAAGTTTTAGTTTTATAAACATAGGACGTAACATCGATTTATGTTTTTCTTATTTCAATAGTTACAGATTTGCATACAACATACTTTCATTCCCTATTTATCTTCCTTAAAGGATGAATTTTCAAAAGTTTACCAACCGTTTTTTGAGATTTTGAGATGGTTATTGTAACGTTGTGTGAAAATGCTTTGCAGTAAATACATTATGCATGTTCTTATGCGTAACAGTAGGTTTTCTAGGAGACGAATATACTTTTTGTCTAGATAATCCGATATTTATGCAAAAACACAACATAAAGGGGTATCCACACCTGAGGTTAAGTGGTCGTCTATGCTCCTGAGAGGGTTGCTGATGGTAAAAAATATCCATATTTTAAGAACAAAGCTCTATGTTTCGGGGTAAGGGTGCTAATAATAGCACTAAAATCCTAATATCCTTTAGCTTTACTTTGTCGGGCCAAAAAATTAAAAACACGAGTTATGTCAAAATTCATAATGAAATTGACTAGGTAGATTTAATACGAGTTTAACTTTTTTTGTAATAACACTGAGATCTTTTTGCATAAAACTTTGTTTTTAAAAAAATTTTAAAAATAGTTTTACAAAACAGTGGTTTAGATGAAATCTTTTGGAATTCTTACAACAAATAAAAAGTAAAATAGGTACGTATTAAAATAGTTACACAAAGTAACTCTAAAATAATACAGATTATTTTTATTTACTTGAAAAATAAAATACTAGTAGAGTAAATGTTTTCTTTATAAAAAAAAGTACCTACGCTTGTTTTTTATTTGCCCGCACGGACATCAATATAACACTTGTGGTGTTAAGTAAAGTCGTAAAAAAATAAACAGCCGAATGCAGCAATTTAACGACATAATTATTATTTTTTATTCGCGGTCTTATTTTTTACTTCAAAATGTACACAAACAAAATAAAGTAAAACAAAACAAAGCTATTTTGCGGCTCATTCGTTTTCGGAAAATCCAATATTTTAGTATTTTATTAAGGGAAACCGCGCAATAGCGCATGCACTTTCACGTTAATTTCAGGGGAATAATATTATCTATTTCGATAACATTAACGTCTAACACACACAAAGCAATATTTAAATAGTAAGTAATTAGTGATGTTGAAAGTAGTACAAAATTTAAAATGATTAGTAATGTTAAAAGACTAGTTTAAAGTTATTAGACTTATTAGAGTTGTTAAACTAGTTCAAAATTTATAATGTTAGTAATTAGTGATGTTAAACTAGTTCAAAATGTATAATTTTAGTAATTAGTGATGTTGAATATAATGCAAAATTTAAAATTATTAGTAATGTTAAAAGTTAAGTTTTAAGTTATTAGTGATGTTAAACTAGTTCAAAATTTATAATGATAGTAATTAGTGATATTGAAAGAAGTGCAAAATATAAAATTATTAGTGATTTTAAAAGTTAAGTTTTAAGTTATTAGTGATGTTAAACTAGTTCAAGATTTATAATGTTAGTAATTAGCGAAGTTGAAAGTAGTGTAAATTTTAAAATACCAAGAATTAGGGATGTGAAAGTAGTGCATGTGCGGCATGGCTGTGTGGTGTGCGGGCTCGATGCCGCCACATGCCGCTGCGGCTGAAACCTATTTGCCGCTACAAATGAGTGGGAAATTCTAAAATACTGCAGCATTTGCACGATATTATTCTATTCAAAATTATGTTAATCCGCTTCGTTAAGTTACTCAGTACCCGAGAGTGTATCGATTGTAAGGAAAACGTATTAAAAAAAATGTAAGTAAAATCCCAGTTGAAAACAAAGAATTTGTAAAAAATACTAGTTATGTCTTGGAACGCGCACAAATTTAAACAAAAGAAAAGATAGGAGGCGTTGGAAGAAGATTATCCACTTCCCACCGCTGCAAAGCGGGAGACAAAAAAATTAGTATAGGCTGATAGGTAAGTATACACAAAGATTAATTAAGTCACACACGGCGACAAGGTTCACCACCTGTCACGTTGGGTTCTGACTACCTGGTGAAACGTGGGCTTTGAGTTAACTTAATACCTCCACAATGTGGTGGTGTATGGCCACTCAAGCTTCTGACTACCCCCGAATGGGGATAAAAGTCGTGACGTAATATTTATTTTTTTATTAATTAAATAAGTACCTATAGAAATGTGCTAAACATGCAAATCATGCAAAGAAACAAGACTGCCTATATAATTGTATTTGCTCTGTAATTCAGTCGAGTAACCGACGTTTGTAGCAAGTGTAACAATGTAAGGTTCCTTTAAATTAAAGAACATGGGCCACTTATACCCCGAAAATTCCCTTCCCAAGTAATAGGACTTACACATTTCTAAAGCTTCTATTAAGTACCACGATCCTATTAAGAGCGAAAGCTGCAATGAGCCAAGACGCCCGAGCCCGCATCGGTGGAGCGAAAGACCGCCCTACACTTGGAATACTGCCATAACCTTTATACAGGGTTATTGGTAAAACACTAACAACCTTGCAGGGGCGTATTACTAACATAATACCGTATTAACAACAACTTTTGTTCTATGACTAACTACATTAAATTAAAAATTTAAAAAACCCCCGACAAAAAAAAATCCTTTAAAAAAAGATAAAAATAATACCTGAATATTTTCACCCAAGCGTCGTCGTTGTGTCGTGGGACCGCAGGTTACTCTACATCTACAGGTTACTCTAAATGTAATGTACTTAGCGGTCCCCCGACACAACGACGACGCTTGGGTGAAAATATTCAGGTATTATTTTTATCTTTTTTTAAAGGATTTTTTTTTGTCGGGGGTTTTTTAAATTTTTAATTTAATTTTTATTTCATGCTTTTTTAAACTTATATTACCGGTGTACTAACTGCCCAGCTTGTATTAGCATGTACTCGTCAAAACGCATCGTATGAGCCCAAACACAAGGTAGATGCCGTACACCGTTGAGGAGTTCTTCTGATGATGCCTGCGCATCAGGTCAAGGTTGTCATACTTTGTAATATCATTGACAAGTGACAGGATTTCAAATTTCGTATCGATCAGACCTGTGGAAGTTGTTTATATCTTTTCATCAACTAGAAAAGAGCTGATAGTCTTCAAACGGCTGAGCAGATTTTCTTGAAACATAGCTAAGAACACTCTCGATTAACTCACCTTTCAAACAAAAAAAACTAAATCCAAATCGGTCCATCCGTTCAGACGCTATGATGCCACAGACAGACACACAGATACACAGATACACAGATACACAGATCCACAGATACACAGATACACAGATACACAGATACACACGTCAAACTTATAACACCCCTCGTTTTTCGTCGGGGGTTAAAAACAAAAAAAAATAACAAAAAATCCCTTCCTAAAATGTATGAAAAAATATTGTTTTCTCATCTAGAGGAAAGCCATGGTCCGTGGTTGTAATCCACTATGCCCTAAAGTACCTAAACGGACCACGGCTATCCACTAGATGAGCATATTTTCTTGGTTCATACATTTTAGAGTGTGATTTTTTGTTATTTTATTTTTTTGTTTTGTAAAAAGTCATAGAACAAAAGTTGTTGTTTTTGATGTCAGTAATACGCCCCTGCAAGGTTGTTAGTGTTTTACCAATAACCCTGTATAACCACTGGTAATGTCTCGTTTGTGTTGTGATGGACCCTAGTTTAGTTTCTTATCTATCAGACAGGTTTATCTTTAATTAGAGATTGTTGTCTGGAAACGTTGATCCACTATGTACTACGTAGATACTAAAAAATGCAAAACAATTTAGGATTTACGGTTGAAGATTTGGATTTAGGGACTTAAATATTTGAGTAGCCTTCAAGTATTCGGCCGTGAGACATTCTGAATATTGTATTCTACGTGTATCAAATAAAAGTAGGTAAACATTGATGTATTATTTTAGCAGGTATGGTACCTCTTAACATTGCAATCACTAGTCTTGTGTATTCACACATCTGATATCACACTCGCAATTCGTTAACCAACAGGCATTGTGATGCGTATTATTCACCGGGAGATGAGCCGTATAATTATTGGCAATATAGACATTTTGTGTGGACATTTGGACAGTCACATTTCTCCCTCTTTCTTGGTAATGTCTTTGTAGACAAACCTAATTTGCGATTTAAATAAATTGTAGTTACATTTACGTAAACGTATACGGTTGAATTCATTCAGTGCTACATTAAGCCCACCTCTGTCGACCGAAGACCCCAGGGGTCTTAAGCTAGGGACGTCAAAGGATTAACAGTTAAATCCTATAATTTTAACTGGCGGACAAAAGGACGGTGTTAATTTTAATTTCTGCTTCTCTGATTAAAGAGTCAAGCTTGCTATATTTAACTGATCATGATATGGTAGTATAGTAACTAGATTGATAACATAATAGCAAGAAATACCTTTCTGTATTGTTGAATTTATTATCTTTATTTATTTTTAATTTATGTATGCGTTTTCTGGAGCATTTTTGTAGCGTGCAAATCAGGAAAGCAAGATGAAGGATATAAAACATTAACTACTTTTTGATATACCTAGGTATATTTTTATTTTCTATACGTAAGCCATAGATAATTTTTTAGTTTCCCCGAGGGCGCTCCAAGTAGATTGAGCCTGCGCACTAGTAACATGCGGCAACAGATACTAGGTACACTAAAGGCGGCGTACTTACTTCAGTACATTTGACAGAAATGTAACGTCACGACTTTAATCCCCATTCGGGGGTAGTCAGAGGCTTGAGTGGCCATACACCACCACATTGTGGATGTATTAACCAACTCAAAACCCACGTTTCACCAGATAGCCAGAACCCAACGTGGCAGGTGGTGAACCTTGTCGCCGTGTATACAGGAACTGACTATTACCTAATCCCGAGGGATAGGTATGTTTCCTCACGATGTTTTCCCTCACCGTCAGCGAACTGTAAATTATGCACATAGATGAAAATTCAACCATTGGTGCATGCCCCACCGGGGATCGAACCTGGGACCTTCTGATTGCTAGCCCAACCTTTTCACCCCTAGGCTACAGTCGCTTCACACACGCTACATTTGACAGCAACCAATATATTATGAAACTGACGTGCCGCGACGATGAAGTGGCTGCATTCTTTGGAACGATATTTCTTAGCTGAGCGGTATCTTTCATAAACTTTCATAATATAATTTTCATCGCGTGAAACTTTCATATTTATGCCTACACTTTATATAGACTACTTACTAAGCGACTGTAGCCTAGGGGTGAACAGGTTGGGCTAACAATCAGAAGGTCCCAGGTTCGATCCCCGGTGGGGCATGCACCAATGGATGAATTTTCATCTATGTGCATAATTTACAGTTCGCTGACGGTGAGGGAAAACATCGTGAGGAAACCTACCTATCCCTCGGGATTAGGTAATAGTCAGTTCCTGTATACACGGCGACACGGTTCACCACCTGTCACGATGGGTTCTGACTATCTGGTGAAACGTGGGCTTTGAGTTGGTTAATACCTCCACCATGTGGTCGTGTATGGCCACTCAAGCCTCTGACTACCCCCCGAACGGGGATAAAAGTCGTGACGTTACATTACATTTTTTTTTTATCTTATATAGGTAACTTTTTTATTTAAGTTACGTCTAGACTAGAGTCAAAGGGAGGATCCACGCGTAACTAAATCCCTAGTAAGCATAGTTAACATTTCAGGCTCATTACTAATGCATGTGTAGATAACAGCGTTTGATGTAGATGCGGCCCGCTTATACCCAAAAATAACAACCATAAAACCGTATAATTTATTAAATAGGAGCGTATTTGCTTATTTTTGGGAATCTGTGGGAATAGATTCAATTTTAAGCAGATTCTTCTTGTAAGTATTGGAATTTTTTGTAACAGTGTATGAATTCATTAATTAAGGATGCATTAAGGATTGCGACAACATGGTGCTTTGCACTTTATTTTTACAATTTTAATCATTTGTTAGTCGAGTTTTTTGTGCCCGAGACTTTGTAGTTTCATGGAATTTAACAAAAAAAATTGGTTAATGTTTGCTAAAATAAAAGCTAGTTAAAGTTAAAGTGCCGTCAAAATCGGCTCAGCCGTTTCGGAAATTTTCCGGAAGAAATAGACATACAAAAAAATATAGATACGTAGTTATAAGTAAGTAGTTTTTTATATAATAATATCCTGGGACATTTTTTTACACACGGCTACCTGATCCCAAACTAAGCAGAGCTTGTACTATGGAAACCAGATAACTGATATTGCTACATATACTAGTTTTTTATTTGTAAATACATACTTAATATACATATACACCCAGACTCGGGACATACAGACATGTTCATGCACACAAATGCATGTCCCGGGTAGGAATCGAACCTACGACCTGCAGCGTGAAAGGCGCCTCCACGCCAACCACGCTAACGGGCCCGTTATATACTTTTATGCATTTGGTAAAAAGCTGTTATTGACATTACAAACAGCCTTCCTACCTAAATTTTAAAAAGAACTACGGAACAGCAACGTATAAAAATACTCACCCATTTCCTTTTGACCTTTAAGGTATATATCCAATATAGACAGGCAATAGAAAAAGGGGTGTATAGATGAGGCATTAAGGACCTATTTTATGGGTGTTTTTTCATCGGTTTTGCGGCGTTCGCTGTTCTATACCCCGAATAATTTGTCGATAAAATTGTTGAATATATGTATAATAGGGCCTTGAATGTCGCCCAAAAACAATGACGATGTAATTTGGGACGCAATTTATTTAAATTGTCGGTGTAAATAAGACATCAAATGGATTTCAGGATACATTGTTACTAAAAGGCCACAATTCCAAGTTTAGATTCTATCTAGAAATTTCTATCACATAAAAAAATGTTAATAATTTGCTTATTGCTGGCCATAGATTAATTAGAGTTACGCGTGCTATACCGCCCTCACGAAGACCAACCATTAATCAATGTTGCTGAAATTAGAATTCAGGACCGAACGCAAGTGATAACGCAGTCTAGGATGTCAGTATCACCAGTAAAGTTTTTACTATCCTTAATTAACTTGTCTATATTTTATCTTGGCGTTGGCAGAAACATCGTTAAATGATAGAGCCACAAAAACCAAAATTAAATTAATTTGTTAAATGAATTATGCCTCCCGATTTTATAATGAATGCGTGTGTTATAATAATAACCATAATATGAGCTGGGGTAATCTTTAAGACCCAGACGGGTAAATTAGGAAAATACAATTCCAAAGTAAGATTTATTTTCCCGTCGGTAAAGCAGTTTTATTTATGTTTTTTTGTGAGGTAGGTTGTCGCCTAAACCTTCAAAAGCATATGGTGAAGTAAAAAACCAGTAAATGAATTATAGCTTCGACTAAAAAGTCTGCATCGCAAGAACTGTGGCCATCAGTCATACCGTCTGTGTCGGGGACGCGCCATTCATCAACTGGCCCGAGTCAACATGACTAAGCGAAGAATTTTGGCCCTAACATGGGCCGCTTACACCACCGTGGGTAATATCAGCCTACGTTATATGAGAGTAATTTGCGGTTACCTGAACAAACGGAGACAGAATAACCTCTTCGCATAAATATGTGGGAGTGAAATAATATAAGTAGGTAGGCTCTTTTGATACCGCGGTTATTTTGGCAGGTATTGTACCTCCTAACTTTGCAATCAGTAGACTTAGGCCCAGAGCGTACCACTACATGAAACGAAATTCACAACTCTGTTATCGCATTCGCGATTCGACAATTAAGGGCCTTATCACACTAGCGGTTTCAAAGCGGAGCGGAGGTGCAGCGAACACGCCGCGGGCACCCGCGGGTGCGCAGCGCAGACGTCGCGGGTGGCCAGCGAACACGTCACGGACGCGCAGTGAATATACATTACAACCTTTGCGCGGCGAGTTTGTATGGCGTCCAAAGCGCTATCCACGGTGAGCTCGCTGCGCGTCCGCGACGTGTTCGCTGCGCACCCGCGACGTCTTCGCTGCGCACCCGCGGCGTGTGCTGCGCCTTCGCCCCACTTTGAAACCGCTAGTGTGATTGATAAGGCTCTAAGAAGGCATTGCATTAATCACCATAGAAGATGAGCCGTATTGGTAATACTTACTGAAATCTTTTCTACATCATTTTCCGCAAACGACTGAGTCGTACTGAGACCATGGACTCTGTAGTTAGATACGACAAACTATTTTGGTCAGTTCTTGGTAGGTTATGTTTATGGAAAACTTACATTTCCCATCACACTTTCAATTACTGAAATGGCGGCATTTAAGAACATTTTATTATAGGTAACTGATCCATTATCCTTTGTCGCAATAACAGGAGTGGTACAACAAGCACATTTCTCAAAGATAAGTACCGATCATTTTTATCCCAGATTCGGCACAGGATAATACAATTTGGCAGTTGGGTTTGTACACCGGTGACACGCGACAATACGCGTGATAAAGTCCTATAATAATTCAATACTATTTGTGCGGTAAACACATGACAAATAAAAATGTGTCGTGTACTTTATTTTCTGTCCCATTTAGCAGTTTGAGACGTCGTCATCTGTCATTTTTGTATGGCGAGTCGGTAACTTCAAAGGTTACCGACCGTCGACGACGTCGACGGTCGGCTCGTGCGGTGTGGTCCGAGGCCATCCGCGTTTTCACGGACGAGCATGTCAAAAATGTATGTAACTTGAAAGGGTGCGCGATATGTTCTCTTTCACTTTTCATTTTGGAATGACAAAATGAAAAGTGAAAGACCGGGTGCGTGATATCGCGCACCGTGGAAACAGCCCCGTGCGCGGTTCGTGGATGTACGCGGTCGTCGGCCGTGCGCGAGGCAGTCCGCGATATCACGCACCGTGGAACCCCGCGGTCAGAGTGATGTAACTTTCAAATTTTATTACTCGTACAGACTTTTTCAAAATCATAATTCAATTAATATTAAAGGCCAATTTCACTTTAGATATTTGAGCCAACCAATTAGTTGAAACCCGTCAATTTCAGTTTTCAAAAGTGCTTTTTAAAGCTGAAAAGTCCTTTAAATTCATCGTCTAGATTTTAGTATACAGTAATTAAATTACTTGTGCTTGAAGCACCTGAATAACTTTATTTTAATCTCTTGACGGGCACACTCCAATATAAACTTGTCAAATTTATTGTAGTTGTCGTTTGACACTTACATAATTAGTATAATTGTCATATTTTTTCAAAATAGGATACCTATTACCTACGTTGGATGAAGGTACACATAAAAAATCAATTCATATCCCCAACTATGCGGGGAATTTGTCTTGACACGTTTCCCCGAAGTTCTATTGTTGGATTATTTAATAAATGTCAACGTCACGCCTCTTACAATAACTGGCTATCTTATAGGCCGGCCAAGATTTGATTAATATCTCTCTTATTACATTGTCAATTATTGGAACCCTTTAATTTTCAGAGATAAATGCATACTATAATACTAAAAAACACGTAATCTGAAATACATATACAAATACATGTCTATGTTTACTTTTGACTGTACAAGCAATATAAAAGTAGATGTTCAATTTCGCGATATTATCTCCAATCAACGTCAGAAAATATTCCTTTGTATCATTAAACAAAGATAGAACGAAATTGGCCAAACAACCCTAAAAATAACAAATATGTGGAATATTCCCAAAGAAAATGCGAAAGTAAAATATAATATATTTCCAAATTACATGAAGCCTGCAGGGCATAATAAGATGATTGTGTTCATATATTTTTATTTTTCAGCTAATATTTTTATTTATGACCGCATACCCTTGAATGTTGTCGGTTAAGTAATCCTCAGTCGTACTATGCTAAGCGACAATATTATTAAAATGTAGTATTAAAACGCGGTAACAAAAATTACAAGCGACACCATTTCCATAAAACTTTAATTTTTAATTTTGTCACTGACACATTTCACGGGGTTTTTTTTAAATAAAAAACTCATAATAAAGTAATGAGGGTGTCGTTTTAAAAAAGAAGTTGCGTAGCGATGAAATATTATTCAGGGTAGATTTAGCGAGACGTTTATTGAAATATTATGCGTCGCTCTAAGCTACGGAGTAATTCTTCAGGATTATGAAATAAAAAAATAATGTTGTTGTGGCACAATGTTTTCACTTTATTTCTTCTATTTTAGGAGGCTGTAAATTACCCAAAAACCTAGCTCAGAATGTAGTTTTGGTTACTTATTATAGTGTTACCAAAAAAATTATACTTAGAGATTTTTAGCCAGTTAACGATGGTTTATACTTACGCAAGTATTCCTAGGAACGACATTGATTTGTAATGCCAGTGTAAGGCCATCATTACTTTCTATGGGGAAAAATCTGATGTTCTGAGAATACATATATATCAGTGACTTATATTATTTAAAAGCGTTATATTATTTAAATTGTTTAAAAAGCGTTTTAAAAGTGTATGACAAAATAGGTAGGTACTCTAATTGTATGAAGTAGGTAGATACGTCCTTATATAATAACATCGTAAATGAGTAATCCAAACTAGGTCAGAAAAAATATGCGATAAAACCAATTTACAAATAAACCTAAAGCTATTTTCGGTCAACCGCAATAAGGAAAACAAACAATAATATGTAAATCTAATGTAGAAGAACAAACTCGTCGACGCGTGTCGGAAGATTAGATAAAACTTTCAGAAAGTGTTGCACAAACAGCCGCCGACAGACACACAACTTTGTACAGGGGCGGATTTGATACGCTGGCTGCCCTAGGCCTATGGAAGATTGCTGCCCCCCTACTCCCTGTAAATCACGAAAACTTTAATGATAATGAATAATAATAAAATAAATAAAAACGAGCGTCAGACTTAAAATTATCTCAATTAGTGTATTAAAATATGATGCATACCGTTTTGATTTGCGAGTGTTGTGAATTTCGCCAAGTTCTGCCGCCCCCGAAATTTTGCCGCCCTAGGCCCGAGCCTATTCGGCCTATACCTAGGGAAATCCGCCCCTGACTTCAAATAGAAACTAATGTTCCTAAAGCGACGATACCGCATATAAATAACGGTGTGATATAGGTACGTAGCAGTCTGCTGAGACCCAATATTCAGGGTGATTCGGGGGCACGTCCGCAGAAGATTCATATTTCATCCCTAACAGTGAGGCCATAAGATTCAACAGCTGTGCTGTGCTCTTGACTTTGCTGCGTATTATAACCATTGTTGACAATCTATAGTCCGCGACAGGTCGAGATGACATTCGGGTTATGAGCATTTTGCAGAATAAAATCCGAATCAAAATTAGCGGGACCCGCAACGCAACAGAATAATTTAATTCAATAATTTTGTGGGCGATTTTAATTGTTTATCGGGTCCTGCTAATTTTGATTCGGATTTTATTCTGCAAAAAGCTCATAACTCGAATGTCATCTCGACCGGTCGCGGCCTATAGGTATACAAATAAATAAAATTGAAGTGTCTGTTTGTAACGTAAAAGTAACAGCTTTTGACCGGACTTTCACGGATACCCTTTAAGAATGTAAAAAAAAAACAGGAAAAGTGCTTTACTACGTCATCTCTGTATAAACATAGCTTAGACCGCTAGTCGACCCGTCATTATAAGTTCACGACCACTTACAATAAGTAACAACTTTTGCACTAAACCTAGTGCAGCTAAATGAAGTACTTTGAAGGAGCTCACTCTGCGTAACACTAATGATTGTACACGTAGCAGTTCCAACAACATCTACCTACCAACCTACTTCATAACATAAAGCGGAGCTAGGCAGAACTAACACAGCGTGCTATATCTCAGCTAGTATACCTATCTGTTTCGTGGCCTCACCAAACTCGACACGGCCGCAAGGGACAAGCAAGTCACTTGCGGCGATGACTGTATGTAACAGTTGTCACGGCGACTGTACCGCCGATTGTGTTATCACGGAAAATAGAATAACATAACGTGGCTTAATATCTCACGAGTGTCACGATCGCGTCTGGTATGAAGAATTTATTTGGATATGTTTCGTGATGTTACACGCGTGCGTAGGTACTTCTCGGTGAGATGAATGTGTGTTCGTTAGTTTATTATATTAGATGTAACGGCTAACGGTGTATCGTTGCGTAAAAATATTTTTTTCATTTACTAAATAATGAATAAATATTGCCAAACTATACCTACGGACATCTAGCTGTAGTTACGCTTGTAATAACTAGATCCTGTTATCTACATATTGCTAAGAGCAACACAGAAAATAGGTATCCGTTATCATTTAACATAGAGGTATAATATATACGTCTACTTTGTTAGAGGTCAACGTTTCACCTTTGAAAACCCAGGTCGCAAACCTTAAAAATGGTTATAACTTTAGGTACAAATTCGTAAACGTACTTCATTACTCTTTATAGTGTCCATAACCTTCCATGAACCTGTTTTAGTTTTAATATGGACTTTTTCCGAAATAATACCGGGGTAGTACCACCCTGTCGCAGAAGATCGTCGTAGAGCAGCGCTTTTTTGCCATATCAGCTCCTATAATTATTTTTATAAAAAAAAAACCGACTTCAAAAAAACCTGATGCACTAAAAAGCCTGAAATAATATTTCTATTACCACCTCTGCCTACCCCTTCGGGAAAACCAGACGTGATGGTGTGTTATCGAGTATTTGGGGTCGGTGCCAATCTATCTTCTTACTTTTATAGTAGGTAGACTTGGCATACCAAGATTGGCACCGACTTCAAATACTCGATAACACACCATCACGTCTGGTTTTCCTGAAGGGGTAGGCAGAGGTGGTAATAGAAATATTATTTCAGGCTTTTTAGTGCATCAGGTTTTTTTGAAGTCGGTTTTTTTTTTATAAAAATAATTTTATTTCACGATTTTTAGTGGCGCCATACCAATGAACATTTTGGCATATTGAACCGTATGAAGTAAGCCCAACAAAAGGTAACTGCTGTAAATCGTTGAAGAATTCCCTCGTCTGTGTATGGTCTCCATCATCAGACCTGTAATGGCACTTATAAACGATATGGATGCAAAGTTCCCATCAATAGAAATGAATTAAGCCCAAACACCAGGTAATTGCTGTAAATCGTTGAGGAGTTCCCTTGACTGTCCTACGTCTTCATCATCAGACCCCTAATGACAGTCACAACCCATCTAGGTGTAAAGTCCTCACCAATACAAATTAATCAAGCCCAAACACAAGGTAGCTACTGTAAAACGTCGAGGAGTTCCCTTGACTGTCCTACGTCTTCATCATCAGACCCCTAATGACAGTCACAACCCATCCAGGTGTAAAGTTCTCATCAATACAAATTAATCAAGCCCAAACACCAGGTAATTGCTGTAAATCGTTGAGGAGTTCCCTCGACTGTCTTTCGGCTCCATCATCAGATCGACTCCAGACCTTCATAAAATAGTAGTGCTTTAAAATAGTTTAAAATTACAAACGCACTAGTCGCCCCTACGATTTTCGAAGGTTCCCCTCGATTTCTCTGGGATGCCATCATCAGATCCTGGTTTCCTTATCATGGTACCACCGCTGGAATATCTCCTTTCCAACAAAAAAAGATTCATCAAAATCGGTTCATAAACGACGAAGTTATCCGCGAACACACATAAAAAAATATATATATATATATATATATACGGTCGAATTGAGAAACCTCCTCCTTTCTTGAAGTCGGTTTAAAAAAATGATGAATTATCATTAACATAATCAGAATAATATCAGTAGATTATAAAGATCACATTTTCATTTAAAAAAATAGAAGAAAATGAACACGAATTTGTACGACATGAAAACACAACACTAACTAAAATAGCATCTGTGAAACTTCAGCATCTTATCCGCTCTCACTTTAGACCAAAAACTAGAAGGAGTCCATAACTCGCGGGATGTCACCCAACTTTAGATTGGGACGAAATCCTTAAGTACTTCCGAGCATTTGTCTGTTCTCATATCGGTACAATAAACAACCTTTCAGATAAGCGACTTCAGAACGGATCAAAACTTCTAAACGACTTTAAATCCTTTTCATTATTAATTGAGAAGTGCTTTAGAACAGTCGTAACGTTATCTTTATTAATAAATCGGATTTAATTTGTTTAAGTTTGGTTGATGCTAATTTAGAATCGAGATTAATAGCATTAAATGGAACTTAATGTTACAAACGTATCTGACTATAAATATAGATATAATGGTCAATTAAAAACCCTTTTTGGTTAGTTTTACCCTGATTATTTTTGCTGCGATTACTGATCATCAGTCAGACCAAAGACTTTACCAAAGAAGAGGGAGACATGTGACCCGTCCAAAATGAAACTAAGACCATGAGGTCAGTACTTACAGAGCATCATTTTGAACGCGTTTGTATTGTCAATACGGCTCATCATTAATTTCACTTTCTGGTGAATGCAATAATATGCATCAAAGTGCCTTCTTGTGTATTTATGTGTTTTTAATTGAAAAAATAACAAATAAATAATGTGTGAATTTCGCTGCATGTAGTGGTGCGCTGAGTACAAGTTTAGTGGTTGCAATGTAAGAGGTACCGTATCTGGCTAATCTGTAAGTCAGACTGTGTGTGGTGTGCATGGACCAGTTACTAAGGGGACTGGCCCTAAGCAAGTCGGTCGAGTGGTCGGCCTAGTACTAACATCGACATAAAACGAAGCGAGTAGTTCAACTATTTACCGGTAAATAGTAAAATGAAAATGAAAAAACAATGACCACGTTTTGTTTCATACAAATATCTAATAAGGGCACCTCTTTCTTTAGTCTTTACTCTGTGGTGGTGTGATTGCACACCATTTTTATTTGATTTGTGGTAAAGTCAGGCTGTAGCCAATTAACTGCAGCTGGGCTGGCTAGACCGGTGTACCAGCTTCTCACAGAAAGTCAGTGTAAAATTGCCATTACAGCTTTGCTTCGTAGGTTGAGTGAGAGAGCCGGAAGCCCAATCCCCCTTCCCACTCCATTGGCCCACTCCCATTCAGGTCGGGAACGTGAGACCGATGCCTTTGGTATTACAAGCATCTATAGGCTACGGTACCTGCTTAACATCAGGCGGGCCATACTCTTGCTTGCCACCTTAGTCACACAAAAAATATACCGTCCGTAATTCCTTAAACTGTATAACAACACCTTAAGTAGAGTCAGAAGTCTAATAGAGTTTCAGTTACATAAATTCACTGTATATTTATTCATAATTCTACGAACTCCTACGGTAGATACATTCCTAGTACTTGAACTGTCTTCCGCTTACTATGCTAATTTGGAACAATTAATTAGCCAAAATGTTCATACCACTGGTTGTGCATGTAACGTGCAAGTTATTTAGTACGCTGAAGTTGGAACTTCGGTAATAAATCTTGAAAGGTAACATTGGAATTAATTATGTTGTTTACTTATAAATAAATACCTACTAGAATGTGAAATCCTGTGAATCCTGAGAATTTCTGAATGTGGTCTCGGGCTCTGAATAATAGGTATTCGAAAACCAAAGACATTATCAAGAAAGAGGGAGACATGCGACTGTCTAAAATAGTAGGTCCTACTAAACAGAGTCCATGGACACAGGACAGAGTTGGACAAAATTTAATTGCAAATCGCAGGTGTTGTCACAATTAACAATTAATTTTGATTTGTTCGCGATTGCAAACAAATCAAAATTAATTGTTAATTGTGACACCACATGCAATTTTCAATTAATTAATTGCAATAAAATTTTGCCCAACTCTGACACAGTACGACTTAGTTGTCCGCGAAAAATAATGTTGATGTTTTGGGATTGTGATGTTAGAAGGTACCATATCTACTAAAATTGTGTATCAATGAATAAAATATAAGTATAATAATAGTTATACAGACAGGCAGGTCATTTTAACAAAGTTATAAATAAGTACTTAATACACAATTACAAATCTAATGTAAATTATATTCACACTGTACCTAAATATATTTAGTAATTTTAGAATCCGTTTGGCATATTTTTTTAATAAAAGGACTCATTTTTAGTATGGAAAGGTATATTTAATTTTAGTAGGACCCTAGGCACAGCGCAGGATGAATATTAAATAAGTTTCATACACGCTACAGATGTAGCTAAACCGTGTGGCAAATATTCGACTAACTATCTTTAATAATATGTACGCTAAAATAAAGCGAGGTTTTTGAACACGACTGAGTTTTATAATAGTCATAACTAAAGAAAAAGTAAATTACTGATAATACCTTTTTAAAAATAGAAGCTATGATATAAATAAAACTAATTCCAAACTAAACTACTATTTTCAATCCTGAAAGGTCCTCTAAGATTAAATTGAATTGATTCGGTTTGCTTACGACTTAAATTAACGTAACCGCCGCTGACAGCTGTCTATTCTGAGATTCGATTAGATTTATTTGTATAGGAATTCCATTACTTATAGTCTATTTGCAAATTATATTTCCAGACATCAAAGAAACTTATGTAATTGATGTCTTTAAACTGAATAGACTATTCAGTTTAAAAACATTGAAACTGAAGTATCTGTTTTGACTAGACTTGTGATTCAATTACCTAAACCCAGCGCATATTGGCAGATTTTTGAGTCTCAATAAATTGGTGTTTATCTATACGAAGCTAGTCTTTATATTATAAAAAGTCCCTTTTGACGGTTAAACATGTTATATACAAAAGAATCTTAATGATTTACATTATGGCTCATCTATATTATTATACAATTATCAATTAATATGAGGCAAAAAATATACATTCTTAAACGTCAAGAGAGTTCTGATAATGGGCAACAAATAGAAATATGTTATAATATTAAGTACCGACTTACCAACAGTTAGACATGTGCTATGACACGTAAAAAAACAAAAAATATCGGCGCACCATTATCTTCCGCACGTCGTGTATATTAGTGTTTCAATCCCCGTATGTATCACAGGCTACGTAGGTGCCACCTAATGACAGCTTCATGGTTCAAATTACATTATAATTAGCCTATGTTACAATACAGATATTATCGGAGTGATCGTTATTATGAAGAGGCTTCAGTGAACATTGGGTCTGTATTGTTCCATGTAATCAAAGATGTACTAAATCTTTAGACGCGAGTTATCGCGCTTATATTGGCAACAAGAATGAGCGTTTCTTCGATGGCCGATAAGTCCCCGCAACGACACCGGCCTGAAGGGCTAGACAAGTGGCTGACGTCTACGAGAGTTCGTTCAAATCGCTACGCTTCATGTATGAAAATGACATAAGTCACGTGATCTACACATAGCAACTTGTTGTTGATCTACATAGCGACGTTTGACATTTCCATACATTGTAAAGTTTATTCTATTCTATTCGATTAGCGTTCATGCCACTTGGCTAGCCCCTCTGGCAGCATTACTGACATCGGTGGACGCATAAATCTATAATGCATGCAATACCAAAGGTATTCATCTATAGGCTATGGTAACTACTTAGTATCAGACGGTTTGATAGTTAGCCACAATAGTCATATAAAAAAAAATAACTCTCATGCTTTTCATCCATCAAAGCAGATCTAATTCTCTATATTTAATGTACGAAGTTAGGTATTCTATTTTTGTTATCCAATCGCATATTTACATTTCAGTTTAGCTAGTATTTATAACATAAACTATGATAAATAAAATGTTCATATGTTTACGAACGTTATTAAATTATGAGGCTGCTTTATGTACTATGTATTACATGCCTTTATTACATAAAGTTATTCGCTCACTGATTACGTACGTACACTTTAACGTCTCAACCATAACGGAATCCTATAACACGGCTATCAACCGGGTTTAATGTGGTTTGTTTTTGTTTTAGCGCCCCCAGCAAAGATATTAAATAAAAATATAGAGAGGTTATACGCGGTCCGTAAGTGGCACATAAAAACTTTGCTAATTGGCAAACCTGAGCTAAGTCTCGCGTGGTGTAGCATCATTGATAGACGTTAACATTGTTGTTTTTGCACGTTATAACGTACATTATCGATTTTAACACGTGTTTAATATAATATTATTATTATAAGATATCAAGCAACGTACTTCAGTCCGCCGCCGACACTTACCGCGTTTGTTTGCGCAGCATTCGTGCCATTTGAAATCACATTTTGTTGTCTAAGTAACCTATCTACCTCTTTCCTATTATATCATTGGCCCGCAGAGTAAAACTTTGTAATATAACTCACATAACAATATTTATAGGTGTTACTGTTACCTTGACTGCTGTACATAATAGGAGGGTGCTGGGCTGGGCGGTGTCACTTACAAACTCTGAAGTAACGTCATTATAACAAAAGGAGCGAAGTGAACGCGTAATGGGCCCTTCATCTTCCTCAAAAGGGACAATTTGGACGGCAAAAAATATTTGTAAGTTATTTTGGGCGACGTGCCTATTTACGAGGCTATACGGAGACGCTTGAGTAGAGTTTATGGGTAATGTACTTAATTTTTGTCGTTGTAAGGAGCGATGATTACGATGCATGGGTTTTTAGGGTTGTCGAAATGTATTGATCTTATTTTTCATCCAAAAAGGTTGTTGACCTTATTTTATTTATCAAACTTAAAATCTCATACAATCAACTTCACTAGGAAATGTAAACATCAGTCTAATTGGGGATGGGGACACACATGACACATCACCGACACACGACACACACACATACATACAGACGGCATGATCTAAAGCTGGACAGAAAAAAAAACTAGTTCTGAGAAAGAAATAAGATATTGAAGAAGTATTTCTTTTGGATTATCTATATCCCTCTCTATCAGAACTGACGTTGAACTCTATGGTCCCCAAATAATATTGCTGGTTTGTCTTTGATAAAGTAGGTATATCACCCTATATCACCCATAATTTTACGAGTCCTCTTTCTCGGAAGAAACTACGAACAAATTACACCTATTTATTATTACCCGTTTTCCTCGGGAGGTAATAGGTGCCCTTAAAATCAGGGGGGTTGGGTAAAAACCCCCTTTAAAACAAGCCGTCTGTCGCGACGTAGAGCAAAGAGTCTGCAATTACGTGGACAAATGACCCCGAGATGAGCGCAACTCGCTTATAAAATACACGCTAGAGACATCCCTGCCACGTTGAAAAGTGGGCTCTACTCTGACTCTCCGACTCTATGAATTTGTTGCGAACTCACATGTTTCTATTGCTACTGTGATTGGATACGCAAATCTGTTAGTTACTCCAATTCTAAATAAATTAAGACCAATAGTTGATGGCAATAGACTATTTTTACAATGGAAAAAAATGAAATATCTCGAGTTATTTTTTTTGTAATAACACTGTATGTATTTTTTAATATAGAATGTAAGTATGAAAAATGTCATATACTATGTCTTGACTACTGCGAGAGAGTACTAAACTGTAGGTAAGTATACGAATCATAGTAGGCCTCGCACTCTGAGGCCGCGAGCGCAGTTTTTCACCTTTATGTAACTAGTTAATTTAGCCCCTTGCTTACTCGGGTTTTTTAGCTACTGTTTCCTTGTATAACTGGTACAAGTCTATGTGAATTAAGGTAAATTGTGTTGTAAAAACAGGGTTACAATGTACCTACGTGGGATTATGTTTACCTACTGTTTTCATTTTCTTTGTAATAAGAGCCTAGGAGGTACACACAATTCTAAAGCATGATTAAGGGCCACCGCAGACTTGCTACTTTTAGCATCGGCGATCGGCGATTTTGATGCTGCGTCTCGCTCGTTCGCGCTCGAAGAAACGCGACGCAGCATCGATACGTCACAAAATCGCCGGTCGCCGATGCTAAAAGTAGCAAGTCTGCGGAGGCCCTAAAGCTAGGTTATGTAGCTTTAATTTCGTAATTACTAGGTATATTTCTTATATGACTAAGCTCAGCTGATGTTAAGCAGTTACCTTAACCTATAAATGCTTGCAATACCAAAGGCATCGCTCGCACGTTGCCGACTGAGGACTGGGAGGTGACTGGGAGGTGATTCAGAGAGAGGGGAATGGGGAGGTGGGCTTCCGGTTCTTTCATTCTTCGTACGAAACGCAGCTGTAGTAGCTGCTTTACGCCGATCTTTTGTGAGAGGGTGCAGTCAATTGACTACAGCATAAATTGTACCTAAGTACCGAAGTTCGAAATATTTTAACCTAAAAGTTACGCAATATTATAAAGTGTGTTTTAATAATATTCACTTGGCAAGATTAAATAAAAATGCAATTTCCTCGGTTGTACCATTTTTCTGGTTGGAGCTGGTACTTCTAAGAAATGTAAATATATTTTAAGCCATCGTCGCTATCTTTAATGAGTTCCGAGTGAGCCTCAGGTAATATAAATTCCTCGTAAATTGTTGCGCTGAGGTTTTTCTTGCGACTCGTGCCAAGACATTTTAAAGTAATGAAAAACATACCAAGGTGGATTAATTTTGAACACGCTGTTTATGTATGGAATATTTGAAAATAGAAAGTGTTTTTTTATCTTTATGGATGATTTTCGTGGCGTTTGATTTTTGAATATAATTTATTACTGCAATCGATGCCCCGTCTACATCAGGCGCATGTCGTGCCCGAGCACTCATGTTGTGACATTATGTCTATGCGTTCGGACGTCAAAACTGAGTGCTCGAGCGCGGCATGTGCCTGGGCCCTAAGTCACTTAACCATTGTGGCACCACGGTAGCGTTTTGCTATAGTGCTCGACCCTCTGATTGGTCGTTTGATTCTGACCGTCCAATCAGAGGCCGATTATCCCCGGTTTGGCGACCAGAGTGTCGATCACTAATAGCAGCTCAATGGCAATGGCTAAGCTACTTAGGGCATTGATGACACACCCAATTATAATGATATAAAAATACCTCTCTTCAACCGGCCATTCGAAAAAACACTACAAAGAAAAAATACTATTTTCGGATGGTCCAATAAAGCTAATGTTTCGAATAATCGAAATTGCGCGCACTCGATAAAAGTCCCGAATGAACGGGTTCATTGGACACGCCCGTTTGTTGGTTTATCGGTAAAATATCGACCGTTTATTAACATAGCTTTCGTAATTGGAGCCGCCAAACATAGTTTTGTTTACTTGACATTATGATTTTACTGTCTAAATATCAATATTGCAAATAACTGCTAGCAATGGCAAATAATGTTTCGTTTATTATTTAAACAAAAACATAATTATTTACGTAGCTTGATATCTAGGTGTATAAAGGTCAACGCTCACCTAACGCCTCCGCACCCGACCAGCACCGCCTCGCCGCTCGGCGTCCACTCGTTGTCGACAGGTGCTCGCGAGCGGACGCTGCTTTTACACCATAAACGTCACGTGATCGCCCAGTGGACCGCGCGGGGTCAACGAGTGAACGCCGCGCGGTTAGCGCGTGGTCCACTTATTTCCGGTTCAGTTAGTGGACGCTGAGCGGCGAGGCGGTGCTGGTCGGGTGCGGAGGCGTTAGATGAGCGTTGACCTTAATCCAGACTCTGGAACCAACTTACGCTACGTTCATTATGAAGTTATTTTTTTATTAATTTTTGACAGATAAATGGCCGTATTCGGCACCCGTATACCGTAAAATGTATGGAAAACGCTTTATTGTCTTTAAAATGTGAATTTCCGCATACTGTACTAAATCTAGACAAAACGAGTATTTTTTTTATTAAGTACATTTTTATATAACCAAAAACTTCCGTGTTCCACAAGTGTTTAATGTTCACGAGAAGAGAATTAAAATATTAACGGCTCATAATAAAAAAGTTGCTGTGAAGACCCTACTCTATTTGAAAACTTTTGCGTTACTTTTCAGGAATTTCAGGGGAAAGCTCTAAAATGAACTTTTTTACTGAAACAAGTCCTCAGCTGTTAAGTAGGGTTTTTAACTTACGTGCCTGTAGTTGTTTTGTATGTAATCTTAATGGAATGCGTATTCCGTACTTCTATTTTTTATGGCTTTTACTTTTAATAGTATGTAAAACCGGCTCTACACTCGTGCTATGAAGAACCGTGAACTTATTATTCTCATCGCGTTAACAATGCGTTTGCGGGCCTTTTCGGCGTGAATGTAGAGCTGGCATAATATTCTCATCTATGTACTTAACAAAAAAAAATGAGTGGGGGAGTGGGATAGAGGGAGAGGAAGTGAGGAGGGGGCTTAGGCTTCCGGCTCTCTCACGCATCGTACGAAACGCAGCTGTAATAGTTACTTTACGCCGATCTTCTGTGAGAGGTTGGTACTACCCCGGTCGAGCCAGCCATGAGCTATCAATTGGCTTCAGCTAGACTCTACCACCAATAACCTGTCAGTTAACCGTAGAATTCTATTTGTCTGCACAAACGGACACAAACTTTGTACGTTCCAAACACTGACCGTCCCCTATTTAACCGTCGGAGCTTTGGTAGTGCTTGTTTGAGTTAGTAGAGCGTCAACTGCAATGCGATAATTAGGTATTTAACTACAGCAGTTAACTCTTCATTAACTGACTTATTGGTATTGTAGTTGTTAGCCTATTAATAGCTCTACCGTGAACGTATACGTTATACGTTTTAGCACGGGAAATCTAATTAGCGACCCTAGTCTGGAAAAATGTCGGTAAGGGCCTCCGCAGACTAGCTACTTTTAGCATCGGCGACCGGCGATTTTGTGACGTATCGATGCTGCGTCGCGTTTCTTCGAGCGCGAACGAGCGAGACGCAGCATCAAAATCGCCGATCGCCGCTGCTAAAAGTAGCTAGTCTGCGGAGGCCCTAAATGGGCAAATAAGTTCTCTATTAGGTCCATTTAGTTGATTGAGATTTAATTTGACCAGCAATATATGGCTTACCCCCATATCTCTATAGTCTTTTCTATACTAGTGATTACTTGTTCTCAAGTAATTCTGAGTAAAACTCCTTTCCCATGTTGATAGATTTTCCGTACAATATTCTATGGAGAATCTGTCAAAACGGCAGGTTCTTTGATTAAAATTTACTTAAGAATAAAGGTTGGCACTCATCTATCAACTCGGCACCCGACCAGCACCGCCTCGTCGGTCGGCATCCACTAAATGAATCGGAAATAAGTGAACCACGCGCTGACCACGCGGGTCTGGCTGTTTGGACCAGGGTACCACGGGTGACGAGATAGCCCTCTGCCGTTGGCGGAGCTCGACAGTTGAGGTTGGATTCGTGGTGGCTATTTGTGGTTAGTTGCAGGGGAGTGGCATGTCTGTTTGGTCTGGTCGAGTGGCTGGGCGTAGCTCTCCGCGCGCAACGAGCGTCTGGCATACCAGCCTAAGGCAATGGGCGTATGGTGGTCAGAAGCGGGGTCAGTGAGTGTCCCTCAAGCAGCGAGTGATCGTTGCATCTCCGGTACTTCCCTGGTTAGGAAGTAGAGAGCTACATGCTGGATTAGCTCTCCGGCCACCCAGCTGCAGGACTTGGGTAGGTGCGTGAGGTGTTCGCGTATGCGTGTGCGTTGGTTTGCGCTGCGTTTGCGTTGGTGCTGCGTGCTGGGAAGTGAGCGCGCCGTACAGCTCCGGTACCATTCTGGAGAAATGGTAGTCGGCTTCTCTGGCGTCCCCAGCGGGGATTGAACCGTTAGCATTCTATGGAGTGCGGGTGGTGAGCGACTCACGGCTCCAGTACCATTCTGGATAAATGGTAGTGAGCGATCACGGTGCAACTCACACGTTGAGTACTAGAGTGGATGCTCTGGCGGCAGGACCTACCGCAGGTGGTCCCTGACGCCTCGTAAGGGGTTGCCAGGTATAGTGTGCCTGTTTTTGTAACCTTACGGTTGGTAAGGGGGCCACTATAATAAATCTCTTTAATAGGTATGGGTGTTGACCACGCGGTGTTCACTCGTTGACCATGCGCGGTCCACTGGGTGATCACGTGACGTTTATGGTGTAAAAGCAGCGTCCGCACCTGTCGACAACGAGTGGACGCCGAGCGGCGAGGCGGTGCTGGTCGGGTGCCGAGTTGATAGATGAGTGCCAACCTTAAGCAGACTTGTTTATAGATACGGGTGTTAGAGCCGGTCCGATGGTCGATGGTCACCCATCTCTGATTGACCTTGCCAAGCATTGCTTACCCTCCAATCGATCATCAAGTAGAAAACTGCAAAGAACAACATTAAACTGCTTCAACTTCAGGCAAATTGTTTGCAGTGGCCTGCCTCTTGTCCGGCCTTTATGCTAATTGGACGATGCTCCTCACAAAGGGCCTTTCGCGGCAGTTGAACCCGCTTGTTTGTGTTTGAAGACGCCGCGCTAACCAGTTGGCCTTTCTACAGTCCAATAAACTTTATTTAACTATTTGAAGTTAAATGGTTACTAAGGCTCAAAACGGAGTTTACGCAAAATTGTTGATAAATCCTTTGGCCTATTTGCTTTGTAAAATATACCTCATTAAACTCCAGACCATCAGGAATAAAATGTATCCGATAATTTATGTTTAAATTATACCAAATTTTATAGAACAGCAAAAGTTAAAATTATGTTCTTTTCAACCTAAATTGTAAATTCGTTCGACAACGGCTCACATAATATATTATCTGAAATAGGTATATACCAAAATAATGTTTACGAACTTTTAAATAACACTAGTGGCCGCCGAGTGGTCGAAATTCGACCATAATTCATTTAAATTTCAAGTTTGAACGCTACTTATTTTCTATTGTCAAAGACTAATTTTCTATTTAAAAGCTCTTCCCTACACCTATATCAATCACAAATCGTTCCTCTTCCGAATCTCTGTCCTCTCTCTCTCCCTCATTCACAGGTATTTGTCAGGTAAATTATGGTCGTAAATTTTGAGAATGAATAAAGGGTTCAATTGTAGTGTCAACTTACCCACTATAATAGTCTCCATTTATAACTTACGCTTGTATAAAATATTGGCACGTGAATAATTTATGAGACAGTGCTTACTATAAAACTAAAATTGAATTTAGTAGGTATATAATTTTGTATATTTTTTTTAAATTATTTATTTTAAGTTTTTTATTATTTTCTTTATTTAGGTAAGTGTGTAAATATTTATAATTCTATGTTTAAGCTTTATGTATACAAATAAATTTCATAAATAAATAAATTAGAACTTTGCGCCGCTTTTTCATTCTTCTGAAACACTACCAGGAATTAGGTAGTTTTAACTAAAATGGAATCGTGAAACTCGCTCCGCAGCTTATTTTTTACAACACCGTATTAATATTTACATACCGAGTGCAAGGCGCTGGTAGAGAAAGTTTGTTTAAACTTTTATGACCGAGATGCTACGTGGAATAGTAAATGAGAATGTATCTACACAGATAGGTTGTAGCCGAGAAAATGCGGTATGCAGCGGTTTACACACGTGTTACCTTTTATGAAAACCTAGTACTTGAGGGGTATGTAAACGGATGATAAAAATACCTGACACAAATTCGTTTGATGTACTGTATTAACAATTCGATTAAAATAAGAATAGCCGAGAGCCGTACCAAGTTCCAGTTGTGACGTCACAACATGGCGCTAGGCCGGTCCTATTCTTATTTTAAACGAATTAGTAGTCTTAATTACAAGGTTTTTAGAGTGATGATCTATCTGCAATAATAAGATGTTTCTGAAGCCTTCCGAATTTCTTTATCCATATCTCAAACTATACGAATCTGATATGGACCTAAAATAAATGCATTAAAATATTAAAGAGAAATTAACCAGTAAATGGGTACGGATGAGAGAATTAATTAATAAATTATTGAGCGGTTGGCAGCGAATGAATAATGCATTTGGTTGTCGGGTTGTCTGTACCATTCCAACTTCCGGGATCAGATATTGTTTTTATATTCATGTTTCTGGTGTTTCCGCTTGAAATTATTGATATACCTAAACGTCTAATTCAATTGCAATTTAGTAGAGTCATTTGTAAAGTATCATAAGTTTTGTATGTAAAGTAGAGCAGGTTTATGTAACGTGAGGGAGGAAATTTGTGCACCTTGGGACGAGCTCCCACTGGAGGCTCGGCATATGAGGGGCCCCGGTCCGTTTCGTTTGGAACTATATGAGCCCCTCAGATGTGCTAAAGGCGACCACCGGAGAGGTTTTAGCAGGTAAGAATCCCACATACTCCAGGGGCCCTACCACCACCTCTTATAGCAGTATTATTTTAACCTTACAGCGAGTTTTTGTGCAATGACGTACCTTATTGTCATGACAATAAGAAACGTCATTCGCTGTCGTGTCGTGTCGTGAGGCCAGGGGGGTTACTCCGAAATACGTCGCTGACGGGTCGTCCGAAGTACTGATTCGATTTACGATCAAAACAATGTCAAATCGTAGAGAAAAACGAAAGAAGAAATGTCAAATCACGACAATCCGTCAGCCGAAACGTTAGGTTCGTATTTCAGAGTAGGCCAGCTGGGCCTCTCCCACAAGATATCTGGGCTCCGTGCGTATTCGGTTGGTATCCACATTATTAATAAAGAACATTCTTTCGTAAAATGTTAATAAAGACAAGCGGATATCGCTAGCATAATATCCGAAAATCGTGAGAAATTCAAACGATTAATCGACCCAAAAATACAAAGCTATTCTCTTGAACCGTTTATATTTCACTTATATTTTCGAAATAGCTCATTGTGCGTTAGAAGTGAAGGATATCCTGATCTCCTAAAAATACCACCGCAAATTAATTGAAAAGGTTTATGGAGAAGATGAATCATAAACATGACATTGATGAATCGGGAACAGCCCGAATAAAATATCGTTTGTTTAAACGACCAATCGAAGTATTAGTGAGGTTGGTGTAACAACTATTAGACTAATCTTAAAACAATCTAACGCAGGCAGGCACTGTAGGCACTATTCTCATTACTTAACAAGATCTCACACAAAATGTAATTAGGGCATTAATATATTCAATAATGAAACATGGAATAGGCAACAGATTGTAGGAAGAAGGGTTGTCCACCTCCAAACTCAATAGTCGATAATACGCGCAGGCCGCGCGAAGCAGCTTTGCCTCGCGAAGTGTG